>OX467288.1:14617245-16022445 GCA_950108345.1 Malthinus flaveolus | reverse complement strand
TTGGTTTTCACGCCCGATGAGCCCACAGACCTCGTAATTTTTCATCGTGACAAACATGAGGTTCAATCATCAAGGTCTGTGAGCAGCTTTGAGATGACAAGTCTGAACTCTGAACTTATCAGCAAACCTCATAAATCATAAAGAAGAGATCTTGGAAAATTTTTGGAGTTACTGCCCGTTTCATCTTGAATAGAATCTTTACGCTGTAACGATGTGGATTTTGGGATGGTTCGGAGTAGTTATGAATCCTGCGATTCTGGCTCCGAACTATCAAAATCAGCATCGTTTGTACGCTATCTCTGGGGTTATTCAGTAGTCACTGAGATTTTCCTTGTTTTTAAATTCAGCAAATATTCCCCACCTTTACGATTTCTAAATTTTGGTCCCTTTCGTCATTTTTTTTCCCCTTAATTTTAATTGTCATTTAGATTTAAATAACCGTGTTTTAGATATCGTTCCAAGTGCAAGCGTCGATATGAGATTTACTCGCGACCTTGCACGCTTTCAATTCAATTTTAATTTCAATTTTAGTTAACGTTTAAAATTTTTAATTTGTTTTTTTGAATTTTCTAGTCAGCCCTTGTAATTTTTTGCGTCATTACTCCCTGTTAATTTTTAGTCATTAGTCTTTAATCCTTTGTCATTTATTAATTATTCTCCGCTCTTAAGTATTGCTTCTTAATTTTAAAATTTATATTCACGTGGTCCCCATTTAAGAGCGCTTCTCATCCCAATATTCTTTTTCCCAAATTTTGATCTCCTTAAGAATTTTCCCTTGCATCTCTATTTAGATAACTTCAAAATCCCCACTGGTACCGCCATCACGAGGTAAGCTCTGATTGGTGCTCGTGTACGGTGGTGGAGAAGTTATAAATAGAGGTGCAACATTCTTAGAGTCGAGTCCGGTCCGAGTTCTAGTCCTGTTTTGTTGAGAGTCCGCGTTTGTCCCGTCCAATATTACATTTTTCAACCCTTCAGTGACACTGACCATCCCGATCAACCCTTGTTCTGTGGTAGTTTTTCGCAGTGGTTTTATTTAAGCCGCTGTGGAATCTAAGCTTCCGCATTATTTTGGGTTGGATCTTTTGTGGTAGTTTTCCGTAGTGGTTTTTTAAGCCGCTGTGGAATCTAAGCTTCCGCATTAGATCGGTATCAACTTCTTGTGGTAGTTTTCCGCCGTGGTTTTATTTTAAGCCGCAGTGGAATCTAAGCTTCCGCGTTAGTTGATATTATCTCTTCGTCCGTGAGTGGTTGCCGTTTTGCTGTGGTTCCTTCTGAGCCGCAGTAGGGCTTAAGCTTCCGCTGTTCCCGTGTTTTTTTTTTCCCGTGAAGATAAGAAGAGAAGATAATTTTTTTCTGTTGGTTTTTTTTTTAAGAAGAGTTTTTTTTTTATTATATTTTATTTACTTTTGTTTTGAATAAACATTTTTTTTTTCCCATTCACCGCGACTGTTTATTTTATTTTATTTTTTTCCTCGAACCCTGCCCGTCTTCGGCTTTGAGCTAAGTCGCTGGCAGAATAATAGCTCATCGACGAAGTTCGGGGTTACATTTGGCGCCCAACGTGGGGCACTTTTTTTGATTAGCCCTGACACCCCCGAATTTAGACTTTTGCCCAAGTTTTCCCCACTTTGCCCAATTTTTATTTAGCCCACGTTTACGCTTACATTTGGCGCCCAACGTGGGGCCTTTTCTTCGGCAACGTGCGATTATTTTTTATTTGCCTTCAAATTCCCTTATCACCCAAAATTTTTAGAAAAATTTTGGCCCACTTTTTCCTAACTTGAATTTTTTTTCTCAACCAATCTTGTCCCACATCTCATTTTTAGCCGAAGTTTTGGCTTACATTTTTTTTTCTCCCTCTTCATAACCCTTACCACCCTGACATTGGACGTTTGTTTTTACCCTATCTTCTTATCTTCAAATACCCTTCGCCACTCGTCACATTTTCCCAAAGTGTTAGTGTCATTTTCCATTGGACGTAATACGTTATACTTTCATCGCAATGGTCAACTCAACCAATCCAGCCATACTCTCAGCCCAGACAGACGCGATGGAACTAGTATTAGGACTATGCCGTAAGGAAGAGTTGGAAGACTGTCTTCTTCGGTTAGGACTTTCAGTTTCTGGCTCAATAGCTGTTTTGCAAGATCGACTTCGCCTGGAAGTTCAAAACGGGGTGCCAGTCGACACCGTACTGCGTTTGCTAATGCCACCAGCCTCTCGGTCCAGAGGTCCGTCTCCCCAAAGGTCTTTCTCCCCTCAGCCTCCCTTGGTACCCGCCAAAAACTCCCTGGCTTGTCCAACAGTGCCACCAGTACCCTGTTCCAACCCTGTGCTTCAAATAGCCGCTCCAACTAATCCGACTCCGTATCAATCGCCCTTTATTTTGTCTCAAGCTGCCCAAGTCTGTGACTTCATTCGAGAATGGGGCTTACGTTACGATGGTAAAGGCGACTGCACATCTTTTCTCGAAGCCCTCGAGGAAAAGAGTGCTACGTATGGTATTACGGAGACCGACCTTTTTGATGCGGTGTCTGAAGTCCTTGAAGATGACGCGTCTTTGTGGTGGAGGAACCACCGCAGCGCCGTTAATACCTGGCAAACGTTTCGGGAAGCCATCCGTCGGCAATATGCCCTTATTGTCAACCGAACGAGCCTGGGTCTGTGCGAAAAACTTGAAACGCCGCGGCCATTAAGCGGGATGTCCACGGCTGTACCACCACCTTTCCACCCCGCTGAAACCACCGATCATCGAGTTCAGGTCGATATGAAGGTAGGCTCTTCTCGTATTCGAGCCCTTGTAGACACCGGAGCTGCGGAATCTTTTATTCGCTTAGAGCTGGCCCGAAAATTAGCCCAGAAGCTGCATGTGTGTCCCACCTCTCGCGACAAAAAGGTACAACTGGCTGATGGGACAATAACGCCCGTTAGTGAGTCCTACATTTTTACTACGTCGATTGGCGATGTGGTGACTACTCACCGATGGAACACTCTCCCCAATCTACTTGAAGAGGCCGTAATAGGAGCCGACCTATTGCGGGCCAATCAAGCCATCATCTCCATGGATCCGGTTGGACTGTTTTTAAACGGAGTAGCTATCTCCCTTCAACCTGCTAAGCTACCCTCGTCACTTGGAACCTTAGCAGCGCCCGTTGAGGTTTCAGCGAACCCTCTTCCTCCCTGCGGGTGCCATAAAATTCTCCCCGACCCAGAAGCCGTTCAACCAAACATTTCCGGTTCGTTACAGACGATGGAAATAGTAGACCTGCCAATCGTTGCCAAACTGGAAACGTCTGTCCTCCCGCTTACACCATCGCCACACATCGACGCCTCCTTAGAGAAGGTCATCCTTCAGTTATCCGAGACGTCGATTTCTGAAAATTCGCCGTTAGCTACAGTCCCTGCATTATCATCCCTGACACCCAAGAGGATCCCCAGTCTAATGGAATTGAGGATTCCAAGGCCTCTTACGTTACCGCCCTTGACCTCAAAGAGAATACCGGCTCTGATGGAGTTAAAAATTCCGATGCCTCTTGGGTTGCTCCAACGTCAGAATAATTCCAATCCCGTGAAGTCGAACGCTGGACGACGTTCCGCTCCCGCTTATAAGCCCAGTCCTCTAGAGAAGAGACTGGATCCATGTCCGCCGGTCCCGGTCTTATCTCAGTCTCCCAATGACAAAATACTCGCGACAATCTCTAGTTTCAGTTCCACCAACAAGAGAAGGAGGTCCAACCGATACACGAAGCCGTCGTATTTACGGAAAAAGGCCGAGTGGGTAGAAAGGAGACTGAAGCCACCTAAGACGGGTAATATTTAACCTCACTTCCCCCTATCTTTCCCAAAACCCCGGAGAGTAAGGCTGTGTAACGATGTGGATTTTGGGATGGTTCGGAGTAGTTATGAATCCTGCGATTCTGGCTCCGAACTATCAAAATCAGCATCGTTTGTACGCTATCTCTGGGGTTATTCAGTAGTCACTGAGATTTTCCTTGTTTTTAAATTCAGCAAATATTCCCCACCTTTACGATTTCTAAATTTTGGTCCCTTTCGTCATTTTTTTTCCCCTTAATTTTAATTGTCATTTAGATTTAAATAACCGTGTTTTAGATATCGTTCCAAGTGCAAGCGTCGATATGAGATTTACTCGCGACCTTGCACGCTTTCAATTCAATTTTAATTTCAATTTTAGTTAACGTTTAAAATTTTTAATTTGTTTTTTTGAATTTTCTAGTCAGCCCTTGTAATTTTTTGCGTCATTACTCCCTGTTAATTTTTAGTCATTAGTCTTTAATCCTTTGTCATTTATTAATTATTCTCCGCTCTTAAGTATTGCTTCTTAATTTTAAAATTTATATTCACGTGGTCCCCATTTAAGAGCGCTTCTCATCCCAATATTCTTTTTCCCAAATTTTGATCTCCTTAAGAATTTTCCCTTGCATCTCTATTTAGATAACTTCAAAATCCCCACTGGTACCGCCATCACGAGGTAAGCTCTGATTGGTGCTCGTGTACGGTGGTGGAGAAGTTATAAATAGAGGTGCAACATTCTTAGAGTCGAGTCCGGTCCGAGTTCTAGTCCTGTTTTGTTGAGAGTCCGCGTTTGTCCCGTCCAATATTACATTTTTCAACCCTTCAGTGACACTGACCATCCCGATCAACCCTTGTTCTGTGGTAGTTTTTCGCAGTGGTTTTATTTAAGCCGCTGTGGAATCTAAGCTTCCGCATTATTTTGGGTTGGATCTTTTGTGGTAGTTTTCCGTAGTGGTTTTTTAAGCCGCTGTGGAATCTAAGCTTCCGCATTAGATCGGTATCAACTTCTTGTGGTAGTTTTCCGCCGTGGTTTTATTTTAAGCCGCAGTGGAATCTAAGCTTCCGCGTTAGTTGATATTATCTCTTCGTCCGTGAGTGGTTGCCGTTTTGCTGTGGTTCCTTCTGAGCCGCAGTAGGGCTTAAGCTTCCGCTGTTCCCGTGTTTTTTTTTTCCCGTGAAGATAAGAAGAGAAGATAATTTTTTTCTGTTGGTTTTTTTTTTAAGAAGAGTTTTTTTTTATTATATTTTATTTACTTTTGTTTTGAATAAACATTTTTTTTTTCCCATTCACCGCGACTGTTTATTTTATTTTATTTTTTTCCTCGAACCCTGCCCGTCTTCGGCTTTGAGCTAAGTCGCTGGCAGAATAATAGCTCATCGACGAAGTTCGGGGTTACAACGCCTTCTCAAGTCTTCTAGGGACTTGTTCTTTTTCTTATTGCCTCATCACGACATTTTTCAGAGCTAGCTACAAGAAATGTCTAAGGTGGATTTGGAAGTATAATCTATGCCCCATTTCAACCCGGCTTATCGTAAGTAAAGTCAATAAGTCATCTTGGAGTAACGTGAAACAAACAATAGGTACCATATGGGTTATACTTTTACTTCCAAAATTCTATCCTTCTGGAGGCGCTATATTTCAACACGCTCTAGCGCCTAAACTGTTCGTTTTCCGAACAAAATCTAAGAGGCATAATCTGTAGGCAATTAAGTGTTCTTTATTTTTGTGTAGACACAGCATTTACCAAAAATGCGTAGTTTTCGAGTTATGAGCAAAAAACTAAAAAATTACTTTTTTACCGATTTTGGAATTTTTATCAAACTTTAACTCGCTCTGGATCCTCAGCCGTTCGTCTGATAAAAAAAACTTAAGAAACATAATTTGTAGGGCATTTAAAGAAGTTTATTTTAATATAGAAGTGTTTTTCTCAAAAATTGCTTTGTTTCTGAGTTATAAGCAAAAAACTAAATTAACAGCTTTCTGGCCGATTTTTGAATTTTATAAAACTTTAACTCACTCTAGCGCCTCAACTGTGTGTCTGATGAAAAAAACTTAAGAAACATAATTTGTAGAACATTTAAATCAGTTGATTTTTATATAAAAATTTTTTTCTCAGAAATTGCTTTGTTTCTGAGTTTTAAGCAAAAAACTAATGAAATAACTTTTTGGCCGCTTTTGGAAGTTTTTCAAATTTTAACTCCCTCTAGCGCCTCAATCGTGTGTCTGATGAAAAAAACTTAAGAAATATAATTTGTAGAACATTTAAATCAGTTTATTTTTATATAAAAGTATTTTTCTCAAAAATTACTTTGTTTCTGAGTTATAAGCAAAAAACTAATGAAATAACTTTTTGGCCGCTTTTGGAAGTTTTTAAAATTTTAACTCCCTCTAGCGCCTCAATTGTTTGTCTGATGAAAAAAACTTAAGAAACATAATTTGTAGGACATTTAAAGCAGTTTATTTTTATGAAGAAGTATTTTTCTCAAAAATTACTTTGTTTCTGAGTTATAAGCAAAAAACTAATGAAATAACTTTTTGGCCGCTTTTGGAAGTTTTTAAAATTTTAACTCCCTCTAGCGCCTCAATTGTTTGTCTGATGAAAAAAACTTAAGAAACATAATTTGTAGGACATTTAAAGCAGTTTATTTTTATAGAGAAGTATTTTTCTCGAAAATTGCTTTGTTTCTGAGCTATAAGCAAAAAACTAAAAAACAGCTTTTTAGCCGATTTTGGAAGTTTTTAAAACTTTAACGCGCGCTAGCGCCTAAATCGTTCACTTGACGAAAAAAACTAAAAAATATCATTATTAGAAAATTTTATTTACTATATTTTTGTATAATAACACTTTTCTCTAAAAGTACGTGGTTTTTGAGTTATAACCGTTAAACAAAAAAACAATTTTTTGGCCGATTTTTGAATTCTTGTCAAACTTTCTTCTTTCTTCTAGGGACTTCTTCTTTTTCTAATCACCCTATTACCTATTACGATATTTTTCAAAACACGCTACCTTTTTTTGGCCTATTCTTTGGTTTCCCAAACATAAAGAGATGTATTTTAGATACATTTTCTCTTCTTTTTGTTGCGGTTCATACCACCAAAGTCACCAAATTCAAGTTTTTCTGCATATTAATTAGATAAATGCTTTTATTCGTCATCTGCATTCTTTCATGAATATAAATAATATAAAATGTCGTCTAGGAATATTTAAACAAGTTTTGAATATTAATAACTACATTAACATTACATAAATAGAGTATAAATTACTAACATTAAAATAGTTCAATGATCTAATATTTTTTTGTAAATAGTAAATAGGTGCCTCAAGTTTTTTTAACTAATCACTTAATCAGTAGATAATCGTCTTAGAAAATATAATACACAAAAATTAATTTCGTAATAATTTGGTAACATATCAACAATTTGCTGACATTTAAGAAATATTTTTTTAAATTAAATAAATTATGTTAATCGAATCTATCAGGTTTTCTTTTAATAACAACAAATTGATTGATTGCAACAATAATATTGATACGGAAAGCCTTGGTTTTGGAAATGTTAAGATTAGAACATCGTTTATTATTCGAAATTGCAATTAATTTAAAAAAATGGCGCAAATATCTTGCAATCGGCGCCCAAGTCGCCCCGATTTTATTTTTCTTATCGCACACTAATGTTTGCGTTTTGTTTTTCGTGTAATAAAATAAAAACGACTGATGTGGTCATAACGTGACTTTTTCGTACGAGTTGGAAATATTTAAAAAGATATCAGAAATAGTATCTAACTATAGCATGCTCAGAAGCGCTCCCCGATATCAAAAAAATAAAATTCTACGGTGCGTTTCAAATCTTATTTCCGGTCGAACCGGAAGCAAAAATATTAAATTCTTGGTAGCACTAGATAGATAATTTTATAATCTTCAAAACCACATAAAATATACAGGGTGTTGTATTTAAAATAGAAAAGCTAATCCCATTTTTGGTTAAATCGGAAGTTCAAATTTAACATGTTTATTATCATTAAGCAGCTAATTTTACGATATTATAAAAACTTATAAAATATACAGGGTGTTTCCAAAAACTCCTTTTGGTAGGCTAATTTCCGGTTTAACCGGAAGTGTTTTTTAAACCAAAATTGTAAAAGATAATAGAAATTTATGTAATAAATTAATATAGCAACTTGCAATTACAAATTTTAGTTCAGAAGGAAATTATAAATTTTTGAAATTTTGACTTTCAAAAAATCGTAACTCCGGATCTGCTCATAGCAAATGAACCAAACAACGGTGTTTAATGAAGAACTACAATATCTACATCAAATAAAAATATAGACAAAATGGCCGAAGCCAATTTCGAGAAAATCTGTTTTAAAATTTTAGTCAACTTTGATCCTTTAAAAGTAGTCAATTTTGAAATTATGTTAAAAATCGACTCTAACAAAACTAAAGCCCTATATTTTGCCTATATATTCCTGTTTTTAGATTTTTATAATAATTACTATCTCCAAAATTATAATAAAAAAACTAAAAAATGAGCTAATCGTTATACCGGCCGCCATTTTAACTTTTTTTAATTAGGACCGATGTGAACTAACTTATAATAGCAGAGTATAAATACTGCAAGTTAATATTGTCCAAAATGCGAAATAGAACGTTTAAATTCAAAAAAGTGTTTCGGTGCGAAAAAATAAAACTATTATATATGAGCGTCCGTTCCGGTGGAACCAAAAGCTTAAAAAAATATTGAAAAAGAGTAACAGACAGAAAATTTGAAACTAAACAAAAAATCACTTTACCTTTTTCTTGTACGTTGGAAGACAAACAAGTTATTCGCTCCTTCGTTTAAAGGAGCTATAATATATACCGGGTGTCCCATATGTATGGAAACGTTAAAATTTAAATATCTTCTAAACTAACGCAAATAGAAAGAAACATTTTAGATAAAAGTTGTAGGGGACCATTATACCTTTCATTTAAGTTTACTTACTATTATACAGGGCGTCTTAAATTTGCGTGACGCATCAAAGTTGCAATTTTTTAAACGGAACGTCTAGGATGTTTTAACATCTTCGAAATCTTTAATCAATTTTAAGCGTAATAAGTCTAGTCGTTCTTCAAGTAGTTAATTTACGAAAAAAATGTTTAAACTGTCGGCCATTTGACAGCATTTTCTTTGGTCTCCACTCTGCGCGAAAAAAGCAAAAATAACATCAAACGAATAGGTGTTGATACACTTTATTTATTATAATGCTTACACAATGTTAACATATACAGTATTTAATAATCATAATGGTATTTAATAATAATAATGAAGTCTTGTTTGGCAAAAACTAGCAATCATCGAGAAAGGCTTTGCCAAAAAATGTTTACCAATAATAAGTATAAATAATTTTTACCTATTAAAACTTTTTTTTATAACTACAAGGTAATTAATACATCTTTTTTTGTTATTATCTTTACATTCATAGCTATATTTCTTAAGCGTAGCATAAAAGGTGTGTGAGGAAGAGAGATAGGTAAATATTACAAAAATAAACATATAATATTTAACAAGCATATCTAACGTTTTACAACTTATAAATCTAAAATTGCACATAAAAAATTGGAGACTAAAAATTAAATCAATTAATTTCACTAAAGGACACTTGTAGCCACGAGAATTGGGTTGGCGCGCAAGCGCGCATTTAGACCACGCCCCCGCGACCTATTCGAGTTAGCGTAGTGGCGCCAAGTTCGAAAGTTTTCGCCAAGACTTGTGGCTAAAATTGTAACTACGTATAATATAAGTCCTAGGCAATTTTAAGCAATTTATTTAACATTTTCTCATTGTCTCTCCAAGAGCAAAAATCACAGTCATATACCAATTTAAATACGAACCTCTTTTTTTTTAAAAAAAACGACATTATTGCCTAAGGTTAAGGTTAAAAGAAAGGGTCAAAAGTTCTTTGTTAAAATAGCGCTTGTGAGCAAGGTTGGCGTGAAAGTGACACAAATACTTTTGTTTTTTTTAAATACATACAACTACCAAATAATTTGTTTAATTTTAAGTGATTTGTGCGGAAATACGCCCAACGAATTTTTTTGTTCAAAAACAAAAAATATTTAGGATTAGGTAAGTAGATACACTGTAATAATTGGACCTTCATACCAAAAATCTCACATTTATTTTAAATCCTATCTTAATTTCTTTCAAAACAACAAATATACTTTTTCAATTGTTTAAATAAATTTTAAAAATACGAGACATATTCTGACCAATTCGCAACTTATTTCTTTATTTCTAATTGTGGGGCGCTCGAAGCTTTTAAATAAGCACCTAATTTAAGCTTTATACCCTTTTTAATCCGCTCTAATGGTAAAGCACTTAAATTTTTTTTTTTTAATTTAAATTCGAACAAAAAAGTGGTCAGAATATTTACATCCTCAATAGCTCAACAATTACTAATCTGTACAGCTACAATTTGTGTGGTAGGCCATCTGTGTACATTTAGATACTCGAAAAATCATTTCTCAACGCCAGCTAATCCGGCAGTTCTTTTAATTAAAAAAATGAAAAATATCGACTCTCGTGTGTGTGTGTAAATTGCATGATAAGTGCACAATTACCACATGAAATAACACTTATTACGATCGTTAGACCATTAATACATAATATTTATTATACAGTAAACTTAAAGGTATAGTCTATGGCTTATTTGGTAATTGAGTTAAGCTTTAAACATTGAGATCATATTTTTGACACCTATTAAATGACTCTTTGGAACTTGGAAGTTTCAAATTAAATGTAATACGTCAGTGCACGCAAAGACCTTTTCGTCGAATAAACAAGAATAATCGTGTTAAATGATTAACTCAAAAGGTCGTCTAATTACCTACAATTAGATAAAAAGCTAAACGTGTTTTTTTTCAAATTTTACTTACATTTATTGTTAAGCAGGAATCTGTCTTGTGTATAATTTTTTAATGGATACAAATTTTCACAACCGCCCCATTGAGCGTGTTCCAAAAAGTAATGTAAAAAAATTGATAAAATACTTCTAAAATTTTTCTCAAAAATATAAAAGGGGGGGGAGAAGGGGAAGTGGGGAGAAGGGAGAGTGGGGAGACTAAAATAGGTTCAACAACACGAAACAACCTCTGGTGGCAAACTGATTGACGAGAACTATCTATTTCACCCCGGCAATAGCACTTAAAAATGCCCAAAAAAGCATCTGAAGCCAAAAATAGTTTGTCTTTTACTTTCGAATAAGGGAGGTCGATAACAACAATTTAATTTTTTCAAGTCAAACATCCAGTATATTTTGATTCTGATAATACCACAAGCCCAATTATATGCTCCATATTTTTTGTGCTTACTTTTTCATGCCTAAAATCGATAATTTTCCGATTTTTACCACTTTAGGTACGTGAAAATGAAACCAAAAAATAAAGGCTTTAATTCTGTGCCCGATGATACCAAAATATACAGGGTGTTCCATTTGAAAAAATTAAGTTATTTTCACTTTACAGTTTATCGGATAGAATACTGATTTTGAACACGTTGCATTATTTATTTATTTGTTCTTTTCACACACTTCTCCCCTTATTTTTTTATTAACAGAAAAAAATCCGTTTTGGGCCAACCACCCTGTATATAAAAAACGACAAAAATCAACGTGAATCGATTTAAAAGCCGCGCAGCTTTTTTGAGAAACCTTTTATAATTTTTTTCAAATTTCTACGCTACTTTTAGAACACGCTGTATACATTTCTGAGCCAAATCACATATTATAGCATTATAGGTACACCCTCTCTTCTTTTTACAATTTTCTACATTAACTAACATTGCAATTTTTGGTGTCACTTATTGAGAAGAAATTTTTTTCTCAATTACACGATATAATTAGCGCAAAAAAATTCTTCTTTCGGAATCCAAAAATATTAACAAGAATTAGGTACATTAAAAAATTCTAATACACAAGTACAGATTCCATGGTAATTAACTCTCATTTAACGTTAGACTCTTTGGCGTCGTTAGCGGCGCTTTGATTATTTGGGGGATTGCGTCTCGCCGATTTCGATCTAATTTGACCCGCTAATAATGGATTAATTGCGTATAACCAATCGTGTACATCTTTTTCATTTAAGGTTTGTAACAAATAACCCCTATGTTTGCTTACAACGCTGAACGTATTTGGAAGCCTAACTACTCCCAATTGATCTTCGGAGTATTCAACTTGAGCCGTCGCTAAATTAATTAAAGCACGTTCCACCGGATCCTTTTCGTCCCGGAATATAAAAACGTATGGTCGACGGACGGCCTACAATGAGAGAGAAAGATATTAAAAGTTGGACACTTCTTCTTTAAATGGGGTGACCAAGTGTCGCGAGTCTCAAGTGGCCAGGACACTAAAACGCCCCGCCCCGTATTTCCTAATTTTTATAATTCAGAAGCGGAAGAGATCAGTGGCTTTCGAGTGGTTACGTTAGAGTAAGGTATTGCCCTTTGTGCGTCTTCGTGGAATCGACTAACCGAACTAACCGTGGTTCTTGAATGTGTACGTTTTCTCAACTCTCCATTTCCCCTCATTCTCCTTTACCCCCCTCGCATCCTACCTCCTACTATTTTCCATCTTACTCCCAGGTATCCCTATTCCTAGAATACGAAGGTCGCTAGTCCTCAACCCACATTTCGGAAGCCACGCCCACTTCCGCTAACAAATCGTCGTTTCTTTCTATACACTCACACATCACTTCCCTTATTTTCATAACTTGAGTATATGGTCACGGTCACCCCATCTTTAATACAATTCGAGCCAGAAAAACGCAAAACGACATTTCATGAAACCCATTTTTTCCGGTTTTGCTGACTCAAACCCACTAATTCACACTCACCACCCATCGCTTCTTCCATCCGTGCGTTTTGTGATCCAAGACGTTGAGGTATCCCTTACGCGCAACTACAGGTGATATGCGTATCTCTTCCATGTCCGGCACATACAAAACGAGCTCCGGATCTCTGGGACCTTGAGGCGAAATTGGAGTAGGTGGAAACGGCGCGCATTCGCCGGGTAGAGCGGCACGTTCGGGCGAACACAAGTCGATCGATCCCGACATGATGCTCGACATCATACTCGTGCTCATGTCAGTTATGTCGTCGGAAGGACTCGTAAAGTCGTTACTTTTAGAATTACAATTATCGCGACACCTTCCCTGAATCAACTGTACGCACTTGTTCAACATATCTCTTTCTCTTTCCGTATATTCGCAACTGTCGTTGTTTGAAGTTGCGTGAATGTTACTATTCTTAGCGACCATATTGCAAGCTTCCTTTTCGCTCTTTGTGTATTCCGGTTGTAATTTGACTTGGTTGCTAGAGCGATCCAGTCCTAGGCGTTCTCGTAAAAGTAAGGTGTGGCGGACTCTTTCGACTTCTTCTAAACGGGTCAATTTTTCGAGTTCCCACTGATGATCGAATATTAGAGAGTCTCCGCGTGGTCTCCAACCGTGTAGATTTTCTTCGCCTCGCACGTAAGTCGAACTCGTGTCTAACACGCGTCTCTGACGCCTCTGCACACCTGGAGAAAGAATCGAGTCTTAGCTTTGGCTCAACTAAACATATGGCTCAAGTTAACAATTTTGGAAAGAACACTTTGCTTGGTTAGGCGCACATTTTGAAATTAATGGCAATATAGGACAGTGCACCGGTAACAATCAAAGCATGTGTATGCGTTTTTAGGCCAATGGGGGAAAATTCAAGGACACGTCAATGTCATTTTCAAGGGGAGACATTTCAAATGAGTATCATTTATATGAGAGTGACGGATTCAAAATTTGTTTAAGAGCGGAAAGGGGCCGAACAAAATTTATCAAGGCACCTAACCAAGCAACTGTTGAGCTTTCCATCTTAAACTGTCAATAAAAGTGCAACTAATGCTCTATGTAAGTTTAGTGCAGAAATACTACAAAAGGCATGCATTTCTAGAAGGAGACACAAGAGACGAAGGTTTGAAAATAGCACACAGGTGGGAAGGATACTATTCTAGGGAACTACCTGGACTACCTGCTTCACTAGCTCGTCTTAGTAGCAATTCGTACACTCCGGTCAAACGATTTGCTTCGGTATTGCGGTAATTTCCAGAGAAGAGGTGCTTGAACGATCTAGGACCCGTACGGGCGTCTCTTCCGTAAATGACCATACTCAAATCTTTGGTAATTATTGTTGGGCGTCCACAGTTTTCGAGCTGTACATAAAATTAGTTTAGATGGCGTGTTTTGAAACTAACGCCCATCTAACTTACCTCCAAATAAGCCGAAATTGTCATGAATATCTGTTCGCCTTGCGAGGTCACTCTGTTGAGAAGTGGCGAATTGTGTAAGGAACTATCCCAAGCAGCTTCGAACATAAACATATTACGATCGTCGCCGTGCACCTCGACGTATTCGCCTGGAAATAGCGCCAATGATAGAACCGAATTGTCGTTGTCTTCGTCGTCTTCTGATTCGGGACTGTTGCGTATACGTCCGACGACGAGCTCGCGCACGTCGCGCCAACGCAACTCGGCCGCCTTATCGTGCACGATGGTTATTCTGATGCGCCGTTGTATTCCTTGATGTAACAAAAATAAGCCGCGGCAAGGCAAATCGTCGCTGTGCTCGACTACGGCGGGTACGTATTCGCCGCTCGGCGCCAACTCGCATATTTCGAACCAGACCAACACGTCCACTTTTGCGTGTATGTGAGCCGTGCACGGAGAAGGCAATGCGCCGAATTTGCTCGAGCGAACCGGTAGGGAGATGGGAATAGAAGGTGGAAGCATACGTCGTGGAGGTTGACGAACCGAGCCCTCAAGTTTGGCGTCTTTGTGTAACGGATGTTGTTGATAATGGCCAAATACTTCGAATACGATCGGTTGAGTTTTGATGTATTCGATAAAAGTTTTGGTCGTCGTCACGGTAATCTGTTTAAAACAAAAGAAAATTAGCTCGTTCGCAAGCGGGGTGGTTGAGAACGTACGTTTTGTACGTGATAGAAGCCTAACGGATTGCCCTTTCCAGTATTTTTCACCGGCTCTGTTGAAAATGCTTCGTCGTGACGATGAAGGAAACTGAAAGAGTTCCAAGTGAGTGCAAATGGAAAATTGACAAGTACAAGATTTCATTTACTTGAACTGGCAAAATATATCGGCGTATTCCGTCGAAATTCCAATGGCTTGCAAAACTGTAACTCTAAACGTAAATTCTTTTCCGATGGCCAAATGTTCGGGTACGTCTTCGTCTTTAAAATCGGACGATACAGAACTGTCTCCTTTGCCGGAATCTGCATCACACTCAATTAGCTCGTCGATTTTAATCGGATCTATTGCATTGTGACCTTCTATGATGCGTTCTTCCAAATTATGAGAGTTGCGATCCATAATTGCTAAATTTGCGAACTTACGATTAATTTCTAAAAATTAAAACGAGACGTCGTCATACCTTTCGAAGACTCAAAAGCAATACGAGCACTTTGTCTAACGCCAACTTGATCCGAATTGTCTTCGTCGATTACGGCTTGTACCGCGACTCTTAAGTATCCTCTGACGTCCCCTTTTTCGCTAACAATTGCCACTTTGTGTATGAGCGTTACTGGATAGAGCAAGTTACTTAAGTACACGAATGCTCTACCAACCATACGGAACCAAGGAAATCGATCGTAAAATGGGTCACCGCCGGTAAGTGACTCGACGTTGTAATCAGGAGATGTTGGCGATAGTTCAGCTTCGTTATGGTACATCTCGCGCATTAATTCTAACCTTTGCCTGCGTATAAATAAAGTTTGATTGAACCAACAAAATTTTTTTTAAATCTTCATTTAGAGGTTGGTGCCACCATAAACTTATAAAAGAAGCGATTGATCAAATTAAACATTGCTCGACAATAAAAAGCTCGAAGAGTAGCAAAAACTACACATACACATTACAAAATGTGGAAGTATGAGTTGTCTGTTGTAGGTATACATTCGCCACACTGAAGGTTTTCATATCTGGAAATTGTGACATCATGTGTGTGGGCTCTCTTAGAGTTAAGCGTAGTGTAAGCATCAAAAGACTTCTACTGCGCCAGTGATGGCAAAGGTATTTTTGAGTTTCGTCTTAAACAAATTGGCGTTTGGCTAAAATTTCACACACTGGCTCCTGGTTCTGAAGGTAGTGTGGCCAGCACTATAGTTATGATTATAATTACCCTGAGATTTCAAAAACTCAATTTCATGGACTAAAGGAAAAACTCTCAAGTTGAGGTGGCGGTAGTATTCGCAGGCGGGACCAGCTGCGTTCATTTGGGCCGTCCAAGCGCCATTGGGTCTGGTCCTTAAAACGCCCAATCGTGGACGGTTAGAAAAAATTGAGACACGTTCTTGCGAGGCCTTTTAATAGTCCAGTGTGCGAATTTTCAGCCCACCATCAGCTCCAACGAGCTTTCACTGAAAACTGTCGTAAAATACCGAGGCCACCAGCGATTTATTTACAAAGAGCCCCCCTTAAACGCTTCAATCTTCAAGAGCATTAATAAGCGAGTGTTTTAAGTGGAACAAGATGAAGCGAGTGGAAAATGCATAAATGTGTGTATGGCACCAACCTCGACGGCAAAAGATTTGAAAGTGAGAAGCGACATGGTGCGGGAGGACACTGAGTAATACAGCGTAACAAAGGTATTGTCTCTTCGACCGACGACGGACTCGGAACATCCATTTCTTCGTTATAAACCAACCTCATCAATTCCAAACGCTGTCTAATTATTAGATTATAAAATTAGCGCAACGAACACTACTTTTACGCTAAAAGAGAGCGCTGTAAAATTAAATGCGAGGCCCACCTTAATTTATCCAAACTCCAATAGTGAGTTGCTCCATTTTTGGTGTCTTGAACTTCAACTCCGACGATGGTCCTCACCGCGTTCAACTCGTCGTCTTGATCGTAATCGACGACTGGTTTCAAATCGGGCGGTAGTGGGGAATAAAGAGTGTCAGTTAAAAGAGTAAATTGAAATTGCACCTAGAAAAGTAAGAACGAGCGTCAATGAGGCACGACTCGAGTCGAGACGAACTCACCTTCTTTTTGAGCTCCACCGAGATGGCGTTGGCTTCTTTAAGAAATATGGCGTTACCCCACAAATCGTCTCGCAACGACGTGAACTGATGATGCTTCCATTTTCTCCAAGCTATGGCGGCTAATTCATATTCCCGCTCAGCCCAGTTGCATTCTGCGTCAAATAGAGGGTTCACTGCAAAAGCGCTCGCTTAAAACTTACATTTTTGTCTCAAAGTAGAGCGCAAGATTTTTTTCTCAAAAACTACCCGAACGAAAAAGGAATTAAAAACGTTCAAATAATTTACCAAATATGTCGTCTTCGTTGTTGAAATCTTCAGGAGTATAAGAGCTGTACATGGACATCGTCATACTTTGTTCTTCAACTTGTTTCTGCAACGCGTCGATTCTCGCCTCGTAATTCTACAAAACAACTTTTGTTTAAAAAAGATCGCACGAGCGCGCAGTTACGCACTTTTCTCTGCTCTTCGAATAACTGATCAGCTTCTTCCTTCTCTTTCCTAAAGTCCTCTTCCATTTTTAAGAGACGCTTTTCCATCTCCACCTTCAAATCGATACCTTGTTTTTCCAAAAGTTCGATTTGGGCGAAGTTCCAGTCCACTGTCTCGTTTTCGCTTTCGTTAGGTTTGCGTTCTCTGATAGCGTCGGGTTGGGTGAAACGAAAGACGTGATTCTTACCCAAAATGACTCGAGAGCCGGTTTTTAAAATTATGGGCTCGAGAATCTACAGTAGAGTGTATTAGTACGTGACTCGAGTACGAGGGCATTTCGGAAGAAAGGACTCTTGGCTCTTATCCATAAAATAGAAATCGCGGTAGATCTATTGTTTAAGACTATGGAAGCACCCACAACAGATTGCTGTGCGTTAAAAAGTATTTTGAGCACTGCTGCTCTAGAATGGGCGTGGTTAACTGCCTCAGCCTCCCCAGCTACATAGTATGTTAGAGAGTAGCCAAAACAATGAAGCAAGTGCTAAGAAACATGTGTCAAAAACTTAAAGAGGGAAAGAGGAAAAGGCTTATTCCGTTTTGTAGCATTTGTGGTGCTCCGGCTCATTTTTCCATTACCCCCAGAAGAGAGCATTTATATGTAACTTTTGGACTAAAAGGGTAGGAAGGGGCGGACCTGTATCAAGGTCTGTAAGATTTGCTTCTTTGGGGATATTTGAGAATTTTAGTGTACGTTACGCCTGTAAATGACCTTGAGGAGCTGCAGCAATGAGTAGATCAAGGCTGCCACCGCATCCGAGCGAGGTTTTTGAAAGAGTTTGAAGGTCCTTGCAACAGAGATGTCGTGGTTCCTTAAAACGGGGGAAGGCACTTTGAACATCTTTGTGGTACAAGTTTTTTATCACTATATATCACTGCCCAGAGGTGTCCTGTATGAAAGGGTCCATGTTAGGAGCCTTACTGGTGATATAATCCAGTCAGTATTGTGATACTTCGCCCTCTAGCATCCTTAGATCCATCCAAAAGTTGGGAGAGATTTGGAAATAAAGGGGAGAATGGGGACAGCAGCTAGGAGGAGGCACAATTGGAGCTATATTTTATCTCAAGAGCCAACGTCCTTTTCCCTCTGAAACCATCGCGCAATAAAGGAACCTAAAATGCATACCTCTCTTCCATTAACGTAGGTCGTTGCGTCCACACTCGGTATGAGCATAATTTGATTGTTTTTGTTTTCAAAAATGCAATGTTCTGGTTTAATGTGGGAGCCGAACAACTGAATATCTTGAGGTAAATTTGCATCGGCCGACCCAACTCTCGTGATGCCGTCCTAAAAATGTTGCGTTACGTAAAATTCGCTCCGGCTTATGACCCAAAACAAGTGCATAAGCTCGTGAGATAAACCTACCTTGATGTAATAAATTAAACATTCGGACATTGAAGGATCTTCGTTCAAATTAACCAAATGTGGCGTTTTCTTCGGCGAAAACACCCCTACTGTATCTCCGTCTTCTTTAACAGCGACGCCCATTTCGGCAAATACTGCCTCGCGCTGCACTCGAATGGCTTCAGTTCGTTTGAGTTTCTCTTCCCAAGTTTCGTTGAGTTCTAGAAAAATTTTTTTGGTGCAATTGGAAAAAAATTGGAATTTTGGTAAAACTCACCAGCGATTAACTTTTCGCTCGCTTGTAACTGATCGACCGCCTCTTCGGCGATAGAAGTGGAAGTCGTCCTTATGCGATCGGAATCCTTGTTGCGCGTAATTTCGCTTCCTAAAGTTTAAAACTGCGTTAAGAGCGATCAAAAATTTACAAAAGTACAAAAATTAAGTTTTAAAGCGCGACATAACACTAAATACGAACAACAAAAGTAGACATGGCACAATTTTTACGACGTTCATTATGTAGAAAAGCCAAATAAGCATTTTATGATATTGAGATGATTTTCTAAAAATGCACGGCACGTCATTTTTGCGGGCAACTTTTTTTTTCTCGAGTGAAACAAAAGCGTGTGACTCTCATTGAAATGACACTTTTTTTTGTTTGAAAAAATGATTCAGCGCCGAACGTACACATTCAAAAGGTGTCTTAAGCCATCACTCAGAAGAGTAAGCGAATACTTACTAGGAACTTCTCTCTTTTCATAAGCTACTTTACCATCCGGACCTGAGCGGCAATACACAAGTAAAACAAAATGAGCCACTTTTTACTCAATAAAAATGATTTTTTCGAGTGCCCTTCAATTTCAAAATTTTAAATTTTTGGATATAAAAAATCCGGTTCTTCGACCAATCGTTTTGAGCCAATTGTGGATCCAAATAGGTGGGGCACCAAATGAATTTAAAAAAATTAGTTTATCAGACAATCACCTTCGTGTACTTCGATTCCTTCAGCTTTAAGCAATTCGCGTAGTTTTTGAATTTCTTCCTTAAGTTCTCGTATGAGTTTAGCGTTCGCGTCCTCGTTAATGACGGCTTTGCATACAATTTGCTTGGCTCTATCGGCGTATCTGCAAAAATTATAACCCTCGTTTTAATAAATCAAGTTGAAATTGGAAGCGTAATAAAGTTAATACCTTAAAGTGGAGAGGGTCTCGTCGTAATTAATATCAGCAGGTGAGATAGCGGCAATCATCGCAGTCTTGCTGTTTCCACCTAAATTTTCTCTCAATAACCACGTTAAAACGGAATCGCGATATGGAATGAAATCGGCCTTTTTGGATTTTTTATTTTTTATTGCCTAAGATAAGAGAAAATATTGTAACACAATAACACTACGTTTTTCCCTATAGAAATCGTAACACTCGCAACAGTAACAGGGAATAAACTTTTGTTATTCAAATGAGATAGTTCGTTGCAATTCAAAAACAGAAATGGAACAACTGTTACATCGTTACATGAAACTACCAAAAGTTAAATATTAGATTTTGTAACGAGAGCTCTACAAATTTTATTTTCCGTGACTGTGATACGAAAGTGAATACGTTTTATCGCTTAGCAAGTAACTATACGCTCGTTAATCCGGATGAAACTGAAGAGTTTTCAAATCAATCAATCAACGGGTAACAAAACAAGTCTATTTGTTACGTTTTGAGACAACTTTTGAACTTTTGGGCGTAACAAGTAAAATTCCAATAACTCTAGAAGGCTGTAAAAAATGACCTAACGCATACTGTTGCTTTCCTCTCACTATCAGCTCATCCGGTTGTCAAATTATAATTTTGGTTAATCTAAATTGACTTTCAGACGGACGTACAGAGAGCTAATCCGACGGTTATACGCACGAACCATTAGCAGCGTGCACGGAAACACGCAGACAATTTTTTTGGTACAAGACGGTATCGATTCTGAGCGAGTTGGAGAAATCAATAGATTCCAGACTCTACAGCTGAGGAGCATTAAGAAGCAGACAGATAAACGTCAGGTAGATAGGCGGACGGTAAGTCGGAAGAGGAAAGATTCGCAAGAGTTAGAAGAGTCGCAAGAGTCGGCAGGAAGAAGAGAGAGTCGAGAAGAAAAAGGCGCAAAATATCGGTTAAGAAACGAACAGGTAGACGGACGGACAACCAGTGAGACAGGCAAAAGAAAAACTAAGGAGGTAGGTCGATAGGCGGGCGGTAATAGATATAGTAAGTCGGAAGAGGAAAGAATCGGATAGAAGGAGAAAGAGTCGGTAGGAAGAAGAGAGAGTGGAAAGGAAAGAGAGGCGTAAAAGATCGAAAAAACGAACGGGTAGACGGACGGACAACCGTAGAGCTAGGCAGAAGAAAAGCAAAGGAGGTAGGCAGGTAGACGGGCGGTAATAGATATAGTAAGTCGGGAGAGGGAAGGAGTCGTACGAAAGAGTCGGAATCGATAGATTCCAGACTACAACTGGGGAGTATAAGGAGGTAGAATAAACCACGGGTAGATAGGCGGGAGGTAGATATAGTAAGTCAGAAGAAGAAAGATTTGCAAGAGTTGGAAGGAAGGAGAAATAATTGGTAAGAAGAAGAGGAAGTCGAAAGGAAAGAGAGACGCAAAAGATCGGAGAAAACGAACGGGTAGACAGGTGGACAACCGGTGAGGCCGGCAGAAGGACAACACAGGAGATATGCGGAAGGTAATAGATATAGTAAGAGGGAAGAGTATCAAGAGCCGGAGAGAAGGGGAAAGAGTCGGTAGAAAGAAGAGAGAATCGAAAGAAAAGAGAGGCGCAAAAGACCTGTAAAAAACAAACGGATAGACAGGCGAACAACTGGAGAGATTGTAGGCGCTGATAGGAGAGCGGTAACAGAGAGAGTGAGTTTGAATGAAGAAAGAAATAGTCAGAAGTGAGACAAGGGAGTCGGAAGTAAGGAGAGAAGGTCAGAACCAACTCCTATACGACTCCATCTCCATCAGTGCTTATCAATAACGTGGCGGTCCGCTCCAACTGGATCAATTGGACCAACAAGTCCATACAATTTGTCTATCCTTCCAATTTAAAACTAAAGCTAAGTCTGAATCCTAACCATCTACAGTTTTTCCAAAAATGGGCGGATTTGCATCCTCAATAACCACTCTATAACTCTGTCAATAGTCTACGACCCCTGCGTGTTGAGTTGGGTAACCTCTCATCGGCGAGGAAGTGCTATGATGGCAGCATTCTTCATCCCAATTACGTCACGGTGACACGGTAGGTGCGTTAGGTGTGAGCCCAGTGGAAAACTTGCGCAGCAGTTCATTTTGAGTAGTATTTAATGTGAGATAATACAGAAGACCGTCCGGATAGAAAAATATATTGATGCGCAGATAAGCAGACGGACGGACAGGCAGGTAGGCTAGCAGACTGTATGAGTAAATAATGTCACAGCCTTTTAGATAAATTGGATTTTGTTACGAGGTGTTTCAGAACTACGCCGAAGTTGGGCAAAATTACAGTTGGTAGCGGTGGCTCTTTTCTTGACACCGCGGACTGTTACTGAAAGCGTTTTTGAATATGTGGCTTTCGTGATGGGGAGCCACCTTTCAGAAGAGCGTAGCTCCCCTAAGAAGAATTTGTTGATCCGCGCTCATATACAAGGTGTTTCCCATAAGTGCGTCATAACTTCAGGGGCTGTTACAAGAACTCAAAAGAAGTCGTTTGACTCCAATTTTCTTATACCGAAAGTTCCCCCATTCAGAGTTACAGGGTGTTTTAGCTGAAATTTTAAAATTTTGGAAAATTTATTGTGGCGAAACGAAAGCAGTTGAGAAAATAATTTTTATGGAGATGCCTTATGTATTTTTAACTCTATGAGATAGATGTGGTACTTTTGTTTTTCAACTGCCAATATGGCGGATTCAAGATGGCGCTCATCGAAATATTAATGGGATTGCAATAAAATTTTAGACACATGGGTTTCTTAAAAATTCGTCGACAAATCTGAAATTAGAATTTCAAAATTTAAAAAAAAAATGACAAACGCGTAACCTGAGAAAAAAAATTCTTTTTACCCAATTTGATGAAAATTACACTGTGGGTACTTTTGAATATTGGCTTTCGAACTATCAAGCCAGAATTTCAAAATTTGATCTAGGAAAAAAAATACAGCTATTTGAAAGTAATTAATTTATAAATTTTAAAATCAAGTGCCTACTTTATAAAATATTTTCCCTCTTAATCATTTATTTCGGTCGTGGTGGTTGATGATTGTACTCTGATTGTACTTGTTGGCGAAATAAATGATATTATTATTATTATTATTTGTATTTGTACTGATACAAGTATTTTCAAATAGCTGTATTTTTTTTCTAGATGAAATTTAGAAACTCTGACTTGATAGTTCGAAAGCCAATATTTAAAAGTACCTAACAGTATAATTTATTTTAATAAAATTAAAAAAAAAATTTTTTTTTCAGGTTACGCGTTTGTCATTTTTTTTTAAACTTTGAAATTCTAATTTCACATTTGTCGACGAATTTTTAAGAAACCCATGTATCTAAAATTTTATTGCAATCCCATTAATATTTCGATAAGCGCCATCTTGAATCCGCCATATTGGCAGTTGAAAAACAAAAGTACCACATCTATCTCATAGAGTTAAAAATACATAAGGCATATCCATAAAAATTATTTTCTCAACTGCTTTCGTTTCGCCACAATAAATTTTCCAAAATTTTAAAATTTCAGCTAAAACACCCTGTAACTCTGAATGGGGGAACTTTCGGTATAATAAAATTGGAGTCAAACGACTTCTTTTGAGTTCTTGTAACAGCCCCTGAAGTTATGACGCACTTATGGGAAACACCCTGTATTAGGAACTTGTTTTATTATGCGTTTTCCAAACTTCGGACGCGTAGTTCAGAAACACCCTGTACATTTTAACGATTTCTTCCAACTTTTACAATTAAAACCTGACGACGGTTTCCTTAATTAACAAAAATAAAACACTCACCGACTATTTAAAAGGGAGCACAATAAATAAATCAATTAATTACGTTAATTAAACAGTTAAGGCGATCAAATAACTCACCATTTCAGCAAGAGCAGATATAACTTTTCCTAAAGTAGTTAAACTTTTATTGATATTTGCACCTTCCTTTAATCGAGTTCCTTTCGCTCCCGTAGAATCGGCCCTCTCGGATCCGGCTAAATCCACAAGAGAAATTTTGGAAACCTTTTCCGTGCACAATTGCGTCGTTACGTCTTGCCTTTTTGTTTTAAATAAAATAGACGCGTTTAAAAAAAAATTCAAATTTATTATGTTTAAGAAGAAAGGGCTCACCTTAGTTGCGTAAAGAAAATTGTAAAAACGGCGTGGGAGCGTGAACTTGTCTCGTTCATGTTTGTTGCAGCTACGGTTCGGGCTTTATTTCCTTCGTCGATTAAATTATGGATGTCTTGGTAACTTGTTACGGCGAGCTTACTTAAATCTTCAACGTACGGCCCTAATAATGGATGCTCGCGAACCCTTAAGTTGCCCTTATTTTTTGGATTTAACAGGTCTCGCACACGCTCACAATAAATTTCCATGTAACTAACTTCTACGGAATATTTGACGTCTTCTTCGCAGTCCAGCATGCGGTGAAATAGGTCCTCGCAAATTTGGGGTATTATTCCTTCTTGTCCTTCTTCTTGTCTTCCCATCATCGTGTAAGATTTACCGGCGCCAGTTTGGCCGTACGCAAAAATGCATACGTTATAACCATCGAAGGCGTGTTGCAACATCTCTTCACCTATATCTTTATAAACAACTAATTGTGAAGAGAACTGAGAGTCGCCTTCCTGCAAATTAATTCAAATAAACTCCAAATTCGACCGACCCCATTTTTAAAACTTACATTGTGTGACCAATACGAATAATCAAAATTAAAGCTTTTTTGAGCATCTTTAAAACCGGGTGGCGCTTTCGGATTTGCTATCGCTAAAAAAGTAAAAATGTTGTTATCGCAAAGTCAAATTTTCGTTTAATTAAATCACTCACTTGTTGTATTTCCACCCATGTCGATAATACACTTGCAATCCCTCGTAATTTCGCGATTATTAAAGGGTCGCACCCTAACGGCTACTTTAACGGATGACATGGTGAGTTTCTCTTTGATTTATTTTATTCTGAAAAGCAAAGAGCAAAAATAGAAGATAAATTTAAACTTTCGACCTTTCGTAACGTTAAACTCGGAGACGTAACTTATTCGAGTCGTTAGAGAAATACATAAAAGTAAATAATATCGACGGAGGAACAAATCGAATGAATGTCTGAATGGCGAAGAAACTTTTTTCATTTCGTATTTTGTTTTCGCGAGGAAGACACGGCTATATAAAGTTAACAAAATTATATAAAATGGAACTGAAAGTGAGTTACGGCACTACGGAGAAACTATTTCTAAAAAAGTCTAAGAACGAAAGTTATAGACAATTTTACGGAAAATATTTTTTGTTTCAAGGGTTTTTCGATGAAATGGATAGTTTCCGAGATTAATGAATAAGTTAGAGGGATAGTTTTTGAAAACAGTCCGCGAAAAAATGTCTAATTTTCCTTTATTTTAGTGTTCAGTTATTTTCTTAAAAACGGGCGAAAAGTATAAAAATAAACAAAAATCGAAAACAATGTAATTAATGGATTCGCTTTAATATTGATATCGTATATGTACATATGCCTCCCTCTACTCTCTACTCCTAATTTTACCATACCTATTTATGCGTCTTGGCAAGCTAGAAACAAGATTTTAAGTAACTTTCAGGGACATACCCTCCCATTCTGCAATTACTGCATCTACCAGTTGATTGTGGTTGACAGGTGGGGGTGCACCTTTGATAGGATTTAAATCGGAACTATTAGGTAGCCACTCCATTAACGGAATACCTACAGAATTCGAGTAATCGATAACCTATCTAGCTGCGTGGGGACGAGCTTTAACTTGCATTTGGGCCCCATAAAAGGAGCAAATAGCATTGCATGTTCATTACGATGTTTCGAGATAGTAATCCGCATTGTAACGTAATGAAACCAACTCTGCACGACCGTCGAAGCAGATGCGATCCCCAGAACATAACAGATCCACCTCAAAAACAGATCCTTTGAGAGTGCTTCCAGTCATCAACTTTTTTAAATTCATAATTAGACATGAATCTATGATCTCCCCCCCCCCCCCCCCGTACTAATACTAAATAATCCAGGGTATACGAAACAGGTTAACCACTCCCTATTAGTAAAGACGTGAGCCACTGCGAATCCAACCTTGCCAGAAGATAAACTTCTGCCCGCAGTGTCCATGTCCACGCTCCACGTCCGTGATTGGTAACGGTTTGGGATTTAGAAAACCCTCACTCTTCCACCAGCAACCACATAATCTCTTCCGGATCATCTATTACGACCTGAACCATACCAGGTTTACTATGATGTGCGCCAGGAGACACAGACACACCAAGAGCCAACAGCGGAGCTTGTGCCTACAATAAGTATAAGGTAGATTGCGGAAAGCCTAGATACGTACTGATGGTGCCTACGTGCCTAATCAAAACAGCGGGTGAAATGAAATATACCATGAGACGCATATGTTGGGTCCCCTCTACTTCCAGTTAGATACGTAGGCGCTGATCCGTTACCTGCATCCCATCAAATGCAGGATAAGTCACAGCATCCGCCGTTTTAAGGATAAGCCCCTGAGAGTGCCATACTTTCATTCATTTATTATGTGGATCTAAGATCCTCCTGGTTCCCCCTTCTACCAGTTATCAACTGTCCAATATTGATGATTCCTGGCCAACGCAATCTTGCCGCCAGCCGCTGCCGGTCTTCTGCTAGATAATTCGCTGTCATTTAACCGTCGTCTGATTGTTTGAGACGATATTACGAGCTTTAGAGCAGTCGCAAGCCCATTTTTTAGCACATCGCTAGTCACTGACCCGTTTCTCAGAGCGGATTGCCTAAGAAAACGCCCATCTCTTGGATTAGGACATAATTTTTGCCCTTGTCCTGGTTCCTGGTCTTAGTAAGTTTTCGATAAAACGCCTAACCATGCGACTTGGGTTGGAATCATACCTTTTTATCGCATTATCGTTCAGTATCCCCCTTCAAGCAAATTCGCTGCTTGATGCTTCTGCTACTAGCAAGATGACATTTTCACATTTCTGGACCTATTAAATTAAAAGCTCGGAAGTAGATTTGAAACGATTTAGTAAAACATTGGCAAGGAGGGTAGTTCTATTTTTTCAATGCATGGCAAATGGTCCAGGAGGCAACGAGCACTTTTACTAAACGAGAAAGTACATCAAATTTCCTACAAATTATATTTCTTTGTTTTTTTTCTATAGAGAAACGGTTTAGGCGCTAGAACGCGTTAAAGTTTGAAAAAAATTCTGAAATTAGCTCAAAACTGATTTTTTTAGTTTATCGCTTATAACTCAAAAACTACGCCCTTTCAGAGAAACATATTTCTATACAAAAATAAAGTACATTCAATTTCCTACAAATTATATCTGGAAAATTTTTACTTCAGATAAACAATTTAGGCGCGAGGGCGCGTCAAGATTGAAAACATTTCTAAAATTGGCCCAAAACTGATTTTTTTAGTTTATCGCTTATAACCCGAAAACTACGCACTTTCAGAGAAAAATGTTTCTATACAAAAATAAAGTTCATTCAATTATCTACAAATTATACCTCAAAGATTTTTACTTCAGATATACGGTTTAGGCGCTAGAGGGCGTTAAAATTTGAAAAAACTTCTAAAATGGACCAAAAACTAATTTGTTTAGTTTATCGCTTATAACTCGAAAACTACGCACTTTCAGAGAACAATATTTCTATACAAAAATAAAGTACATTCAACTTCCTACAAATTATATCTGGAAAATTTTTACTTCAGATAAACGATTTAGGCGCGAGGGCACGTCAAGAATGAAAACAATTCTAAAATTGGCCCAAAACTGATTTTTTTAGTTCATCGCTTATAACTTGAAAACTACGCACTTTCAGAGAAAAATATTTCTATACAAAAATAAAGTACATTCAATTTCCTACAAATTATATCTGGAAAATTTTTACTTCAGATAAACGATTTAGGCGCGAGGGCGCGTCAAGATTGAAAACAATTCTAAAATTGGCCCAAAACTGACTTTTTTAGTTTATCGCTTATAACCCGAAAACTACGCACTTTCAGAGAAAAATGTTTCTATGCAAAAATAAAGTTCATTCAATTATCTACAAATTATATCTCGAAGATTTTTACTTCAGATATACGGTTTAGGCGCTCGAGGGCGTTAAAATTTGAAAAAACTTCTAAAATTGACCAAAAACTAATTTGTTTAGTTTATCGCTTATAACTCGAAAACTACGCACTTTCAGAGAAAAATATTTCTATACAAAAATAAAGTACATTCAATTTCCTACAAATTATATCCGGAAAATTTTTACTTTAGATACACGATTTAGGCGCGAGGGCGCGTCAAGATTGAAAACAATTCTAAAATTGGCCCAAAACTGACTTTTTTAGTTTATCGCTTATAACCCGAAAACTACGCACTTTCAGAGAAAAATGTTTCTATGCAAAAATAAAGTTCATTCAATTATCTACAAATTATATCTCAAAGATTTTTACTTCAGATATACGGTTTAGGCGCTCGAGGGCGTTAAAATTTGAAAAAACTTCTAAAATTGACCAAAAACTAATTTGTTTAGTTTATCGCTTATAACTCGAAAACTACGCACTTTCAGAGAAAAATATTTCTATACAAAAATAAAGTACATTCAATTTCCTACAAATTAAATCCGGAAAATTTTTACTTTAGATACACGATTTAGGCGCGAGGGCGCGTCAAGATTGAAAACAATTCTAAAATTGGCCCAAAACTGACTTTTTTAGTTTATCGCTTATAACCCGAAAACTACGCACTTTCAGAGAAAAATGTTTCTATACAAAAATAAAGTTCATTCAATTATCTACAAATTATATCTCGAAGATTTTTACTTCAGATATACGGTTTAGGCGCTCGAGGGCGTTAAAATTTAAAAAAACTTCTAAAATGGACCAAAAACTAATTTGTTTAGTTTATCGCTTATAACTCGAAAACTACGCACTTTCAGAGAAAAATATTTCTATACAAAAATAAAGTACATTCAATTTCCTACAAATTATATCGCGGAGATTTTTACTTCAGATATACGGTTTAGGCGCTAGAGGGCTTTAAAATTTGAAAAAACTTCTAAAATTGACCAAAAACTAATATTTTTAGTTTATCGGTTATAACCCGAAACTACGCACTTTCAGAGAAAAATTTAGTGGTGCGTTAATTTTGTCCAGGATTGTACTTAAGTTGACAATTATTTTCTAAATTGCTGATTGTAACTTTTGGAACACCCTGTATACATTAAATTAATTCCGTCATAAATAACGCGTACTACACTATAGAGGGAAACAATGGCGCAATGATTTTCATTTTGTTTTTAATGTGAAGTGAAGAATTTAATCGCCGAGGGCCGAGGCCATCTACAGTCTACAGCTCAATATCTTGAGACTTGAGACATAGAAACTCAATTTTCTAACAGTAAAATAAATTTGTTATGTAAATCTTAATGCGAACGAGTTGGAAAAGCTTTCCTATGTAAAGAATGAAAACAATTAGCATTAAAAAAGCAAATGTACACGCCTACTAAAAGTAAAAGACTGTCTCTTTTCAAAATAAAATTAAAACGAATTAAGGACCCACACAAGAGAAAAATCGTTCAGTATGCCCAGTGACGCACGCGTTTGATTTCAATCGTCTCACGATGACGTAAAGATTTCCTTCATTCACCTTCGTTTACGTGATTTTCCACAACCATCCCCTTTCGATTTGTCCTGATCTCCTAATAATAAAATTACCAAAAACGTTTCCCCCTAAATATATTTACAAAATTTTGGATTTACCAATAAATTTCAATTCGTCCAAATTTATTACTTCCTTTCGGTTTAATTTAAAAGGCGAGAAGTGAGGGCGTAAAGTAATTAGGGCGGTTAAGAGTTCATTTTGTTTTATACCTAAAGCCGCAAATTCAAAACTTCTAGTTCGCAATTAGAGACGGCTTCGCGTGGATTTAAACAGCTTTTTAACGGAGCGCGCGTATAGCGAATAAAAGCAAATTTGGCGAAAGTTTTTCCCCCAAAAACCACTTACGAATTTTTTTACGTATTTGCCTATAATTCGAGCACTTTGTTGTTTTTCGCAAAAGAAAACGTTATTTTGAGTAGATACAAGATTTGAATTTTGTTAAAAGAAAATTTTAGGAAAATTTGCGTTTTTCAGTTCCATTTTCGCAATGTCGCTTTCATATTTTTTTAAAGAAAAGAAAATTGCGATGCGAGACAGGCATTTACAATAAGTCTCAACAGGTACAAATACAAACAGAAGGCTTAGGTTTTATTGCTTCGCGTAAACGACGCTGCAAAAGTACTTAACCATCTAATTCCCTTCTCAAATGGAACCATAAAGAATAATTAGGGAAGATTTATGTTTTATTTATATATAAAAGTTAAGCTTTTAGTAGCGGCGCTTATAAAGTTACAGATGTGCCAAAAATAATACCATTTTCGTCTTAAAATCCAAGAAGAAAAGAGAAGAAACACAAAAGTCGGCACAAATTTCGTTAAATTGGCTTACAGAGAATGCGAGCCAAACTTTCTCAATCATAGGACGAAAAAGGAACTTTTTCAGAAGTCCACAGCAGGATACAACATGTTGAAGGAATTCTGGCTCAACACGGGCGTATTTCCGACTTTCCATAAAGGTTGGGGCACACATGTTTGCACCGCGCCCGTCATACGGGTTAGTCCCCACGTCTCCGTGCCGATACCGGACCGTCACGCCGCATCGACCCCGAACTTGATTAGGCTTTGTTTACATTTTGACGGGCACAGTGCGGTGGCATGTGGAACCAGCTGGGTGGGGACCACACCAGACGAGGTAAGGACAAATGCGGTTTCACTGCTGTTGAGGCCTGACTGTCGGTTCAAGGACTCAAGTGTCGGACGCGGTGCGGTTATGTGGGTCTCGACCTTAAGGCAGAATAAGCCCCACGTCTCCAGCCAAAATTCTGAAATTAAGACTACAATAGAACGGGTGACGGGAGTCCACTGGACTGGACTGGACTGGACTGGTTGGACTTCTCCAGCCATCCGACTTTCCTCTTCAGATTTCGAAATGATTGAATGAAGTATATGTAATCCCTCTCTAAAGTTTTTTGTGTACCCCCCCCCCCCGCCCTTATCAAATAAGTTTCAATTCGCCAGTATTTATTTAAGAACAACTCGAGAAATATTTACAAATTGAGGACATATATTTTTGAAACACCCTGTACATTTAAGCAAAAACCATGGCCAATGTTGGACTCGTCCAAACTACTCTATATCTTCACATAAATACAAGCTCAAGCTGTGGGATAATCTTAGAGATATTTTTTTTTATGATGAGGATAAAAAAAATCCCTAAACGATATCAGGACTCGCATCCCACGTAGTTGGATTTTCAGAAAATGACAAATATATTGTTTTCGGTAAATAGGGTTGTGAGTTGTGACTAATAAACAAGTAATTTGCAAGCGCAATATGGAAGCTAGAGCTTTCAGGAGCTTATGCTGAAGAATCTCGAAACGTTCCCAAAAAAGTCGGCATAAAAACTGAACTCTTCCAAGCGCTTTATTACAAAATGAGACATAATTTTTTGTTGCTATGACTCATATGAGCAACTAGGTTTTTATATTCATAACAAAGAAGATGTCCATCTGTCCATCCAACGATAGGTAAGGTCCTTCTGAACATTTTTTATTTTCATCGATCTTTGAGCTTGGTTTCAAAAATCTTCCAATTCCGCCGCCTTTCAGTCTTGCGTAATTGCCAATTTTTCGCAAATTAAATATTAAAGATAATTTATTAACCAATTAACGCCCCACCAGGTACCTAATACAAATTATTCACACAATTTAGGCTCACAAAGTGTCCTAAATATTTAATAATTTCTACTCGGGGTCTTTGAACGGTCTCGAAAAGTTAGTTTCGGTCTCGCATCTCAATTTTAAGAGCACCTTCCACTTTTGCCTCAATTCAATCAAGTTCCCATCGATGCGATCCCCAATGTTGGGTCGTTTGGGAAAAAAACTGCGATCTCGGTAATTTCACCTGCACCAAGTAAACAACACATATCACCTGCACTGCATTTTTGTTATACCTTGGATTCGGTATTGATCCACGGTGGACGAGTAATAAAATAAAAGTAAAATAAAATCCACCCCCGAAATAAATGGAGAAAAAAACTAAAAACGACCACTTCTTCAAAACCACTCAATCCATGCCGTGCAATTCTCCTCAATTGGAATTAAATAGATTACCCTTGACATTTGGTAAAAAAATATTTCGACAAACAAACGACTCACCTTATAATAAAACTGTCGTTTAACTATTGTCGCGCAAATTTTTCCTAATCAACGTTGCACTTGTCGATGTATCTTCTCAAATTAATCCACAATAATATAAAGCAACCATAGTTCGTCTCAAAAACACCCTATTACGGTCATTTTGTCTCTTCTGTGACGTCTTGAAGGGCTAAACTAGTTGCGATTGCGCCAGTTCACGTGACCACGAATCAATAACTTACTTCACCAATGTCGAATTAGTTTTCACAATGCGATCAATATGTTATTACTTATCAAAAATATATTATTTTTTATTTATAAATACTGCCCTTTTTGTTTAATTTATTCAAGTCTTTAAACTAACACCCTTAAACACCCCTCACATCGTGGAGCGACTAAGGAAGTTTATTGGGAGCTTTGGAGATTATATTTTTGGTCTTTTTACTATTTTAGAAATTGAGACGTGTCGTTAAACCCCAAAGGTCCATTAATGATTTACAAAATGCGTAGCAATTTTGGATGAATTACGCACGCATCGGTCGAGTTATCAGACTCCGTCTGTGGTTATTAAGGCTCACGAGTCGCCACTGCTCGATTAGCGGTATAATTTAATTTATCTTTCGGTTTTCAATTTTACTAATGCACCACCCTCAAATTGCAGTATTATTAATTATTGTTAACACAATTTTCATTATCCACACTAAAACACTAATTTGCAGTTTTGCAAAACTTCGTTGAAACGCACACCAATCGAAGGTAATTTGATGCGTAAAGGTCGCTTAATAAATTTCCAATTAAGGTTTTAGTCTAATTAATCACCACTAAGTTCGCCGAGCACGTCACAAATGACAAAAAAACTAAATTTTAATTAGGGGAAGGTTGGGGAAGTGTAAAAGGGTGATGTTTTGATCAAAATGTGTAGATATGTGGTGTGGAGCTGTGGAGAAGAGTTTAAGTCTTCTGTATACCCTGCGGGATCGTAACTGTTTCTTGCACACAAACCCCACAAAAAGACAAACATTTATACAAATTGTTAAACTTATATATTTATGTACAGGGTGTTATGTAAAAACTGTTCTAAATGAATAATTCCAAACGTCATTTTAACATTTTTGGAAGCTCAGAAGTAGATCTGAAATGATTTACTCAAAAATTGGAAAGGAGGGTAGTTATATTTTTTCAGTAGATGGGAAATGGTCCGGGAGGCAGCGGGCACTTTTACAAAACGAGAAACTACATTAAATTTCCTACAAATTATATTTCTTAGACTTTTTCTTCAGTTCGACCAAAATTCCAAAATCGGTCAAGAAACTATATTATTGCTTGTAACTCAAAAACTGCGCACTTTTAGAGAAAAGTGTACATATTGAAAAATAGAGTACATTCAATTTCCTACAAATTATATCTGGAGAGCTTTTTACCGCAGATAAACGGTTTAGGCGCTACAGCTCGTTCGACCAAAGTTCCAAATTCGGTCAAGAAACTATATTATTGCTTGTAACTCAAAAACTGCGCACTTTTAGAGAAAAGTGTACATATTGAAAAATAGAGTACATTCAATTTCCTACAAATTATATCTGGAGAGCTTTGTTACCGCAGATAAACGGTTTAGGCGCTACAGCTCGTTCGACCAAAGTTCCAAAATCGGTCAAGAAACTATATTATTGCTTGTAACTCAAAAACTGCGCACTTTTAGAGAAAAGTGTACATATTGAAAAATAGAGTACATTCAATTTCCTACAAATTATATCTGGAGAGCTTTTTACCGCAGATAAACGGTTTAGGCGCTACAGCTCGTTCGACCAAAGTTCCAAATTCGGTCAAGAAACTATATTATTGCTTGTAACTCAAAAACTGCGCACTTTTAGAGAAAAGTGTACATATTGAAAAATAGAGTACATTCAATTTCCTACAAATTATATCTGGAGAGCTTTTTACCGCAGATAAACGGTTTAGGCGCTACAGCTCGTTAAAGTTTACCAAAAATTCCAAAATCGGACTAAAAACTTTTTTTTTTGTTCATCGCTTATAACTCAAAAACTACGCACTTTTACAGAAAAGTGTTCCTATTGAAAAATAGAGTACATTCAATTTCCTACAAATTATATCTGGAGAGCTTTTTACCGCAGATAAACGGTTTAGGCGCTACAGCTCGTTAAAGATTACCAAAAATTCCAAAATCGGACTAAAAACTTTTTTTTTTGTTCATCGCTTATAACTCAAAAACTACGCACTTTTAGAGAAAAGCGTTCCTATACAAAAATATAGTACATTTAATTTCTTACAAATTATATCTCGTAGGCTTTTTACCTCAGACAAACGGTTTAGCCGCTCTAGCCCGTTAAAGTTTAAGAAAAATTCAAAAATCGGACTAAAAACTTTTTTTTTGTTCATCGCTTATAACTCAAAAACTACGCACTTTCTGAGAAAAGTGCTTCTATACAAAAATAAAGTATATACGATTTCTCAATTTCCTACTAACTATGTCTTTTAGATTTGTTACCGCAGATAAGCGGTTTAGACGCTAGAGCGTGTTAAAGTTTGACAAAAAATCCAAAATAGACAAAAACACTGTTTTTTGTTTATCGCTTATAACTCAAAAACGACGCACTTTTAGAGAAAAGTGTTCCTATACAAAAATAAAGTATATTCGATTTCCTACAAATTATATTTTAAAGGTTTTTAATCTCAGATAAACGGTTTAGGTGCTAGAGCGCGTTAAAGTTTGACAAAAATTCCCAAATAGCCCCAAAAAACTGTTTTTTAAATTATCACTTATAACTCAAAAACTACGCATGTTTACAGAAAAGTGTTTCTATACAAAAATAAAGTACACTAAATTTCCTTAAAATTATGTCTTTTAGATATTCTCGTCAAACGAGCAATTGAGGTGGTAGAAAACCTTCTAAAGTTGAGCAACGATAATAAACTTTATTAAATTTCTTATAGCCGCCATATTGGATTTTTCGCCATGAGATAAGCAAAGCAGAATTTCTATTATTATTTAGAGCGTAAACACGACAACGTTCTGATTTCCAGATTGTCTTAGTTTGAATGCATTTCGCTGATATAAACGACACAGGACACGAGGACACAACAACAAATCTACGTAGAATACAATTGCCATTCTATTAATACTACACCATAACAAATAATAAAGTTAAAAGGGTAGGTAGGTATATAAACCCACACTGCTCATCCATTACCTCAGTGCCAGTGTAGGATTTAACTCTGCAAGTTGAATTAATGAAGCAATGAAGGATACTAAAATGCTCCTAATTACTTTAGTACCGTCATAATTTTGAGTCAGCGCATTTTTCTACTTTCATTTTATTTAGTTCAAGGTAAAAATTTTCTCAATTTGATGCGAGAGAAATATTTGAAGTGATACAGCCAAGGTAGTAAAGGTATCACTTAATTAAATGACTAGTTGGCACTTCGCAGATGGAAAAAGCACTTGGCAATCCAAAAAACACAAGTGGCAACTTCTAATATAAAGTGAATCATCAATTTTAAGTGAATTCAGTAAAGCCGCAGCAAACGGCAAAGCTCATTGCTCATTGTTTCGTTGGAAAACCCTAATAAGATCAATGTAATGTATTGCATCCACGAAGTTATCGAGGAAAGTTTTTTCAATTTTCGTATACAATCGATAACCGCAAATTAATGGAAAAAAATAAAGAGAACTCACTTCTTCAATCTATTAGGGCTGTGTGAACAGCTATGTAAACGTTTCTGCTTTCTTAATTAGAATTACCCAACATTTTATGAAGAAAAAAAGCAAATTTATATTGTTAAACAAATTTATGCTATATAGGATGTATGAATGAGTCATAGGCGCCAGCTTCGCTATGGGGGTGTACGCGTCCCGACGCCACCCACTACTCTAGATCAATGTGCATGACCTACCGTTAAAGATCCGTAACGCAATAATTATTGTTTACTTAACCAACCCACGAGTTCTGTAAATATTTGTCTTTTGTCTTTACAAATGACACCTAATAAATTGCGATACTCTCGCAACTTTTGATTTGAAATTTTCATTTTGCCGCCTTTTCTCGCATACCTATCTATGGAAAAAAGTTAAAGTGCGATCGATTCTCATTAAAAAAATTAAATTAATAAAATAGTCACTTTTCATAACCTTATTTTTGGCCAAAATTAGGCCAATCGCGGACCAATGATATGTTGCTCAAGCTGAAATTCTCTGGTCAAAAGTGAGGCTATGTTATCGTATTATAATTATTTCAAATTGATAATACGACGAAACAAATTATTCATTACGGTCCTGGTCTTTTAATAACGTGAGATGTGGGATGACATTAGATTGATAATTCTAACCTAACAAATGAGTTTAAAAATGTAAAAATGATATAACTTTTATCTTTTATGGAAATGTTTTAAAAAGCTTACCTCGAATTTCCTGTTTTTTAATTTAAAAGTGGATTTTTAAGATAATTTTTTGACAGTTCTTTGTTTATTTTTAATTTTCTTGACAGTAGTTCACTGTCAGCAACAACCATTCGTTTTAAAATTCTCTAAACATTTTTTTTAAATACTCAAACTACACGAAAATATGTATTTTAAATAATTTAACAAATTACAACATTATTAATTTTTCTTTTTAATAAATAATTAGTGTGAGTCATAGCCATCGAACTGCAGTTGAACGGCGCTCATTTTTACCTTTCACTTTGCCGCTTTTTTTCAAACGTTCAGTCTGTAGTAACCTAAATTATTAGCCATTCTGTGTTTTAAGATTATTTAACAAATTATAATTGGTAATTTTGAAAGGTGTACACATTCGTAAAATGGAAACTATCCATTTCTAGGACACACTTTCATTTTAGTGTGAAAGAGAATGACAACAAAAGCAACATAACCTCAAAATATTCAAATACCAAAAGTTGTAAATTGAAAATGGACAAAAAAGACGCTCCAACTAAAAAAAATGTTTATAAAAAGGCAGTTGTACGCAACACTGCTCAAAAACTACCTAAAAGAATGGTTGTTTATCAATCGGATGTATTAAAAGCGACGTCTTTGAAAGAACCCTCTAGTGAAATAATTACCGAAGCACCTGCAAAATCAGCATTTGAAGTACCCAAACTCAACACAGCTTTAAAAATAGCCAAACAGATGGAAAGTGTGGAAAGCGTAAAACTTAAGAAAGTAAAAAATGTCGAATTAAGTAAAATGAAGAGAGCCATGCTGGAAGAAAAGGTGGGTGCGATATTAAAAGTAAGACGTTTTTCTTAAGTTATGTTTTAGGCTTCGAAACAAGTTAATTTTCCGTACAATCAACCCATTTACAAAGATCTTATGCCGTTATGTGTGAGGACGCAACCACCTCCACTGCCGTCTAAAGAAATTTTAATTTTAAAAGAAAAGGAGCCGTCGCTTTCAGATTTTTTTGTACCAAAGCGTTTACCAGAGTATAAATTTCAAGTACCAACTCAAACAACCCGTAGGATGTTAACTAGAGAATTCGATGGTTTAAAACTGTATAAAACATCGAGAAATTGGAATTAATTTGTTACACATTAGTTTTAAGAATTAAAGTAAAATTAGACAATACGAAATTATATTTTGTAAAATTGAATTCATTTAATTAACTACATTTAAATTTTATTAAAGGCAGCAATATCAACAGATTGAACGAAATCTTCGAAGTTTTGTATTTCTTCTTGTAACAAGTCAACAGATACTTTTTCATCTTCGATGACGCATAAAATTTGTAACTTTTTAATTCCATAGCCTACCGGTACCAATTTGGCTGCGCCCCAAATTAAACCGTCCATTTTAATAGTACGAACTTGCTTTTCCATTTGAGCCATGTCGGTTTCGTCGTCCCACGGTTTAACATCTAGCACAATACTCGACTTTGCAATTAAGGCCGGTTTCTTGGACTTTTTATCGGCGTATGCTTTTAGCCTTTCTTCGCGGATCTTATCTGCTTCCGCATCTTCTTCGTCGGATCCAAAAAGATCGACGTCATCGTCGTCGTCTTTAGCCGGTGGAGCTGTGGTCGTGGTGGCTGTTTTTAATGGGTTTGCGCTACCGACGGCGAAGTTTTTGCGTTCGGCATCCGAAAATGATTTAATGTGGTTGTACCATCTTAAAGCGTTGGCAAATTGTGCAGTTGGTGCCTTACCTCCGAATTCTTTGAATGTTTGAACATCTGTTTGAGATGGTTCGTGCCTAAAAATAACCTCATAAATTGGAACTTTAAAAAAATTTAAGAGATTTTTACCCGATGAGGTAACTCTTATCTTCTAAATGTTTATTGAACTTGGCTACTTCAGCTTCGTTTTTCAAGTCTCCAAAAGCCATTTTAAGATTTATTACGATGAGCCACGCAAAAGCACCTTTCTTGTGAAGAATTTGTACCGGAAAGAGTGTTTTGCTGGTTATAAATTTTGATAATTGACAGATCAAATATCAAGTTCCGTTATGTACAGCGAGGTCGAAAAATATAATACAACAACGTAATTACGTAATTAGGAAAGTTAATATAATTTTTATTCACAAATAAATATTGCCTGATCAACACAATCTACAGACAACAGACAGGACCTGCTAAAAAGTCCATAATTTTTAATTTGTCCATGGGTCCAGGGTCCAGGTCAAGTGTAGACGAAAACGTGAAACCGAAATGACAAGACGTCACAGCAACAAGTAACTATATATATTGGGATGTTCCGTGCAAGTAACGAAGTAACCCCGGTTGACAGTTGACAGTTGACATATGGTCAAAAAATATAAAACAGCTGGTTGGTTGAGTAATGGATTTTTGACGTTGATATACTTTTTTTGAGAAGAAATACTTATTAATAATTCAGTAGTAAGCTATCCGTTAAATTAAATATCCAAATTAATTTTATAGTATAACACAATGCACGCGTAAATTTAGGTAGTTTTTGTATGTTGACATTTTAGGTTAGGTCACATTATATAATATCCATTTATACAAATACGTTTATTTTAGTAAAAAGCTGTATTCTTGTAGAAATGCTTCGGATTACGGCCCAAAAAATACTAGAGCGGGCTAAAGTAAGCCCAAAGCATTTATGTGCGGTAACGAAAACTTTTTCATCTCAACCACCCCAGAAGATTGAAGTTTTTATTGACGATAAGCCAGTGCTTGTCGACCCAGGAACGACAGTTTTACAAGCTGCCGCATTAGTTGGTGTTGAAATTCCTCGATTTTGTTACCATGAACGTCTCGCAGTCGCCGGCAATTGCAGAATGTGTCTCGTTGAAGTAGAAAAGTCACCTAAACCAGTAGCGGCGTGTGCTATGCCTGTTATGAAAGGTATCAGGGTTATTTGAACATTATTTATTAACTAAACGACTTTTTTTAGGATGGCGAATTAAAACCGATTCGGAAATGACGAGGAAGGCTCGTGAGGGTGTTATGGAATTTTTATTAGTTAATCATCCCCTAGATTGCCCTATTTGCGATCAAGGTGGTGAGTGCGACTTGCAAGATCAGTCAATGGCTTTTGGATCAGATCGTTCTCGGTTTACCGATATCGATTTTTCCGGCAAACGAGCAGTCGAAGATAAAGATATAGGGCCTTTAATAAAAACTATTATGACGAGGTGCATTCACTGTACACGTTGTATTAGGTTTGCTTCTGAAGTGGCCGGAATCGATGATTTAGGTATGTGGATGCTCTAATTTGTTTTTTTATATAGACGGTTGTGTTTTTTTGTAGGTACAACTGGCCGAGGGTCAGATATGCAGGTAGGGACTTATGTCGAAAAGTTTTTCTTGTCGGAATTGTCTGGGAACGTGATCGATTTGTGTCCCGTTGGAGCTCTTACAAGTAAACCTTATAGTTTTACTGCACGCCCTTGGGAAATTCGAAGAACAGATTCCATCGACGTTTTAGATGCAGTAGGTTCTAATATAGTTGTATGTACTCGTAGTGGAGATGTTTTACGGATATTACCGAGGACCAACGAAGAGGTTAACGAAGAATGGTTAGTATTTATCACACAAGCACTTGTTAGACATTGCTTCATTTCTCTAATATTACTCTCTAATCTAAATCGTACAAACTGTATAAAATTTTGTAGGTTATCGGATAAGTCTCGGTTTGCTTATGACGGTTTAAAGTGCCAGCGTCTAGTCACACCTATGATACGATGCAATGATGAATTAACACCTGTCGATTGGGAAACGGCACTTTTAACAGTAGGAAAAAAAATTAAAGCAGCTCGTAAGTGCCCGTTACCAAAATTTCGATAACTTACAATTTTTTTTAACGCTCAGGCGGCAAAGTCGCAGCAATAGCTGGTGGATTAGCAGATGCCGAAGCGCTCGTTGCATTAAAAGATCTTCTAAATAAGTTAGGCTCGGAAAGTGTGTGTACCGAACATCCATTTCCCATGGGTGGCTCTGCTGCAGACTTACGGTCGAATTACTTATTAAATAATAAAATAGCAAATGCCGAAGAAGCCGATTTCGTGTTACTAATCGGCACCAATCCTCGATTGGAAGCTCCTTTGTTAAACTCCAGGATAAGAAAAGCTTACATTCACAACGAAACTGAGGTGAGTTTGCAAACTTTTGTAAAACTAACAAATACAATGTGCAAAATGTAGATTGCCCTAATTGGATCCGAAGTTGATTTAAGATACGAGTACGAGCACTTGGGTGAAAACGCGGGCGTGCTAGATGGTATAGCTGCCGGTACACACCCCATTGCTGCAAAATTAAAGGCGGCCAAGAAGCCCCTTATTATTCTCGGTTCCGACACTTTGAGTCGAAGAGACGGTGGGGTAATACTAAAAACTACTCAAAAAATAGCAAATAGTCTTCAAAAGTCTGTTAGTGATACAAATTGGAAAGTTTTTAACATTCTCCACAAAGTTGCCAGTCAAGTGGCGGCTTTAGATATAGGTTACACACCAGGCGTAGCAGAGATCAAAGCCAATCCTCCTAAAGTCTTATTTTTATTGGGTGCCGACGAGGCCACGTTAACGAAAAAGGACTTACCTAAGGACTGTTTTGTTGTGTATCAAGGACATCACGGCGATTATGGGGCTACTATAGCTGACGTTATACTCCCCGGTGCCGCTTATACAGAAAAACAGGCAACTTACGTCAACACCGAAGGCAGAGCACAACAGACGCTCGTTGCCGTCAGCCCACCCGGTTTGGCTCGCGAAGATTGGAAAATAATCCGAGCCCTATCCGAAATTGCCGGTGAAAAGCTACCTTATGATGATTTCCAAGAAATACGGTGTCGACTCGAAGAGGTAGCGCCACATTTAACAAAATACGGTAGTGCAGAGGGCGCTAATTATTTTGCCGAATGTATAAAGTTAAGCGAGGTAAAGTTGTGATTTTGCTCGTTATTTTTTTACTTTGTTTAATTCTATTTGTAGACTGTTCAGGGTGCGGTTGCCGGCGAACCCATAGTTTTAAAACAGCAATGTTTGGAAGACTTTTATATGACCGATGTTATTAGTAGAGCTTCGTCGACTATGGCTAAGTGCATATCTGCGGTACATAAGCAGAAAGAGTCAAGCTATTGAATATTATAGTGCTAGTAAGTTAAGGTAATAAATGTTTTTTTTTAATAGCATTTGGTTTTATTATTTCCGAACTTGTACGTGATTCTATTTCACCAATAAATAAATTATTAAGAGAAAATCATGCGTCTTTTAGTTTCCACGAAAGGTATGCCTATTTTGACTTCTGGTTCGGCCGGAAATGAGATCAGCTTTCCTATTTCAAAAAGAAACGTTCCGTATTACTCTAGATTTTTGAAATCTGGGAGAGCTTCTGAACATCCTATTGTGTGGTACTACTTCTGATATTGTTTTTAATAATTTTTTTTAGTGATTTGTACGAAAAAGTCTTGTTATGGCCACATCAGCCGTTTTGTAAATTAACGGAGTAAACTAACATGTTGAAGACTAATGGTAGTACCTTACTTTGAAACGAAAGGGCTAAATAGTAACTACAACAATAATTTGTGATTTCTTTATTTTACTGGTGTTTTAAGTTTTGTTTGATTTTATTACTTTCGTTATTTATAATATTATACTATGACTAGCATTTTTAATATCCTACAGATACATTTTAAAGTATCAATCAATAACTTTAGGTTTTATAGGAACATGGGAAAAGCGTAAGGGCATTTCAAATTTATTTTCTAGTTCGCGATTAGCGAGACTTTTGGATCGTTGTTCGATAGGGCACTAGTTACGGGTAATTACATCCAAAGGGTTGCGAAGATATTCCTTTTCGGTTAACAGACGACCAATGAAAAGTTTTTTTGTGACAATAGGATCGTTTCGAAGAGAATAGTTGGCACCCCTCGGTTATAACAAATTTTCCTAACTTTTTATATAGAGACTGAAACTAGAATTTTAATTTGAAATGTCCTAAATTCAGCCCTTTGTCGTACCATAACAGTTACTTTTAACACCACCTAGTTTTATTTTTAGTTTGATTTAAAATTCTTAACTTAAGGGAACGTAGGTGTTCTTAATAACGCTTATAATACGACACGGATCCAATTAATAAAATTTAAACTTTGACTTAAGTTAACGAAGCACTCTTTTGCTTTATAAATTACAAAATTTGTTCCCTGCATTAAATATAATATAATTAGATATATCTAAAGACTAAAATTCACAGTTTAATTAGTGACTAAATAGTAAATTGACTAGATAGTATTTTTTTTTATTAAAGCCTTAAAAATGGAATTCACATCCCATTATTGAAGTTGTTACGAACAATTATTTTTTACAGTCTTTTTAACATTTAATAATGGGCAGTGAAATTGTAGTCCGGGAATTGTGCGTAGACAAAAATTATGTATGGTCGAATTTCGGTATATTATGTGCCCATTTAGGCTGTAGTTTAACATACCTAAAGTCCTCATTGATAACGTATGACTCATTGACCTTGAACCAATGTTTACAACATTGAAGAGCACGCAAAAGGTGTTGATGAGGATTTAGAAAGTCTTCTCAAAGTCATCGCACGTTATCTATGGCTATGGCAGAGCCAGTAGATATGGAGAGTACCGCATAGCGCCGCCATTTTTTATTCAGTTAACCACTCTATACTACCGTGTACTGTATGTTTAGGTGCGATATGGATAAAATATGGCTGCCTTGTCGGTATTTTTAGCCGGATCAAAGGCTTGCGGTACCCTTTATATCTATACTGGCTCTGATCTATGACGGCTTTGTGTACTCTAAAACTGCATGGCTAAACGAGCATCACATATCTCCAAATTTATCCACACCGTCATAATTTTCGTCCCTAAAACGATTGGACTAATAATAAAATTTTAAACCGACGTCGTAATCTGCTCTATAACTTGTACGTTTTTTATGATAGGGCGCCTACAAAGACTATAGTGATTCCACCTGGCTAATCCTTCGGGCACACTTCTACTTGGTCTTAAATTATGATTTAATTGATGTAGATGCTTGTAACTGCCCATTTCGGAATGTGGACTTATGTACTTTAAATTTGGATGTCCCGAACATTCGATATTTGCGGCGTAACTTAAACTTTTTGGTAAATATTGCGGTGCGAATTCTCTCCTACACTTGTAAGAGTGTCTATGAAAACCATTTCGGTCGAAATGGTTGTGTGTCGGAAATACCCTTTCGTAATGGTTGCTTCCTTGTCTGTATAACGTACAAGGTGCGATTATTTCTTGTGGATAACTATTATTACAATTACATTCGTTGATGATATTTGTGTTACAATTGTTAAAATTACAATTACTAATACTACTAACGACATGTTCTTTTTTTGTACCTACTAAAAACATTAGACTAGCGCCTATTATAGTTGAAAAGAAACTAAAATAATATCCATATTTTGGGTAAAGCTGATTTATGTATCCAGTTATCGGCACACCCAGTAAGACTGGAATCGACTTGGCACTTTGTACGAAACCCCACGCTTTTGTAAAGTGTCTTGCTCTTATCCTCTCCAACGTGAACATTTTGAGAGAATAGCTGAATCCTCCCAAGCAGATTCCGTACAGCCATACGAAGAGAACGTATCCGTGGTAACCTTGTACTGCACTTAAGGCCAATAGTGAAATTCCTGTAAGTTCAAATGTTATTAAATGCGTAAATTAAGCCACTCACGTACCAATTCCAATCATCGAGGCTTGACATAGGTATTGACGTGAAATTAAGCACTGAGAACTCGGTTTAACGACTATGAGTCCAAAACCGACTGAACCTAAAGCTGACGAGAAGCCTAAAAAAGTTTGAAGTAAAACTAATGCGCTATCTTCCAAGCCTTCTTTATGTCCTTGAAGGGCCTATAAATAGTCGTTTCAAACTTTTACGAATATAAATTAAGACGGAAACTTACGAGATAAAATAAAGGGCTGTATATTCCCAAAGCACCTGTAGCGCTAGCAACTAAGAGAACTCTAAGGCCTCTACTTCTTAAAGGAGTGAAGTCGAACATGGGCGGTTTTTTTACTTTAATGTGCGTTTTTTTCTCTTTAACTTTCTTCCTTTGATTTTTAAGGTGCATTATTGCTCTTCTTTGTGGATGATACAAATTTGCCGAACGATAAACTATCGGTAAAAAAAAGGCTAAAAACAACAGTCCAGTCACAGCCTGCATTCCTAATCTCCAACCCAACTTTCTGAAAGTGATGGTCAACTTATATTGTTAAATGGTTTATAAGTGTCTACTTACCCAACAGCTTCTTTATATAAAACCGAAAATAAAGCCATGCCTACACCTGTGCCAGCTTGTGCGACCATCTCGACGAATTCCCTTCTTTTCTTAAAATAGTGGCCTAGCGTTAAGCTCGCCGTTTCTCTCACGAATCCAGCACTAGCTCCAAGAACTAAACCGTAACTTAATAAGGCTTGATGAAATTGCACGGCGAATGATGCAAAAAGGCAAGATAAGGTAAAAATCAATCCACCAATCACAGCCGCTATTCGAGTCGATTTTCTTCTAGACGCCGCCACCACAAACGGCGATACCAAGAAGGAAGTGCTTAAACATAGTGCTCCCATCCAGGCTGAAACGAACAATGCTAGATTATTTAAATCGGCAACTGAAACTGCCTATGTCTGTCAACCAATCATAAAACAAGAGGGCGTGGTTATGTATAAAACCTTGAAAAAATGGTGGTGGGAGTGAAACTGCCTATGTCTGTCAACCAATCGGAGAACAAGAGGGTGTGGGCAGACTGCGGTCAAGGTTAGTGGGCGTGGTTTACATAAAAATTGAGGAAGGGGGGCTGCTTTTTTATTCTCTACTGTGGTGTTTCTGTAAAGGTAAGGATACTACGCTGCTCAGTTCCGCCACAGGAGCGCCACAAACAAATAGGTGTTGGGTGTTAGGTTAGGGGTTGGAAACAATCATAAATAGAGTGTCTTCGTGCTTTTCCGAACCCTGTCGACTGTCTAAAAAACTAATCCTTAGACCGGGTCCAACTTTAAGACAAATATCGTTGCGAACGTAAACATTGCACGATGGGGTCGGTTCGCTAAAAGGCGTGGTTGACGTTCGCAGCGAAGTTCGGCTCTATCATCTGGACCCGGCCTAGAAACTGCGCCTCAAACACCCATTTTTCAGTTCAGGTTCATCATAGCAACCATGTAAAAGGTTGTAAACTGACAGTAAGCTTTTGACAGTGTCGAATTTTTTTTAATTTGCTCCTTTTCTCACACAAGTTCGCACAATGAACCAATTATGTGGAAAGTACGTGAACGTAGTTTTAGCGGTAGAAATGGGCGAAGGCTTCGAGTTCGCGGCAAAACCATTAAAAATCGTTGCCAACTTGAACGGTAAACAGTTAGAATCGGATCTCGTCGATCCGAGCAGCATTCCAATATTTAAAACTGAGCTCGTTTGGGAAACTGAAAAAAGGGAGTTGCGTAGATTGAGAAGTGGAAGTGCTCCGTTGCGTGTCGAAGTACAAACGCCGGATAAAAATCATCGTAGGGCGCGTATTGGGTTTGCTTTGTTGAGCACGAGATGCGCCAGCGTCATACAGGACGATTCTAAAATGCCGATTGAATTTAAGTGGCAAAAACTTTTAGGAGTGTCTTCCGAATATAAAGTGCATCATCCGGCATTATACTTATCTTTGACGATACGTAACGCAACGTCTCAAGAGTTAGCCGATAACACGTCTTCCGTTCTAGACGTTGCGATAGAGGAGCAGGGCGAAGCGGTCGAAGAGCTGGATGAAGACGAGAAAAATAGCAAGTATCCCATTCAGTACATTCAAGACGGTTTCGTACAAATCGGAGAAAATGATTGCGACGAGACATATTTGTTGAACATCACAGTTCAAGTTGCCTATAATCTGGATTTGTTGTTACCGGAAATGTTGGTCTTTCATCAGAGTAGGGAGAAATACTTCATCTCGTTTAAAGTATTTGGGATTGTGGTAAAATCGAAGCCTTTTTGTAGGGACTTGCACGCCAACATACAGATGAACGAGAAGATCGGTGTGAGAATACGTTCGGATTTTAATACCTTGAAGACTTATTTTAACGATTTGTGTAAAGTTATGATTTCGTTTTATTGCGGATGCGATAAGTTGGGAACCACCCAATTGTTTCTAACGGACCTTTTGACTAACTTATCCGAAAGCGAGTTTTTGGTAAAAAGGGGCATCGCGAGTGGCGAACAAAAATGTCTTTTTACATTTCCCCATTTAAATGGTATCGTTCCGATCGGTACCGACGAAAGGCAACCTTTCATCGAAGTCGGGTTCGTCTTGAAAAGAGTAGACGCGAGTTCCGAATTGGATAGTTTTACACTGAGCATACCGAGTTGCGATAGTTTGAAAAGCTTAGATAGTACCATGGAATTTTCCGTAGGAAGTCCACGATCTATTATTGGCGAAGAATACGAAGAAGACGTCGAACGAGCGAAAGGAGAACATGACAGTGAAGAAGAGAAGTCGGTGGGGCATATTAATGTTGACCGCGGCGATGGCGTAGAAGAGAGTAGCGATGAAGAAGAAGTTTTAACGTATAGGTGTATGGATGAGGCCGGTGATGGTTTACATGGGAGGTTAAAAAAGGTAGAAGAAGAAATAGTAGAAAAGCGGCTACTAGAAGAACGGCAAGTTGAAGAACGGCGAGTAGAAGAACAGCGAGTAGAAGAACGGCGAGTAGAAGAACGGCGAGTAAAAGAACAGCGAGTAGAAGAACGGCGAGTAGAAGAACGGCGAGTAGAAGAACGGCGAGTAGAAGAACGGCGAGCAGAAGAACGGCGAGTAGAAGAACAGGGAGTAGAAGAACCGGGAGTAGATGAACAGCAAGCGGAATATGTTGTAATAGAAGAAAACCAAGAGGAAGAAGAGCAAATAGAAAGAGAGGAAGAAGAGCAAATAGAAAGAGAGGAAGAAGAAGAACTCAACTTCGAGGATGGAAATTTGAATGGTCAAATACAATCTGAACCGAATTTAATTTTAAAGACGGAATACGACAACGATGGTGATACGTGTAAGTCGACCAGTAATCTACTATTGAAACCGATTATGATACCGTATATAATGGAAGAAATTCCAAATTTGAGTTTAATTTATCAACAGTACTGTTTGGACATTGTGGTGGAAACCTTAACCTTAAAAAAGCAGTTAAAATCGAAATCGATATTTTTGAAATTTAAGCACCCAAAGGCGTCCACATTCGTGATGACTCCTGCAGAAATTGACAATCACGTTGGCGAGGAGACCGTGTTGGAAAACGTGAGGAGCAAGCTGTTTTTCATATCGTCAACTGAACAAATTCGCAAAATGGTTTATGCTTGGCCCGCAAAGCTAGTGTTATTGAGCGAAAACCAAACAGTTCTAACGGAAGAACTGGACATTTATACCGCCATGTTTTTAGCCAAAGATAGAAACGAGTGCTCTTACATAACCGAATGCAAATCCGTCCGTACTTACGAACCTTTGGGCAAACTGAGCATAATCATGTACTTGCAAGAATACGGCTTAGCAGCTCTACCGCAATCGACCCAATGCGACCTATTACCGCCGCTATTAGACGAGGACATCTCAATAAAAGAGCTGAGAGAACTACAAGAGTGGAAAAAAATTCAAAAGGCCCACTTTTTGGCAGACTTGAAAATAACTGAAAATAAAACATTGCTCCAATTACAGACGAGTTGGGCCAAAAAGAAAAAAGAACTGGAAACGAAATTACTCAAAAGCGTGACGCGTTGCCAAACTCTATCCCAAGAGCTCCAAACAGCTGTTAATAACATCCGCACTAAAAACGCCCTCCAACAGAAGGAATCCCAAATGAGCGTACAACGCCCCTTTGACGAAAACGTACGAGAAAATATCCAAAAGTACTGCGATTTTAAAAATAGAGAACTAATCGAGACCATAAGCAAACTGGAGCGAGAAAACCAACAACTTAACGACGTAATCGACGACTTGCGCCAAGACATGCACAAAATCGAAAAGACCGCCCTAACTAAAGAGCAGACTACGAATCTTCTCCAACAGCTAAAAGGATTAGAGGAAAAATTCGAGGACGCGCAACAGGCGAAAATTTATTTTAAAGGGCAGTGGCAGAAGGCGGTGAAAGAGATACACGATTTGAGATACGACGAACAGAAGGAGATGCAAGAAAAGATTTTTCACCAAAAGAGCCAATTGAGCGAACTGAGTTTGGATAGTTTCGGCGATTCGGAAATTGGCGTCAAAACTAACTTCGATCAAAGAGCTTACGGCATGCATTCGTCTTCTAATCTTTTCAAAGAGTACAATTTGGACTTTATGCCTCAGAGTGCCTCTACATTATTCAAAAAGATATAAAAAATATTCTGTACACATTTTACTATTAAAATATAAATATATTGAGATTCTGATTATTTATAGTCTGTGTGTGTGTGTGTCTCAGTGTGTCAATGGCGGCCAGTACGTTGATCGTTTCATTTTGTAGTTTTGATCGGAACAAATAATTTTTTTAAAGTTTAATATCTTGACGTTTTGGGCCTCCCTGTATCCAAAACAGTAAAAAAACTTTGTGTGTGTCACAAATTTGTTATAAGTCTGTCTGGGTGTGTGTGTCAGTGTGTATGTGATGCCGTTAAACAAAAACTACTAAAGCGTTTTTGTTGAAATTCGGTTTCAGTGACTTGAACAAAAATTTATCGACATAATAAGCTTTTGAACGAAATTGATACAGGGTGGCCCAAAATAAGGGGGTTATTTTGGTCGCATTTTGGAAAATCTTGACCCATAGTATTTATACTTGGCTATAAGTTAGTACACATTAGTCCTAATTCAAAAAATATTTTTTAAAATTTTTAAATTTAAAATGGCGGCCAGTATTTTAATCGTCCCACTTTTTCGTTTTTTTGTTATAACTTTGGAGATTATTATTATTTTTAAAATCTAATAATAGAAATATGTAGGAAAAATATAGGGCTTTAGCTTTGATATAGCCGATTTTAAAAATATTATGAAAATTGACTACTTTTAAAAGATCAAAGTTGACTAAAATTTTAAAGCGGATTTTCTCACAATCGGCTTTGACCGTTTTATTTAAATTTTGATATGTTGTAGATATTGAAGTTCTTAATTAACCACCGTTGTTTGGTTCATTTGCTATGCGCAGATCCGGAGTTATGATTTTTTGAAGGTCAAAATTTAAAAAAGTTATAATTTCTTTTGTAATTCATATTTGTAACTGAAAGTTGGTATATTAGTTTATCACTTAACTGTTTATTATTTCTCATAATTTTGGCTTAAAAACACTTCCGGTTAAACCGGATATTAACTAAGCCAAAAGAGTTTTTGAAAACACTCTGTATATTTTATGATTTTTCATAATATCGTAAGCTTGGCTGTCCAATGATACTAAAAACATTAAATTCTAACTTCTGGTTTAACCGGAAATGGGGTTTAATTTTTTGTTTTTAATACAACACCCTGTATATTTTAGGTAGTTTAAAATATTGTAAATTTAGCTATCTAATAATATTAAACATTCAATGTTTTAACTTCCGGTTTAGCCGGAAATGAGATTAGCTTCCTATTTCAAGTAGAATCGTTCTTTGAAATCAGGGAGTGTTTGTTGACGTTAGGTACAATTTCTGATATCTTTTAAACCCTAGAAACACAACGTGAAATTAATAGGTTAGGTAAATATAAAATATTTTAAATATTATAACCGAGAAAAAAATTAAACAACAAAATTTCATTTTATTCGGTTCATTTTATACCGGTTTGGTGGCGTCGCCGGCGACACCACGTTGTGGTTATAGGGTTAAATATTTTCAAGGCGTACGAAAAAGCCCTCTTACGGCCACATCAGTCATTTTTTGTTGCACTTTTGTTCTACGATTCATAACATTTTAATTTACTTACGTTTTCATTCAACTTTCTCATATATTTCTTATATAGTGAGGTTAGGGGCGCTTCATCGACATTTTTAATTCTCCGAAATGCTCGATTTGCGGTCGAAAGTAAATAAATCCGAATGGTTATTAAAATACGTCTAGACGTCTGCACTAAGCTAAACGAAGTGATGGCCGTGCGCAAAAACGAACGTAAATTTACACTTATCTTTAGAGGATATATGTGTTATGGTGTTAAATAAATAAGACGCAAAGCCCAAATAAATTTGAGAGCCGAGAGCCCCAGAGAAACATGTAAAAATAAAGAGAATTACCGAATTACCATACCAATTTCACTACTCCGATTTTAAGCAAAAATGTCTATGCAAACGCAAACAAATGAACACCTCCTTTTTTTTAAATTGAATCGTTTGTTTTTCCTTCTCCAATTTAAACTTAATATCTTTCCATTTTCTCAAATGGATTTTCTTTAACAAAAAATTAATTTGACTTTAAATTCTCTTTCATCATCAAGTCCGTTCAGTTAAATATTGATTTAAATTTATTTTTTTCTGCACTTTTTCTCAAAGAGAATTTAATCATTATTTGTTAAAATAGACCGTGATTTATTTTTCATTGTGATTTTCTTCACGAGGTTTGGAGTTGGGCATTGAGAAAATATTTTATTAGCATAGGCGGAATTTATTACCGCCTGGGGCTTGCTAAGTCTCTTAATTTAGTCAAAGTCCCAAACGGTTGGATAACTTACTTTTATATATTTTTTTACTTGAACCGCTTGTGTTTTTGTTTTCTTAACTAAAAGGCGCGTTTCGCGAGCAAATTTTTACCATTACCTTCACTCAAGCCTCAGAGAGCTAGAAAGAATTTACATACCTAATTGCAGACCTTTTTTGCATTAAGTGAGTGTTTCCGTTGAAGACTAATTTATAGCTTTGGTGTATTAGAAGAATTTATGTTTGGAATAAATAAGAGCAAAGGAGCAGTTCGTTGAAATAAAAATGAATGGGCCATAGAAAAACAGCCTATATCATGGCAACAATCCCTGTGCTAAGACTTGCGTAAACTTGACCGTCGATCTTATTCTCGATACTGCACTTATTTCTAGCCCAAAAGTTGGTGGAATAGTTTGTTAGCGGCCATAAATTATTTTTGCAATTCTCCAAGGATGCTCTAATGTTAAACGCTCCATACGTCCATATTATTATGCCTAATCATAAAGCGGTAAATATTAAAGTTGGTAAGCAAGACGAAGTTTAAAGTTTGAAACTATCGCAAATTTTATTATAATAATTTTCATAAATTTGATTTTAATACGGCCAATTTACAACTTTCAACTTTTTAACGGCAAATGAAGAAACTTTTTGTAATTCAACCGACTATTATTATTTATTATTCACTAAAACATTATTGTCACTTCGAAAGCAAGCGAGGACGAAAGTTTTTCTTTGGAGCACTATTATATTGCGCTAGATTAGAACTTCCCCCAAAAATGACTAGAATGTGGGTATTGCAACTTCACGTACTTATTGCCGCATTATAAATTACTATAAATTATAAGTAATAAAGCATATCGTCTGCCACTCTAAAGTGGCAACAATAAATTAGGGGAGGCTTAAGAAGGATGGATTGATCGCTTATAACTTGAAAACTACGCACTTTTTGAAAAAAGGGTTGCTATATGACAATAAAGTACATTAAATCACCTTTATATTATATTTTCTAAGGTTTTTTCTTCAAATGGAGTGTTTAGGCACTAAAGCGCGTTAAAGTTTAACAAAAATTCTACAATTGACCCAAAATTGACTTTTTTAGATTATCGCTTGTAACTCGAAAACGACGCACTTTTAGAGAAAAGTGGTTTTGTAGAAAAATAAAGTCCATTCAATTCTATAGAAATTATATCTTTTGTTCTTTTTTGCGCAGACGAACGGTTTAGGCGCTACAACGCGTTAAAGTTTAACAAAAACTCTAAAGTTGGTCATAAACTGATTTATAGATTTATTTAGTTTATCGCTTGTAACTCGAAAACTACGTACTTTTAGGGAAAAGTGGTCTTACAAAAAAATAAAATGCATTTAATTTTATAGAAATTATCTTTTTAGCTTTTTTCCGCAGGCAAACTGTTTAGGCACTACAGCGCGTTAAAGTTTGACAAAAATTCTAAAATTGACCAAAAACTAATATTTTTAGCGTATCGCTTATAACTCGAAAACTGCGTACTTTTAAAGAAAGGTGTTTTTAAAAAAGATCAAGTCTATTCAGTTTTATACAAATTACATCTCTTACAGTTTTTAGTTCAGACCAACAGTTTAGGCACTACAGCGCGTTAAAGTTTGACAAAAATTCTAAAATTGGCAAAAAATTGATATTTTTAGCTTATAGCTTATAACTCGAAAACTACGCACTTTTAAAGACAAGCGTTTTTAGAAAAGATCAAGTCTATTCAGTTTTATACAAATTACATCTCTTACAGTTTTTAGTTCAGACCAACGGTTTAGGCGCTACAGCGCGTTAAAGTTTGATAAAAATTCTAAAATTGGCTAAAAATTGATATTTTTAGCTTATCGCTTATAACTCGAGAACTACGCACTTTTAGAAAAAAGTGTTTTTATAAAAAATAAAGTGCATTCAATTTTATACAAATTATACATCTTAAGCATTTTTGCTCCAACAAACGCTTTAGGCGCTATAGCGCGTTAAAGTTTGACAAAAATTCTAAAATTAGCCAGAAACTGTTTTTTTGTTTATCGCTTGTAACTCAAAAACTACGCACTTTTGGAAAAAAAATTTTTTATAAAAAAATAAAGTCCATTCTTTTTATAAATTACGTTTCATAAGCGTTTTTGTTCAGACAAACGCTTTAGGAGCTCGTTAAAGTTTGACAAAAAGCTGATATTTTTAGTTTATCACTTATAACTCGAAAACTACGCACTTTTAGAGAAAAGTGTTCCTATAGAAAAATAAAGTGTTTTCAATTTTATACAAATTATACATCTTAAGCATTCTGGCTCCAACAAACGCTTTAGGCGCCATAGCGCGTTAAAGTTTGACAAAAATTCTAAAATTAGCCAGAAACTATTTTGTTTTGTTTATCGCTTATAACTCAAAAACTACGCACTTTTGGAGAAAATTTTTTTTATAAAAAATTAAAGTCCATTCAATTTTATATAAATTACGTTTTTTAAGCGTTTTTGTTCAGACAAACGCTTTAGGAGCTCGTTAAAGTTTAATTAAAAGCTGATTTTTTTTAGTTTATCGCTTATAACTCGAAAACTACGCACTTTTAGAGAAAAGTGTTCTTATAGAAAAATAAAGTGCATTCAATTTTATATAAATTACATGTTTTTAGCTTTTTTGAGCAAACAAGCGATTTAGGCGCTAGAGCGCGTTAAAATTTGACAAAAAGTACAAAATTGACGAAAAACTGAATTTCTTTGGTTTATCGCTTATAACTCAAAAACTACGTACTTTTAGAGAAAAGTGTTTCTATAGAAAAATAAAGTTCATTCAATTTTATACAAATTACATGTTTTTAGCTTTTTTGGGCAAACAAGCGGTTTAGGCGCTAGAGCGCGTTTAAGTTTGACAAAAAGTACAAAATTGGCGAAAAACCTGATTTTTTTAGTTTATCACTTACAACTCGAAAACTACGCAGAATTAGAAAAAACTGTAACAAAGTACCAACAAATTATGTCTATTAGGTGTTTTTACCAGACGATCGGTTTAAGTGTAGTATTCATAGTGGCAGACACTTTTGAAGCTGAAGAAAACTCGCGGTTCTCTATTCACTAAACTTCCACGCGCTCTTCTAGCACCTAACCTAAACCGTTTGTCCGATGTAAAAAACCTGTGAGACATAATTTGTAGAAAATTGAATTTACTTTACTTTTGTATAAGAACACTTTTTTCTGAAAGTGCGTAGTTTTCGAGTTATAAGTTGTTATAAGCTATAAAAGTTTCTTGGGCGATTGTGAAATTTTTGTCAAACTTTAACGCGCTCTAACACGTAAACTGTTTGCCTTAGCTAAAAATCCTAAGATATATAATTTGTAGGAAATTTTGTGTAATTTTTATTAATATAAAAGCTCTTTTGTCATTAAATGCGTAGTTTTCGAGTTATAAGCAAAAACTCGAAAAAAGAGCATAAATCCACCCGCACTTAAGAGTGGCAGACTGTCGGGTTTTATTACTCATTTGCATTGTTCTTTCAGCGTGAATCGGTAAATATTTTGTATTTTATCGTGTAACAAAAATGCATGTTGCCTTTCGGACTATAAGCTCCTATTGCAACATACTTGATCGTTCATTATCCATAGCTATTCCTGTGCCCTTTAGATAAACTCTTTTTTTTTACGTTGACAGCTGTGTGAAAACGATTAAAAAATTTAATTAACGAAGAGGAGGCAATTTCAGGTAAAATTCCCCGGATTATTGTGCTTTTAGCTTTTGCAATTAATTAGTCTTTGAATTTTCGGAAAATTCAACAAGTGGTTGAGTAGCGATTTCGCAAGAACAAAGATGAATTTTGGTGGTTTGAGAAATAATATCATAAAATTTTCGATGCCTTGATGGAATACCTGTAAAATATAGAGCTTTCTCCCTTTTCTTAAGAGAGGCATTTATCGAAAGGCTTATAATGCGGCATTAAATAAACGATCATACCGGGACTTCCTTCCTTTATTTTTATAAATACTCTGTTAACTTTTGGTTATAATAATACTCAAATAAATTTTACCGTTCCAAAATCAAATTTTAGCAAATGATGTGAAATTAGAAACAACCCAGCTCTTTACATTGTTTCACGAAAAATAATACACACCCTGTACAAACGGTTAGCAGGTAGTTTATTAGCCTGACAGTACTTTTATTACACACCCTGTATTATAAGTTATCAGAATTACCATTATTTTGCATCACAAAAAGGTAAAAGTGACTTTTGGTTAATTTCGAAAGATCGGCAATTTTGAATCGCAGCTCTGATTGACTGTTCGGCTTTAACAGAGCTTGTCAATAAGCTCGCATTTGACACAAGGGATTTGACTTGATTTATTGGCGGTAAAAAACAATTTACAAAAGATAGTCAAAGACGGGAATACGAAAGAAGGGAATAGAAGAGCGAATAGGTATAGTTTTTTTTATTAAATTTAAATGTGACAGGATGGATACCTATATATATAAACTAAACATGGACTTATAGTGGGCTTTAAAATGTATATTTAGGCGTCTATTTAGTCCCTAGCGAAATTCTCTGTTTTGCATTATGTATAATAATCTAGGAAGCTTTTCCTACGATACGTTTCCTTAACTTGGGAATTTATTTAAAAAAAAAATTGAGAAAAACAACTTTTTGTTTTAAAAACAGATTTAAGGGCAACTTACAAAAAATGAGCGCAATTACGACTAATTATTGTACAGAACATGAACGTGGCTTGCATCTGGGGTGGCTGTTATTTAGATTAATGGGCGAGGCAAATACAAATTTGCAAGTTTCTGCCTAAAATATTAAGTCGAAAATACGATCACATATCAGAGAGGAGAAATGGCGTAATAATCGCACCGTTTTTTGCTCAAACAAAAGAAATAAAATTGTTGATCACATACACAATCACTGCCAGTTTTTCCAGCTGAGCCAACTTAATCCGCGTCGTTACACTTAATACAGCGCCTCATAGGGGCGTTTAAACTGTAAGCATCGAGATGGTAAATAAAAAGCGATCAAAACTACACTTCCTCGTATAATTCGTAACGGTACCAATCGGTATCTTTTAAATACAGTTTAGACACCCTGTATTTATCACTTATCGCCGTTACATCTCGATGTGCTATAATTTTGATCGAATTGCCGTAGCAACCCCAAAGTAATTCTTATATTATCTTAAAGCAAAACTTCCCTTAAACGATTATTATCAACAATTTTAGTTAATTATTCCCCGTTATTCCACCTTAATAATGAAAGTTAATTACCAAGGCTTAGTTTCGTAACGTATCTATATGTTGCTATAGTTGGTGATAATAAAAGAGGGCAAAAACGATTGAATTTCATTGATTAAAGATTATCTCGGCTTAACCTAAAAATTTTTACTACGCTCCATTTTCTTGTATGTGGGTAGCTAGACGTGTAATTCAATTTCATCGAAATTAGTTTTTGTTCGGTATTAGTTTGTTTTTGTTATCTCACAAAAGTACCTTTTGCTTCTTTTAAGAAGTTGCCATCAACCGGTGGGTCGAAGCGCCTCTAAGTATCGATGTTTGAAACTGCTTTTATATTAACTTTGGCTGGTCGAAATTGTTAAAAACAGCTAATGTGTATCAGAAATAGTACCAAATATGCTCAAGATGCTCAAAAGTGCTCTCTGATTCCAAAAATTTAAATCTATACGGGGTGTTTCTATTTGAAATGGGAAAGTTGGTCTCATTTCCGGCTGAACCGGAAGTCTAAATGTAAAATTTTTGATATGAATAAATAGATAATTTGGCAATAATTACAAAGCACGTAAAATATACAGGGTGATGTGTTTAAAATAAAAAAGTTAACCTCATTTCCGGTTAAACCGGAAGTTAAAATTTTACATGTGTGATATCATTGGATAGCTAATTTTACGATATTTAACAAATATATAAAATATACAGGGTGGTTTTAAAAACTCTCTTTGTTTAGCTTATTTCCGGTTTAACCGGAAGTGTTTTATAAACTAAAATTATAAAAAATAATAGACATCTATGGCATAAACTAATATACCAAGTTGCAATTACAAAGTTTAATTACAAAAGAAATGATAGATTTTTGAAAATTTGACCTTCAACAAATCATAGCTCTTAAACTAGCTTATAGAGGAAAATGAAACTAATGTGATAAATTAACAACTTTCATATCTACAATATATCAAAATAAAGATACAAAGGGCAAAGCCAATTTTGAGAAAATTTGTTTTAAAATTTTAGTCAACTTTGGTCTTTTGAAAGTAGTCAATTTTGTAATTATTTTAAAAATTGACTATATCAGAACTAGAGCTCTATATTTTGCCTAAATATTCCTGTTTTTAGATTTTTATAATAATAATTATCTTCAAAGTTTTAATAAAAAAACTAAGAAATGGGCGAATTGTAATACTAGCCGCCATTTTGAATTAAAAAATTTGAAAATGTATTTTTTAAATTAAGGCTTAAGTGTACTAAGTTATAGGCGAGTGTCAATACTGTGGGTCAAGATTTTCCGAAATGCGACCAAAGTAACCTTTTTATTTTGGACCACCCTGTATCAATTTCGTTAAAAAACTTATTTTAATTCTGTTAAAATGGCTGAACCCAAATTTCAACAAAATCGTTTTAGTAGTTTTTGTTTAACGGCATCACACACACACTGAGACACACACAAACCCCATACAGGCATCATGTTTGTGACATCTGTGCATGAGACCGACATGTGACACTATCTATAAGTCGCGCGCAATGAGTAACTTGACAGTAGAGAAAAGTTTGGGTGCGATTCTAGTCCTTATACACTCCGTTATAGTGACAATATGGCCGTTTATACCGGCAAGCATAAACTGAACTAGTGACATCAACGTCACAAGTTGGGCGGGTTAGAGATGCGGTGAAGAATTGAACGAATATAGGGTTTACAAAATGCTATCTGGAGTAGCGTACAGTGCGATTACAATACTCTAACTTTTCTTCAACACCCTGTATATTGTTAGGGTAAAATATCTGTGTCTAACTTTGCCAAAGGTTGTGTGGGTCTAAAGTTCATGGTTTTCAAGAAAATAATTATTTAATCTGAAACAATGTCTTATTGATTTCAAAGTAGTCTCATTGTAAATGCCGATAAACAATTGAATCAAATTAATTCATCAAAAACAAAAGTTTTCCACAACAATGTTTTTGTTCTTTGAAAATCAGCTTTGTTATAAGTTATAAGTATTAACATTTGCGGTATACTGGACGCAACCATGCGAAAAAAAACTTCTGTATCTTCTTCAATGACGGACACACTGTATATTTGATGATTTTTGAAAGAGTTTGTTTTACGGAGGTTTTTTTTTAGATTTTCAAATGTAATTATTTGTAAAATAAATTGAACGAAATATACCTAATACTGTACTGCGCATAAAATCCGTGCTTTAATCGAGTTTCACAATAGAATTTCTTTATAGAAATGCCCATTTTGTTCATTATAGAAAGGACGTACGTACACAGCAACAGAAATTTTGCTTCGTCCACTTCGTTTTTATATTTTCTGTATCAACAAGCTAATAGTTTTTTAGCAATTTCCTTTTCCTCATTTTAGAAATATAAAATTGAAAAATGACAAAAAGTAGTTCTCGCGAGAGTTATTGGTTTTCGTAAATCTTTTTAACTTTTCTTCTAATTACTTTCGTATTAGAGGGACTTAAAATTTTTTTCTTGCATCTAATCTTTGTGTAACGCTCGCGCGGCTTTAAAAAGGCGCAGATGAAGTAGAAATTCAAAAATCGTCCATTTTTATATATAAATAGACAGGCCTCACTAACGACCTTAAAAGGCCCCCTTCGGTCCTAAAGTGAAATGGGCGATTTCGAGGCGCTTGTGGGCGGTTTGGCGTAATTTTTTTCGCCGTGAGTAGAGAGGGGGATCCAGCAAGAAAATTAGAATGTTCACGTGAGATTTGGGTGGTCGAAAACGTATCTATACGATACTAAGATTCTTTTTTCTCCATCCTTACGTGAGAAATTATTGTAGCTTAGGACACGTCACCATACTCAACTGCCAGTTCATGTGCAATTTAAGTCTCGATAGGCACGATTTTGCTCGATGGCACGTACGCTGGAGTATATTATTATTATTATTAAAACAATTTACCTGTCGCCATTTGATAAAACTCGTTGTCTTGATATTTTTTAACCAAAAATTGCATAACGTACAAATAAAGCAATCCAAACGCTAACTGAAGTCCCGACGTTAAAACGTGCGCTAAAAATGCAGCACCGCACACTAACCAACCCCATCCACCTGCAAATTAAAAACAAAAGTTGAATACATTTTTTTATAGTAAATTATGCAAACATAGAGTGTATTTTGTTTTTGTTTAAAGTTTGCTGAAGGCAAGTAAATGTCAGGTTGTTTTAAACGCTTATTAGTTACACTGGGTCGCTCTTCAGACAATAAAAAGAGCAATTTTAGTAAATTGTTCAATTTATTCTAGATGTAGTTTCAAAATAAAATAAAAGGGTAACCCAGGGTAGTTTTTAAAGTTTTTTTTTAATTTTTAATATGAATTGTTTCTAAAATGTTAATTTTAGGAACGCATCGTCCTCAGATAATTTTAATAGTAGGCACCCTTACGGATTATTCAAAGGAACCACCCCTGCACACAAAAAAATTACCTTCAGGATAATAATGTTGTTTAATAGTAGTTGTATCGACATCCCTCCTACGCAAAGCCGGAACATTTCTATGAAGAGAATGAAGTTCTCGGTCGTAAAGTACAGGAAACGAATCTTCGTCTTCTGGAAGTCTCGTTACCGGCGTAGCTCGTTCTAAAAATAAAACAAAAATTGCATTAGTTAAAAAATTGATTTAAATTTTATTTTTTTTCATTCCGAGCACTTTAACGCTCGTATTTCTAAACGAAAGTATTTGTCATTGTCGAGTAACTGTTTCGTCTCTTTTTTTTTCTTTAGTCTCGTAGCATTTTAACGTCACTTGAATCAAAAAAATTACATTACAATTGCGATATACTTAAAGGACGCACGCAAAATACAAAAAAATGGGTACACAAAACAAATGGCAACGATACAAAAGTTCGCCTTGTTTTGTTATATGAGTGGATCTCAGTTAGTAGTGAGACTATGAGGATTCTGGCTCAATTTGAATATTCCGCGTAAAGCCATACTAATGTGAATATAAAATTTTTTTCTTGTTCAATGTCGATGCGAAATTACGTTATGTTAACGGAAAGGTTTTTAAATTAAAAAAAAACAACAAATTTAGTGCAGTTTAGTGCGCCAATTAACCAAATTTAGTGCGCCTAGTTTCATACGTTTATTGTGAGCTTCTGTGCGTATAAATCCAGATCTCTAATTTTAACAAGGATGGATCATAATTTTTACTGTTCATTTAGTGCGATTTACTGCACCGATTATCTTATTATTCTTGTCTTAAACTTTAATTTGTACTCAATTTTTTTCCAGGTGCTGTTATCAGTGCTTATATTAAGTGTTTAGTCTGAATTACATTTTATACTTAACAGATCTCTGATTTTAATAAGGATATACCATGATTTAGTGTTCATTTAGTGCAATATAGTGCAACATCTTTCATCCCCTTGTCTCCTTTAATCTAATCTCAAAGTATTCAAATTAACAAAAAGAACGAATTTAGTGCAATGTAGTGCGCCAATTAACCAAATTTAGTGCGTCTAGTTTTATACGTTTATTGTAAGTTCTCGTGCGTATAAATCCAGATCGCTGATTTTGACAAGGATGGACCAAGATTTAGTGTTCATTTAGTGCAATTTAGTGCACTGATTATCCCGTTAGTCTTGTCTAAAACTGTAATTTGTACTTAAAGCTCTTTCCAGGTGATGTTATTAGCGCCTTTATTTGGTGTTTATTCAAAATTATATTTTATACTTAACGAAGGAAAACAGTAAATAAGAAATAAGTGATATAAAAGATAATAATCCTCGAATTACGAATATTAATTATTTAGATAATAAAAAGAGAAAATGTTAACGGTCCAATAGATGATGGTAAATTTATAATAATTGTCGAGACAGAGGCAACATCTTTCATCCCCTTGTCTCCTTTAATCTAATCTTAAAGTATTCAAATTAACAAAAAGAACAAATTTAGTGCAATGTAGTGCGCCAATTAACCAAATTTAGTGCGTCTAGTTTCATACGTTTATTGTAAGTTCTCGTGCGTATAAATCTAGATCGCTGATTTTGACAAGGATAGACCAAGATTTGGTGTTCATTTAGTGCAATTTAGTGCACTGATTATCCCGTTAGTCTTGTCTTAAAATGTAATTTGAACTTAAAGCTCTTTTCAGGTGATGTTATTAGTGCCTTTATTTGGTGTTTATTCAAAATAACATTTTATGCTTAACGAAAGAAAGCAATAAATAAGAAATAAGTGATATAAAAAAGAATAATCATCGAGTTACGAATATTAATTATTGAGATAATATAAAGAGAAAATGTTAACGGTCCAATAGATGATGGTAAATTTACAATTTTCGAGACAGAGGCAACATCTTTCATCCTCTCGTCTCCTTTAATCTAATCTCAAAGTATTCAAATTAACAAAAAGAACGAATTTAGTGCAATGTAGTGCGCCAATTAACCAAATTTAGTGCGTCTAGTTTTATACGTTTATTGTAAGTTCTCGTGCGTATAAATCTAGATCGCTGATTTTGATAAGGATAGACTATGATTTAGTGTTCATTTAGTGCAATTTAGTGCACCGATTATCCCGTTAGTCTTGTCTTAAAATTAGGTGTTTATTCAAAATTAAATTTTATACTTAACGAAAGAAAACAGTAAATAAGAAAAAAGTGACAAAAAAGAGAATAATGATCAAATTACTCAAGTTAATTGTAGTAAATAAAAAGAGAAAAAGATAATGTATTAATAGATGAAGGTAAATTTACAACAATTGTTGACACAGACGAGACATCTTTCATCTCCTTGTCTCCTTTAATCTAATTAGTCTTAAGGAAAGAGTGCATATTCTCTTTATAGTGGTTTTCAGAGTTGGAAACCCCTTTTAACTGTAAAGACAGTAACCGCTTAATTAGAAAACAAAAATTTTAATGTAAATTTTTGTTTAACAACTACGCGACTTTGAAAAAAAAGATAAATTATTTTAACTTTTTTAAAAGTCAAAACTTCGCATTCAAAAACTGCCGACTTCAGTTTTCTTTTTATTTCGCCACTATCTTGACGTTTGACGCCTTTCTACCGACATCCGCTGTGCTCTGGAATGCTCTTTTTGGCGTAAACTAATAGCGAATCTAAAGGCACTACTTGTGAAAAATGCCAATGGTTTAAGATTCCGCTAATAAGGGTGGGGTCATACACAAAATAAATTATTAAGGCCTCGCCACATAACACATGCCGTGCTATGCTATGCCATGTCAACGCACAGCGCATAACATAACGTAGCATGTGCTAAGCCACATAGCGTAGACGTGGTTCAAACAATTAAACAAGCACGATGCACGACTACAATTTGGAATTAACCTCACAAAAATCAAATAAACGCAAGGACACCAAATAACGTGTTTTGCGCACTAAAAAGCACATGTACACCGCACAGCAGTCGAACCGAGTTCGACTTCTATGCTGTGTAAATTTACTTCAGGGCCATGCGAAAATAGCACAGAAACATAACATAACTATGTGACCATTGACAAGTAAATACTATGGTTCTACTTCTGTGTTTTACATTAGCATAGCACGGCATGTGTTATGTGGCGAGGCCTTTAGACTCGAAAGTTTATGCAGACTACAGTTAAGTGCGCACTTCTATTTGCACTTGTGTTAATATTTAATTTGTAGTCAAATGCAGATTTTTATTCAAATGAAAATACCAGCATTAACACACAAAAAGAGCCTCGTTAATGTACTCTGTAATAATAGGAGTCAACGTTATTTTGAAGAGTATCGGGCTCTTTTATACTACACAAGCCGATTCCATTAACGAACTTCGTCTCGTACGAGACTTATTTTTTGCTCTAGATGTTAACCACCCCTAAAAGCTTAATTTATAGTTAAAATTGAAAAAAATTGAACACGAACTCAACCATGCAATTTAGTTAAAAGTTTGATTTAATTAATAGCGGAGTATCTAAATTATGTGAAAAGTGTAAAACTAATTAGAATTAATTAAAATATCAAACAAAGTTATGTTTGTAGAATTTAACATTAACTTTTAACATAATAATAATTATATCCAGTCTAGTTCGTGTTAAATTTAATTCAATTCACAGGGCTATATATTGTCGACGTTTTCCGTTTCGAAAAATTTAATAAATATTTTTTCGAGCTCACCTAATGAATTACACTTCGTGTTTTGTTTTAGTGCGAATCATAATTGAAATTAATTTTCGCTTTTGTTGTACGCCAAAAATATTATCTTTGATGTTGAAAATTTTAAGTAGCCCAGGGTAAAGTCAATGACTCGCATTTATATTGTAAAGGAACTTAGAAGGGCAGGTAAAGCTGCAATTAAAGAGATAATAGTTCAACTAGCTTGGCATGCGGGTAGTGCGCCTTGCAGGTAAAGGAGAAAACTAAATAAATTGGCTAATTTACTGAAGAGATGGAAAATGCCAACTCATTTTTGACTAAAAGCGCGGACACGCTGGCGACTTATTGGCAATACAGCTGGTAAGAGGCAGGTTAAAGTCGTCCATAAAACGTTACGCCTTTGATGACACGCGTTAGGTGGTCGTGGATGGTTCCGTGCTGCGCTAACGTGAAACTTGAGCCTCTCAGGAGTAGCGCCGGGTGCTCTACCACTAACCTATCTCGGTCCTTGCAAGTATTTCACGCGTTCTCGCTTAGTTTCGAGTCTTAAGTCGCTACAGTGCCCCCCTTCTAAAAACGTTCTTGGTCTCGATACCATGTGTGCGTGTATCTGAGCTACGTCTTCCGTTCTTACGACCGTTAATCGGAATCCCCGCAGCTTGAGCGAGGAAAGGCAGAGAACAAGCGTGTGCTGTAGTTAGGTCAAAGCACCGCTGACTCATTACGTCGGGCTCATCACTTTGGCACGCGTTAGGTGGTTGTGGACGGTAAACATCCGTGCTGCGCTAATTATCGAAAGGAAAACTTGAAACCCGAGTTTCCCCGGAGTAGCTCCGAGTGATCTACCACTACGCTATCTCAGTTCTTGTAACTCCATTGTATTTTACGCGTGCTCGCGTTAGTCTCGAGTCTTAAGTCGCTACAGTACAGACGTCGTTCGAGTCGATACCATGTGTGCATGTGCCTGGTCTGATTCTTCCGGTCTTACGACCGTTGAACGGAACCCCTACAGCTAGAACAACTAAAGGCGGCGAACATGCGTGTGCGGTAGTTGGGTGAAAGCATCGCTGACTCATCACGTCGGGGTCACAATTTTGGCACGCGTTAGGTCGTCGTGAACGGTAGACGTCCATCCTGCGCTATATCTAAGAGAAAACTTGAATTAAACCCGAGCCTCGCTGGTGCCGCTCCGGGTGCTCTACCACTAACCTATCTCGGTCCTTGCAATTCCTTTGTATTTTGCGCGTACTCACGTTGAGCCGCTACACTCCTAACAATATTATGCGAACTGTCTGATAAGTTCTGAATGACTACTTTTTAGCAGAGCTTTGGGCGGTGGCAAAATAAAATTAAAATTATTCGGGAATTGAATTTGAAGGTTGTCTAAACGCGACTATAAATTTATTAACGAAATAATTAATTCAAATCCAAACTCGAATTACATCCTATAGACTGCGAATAATTATTTAAATTTCATCCAAATCGTTGTTCGTCAAATAAACTTTTTATACGTAGCGCGCAGGTAAAATTACACGGCATTTATTCGATTATAATCATTTTAAATCAAATTAAGTGCACTTATTAATGTAAATTGTCGCCACCTACTAAAATAATTATTAAAATATCTAGTTGCGACGTCGGCACACATTGGCACACGTGAATCTGCTGCGAATTATATTTAATGCTACTTTCAGTCCATATATATTTAGATAGCAGCACGTGAGGGAAATCATAATTGAATAAAGTCTAAGTTAAGGTATTCCAAATTCTGTTTGTGATGATAATTATATTTTAGGCGAAACAATAAACTTTGAGACGAATTTTCAGAAATAGAGTTCGATAACTTAGTATATTTAAGTGGGCCAACTGGCACTTCTCGAACTGAATTAATTAGTTCAAGTTGAGATGGGAATAATCGCTCAATTCTTCACCGCATCTCTAACACGCCAAACTTGTGGCATCGATGTCACTAGTTCAGTTTATGCTTGTCAGTATAAACGGTCATAGTGTCACTATAACGGAGTGTAAAGGACTGGAATCGTTCCCAAATTTTTCTCTACTGCCAAGCTGCTCATGGCGCGCAGCTTATCGATAGTGTCACATGTCGGTCTCATGCACAGATGCACAGATATATAGAGGTCTGTATGCATGTGATGCCGTCAAACAAAAACTACTTCAGCAATTTTGTTGAAATTTGGTATCGGTCATTTTTATAGGATTTATTCGACAAAGTAAGCTTTTGAACCAAATCGATACAGGGTGGCCCAAAATAAGGGGGTTATTTTGGTCGCCTATCGTAAAATCTAAACTCATTGTAGTTATACTCGGCTATAAGTTAGTACACATCGCTTCTAAGTAAATAAATATTTTTTCAAATTTTTAAATTCAAAATGGCGGCCAGCATAACGATTGGCTCATTTTATAGTATTTTTATTATAACTTTAAAGATAATGATTATTATAAAAATCTAAAAATAGGAATATATAGGCAAAATAGAGGGCTTTATTTCTGATATAGTAGATTTTAAAAATAATTTCAAAATTGACAATTTTTAGGGTACCAAATTCGACTACAATTTTAAAATGGATTTTCTCAAAATCGGCTTCGCTTTTTTTATCTCTATTTTAATATGTTGTAGATATTGACATTCGTGATTAATTAACTTTGTGTAATTTTTCGCTATTAGCTAGTTTCGGACATATGATTTTTTCAAGGTCAAAAATTAAAAAATTAATAACTTCTTTTGTAATTAAAATTTGTAATTGTAAGTTGGTACATTAATTTATTATATAAATTTCTATTATTTTCTATAGGTTTGGTTTTAAAAACACTTCCGGTTAAACCGGAAATGAAGTTAGATTTTTAGTTTTAAACACAACACCCTGTATAATTTAGGTGGTTTCGAATGGTTGTAAAATTATCTATCTAGTGATACCAAATACTTTACATTTTGACTTCCTGTTCAACCGGAAATGAGATCAACTTTTCCATTTCAAATATAAACACCCCGTATAATTTGAGTTTTTTGAAATCAGAGAGAGGTTCTGAGCACAATATTGTTTGCTTATATTTCTGATATGTTTTTAAATATTTGAAGAGCCCTGTTATGGCCAAATCAGCCGTTGTTTTCTTGAATTCGAAAAGAAGTGACAGGCAAAATTCAGTAAGGAGCCCGAAAATTTACAACGAGAAGTTTAGTTCGTTACGTAAACCTAAGTCGTCATAGTAGTAGGTATAATATCTCTGTTAATATTTATCTTAAAAAATAAAAATAGGGTTTCCACAAAAAGTTCATACTACCTATTAATATGCAAATTTTAAGAAAGTTTAAATTGGTACGTATTTCTCATTTATTCTAAAGTCAACAGGTTTAGTTTTAATTATATTAATTTGCTGCCATGAGATGTATCTGACCCTATATTTACCTTTCAACAGCATCAACATCAAACAACTTAAATTGTATTTGATGGGCTTAAACAAAAGGCCTCAAATTAAATTTGTTGGAATAACAAACTAATGAGATAGGTACCAAAATTGAAATGTATCCGGAGAATAGGGAGAAATTTATAATTTGTTTGTTATTATTTTTTAATTTTAGGGAGAGAGTAGGTTACTTAACTCCTAGTATAGGAGGTCCTGAGCCGAACGTCATTTTTTAAAATTAAGAAAAAAATTGCCTAGGCACGTTCTGTTTGAGACACTGCAATTTTATCGTTCGTAGTTGAAAGGCTAAGGAAAAAAAACTAAAAGTATTGATATAGCTATAGCTATCTATAAAGTACACCGTAAATAATTTTGAGTTTAGATTTATAGAGCTCACTTTCACGATTTATTTCCTTTTGTTTTATTTCATTTTTTCTTCGTTCCAGTGATTTAATATATTTTTTTATTCGAAGTAATCAAAATATGATAATAGTTGCAGTAATAATAATAGTAGTAATACAATAATAGGTCAAATAAATGCGCAGGTTAAAAGTTTGATTTATTCTAGAAAGTAGAAAGAAGTAAAGGGTTTAAAATAGAAAAGTAAAGAAAAGTTGTCATTTTGTCATGTCCTCTTTAACAGTTTTAAACGAACAATTCTCTTGAAAATTCTTCAACTGTGCGTTTGAAAACAGTGACAATATTGCATCAAGTCAAAATGGACGAGCTTGTTATAGAAACTTCAAAAGTTAACAATTTGACTTAGAGCGCGGATTTTATGCACTTTTAAAACTGGAAAATTAATGAAAATATTTACATTTTAATTAGGTTTGTTCAAATTTAATTAGCTCAAATTATGATGTTCGTTACTTCGTTAATTAATTAAAATTAATTTACAAAGTTTTAATGGGGGCCCATTTTTTCTTTGTGTTGCATAAAAAACTCGAGCAACTTTAACTGGATTATTTCTAGTACACTGAAATAACCAAAATAACGAGTCTTTAGAAATAATTAGGTTATTAGGTAATAGAAGTTTGTTTTTTACGCGGAAAGACCACACACAAATTGGCGAGTTGGCAAGAGTCAGGGCGCTCAGTAATACGAGTATTATTATACAAGTTGCCACGAAAAAGCCCATCCTTCTCGAGGCTCTATACTTCAACGCGCTCTAGCTTCTCTAGAATTCTCGTCAAACTTTAACAAGTTGTAAAATATCTAAGAGACATAGGTTGTAGGTAATTTAATTTCTGTTATTTTTGTATAAAAATACTGTTCTCTAAAAGTGCGTAGTTCCGAGTTATAAACAAGAAACTAAGAAGCTCTTCGGCCGATTTTAAAATTTTTGTTAAATTTTATCAACCCCTAGGGCCTTAACCGTACGTTTAATGTAAAAAATCTAAGAAATATAATTTGTAGGAAATTGTATGTAGTTTATTTTCGTTTAGTAGCAATTTTCTAAAAAAGTGTGTAGATTTTGAGTTATAAGCGAGAAACCGATAAAAGAACAAAACTCCCTAGAGCAATCCCTAAGGCTGCCACTTATATTGTAAGTGGCAAACAGTTGCTTTTATTATTCAATTGTAATGTTTTTTCAGCCTGAATTGTTAACAATCTTGCACTTGCTTAGTAAAAGTGCTCGCTGCCTCCCGGGTCCCGGACTATCTACTTCAATTCTATACTGAGCGCCCCAATCTTTCTTTGTTTATTGTGCAGTTACAAAAATTCTTTTTCTGCGAAAACGGGAGAAATTTTGGTAAATTTTCAAAAAAATAAAATGATAGAATAGACGAGCGCAGGTGAGTGCAAAATTAACAATTAACGCCCCCCTCTCTCGCTTTCCTAAAGCAAGTTCTTAATTGAACGAGCTTTATATTACACGTTGTCAGTTAACAGATCGCTATCACATTTGACAATTGATTCTAATTAAGTTTCCTACACTAAATTTGCCTACATAACATCGTCTTTTACATTCATTATCTTATATTACATCTACTTTAAAACTAATTGAATCATTTCGAGTATACTCAAATGTCAATTTATTGATGCAGAGTTGTAATAAACATTTTCTTCGCTCTGGGTATAATGCGACTCGCTTAATGAATTTTGGCGTTTTTGTAACGCGAGGACGAAAAGGGTATGGTTGGGAAAGGAATTGAACTTGACGTCGCTAGGCTGTTGCCAAAAAATATTTCAATTTTCCGCAAGTAACATCTGTATACGTGTAAGTTGCGAAAGAAAAAACGCGAATTTGTTGAAGCTCGCAATTTCTTTTATTGTTCTGTTTGTAGGTAATTGGATTAAAGGGGGTGTGTCCCAAAAGTTGTAGTTTTCGAATTGTACGCGAAAAATTCTAAAAGCAAATTTACCAAGCGCGCATTGCTGTGACGAACCGTTCCGAAGACACGTCGTTTTCAACCTGGTTGTGACGTCACTCCGATATTGTTCAATTTTAGGTTTTTGAAAAACTGCAATTAAACTCAAAATTGGGCGTTAATTAGTTAAATAAGCGAATTTTTGTTAAAAAACTATTTATATAACCCACACCCTATCTTTAATAATATTTTTGTTCACAAATTTAAGCAGGAGAGGCTTAGTAGCCCAAAGTTTATTTACCGTTTACCGTAATATAAAACAACTGAAAAGCCTTCGTCATAATTTCCAATGATTTTAACCTTTATGGGCTTCCTGTTTATTAACCTGGCTTATACTCTGTTCACTTTTTGCGACCACAAAAAAAGGCAAGACAGTGGTAATAAAAAAAATTTTATACATAAGTAAGAATGTAGCAAATGCGTTCTTTAAAGCCACGGAGTACAAATATATTATTCGCTACGCTGTACGTTGTATACTATCCAAGAACGGCAACAACGAATTCTCTTCCAAAGGTATTACACATAAAGTTGCAAGTAAGATACGGCTAGCACTTATAGAAGTGAAAAATTGGTCTCGAATCACTGAGGGATACATAAAAATAAATGTAGCAATTTATATTATCAAGTGGGTGATAAGTTTTCGACAATCGAAAACTTTAAGGGAAGGTTTTCGGCATCGACATCAATCCTTAAATTTGACACTATAATAGAATGTTAACAACTTCTATAGTATTAAATCACACTCGAAAGAATTTCGGATTGAAATGTGATCACCTATCGCCTCTTTCTTCTTTCTTTCTTTGAAGTTAAGTGGATAATAATGGGGTAAGATGTTTTAAATCGATTTTATTTTCGCTTTTTATTCGTATTCGAGAATAAAATAAATGCGAAATGATATCTATAAACAATAAGGAACAACGAACCAATTCGTATCGGGCCATTTATTGGCAAATAAACTCGTTTACTGATCTAATGGCGGTCGCCGTGGACCGCTTACGACGCTAATCACGGATCTAGAGACTAATCATTGCACTGGTACGGTAATACCGCAATACTCGATTCTTAAAAAAGCTTTAAAGTTCCCGAATAATATATAAGGGTTTCTTCTAAGCTTTCTTCAACACTCTCCTGCATGCACATATGCACATAACAGCTATTGACCGTTGGACCTTTCGTCAAAAATTGACCCATCTGCTCTGTACTGAACCAAACAGTCTCATCGTGAAGATGGCAAAGGCAATTCCAAGCTTCATGATTTGTGACCTTGAAAAGTCACACATGTCTAAAGTCAGAATAGTCTGAACAAATGATTAAAATTACTTCTGTGGTGGTCAAGAACGGTATCGAGTCCGAGGCTCGCGCCGAGTGCTCTACTACTACCGCGAGCTTGGTCCTTGCAATTCCTCTGTATTTTACACGTGCTCACCTTAGTTTTGAGTCGCTACAGTACCCGCCTTTCCAGAGACGTCGATTGGCTCAACTGTAAGTAGTCGCACGGACTGCGTCATCCATCCAAAAATGCGTGTGCGGTCCTTGCAATTTCCTCGTATTTTAAGCTGACTCATAGTCTTGAGTCGCTACAATCGTATTCCAAGTAGTGCGAGAGTTTAAAAAATCTAAGTCTGAAAGTGTCTCCTGACGAAAATTTTGATCAGAATTCTCACCATTTAACTCAGATTTTAGCAATAGAAGTTGCGGGAGCTTTCTGAGTATTTTAGCAATTTACTGAAAGTTTCTACAGTTAGTTTCTGAAATCTGGATCTGAAACATCTTTGGTGCTTAAGTGGTTAGGTTAGGTTATTTGGTTAAAGAAGAGCGTTCTGTACGGAATTTTCCTTTGGATATTTTAGAATTTTTGGAACCCAACCGATCTTTTTCAAAACCTAAGTACATGAACTTACCGATCAGTCTTCTCAAAGTCTGAACTGCAGTGTGGCTTAATGAGAATTTTAATCTAAGCCCAAGTGCACTGATTTTCAGTTAATAACAAGATGTTTTTGAACCTACTGTACTTCTCCAAATTCCTAGTCTGAGAGTTCTGAACATTTTAAGTCAAAACTGTTAGTCTGGAGCCAATTTTTCTGGTTTGGAGTGTCTTGATACATAATAATAATTAGACTATGCCTCTGTTTTTGGCCTAGAATTTTTACTTTTAGTCGTAATATCATCAGTAGATTTTCATAATTTCAGATCGGAGAGTTCTGAACACAATATTATCATTTTCAGACAGTTTTCAAGTCAGAACTGTTAGTCTGGACCCGACTGTTCTGATTTGGAGTGTTTTGATAATAATAATAATTTGACTATGTCTCTGTTTTTCCCAAGATCTTCTACTTTAAGTCGTGGTGTCATAAGCAAATTTTTAAAATCCAGATCGGAGAGTTCTGAACATAATATTATCAGTTTCGGACAGTCTTCAAGTCAGAACTGTTAGTCTGGACCCGCCTGTTCTGATTTGGAGGGTTTTGATAATAATAATCATTTGACTATGCCTCTGTTTTTGCCAAGATCTTTTACGTTAAGTCGTGATATCACAAGCAAAATTACAAAATTCAAGATCGGAGAGTTCTGAACACAATATTATCAGTTTCTGACAGAGTCTCCAAGTCAGAACTGTTAGTCTGGACCCGACTGTTCTGATTTGGAGAATTTTGATAATAACAATAATTTGACTACGCCTCTGTTTTTGCCAAGATTTTTTACTTCAAGTCGCGGTGTCATAAGCAAATTTTCCAAATCTAGATCGGAGAGTTCTGAACATAATATTATAAGTTTCGGACAAAGTCTTCAAGTCAGAACTGTTAGTCTGGACCCGACTGTTCTGGTTTGGAGTTTTTTGATAATAATAATAATTTGACTATGCCTCTGTTTTTGCCAAGATTTTTTACTTCAAGTCGCGGTGTCATAAGCAAATTTTCAAAATCCAGATCGGAGAAATCTGAACATAATATTGTCGCGTATTGCGCACCTGAAACACTGTTAGTCTGGACCCGACTGTTCTGATTTGGAGGGTTTTGATAATAATAATCATTTGACTATGCCTCTGTTTTTGCCAAGATCTTTTACTTCAAGTCGTGATGTCATAAGCAAATTTTCCAAATCTAGATCAGAGAGTTCTGAACATAATATTATCAGTTTCGGACAAAGTCTTCAAGTCAGAACTGTTAGTCTGGACCCGACTGTTCTGGTTTGGAAGTTTTTGATAATAATAATAATTTGACTATGCCTCTGTTTTTGCCAAGATTTTTACTTTAAGTCGTGGTGTCATAAGCAAAATTTCAAATTTCTAGATCGGAGAGTTCTGAACACAATATTATCAGTTTCAGACAGAGTCTCCAAGTCAGAACTGTTAGTCTGGACCCGACTGTTCTGATTTGGAGTGTTTTGATAATAACAATAATTTGACTACGCCTCTGTTTTTGCCAAGATCTTTTACGTTATGTCGTGGTGTCATAAGCAAATTTTCAAAATCCAGATCGGAAAGTTCTGAACATAATATTATAAGTTTCAGACAGTCTCTTCAAGTCAGAACTGTTAGTCTGGACCCGACTGTTCTGATTTGGAGTGTTTTGATAATAACAATAATTTGACTACGCCTCTGTTTTTGCCAAGATCTTTTACGTTATGTCGTGGTGTCATAAGCAAATTTTCAAAATCCAGATCGGAAAGTTCTGAACATAATATTATAAGTTTCAGACAGTCTCTTCAAGTCAGAACTGTTAGTCTGGACCCGCCTGTTCTGATTTGGAGTGTTTTGATAATAATATTAATTTGACTATGCCTCTGTTTTTGCCAAGATCTTTTACGTTATGTCGTGGTGTCATAAGCAAATTTTCAAAATCCAGATCGGAAAGTTCTGAACATAATATTATAAGTTTCAGACAGTCTCTTCAAGTCAGAACTGTTAATCTGGACCCGACTGTTCTGATTTGGAGTGTTTTGATAACAATAGTAATTTGACCAAGCCTCTGTTTTTGTTAAGATTTTTTACTTTAAGTCGTGGTGTCATAAGCAAATTTTCAAAATCCAGATCGGAGAGATCTGAACATAATATTATAAGTTTTAGACAGACTCTTTAAGTCAGAACTGTTAGTCTAGACCCGACTGTTCTGATTTGGAGGGTTTTGATAATAATAATCATTTGACTATGCCTCTGTTTTTGCCAAGATCTTTTACGTTAAGTCGTGATATCATAAGCAAAATTTCAAAATTCTAGATCGGAGAGTTCTGAACATAATATTATAAGTTTTAGACAGACTCTTCAAGTCAGAACTGTTAGTCTGGACTCGACTGTTCTGATTTGGAGTGTTTTGATAATAATATTAATTTGACTATGCCTCTGTTTTTGCCAAGATCTTTTACGTTATGTCGTGGTGTCATAAGCAAATTTTCAAAATCCAGATCGGAAAGTTCTGAACATAATATTATAAGTTTCAGACAGTCTCTTCAAGTCAGAACTGTTAATCTGGACCCGACTGTTCTGATTTGGAGTGTTTTGATAACAATAGTAATTTGACCAAGCCTCTGTTTTTGTTAAGATTTTTTACTTTAAGTCGTGGTGTCATAAGCAAATTTTCAAAATCCAGATCGGAGAGATCTGAACATAATATTATAAGTTTTAGACAGACTCTTTAAGTCAGAACTGTTAGTCTAGACCCGACTGTTCTGATTTGGAGGGTTTTGATAATAATAATCATTTGACTATGCCTCTGTTTTTGCCAAGATCTTTTACGTTAAGTCGTGATATCATAAGCAAAATTTCAAAATTCTAGATCGGAGAGTTCTGAACATAATATTATAAGTTTTAGACAGACTCTTCAAGTCAGAACTGTTAGTCTGGACTCGACTGTTCTGATTTGGAGTGTTTTGATAATAATAATCATTTGACTATGCTTCTGTTTTTGCCAAGATCTTTTACGTTAAGTCGTAGTGTCGTAAGCAAAATTTCAAAATTCCAGATCGGAGAGTTCTGAACATAATATTATAAGATTTAGACAGAGTCAGAACTGTTAGTCTGTATCCAAATGTTCTGATTTGGAGTAGTTGATAATATTAATTTGATTATACTTCAGTTTTTTGGAAAGATTTTTTAGTTTAGGTCGGAGTGTCTTAAACAGATTCTTCAAAATCTGTATTTGTGAGTTCCGATCGTCTCCAATCTTCAATCCAAGTTCTTTAATTATTTTATATTTAAAGCTTTCTTCAGAACTTTACACGGGTATAATTGGTAATTGGTAATAAAAAAGTAAGAAAAGCCCACCGTGTATATCTTATACTCATACATAATTGAACAAGATTTGAGTTGTTTTTGTTTTAGATCATCTCAGAGATTTCTCTTTGACATCTAGTAGTTTAATTTAGCGAAATAATTGAATACGACAGTTCTAAATAATTCCTAGCGCAAAGTTACTTTCGAATGATGTGGTTTGGTTACTATTCGTTCACTTAAAAATTGACAAGCGCGTATAATCATTGAGTGATGTGGTTACCATAAAAAATTAATTAGTGCAAGTAATAAATGTCCATTATTCAAAATTTTTTTTCAAAATTAAATTACATTCCAATGAGACTTTAAAGTGCTAAAATTAAATCTTGCGAGCGCGCTTCTTAAGTTGGTGTCTTGTAGTAGGTACCCCATACGAATTGCAAATTTGGTACGTAATTAAACACCAACACAACGAGCTGTTAATTATTTCACGCCCGAAAAATCTACGTGCAAAAACAGTTTTTATTATCTTTATCTTCACAATATGACTGTAGATATACCGGGTGGCGCTAAAAGTGTAAGTACTGTCTTATAGAGTTGCTTTACACACTAATGGGCTCACAGAGTAGCATTAAAATGGTGTAGATCGTTATACTTGAATTAAAAAGAGGTTGGTGGCCACTTCCGGTTTAACCATTTAAATTTTACCACTTTTTTGAAAAGTTTTAAACAGTCTCTGTGAAACTGTTTAACCCTTCACGCCTCCACTCTTGTGACTAGTGCAAAAAAACGCACCGATGCCACTAATGGGTATCAACCCCGTATATATCTCAAATCTTAAACTTATAACGTGAACTAATTCGGCTCCACGAATAGCAAGCACTTCGCTACCGAATACAGAATTATCAAGTAAGAAAATTAACATCTAAGGTAAGATTGGAATTTGATGTTCCTCCCTTTAGTTAATGCAAGATTGTAATAAACAAGATGTGTATACACATGAGTTGACCTTATGTTACACAAATTACGAAATTGGATTAAGCAGTTGACATAATTTTAGATTAACATGCTTCTAAGTTGGAACATGACTGTAATTAGTTTATAACTTACTTATTAAGTTATTAACATTATTTAATTAGTGTTTGTACGTACCACCTATTATTATGTATTAAAGCTCCTATGTTGCTGTAAAACAACCAAAAATGTGCCATACAGAACGAATTTGTAATACGGGGTGGTTGAAATTCGTTGTGCAACACGACGAGCTAGATCGTAGGTTGCTAAATTTGGTGCTGATAAATAATGGGAAAACGCGTCTTCGCAAAATCAAAAAAAAACGGAAATTTCCATTTTTGTTTTTTAGTCATAACTTTTTTATTTGTTAATATTTTTAAATTCTGTAAAAACATTTTCATTGCCACTTTTTAACCTGCTTTCAAATCCGCTCTCACAATTTCGATTAGTTGATTTGTTGTTGGTCTCTTAATGCCAACTTAATTTTTTCTTATGTGCGCCATATTGAATATTTTTACCAAATGACTAATTTTTTAATTTTGAATTCATCCATGTATCACTTTTACTGTTTGAATTAATTACGTTTTCTATTTTTTGTGTAAAGTTAACATAAAGAAACCAACAACAAATCAACTAATTGAAATTGTGACTACGGATTCGAAAGCAGGTTAAAAAGTGGCAATAAAAATGTTCTATACAAAATTTAAAAAGATTAACAAATAAAAGAGTTATGGTTAAAAAACGAAAATGAGAATTTTCGTTTTTTTCACTTTTGGCGAAAACGCGTAAATATATTTGAAAATTTTTTTCAGATTATTGTTCAGCGTCGAATTTGGCAACTTTGCCAAATTTAAACCTATGATCTAGCTCTTCAGATAAGCGAGCCCTCATGTTGCACAACGAATTGCAGTCAACGTGTATACAGGGTGTATCAAAAGTTGTTTTTTTAATAAAATCGCTTAGTCGCTTACTGTGCTTGGATTTCCAACAAAAAATATTTTGAAAAATTAAAATCCATTGCAATTTAGTTAATTACTTCTCTTAAACGCAAGGGAATAGTCGTTTTGAGATGCTTTTGTTGTAATTGAACGCCTTTTATTTATTTAAAATCCAATTTGTTTGTACTGAGAAGCATCAGAAAACCTCCCACGGTTTCAAAGAGATTATTAATTATTAGTGACGCCCATTTTAAAGGTTGAAGACGTTAATGATGGCACTTTCCGTAACAAATTGTATTTTGCGTTTTTACCTAAGATCTAAGGTAGTCAGAGGTCATAGTCAGAGGAAGATGACGGAATTCTAAAACTTAACGCTTAATTAACAAATTGTCATTTCGGCATTAGACCTAAAATACGAAACGATTCGGTTTCGATTCGGCAACCTTCAGTTTTACTTGGAAAAGCACAAAAATATTTTTACAGCAACCCGCACGCTTTTATTTTTTATGTTTAGAACCCTTAATTGGAATTCGATTTTCTTTATAGGTTGGATTGAGTCGCAAGTGTGTAAGTTAGGAAGAAGACAAGGAGTGCTTAGATACACTGAAATCGTTTAGATTAACCCATTATACAATTTTCCCTCGAGACAACCCTCCAATTTCACGTTACGATACAAACGCCCGTAGTTATCCCAAATTTGACTCTTTCAAGTAAAATTTCCGTAAATTTTTGAAGAGTCTGAGCGCTTATTTTGGTTTTTAATTAAAACAAAATTTAAAGCGTTCATATACCGGGTGTCACCCGGGTGTTTACCAAGGTTTAAGATGGTTTTAGCGCTGTAAAAAAATTACAAAAACAGTTTAGTGCTAGTTTCGCTTCCATAAAAAGGAATTAACGATTTTTAAGATGCGGGAACAACTTCCGTGTACACGGAGACCACCGTAATTAACACTAGCGCAAGTACTTTAATTCTAAGTTAATCTAGTGACAGCTGTGAGCGTTGTTTAGTGCTCATGTAACAAGAAAAAACTAAACTTCGTAAAATATCCGTTCAAATTTACTTTGGTCCGACTCGGACGATTAATCGCCTTCCGAAACGCCTGGTATAAAAATTACGTTTTTTATACATCGCCGTGGAGAGACGATAAATAATTTACCTTCGACTTGTCCCAAAACGTAGTTTCCAATTCGAGATTTCTACTATTTCTACTACTAACATTAATCAAACATAAACGAATGTACGACGCTTTGAGAAAAATCTCAGATCGAACCGATGGGAGAAAACCGCCATTTTCGTCATTGCTCTTTTAAAATCGCAATAAAATCCGCTACACTAAAGAAAATTTACAACAAAATAGGTATTGTTGTGTCAACGTTTACTTTACGTAGGATAAATAAGAGGTAGACATTTCGCAATTGTACGCCGCCGAGAACATTTTTATTTATTTACTTATTTATCTCTTTATTGTAAATTGTCAAGTATCAACCGACTCGCGTATAAAATAATACGCAATTTATTTCGCACGCGCTGTTATATCAGAAGTCTACTAAAGGTATCTGAACTAAAGAAGAAAAAGAACAACTCTCGAGTCAAACGATCAGCACTTACGAGCTTGAAGAGAATTTCATTAGTTTAGGTCCTAACGACTTTGGTACACGCACCTCGTTAAGAGTTACAACAAGACATTAATTAATTGTTTGTGCGTATTTATTTATGTAGGTGTGTATAAGGGCGACAAAAAATATAAATTATAAACTTTAATAATGGGGTTTGTTCACTAAATCAACAGTTTTCGTTTTTCACGCGATTTCTCCAGATATATGGGAGCGTTTGAAAGTTCTTATACACTGACGTATTATTATAATCCAGTCAAATAATAGTTTTCCGGGGAAAAATTGAATTCAATATTAACTAATTGAATTGTTTTAAATAAGGATATTGCAAAAACAGAGCTCACCACGAGAAATGAGGGTGTTGTGCTTGGCTTCAATACGCTCTAGCGCCTACACTAAATCTCTGACGTAAGAAACCTTAAAAATATAATTTGTAGAAAATTGAATTTACTTTATGTTTCTAAAAGGACACTTTACCTTAAAAGTGCGTAATTTACGAGTTATACGCGTAATACTAAAAAAACCGATTATAGATGACCGATTTTGGAATTTTCATTAAACTTTAATGAGCTGTAGGACCTAAACGGCACGTCTATCGTAAAAAATTAAAAAGACAAAATTTGTTGAAAATTTAATTTAAGACATTTTTGTATAAGAAAACTTTCCCGTAAAAGTGCGTAATTTCCAAGTTAAACGCGGAAAACTAAACAAAAATATTTTGGCTGATTTTATTTGAAATTTTCGTTAAACTTTAATGAGCTATAGGGCCTAAACGGTACGTCTAACCTAAAAAATGATAAAGACGGAATTTGTAGGAAATTAAACGTACTTTATTTTTGAATAAAAACGCTTCTCTCTACAAGTGCGTAATTTAAACTTAACGTTTAAACGTAAAAACTTAAAAAAAATATTTTGGCTGATTTTATAATTATCTTTAAACTTTAATGAGCTATAGGGCCTAAACTGTACGTCTAACATAAAAAGCGTAAAAAAAAGAATTTGTAGAAAATTAAACGTACTTTATTTTTGCATAAGAACACTTTTTTTATAAAGTGCGTAATTTCCGAGTTATACGCGGATAACTTAAAAAAAAAATTTCAGCTGATTTTGTAATTTTCCTTAAACTTAAATGAGCTTTAGAGTCTAAATGGTACGTCTAACGTAAAAAATGATAAAGACAGAATTTGTAGGAAATTGAACGTAATTTATTTTTACATAAAAACACTTTTTCCTAGAAGTGCGTAATTTTCGAGTTAAACGCGAAAAAATAAAAAAAAATATTTTGGCTGATTTTGTAATTTTCGTTAAATTTTAATGAGCTATATGGCCTAAACGGTACGTCTAATGAAATAAATTTAAAAGACAGATTTTGTAGGAAATTAAACGTACTTTATTTTTGCATAAAAAAACTTTTTTTATAAAGTGCGTAATTTCAGAGTTATTCGCGGATAACTTAAAAAAAATATTTCAGCTGATTTTGTAATTTTTCTTAAACTTAAATGAGCTTTAGAGTCTAAATAGTACGTCTAACGTAAAAAATGATAAAGTCAAAATTTGTAGGAAATTGAACGTAATTTATTTTTACATAAAAACACTTTTTCCTAAAAGTGCGTAATTTTCGAGTTATACGCGACAAACTAAAAAAAAAATATTTCGGCTGATTTTGTAATTTTCGTTAAATTTTAATGAGCTATAGGGCCTAAACGGTACGTCTAATAAAAAAAATTTAAAAGACAGATTTTGTAGGAAATTAAACGTACTTTATTTCTTTATAAAAACACTTTTTTTTAAAGTGCGTAATTTCCGAGTTATACGCGGATAACTTAAAAAAAAATATTTCGGCTGATTTTGTAATTTTCGTTAAATTTATATGAGCTTTTGGGCCTAAACGGTACGTCTAACGTAAAAAATTAAGAATACTGAATTTGTAGGAAATTAAATGTACTTTATTTTTGCATAAAAACATTATTCCATAAAAGTGCGTAATTTTTGAGTTATACGCGGAAAACTTAAAAAAAAATATTTTGGCTGATTTTGTAATTATCGTTAAACTTTTATGAACTTTACGGCCTAAACGGTACGTCTAACATAAAAAATTAATAAGACTGAATTTGTAGGAAATTCAATGTAGTTTATTTTTGCTTAAAAACACTTGTCTCTAAAAGTGCGTAATATTTCAGAGTTATACGCTGAAAACTAAAATAAATTTTTTTTACCTATTTTGGAATTTTTGTCAAACTTTAACGAAATCTGGGGCCTAAACCGTACGTTTTACTAGAAAGAGATTTATGTACTTTATTTTTGTATGGAAACAAAAGTGCGTAGTTTTTGAGTTATAAATGAGAAACTAAGAACAGCTTTTAGGCCGATTTTGTATTCTCTTCAAACTTTAACCAGCTTTTGGGCTTAAACTGTACGTCTGACTTAAACAATTTAGGAGACATAATTTGTAGGAAATCTAGTTTACTTTATTTTTCTAGAGGCGCATCTTTCTCTTAAAGTGCGTAGTTTCTGAGTTATAAACGAGAAACTAAAAACACAGCTTTGAGGCCGATTTTGGAATTGGCGTTATACTTTAACGAACTTCTGGGTCTAAACCGTACGCCTAACGTAAAAAATGTAAGTTACATAATTTTTAGGAACTTTAATTTACTTTATTTTTCTATAAAAACATTTTTCTCTAAACGGCGTAGTTTCCGAGTTATAAGCAAAAAAAATTTTTAAACAGTTCTTTGGCCGATTTTTGAATTTTTTACTTACTGTAACGAGCTCTAGCGTCTAAACCATTCGTCGTAAGAAAAAAACTTGCGAACTCAATTTGTAGAAAATTTGATATACTTTATTTTCTATTCAAACAGTTTTCTCTAAAAATGCGTAGTTTCCGAGACATAACCGAAAAAACAACAATAGTTGTTGAACTGAGAGCGAGCATTTTTTTTCAATTTTCTCATCAGACCACCAAACGGACGAGCATTACTAGATCATTTTATTCTCGGTCGTTTGCCAGCACCTTCCGAGAAGCGACGTCGTATAGTATAAGACGTCTTTAATTTTAATTTTACTATTTAGATGTTATGGAAAAAAGTGTCGATTGCTGATCAAACCTTGAAATCTTTAGAACAGGTATTAGGAAAACATTTTGTAACTCTAAATGGAGGCAAATGCATGTGGAAAAACAAATTATTACAAAAGCCTTATTGATGTAAGAGCCGTAGGCCGTTAATTAAACAGTCCTCAGAAGCACCGACAATAATTACCGGACGAAAATAATTTGTGGGGTAGTATTTATTTGCTCGTCGCTAGGTTATACACGCAATTTTTAAACTTATGTTTAAATCCTCGTCTGTACAATAGAATTTACGTCTTGTAAATGACAATGTAAGTTCTTGCGTCGGTCTCAAAGGGTTATAATAACAAGTTATCGTCCCTAATGAACTGAAAATGTCTTGTTGCAAAGGATAAAGTTCGTCGAAACTGCTTAAATTATCATCCACTTATAGATTTTCAATTTTCTTCCCTTACATCCCAAGCTCTTGCAAGTTTAAAAATGATGTTTTCAAAATTTCAACTCTCTAAAATAAGTTTACACGTTAAAATGCGTCGAGGATACGTTTTTTAGAAGTGGAAATTATTTTTCTTTTTTTAGGTAATCACTTAAGTTGAAGTTCCTTTTTTATTTTGCTTTCCCGATCCTTACAAGGGCATTACGCCGACAGAAATCATTCGGAAGACTCTTTTTATACTTATATAGAGGATACATTGTTAAATAAAAAGTCGCTTTCGTGAAAAAAAATGTCCTTTATAGTCCAGACTAGATTTCAGATTCGATTTACCATTTCGTTTTCCACGCCTTGTTTGTTCTATTGGAATTTATTAACACTATAACACTTATACTTCTTATATCGGTGTTTGTTTTTGTTTATTTCGATTGTTTTATGTTCATAAGAACTGTAAATGCTTCAGTATCTGCATTTGTGACTGCTACTGGAGCGGAGCTCTTTCGAAAGTATTTTTTGCGCACGTCTAGAGGTCAAACAAGCCGAATTTGATAGAATTATACTAAGAACTCGATGTCGTTTCCATTTCTCATCAGTGTTGCCCTTTAAAAAAATTATTTAAAAAATGAGGCTGAGCTAAATTGAAAAATCAAAGTAATTTCTGTAACCTTCAGCGCTTTTCTAGACACAAAACCGAGCGAGTGGGGTAACTGACGAATATTTCTACGCCGTTTTCAATAAGCGAGCTTTAAGGACTGCTTTGAGTTTCACGTTCCAAAATATATTTGTGACTTGTCTGCCTATTCCAACATCATCATGAAACTGTTATAAACGCCCCGAATTGGATCCCCCAAGAGCCGAATTTTATATTTTATTCAGTATTCGCATTTACCATCAGCTGAAGCGTCTTGATTTTTTAAATACTTTAATTCCTGGGTGGCTCGCCCAAAAAATTAAGTCGAGTTTCCTCACAAATTAAATCAAACATCTGCCACGCTCGCATTTTTTACAAACTCGGAAGTTTATTCAGAAATATTGTTCACAACAACTTGAAGCTTCTTGTTAAAATTTATTTTGCCTATAAAATTAGTATAAAAAGTTATTTTACGAGAGTTAAGACTTTGGTTGGGTTTTACGCAGTGGAGAAAATTTTAAAAGTGACGTTCTTAAAAATTTAACCGAATTACCTATTAACCATCAGCTTTTTAAAACGTGAGATGAGCTACAAGAGAGAAATGGTTAGACTGGCAAACTATAATTAATGGGTGGACGGTCTACTGGTCCACTTAAATGTTGAAATAATTTAATAGTCTATCAACGAAAATTGCGCCTGGTCTGAGTTTTGTCCATTCTTTGCTCTATGACATACATACAGTATACATACAACCATACAGTCCATTATATTGTACAACTCGCTGCATTACTTCAGGCAATTTTCATTCTCGCGGTGCACGAATGACCTTGGACGCGTAAAAGCTGTGACTAGAGTTTAAGTGCGAGTCCTGTCTCTCCGGAGAAGACTACAAGCCTGATCGGATGGATCTATTGTATATCCGCTGGTTCCGGATAAGCAGAGCCCCGAATCGACTGAATAGAATATCACCAACTAGCTATCTACTTAAACTGCATTGGATAGACTCGTTTTCAGCTTACAGTCTCTACATGCATCAGCTTATAGAGCTTTCAGGAGTAACTTAGCAATATTTGACTCCTGAGTCTCTCTCTTCCTGTGTTATTATCCTGTGTTCTATTTCAAACTTTTTCTTCGCAAAGCTCTCATATTTACAAAGGTAAGATTTTGGCTGTTGTGATCTAAAGACGTTGCCTCCCCTTCAAGAGCCGGCACTGTCTGAGCCCCTGTGTGTCCAAATCCGAAATCCTTTCTGGGTTCCAAACGTTTTTCTTCGCATAGCAGTCGTGTTCACAAGGGTAAGACTTTTTAATTTGCGCTGTGATCAGAGAGAGTTACTCTCCACCCTCCAGTCACCTTTACTGAGCCCCTGTCTGTCCCAATTACCTCTGTTTTTATACGAGGCGCTCTAAATATTTCTCTTAGCAAAGCTGCCGTGTTCACAAAAATAAGACCTAGGCCTCTTTATTTAGGCTGTGATCCAACAGAGCCTCCTCCTAAAAAGCGTCTTTGTTTTAGCCCCTTTCTGCATCTGCGCTTGTTCCAATCCTTCCTGTGATTTTAGAAGAGCCTTCCGATCGTTTCTCGTCGCAGTCAGTCGTGTTCAAAAGGGCAAGACTTTGGTCTCTTTATTTACTCTGCAATTTGAGGGACCCCCCTCTCCAAGAACCGTCTCTGTCTGAGCCCCTGTCTTTCGAAGGATACCCCCTCCCCAACAGCCATATTGTCAGACCCCTTGTGTGTCTCAATACTTTCTGTGTTTGTATATGATCCATTCCAAACGTTTCTCTTCGCAAATCTGTTGCGTCCACAATGGCAATACTTTGGCCTCTTTATTTGCGTTGCGATTCGAGGGAGATCCCCTATCACAAGAACTGCCCTGTGCACTTCCTGTGTTTTTATAAGAGCCACTGCGAATTTTTATTTTCTTTTTGCAAATCTTTTGCGTTCACAACGGCAATACTATAGCCTATTTATTTGCACTGTGATTCGAGAGAGCTACTACCAATCCTTCAGCCGCCCCGACTGAGCCCCCGTGTGTCTTAATTCTCCCTGTGTTTTTATAGAAGCCATTCAAAACATTTCTCTTAGCTAAGCTGTCGTGTTCACAAGAGTAAGACCCAGATCTCTTTATTTGGGCTGTGATTCGAGGGAGCCCACTCAAGAGTCGTTTCTGTGTTAGACCCTTTCTGCGTCCGTGCGTGTCCCAATCTTTTCTGTGTTCTTATAGGAACCATTCCAAATGTTTCTCTTCGCAAGTCTGCCGCGTTCCCAAGCATAAGATTTCGACCTCTTTGTTGTGTTCTTATCCGAGGAAGCCCTCCTCGCAAGTGTCCCCGTGTGCCCCAATATTTCCCGTGTTCTTGCAAAAGCCACTTTAAACGTTTCTCTTCACAAATCTGTTGCGTTCACCAGGGCAATACTTTGGCCTCTTCATTTGCGTTGTGATTAGAGAGAAGTCCCCCCTCAAGAGTCGCCCTGTCTGAGCCTTTTTTGTGCTTTCTGTGTTATATAGGCTTATAGGAGCCTTCTCGCAAAAGCCGCCTTGTATGAGCCCCTGTGTACCCCTGTACTTCCTGTGTTCTTATAGGAGCCATTCCAAACGTTTCTCTTTTCAAATCTGTCGCGTTCACAAGGCTAAGATGTCGACCTCTTTTTTTGCGTTGTAATCCGAGAGAGACCCCCTTACAAGAGCCGCATTGTCTGAGTCCCTGTGTACCCCTATACTTTCTGTGTTCTTATAGGAGTCATTCTGAACGTTTCTCTTTACAAATCTGCACTTCTACAGCGTTCCCAAGGGCGAGACTTTTACCTTTATATTTTTGAAGTGATCCGAGAGCCCCCCCCCCTCTCAAGAGCCGCCCTGCCTGGGCCTTTTTTGTGTTTAAATATATCCTGTGTTCTTATAGGAATCTTTTCAAAAAAGTTTTTCTTCGCAAACCTGTCGTGTTCACTTCAGGCTCTTTATTTTCCATGCGAGTTGAAGGAGTGCCCCCTCTCTCCACATGAGCATTATTGGGAGCCCCTGAGGATAAGACTCAAGAGTAAAGAAGAACGGATAGGTTAGTCAAAGAAGGCTTCTCTGGCATTCCTCCTTGGAAAACAGAGTAGCTAAGCCTGTGGCCAGTCACTGTCTAGCTCTTACGTTCCCTGGACGATATGCGTTGGGCGAATTCTGACCCCACATGCTTAGAAATAGCAACCCCCCTTTCGCCTAAATTCCAGAGTTTAATCTACAGAACAGCTGCAGGTAAATTTGAACACTGTTAAAGTGTACAACGAGCCTCAATAGATGGCTTAAGTGAGCTTCCCCCAACTTTGTAATGCAGATGCAGGAGTGAGATAGTCCCAAAAGCACAGTAATCTGAAAAGATGAGAGCTCAGATTGTAAAGAATACAGAATAAAGATCGTGATAATAAAAAAGAAATGAAGTATTAATTAACTTGTGTAAAATAAAGAGTGTGTGCATCGGTAATTTCATAAAGCTTTGTAACGTAACTATAACGATTAATTTCAATAGTCGGATTGGACTCTTCTGATTCAGTCAAGGTTTTAGGGATTATTTATGTACTGTACAATATAGTAGGATTAAAGTATAACGAAGCAGTAAAAATGATGTATTATTGGGCAAAAAATGAATCATAAAAAATACCACACACCATAAGCCCGGCGCTTTAACATAGTAACAGTAACAAATATGCCGTATCGTGTATAAGATTGCTCAAAATTGCGAATTCAAATTTACACTTGATTGCGCGTCTCAATTAAAAAAAACTCAAACATCTACTAATTTGCATTTAAAAGGAAAATGAAAATAAAGAGAAAGAAATTCCGAGTGTTAATTGTAATTAGAAAAATGCGAGATTCGCATTTCTTTTCATTTTAAATTCGAGCGCTTGTAGAAATTACTTTTTTTCCGAAAAAAAAATCATAATTTATAACTTTTTGAGTGTACCGTAAAGAGCTAACTTTTCCAATAATTTAAATTAACAAAAAGCAGGGCCGTACTTAAAGTAAACGCGATACAACATCACGGCACGCGCTAGAAAGTTTATACAGTGCAGTGATGTGACTAGCGAGTCCCCTGGTGAAGGTGCTCATTGAGGAGATTTTTGTATTAAGGACAACACGGACCTCTTTTGTAATTGCTGACCCTCGACTAATGGACTTTTATGAAAGTGAAGCAACAAGTTCGACAAACGTGGTTGTTGTAGCCAAATCTACGTTGAACGGTCTTCCGGTAAAACAACAGGACCACGTCCGCTTAATGGAAGCAAGAAAAGTCATTTGTAACGCTAAACTGTCATCATCAACTCCCCATTAGTCTTTTTGGTGCATCAGATGTACATCTGCTCAATATTCTTTAAGTTGATGGGACTAGGAAGACAAATTATAGTCTTGTCAAGACTTAAAATCTTTGCTCCTCTTAATTTTGTAAAAAATTGAGAATTTTACGTCCTGGAGCTTTCAAAAGGCGAGTAGCATCAAAAAACAAAATAGTTTTACATTTTTGCGATCTACAGTACACAATAGGGCGATATTGGGGGTTCGTGAGAAGTTGAAAATGATTTTCTAAAAGAAACGCCATAAATTAAACTCTAATTTCGGTAAAAGTATCGAATTTTGAGCACCGAAAAGGTCAAGTGTCAATTTGTTTTTACTCCAGACTAGCGATTTCTCGATAAAAAAAATAACCAACGAAGCTCGACTAACGGACGAAATTAAACGTTTCACAGCCTAGTATCTTAATTAGTTTGCTTTCATATAGAATTACGTCACAAAACGAAAACAAATTGGCAAGTGATTAATTGCCGAAGTAATTTTTTTTATTAAACAAAAGCAACTCGCGCCAGTATGGTGAAACGTACAGTCGTACAGTAATCAGCGTCACGGTTGGATGAAAACGAATATGAAGAGGAAATTGGCAAAACTCAAATGTTTGGCGTGTGTGTTTATTACGATTATGGATTGCAGATTTGGCGATACGAGTAGGCGATAATCGAAATAAATAAAACCTACTCGCTTACTCGCTTTACATTGCCGATTATATTATACTGGGTGTCGCACGTCGCAACAGTAGCTTACGGCGTCTATTACTAAATTAGTATACAGAAGCACATTCATCGATGGAATCGACTTTTAAGTTCATTTGTCTTGTCTATAAAAGTAATTCGCACTTTATAAATAATTTTAAACAAAGATGGGCGTAAAATTGCGGTTGCGTGTCGAAAATTCTTTCGAAAGCACTTAAAAAGATGAGGAAATTTGCAATTTTCCGACTCAGAGTGCTCACGTGCACCACTACAACTTATAAAGTAGGTAATTTCGTCTTTATTCGTAAAACGAAAATTCGTTTGGTGGAAAGAGATGGGGTATAAAATAGTATGGAAGATAGTAAAATGTAATGGTTTTCGTGAGGCATATAAGAGAATATAAATTTGTATTACTATAGCTCCTTTTCGTGTTTAGTCTTAAAAAGAATCTAGCGACTTTTGATTCAACTTTTTTTTTATTTACTTTTAATTTACTTAGAGGGGCTACAAAAATATTCCTCCCTCGAGACGTAAATAAAAGCTTCATAAAAATTGAAAAAGAAAATAAACGAAATATACAAATACAAATTTTCATTTTTACGAGAGGCAAAAGAATTTTACGTTAATAGATAATTCAACTCGCTTCGTAACTCCCCGAATTCATTTACATTTAAGTTGGTAATGCGGCACTTCATCCCAGCCCTACTACTCTTATTTTAAGCCTCGCCTCTTTAATGACGTTACCCACAAGTCCCGCCCCTTTGACGACGTTACCTTCAAGCCCCAAACTTCAAGTCAGTCTGAAAGTCAATGCAAATCTGAAAGTCAAATGTAAAAGTTTAATCTCAAGGTCAATGTCAAATCTCAAGGTCTAATTTGAAAGACTAATCTAAATATCAAGGTCGAATCTCGGGGATCTAAATCGCAAGAAAAAATCTCAAATGCCAAAAGATCAAACTCCGTAGGACTAAAGGTCAAATTCCAAAAGATAAAGATCAAATACCGAAGAACAACGGTCAAATGTCAAAGGTCATTTACATTTAATTAGGTAATACGGCACTTCATCTCAGCCCTACTCCTCATAATTTAAGCCCCGCCTCTTTGATGACGTTACCTTTAAGCCTCAAACTCCAAGTCAGTCTAAAAGTCAATGCAAAACTCAAGGTCAAATGTGAAAGTTTAATTTTAAGGCCAATGCCAAATCTCAAGGTCTAATTTGAAGGACAAATCTAAAATTCAAGGTCGAATTCAGAGATCAGAATCGCAAGAAAGAATCTCAAAGGCCAAAAGATCAAATTCCGAAGGATAAAAGATCAAATTCCAAAGAGCAAAAGATCAAATTTTAAAGGTCAAAAGGCAAAAGTCTAAACTTCAAGAGTGATGTCATCAAGAGGCGGTACTTGACGTCATCAAAGGGCAGTACCTGACGTCATCAAATCTGTCGCGTTCATAAGGGCAAGACTTCGGTCTTTTTATTTGCACCGAGTGTTAAGGGAGCTTCTTCCTCAAGACCTGTCACTGTCTGATTCACTGTCTTTTGAGCTGCCCTGTCTGAGCTCCCGTGTGTCCCAATACTCCTGTGTTCAATACATCCTGTCTGATCCCCAGTGTGTCGCAATGCTTCTTGGCTTCTTATAGGAGCTATATTTGCGTTGTGATCCGAGGGAGACCCCTCCTCCGCACACACACACAAGAGGTTAGGTTAGGTTAGGTTAGGTCAGGTAAGTTAGCCTAAGCTCCTGTGTGTCCCAATACTATCTGTGTTCTTAAAGGACCATTCCGAACGTTTCTCTTCATAAATCTGTCGCGTTCAAAAAAAATCGCAAAGGGCAAAAGATCAAATTCTGTAGGACAAAAGGTCAAATTACAAAAGTCAAAAAGCAAAATTTGAAACTTCAAGAGCGATGTCATCAAGAGGCGGTACCTGATGTCATCAAGAAGCGGTACCTGACGTCAAAGGGCAGTATCTGACGTCTTTAAAAAGCGGTCCTGACGTCATTAAATGACGAGGCCTGACGTCATCAAATGGACGGGACTTTGGAGTAATGCTATAGATGAGGCGTGGTTTAAAGAAGGAGTGGGGCTAGGATAAGGATAAGGTAAGAAATCAGTGTGCCTCTGCGTCCTTAACGACTGTCCATTCTATTGTACGACATTTACATTGTACGACTATTTTGTCGAATAAAGTGCTTCAGGATGAGTCGTACGAGAAGGCATTGATGGCAAACGCTTGTGCACTTGTACACGTCGACTAACATTGTTCAACACAATTTAATAATACTTTTAAATGTTACGCCTTTGTCACATAGCGATCTGCTACAAGCCAGCTTTTGACAAATGATGCCTTTATTAAAACGTACATAAGAAAATTTATAACATAGGAAAAGCTATCCTAAATTCTTTTGCAATGGTAGGTTAGGTTCGAGTGTTCTTCTTTTAGTGGCACTTAAACTTTCAATCTATTTAATTATTATTATTACCAGTTTAAAACTGCTGTCATAAAATTTAGAATTAGTTTTAACGGAAGGCGCTATCGGTAACTAATTAAATGATGCAGTTTTCTTAAACTCTCTCAAGAAAAAAAAAATACGTTCTGAGGAAATAAAACTTCCGCTTAAAATTTCCCTACTCTTTTTTGAAAGCTAATTATTTATTAAATTTGACGAAAATTTTTCGACAAACTTTCTACTTTGCAGAAAAAGTTTTTTTCAAAATTTTCAAATTTTTTTCAAAATTTTCAAAATTTTTAATTTTTTTATTGACAATTTTTTTTACTTTTTTGAAAAAATTTTTAAATTGATTAAGTACTAAAAGTTTTTTGAATAGTTATAAAAAATTTTATTCAAAAAAGGGGTTATTTTTTTTGAAAAAAAATTCTCCAAATTTTTTTTTTGTAATGTAAGATGTTTTTAAAGCTTTTTTAAATTGAAGAAACAAATTTGTTTTCAAACTTTTTTGATTTTTTTTCAAATTTCTTTCAACTGTTTTTGGAAAATTATTTTTAAATTTTTGTATATTTTTTAAAAACTAATAAGTCAATTAGAATAGAAAGAGTTATAAAAAAAGATTATTTTATAAAATTAAAAACAATTCAAAAAAATATTTTTGTTGAAAATTTATTAAAATATTCCCGCATTCGACCTCAAAAATTATATTTTATAAATAAAATGTCAAGTTGACTCCATCATTGTTAAATTAAAACGAATTTAAAATGCTTTAGGAAAACTTTTATACGACAATAAAACGAAAAGCAACAAAGCTCTTTTATAAGAATAACCCGGTGACATTTATTGACCGAAAATTGTGCCAATTTTACCCTCTGTTGATTTTCCATTTGCATTGAAAGGCTCAAAAAAAGATTTTTACCCATCTTTTCGTTCAATTATCGCGGCTCAAAGCAAAATAGAGTTCAATAAAATGCGTGTCATAATACCTATACGCGTATTTTTGTTTGGAATTAATTTTTTATCGTCAAAATTATACGTTTTGTACGTCATTCTTCTTGTTTTCAAACAAATTTAGTTTGATGGAGATTGAAAGTTACACAAAACGTGCGTGCGTTGAGTAAATATTTGTTCGTCTTCGATTGTTTATTTTCACGGAGAATTTGACGAATTAACAATAATGGTGACAAAAATGATGAGATGATGAGTATACAGTATGCAGCTGTAACTTGTACATAAAAGTAATAAGAAGTGGGGTTATGTTCTCATTTCAAGAGTAATAAAACTATAATAGTCCGGGAGACAGCGAGAACTTCTACTAAACGAGAAAGAACAACATTTTTAACGATCAAGCCGAAAAGAACATTACAAATAAGGAAATGCGTAATAAAACTGCCTGTCTGACACTTCTGAGTGGCAGCATTAACTTGGGACGGCTCGAGAAGAGAGGATTTTAGATCTTATTTTGACTTTTTTGCTTTTAACTCGAAAACTATGCACTTTATGCGAAAACTGTAGTTTTACAAATATAAACTACGTCAAATTTTCTACACATTATATCTGTGGGTTTTTTTCTTCGGTCAAACGGTTTACGCGATAGAGCGCGTTAAAGTGTGACAAAAATTCTAAAATCGACCAGAAACTGTTAATACGGAATTATAGCTTATAATTCAAAAACTATGCGATTTTAGAGAAAATTATATCTATACAAAAATAAAGTACATTTAAGTTCCTACAAATTTTTTCTCTTAAAAAAATTTTCCTAAAACAAACAGTTTAAGTGCTAGAGCGCGTTAACATTTGACAAAAATTTTAAAACTGGGCAAAAACTGTTTTATAGTTTATAACTCAAAAACTACGCACTTTTGGAGAAAAGTGTATACAAATAAAAATAAAGTACATTTAATTTCGGACAAATTCTTTGTCTTAAAATTTTTCCTCTAATAAACAGTTTAGGTGCTAGAGCACGTTCAAATTTGACAAAAATTCCAAAATCGGCCAAAAACTGTTTTATAGTTTATAATTTAAAAACTACGCACTTTTGGAGAAAATTATACCTATACAAAAATAAAGTACACTAAATTTCCTACAAATTCCCTTTTTCAAAATTATTTATTTAAAAAGAGTTAAGGTGCTAGAGCGCATTCAATCTTGACAAAAATCCAAAATCGGCCAAAAACTGTTTTATGGCTTATAATTCAAAATCTACGCACTTTTGATGAAAAATGTATTTATACAAAATAAAGTACATTGAATTTCGGACAAATTCTTTGTCTAAAAATTTTCCCTCTAATAAACAGTTTATGTGCTAGAGCGCGTTCAAATTTGACAAAAATTCCAAAATCGGCCAAAAACTGTTTTATAGCTTATAATTAAAAAACTACGCACTCTTGGAGAAAAGTGTTTCCAAACAAAAATAAAGTACATTCAATTTCCGACAAATTCTTTGTCTTAAAAATTTTTATTTAATAAACAGTTTAGGTGCTAGAGCGTGCTCAAATTTGACAAAAATTCCAAAATTGGCCAAAAACTGTTTAATAGCTTATAATTCAAAAACTACGCACTTTTGGAGAAAAGTGTATTTATACAAAATAAAGCACATTGAATTTCGGACAAATTCTTTGTCTTAAAATTTTCCCTCTAATAAACAGTTTATGTGCTAGAGCGCGTTCAAATTAGACAAAAATTCAAAATCGGCCAAAATTTGTTTTATAGCTTATAATTCAAAAACTACGCACTCTTGGAGAAAAGTGTATCCAAACAAAAATAAAGTACATTCAATTTCCGACAAATTCTTTGTCTTAAAAATTTTTATTTAATAAACAGTTTAGGTGCTAGAGCGTGCTCAAATTTGACAAAAATTCCAAAATTGGCCAAAAACTGTTTAATAGCTTATAATTCAAAAACTACGCACTTTTGGAGAAAAGTGTATTTATACAACATAAAGCACAATGAATTTCGGACAAATTCCTTGTCTTAAAATTTTCCCTCTAATAAACAGTTTATGTGCTAGAGCGCGTTCAAATTTGACAAAAATTCCAAAATCGGCCAAAAACTGTTTAATAGCTTATAATTCAAAAACTACGCACTTTTGGAGAAAAGTGTATCCAAACAAAAATAAAGTACATTCAATTTCCGACGAATTCTTTCTCTTAAAATTTTCCCTCTAATAAACAGTTTAGGTGCTAGAGCGCGTACAAATTTGACAAAAATTCAAAATCGGCCAAAAACTGTTTCATAGATTATAATTCAAAAACTACGCACTTTTGGAGAAAAGTGTATTAATACAAAATAAAGCACATTGAATTTCGGACAAATTCTTTGTCTTAAAATTTTTCCTCTAATAAACAGTTTATGTGCTAGAGCGCGTTCAAATTTGACAAAAATTCCAAAATCGGCCAAAAACTGTTTTATAGCTTATAATTAAAAAACTACGCACTCTTGGAGAAAAGTGTTTCCAAACAAAAATAAAGTACATTCAATTTCCGACAAATTCTTTGTCTTAAAAATTTTTATTTAATAAACAGTTTAGGTGCTAGAGCGTGCTCAAATTTGACAAAAATTCCAAAATTGGCCAAAAACTGTTTAATAGCTTATAATTCAAAAACTACGCACTTTTGGAGAAAAGTGTATTTATACAACATAAAGCACAATGAATTTCGGACAAATTCCTTGTCTTAAAATTTTCCCTCTAATAAACAGTTTATGTGCTAGAGCGCGTTCAAATTTGACAAAAATTCCAAAATCGGCCAAAAACTGTTTAATAGCTTATAATTCAAAAACTACGCACTTTTGGAGAAAAGTGTATCCAAACAAAAATAAAGTACATTCAATTTCCGACGAATTCTTTCTCTTAAAATTTTCCCTCTAATAAACAGTTTAGGTGCTAGAGCGCGTACAAATTTGACAAAAATTCAAAATCGGCCAAAAACTGTTTCATAGATTATAATTCAAAAACTACGCACTTTTGGAGAAAAGTGTATTAATACAAAATAAAGCACATTCAATTTCCGACAAATTCTTTGTCTTAAAAATTTTTATTTAATAAACAGTTTAGGTGCTAGAGCGTGCTCAAATTTGACAAAAATTCCAAAATCGGCCGAAAACTGTTTAATAGCTTATAATTCAAAAACTACGCACTTTTGGAGAAAAGTGTATCCAAACAAAAATAAAGTACATTCAATTTCCGCCGAATTCTTTCTCTTAAAATTTTCCCTCTAATAAACAGTTTAGGTGCTAGAGCGCGTACAAATTTGACAAAAATTCAAAATCGGCCAAAAACTGTTTCATAGCTTATAATTCAAAAACTACGCACTTTTGGAGAAAATTGTATCTATACAAAAATAAAGTAAGTATATTTCCTACAAATTGTCTTTTTTAGAATTTTTTATTTAATAAACAGTTCAGGTGCTAGAGCGGATTTAAATTTGGAAAAATTTCAAAATCGGCCAAAAACTGTTTTATAGCTTATAATTCAAAAACTACGCACTTTTGGAGAAAAGTGTATTTATACAACATAAAGCACAATGAATTTCGGACAAATTCCTTGTCTTAAAATTTTCCCTCTAATAAACAGTTTAGGTGCTAGAGCGCGTTCAAATTTGACAAAAATTCCAAAATCGGCCAAAAACTGCTTTATAGCTTATAATTCAAAAACTACGCACTTTTGGAGAAAAGTGTGGCCAAACAAAAATAAAGTACATTCAATTTCCAACAAATTCTTTCTTTTAAAATTTTTTGTCAAACAAACAGCTGAGGTGCTAGAGCGCGTTGAAGTTTAGTTTTAGTTTTCTACTCCCCCAAGTAAATTGTGCCACTCACTTTGGAGTGGTAGACGGTAGACGATAGGTTTTAATACTCATTTGCGCATTTGTAATACTCTTTTAGCCCGAGTCGTTAAAAATGTACTTTATCGCTTAGTAATAGTGTGAAGTAGCATCACCAGAACAGCAACCCCAGATGCTACAAAAATAATAAATTGAAACTTATCTAGCAACTAGTGTAAAGTGTGGAGTGTTGCCTATCCTCTTCAAAAAAGTTTCTCTAGGAATTTTCGTAAAATTTGCGGTTTCAAAATAACGTAGTTGAAAAAATCTACCCCTTAAGATTAAAATAAAAATTTTTAAAAGCTCGCCAAGTCGTCAACTTGCCGGAAATGTCGTGGCAAATATTAGAAACAAAGGCTGAAAATGGCGCACGCCTCGTATAAGTTTGGCGTACATTTTTATATTTTTAACTAAATTTCGCGATAAGAAACACAAAAAAAAAACGTTTTTCTTTCTTCGAGTGTAATTTCATAAAACGACATCTCAATTTAACTTAAATTGAAAATTCGATTACTTTTACCCTCAATTTCGTTTCCTAAGAAGTTTTTATCATCTCCGAATACGTTCGTTTATAGCTTTATTTTTCTGCTAAACTGAATTTTAATTTGTAAAAACAAAACGCCTCGCGATTCGGAGGAGTGATAAAAGATGGGAATTAGGCACTAAATTTGATTTTGGTTAAGGATTTTATTTAATAAAAATTTATCGAAGGGGAGTGGGTGTGGGCAGGGCCGTGTTAAGGTTTTCCAGCGCCTGGGGCTCAAGAGAGTAAAGCGCCTCAATGAATACACAAACTCAGCGCCGGATTTTGGCGCCCAAGGTTATAATAATCCCAATGCCCTTTTTCCTATTTGGGGAGGAAATAGAGTGAAATAGCGCCGCAGGCAAAAATTTTGTATTGTTCAAGGTCAAACGGCTTAAAATGAAGTTTAGGAATTTTAGTAGCAATTGATAGTGTCTCCAAAAAAGACATTTCTCAAAAACAAAGTAGAAAAATTAAATTACTATAATATGTCAGATAAACACAAAATATTGTTGGAGAATTCCGCGGCCCCTTTTGACCCAGGGTTCTAGACTTTAGCGTAGTTAGACCAATGGTAAATCCAGGCCTGAGTCCCGTTGCATTTTCCAATTAAAACAATGAGTAGAAATAAATTGTTATTGGACATAATTTTATTTTCATTGGCAATTGGCGCCCCTTATTGACTTGGCCCCCTAGGCTACATCTTCAGTAGTCTAATGGGCACTTACTGGCATTTTTCTTACTTTGGCTTTAGAAAAATCATTCAATATTTCAATAATCATTTGAGTTAGTTAAGCTAGTGTCTGTCGAAAATAATTGCGCCCCTATTTGACAAGCGCCCTGGGGCTTGAGCCCCATGCTTAATATGGCCCTGGGTGTGGGAGGACCCAAATATTGCGTTTTCTCGCAATTTTGTTTTGAAAATCTAAATTCGGGCGTTCGTTGATCGGTGGGCTCAAATGTCCGCACCTCCGAACCGCTTATAACAAACTGTGCCAGTGTGACGATTTATTGGCCAATGTGGCTCTCGATTTGGACGTCAGAGCAGCTTGTAGTGTGGACCGGCAGTCGTTCTGTCGACAACTCGTAGTTTACGACAATTTTTTCTAATATATTATGTACCTACTGTCTTTCACTGCGAGTTTGTTTTACAAAGGTAAGAGCTAAACAGAAACATCCACGAACAAACTTACTCTTTACTAATTGAATCGGTAATCGTTATGTGCCGGCAAGTAAATAATTAATATTTTACCGCACTCTATACATATATTTATGATCAAAAGGGAGAGCTCTTATCCATTACAGGATATAACTATTGTTACAAGTTTAATTATGTTTCCCAAATTTTCCTGTAGGGCTTTACGTGTAGCTAACTTACACTATCCTTTAATGCACTCTTTTCAACAAACCTCTCCATCAAAATTAACTTTATAAACCAAAGTACCAAGTAATATTTAATGCGGAAAAAGATTCTTCGACTGGAGTAAATTTGAAACGAACAAAATAACAATGTAAGTTGTGAATTATGTTATAAAATTCTCATTCTGACGTTCAATGTGTTGCTATTTCTTCCGCTCTATATCACACGGTGTGGTAAGATTGTAACAAAACAGGGATAAAATATAGTATCTTATTGTGTAACACATTTGCTAAAAAAAACTACAACGACAATGAACACGACAGGATAATGTGTCACGTAGACTTTTTGTACGAGCGGTCCTTCGAGCCGGATAATTTCGCGCAACTACATGTAAATGAGATTTTCGTTTATTTTCATTTAAAAAATTACTGCGCAGTTTGGATAAATTACGCAATTTCTGCTTTTTGATTTAACGTTTTTACTTCGGGTACGTTTCGTCGATTAGTTTTAGATCGGGGCCGGTATGCACCCGCCTGCATATCGGACGTAATCCACTTATTACTTCAAGTCGAGACGACGTTCAATTTTTGAATTGAAGTAAGTAACGTAATTCCAGGCGAAAAATTTTCAAAAAATGTTTTGGTCTAGCAGTTTCGTTGATCGCATATTTCATTTCTAGAAATAATTGCGTTGAAAACTTGCAAAATTGAATTTGTAACTAAAAACTTTTAAAATGCAATTTCAAAAACTGGAAAAACGAAAATGAAATTTGAAATACATCAAGAGAGTGCTTTTTGAATTACTTTATGTTAGGTAAAGGGCAATTAGTAAAGGAAGACAAAAACTGAATTACGTCACGGACGGATATGGCCGTTTGACCGATCGAAAATTGGCCACTGAGCCGACCCGCGTTTGGTCGAAAGGACAAGGTACTCATCACCTCATCAGGTAACTATCAAAACGGGCATTTCATAAAGTGGCCGTAATTAGTAGATGTTTATCGATTTGTTGAGTGGCTCACTGGAAGAGCCAATTCTTATACGATGTCGACATACTTGTAGCGACTCAAGACTAACCTGAGCACGCGTGAAATAGCTACACGGGAATTCCAAAGACCAACTTCTAGCTTAGTGGTAAAGCACCCAGCGTTCGACACCGAGGAGACTCAAGTTTGATCCCCGGTTGTGGTTCAAGTTTTCCCCTTCGATTCTCAGCACAGCACGGACGTTTATTGTCTCAGCAGTGATATCGTCCTTTAATCATTCTCACGATGGGGGGGGGGGGGGGGGGGGTCAACGGTCGTAAGAATGGAAAACGAAACCAGACAAACGCCATTTCTGGAAAGGGAGTACTGTAGTAGCGATTCAAGACTAACGTGAGTGCGCGTGCAATACAAAGGAATTACAAGGACCGAGGTAGCTTAGTAGTAGAGCACTCGACCCGACACCGTAGAAACTCCAGTTCAATCCCCGATCGCGGTCTAAGTTTTTCCATTCGATTCTCAGCTCAGAACGGACGTCTACGATAACGTAACGCGTGCCAAATATTGTTTGGATAAATGCCCATTTGTCTAAAGGTCAAGGTCGTCAATCGTATGCCTTTTGGTCAGGCGCTTCAGAAATAAAATAATTTAAATGACCCCCTATTGGATACAGCTCTGTGGTTGTAGTCGTCTAACGGTTTGTAGATCAATCAGCCTTCTACTTTTTCAATCTGTCCGTACAAAGATCTACATATCTACCGATCTGTTCCCCTGCAGATATATTTATAGCCTTTAAATCTGTTGATCTGCCAGGCATGTCAATGGATCTATTGGTATGTTAGCCTATCTGGGTGGTTTCATGTGGTAACAAACCGCTCCTGTATCTAACAATAACCTAATTATGTGTTTCTGAAAGTTTTTTAAACGATCACCTATAAGGCTTTAAACGAAGCTGCTATTATGGAGGAATCTTCTCATATCTTGCTCTACATTCTACAGGTCTACCATTTGCCACTCTGGTATTTGTTAATTATAGTCACTCAATTGGAAATTTTCCCCACCGGTTGGGTCGATCTTTCAATTTTAGCGTCAATTGGTATACTTAAAATTTTTCAATGTATTCAGCCCTTATTATGGGCCAATTTTCTTGTCTCTAGATTCTTCTAGATTGGTCATTCTACTTCATTGTTTAGTCTCCCAATTTGGGAGTTTCTCCACCGGTATGGTCGGCCTTTCAATCTGTGCGTCTTTTGTTGTATTTAAAGTTTGTTAACGTTAGTCAGCTAGTTAAGGCCCTAAACGAGGCTGTTATTTTGGGCAAATCTTATCGTCTATCGCTCTACAGGTCTATCATGTCTTCGGCTTGTAGAATTGTCACTCTGGTCGTCTGTTACTTGTAGAGTCGATCTTTCAGTATGTGCGTCTTTTGTTTCATTTACAGTTTTTCAACGTTAATCAGCTATTATTATTTATTATAGGCCCTAAACGGTCTATCGCTCTACGGGTCTGTCATGTCTTCGGCTTGTAGAATTGTCACTATGGTCGTCTGTTACTTGTAGAGTCAATTTTTCAGTATGTGCGTCTTTTGTTTCATTTACAGTTTTTCAACGTTAGTCAGCTATTATTATAGGCCCTAAACGAGGCTGTTACTATAGACCAATATTGTCGTCTATCGCTCTACAAGTCTGCCATTTCTTCGGCTTGTAGACTTGTCGTGTGTTAATTGTTGAGCCACTCAACTAGAGAGTTTTTTCACCTGTTGAGTCGGTCTTAAACGAGGCCGCTACTAAGGATCAATCTTCTCGTCTACCGCTCTACAGGTCTACCATGTCTTCGGCTTCTTGAATTGTCGCTCTGGTCGTCTGTTACTTGTAGAGTCGATCTTTCAGTATGTGGGTCTTTTGTTTCATTTACTGTTTTTCAACGTTAGTCAGCTATTATTATAGGCCCTAAACAAGGCTCTGTTACTATAGACCAATATTGTCGTCTATCGCTCTACAGGTCTGCCATGTCTTCGGCTTCTTGAATTGTCGCTCTGGTCGTCTGTTACTTGTAGAGTCGGTCTTTCAGTATGTGCGTCTTTTGTTTCATTTACAGTTTTTTAGCTTCAGTCAGCTATTATTATAAGCTCTAAACGGTCTATCGCTCTACAGGTCTATCATGTCTTCGGCTTGTAGAATTGTCACTATGGTCGTCTGTTACTTGTAGAGTCGATCTTTCAGTATGTGCGTCTTTTGTTTCATTTACTGTTTTTCAACGTTAGTCAGCTATTATTATAGGCCCTAAACAAGGCTCTGTTACTATAGACCAATATTGTCGTCTATCGCTCTACAGGTCTACCATGTCTTCGGCTTCTTGAATTGTCGCTCTGGTCGTCTGTTACTTGTAGAGTCGGTCTTTCAGTATGTGCGTCTTTTGTTTCATTTACAGTTTTTTAGCTTCAGTCAGCTATTATTATAAGCTCTAAACGGTCTATCGCTCTACAGGTCTATCATGTCTTCGGCTTGTAGAATTGTCACTATGGTCGTCTGTTACTTGTAGAGTCGATCTTTCAGTATGTGCGTCTTTTGTTTCATTTACTGTTTTTCAACGTTAGTCAGCTATTATTATAGGCCCTAAACAAGGCTCTGTTACTATAGACCAATATTGTCGTCTATCGCTCTACAGGTCTACCATGTCTTCGGCTTCTTGAATTGTCGCTCTGGTCGTCTGTTACTTGTAGAGTCGGTCTTTCAGTATGTGCGTCTTTTGTTTCATTTACAGTTTTTTAGCTTCAGTCAGCTATTATTATAAGCTCTAAACGGTCTATCGCTCTACAGGTCTATCATGTCTTCGGCTTGTAGAATTGTCACTATGGTCGTCTGTTACTTGTAGAGTCGATCTTTCAGTATGTGCGTCTTTTGTTTCATTTACTGTTTTTCAACGTTAGTCAGCTATTATTATAGGCCCTAAACGAGGCTGTTACTATAGACCAATATTGTCGTATATCGCTGTACAAGTCTGCCATTTCTTCGGCTTGTAGATTTGTCACTCTGGTCGTGTGTATTGTTGAGACACTCAACTAGAGAAGTTTTCCACCTGTTGGGTCGGTTTTAAACGAGGCCGCTATTAAGGACCAATCTTCTCGTCTATCGCTCTACGTATAGGTCCACAATTTTTTTAGCTTCTAGATTTATCACTCTGGTCCGTCCGTTAATTATCGAGTCACTGAATGTGCGAGTTTCTCACCGGATAGGTCGGTCTTTCCATCTGAGCGTTTATCGGTATATAGGCAACCTCTACAGACTGTAGTAGATCTATCGTTTTCTCAGTATATTACTTTTCCGTCTATCAGCATCGACTACCTTACCCAATTCTTGAAAAACTTTGAATAACCTCATTGTCGTATGAAAAACTGTTTCTGACACAAGTCAGCCTAATCGCGCGGGTTCTAGAAGTATTTTAACTTTAATCAACTACCGTTTTTGTGGATTTTTATGACCTAATTTTATAAAAGCGCCATATTGTGTGAATACAATCTCCGTTTCTACTTTAGAATGGGAAATGTGGGTTTTGATTTATCAACTGTGCATCTCTACATGTGTCCATACCATTAGAGAATTAGAGTATGACGCTTTGTGTACATTTTCGTTGCGATTTTTGAATTCTTTATCATTTGGGAAATTATTGAAACCTCTTCGGAGGTAAATTTTCACCCCCGTATTAGTTCAGCGACTCACCACTGCAGCTCTACTGCTCTACTAACTGCTCTACTATATCCCAATTATTTATTAACGTCGTAATTGCATTTTAATCAAATTGGCGCAATTAGGCTAGATTAGCTTTGCGTTAACTTTATTTAATTTAAATTTATTGTTAATTCCGCGTGTATATTAGAAGTCAATAATTAATAATGATCGATTGATTATTACTTATTCAATTGCTGACCATAGTTGCGGTTTCCTACAAATTCAACAACACTTCACTAATAAACAAATTAGACTCGGTTAATCGGTTAATACCTCAATTTATGTACCATTTGAAGAGTTACGATAATATATTATGTATCGCGTGACGCAAAAATGCCGGAAAAATAACGTCCAAATCGAAATAAAGTATAAATTTCACATCCGTAGAACGTTTACCTACCCGTACTTTTAATAAATAAATTTTCAACATTTCCCACCCAATTTTCGCAATAGACCGACTCGCGTAACGTCGTCTGACTAAATGACCACCCTGTATGTTTTTCTTACAAATAAAGAACTAACAAAGCCGTAAAGTTAGTGAAGCGTGTAAATTGAACTATCCCCAAAAGACACACTTCTCGTGCCCTTTAAAAGTTTTCTTTACGATCTGACCCTCAATAGTAGGATTACTGTCAGCATATTCCAAATCCGAACTGTGTTAAAATATTTTATCACGACCATATAAATTTACATGCCCCTCGGAAAGAAAATATTTTTTGCGGCAAAAAAATATGCCAACCTTTTAAAATGCAAAAAACTTATATAAACTGTTTTTACACTTTTAAATCCGCCCTTTAACATTTTATTTTAGTCCTCCTAACGTTTCATTTCGGCCGTTATGTATTTCTTAATTCGCGAGGCACTCTTCGATCTAGATTAGGAAAAATAAAAGTTTGTAAGTGTTTAAAATAGGCTCGAAGTGACCTCTTTTATGTGCTCGGTGCGTTTATTTAATGAAGTTAGCGGAGAAGCTTCAACTATTTCCAAATTCTAAACTCGTATTCGGTTTTAAGTTTTAAGTAGAAATAAAAACATTAAAGGACGTGATAACGAAAAAGTTTTCCGGAGATTGATTCATTTAAACTTGGAACGATTTTGCTGTTGAGGCAGGCACTACACTATGTATAAGGCATCACTCGCCGCATTACGGCCAGTTTTTATTTGGGTTTGATACGGAATAGTCCAGCAAATGCTGTTCAAAATTCTCATTTTATCTCAGTTTAGCGCATTATCGGTAACTCATAGAGCGAGACGTCTGCAGCGGGCAGCGCGTGAGTTGGCTGAGAAGGCCCAAATATAATATTAAAACAACGAGTACAAAATTGTGGACCATGCATACTGAAAAAACATTGCAAATAAGTAATAAAACCGACTGTCTACTCCTCCTAAATGGCAATATTAACGTAAGAGAGGCTCGAGAAGGGTGCGTTTTCTTGATCTTTTCAGTTTTTACTTATAACTCGCAAACGACTCGCTTTCTGTAAAAAGGGTTTTTATATAAAAATAAACTAAATCACATGACCTCCAAATTATATCTCTTTAGCCTTTTTGCTAAGATAAACGGTTTAGGCGCTAGAGCGCGTTAAAGTTTGACAAAAATTCCAAACTTGACCAAAGAACTGATATTTTAGTTAATCGCTTATAACTCAAAAACTACGCATCTTTAGAGAAAAGTGTTTCTATAAAAAAATTAAGTACATTAAATTTTCTACAAATTATGTCTCTTAGATTTTCTTGTGAGACAAGCGGTTTAGGTTAGGCGCTAGAGCGCGTTGAGGTTTAATGCAGAGAATCGCTCGACAAGAGTTTTCTTCAGCTTCAAAAGCGCTTGCCGTTATAAATGCCGTATTTAAGACCATCTGCCATAGTATATTCGAAATCTTCACAAGAAATGTAATTTTTTAGTTAAATAATTTTTTCGCGTACTTTTCGCTTAGCTTGACCCCAAATCTCACTTTTCTCGAGCAGTCGTAAACCGTCCGTCTGACAAAAAAACTTAGGAGACATAATAATTTGTAAGAAGCACGTTGTGCTTTATTTTTATACAAAAAAAACTTTTCTTTAAAAGAGCGTAGTTTTTGAGTTATAAACGATAAATTAAAATATCAGTTCTTTGTCCAATTTTGGAGTTTTTGTCAAACTTTAACGCGCTCTAGCGGCGTTCGTCTGAGTAAAAATACTCTAGAAATATAAGTTGAAGAAAATGTCATGTAGTTTATTTTTATATTCAAGCATTTTTCCCTATAAGTGCGTAGTTTTGAATTATAAGCGATAAACCGAAAAAATCAGTTCCTGAGCAATTTTAGAATTTTTTGCAAACTTTAAGGCGCTCTAGCGCCTAAGCCGTTTGTCTGAGTAAAAAAGCTACAAATATGTAATTTGTAGAAAATATCATGTACTTAGTATATTTTTACATTAAAACTATTTTTTCTAAAAGTGCGTAGTTTTTGAGCTATAAACTGAAAAGATCAGTTTTTTAGCCAACTTTGGAATTTTTGCCAAACATTAACGCGCTCTAGCGCATACACCGTTCGTCTGAGTAAACACGTTAAAAAGACTTAATTTATAAAATTCGTACTTCGTTTTTGTATAGGCACACTTTTCTCAAAAAGTGCGTAGTTTTTGAGTTAAAAGCAATAAACTGAAAAAATCAGTTTTTTTACCAATTTTAGAATTTTTTGCAAACGTTAAGACGCTCTAGCGCCTAAACCGTTTGTCTGAGTAAAAAAGCGAAAAATTTATAATATGTAGAAAATGTTACGTAGTATATTTTTATATTAAAGCCATTGTGTCCAAAAGTGCGTAGTTTTAGAGCTATAAGCGCTAATCTGAAAAGATCAGTATATTAGCCAATTTTGGAATTTTCTCAAACTTTAACGCGCTCTAGCGCTTAAATCATTCGTCTGAGTAAAAAAGCTAAAGAGATATAATTTGGAGAAAATAGCATGTAGTTTAATATTATTTAAAATTAATTTTCTCTAAATCTGCGTCATTTTTGAGTTATAAGCGCTAAACTGAAAAAATCAGTTTTGGGCCAATTTTGGAATTGTTGTCACACTTTAAAGCGCTCTAGCGCCTAAACCGTTTGTCTAAAAAAAAAATCTTACTAAATCTAATATATCATAAATTTGATATGGTTTATTTTTGTATAGAAGGCATTTTTCCAGAAAGTGCATAGTTTTAACGTTATAAGCGAAAATCTGAAAAAGGAGCTTCAACTCACTCTTCTCGATTCTCGCCTAATTTAATGATGCTTTTAATTAATACTCGTAATGCAGCCACGAGGATTATATGAAACTCATATTGAGCTGCCTATTGATCATCGAACGTACAATCCGTCCGCGTAATGAGGGGAGAAACAAAACGTCCAACGTGTGTCGCCTGCCTTAACGAAAGTAAAATTTAACCTCTCGCAGCTTATGTAACAAATCAGTTAAAAATGATAATTTTTTCAGCTGTAATTACACCTCTCGAGGATTTCAACTTTAATTAAGTTGATCTACGAACTTAATTACAATTCCAAAGTTGTTTTTACTAATATTATAAGTAATGGGTTGTTATTATTACACAAATTTGGTTGTTATAAGTAATTGTAAATTATACGACCAATTAATTTCGATAACAAATTATTTTTAATTTAGGACTTGGGTGTTATTTAAAGGATTATAGGGATTATTTATTTAATATACGATTTGTCAAAGAATCACGTTTTATTTTATCTCTAAAAGATGTCTTTCCTTAAAAGGGTTCTCTCGCGCAGTTTACAAAACTTAAAACGGAGACAATTTAGGACATTATAGCGCTGTTATCGTAATTTTTAGGTAAAATTTCGCGGACTTATTTTTACGAGAAGAATAATTTTGAAAAAATGTCTATTAATTTATTGCGTCGCCGTCCATGAGGTTTTTACGTTTTTAATTAATTTGATACATTAAAAGGATTGCCCCAATAAAATTTATTTTGTGTTTTTATTTTAATATCCAGTTGGAAAATAAGATTTATTGCTTTCATATTTTTCATTTCGGTCGCTGTCGAGTTGATTTAAATAAATGAAATCCACTTCATCATGTATTTACATTTTGCGATTTACCTTTTCTAAAAGAAGTTTTTGAATTTGTTTGCTCTAAAGCCTCCTCTAAATACAAAATAACAAAATATTTATCTTCATTAATAGAAACGGTCTTGTCATTAAAACTTTTGTAATTAATTATTATGAATAATTTGGAGCAGAAAGTATGGCGTAATTAATCATCCCTGCGTCCCAATAGGTGTATTATTGCGTAGAATGGAACCCCAGCTTTCTGAAGGTAAAGTGTCCAACAGTAAATTTTAGACGCCTAGGTCGTTAGACGTTGAGAAGCTGTATTTTATGAATATCAAGGGCACGCGACAAATTTATACAAAAAATATTTGCTTGTAGACACTTCAAGAGCTATTAAATTGTGGCAACTAACAACTCAGTAAACACAAATACGTTTATTATACGTAAAAAATACGTTAAATAAGTGGTGTAATATACGTGTTTTGTATATTTTTTAGACGTATATAATTGGTATATTTTTTAAACGTAACCATATTAAGTTAACTATACGTAAGCTCTTTGTCGTATAATAAACGTAATCAAAAGACGAGTAATATACGGAAATGTAAGATATGTTGTATTACCATAAGTAGTTCAAACTTACATTTTTAATACGTTTTTAGGACAACGTATATTAAATGTAAAAAATGTACGTATATTTAACGTCTAAATTTATACTTAAAATAAACGGACTTTAAGTACGTATAATATACGTTTAAAATATATCTAAAAACCCAATTGTAAGTTTGGAGACGTAAAATAAACGTATATTGAGCTACATATTTACAATATATTTATTTAACCTTCGCAGTCTCAAAACCGGGTCACGACTGACCCAAAGTCGATATTTTTTTGAATAACTTCTATGATAAATTTTTTTATATAATTTACTTCTGCGAATTTTCCAAAAATATTAAACTACATAATATACTGCTGGAAAATATCGAAAAATGTATAATTTTAGAGAAACGTTAATAAAGAACACCCTGTATAAAAATCTGCAGAAATGAAACTATGAATATTAGATTTGAAACAAGCAAAAACTTTTACGAAGAGGAACATTTTTTGATAAAATCACTAATAAGCGAGATGTCCTTATTTCATCCAAAAACACAAAATAAAAAGCGGGTCATCAATGACCCGCTTTTGGTAAACAACAATTGTAATTTATTTTGGGACCGCGAAGGTTAAATCATAAGAAAACCTTACCATTAAAATACGTTTATTTTTAATACGTAATTCACAAAGAATAGATATTGCTCAATATTAACAGGTACAGGTAGATGGCGCTACGCATAGCGTACACCGCTTGACTTGTACCCACCTACGTATTTATTCAAGGACCCGCCGGACTGCTCGACGGTAAACCACGTTAACTCCACTTTTTCAAGAATAGCATAATAAGTGTTTTCCACGTGATCATTAGTTCAACGAATCGACTTTCGAATCGATTCTTTCCGCGAGTCATTCAATCTGGCCAATACAAACTTTTTAAAATATTTTTATCTGAAATCCTGTATAGAAACTCATAAATAATAATTATTCTTCCTAATTATGCTTTTATCTAAAAAACTGCTACCACTTTTTTAACCGGATGTCATCGTTTATTTTAGGTATTTTTATACCGGAAAAAAACCAAAAAATAATGGTCTAAAACTACGTTATAAAGTGCGACATCAGCTCCGTTTTTAACCAAAATTAAATCTACTAATAAAGGTACGTTTCCATTCCTACAAGTCTCGGGGACATGTCGCGCAACATGTCCCCGGGACATGTCGCACCGATTTTGTTTTGGTGTTTCCATTTACTGCAACATGTCGCAGATGATTTGGAGGCAAGACTCTCAGTTTGAACTCTGCATTGTAGCTGTGCAAATTATGGAAAACTTAGCTGCTTCGGCGTTTGTAGTAATGGCGGGCGCCTACTATGAACTTAAGAAAAAAAGACGTAAACGACCGAGATGGTGGGTTAGAAGCTTTTTAGCAAAACGACAATCAGAATGGGCGTATAATTCTTTAATGAGAGACCTACGTCTTCAAAGCGGATTCGAGAATTTTGTTCGAATGGCAGCAGAAGATTTCGAATTTCTATTGAATCTTATCGGGCCGGAGATCGCCACAAGCAGATCATGTCGAATGGCTATTTCTCCTGGCGAGATGTTGGCGGCCACTCTACGTTACTTAGCCACAGGGGATAGCTACAGTTTTATCATGTACCTACTCAGAATCTCCAAGTCTGCTATTTCAAGATTGTTGCATCATTGAAAGACTTCCAATAATACCTCTCATGTGGCTGTGGCAGGTGAGAATCGCTTGTGATGATAACCGCAGTCACAAATATTTGGGATTGCTCTACATTTATTGCATAATATACCTGTCGCTGTCGTAAACTTCACGGCAAATATCTCATTTAGGTGCTTTAAAGCACGTGGTTGTGACCATTGTAGCTCTCGCAATGTTATTTCTTAACCCGAAAAGAAAAAGGAATAGACAATGGCTCACACTTCAAAATAATTACAAAATTAACGTTTCGCGTCATTATTTAACGAACAATTCAAGAATTTCTATAAAGCAGTTCTTGACGAGTGCGGTATTTTCTATGAATCTGTGACAGAGAAGGTTAGGTTTCGTGGTCGGGGAGTGTATACAGTGCTTCTGCGCATGCGCGTGTCCCGGAACAAGTCGCAGACCGTTTCCATTGCCCGTGCGACAAGTCGCGGGGACATGTTTTGTTGCTGGAACATGTCGCGCGACGTGTCGTGGACCGTTTCCATTCTGCGACTTGTCCCAGGGACTTGTCGCACGACATGTCGCAGGAGTGTTTTGTAGGAATGGAAACGTACCTTTAGTAACGTTAATTATAAAAAAAGTTTTATACGTATAATATACGTAACTGTGTTTATTGGGAACAGTCGCAAGAAAATAAACCGGAAATCAACTTTTGGGGCGCCCCTCGTATTTCTCAACTTCATTCGTCGTATCGTTTGCGTGGGATGGTGATTTTCGTACAAATTTTCTTCTTTGCGTCAAATAAATTGGCCTCTCTACTTCTGATTACGAAAATCAATGCGAACAAAGCAATTACACCACCACGCAAAACTTCCATCTTTCCTTCCGCATCCAATCAAAGCCAAACTCGCATTTTTACTCACAATCACAACTGCATTAAAGAATTTTAATGAGGCGCAAATTTTCAATTAATTTCTCAACCTACGACCTTTTACAATTTACGATAAATTCGCCGCAATATTGTATTTTGTATTGGATACTTACAAAGTTCGCCCACATTGTAAAGTACACGCTGGTGAATTTTGATAAAAGAAAATATTGCTACGTTAAACCACGTTAAACGTTTTAATAACATTTTTAATACGCATTAAATTTAAAAAAATAATAAAATTTAACCATTTCACTTTAAAATTTTATATTAGAAAAATGTTGGTGGAGTTGGGCTTTTGTGTGTTGCGCCTATAATCAAAATACAATACGTACAACGTACATCTCGGTTGTTGCGCTTTATTTTTATTGAGGCAGAATTTAAGGTTTTGAAGCAAACTTTGTTTAGTACACACGAGGGTTCGACAAATACCATTTTGGAGACTAATTAATGCGAGCACTGCTAGCACTTCGCTCGCACTTTTACAAGAAATGGGGCAATACGTTCAAGTAAAGAGAGAGCAAAATCTCTACTTTGCAGTTGTTGGCAATCGAATCCCTTCGTTGATTGAAATGAAATGGTAAGTAGGGTGGCTATCCGTCGACGTGCCAAGACAGTGTAAAGATGTTAGTTGGCAATGACAACTTGAACTTGAACTCTTCAAAAATTAAATTGGATTTCAAGAAAATATAATTATACGGGGCGTTTCTACTTTAAATAGGAAGCTAATCCCATTTTCGGATAAACCGAAAGTCAAAATTTTAAATGTTTAGTGAAATATACAGGGTGTTATGTTTAAAGTAGAACATCTAATTCCGTTTCCGGTTAAACCGGAAGTTCAATTTTAACATGTTTGGTATCGTTGGACAGCTAATCTTATGTTATTTTAGAAAATTGTAAAATATACAGAGTGTTTTTAAAAACTCTTTTTGCTTGGCTAGTTTCCGGTTTAACCAGAAGTGTTTTGTAAACCAAAATTATAAAAAATGATAGAATAAATGAATATCCCAACTTGCAATTACAAATTTTAATTACAAAAGAAATTATAAATTTTTGAAATTTCGACTATTAAAAAATTACAGCTCCGAAACTAGCGGATAGCGAAAAATGAAACTTAGCTGATACATTCAGAACTTCGATATCTACAACATATCCAAAAATAGGACAAAACGACCGGAGCTAATTTTGAGAAAATCCTTTTTAAAATTTTAGTCAACTTTGGTCCTTCGAAAATAGGCAATTTTAAAATTATTTTTTTAAATCGACCATACCAAAACTAAAGCCCTATATTTTTCCTACTTATTCCTGTTTTCAGATTTGTATTATAATAATTATTTCAAAAGTTATAATAAAAAAACTAGAAAATGAGCCAATCGTTAGTTATACTGACCGCCATTTTAAATTTAAAAATTTGAAAAAAATTTTGTTGTAATTGTGGCCAATATGTACTAACTTATAGTCAAGTATAAATACTGTATGTCTAGATTTTTTGAAATACTACCAAAAAATCCCCTTATTTTGGGACACCCAGTATCGATGAAATTTTGTTAAAGTCGCCAAAACCAAATTTCAACAAAATGTCTTCTAATTAAAATTAAATTTAATATTTTGTGCAGTACCTACTACCTCTAGTACTAGATTAAATCCAGTTGCGCTGTGTAAACCTGGCTTTAGAATCGCCCACTGTTTTCTTTACAAAACGTTTTTATTAGGTAACTTTTTTGCGAAAAAGTGTTCATTTGGGACTTTTTATACCAACAAACTTCAATTTAGCGACAGAACTGCCATCGACGTGTCTGTTCGACTGTCGGCCTTCTCGACGACACGAGAACGAAACCGCAAAGTATTAAATTAATTTTTTACACCATCGATATTTTTGATGCTACTACCAGCGTAAGCCTTTCTAAACTATATTCACCTTTCTCCTCGTAAATTTTATGAAAGAAAACCCCCTCTCCGCTCTCCTCATAAACCTAGCAACTGAGTTACACATTCCAAGTTTTTACTGTAAAAATTCTTTGTCAATTAGAGACTAGGAAGGGTTAAATATCATCTAAAGAAGTTTCTATTTGAATTGAAAAAAGGGGCGTGCACCAAAATTCGTCACTGCAAGAATTATCATAACTCTCCCCCAATTAGGGGAAAATGTTTAATTTGTAGCAAATAAATTTGCTTTTCAGAAACTTTTCGCAACTTTGTATTCGCGCGTCGCTCCATATAAAATAATAAAAAAGAACGAGCTGAAAAAAACACGTTTTTAATTAACTCGAATTAGGGAATTAATACTTTTAAAGAGAAGACTTGTATAAGAGAAACGAAGAATATTAAAAAAAACAGCTCAATTGAATGTAATCGTTTTGTGAAGTTTTGTGCGAAAATTTACACCAAATTAGCGACTTTTTTCGTAATTATTTTTTTCTGTACGTTCGCGTTGCGTAGCGTAGATCTTTTAATAACAAAATGAGTTGTTTCGAAGAAAAACGCGTGTTCTAAGACTAGAAGCATTCAGTAGACAGAAATACGGGTCGTAGGAAAACTCTCCAATTGGCGGTATATTTACGTTTTCAAAAAATAGAGAAACAAATTAAATTTTTGTTGTGGCATCCGAGTGTAAGATGCCACAGTTTAGTTTCATGTTTGCCACAGTAAGTAATGCTCTACTCACTACACACACTTTGCCACTTCGCTAGAAGTGACTTGATATTTCTCTTTACCATTTCATATTGGGGAAATGGTTCTGGTACTGGTTCTGACCCAATGGGTCTTATTTTGTTGCCCTCTTTAGACAGAGCGTCCGCGTTCTCGTTCCCTGGTATGTCGGCACGAGTTGGCACCTCCTAGCTCGTTCAGTCTGCAGACTCAGTCCGTTACTAGTCCGGACCCTATCTCTCAGGCGTTCAGGAAAGAGTGTTTTATACAGGGTGTTTAAAAACTAGAAGCATTTTGAAATTTTTATTTTTTAAATAGTTTGCACTAACAGCATTTCCTTTTTAATAACTTTTTATTCTAATAACTAAAAAACGATTCCTAGGTATTTTCGAAGAAAACTCTAGACACAGCAAAGAACGCGTGCAAAACACAAGAGTAAAAGCGCTCTAATTGAATTTTTTTTACCATTCTTTGCCTATTGCGCACGTTCGTATAATCGTCGGACGACAGTAAAGTACGAAAACGCCGATTGGCAAGCCTACAAAAGTTAAAAATGTACCCCCTCCATCGTCACGTTTCCAATCAAATTTCAAATTACGCTCAAAAAGGTCCTATTAGAAAGGATGACGAATTTTCCCACCGTCATAGTTAGAGGTTTAGCGGACCTGCCCATCATAATGCATATACTTTTACGAATCGGCGCTCTGCAATAATACCATTCCAATTCGTACTGGGCCTCTCGCATTTGTTCGCACTGGTAATAAGTAATAACTTTTAGCTCAGCAAAAATAGCTCAATTTTTGTAGTTTTGAGTAGGTACCTACCTCGGTGGTTAATTCGCTGCCGAAGAAACAAAATCCACCGATGCCTATTAGAAGACCGTTCAAAGTGAAGATGTTTCTGGCACCTTGAATGCTTATCAGAGGATTCTAAAACGAGAAGAGAACGTTGTAGCATCGACGGTATTTTTCAAAAAGGCAGTATGAAGGCTATTAAAATTACTTTGAGCGTCTTAGGAGATTTGGTTTTCAAACCTAGTAAATTTTCCTTAGTTTATTACCAGAAATAGTATGGAGGAGACATTCCAGTTTACAGTAGGGTACTTAACAACAGAATGACTACGACGAGGGCGTAATTTAAAAAAGAGAAACAAATGTTTGGATAATAAGTTTAATTGTATGAAACTGTAGCGTTCAAAAATGAGTAATTATTTAGAACAATAATGAGTAATGTAATAAGTATAAGGGTACAAAACTACAAACTAAAAGTGTTTAATCGGATAAAAGTTAAATAGAAATTTTGAAGTGCGTGAATAATTTAAGAGTGCAGGTGTGTAGTTTCTTTTATTTTATTTTTATGAGACATACCCACCTATACTCCATTCAAATTCAAGATGCAGTAAACGCCAACCGTGATCGTTACGCGATTACTGCATGTTGGCATCGTGCTCGACCGCAATTGGTTGAAGGTATTGGTCCCGCCCCCTAAAGATCAAAACCGCACAAAGCCGTATTGAGTGAGTAAAATCCACTAAGTACTACCTAAATCCGTCTCTGTTCAACTAGCTCTTCCATGTGCCCGCCTTTATCACGTGCAGACTGGGTGTATTGGTTTACGTCCACTGCACCTTGAATTTGAATGGACTATAGATTTTGTAGTAAATTGTTAATGTGAGACTTTTCTGAAATTTAAACACACTACTTTTGAAGGTTTGGAAGAAATATTATTGTGCTTTCCTCTTTATTTACAGGGTGGTATTTTTGTAAAGTCCAACTAACTGATAAAGAGCGCTCACGTTCATGACAAAGTTATCCCGGGTCAAAAGAACAGTAGGTATATTAATCTTAATTTGGCTACCAATTGTTAAAAATTAATTTAAAATTTAAACTTACCAAGATACAATCCATAAGGACTAAGCACATTAGGGGCACAATGACAAGAAATTCGCATAAAATTGCGATATTAAAAGCGTCCTCAAGAGATCCAACAAACCTAAAACCATTAGATCAAAAAGAAACTGTGTAACTAAATGAAAAAAAAATACTTTTCAATTAGCACGTGCTCTTTAACATATTGGGCGATTTTTTGGCGAATTATTTCATCATATTGACCATAAGGTAAATTTTCTCTCTCTCGTATAAAACTATTTATTCTGAGATATTTGTGTCTGAGAATTTTCAATTGTACAGTTCCTAGTCCCATAAAACTGAAAACGGTACAATCGTAGACCCCGAGTGATAGTGGTGCGATAACGAAGATCGACATGTGCAATAGCCACGTTAAGCCGTATGCTAGAGTTGACATATCTTCAGCTTTCCACATAATGTCTACTACTAAAATACGCCTATTCTCAAACAAATTTTTACTTATAGGGTAACTGAAGTAACCGGTCACGGCAACGGCAACCATTACTTGAAATGCCCTAAACACGCCTCTATGGAATCTTACGGTTTTTATTAAATGCTTACGTAGGGGATTCCCCTCTTTTACATACACCATCTCTTTTAATTTTTCAACCACTTCCAGCAGTCTGTGACCCAGCAAAAAGTTCGCGATATACTTTGTCGACGCCGAAACGGACACTCCCACCACAATAATTTGTACAAAAATCATTTCGGAATCCTTCGAAGTGTTGAATATCATTCCACCAATGATGAGAAACATATGCATCCCTAATCCGAAGATAATCACAAAAGTAATAAACCGACTTATCCAAGACGCGTCTCTTAACGGCCACAAGCCAAAGTATTGAAGCGATTGTTTGTAATGGTCTACAAGATCTTCAGTGTCGAAACTTTCCTCCTAAAAAAACAAAGCTTTCCAATACGCAATAAGCCACAAAATGATCCAAAAGAAAAACAAATTTAGCTGTAAACCAACCTAAAACTATATAGGTGATTAAAAAAAGTGCACACGTTATACGTGGTGTAATATACGTATCTCGTAGATTTTTAGACGTATATAATTGGTATATTTTTTAAACGCAACTATTTTTACGTTTTATATACGTAAAATAAACGTCATCAAATGACGTGTAATAAACGGAATGTAGGATATGTTTTCTTATTAAAGGTAGGTAGGTAGTTGTTGTAACCACGTATAATGAATTTAAAAAAATATACGTTTATTTAACGTCTAAATTTATACTTGAAATAAATATATTTTAAGTACGTATAATATACGTTTAAAATACCTCTTAAACAACCCATCGTAATTTGGGAAACGTAAAATAATCGTATGCTAAGCTATATATTTTAATTATAATAAATCCTAACCATTAAAATACTTATTTTACAAAGAGTAAATATTACTCAATATTAAGGTGTAGATAGACGGCGCTACTCATAGCGAACACCGAAAACTGCTACCATTTTTAACCGAATATATTCGCGTTTATTTGTGGTATTTTTATACCGGATAAAAACCTTAAAATGACGGTCTTAAACTACGTTTTTTCAGCTCCGTTTTAAAATCTACTAAATCTACTATCATCAGTAACGTTAGGTGCTATACCAAAATTTTATACGTATCTATAATATACATAGTAACTCTGTTTATTAAGGCTAGTCCGTCCGTACATTATACATTAAGGGAGAGGAAAATAGCATTTTTTCTTTAAAGTTAGTGTTAAATGATTACTTTTTTATTCTTTATCGGTCATCGTGACCAACCGTCGTGATTGAAGCTTAAGTTTGCTACGATGGGGCTGTGGGGCTTTTAAACAGCCTAAAGATTTGCGTATTTATCCAAAATATAAGTTTATTAACCGTTAACTCGCGACGTTAATAAATTTTACTCCATACACGACGGCGGTATCAGATACTGCTCTTGCTGTATAGCAATAAAACGCACCGAATAATACGCAAAGATCACTTTTTTATTAACTAATATTAAAATGCAAAGCTTAAAGTATAATATAACACAAAAAATTATAATGTTTATGAAGTTTCAATAACATAGTAGCAGTAATTACAGAGGAATAACACTGCTAAACACAAGCATGAAGATGTTCGAACAAATATTAGAGAAAAGAGTAAGGGAGAAAATAGAACGAACACTAGATAGCAAACAAAGCGGTTTCAGAAGGGGAAAATCAACGCAAGACCACATCTTCACAATTAAACAAATAACAGAAAAGGCAATAAAAGAGAAAAGAAAAGTATATGTGGCGTTTATCGATTTGGAAAAAGCCTTCGACAGAGTACCAAGAGAAAGAGTATGGAAGACGTTGAGAGAGAGAGGTGTCAGTGACAAGATAATAAGATTAATACAAAATATTTACAAAAATAATGTTAACAGGGTTATAAGAAACAATAGGCAGTCGGATACCTTCAGCACCAATGCAGGATTAAGACAGGGAGGAGGACTAAGCCCACTGTTATTCATAACGTATATGGACGTAATAATTAAAGCCTGCAAACTAAAAACAAAAAAAGTAAAAGTCGGACACAGGAAGCTACATGGGGTGGAGGAGTCCATAGGGGCATTCGCGGACGATATCGTAGTGGTCGCAAAGGAGGAGAGGGACTTGCAAGGGAATTTGGAGATATGGAATGTAATACTTAAAGAACATGGGATGAAAATAAACAAAACAAAAACTAAAGTAATGGTGATAGGGGAAGAGCAACAAGAGATAGAAATAAGGATAGAAGAGAGTACAATAGAACCAGTAAATAGCTTTCCATACCTAGGAGTAACAATTCATCAAACGGGGACAGAAGAGGCGGAAATAAACAAGATAATCGAGAACACAATGAAACTATATTATACCATGAATAGGAACTTTATAAATAGAAAAGAAATATCGAGAGAAACAAAGATGAAGATATACAAGGCAGTCTACCGCCCTGTGTTGACCTATGGTAGCGAGTCTTGGGTGCTGAATGAAAGACCGAAAAGTAAAATACAAGCAGTAGAAATGAAATATTTGAGGAGAGTCAAAGGAGTAACAAAGAGAGACAGAATAAGAAATACAGAAATAAAAAAAGAATTAGGAATGGAATTGACATTAAAATACATAGAAGAAAGGCAGCTAAGCTGGTGGGGACACCTACAAAGAATGAAGGAAGATACGCCAGTGAAACAGATATGGGAAGCTCGAATAGAAAAAAATAGGAAAAGAGGAAGACCAAGGAAAACATGGGATGCAACAATAGCGGGAATATTGGAAAGAAGGAGAAAGACATGGAGGGAGGCAAAGGAGATAGCGAAAAGCAGAGGGGAATGGAAGAAGTTCGTGAGGGAGGAGAGTGAATAGTGTAGTATATAATATGTTTGTACTTGCTGTGTGCACATATTTTGTTTTTTTTCTGATGGAATTATAATATTATGTTGTTTTAGAACTGTACACCAGAAATGGTAATACACAGTAAAAGATTAATAATAATAATGAAGTAACATTTATTTTATTACCGTTTCTTCCGAGTTAGATGCCATTTTCTAAAGAACAAACAATTTATTAGAAAATTATATTTTAACAGAGTACCTTGGCACCTACTTGAATTTGAAAAAATCAATTAAATTATACTTTAATTATAATAAAAAACAGATTTCGCAATATAATTATTGGTAGGTAGGTACTTCGATTTTCCAAAAATAAACAATTTATCAATGCTATAATATACACAATTAGTGATAAGAAAAACTGGAAACGTCAATTTGTCGTTAACACAATATTTTATAAGGATGTAAATAAAATTGTTAAGAAAGTTTAAATTTTACATGGCAGTCTCACATACCGCGGTCTCGGGTTCACGGTTAAATTGCGCCTTCGCGATCCTGAGTCTATTTGCACGAGTGCACTAGGAGAATATATATTTCAATTGAAAAAAAAATAACCAAACGTGTGATGCATGTCGCACACCCTTTCTTATGTGTCGTTTCGCAAAAAAACGTGTGCACTGCACCATCATTGTATTTACCTTCATTGTATTTTTAAAGTTGTAGAAGTCGTTTCCACTAAAATTCGGCCACAGAAAAAATTATTGCGTGCTTCCCAAAAGCAAAAATTTAAGCGGGCTCATCAGTATGTATTTAGTACATCTAAACATCAAATTCGTCCTGATTTGGTCGGAGCAAAAAGTTCAATTTTTGTAGTTACGTTACAGTTTCCAAACGTAAACTGATGTTTAGTACGTGTTATTATCGATCTAATTATTAGAAATAAATGTAATGCTCACCTTAGAATGTATAATTTCAGGTTCGATTAGCACCCCATTAAAACAGCGGGTGGTCTAAATAATATTCTTAAAATAAAACTTAGGGGTTCACCTCTATTATACAAACGGCCACGTTTTAGTTTTTAACTGGCGGTTAATTTCCCAAAAAAGTAGGTTCATGTGTTGCGCTTGATTCATCTGAACCAAGCGAGAAAGTGTTTTGTACAGCGTGTTCTAAAACTAGAAGCATTTTTTCAAGTTTTTATTTTTAAAACAGTTTAGGCCACAATAAATATGTTGAAACTTTTCATTTTAATAATAATGAAATAGCGAATCCTATAATACGTGCTGTTATCTTATTTTAAAACAAATACAAAACTCTACACCATATATATAAATGAAGATTATCAAAGAACGGGTGCTAAATACAAGTGAAAGCGTCCTATTTCAATTCCACCATTCGTCTATTATTGCGCACCTTCGTATAATCGCCGAACGATAGTAAAATACGAATACGCCGATTGGCAAGCCTGTAAAAGTTAAAACTGTACCACTTCCGTCGTCAGGTTTACACCCGAATTTCAAATTACGCTCAAAAAGGTCTGGTTAGAAAGGGTGATCAATTTTCCCGCCGTCATAGTTAGAGGCTTAGCGGATTTGCCCATCATGATGCATAGACTCTTACGAATCGGCCCTCCACAATAATACCATTCCAATTCGTACTGGGCCTCTCGCATCTTTTCGCACTGGTAACAAATTTTAGTTAAGCAAAAATAGCTCAATTTTTGTAATTTTAAGTAGATACCTCGGTCGTTAATTCGCTGCCAAGGAAGCAAAATCCTCCGAGGCCTATTAGAAGACCGTTCATAATGAAGATGTTTCTTCCACTTTGAATACTTATCAGAGGATTCTAAAACGAGAAGAAAACGTTGTAAATCGACTGTATTTTTCAAAAGGGCAGTATTAAAATTACTTGGTTGGTAATTAGATTCGAGTAACGGAAATTGGTGTTAAATTAGTGTGGAGGAGTAAAATGTAACAGGCTTCTGTTAAAAACCAGCACGTCCAAGATAAACTTGGCGTAGTAATGCTCGTGCCGCGCACGGTAGCAGGGTCTCGAAGTGTCTAGCTCAGACCAAAGGGTTGGGGTAGAGAGAGGGACACTGTTACAACCTAACGAACGAAGAGATGTGCCGGTGGGCGCCAGCTATACAACTAGAATATAAGTGAAAGGGTTGAGCTGGCCAAGAACATGAAGCTCTGGCGCAGAACAAGCTGTCAGTTGCGTTAAAGAGGGCCGAGAGTGTGTGGTAGTAGGGACGAATGAGACAGTACCCTGCAGACCATAGTCAACGCACCATGGTTCGTGCGAAATCGGAACATCCACGAGAACCTTCAGATGATCAGCATCCAGGATTTCATCCGAGAAGCTGCCGTAAAACCCCACCATCCGAGGATTGTGGGGTTACAACGTCAACGAGACAAGACTCCGAAAGAGACCCAAGTTGACCACCAAGACCGACAAGGATCAATGTTCGCCTCCGGCGAACCAAGTAAGACGCGCATCGTCAGCGACTTCGGGGGCATTTCATTATTACTGTAATTTTAATTATCCATGTTTTATCTTTTCAGATCCAACCGAAGAAGAAGCAATGGGCCCAGTTCCGTAGCTTAATAGCCATTCAAGATTCACAATTCACGAGGATGAGTGCGCCACAGGGCTCCGCCCCGACGACCTGACGAGAGAGCTACCAGCGATGAACACTTAGACTTAGACAGCCGTAAAATTAAAGGTGAGGAGTCCTCTCAGGTACGTTCGGAAGTCGGATGGTCCTCGAGGACCACTCTATACAAAAATGAGTCACCCGAGTCGATGTCGAAGCTACGGTAAGTTTAACAGGATGATACAACGGATAAACCAAAAGACAAAGATGGTAAAATTCACATGGGCAGATTGTCAAGTACGATCGAATGGGTTATGTACAAGTGGCAGTTACAACTAATGGTTAAAGGTGTCCCATACGACGTCCCTCTAAAATTATTAATGAGGTTTTAGAATGATGGTCAAAAAACGACAAGAAATGGAACGCCACCCACCTTGTGAAGGTAAATGTAAGATGGAGTCTAACACCATGTGGTTCTCACAAAATCATATTTACGAAAGTTATACCTTCAGCTTAAATACAACCATAAACTAAAATTATGCCGAAGGTCGAGGTGCCTACGGAGCTCTGAATCCAGGTATACGTAACGATAAAAACACGCCAATGTTAAACACCAAGAACCACACGATGCGACGATACGTTTGGATGGAAAACATTTGGATTCACGATTCTCCTGCGCTCCCCCCCCCCCCCCCCGCACCCAGCTCTTGCTATATCAAGAGTTTTAGAGGGCAGGTTGATTGGTTACTATTACCCTCCAAGAAACCATTGGCCCCTGCGAAACCAACCTCATCATAAGTCTTTGGACGTCTGCCCGCAGTACCAGTTTTAACCAGACTAGTCACAGGTTTGGGGGCAGCTACTCCCCTTCCACCAGCAGCCACTTAATCGCCTCCGGATCATCCGTTACGACCTATTACAGACCAGTTACCATGAGGGGCAGCGCGCGGTATACCTCTATCGCACGCCAACAGCGGGGCCAAGCTACCATGATGGCGCACTCGTGGATCGCTTTGCACTCCCAACAGCGGGGCTGCGTCTGCAACAGGGATTAGGTAGATTGCGGAGAGCCTAGACACGCACTGGTGATGCCCACGTGCCTAAACATTTAGAGCATGCCTTACTATTGCGGAAGTACGAGAACTTCCGACGCGACGATACGAATAGAAGAGAGCTAATTCGCCATTTTCCCTTTCGATAAAGAGACAATGGTGAAAAGTGATAATCAAAATGGTTAAGATGCAACCGCTAACGCCATCTATGCAAAATGCACTGAAGTGCACGAAGCCGAAGTTCAGAAACCAACAATATGCAAGTTTGAGCCGTAACATGAGACCTTTTTGTTTATAGTAGAGCGCTAATGGCACAAATTGTTCACCACGAGGACGTAGCCTAAACAAAAGAAAGAATAATTGGATAATAATTTTAATGTTGTTATTGGCATAAATTGTAGAGTACAAAAATGGGTTATTTGTATTTAGAGCCGTAATAAGGGTTAAAAAACACAAACCAGGAGACAACTATTTTAAAGTGCGTGAATAATTTAAGGGTACAGGTGGTTAGTTTTCTTTTATTAAAAAGTCGATGTCATAAGTAGTATACTTTCTTTCCTCACTCATGAGACACGCCCACTTGATTTTGGTACTAAATTGTTAATCTGACATTATTTTCGAATTTAAATACACAGCTTTTGAATGTTTGTGCCATACTTTTTGTTTACAGGGTGGTATTGTTGTAAAGGCCAACTAGCTGATAAAGAGCTCTCATTTTGGGTACATCGATATTTTCAACGGCCCAAATATATTTGAGAGAAGTAGCTTGGGAACCTGAATTTTGCTCTTTAAAGGCTAGTTCAAGTCAATGAGCTAATTTAAATGATTGAATTTTAAATTAACTTACCACGATCAAGCCCATGAGGACTACGCACATTACGGGCACAACGACAAAAAATTCGCACAAAATTGCGATATTGAAAGCGTTCTCTACCGATCCAACAAACCTAAAACCACCAAATGAAAAAAAACTTCAATCAAATGGAAAAAAGAGGTTACTCTTCAATTAGCACGTGTTCTTTAACATATTCGGCAAGTTTTTGGCTCAGGATTTCGTCATATTGACCATAAGGTAAATCCCCCTTTTCTCGTATAAAACTATTTATTCTGAGATATTTGTGTCTGAGAATTTTTAATTGTGCAGTTCCAAGTCCCATGAAACTGAAAACGACACTATCGTAGAACGCGATTGATAGTGGTATGACACCAAAAATCGTCACGTGAAATAGCCACATTAAGCCGTACGTTAGAGTCGACATCTCTTCAACTCTCCATATAATTTCCACTACCAAAATACGCCGTTTCTCAAGCACAATTTTACTTATAGTATTACTGTAGTAAGAAATAAGGGCAAAGATGACAACTACGTGAAATGCCTTCAGCACCCCTCTATGTAATCTTACACTTTTCATTAAATGTTTACGTAACGGATCCCCCTTTTCTACATACACCATTTTATTTAATTTGTCGACAACTTCCAGCAGCCTGTGACCCACCAATAAGTTAACCATATACTTTACCAACGACGAAGTGGCCACTCCGACTAAAACAATTTGTAAAAAAACCATATCGGAATCTTCCGAACGCTGCAGTATTATTCCACTAAGGATGAGAAACATATGCGTCCCTACTCCAAAGAGAGCCAGGTAGCTAACAAGCCGATTTATCCAAGAGGAATCTCTTAACGGCCACAAGCCCAAATATTTAAGCGGTTTCTTGTAATGGTCTACAATGTCTACAATATCGCCCATGTCGCAATTTTCTCCCTAAAAATTGTAATTTATTAACGACCTAGTACCTCAATAGAAATTACTGCAAATCGTGCCCACAAATGGATAAGTTACAAGTTGAATGAAAACATTTAAACGGAAGCTGGAGAGGTTGTTAGGTATTTCTCAAAAAATCGTTCGAAAATTGGGTGCGTTACAGTTACTCCCCACAATTGTATGAAAATAGGTTAGTAAAAGTTGTGAAAAAAAAGGAGAAAAATACTCAGGAACTTTTTAAAACAATTAACATAATAATTTGTTATAAGAAAGGTATTTTATTTTAAAACAACTACAACTATGATTCTAAAACGATAAAGATATTATACAAGATATAGCATGCGCCTATTCCAATTAATAAATTATAGGTCAATTAGTTTTGATATTAGAGAAACAAAATAAAAATTAAATTAGGATAATTAGATACAATTATGTAATTTTATATTTCAAATTTTGAAATTTTTTAATAAAAATGATTGTTTCCTCTCTAGTCTGTCTGTTTGCCTGTACGTCATTGATGCATTAAGGGAGAGAAGTGTATGATTTTTCCTGAAGAACCTAGAGAGCTACCAAATACCAAGAGACAAAAAATAGCGTTCTCTCCTTAAAATTAGCGATCACTTTTATCTTTTCTATTAAATCGGGTAATTAATTTTTTTGAGACCTTAAAAACTACCCGAATTCTACTAATTATTTTCTATAAAAATGTCGAAATTGTAATTTTTCGTAATTCACGAACACATGATTTGTAAAGCACAATATCTGAGTTTTTCAAATAATTTTTTGATAGTCGTCAAAATGTCGTCCTGTACGGGTTGGCTCGAAATTCCAATAAACTTTTTTCAATTTTTGTCAATTTTGACATAGAAGCGTTAAGTTTTTGCAAAAGCAGTTTTATAATTTTTAAAAGTAGACTAAATTTTCTACAATTCGAGACCAGGATGGGCTCTGTGGACCTAATTGTGTTCGAGATAAAAGGGTACAAAAGTTTGCAAATCCGGTGGTCCATCGACCACAAAACCTTGGATATACTATTAGGCCTTCATCATACCAAAACAACATACCAAAAAATCATAACTATCCCATTTGTCGGAAGGTAAATAATCCGGTGTTGGTCAAAAATCCAAAACTAAACAAAACGAACTCGTGTATTAGAATGAGTGGTTTCTGGGCTAATGGGTCGTAGTCGTGGTCGAGAGGTTCTTTGAGAAATTTGACGTTTCGTTTGCTGCTGTGGCAAACATCGGTCAGAGATGTTTTGTTTGTGTGGTTAAGGTCGAAGTTACCGTGCAGGTCAGAAGGAACTGTTTGCCACAGCAGTCAACAAAACGTCAGAACCACGGCCCATTAGCCCAGAAACCACTCTCCTAATGACGCCAGCCGTGAAGCTGAAATTCTCAAATAAACCGCAAACTTTTGTACACTTGTATCTCGGAAACCATTAAGTCTACATAGACCATTCTGGTCTCAAATTTTAGAACATTTATTGTACTTTGAAAGAGTATGAAACTGTATTTGCCGAAAAATTAGTCCTTCTGGGGTAAAATTGACAAAAATTGAAAAAATGTTACGAATTTCGCGGTTTCTTGCATTTTTCAGCCACCCCGCACAGGACGACATTTTAACGACCAACGGGTTTTGCCAGAAGGTAAAGAATGATTCCACCATTTAATCTCGAATCACAATTTAATACCCCGTGCACTCCACTACTAGCCAAAAGAGCTGATTTTTAAATTACCTCTTCGCAATTTTAAATTCAAAAACCAAAAATTAAACGTGAGGCACAAAACTTTCTGTGCTCGCGTAGAGATTATAATACTTTTGGGTGGTGTTTCGCAAAGAAAAAGAAGTTATCCTATTTACCTGCATTCTTTTTTGAAGGTCCGGTGGTACTTATCTTCACTAAACTTACTCCGCAGCTCACAGGAAAAAGTGCTGCGAGTTTCTCAAAAGTAAAAATTCAAATGGGCTCATAAACTTATACCCTTGTACTACATCTAAATATTAAATTCGTCCTGACTTATAATTTGATCATATTATTGTCGTATATTATCGGAGCTAAAAGGTCAATTTTGGTATTTACGTTACAGCTCCAAACGAAAACTGTTTAGTATGTCTGCACTACAATTTACAAGGCAATCATCTAGGCATAGTTTTTTTTATTATCGATTTGATTGTTAGAAATAATTGAACTTCTCAACCCGTAGAATGTATAATTTCACGAATGTTAACATTGAATTAGCGTTTTATTTCTACCCAATTAAAAAGGGCGTCAGAGTAAATAATCTTCTCAAATAAAACTTAGTTGTTAGCCTAAACTGCCACCTTTGAGCTTTTAATTGGCATTATAATTCGAGAAAATATTTTAATAATATTGTTCTTCCGTACTATGACGATTGCAAGAATATTGCGAAAATGACGGTACATTCAAACAAGATTTCAAATGGCCAAGCAAATTCGATTTTTGTTGTGGCATCCGAGTGTGAGATGCGACAGTCCAGTTTTATGCTTGTACAAGATGCCTCAACAAATAATGCGCTACACGCACCCAGACTATTTCTAACAAATTTTTTTAAGTTTTAAAATTTTGTACAGAGTGTTACAAAACCGGGAGCATTTTTTTAAAATATTTACTTCTTAAACAGTTTACAGTAGTTTACACTAACAATGCGTTTAAACTTTTCATTTTAATCGTTTATATGCGAGAAGCGCTTTGAAAGTTGTTTGTGGACTGAAGTATCAGGACGACTATTATAGAAATAATATGTAGAAGCTCAAAAGTGTGGTAAATGTTGTAACGATGTGGATTTCTTATACAGCTCAGAGTGATATGAATCCCAAGATTCTAGCTCTGAGCTGGTCCAAATCCGCATCCGTTTTGGTTGTCCACCTACTACCCTTAAACCACGACCCAATATTTCTCCCTTGTTCATTTTCCCCGTTGTTAATTATTAACAAAAATTAACAATTATTAAATTATACCGACATCTGACCATTATCTTGCGTACGTTCGTTCAAGGCGCGCGAGGTCTATCATTTTAACGTCCGACCTTCGTATACAAAATTTAATAATTTAACAACTTTGATTTAATTTTGTGCAAAAATTAAATTCTGAACTTCGCTCCCATTTCTTTTGCTTCCCTAATCTTCTATTTACGTCCCCTGATGGCCCATAATTAATTGTAGTAATTACTGGCCCTGAACTTAATTTTTATTTCTTTTTCGTCCCCAAATTTTTCCCGATTACGACAAGACAAACACCATTCGTATGCCCTTTTTACAGCGCATTTTCCCGCGTCCTAATTTTTCCCAAAGGCCACTAATTACATTTTTATAATTATAATTAGTTAGTGGATGATAGCCCGTCCGCCAATACTATCCCTATTCCCAAGAAGGGGAAAATTTAATAAATAGCCGTGCGCCGGAAGAATCTGGGAGTCCTATAAATAGTAGTTTGTGTAAAGTCTCGTCTTGTCCGTGGCTCCAAGTGTGGCAACCAAATATACCCCATCCCCTTCTGTGTGGCTACTGTGCTGTGGTGGTCCGCAAGGGCCGTCGTAGTGCTTTATAGCCGCACCCGATCCCCTTCCGTGTGGCTACTGTGCTGTGGTGGTCCGCAAGGGCCGTCGTAGTGCCTTATAGCCGCACTTCCTCCTTCCCCTTACCTAGTCCCGGTCCCTACCCCTGTACATAATTTAACGCTGCTTTTTTCCCTTCTAGAAGATTTTGTTCATTAGTGGAATTAATTAAAATTTGAATTATATTGAATATAAATTTTTGGAATTTTTTATTTATTATTTGGGTTTACAATAAAACATTTTTCATTTGTGATACGTGTGACTTTTATTCCGACGTCGAACCTACCCCCTTCACCGACTGAGCGACGCTAAAGGGAGTTTCGTAAGCTACAGATTTTCCCGCTTACAATGTGCGTTGTGTGTTTATTTTTGAATACGTTATGTGTGCAAAGAATAATTTTGGTTGTTACGAGAGTTTAGCAGGTTTAATAAAGCGCGAAGTTGAGTAGATCTTTTTGTGCTCCAATGCTCCAAAGCAATAAGGTACCAGAAAGTATCTAGAAATTACATCAATGCCAAGCATTCCGTATTCAAAGTACGTCAACATCTAATAACAGACACACTGGTATACCGTATAGGCACACGGTATCAATTCGCCGAAGTTCTAAGTCTTTTCAATTTTATTTCTTAGTTTTCCTCAACTTGTAAAAAGTCTTTTGGTGCTACTACTACATAACAACCTATAAGTTCTTTTTAATAAAGTGCCTTGGGTGGGGGTGAATTTCGTGCGATACATGCTATACGTTCTACCATTGTAGATGGCATGCAAAAGACATCAAGTGAAAGAGCTTTTAAAATTTTAATTCCTTTCGTTGCCTATTTCGTACTTTCGTACAAGCGTCGAGCGACGGTGAAGTATGAAAACGCCGATTGACACGTCTGAAAAAGGAAAATTTACTAGTATTTTTCTATTGTCTACCGAAGTTCAAATTACGCTTAGAAAAGTTTTGTGACAGAGAGGGACGAATTTTCCTGCTGTCATAATTAGAGGATGAACGGAATTGCTCATCATAATACACAGACTTCTACGGACAGAAGTTCCCCAATAATACGATTCCAATTCGTATTGAGTCTCGAGCATTTTTTCGCTCTGATAAATAACAAATTTAATAATAAATAATTAATTTTTTGCTTTGAGTATGCACCTCGGTCGTTAATTCGTTCCCATGAAAACAAAATCCTCCAAGACCTATTAACAGAGAAATCAGAGTGAAAACATTTCTTCCACCATCAAAACTCATCAGAGGATTCTGAAATGATAAGAATTATTTGCAAGTTCCACCTATCAGTGGTGCTTCACTTCTCAGCTACACACTTCATCGGGCCAGAATATTCAAAGAAAATGTCGCAATTAAGTCCTAATCTTGGAAAACTATTTCGAGGCAACGAGTTTCTTGAAATGTTAAGATTGCAAATTAACTTACCACTGTCATACCCAGAAGGATGACACACATTACGGGCACAATCACACAAAATTCGCAAAAAATTGCAACGTTAAAAGCGTCCTCTACCGACCTAACAAACCTAAAACAGCAAAACGATAAAAATAGAACAACTGAACCAAAATACATTACTTTTCAATAAGAACTTGCTCTTTAACATATTGGGCAATTCTTTCGCCTACTATTTTATCGTATTGCCCATAAGGCAATTTCTGTTTCTCTCGTATGCAATTATTTATTGCGTGATACTTGGATCTCAGAATTTTTAATTGTACTGTTCCAAGCCCTATCCAATTGAAAATATTACAGTCATAAAGTCCGATTGATAGTGAGACGATAGGCACAAGTAATATGTCGAGTAACCAAAAGAAGATATACATTCGCGTTGACATATCTTCAGTTCTCCATATAACTTCCGCCAGCAAAGCGCGTTCATTCATAAACAAAACTTTACGTATAGGGACACCTATGGCATTGAAACCGGTTGCAAAAATAGTTACAAAAAACGCCTTAAGGATGCGTCTACTGAACTTCATTCGTTTTATTAAATGTTGATATAAAGGATCCCTCTTTTTTACGTACACCATCTCATTTAAGTTCTTCATGACTTCCAACACTCTGTTGCCCATCAATAAGTTCAAGATATATTTTGAAAATGCCGAGGCGGCCATGCCTACCACAAAGACCCGCACAAAAAGTGATTCAGAATCCTCGGAAGTGTGTATTATCAATGCGCCGGTGATTGTAATTAGGTGCGTGCCTAACGCAATAGTGATCACGAAGGCCACAATCCGATTCATCCTAGACGAGTCTTGTAACGTCCACAGACCCAAATATCGTAGCGGCTCTCTGTAAAGATTCAACATATTTTCGATGTCGGAATTCTGCACCTAAAATTATTTTGCGTTTTTATCAAATGCGCCTTTTTGAAAACCAAACGATGGTGCGTTTTACACACATCATCGGGGTTTAAGACGAAATTTATTGAAACAAATTTAGATTTGTTCATCTCGTCGGGTAGTAATTTTCTATTTACCTTCATTTTCTTCAAGTGTTGATACGCGAATTCACCAAAATTCGACAATAGAAAAAATTACTAAAACTCGAACGAATAGATATCTGTAAATACTAAAGTAACGTCCGACTTATACGACTCGATCAGAAATTGTCATGTGATGTAGCAAAAGGAATAGTTTTGTTTAGTTTCTAACAAAAAGTGAAGGGTACGGTAGTACAAGCAACAAAAGGTTTGACCTGGAACAAATTGCAATAAACAGATTTTTCGCGGCAACCTCTTCAGAATTTTACGCTGATTATACCACCATATAAAGTCTACTCTAAAAATATGATGGGAAATGGCAAAATTTTGGCATTGGTTGCGATCGAAATTATTCCTGCAAGTTTCAATTTTCCTATGTTTTATAAACTGACCTAATGTTAAATCCGAGTTTTGAACCTCATCGCTCCTGTGAGCGTGCCATCTTCAAAAAAACAGCCAATCACGGCGTAAACTAATTTTTCCCGAATATCTTCTTTCCGACGCAAATCTAGGTTAAAGTGGACTTAACAAATTTTGTAGAGCATAAAATTCTCAAACTAAGATAACTGAAAAAGTATACTCGTTAAATAGAACAAATTGCAGAGGAACTTTTTATTCAAATTTCGTAGTAGATTAACGTGCTATTACCTGTATCCGCGTATTTCACAAAAAATCGTTTTAAATTGGGTGCTTTACAGTTACTCCTCCACAATTGTATAAAAAATAGGTTAGTACCAGCTGTGAAAAAAAATGAGAAAACTGCTCAGTAAATTTTAAAACATACAATGACAATAGCCATTTAGGTAATTAACATAATAATTTGCTATAAGAAAGGTATTTTATTTTGAAACATCTGCAACTATATTTCTAAAACGATAAAGATATACAAGATATAGCATGCGCCTATTCCAATTAATAAATTATAGGTCAATTAGTTTTGATATTAGATAAATAAAATACAAACTAAATTAGGATAATTAGATACAATTAACTTTATATTTCTAATTTTGTAATTTTTTAATGAAAATGTTTGTTTCCTCTCTACTCTGTCAGTTTGCATGTACGTCATTAATACATTAAGGGAGAGAAGTGCATGATTTTTCCTGAAGAATCTAGAGAGCTACCAAATACCGAGAGCAAAAAATAGCGTTCTCTCCTTAAAATTAGCGATCACTTTTATCTTTTCTAATTATTCGAGTAATTCATTTTTATGAAAAAAGTACCTAAAGATATCTACCTAATAAGATCCGGATTCTACTAATTAGGTATTTTCTACACAAATGTCAAAATTGTACGTGAAATTTTAATATTTTTTCAAATATATACACTAGGGTAGAAATAATTAATTGAATGTATGATGTAAACCAACCCTAAACTAATCACCTAGTAGCGCAAAAAACTTTTTTAGGAGAAAAATGTTGAACGACCAAACGCCCCAGGAATTGAACCCGAGTCTGCAATATCGGGTCGCATGTACGGACCACGTACGCCAAGCCAGACAACTGTTTATCTCCCAAATTATGAACGTCTCGATCTAAACTTTAGAACAACGAGAACGCGAAATATTTAATTACAAATTAAATTCGATGTTAAGCAGCTACTATTTTATAAGTTACATTATATGCATGTACGCAGCGTAATTTATACGTGAAATTTTAATATTTTTTCAAATATATAACACTAGGGTAGAAATAATTAATTGAATGTATGATGTAAACCAACCATAAACTAATCACCTAGTAGCGCAAAACGTACGTACGCGCACGTTGTTCGTACATGCGACCGGATATTGCAGACTCGGGTTCAATTCCTGGGGCGTTTGGTCGTTCAACATTTTTCTCCTAAAAACGTTTTTCGCGCTACTAGGTGATTAGTTTAGGGTTGGTTTACATCATACATTCAATTAGTCAAAATTGTAATTTTTTTAAATTCACAAACACATGATGTGTAATACACAATATCTGATGTTTATAAGTAATTTTCTGACGGTCGTCAAAATGTCGTCTTGTACGATGTACGGGTTGGCTCAAAAATCCAATAAAATTGACTTTTTTTGAGCTTTTGTCAATTTTGACTCAGAAGCTTTAATTTTTTGCAAACGCTGTTTAATACTTTTTTAAAGTAGACTAAATTTTCTACAGTTTGAGACCAGGATGGGCTCTGTAGACCTAATTTTGTCCGAGATACAAGTGCACCAAAGTTTGCAAACCCGGTGGTCCATTGAACACAAAACCTTGGATATACCTTCATCCTTCATCATACCAATACAACATACCAAAAAATCATAACTATCCCATTTGTCGCAAGGTATATAAATAATCCGGTCTTCGTCAAAAATTCAAAACTAAACAAAACGAACTCGTCTATTAGTGTGAGTGGTTTCTACGCTAACGGGTCGTGGTCGAGAGGTTCTTTGAGAGACTTGACGTTTCGTTTGCTGCTGTGGCAAACATCTTCAGAGGTGTTTTGTCTGTGTGGTAAAGGTCGAAGTTACCGTGCAGAAGGTCAGGAGGAGCTGTTTGCCACAGCAGCCAACAAATCGTTAAAACCACGACCCATTAGCTCAGAAACCACTCACACTAATGACGCCAGCCGTAACAGCTTAAATTTTCAAATAAACCGCAAACATTTGTGCACTTGTATTTCGGAAACCATTCAGTCTACAGAGACCATTCTGGTCTCAAATTGTAGAAAATTTAGTGTAAGTTAAAAGAGTATTAAACTGCCTTTGCCGAAAAATTAGATGTAAATTAGAATGTCACGAATTTCGCGGTCTCTTGGATTTTTGAGCCACCTCGCACCAGACGACAGTTTGAAGACCAATGGGTTTTGCCTACAGGTAAGGTCGTTTGAGAATGGTTCCACCTTCGAATCACAATTTAATACCCCGTGCACTCCACTACTAGCCAAAAGAGCTGATTTTTAAATTACCTCTTCGCAATGTTGAGCCTCAGAAGAAATTTAAATTCAAAAACCAAAAATTAAACGTGAGGCACAAAACTTTCTGTGCTCGCGTAGAGATTATAATAATTTTGGGTGGTGTTTCGCAAAGAAAAAGAAGTTATCTTATTTACCTGCATTCTTTTTCGAACTTCACGAGGTACTTATCTTCATTAAAATTACCCCACAGCCCACACCAAAAATGACTGCGAGTTTGTCAAAAGCAAATATTCAAATGGACTCATAAATTTATACCCTTGTACATCTAAAAATTAAATTGTTGTATAATAAATCGGAGCTAAGAGGTCAATTTTGGTATTTACGTTACAGTTCCAAACGAAAACTGTTTAGTATGTCTGCACTAGAATTTATAAAGCAATCATACAGAGATAGTTTGTTTTATTATCGATTTGATTGTTAAAAATAATTGAACTTCTCAACCCGTAGAATGTATAATTTCACGAATGTTAACATTGAATTAGCGTTTTATTTCTACCCAATTAAAAAGGGCGTCAGAGTAAATAATCTTCTCAAATAAAACTTAGTAGTTCGCCTAAGCGGCCACCTTTGAGCTTTTAATTTGCATTATAATTCGAGAAAATATTTCAATAATATTGTTCATCCGTACGACGATCACCGTAGGTTTATTGAATGTTGCAAGAATAATGCCTAAACGACGGTTCATTTAAACAAGATATAAAGTGGCCAAGCAAATTCGATTTTTGTTGTGGCATCCGAGTGTAAGATGCCATAAGTCAGACAGGTGCTCGCCTTTATGTGTGTTAAAGATGCCACAACAAATATTGCGCTACACGCACCCAGAATATTTTTAACAAATTTTTTTTCTTTGCGTAAGAAACGTCGAGAAATTGAGGTATTAGGTAATTTAGGTTAGTTAGAGAAGGTGTTTTGTACAGAGTGTTATAAAACTAGGAACGTTCTTTAAAATATTTATTTTTTAAACAGTTTACACTAACAATGCCTTTAAACTTTTCACTTTAATAACAATTCATTTTAATCTTTGATATGCAAAGAAGCGCTTTGCGAGTTGTTTGTGGACCGAAGTATAGAGACGATTATAGAAATAATATGTAGAAATTTAAAAGTGTGTTATTAACTGTGCCTTGAGTGTTTATTTTTGAATACGTTATGTATGCGAAGAATAATCTTGGTTTTTACGAGAGTCGAGCAGGTATATAAAACGCGAAGAGGAGTAGATTTTTGTAATCCAAAATTTTATAATGGGCTATTACCGCTATACCGAGTATACCGTAATAGGTACACGGTGTCAAATGACCGAAGTTCTCAACCTTTTCAATCTCGATTCTTAGTTTTCCTCATCTGGTAGAAAGTTGCTTAGTGCTGCTGCTACTACTACTACTACATAACAACTTAACAACTTTTAATAACTTCTTTTTAACCCTCATGGTATCATACAAATTTACAACTTATACCTACCGCACGGGGTATCCGGGTACCCTGCATGTTTCATATGGAGAATGAGTAGTAATACAGCTAATTAGTTTATATTTGGGCGATATTAATTATTATTGCAACTTGCAAATGTATTATTTTTTAAATTATAATTTAAAAAAAATTAAAATAACAATTTTTGTTGTCAAATTGGAGCGGTTTTGTGAAGACATGGCGTCGTCGGCATTTACAACAGAGTTTATGTTATATTACACTGCAATATTTTTACAAATAAACCCTGTGTCGACACGTGCTTTATTTCGACAGTGCCCAGAAGACAATTGTTAGTTTCCCACGCCTTTTTACCTAATCCAAAATTTATTTATAACCAGCAAATGACTATTTGCGTCTCAAAAGTAAAGCTGTTTTGTGAAGATAACATGCGCTTTCTGTGGGCATAGCGTCGTGGACATTTACAACAGGGTTTATTTTTATTTTGTACTGCAACATCTTTCCAAATAATCCGTGTCCAGAAGCATAGAAATAATTTTTGTTGAAAATCACCCTATTAGCTGCCTTCAAAATCAAATCAACGTAGGGAAATTTTAAAAGATTTAGGAAGAACTCTTCGTATGCCATCCATACTAGATCGAAGTATATAAGATCTATACTAACTTAACTAGGGATTAGGGATTAAGGATTATGAACTAGGGAACTAAAGGATTAATTATTCAATTTTATTTTGATAAAAATTGCATTGTTATCATTTCTTGGCGTCAAAGTAAGCATTACAAAACCACAGCCACAAATAAACGTTCAAGAACGGAATAAAACTAAACGACTGAGAGTAATTGGTTGTTGCATAATTTGGAAGAATGGCGAAAAGGTGCCAAACAGGAAAACGAGGAAGAGATGAGAGAGTTGTAAAAATTTTGTCTGTGATGGGCATATCTCACCGACTTCCATTAGATCTAACGATTGTGCAAGTACAAAAGTTCATCACTAACTTTTTTTGCGATTTCTAATTAGTAATAATTATTGTTTATAATAATTATTATTATTTATAATATAAAAATGTGTAATATAAATGGATAATTCGAATACTTCTACTTTTAATTGATTGATTCCCCATGAAATACAAGCAAATAACAGCGAGGTACCCGGGTACCCCATGCGGTAGGTTTAAGGTGTAAGTTATTGAATTACAAAAATATCTAATCTCACCTAATTTTTTTGTGCCGCTCTAATATTTTCGTATAAAAAATTAAATTTTACAGGATGTCAAAGAGTCTCAATAATATTCCTTTAAAATAAAAAAAGTTATAGGCTTTTAAACTTAAAAAAGTACCCGGGTACCCCGTACGGTAGCTTTAGGGTTAATAAAGCGTCTCGGGTGGGGGTGTATTTCGTGTGATACATGCTATGTTGTACCATTGCCGAAGGCGTGCAAAAGACATCAAGTGAAAGAGCTTTTAGAATTTCAATCCTCTTCGTTGCCTATTCCGTACCTTCGTACAATTGGCGAACGACGGTGAAGTACGAAAACGCCGATTGACAAGTCTAAAAATTGAAAATTTTGTAGAATTTCTATATTTTCTATTACGGAAGTTCAACTTACGTTTAGAAAAGTTTCGTGAGAGAGAGGGATGAATTTTCCAGCCGTCATAATTATAGGACGAACGGAATTGCTCATCATAATACATAGACTTCTACGGACAGAAGTTTCACAATAATACCATTCCAATTCGTATTGAGTCTCGAGCATTTTTTCGCTCTGATAAATAACAAATTTAATAATAAATAATTAATTTTTTTACTTTTACACTTTGACTATGTAGGTACCTCGGTAGTTAATTCGTTCCCATGAAAACAAAATGCTCCGAGAGCTATTAACAGAGAAATCAGAGTGAAAACATTTCTTCCACCATCAAAACTCATCAGAGGATTCTGAAATGATAAGAATTATTTGCAAGTTCCACCTAACTGTGGTGCTTCACTTTTCAGCTACACACTTCATCGGACGAGAATATTCAAAGAGAATGTCGCAATTAAGTCCTTAAGTTCTTTGAATTTGAATGTTAAGATTGTAAATCAACTTACCACTATCATACCCAGAAGGATGACACACATTACGGGCACAATCACACAAAATTCGCAAAAAATTGCAACGTTGAAAGCGTCCTCCACCGACCTAACAAACCTAAAACAGCAAAACGATAAAAACCGAACAATTGAACGAAAATGCATTACTTTTCAATTAGAACTTGCTCTTTAACATATTGGGCAATTCTTTCGCCTACTATTTCATCGTATTGTCCATAAGGCAATTTCTGTTTCTCTCGTATGCAATTATTTATTGCGAGGTACTTGTATCTCAGAATTTTTAATTGTACAGTTCCAAGTCCCATCAAATTGTAAATATTACAGTTGAAGAGTCCGAGTGAGAATGATACGATAGGCAAAAGTATTATGTCGAGTAACCAAAAGAAGATGTACATTCGCGTTGACATATCTTCAGTTCTCCATATAACTTCATTCAGCAAAGCGCGTTCATTCATAAACAAAACTTTACGTATAGGAGCAACTAGGACAGAGAAACCTGTACCAAAAATAGTTACAAAATACGCCATAAGGATGCGTCGATTGAACTTCATTCGTTTTATTAAATGTTGATATAAAGGATCCTCTTCTTCTACGTACACCATCTCATTTAAATTTTTAATGACTTCCCACAGTCTGTGGCCCATCAATAAGTTCACGATATATTTTGAAAATGACGAAGCGGCCACGCCTACCAAAAGGACCCGCAAAAAAAGTGTTTCAGAATCCTCGGAAGTGTGTATTATCAATGCGCCGGTGATTGTAAATAGGTGCGTGCCTAACGCAATAGTGATCACGAAGGCCACAATCCGATTCATCCTAGACGAGTCTTGTAAAGGCCACAGACCCAAATATCGTAGCGGCTCTCTGTAAAGATTCAACATATTTTCGATGTCGGAATTCTGCACCTAAAATTATTTTGTGTTTTTATCAAATGCGCCTCTTTGAAAACCAAACGATGGTGCGTTTTACACACATCATCGGGGTTTAAGACGAAACTTTTCTTGAGTAAGAAATTTATTAAAACAAATTTAGATTTGTTCATCTCGTCGGGTACTAATTTTCTATTTACCTTCATTTTCTTCAAGTGTTGATACGCGAATTCACCGAAACTCGACAATAGAGAAAATTACTGAAACTCAAGCTAAAAATACTAAAATAACGTCCGACTTATACGACTCGATCAGAAATTGTCATGTGTTGGAGCAAAAGCAATAGTTTTGTTTAGTTTCTAAAAAGAAGCAGAGGGTACGTCCGCACTCTACAATTTACAACATAAAAATTTAAAATCATTTTGTAATATTATACCTACAAGTTTCTCGAAAGCAAACATTCAAATGCACTCATCAATTTGTTCCTAGTAGGTAGGTACATCATCTAAATATTCAATGCGACCGGACTTATAATTTTCCTTTGCATTGTCGTATATTACCTCGGAGCAAAAAAGTTCAATTTTTGTATTTACGATACAATTCTCTTAACTAAAACAGTTTAGTATGTCTGCACTACAATTTAAAATGCACCCATATCGGTATATTTTTATTAATACTATCGATTTTATTGTTAGAAAGCATATTTTTAGGAATTAGCGTTTTATTTCTAGTGAATTAATCAATGACGGTGCCAGGGATTTTTAAATGGGTGGACACCAGGCGAAAATTTTTGATTATTTAATGTTCAACGGCTTAAAAACGAAGTTCCTAAATTTGAATAGCCATTGATAGTGTCTCCGAAGAAGATGTTTCACAAAAACAAGGGATGCAAATTAAGAATTGAATTACTGTACTTTATTAAATAAAGAGACACAAACAATATTATGGAATAATTACGGGGATCCTTTTACCTAAGGCTATTTTAAACTGTAGTACTTAACCAGAGAGTGGTGAAGAAATAACATTTAAAAAAAGTGGTAATTTTGGATAACACATAAAATCGTGGGACCCATGTACCAGAAAATTTAATTTCTGTTTTTGAATAAAATTTTCATCAAATTATTCTTAAAACGTTAAAGTTTATTTTAACAAAATTTTATTGCTCAAATATACAAGGTGTATCAAATTTCGTGTTAAGTACATGGATCTCGCTTATTAGCGTAGATAGAGAGTTGGTTAAATGACGGGCAGGGTTCGAGGGAAAAAAATAAAATAAAAACTCACGGTGAAAGGGAAAAAAATTGTTTATTCAAAAAACATAAGAAATAAAAAAAATATAAAAGAAACTTACAAATTTTTAAATATTTAGGGTTAATTAGTTAGATAGATCTAATACGCTGCAAATGAACCCCAACATACACACATAAGTGAAAAAACTTTAAACGAGAAAATTTGTTTTCCGCTGAGCGCCTCGGGAATCGAACCCAAGACTTTGCTATTTCCGGTAGCACGCCTATACCTAATACGCCAGCAGATTACATAATTTTCTTTGCGATCCGGCATTGTTTTAAATGCATCGAGAAAGCAGGCGCTTAGCGGAAAACAAATTTTCTCGTTTAAAGTTTTTTCACTTATGTGTGTATGTTGGGGTTCATTTGCAACGAATTAGATCTATAAAAGAAACTCTTCTTTTAAAAAAATGTAGGGAAAATCTTCTTATCTTCACGGGAAAAAAAACACGGGAACAGCGGAAGCTTAGGCTCTACTGCGGCTCAGAAGGAATCACAGCAAAACGGCAACCACTCACGGACGAAGAGATGATATCAACTAACGCGGAAGTTCCGATTCCACAGCGGCTTAAAATAAAACCACGGCGAAAATCTACCACAAGAAGTTGATACCGATCTAATACGGAAGCTTAGATTCCACAGCGGCTTAAAAAAACCACTACGGAAAACTACCACAAAAGATCCAACCCAAAATAATGCGGAAGCTTAGATTCCACAGCGGTTCAAATAAAACCACTGCGAAAAACTATCGCAGAACAAGGGTTGATCGGGATGGTCAGTGTCACTAAAGGGTTGAAAAATGTAAACAAAGTTGGACGGGACAAACGCGGACTCTCAACAAGACAGGACTAGGACTAGGACTGGACTCGACTCTTCTCTAAGAATGTTGCACCTCTATTTAAAACTTCTCCACCACCGTACACGAGCACCAATCAGAGCTTACCTCGTGATGGCGGTACCAGTGGGGATTTCGAAGTTATCTAAATAGAGATGTAAAGGAAAATTCTTAGGGAGATCAAAATTTGGGAAAACTAATATTGGGACGAGAAGCGCTCTTAAATGGGGACCACTTGAATATAAATTCTAAAATTATCGGAGAATTACTAAAAGCGGGACACAAGAATAATTAAATGAATGACTAAAAAAATTAAGAACTGATGAAAAAAAAATTACAAGGGGCTAGGACACAAATTAAATTATTTGAAAGGGGGCAAAAATTTGTTTAAAACAAATAAAAAATTTTGAATTTTAACCAAAGGTGAAATTAAATTGAATTAAAAGCGTGCAAGGTCGCGAGTAAATCTCGTATCGACGCTTGCACTTGGAACAATATCTAAAACACGGCTATTTTAAATTTAAATGACAATTAAAATTAAAGGAAAAAAAATTGACAAAGAGGAAAAAATTTAGATAGCAAAAAGGTTTCGGATATTTACTGAATTTACAAAACAAGGAGAAACTCAGTGACTACTGAATAACCCCAGAGATAGCGTATAAACGATGCTGATTTTGATAGTTCGGAGCCAGAATCTCAGGATTTATTCCTGAGATTCCAATCCAAAATCCACATCGTTACACCCCTCCATAACGTTTCTGAAATATGGCGGAAAATAACGAAATTTGCGTTTTTAATTTTTGGCTTAAATCGTTATTTGGAAAAACTTTCTTAAGACAACTTTTTCTGTTCTTTCAGAAGATGTCAGCGATTTTTTTTATCATTATTACTTTAGTGTATATCGATACCAACTTCAGTTTTTCATTAGGGAGCCAGTTTAAAATCTTATGCCATCAGATAGAGAAAAAAATGCTGATTTCAAAAATAACCACAAATAATAAATTCAAAATTAAAATAATAGAATATTTTATTTAAAACTAAATTTTAATTTATAAATAGCAATCTCCGTGAAAAACAATAGAATCTGTTTTATAAAAAACAATTTATATGTGCTTCATTTGTTTTCCTGCAATAGTTTATAGAAATTTACTTATAATTATTTGAGTTATTTTTGGTGATTTTTTTATATTAAATTTTATAGACATGTTATACATTTTTGAAATCAGAATTTTTTTCTCTATCTGATGACATAAAATTTTTAAATGGCTCCCATATGAAAAACAAAAGTTGGTATCAATATACAGTAAAATAATAATGCTAACGAAAATTCATTAACATAGTCTGAAAGAACAGAAAAAGTTCCTTTGAGAAAGTTTTTTCAGTTTTTAAAAATTTTACAAAATAACGATTTTAGAGCCAAAAATTAAAAATGCAAATTTCGTTATTTTCCGCCATATTTCAGAAACGTTATGGAGGGGGTAGATTTTGTTTATTGATTTAGTGTAGGCATAACTCGAGGATCGTTTTTGTCCATTTAACCAACTCTCTATCTACGCTAATAAGCGAGATCCCTGTACTTAACACGAAATTTAATACACCCTGTATAAGAGAAATATTCAGTAGAAGGTTGATTGTATGTTGCAGGAATCTTCTCCAGATGGCGGTAAATTTCAAACACTATAATAATAATAGCGGTCCGAACTAAAATTTTGATATGGCATCTGAGTATTAAAAGGTGCCAAAAGTCAGACAAATGCCACAGTTGAGCTTTGGGAGGAAATTAAAAAGTTTGAAAACGTGTTTTTTTTTGTCTTATTCTTTCATTGTCACTCATATTTAGAATTGGTAATGAAAATCAAACAGAGTTGCTAGTTCCAGTAGTCGGTACATAAATAGTGGTTAGAAGCCCAAGTCGTTTCATACGATCCCAATAAATGAACGAACTCGATTCGTCCGATGCGAGGGAAGCGTACGATGCCGACAGATGAACGGACGCCTTTGTGTGAAAAAGAACGAATAATTAAAAAACCAGTTCAATTGAATGTACTCGTTTTATTAACTCTTGTGCGAAAATCGACACTACATTAGTGACTTTTTAAATTATTTTTATACGTTCGAGTTGCAATCGGTGGCTAAAGTAAAATTGGTCTCACACATGGACTTGGTTTGTACAGCGTGTTCTAAAACTAGAAGCATTTCCTTTAAATATTTATATCTAAAATCGTCTATAGTTTGTTGTAGCAATAATAGGTTTCAACTCTTCATTTTAATAATTAAATAACGATTAACTTCGAAGAAACTCGAAACTCTAGACCATGATATGAATATGAGTATAATATACCATCAAAGAAAGCGTGCAAAACAGAAGTAAAGTGCTCTATTCTAATTCCATCCTTTGCCTATTTCGAATCTTCGTATAATTGTCGAACCACAGTGAAGTACGAAAACGCCGATTGGCAAGCCTGTAAAAGTCAAAAATGTACCACCTCCAGCGTCACGTTTTCAATCGAATTTCAAATTACGCTTAAAAATGTCTGGTTCGAAAGGGGGATGAATTTTCCTGCCGTCATAATTAGAGGACTGGCGGACTTGCTCATCATAATGCATAGACTCTTACGAATTGGAGTTCCGCAATAATACCATTCCAATTCGTACTGGGCTTCTCGCATCTTCTCGCACTGGTAACAAATTTTAATTGAGAAAAAATATTTAAATTTAGGAATTATGAGTAGGTACCTCGGTCGTTAATTGGTTGCCAAGGAAGCAAAATCCTCCAAGGCCTATTAGAAGACCGTTCATAATGAAGATGTTTCTTCCACTTTGAACACTTAACAGAGGATTCTAAAAGGAGAAGAGAACGGTGTAACATCAACGGTATTTTTCAAAAAGGCTATGTGAAGGATAATAAAATTAGTTTGAGCGTCTTTGGAGATTCAGATAATTTTAAAGAAAGTGCGTTTAATTAGTGTGGAGGAGACCTTACAATAGTATACAGTTAGGTACTAAATGGCACAAATTGTTCACTACGTGGGTATTATTTAAGAAAAGAAATTTGTCAATCTTAATTTACTGCTAAAATATATTTATAAAATAAAAATCCGGCACTAACTCGTCACTAACCGAATTTAGTTCTTCTAAAGTGCCATTTACATAGACAGTAGTGTAATCGTTCTAGTAAGGGCAAGAATCGTCTAGAAGCTTGAATATGGTTTTTTCAATGTGCCCGTTTACAATGAAGTATAGTTGGCAAGGTCGTTGCTAACAATGGTCAGAAAGTTTGTAATGTTTAAACTTCTAGACCACTTTCCTTAGTAAATCGGCACCAGGCAGTCATAGAAGCGCATCTCTCCCCCGCGGCCCAGCTATTTGAAATTTAAACAAATATTTGACAAAATAGTTGCTTTGATTTTATTTCTTCATTTTGGTTTTCGGTAGTACTATTTTAATCTCATCGTTCAAGTATAAGAAAAAAAAATAGGAAAAAAAAAAAATGATTACCACTAAAGTCTATGTATACTCAGTGACATAGAAATTGCAACACCAAGAAGCACTGGGAATTTTGTGATAAAATTTGGCAAAACCGTTCAACTACTCGAGGGTAATAATTGATTAAAATTAGGATGAGATTGATCAAGTGGTAATGACATATTTGACACTAACTTGGTGTTCTTTCTTCGTACATTATTGTCAGGTGCATTTCTGACGAGTTTTTGTTAATTTCGTTATTGTTGTACTTGCCATTTTTCTGTTTTGCTTGTTTTAAGAGTTTAATTATGCCTAAAATACGGCAGCGTGCAAATTACCGCCAGTTGAGCGAATTCGAAAGAGGTCGAATTATGGCTTACGCGAAGGTGGTTTTTCGGTTCGGAAAATCGCCAATTGTCTTAACCGAACCCAATCCACCATCATGCAATGTTACCGAGCATGGACCAGAGAGTGTTAAGAACGCCGTAGAAGAGGATCCGGAAGACTAAAAAAACTAATGAGGCGCAGGACCGCCATCTTCGGCTAATGACATTAAGAGGCCGATTCTCCAGTACCAGGTCAATTGCCGACCAATGGTTAGGTAATGAAGGTCGTCTTGTAACTCTTCGAACGGTTTACCGTCGAATTAGAACTTTCGGCTTGCAATCTTATCGGCCACATCTTGTGCTACCACTTACGGCTCAACACCGGCAGCAACTTTTGGAGTGGTGTACGTTGAGAGTGCACTGGAACTTGGAGAGGCATAGGGTGGTGTTTAGTAACGAATCTAGATTCTGTTTGGGAATGCATGATGGCCGCATGAAAGTCCGGCGAAGACGTGGGGAACGGCAAAATGTTAACTTTTCTGTCGAGAGGCCTGTGCACCGAACTGTCAGAGTTATGGTATGGGGTGCAATAGCGTATGGGAGTAGGTCTCAGTTGGTATTTATCCGAGGCAATATGAACGCCCAGCGTTATATCCATGAGGTTGTGGAAGCGCATATTCTTCCATATCTTCAGCAGATGGAAGACCCTCCTTTCCAGCAAGATAATGCCCGTCCTCATGTTGCAAGAACTTCTCTCAACCGTTATAAAGAGGTCTACGTCAATCTCTTGCCATGGCCTCTCAGATCTCCCGACCTATCGCCCATTGAACCTGTGTGGGACATAATGAGAAGAAAACTGGGAAATTTGGCGAATCCTCCATTGACGCTGGTAGCCCTCCAGAATGAATTGCAGGTGGCTTGGGATACAATACTCCAGGAGGATATTGATCACCTGTTGGAATCGATGCCACGAAGAGTGGTTGAGTGTGTAACTAATAGGGGGCGTGCTACACATTATTAATAAAAATAAGGTGAATCTCCATTTGTTTTTTCTTTAAATTTTAATCAATGATTACCCTCGAGTAGTTGAACGGTTTTGCCAAATTTTATCACAAAATTCCTAGTGCTTCTTAGTGTTGCAATTTCTATGTCACTGAGTATAAATGGTTTTACGCCACGTTGCCCACTTGGCGAGTTCTAGACTAGCAAACTACACCATCAATCTGCACTAAGTTCTATGTAAATGGGGCTTAAGTCTAATTCAAGTCAAGAAACTAATTTGAATCATTAAATTCGAAATTAACTTACCACGATCAAGCCCATGAGGACTACGCACATTACGGGCACAACGACAAGAAATTCACAAAAAATTGCGATATTGAAAGCGTTCTCAACCGATCCAACAAACCTAAAACTACCAAATGAAAAATCAGTTTTAATCAACGAAAAGGACTTTACTCTTCAATTAGCACGTGTTCTTTAACATATTGGGCGATTTTTTGGCGAATTATTTCATCATATTGACCATAAGGTAAATTCTCTTTCTCTCGTATAAAACTATTTATTCTGAGATATTTGTGTCTGAGAATTTTTAATTGTGCAGTTCCAAGTCCCATGAAACTGAAAACGGTACAATCGTAGAACCCGATTACTATTGGTACGAGAGATGCGAATAGTATGTGAAATAACCAAATTAGGCCGTACGTTAGAGTTGGCATCTCTTCAACTCCCCACATAATGTCCACTACCAAAAGACGCCTTTTCTCAAGCACTATTTTACTTAGCGGATAACCGAAAAAACAGGTAAGAGTAATGACGGTTACTACTTGAAATGCCCTAAGTACGCTTCTATGGAACCTTACGTCTTTCATTAAATGTCTACGTAAAGGATCCTCCTTTTCTACATACACCATCTTATTTAATTTGTCGACAACTTCTAGCAGCCTGTGACCCACCAATAAGTTAACCATATACTTTACCAACGCCGAAATGCTCACTCCTATTATCATAATCTGTAAAAAAATCATTTCGGACTCCTCCGAAGTCCGCAGTATTATTCCACCAATCACGAAAACTAAGTGCACGCTTAATCCGAAAATAGCCGCGCAACTAAAAAGCCGATTCCTCCAAGACGAGTCTCTTAACGGCCACAAGCCCAAACATTTCAACGGCTTTTTGTAATGGTCTACAATATCTCGGATGTCGGAATTTTCGCTCTAAAAAGTTTTCGAGATTTAATTTACGTCATTTGAAACTGCTGCAATTGTTGCCAACAAAGCTTTGCGATAACAAAAATTTAGTGTCATCCATTGGAAGTATTACATACACACATTGAATGTGTGGGGCAAACGCCTTTTCCGTTGAAGTATTAAAATTTCGAGTGGGCGTAGAGCAAAGAAAAGAAATTATTCTAATTACCTGCATTGTTTTTGTTAAGTTGTGGTACTTGTATTTGCTAAAATTTGTCCCCAAGACAAATGACTCTAAGTTTGTAGAAAGCAAACATTTAAATGCACTCTTAAATTTGTTGCTAGTAGGTAGTAGATAATCATCTAAATATTCAATTCGTTCGGACTTATAATTTTCCCATACATTGTCGTGTATCATTGAATATTGCGGCGTAGCAAAATGTTCACAATTTTTTTATTTACGTTACAGTTTGCCATCGAAAACAAATGAGTACCTAAGACGTCTGCACTACAATTTAGAAAGCAATCATTTCGACTTACTTTTTTAAAATTATCGATTTTATTGTTAGAATGTATAATTTCACGAATGCTGACATTGAGTTATTAGCGTTTTATTTCTTGTGAATTAAAACGCGCGCCAGTGTAAACAATTTTCCCAAATAAAACTTAGTTGTGCGCCAATACGGTCACGTTTTAGTTTTTTATTGCCATTTTAATTCATTTTGGACTGTACTTATCCATTCGTACGACGATTTCCGACAGAGAGTGGTGAAGACATTTGAAAAAAAGTGGGAATTTTGGATAAAACATAAAATCGTAGTACTAGTCCAGTCAATGGGGGGTTTTGCCCTACAAAAGGTGGTGTAGTTCTGATTTTTGAATATGGTTTTGAGTTAGGGGCCCTGATGAAAAATCTAAGTTTTCGACCTAGAGGGGGGTCCGCGCGATCCGCCATCTTGGATTAAAGGTACGAAAAATTGGTTTTTCAGATTTAACTTCTGAAGGGTTGATCCCACGACAAAACTATCAAATCCAACTTTTGAGAGGACACAAATGCCCTACAATATTTGTTCCATTCATCTTCTTCCTATCTGTTACGGTTTCTGAGATATAAGCTGGAGAAAATCGCTATTTTTAGAAAAAATGAATTTTTTTGGTAAACTTCGCTTGGAGACATTTTTACCGTTTAGTTGAGAGAAAATTCTTTGAAACAAAAGTTGTAGGATTTTAAATTGCCTTCAAACTGAGTGTATCACTAATATTTTAGCTCAACCAGATCCAAAGTTAGAGCAGTTTTATGATAACCTATAAATGTCGAAAAATGAGTCATGAGTGTTTGCAGCTCGAAGTTTTTGTTACAGCCCCCCCCCCCCCTCTCACCCCATATCAACCCATAACAATTTCTCTCACATTTCAACATTTATTCAATTTAAAATGGTTATGGGGGTTAAGGGGGTTAAAGGGTAGAGATGTTGAGCAAATTTTCTCGTTTATATTGCCAACAACAAAGTTTGTTGCTAAATATTAAGTATAGTAGAGGCAATCAGTAGAAGGTTCATTATATGTCGCAGGTATCTTCTCGAGATGGCGGTAAATTTACTTATAGATTTTAAATCAGCGAAGTAAATTAAAATTTTGTTGTGGCATCCGAGTGTAAGATGCCACAGCTGAGCTTTGGGCGGAAATTGAAAGAATTTGAAAACGTGTCTTCTTTTTATTTTCTTTCTTCTTGCTCCATTAACAAACATCTGACTATTATTATTCTACTGTATTATAATTCTATTGTTATTATACTGACGGGACACTGTCGACTACCTAAACACCTCCACACTCTGGGCTTGGTAGATAATCCCATATGTCGTGGATGCGAATTAGAAGACGAAACCGCTGAACATGTGCTCTGTCACTGTCCAGCTCTAACGACGATAAGAAAATCCGTGTTGGGGGACTTCTGGCTCTACATGACCAGAATAAGCCCGACAGAATTCTGGAGTACATCCTACAAGTTGAATGGCTCGAGATCTGATGGGCACGGAGAGGCCGCTTGAAGGTAGTACAATGGGCCCGATTAAGTGGCCTAAGTGCAAGGAGCTTGCTCCCCCTCCCTAAATAATCCAAATCCAGACTAGTTAGAAGCCCAAGTCGTATGATACAATCCACATAAGTAAACGAACTCGATTCGTCCGATGCGTGGGATGCGTATACGATGCCGACAGATAAACGGACGCCTTCTGTACGAAAAAAACGAAGAATATAAAAAACAGTTCAATTGAATGTAATAGTTTTATTAACTGTTGTTCACACTACATTAGTGACTTTTTAAAATATTTTTATACGATCGATTGCAACCGGTGGCTAAAGCAAAATTGGTCTCGAATGGACTTCTGGAGTTCACTACAGAAAAGTAATTTCACTTTTTACGTTTGATTCGTCTGAACTTAGCTTCGTCCTTGCGAAAGGGGTTTGTACAGCGTGTTCTAAAACTAGAAGCATTTTCTTTAAATATTTATATCTAAAGCCGTTTATAGTTGTAGCAATAGGTTTCTACTTTTCATTTTAATAATTAAATAACAATTATGTTCGAAGAAAATCAAATCTCTAGACCATAATATGGATAAAGGTATAATATACCATCCAAGAAAGCGTGCAAAACACAAGTGAACGTGCTTTATTTTAATTTCCACCTTTGCCTATTGCGTATAATCGTCGAACAATCGTCAGAATGGCTCTTGTGAGTGAAATTGCATCGAAATCTGGTATGTTCCCTCAATCCTTAACTATTAATAGGAGTAATGTTTATGAAAAAAAAATAATACTGTTTACTTTGCAGACTGTAGAAGCGATTCATGAAGGAAAGAGAAAAAAATTTTAATATGTAAATTACAAATTTTTAAATATTTAGGGTTAATTAGTTAGATAGATCTAATACGTTGTAAATGAACCCCAACATACACACATAAGTGAAACAACTTTAAATGAGAAAATTTGTTTTCCACCAAGTGCCTCGGGAATCGAACCCAAGACTTTGCTATTTCCGGTAGCACGCCTATTTACGGTAGTTTATTGGGTATAGGCCTGCTACCGGAAATAGCAAAGTCTTGGGTTCGATTCCCGAGGCACTCGGTGGAAAACAAATTTTCTCATTTAAAGTTTTTTCACTTATGTGTGTATGTGTATGTTGGGGTTCATTTACAACGTATTAGATCTATCTCTTTAATATGTAATGTAATGTTAACTGATGTCATGTTCGTAACTCTGAAGATGCCCGAAAGAATATTAGTAAGGCGAAACGTCAGGTTTTTGTGTTAAAAAAATTGACATGCCTTTAAAATTAATAAAGGCTCCATAAGGAAGGTGTCGTTTCTTTGCCGGATTTTCTGGAGACGAAATAAATAACCTTTTTCTATTTCGCGTTTGTTTTAACTTTATTTCGATATCGAAACCAGTGTGGAAACAAGCTCTGTTTCGACACTGTTATAGCGATTTTATTTTGAGCTTGCCGAGCTGCGGTAGTTCGTAGTTAGTTATTTTTACTGTCACGCGTGACAGATAGAAAAGATAGAAAATTTTGCGTGTTTAAATATCTTTATAAAAATTAGTTTTTGTAAGAACTGTTTGCTAGTATTAGTTGCTAAAAACGGTATGTGTGTACGTGTGTAGATTTTAAAAAAAATTTGTAAATTGTCATACTTACAATTTATACATAACCTAAAATTTAGATTGTGTGAGAAAGATAAGTTTACATTAGCCACTACCACATTGTTGAAGACTTCTTTGATGTGCTCATATTGTCGAAATAAGCTTACACAACATTTTCTGTCACCGAAGTAACATTATTTTGTTCGCACCAATCGTTAAGGTAGTACTACCGGTTTTAGAATTAACGCTCAGAATTTAATGAAACCTGGCATATTGGTACATTATAGTATCATAATTAACCAGTTAAATTTTTGGAGGCCTACAGAGAACTGAAAAAAAGATAAAAATATTTAAAAATTTTTGCCTTTAACATTGATCCTTATGGGAAATCACAGATTTTATTTTATTTCACAAAATTGGACGTTCAGATTTTTATGAAATTGGTATCAATAGAAAGAAAAAAATTAATTGAATTTTCTGTATTAATAAAACCTTAACTTTAGAGCTTGTGATAAGAGTAATTAATAAATAATTAAGAAAAAACTTACATGTGGCAACGCCGCCAAGAAGGTTAGACGCGCGCGAAATTTAAATATGTACAGAATACGGCTAATGCTATTTGTTTCACATTTTTCTATACCTTTTTTCAGTGACTCTTTTATTTTTTCAATGAAATATTCGTTTTGTACCATTTAATAAGTTTTATTCAGACATTTCATTAGTAAACAGACATTACATGTCAAACCGATAACCTGAAAGGTATTTTTTGTCTCTTTTGCTTTTACGCGGCGTTGCCAAATATAAATACGACGGAAGTCAAATTACAGTAAGCACACATTTGACACTTGTGGTATCGGTAGTACTACCTTAAATATTTTAAATTTATTTTCATATTTATCGCGCGATTTTTTTGGCATTAATTTATTAATAGCTTTGTTCGCTAATTGTCGAATATTCGGTGGAGTGCCGCTCATAACTAAACTTTATGATAAACGATTATAATAAGATGAAATGAGAACTAAAGTTTAACTAATTTTCGAAATAACAATTTTGAATTCAATACGTCATATAAATGTCAGCAATGTCAACATAAATAGGCAACCAAAAAAATTCCCTAGAAAAGTTTTAAAATACATTTATTTAAATAATTAATTGCTAAATAGAAAAAATAGTATAAAAAACTCGAGTCACAAGGGCTTTTTGCCGCACTCAGTAAATTGCAGACCTCCTTGCAGTCGGTCTGCAAACTTTTCCTTCGTGCGTCAAAAAGCTACCTTGTGACATGTTTTTTAATATACTATTTTAGCAGTAAAATTAAGGTTGTTCAGAAGGAAATCCAAGTATATGAGAAGTTTTTGAAATTTTCACAGTATATTCTTTGCATGATAAAGAACATTATAGCGAAATTTGAACTTAATCTTGTTCTTAGTTATTGAGATAAAAAATTCCAAAGTTGACTGTTTCGTGCACGTTTTTACATTGCTTATATGCAAACGAGGGTTTGCACATTCCAGAAATGACAACATTACCAAAAACCACCAAAATATTTATGAAAGTCTTACAAATAAGTGTACAAAATTTCAAAAAAGTCCTGTTTCTAGTTTCTGAGAAAATTAAATTATTATTCAAAGAAATAGTTCAAAAGCTATCAATCATCATTACGCTTGGCAACGCCGCTGCATGAGATAAATTGGGAAAAGCGCGCGCGATTCAAATAAAAGTGATGTGTTATTTAAAGTTTTAATGAAATCAATAATTATAGATCTATTTTTATAAAAATGAAATTATTCAATTTCCCAAAGTAACGGAACGTCGTTTCGTCAACTGATAAGCTTTGCTTAAAAATTATCAAGTTTTGAAAATTTGTTCGCAATAACCTTAAACCCTCTGTCATTGTCATCTTTGGTTATGACACTACCAAAAGTCTACAGCGATGCCGTACTTTACACATCATATTGAAAGTTTTTAAAAATAAGTTAAAAAATATTTTAACCGACCAAAACTCTTTAAAAGAATAAAGTTTAGAAAAAAATTGTTAAAAATTGAGTCTTTTTAATAAAGAAAGCATATTTTCATTGGTTTTAAGTATTAAAATTTTGTTTATTTGAAGTTGGCAATAAATATCTTTATCCTTCTTTATCCTATGTATTTAGCACAGGACAGAGTATCCACCGCAGCTTACCCCCACTCCCCTTCTGAACAACCTTAATAATAAATTCCAATCCTACAAAATAAACAAAATACCTACTGCTGTAAAATACAAGAATTTTTACAATAATCTCTCCGTGTCTCGACGTTTCTGGAGAACTCCTCAGTCAGCAAATATAAAAAAATACTAGACGGCCAGCTTCTGGAATTAATTCTTATTCGTATCTTAGATGTGTTAAAAGTGCAAAATAACTTCCTTGTGTAATTCTCTTATAGTGCATAAACTTTTTATACATAAATTAAATCGTAATTATAATTAAATTAGTTTGTAGAGTTATAAATAAATTAAATAAGTTAAGGCTGCTTTCGCAGTTGTGACGTACTCCACTTTATAAGGGGTACGGCTTGTCCCCTCTTAGGTGTTCATATGGAACACAAGTGGAAAAAAGATACAAATAGTTTTTTATTTTCTTTCAATGAAAAATCAGGTTGTGATTGGCTATCTGTTATTATTTATGAAGCGTGATATTTGTGACAGTTGTCGATCAACTAAACGTGTACTCACTCAACAGACCACGCTTTGTTTTAAATAACTACTGCTAATCTTCTCTTGTAAAATGATATTTGGATACGATTTTTATTTTAAACGGTTTGCAGTCGTATATTTCTGTAGAGTTATAAAGAATTCTAAATATTGCAATCAATGCTTCCCCAACTACCGTGATATTGTAATATACAGGGTAATTTATTAGCTCACCGACAAACTTTGCGATATGAAAGCTCATGGAATTTTAAGAGAAAAATATATTTGGGGCATTTGTCCGACTTCACTTATTTAAAGACATCGAGTTTACTGCAGCAAATTTAATAATAGTAATAAAAAAAGTGACCCTAAAACAACCAAAAATACGCTTTTAGCACTCTAAAGTATGCCGATTAGTGCGGTCAATCTAGACCAAAAAATGAGAGTAAAGGTGCATAAAGTCCCAACAAGCTGAAAGTTATCGTTATCGTCATAATATGCATACGTTTCCACGCCTCATGGTAGTGGACGATAACAACTTTTACTACTTTTTGAATCGTTATATCTCAGAAACGGTGGCTCGTAGGAAAAAAAGTATTGCTACATTTTTTATAGATAATTTTATGATCTACAATTTTTGTCTGAGGTACTTTTATGATAAAACTAGCCGTTTTGCTGAAAATCGCTAACAACTCATTTTTTTGATCTTTGACCTCGAATAAAATTTTTTCCATGGGGAACTTTTAAATTTTATTTATAATTATGTTTTTAGCAATTTTACTGATTTTCAGCTTGTTGGAACTTTTTGCACCTTCGAATGTCTAAATTGACCGGACTAGATGTAATTTTTGTGTATTGTTGTTGCATTAGAAGTGCACCTATTTAATCAACAACACAATATAACGCGGCTTATTGCCGCAAATGACAAATTTTGGTCAAGAAATGTGCCAAAATTGAATGAATTTTATCTTAATCACATGCTACCTTTTAATAAAGAAAAATTTTAACTAAACCACACGTCTGTGGCAACTAGTTATTCTGATACTGTAATAAAATTAGTAATTATTAGCTAGTACATATTAAAAAAAAAGTTTAATCATTTTAATCAATGTTAATTACTTATAGTCCAGTCAATAGGGAGAAAAACAGGCCTTTGCTCTACAAAAGGTCTGTAGTTCTGATTTTTTAATATGTTATTAGGTTAGGGGCCCTGATAAAAAATCCACTTTTCGACCTTGAGCTGGGTGCGCGCGATCCGTCATCTTGGATTAAAGGTACGAAAAATTGGTTTTTCCGATTTAACTTCTTAACGGTTGATCCTACGCCAAAACTGTCAAATTCAACTTTGAAGAGGACAAAATTCCCTAAAATATTTGTTCTATTTATTTTGTCCCTATCTGTTACAGTTTCTGAGATATAAGCTGGAGAAAATCGCTATTTTTTGAAAAAAATGAATTTTTTTGGTAAACTTCGCATGGAGACTTTTTTACCGTTTATTTAAGAAAAAATTCTTTGGAACAAAAGTTGTAGGATTTTAAATTGTCTTCAAACCGAGTCTATCGCTGATATTTTAGCTCAACCAGATCCAAGGTTAGAGCAGTTTTAGGATAACCTATAAATGTCGAAAAATGAATCATGAGTGTTCGCAGCTCCAAGTTTTTGTTACCCCCCTCCATATCAACCCATAACAATTTCTCTCACATTTCAACATTTATTCAATTTAAAATGGATATGGGGGGTAGAAATGTTGAGCGAATTTTCTCTTTTATATTGCCAACAACCTGTCTCATATGTCGACAATTATTATTGGAGGGTAGTGTTTGAGAAGAGGGGATTAGGGGGGGGGGGTCGACCTCATATAACATTAAAATCGGTTCTGGGGTTTGGTAACCACACGCATTCAATGATTGCGGTAAGTCGCACTTCTCCATGAAACCAGGTTTATCGGTACTCTTTTGGTCATAACTCCAAAACTTTTTGTCCGATCCGCAATTTCTTTTTTCATCTCAAAGTTGGTTAAATTTACTATCAGATCCTTTATATGAAATTTTCATTAAATACCGTGAAATACTCACACTAGCCCACTGAACGTGGAAATCGTCATATTTCGCAAAAACGTACACATTTAGCGTGCTGGTGTGAGTATTTCACGGTATTTAATCAAAATTGCATTGACAGGGCTGATAGTAAATTTAATCAGCTTTTAGATGAAGAAAATAAATTTTAGATCGGACAAATAGTTTCGGAGTTATTTTAAAAAATTTGGCAAGAAACTTGGATCCCACAGCAGTACGCGGTTTTTAAAGTGCTAGGATTTTTATTTTATAGGGCTTGATTAAAATCTCATATATGAGGTCTGATAAGAAATTTATCCTGCTTTCAGATAAAAAATGAAACTACGGATCGGACAAATATTTTTGGAGTTATAGCCAAAACAGTACCGACAAACCAGGTTTCATGGAGAAGTGCGACTTACCGAAAGTTAGCCAATCTTTGAACGCGTGTGGTTGCCAAACCCCCAAACCGATTTTAATGTTATATGAGGTCGCCCCCCCCCAGTCTCCTCTCTTCAACCACTAGCCTCCAAAACGTTAGAATGAATAATTGTTGACATATGAGACAGGTTGTTGGCAGTATAAACGAGAAGATTCGCTCAACATTTCTACCCCCCATATCCATTTTAAATCGAATAAATGTTGAAATGTGAGAGAAATTGTTATGGGTTGATATGGGGAGGGGGGGTAATAAAAACTTTGAGCTGCGAACACTCATGACTTATTTTCGACATTTACAGGTTATCATAAAACTGCTCTAACTTTGGATCTGGTTGAGCTAAAATATCAGCGATAGACTCGGTTTAAAGACAATTTAAAATCCTACAACTTTTGTTCCAAAGAATTTTCTTTCAAATAAACGGTAAAAAAGTCTCCATGCCAAGTTTACCGAAAAAATTCGTTTTTTCTAAAAATAGCGATTTTCTCTAGCATTTATCTCAGAAACCGTAACATATAGGGACAAAATAAATAGAATAAATATTGTAGAGAATTTTGTCCACTTCAAAGTTGAATTCGACAGTTTTGTCGTAGGATCAACCGTTAAGAAGTTAAATCGGGAAAAACAATTTTTTGTATCTTTAATCCAAGATAGCGAATCGCGCGGACCTCCCTCAAGGTCGAAAACTTGAATTTTTCATCAGGGCCCCTAACTCAATAACATATTCAAAAATCAGATTTACACCACCTTTTGTAGGGCAAAACCCTCCATTGACTGAACTATTACCTAAATGTATGTTTATTTTTGTAGTAAAGAAAATTATACATTTTTGAGAAATTAACTTTCTTTATTAATCTCACATAAAACGAAAAATAGCTACTAATTTATTATTTCTAAAAGTTCTTTAAAAGCTTTAAACATCGTAACGTTAGTAGTTAGTATGAGATCAAATTTTTATGTTGTTATGTATGTTTATCAGCTCAGACGTGCGATAAGCAGTTGTAGTAGAATTTCTCTCTCGAGTAAAAAGCTCCGCCCCTATAAAACGTTCAACCGCACCTACGAAGCCAGAAATTTAACTTTTTGTTCAAGTGTTATTCCCTTATTAAGACTAATTTTGAATTGGGACTTGTTGCAAACTTTTCAGAAAGTACATTAGATTTTGGTCTGGGGAGTGTTTTAAAAAAAAAGTGCCAAAAACGGCCTTTCGGACCTTTTTTCGAAAAAGTACTCCCCAAAGCATATGCAGAATATGGCCTAGAATGTGCTGCAAAAATTTGAAACAAATCGAACAATAAATAAGGGAGAAAAAATTGAATAACGTTTTCAGGCCTGCGAATGCAGCCTTAAGTATACTTTTAAACGTAAATAAAATAATTAAAACAATTTAAAAATAAATATTCGTTACAATAGGTTGCGTTAAGATGCACACGCGGCCGCGTTGGACTGAGGACACCTTTAAATTATTTTTTTTGTACAGGGTGTTATAAAACTAGGAGAACTTTTTAAAATATTTATTTCTTAAACAGTTTACACTAACAATACGTACAAACTTTTCGTTTGTGAACCGAATAAGTACCAAGACGATTATAGAAATAATATGTTTGTATAAACTCAAAAGTGTGATAACTGTGCCTTGTGTGTATATTTTTGAATATTTATGTTTTTTATGCGAAAAATAATTCTGGTTCATACGAGAGTCGAACAGGTATAAATGGCAAAGTGGAGTAGATCTTTTGGCTCCAACATTTTATAATAGGCTGGCTATTGCCGCTACACCGCGTAAACCGTTTAGGTATATACACGTTATCAATTGATCAAAGTTCTAATCCTTTTCAATTTCATTTCTTAGTTTTTCTCATCTGGTAAAAAGTTGTTTGGTGCTGCTACTACTACTTCATAACAACATAACAACCATTAATAACTTCTTTTTAATAAAGCGTCTCAGGTTGGGGTGTATTTCGAGTGACACATGCTACGTTCTACTATTGTAGAAGGCATGCAAAAGACATCAAGTGAAAGAACTTTTAAGGTCGTAACTCACCTATCAGCACAGCACCCGACAAGCATCGTCACAGCACCGCCGAGTGGTCAACTCGACGGTCGTGCGTGCGTTCATCTAACGCCTCGGCACGGGATCAGCACCGCACACTCACATCTTTATTGCAGTTGCATTTTGTTTGTAGAAGTAGGTAGATTCGTGTGACATAGAATATGTTCCGGTTTTCAAATTTAGAACTAGCTATGATTGCTCTATCATTAGACGAAGTAGGGAATGATAAACGCCAAAAAAGAAGATATTGGATGCACCCGAGTTTAAAATTCCGTAAACAGGAAGGAGAATTTTTCACTTTATATCCGCATCTAATGAGTTTTATATTCTAAAATTTTTATAGCAAATTCAAATTTTTTTAAATCAAAATTTATATATATGTGGATGATGCTTTCAAGTTACAGTATAAACAAATAAACGTGCATTCATTGAAAAACTTGGCCCCTGGAAAGCTTTTAATGAAAACAATTGTTTCCGACAATCTAATAAGTTTATAATTAAACAGAAATGATAGGCAGTACTATAATGATAAGTTAATGTACTATACGAAATTTCAATTAAAAATTTCAATAATTCAATGACTTATGAGAAAAACAAAATTTAAAAACTAGCTTTTCTTTAATAAACTTTACAATTAATTTCTTTTGTTTTAATGATTATGATCGGAAGTTAGAGGACAGTGATACGAATCGATTGATCTATCACACGTTATTTTTTGCCTAAAAATAAAGTTTTAAAGCGAAAAAAACGATTTGATGTGCCTATCGACACCCCTTTTAAATTTTAAATGTGTATTTGCAATTCCCAAAATTTGCGCATTATTAAAATTTGCGCCACAAGCCCGGCTCCTGCATATACTCCACTGATTGTAAGTTGCAACTAAGCGAAATGTGCTGTTAAGTGAGTGTACGACATCAGCACGGTATCAGCACATCACAAGCACGTCACCCGCAAAATATACTTTCGGAGAAATGTCCGGTGGTTGAGGCGTTGAGGTCTTAGATCATATATATTAACATGGATGGAGCTATCTCATAAGAACTAACAAAAGACAACCGGGGTAAACATACCATCGTACCTTTTTATACCTATCACTTTTCACTACAATAAAGTTGTATGTATCTATCCTGTGTACGGTGGTACTTGAATACGCAGGCGTAGCGGTTGAAAACGTTGACGAGTGAACGTAGTACGTGGTTTAGTGTTTGGTTGGTTGTATGCATAAAAATGCATATATACCGAACGCAGGATTAGATGCGATATGTCACTAGGTATAATATACAACACCTTGTACCTTAAGCAACGATTGTTTAATTAAATATTGTAACTTTCGATGTTATAAAATAATTCAATTACTTCAATCAATATAATATAAATACAATTAAACGTCAAGAGATTTTTTTGTGAGGTTATAAAGTTTAATTTTGAAGGAATTTTGTGATTGGTTAATCTTAACAGGAACTGTATAAGAGATAACTAAATTCAAATAGTATGGCGACAAGAGAGATAGGGTGAAAAAGTTTGTCGGTTATTGAGTCGTACATGTTGGAGACATAGTGCAGGCACATAACTCTATCCATGTTAATATATATGATCTAACGTTGAGGTGCCTTGTCGGTGCTGTGTCGATGCTGTTAGGTGGGCGCGCTTACATTTAAATACAGGTAAAGAAATAAAATTTGCTGGTGACGATCAGTCGGCGTTCCTATGCTGTGCTGATAGGTGAGTTACGACCTTTAAACTTCAACTCCTTTGGTTGCCTATTCCGTACCTTCGTACAAATGTCGAACTACGGTGAAGTACGAAAACGCCGATTGACAAGTCTGAAAATTGAATACTTGCTAGTATTTTTGTTTTTTCTAGTATCGAAGTTCAAATTACGCTTAGAAAAGTTTCGTGAGAGAGGGGGATGAATTTTCCTGCCGTCATAATTAGAGGACGAACGGAATTGCTCATCATAATACATAGACTTCTACGGACAGAAGTTCCACAATAATACCATTCCAATTCGTATTGAGTCTCGAGCATTTTTTCGCTCTGATAAATAACAAATTTAATAATAAATAATTAAATTTTTGCTTTGACTAATATGTACCTCGGTCGTTAATTCGTTCCCATGAAAGCAAAATCCTCCGAGACCTATTAACAGAGAAATCAGAGTGAAAACATTTCTTCCACCTTCAAAACTCATCAGAGGAGTCTGAAATGATAAAAATTATTTGCAAGTTCTACCTAACAGTGGTGGTTCACTTCTCAGCTACCCACTTCATTAAACCAGAATATTCAAAGAAAATGTCGCAATTAAGTCCTAATCTTGGAAAACTATTTCGAGGCAAAAAGTTTCTTTAAATTTTCAAATTGGTAATTAACTTACCACTATCATACCCAGAAGGATGACACACATTACGGGCACAATCACACAAAATTCGCAAAAAATTGCAACGTTAAAAGCGTCCTCTACCGACCTAACAAACCTAAAACAACAGAACGATAACAACTGAACAATTGAACAAAAATACATTACTTTTCAATTAGAACTTGCTCTTTAACATATTGGGCAATTCTTTCGCCTACTATTTCATCGTATTGTCCATAAGGCAAATTCTGTTTCTCTCGTATACAAATATTTATTGCGAGGTACTTGTATCTCAGAATTTTTAATTGTACAGTTCCAAGTCCCATCAAATTAAAAATATTACAGTCGCAGAGTCCGATTGAGAATGATATGATAGGCAAAAGTATTATATCGAGTAACCAAAAGAAGATGTACATTCGCGTTGACATATCTTCAGTTCTCCATATAACTTCCGCCAGCAAAGCGCGTTCATTCATAAACAAAACTTTACGTATAGGGACACCTATGGCATAGAAACCGGATGCAAAGATAGTTACAGAAAACGCCTTAAGGATGCGTCTACTGAACTTCATTCTCTTTATTAAATGTTGATATAAAGGATCCTCCTTTTCGACGTACACCATCTCATTTAAGTTCTTCATGACTTCCAACACTCTGTGGCCCACCAAAAAGTTCGTCATATATTTTGAAAATGCCGAAGCAGCCACGCCTACCTCGAGGACCCGCAAAAAAAGTGATTCAGAATTCTCGGAAGTGTGCATTATCAATGCGCTGGTGATTAAAATTAGGTGCGTGCCTAACGCAATAGTGATCACGAAGGCCACAATCCGATTCATCCTAGACGAGTCTCGTAAAGACCACAGACCCAAATATCGTAGCGGCTCTCTGTAAAGATTCAACATATTTTCGATGTCGAAATTCTGCACCTAAAATTATTTTGTGTTTATCAAATGCGCCTCTTTGCAAACCAAACGATAGTGCGTTTTACACACATAATAATCGGAGTTTAAATGGAAATTTTTTTTGAGTAGGCAATTTATGGAAACAAATTTAGATTTCTTCACCTCTGGTCTGGTACTCATTTTCTATTTACCTTCATTATTTTCAAGTTTTGATACTGGAATTCACAAAAGTTCGATAATTGAGAAAATTACTAAAACTCCAGCGAATGGATATCTATACTATAACGTCCGACTTATACGACTCGATCAGAAATTGTCATGTGTTGGAGCAAAAGGAATAGTTTCGTTTAGTTTCTAACAAGAAGCGGAGGGTACGTCCGCACTCTACAATTTACAACATAAAAATTTAAAATCATTTTGTAATATTATACCTACAAGTTTCTTGAAAGCAAACATTCAAATGCACTCATCAATTTGTTCCTAGTAGGTAGGTACATCATCTAAATATTCAATGCGACCGGACTTATAATTTTCCTTTGCATTGTCGTATATTACCTCGGAGCAAAAAAGTCCAATTTTTGTATTTACGTTACTATCTCTCAACTATAACAGTTTAGTATGTCTGCACTACAATTTAAAATGCAATCATTTTGAATAGTTTTTTAAGGGTATCGATTTTATTCTTAGAGCAAATGTTAGCACTGAATTAGCGTTTAATTTCTGCCGAATCAAAACGCACGTCAGTGTAAATAAGTTCCCCAAATAAAGCTTAGTTGTGCGCCTAAACGGCCACGTTTTAGTTTTTAATTGCCATTTAATTTATTTTGAAAGTCACAGAGAGTGGTGAAGACATGACATTTAAAAAAAAGTGGAAATTTGGAGTAAAACAGGAAATACACCTACAATGTGTAGTGCCGGAAAATTTGATTTACATTTTAGAATAAATCATTTTTTCAATTACTATTAACCCATTTAAGACCGCTATAAGAATTAAAAACAAAGCGTAAATTTTTTTTCATTTAAATTGCTTATTTAAGGCCGAATAATAAAATTTCGCAAAAAAATTTTTTTTTTAAATTTATTTACTATGTAAGAACGCATGCTGCGTTAACGCAACATGGGCTTGAAGTGGAGTACATACGATACGGGTCTATTTTGAATGCCGCGTTAAAAAAAACATTTGTTTGCAGTGTTTATTGTCTATGTGTGCATTTTACAGACATAAGCACTGTCGTACTTTGGTCATTGCACAGTTTTCTATAATTTACCTGATGTTTTTTGATTTAGTACTTAACATTGTCGAATTTCACTTCGGATAAAATAGGCGAATAGATTAAAACTGGAATGGGAATAGATTTGGTTATCACTTCACCACCCAGTCCTAATCGAGTATCACGAATTTCAACAAATTTTAACATTTTTACCACCATACAGAATAAATTAGAAAAAATATCCGTCATTTAAAGTAAGGCCTCAAATTTTAAAGTTCAAGGTTTATGTATTTTGGCCGAAACGTACTGATTTTCCTTTGACATACATTTTTGCCGTTTGACCTTTAAAATAAGGAACCATTTGTTCGTGCAAAATATCACTTACCATACTCAAGCTTCTACTATCTTGCAAAAAATAGTCTCACCTTACATTCCCCATATCAAGCCAATGTTGCGTTTTCGTAACATCATAGTTTAGAGTGAAAAATTGTTACCTAAGGAATTTTTTTTTCAAATTTAATTAACATATTTGAATTCTCCAGTTATTTGTACGTTGCAATTAGAAAATAATTTTTTTAAATCGTTAAAATAGCCATGGAAAAAAAATAATTACTACCCCCTGTCGAAAGTACTAAAAATAGGCAACGTTTGTATATTATTTACTCTTATATAGTAAATATGTAATGAACAAAAAAATTAACAAGTAGTACTTTAGTACTTCAAGAAAACATATCTAATTTTGGAACCGTCAAATTTTGCTTACAAAAGCATTTAAAAAAATTACGTAAAGATGGTTGCGAAAACGCAACATTGGCTTTAAATGGGTTAAAGATGCAAATTTAAAGTCTGTTGCCAAAATATATAGTAGAAACACTCAGTAGAAGGTTCATTTTGTATGTCATAGGTCATAGAAGACCTCCCCACACGGTGGAAAATTGAAACAAGATTTTAGAATAGCGAAGCAAACTTAAATTTTGTTGTGGCATCCGAGAAAGGGGTTTGTACAGCGTGTTCTAAAACTAGAAGCATTTTCTTTAAATATTTATATCTAAAGCCGTTTATAGTTGTAGTAATAGGTTTCAACTTTTCATTTTAATAATTAAATAACAATTATGTTCGAAGAAAATCGAATCTCTAGACCATAATATGAATATAGCAAATATACCATTAATAAAGAAAACGTGCCAAACACAATTGAAAGTGCTGTATTTTAATTCCATCCTTTGCCTATTATTGCGAATCTTCGTATAATTGTCGAACCACAGTGAAGTACGAAAACGCCGATTGGCAAGCCTGTAAAAGTCAAAAATGTACCCCCTCCCTCGTCACATTTTCAATTGAATTTCAAATTACGCTTAAAAATGTGTCATTAGAAAGGGGGACGAATTTTCCTGCCGTCATAATTAGAGGACTGGCGGACTTGCTCATCATAATGCATAGACTCTTACGAATCGGAGTTCCGCAATAATACCATTCCAATTCGTACTGGGCTTCTCGCATCTTCTCGCACTGGTAATAAATAATTTTAATTGAGCAAAAATAATTAAATTTTGAAATTTTGAGTAGGTACCTCGGTCGTCAATTGGTTGCCAAGGAAGCAAAATCCTCCGATTCCTATCATATTACCGATCAAAATTAATACGTTTCTTCCACTTTGAAAACTTAACAAAGGATTCTAAAAGAAGAAGAGAACGGTGTAACATCGACGGTATTTTTCAAAAAGGCTGTCTGAAGGACAATAAAATTAGTTTGAGCGTCTTAGGGGATTTGAATAATTTTATAGTAAGTGCGTTTAATTAGTGTGAGTGTGGAAGAGACCTTACAATGGTTTACAGTTAGGTGCTAAATAGCACAAATTGTTTACTACGTGAGCGTTATTTAAAAAAGGAAATTTGCCAATTTTAATTTAGTGCTAAAATATTAAAAAATTAATTAACCAACTAAAAATCCGGCAGCTAATTTGAATCATTAAATTCGAAATCAACTTACCACAACCAAACCCATAAGGACTAAGCACATTATAGGCACACCGACAAGAAATTCACAAAAAATTGCAATATTGAAAGCGTTCTCCACCGATCCAACAAACCTAAAACCACCCAATGAAAAATCTGTTATAATCAACGAAAAGTACTTTACTCTTCAATTAGCACGTGTTCTTTAACATAGTCGGCGATTTTTTGGCGAATTATTTCATCATATTGACCATAAGGTAAATTCTCTTTCTCTCGTATAAAACTATTTATTCTGAGATATTTGTGTCTGAGAATTTTTAATTGTACAGCTCCAAGTCCCATGAAACTAAAAGCGGTACAATCGTAGATCGCGATTGTTGATGTTATGAGAACGTTGACTGGCACGTGAAATACCCACATTAAGCCGTACGTTAGAGTTGACATGTCTTCAGCTCTCCACATAATGTCCACTACGAAAAGACGCCTTTTCTCAAGCACCATTTTACTTATAGGGTTACAGAAAAAACAAATAAGGGCAGTGACCATAATTACTTGAAATGCCTTAAGTACATTTCTATGGAATCGTACGTTTTTAGTTAAGTGCCTACGTAAAGGATCCCCCTTTTCTACATACACCATCTTATTTAATTTTTCAACAAGTTCCAGCAGCCTATGTCCCACGAATAAGTTCCCGATATACTTCGTCAACGCCGAGCTGCCTATTCCTATTAACATAGTCTGTAAAAATACCATTTCGGAATCGTCCGAAGTCTGCAGTATTACTCCACCAGTCATGAGAAGTAAGTGCGTCCCTAATCCGAACATAAAAACAAAACTAAAAAGCCGACCTATCCAAGACGAGTCTCTTAACGGCCACAAACACAAATATTTCAACTGTTTTTTGTAATGGTCTAGAATATCTCGGATGTCGGAATCTTCGCCCTAAAAAGTTTTTGGAAATTTAATTTAAGTCATTTGAAACTGCTTGCGAACAATATTTTCCAATTCGAGCCTTCGCATTGCACAACAGGCAGTGGCGGCTGGTGAGTTTTTTGATGTAAGAACTGAAGTCTAATATTGATTGTCTCAAAAATGTATCGCGTGTAATTTTGGACCGTTCAAGGTCAATCGGCTTAAAATGGAGTTTAGAAATTTTAGAAGCAATTAATAATGTCTCCAAAGAAAGTGCAAACGAAAGAAAAACAAAATTATTTTGTCTTTTAATATTGCTTGGGGAGGGGGAAGGCTGCGTCTCTTCTCACACGCCGCCACTGGCAATACTTTGCCCCAAAATAATTCAAATAGACCAAAAACTTGCAGTGGACCATCACAGCAGTTCCTAAATCTTTTTAGGTACATAATTAGAAATAAAGTTCGGGAATTGGGTGCGTTACAGTAACTCCCCAGCAATTTTATGATAAATCTGTAAGTGACAATTTTGGAGGAAAAAAAGTGAAGAGAATAAGAGCCAAAATTTGAAAAGTATGCAAAATTTTTTTTGAAGCAATAAAATGTATTATAGTCCGGTCAATTTAGACATTCGAAGATGCATAAAGTCCCAACAAGCTGAAAATCAGTAAAATTGTTCAAAACATAATTATAAATAAAATTTAAAAGTTCCCCATCCTTCCCGTTTGTGGAAAAATTTTTATTTGAGGTTAAAGGTAAAAAAATGAGTTTTTTGCGATTTTCAGCAAAACGGTAAGTTTTATCAAAAAAGTACTTCAGACAAAACTTGTAGATCATAAAATTATCTATAAGAAATGTATCAAAACTTTTTTTTCTACGAGTCACCGTTTCTGAGATATAACGATTCAAAAAGTTGTATATATACAGGCTGTATCAAATTTCGTGTTAAGTACAGGGATCTCGCTTATTAGCGTAGATAGAAAGATGGTTAAATGGACAAAAACGATTCTCGAGTTATGCCTACACGAAATCAAAAAACAAAATTTACCCCCTCCATAACGTTTCTGAAATATGGCGGAAAATAACGAAATTTGCATTTTTAATTTTTGGCTTTAAAATCGTTATTTGTAAAAATTTGTAAAAACTGAAAAGACTTTCTTTAAGGAACTTTTTCTGTTCTTTCAGACGATGTCAACGAATTTTCGTTATCATTATTACTTTACTGTATATTGATACCAACTTTTGTTTTTTATATGGGAGCGATTTCAAAATTTCATGTCATCAGATAGAGAAAAATATGCTGATTTCAAAAATGTATAATATGTCTATAAAAATTTTTATAAAAAAAGCACCAAAAATAACCCAAATAATCATAATAAAATTTCTATAAACATTTGAAGGAAAACAAATGAAGCGCATATAAATTGTTTTTTATAAAACAGATTCAATTGTTTTTCACGGATATTGCTATTTATAAATTAAAATTCAGTTTTAAATAAAATATTCTATTAGTTTAATTTTGAATTTATTATTCGTGGTTAGTTTATGGACATGTTATACATTTTTGAAATCAGAATTTTTTTCTCTATCCGAGGACATAAAATTTTTAAATGGCTCCCATATGAAAAACAAAAGTTAGTATCAATATACAGTAAAGTAATAATGATAGCGAAAATTCGTTGACATCGTCTGAAAGAACAGAAAAAGTTTTTTTGAGAAAGTCTTTTCAGTTTTTAAAAATTTTTCCAAATAACGATTTTAGAGCCAAAAATTAAAAATGCAAATTTTGTTATTTTCCGCCATATTTCAGAAACGTTATGGAGAGGGTAAATTTTGTTTTTTGATTTAGTGTAGGCATAACTCGAGGATCGTTTTTGTCCATTTAACCATCTCTCTATCTACGCTAATTAGCGAGATCCCTGTACTTAACACGAAATTTGATACAGCCTGTATATATAACAACTCTAGAGATGTATACAGGGTGTTGCATGACGTCCTGTACAAACTTAAGGGGCATTTTTGTGAGGTCAAAATAAGTCGATTTAACCAACTTACCCTATATATCAAAATGGTTCCTAAGCCCGTGGAGGTGCTTCAAAGTCGAAAAATTTTTTTTCTTTTTCTTTAATAACTCCAAAATGCTTATTTTGATATTGATCAAATTGGGTATGTGGGGTCATGTTAAAAGCTTAGTGTACGAAGTACAAATAAATACTCGAGCTCAACTGCAGCAGCGTATTATTGAAGCATGTCAGCAAATAAGGGATAACGGGCTTTTGGTATATAGGGCAAGTTAGTCAAATCGACTTATTTTGACCTCAGAAAGATGCCCCTTAAGTTTGTACAGTATGTCATGCAACACCCTGTATACGTGGCGTACTCATGCACATTATGACGATACAACTTTTACAACTTTTTGAATCGTTATATCTCAGAAACGGTGGCTTGTAGGAAAAAAAGTATTAATACAATTCTTATAGATAATTTTATGATCTACAATTTTTGTCTGAAGTACTTTTTTGATAAAACTTACCGTTTTGCTGAAAATAGCAAAAAACTCATTTTTTTTACCTTTAACCTCAAATAAAATTTTTTCCACACACGAGAATGATGGGGAACTTTTAAATTTTATTTATAATTATGTTTTGAACAATTATACTGATTTTCAGCTTGTTGGGACTTTATGCACCACTTCTCTCATTTTTTAGTCTAGATTGACCGGACTATTACCTACATCCTCAGATAGATTGGAAGTCAAACAATTTACCAAAAATTGAATGTGTGGGGCAACCGCTTTCTACGTTCGCGTCTTACAATTTCGAGTGGGTGTTTAGATAATGAAAAGAAGTAAATTATTCTAATTACCTGCATTGTTTTTTCAAAGTTGTGGTACTTGTCTTCACTAAAATTCGCCCACAGGAAAAATGACTGCAAGTTTCTCGAAAGTGAACATTCAAATGCCCTCATAAATTTGTTGTTAGTGGGTACGTCATCTAACTATTCAATTCGTCCAGACTTATAATTTTCCCATGCATTGTCGTATATTACGCCGGAGCAAAAAGTTCAATTTTTGTATTTACGTTAGTTTTCCATCGAAAACAATTGAGTACCTAGGTACGTCTGCACTGCAATTTACAATCCAATCATTTCGACATAGTTTTTTAAGATTATCGATTTTATTGTCACAAATAATTAAACTTTTCAACTTTAGAATTCGTAATTTCTCGATATTTACCATTGAATTAGCGTTTTATTTCTAACCAATTAAAACTAGTTTTCTCAAATAAAACTTAGGTGTGCGCCAGCGCCTAAAAGGTCACGTTCTATTTCGTAATGGCTATTCTAATTCGCGAAAAATATTTTGGACTGTAGTTCTCCTTTTGCATGACGATCACCCACAAAGAGTGGGGATCCATAACATTATTTGAGAATCCAAGCAATTTTGTGTAAAATAAGAAATCGTTATGCCATGCACCAGTTTATTAGAATAAAATTTCCCCCAAATTATTCTTAAACGTCTAAACTTTATTTTAACAAATTTTTATTGCCAAAATATTAGTATAGTAGAAGCATTCAGTAGTAGTCCAGTCAAATTAGACAAAAAATCGCCCTAATCCTGGAAAAATTTCTACAAATCTGGATTTTGGTATACACGTACTTTTCAATGTTACAAATAAGGATTCGACAAAATCCTAAAAATATTGGTGGAGCATCTTGAGATATTCATGGTCAAAGGTCACAAAACTGTTGTTTTTGCGAATAACTTGCTTCCTGTCTATCGTACGATGATAAAGGTTATTATAAAAGTTATAGAAAACATTATTAGCCACAAGATTGGTTATATGAATTTTGCCATCAGTTTAACTGTTTTCGAAATATAAGAGATGGGAAATAGCAAAGAAGGGGTTACAGTGAATTTGTTTATGAGATGACGCTTTGGAAAAATTCGCATAGAGCTGAAAATTGGTGTACACCTTAAATGCACAATTACAAATAAAATGTCAAAAGTCCCCATCAATCCCACTTGTGCTAAAAATTTTATTCAAAGTCAAAGGTCAAAAAGTCGGTTTTTCGCAAATATCTCTCAATATTAGTCTAGTCAAATTAGACAAACGGATAGCATTTCAGGAAAAACCATTCAAAAGTTTTCAAAATTGGTATGGTTGTTCGTTATAACCTGCAGTACAACATACTAAAACCCCCGGAGGGTGGGGTGCAAGAGGGGTGAGGGGGAGCGGTGTAAAAGCGACCCTTTCTATTTTGTGCAAATAACTCGCCTTCTACAGATCCTACGTTGATAAAACTTCTTATATAAGTTATAGGAAACATTATTAGCTACAAGATTCTTTTCGTAAAACGCGTCTTCCCGTAAACAAATTCACTGTGACTTTTTCTCCGCGCCATATCTGGAAAAGAGTTAAAGTTATGGGAAAAATGCATACTATAACAAATCTTGTAGCTAATAATGTTTTCTATAACTTTTATAAGAAGCTTCATCAACATAGGATCTGTAGAAGGCGTGTAGAATGAAGCTCATTCTAGCTTCAATTTTGATGAAAATGCGTGCTAAACACAAAGTATTACCTAAACTTATTTTTTCGCTTTGACTATCTACCTCGGTCGTTGATTCGTTCCCATGAAAGCAAAATCCACCGAGACCTATTAACAGAGAAATCAGAGTGAAAACATTTCTTCCACCATCAAAACTCATCAGAGGATTCTGAAATGATAAGATTTATTTGCAAGTTCCACCTAACAGTGGTGCTTCACTTCTAAGCTACCCACTTCATTGGATCAGAATATTCAAAGAAAATGTCGCAATTAAGTCCTGCAATTAATCTTTGAATTTGAATGTTATGATTGTACATCAACTTACCACTATCACACCCAGAAGGATGACACACATTACGGGCACAATCACACAAAATTCGCAAAAAATTGCAACGTTAAAAGCGTCCTCTACCGACCTAACAAACCTAAAACAGCAAAACGATAAAAACCGAACAATTGAACGAAAATGCATTACTTCTCAATTAGAACTTGCTCTTTAACATATTGGACAATTCTTTTGCCTACCATTTCATCGTATTGCCCATAAGGCAATTTCTGTTTCTCTCGTATGCAATTATTTATTGCGAGGTACTTGTATCTCAGAATTTTTAATTGTACAGTTCCAAGTCCCATCAAATTGTAAATATTACAGTTGAAGAGTCTGAGTGAGAATGATACGATAGGCAAAAGTATTATGTCGAGTAACCAAAAGAAGATGTACATTCGCGTTGACATATCTTCAGTTCTCCATATAACTTCATTCAGCAAAGCGCGTTCATTCATAAGGCTCGTGTCCACTAGCAAGTAAAAGTTTCACAAGTTAGGTCTGAGAACAGGTGCATACTGTATAAACCACGTGTACACGGCACATAGAGTAAAACTGCTGCAAGTATACAATCGCACGATTTGCTAGTGTACACGTGCGACTTGGCAAGACCGACTCGGGCAAATACTTTCGGAGCTGTTCCAATGGTTAGACAACAAGTTTTCAAATTATTTATAAGAAAGACGGAAGACTTTACTGTCACAACGAAAGTTGACCAAACAATTTTTTAGAAGTGCTGTGGCATTCTTTTAAGCATTACTGGACTGGTCAACTGCGTCCATATATCTTAAAATTGTAAACCCTTATTACTACCCTCAGGTAGTAAAATACGAAGCAACTTTGGAATGATTGACAGTTCTCGACAAAAATTTTCACAAGTAAATAAATCTTTTCGGTGTGAGAAGTACAAATTTGGTCGACCCCTAATTTGCAAGTGTTCATGAGCGTTTTGCCAAAACCGAATAAAGCAAAACTTTCGGAACAGTCCCGAAAGTTTTTAGCAAGCGTACAAATTACTGATATACAAGATGAAAGAAAAACGTCTTTGAGCGAGCAAAAGATACTTATTTGATAAATGAAACTTTTGAACTGTATCCCAAGCAAAAAACGAATAAAAAAATAAGCCACATTGGTGAAATTAGCGCAACTGTTCGAAAGGACTGAGATTCAACGGAGATTACATAATTTTAAGGAAATAGATAAACCAGGAATGAAAGAAAATTCAAAAAAGTAAAAGTGGCCAAAAGACAGACGAGTTACGTATTCTTGGGAATATTTTGATGTACTTATGATTCACTTTCATTTGGTCCTCTTTTGTAGTCAAAAGTAGGTACCTAAATACATAATGATTTACGACAAGCTTTGAAGTCGGTATTTCGACAAACAAAGTGGTCGATAACAAAAAAAAACTTTTGCTTTCATCAAAGACTTGATCTGCAAATCAATTTCGTTTACTCCACAATTAAAAACAACGTGTAAGTATATTAGTAACATCAAAATATGTATACTAATTATTACGGACTAAATTAAAATTTTCACCGTGCGTTTCTTTTTTTACACGATGTGTAGAAACAAATAATATACGTAGTGGAAATGCACGGTTATGATTTAAAAAATATAAATTTTTTTAACTTACTGCTCAAAAGTAAATAATATACACTATATAGTCTTGATAAAGACTGATTTGTTTGAAAGAAAAGTAGCACATAAAAACCAAAAATCACTTAGAAGCTGTAGTTGATACGTATGATACGAATTATCCAACACAACTAAAACTCATTCCAATTTGACTTCAACTTTATTTTCAAATTTAAATTTGGTAATTCTTAGTAAATTGACATACACCTATACAAAATTTGTGTGCAAATGGATTGTAGGGGATTAAATAAATGTCTTCCCAAAATTTAAAAGATAATTTCCAAAGCTCTTTGTAAATCGATGAGTTTTATGGTAGGTATACTACCTGCTCCTTTCTATAGCCGGAGATATTTCAATAAAGACGTATACACTTGAAACCACAAAAGCTACTTGCTATAGTAATTTGTGTAGAGTAAATTCGATAAAAACGTAAATTGTGTGTACACGGCTACGCAAGCAGTGTCTGAAAAATCTATCACAAGTTGCTTGCTAGTGGACACGAGCCTATAAACAAAACTTTACGTATAGGGGCAACTAGGACAGAGAAACCTGTACCAAAGATAGTTACAAAAAACGCCTTAAGGATGCGTCTACTGAACTTCATTCCCTTTATTAAATGTTGATATAAAGGACCCCCCTTTTCGACGTACACCATCTCATTTAAGTTTTTAATGATTTCCAACACTCTGTCGCCCATCAATAAGTTCACGATATATTTTGAAACTGACGAAGCGGCCACGCCTACCAAAAGGACCCGCAAAAAAAGTGTTTCAGAATCCTCGGAAGTGTGTATTATCAATGCGCCGGTGATTGTAATTAGGTGATTGTAATCACGAAGGCCACAACCCGATTCATCCTAGACGAGTCTCGTAAAGACCACAGACCCAAATATCGTAGCGGCTCTCTGTAAAGATTCAACATATTTTCGATGTCGGAATTCTGCACTTAAAATTATTTTGTGTTTATCAAATGCGCCTCTTTGCAAACCAAACGATGGTGCGTTTTACACACATCATCGGGGTTTAAGACGAAATTTTTCTTGAGTAAGTAATTTATTGAAACAAATTTAGATTTGTTCATCTCGCCGGGTACTAATTTTCTATTTACCTTCATTTTCTTCAAGTGTTGATACGCGAATTCACCAAAACTCGACAATAGAGAGAATTACTGAAACTCGAGCGAATAGATATCTAAAAATACTGAAATAACGTCCGACTTATAAGACTCGATCAGAAATTGTCATGTGTTGGAGCAAAAGCAATAGTTTTGTTTAGTTTCTAACAAGAAGCGGAGGGTACGTCCGTACCCTACAAATTACAACATAATAATTAAAAATCATTTTGTAATATTATACCTACAAGTTTCTAGTACATCATCTAAATATTCAATGCGACCGGATTTATAATTTTCCCTTGCATTGTCGTGTATTACTTCGGAGCAAAAAAGTTCAATTTTTGTATTTACTTTAACAATCTCTCAACTAAAACAGTCTAGTATGCCTACACTACAATTTAAAATGCAATCATTTCGAATAGTTCTTAAAGTTATCGATTTTATTGTTAGAATGTCAATTTCACGAATGTTAGCATTGAATTAGCGTAATTTGTGCCGAATTAAAACGCGTCAGTGTAAATAAGTTTCCCAAATAAAACTTACCTGTGCGCCTAAATGGACACGTTTTAGTTTTTGATTGGTATTTAATTCATTTTGGACTGTACTTATGCATTCGTATGACGATTCCCGGCAGAGAGTGGTGAAAACATAACATTAATTTGCAAAAAAGGGGAAATCTTGGGTAAAACAAGAAATCATAGTAGGTACCATGTGCCAGAAAATTTAATTTTATAATAAACCTTTCATTAAATTACTCTTAAAAATTTTAAATTGTTTTAACTAATAACTTCTGTTGCCGAAATATATAGTAGAAACACTCATTTGAAGGTTCATTGTATGTCGTAGGAATCCTCCCCAGATGGTGGTAAATTTTAAAAAGATTTTAGAATAGCGAAGCTAACTACGATGCCGATAGATGAACGGGCGGCTTTGTATGAAAAAAACGAAGAATTAAACAACCAGTTCAATTGAATGTAATAGTTTTATTAACTCTTGTGCGAAAACCGACACTACATTAGTGACTTTTAAAATTATTTTTATACGTTCGAGTTGCAATCGGTGGCTTAAGTAAAATTGGTCTCACATGGACTTGGTTTGAGTCGAAACCTCAGACCTTCATATGAATATAGGTGAAATCAAAATAATCAAAGAAAGCGTGCAGACCACGAGTGAAAGCGTTGTATTTTAATTCCACCCTTCGCTTATTATTTCGAATCTTCGTATAATTGTCGAACCACAGTGAAGTACGAATACGCCGATTGGATAGCCTGAAAAAGTCAAAAATGTACCTCCTCCCTCGTCCCGTTTCCACCCGAATATCAAATTACGCTTAAAAATGTCTGGTTCGAAAGGGGGATGAATTTTCCTGCCGTCATAATTAGAGGACTGGCGGACTTGCTCATCATAATGCATAGACTCTTACGAATCGGAGTTCCGCAATAATACCATTCCAATTCGTACTGGGCTTCTCGCAATTTCTCGCACTGGTAACAAATTTTAATTGAGCAACAATAATTAAATTTTGAAATTTTGAATAAGTACCTCTGCCGTTAATTCGTTGCCAAAAAAGCAAAATCCTCCTATGGTAAAAAGAAAAGCGTTCAAAACGAAGATGTTTCTTCCACTTTGAAAACTTATCAGAGGATTCTAAAACGAAAGGACAACGTAGTACCATCGACGGCATTTTTCGAAAAAGCAATTACTCAGCTCTTGAGACATAACCACTTGATCTTTCTAGTATATTGAAAATCCGAGACTTTTTTCAAATTTAAATAAACACTACCTTTGTAAGAAAGTCTAAAGGGGTGCTTTTTTTTAAATTAACTAGCTAATAAAGAGATTGATAATTTTAACGACCCAGAGATAAAAACTCTTAGCCCCTAGAGTTCAAACTTAATTTGGATCCAAAAACATTATAACTTACTTATTATCTTATTAATCAGAAAAAAAAGATTTCAAAAGCTTAATTCAAGTCTAGAAACTAATCTGAATCATTAAATTCGATATCAACTTACCACAATCAAACCCATGAGGACTATGCACATTACGGGCACAATGACAAGAAATTCACAAAAAATTGCGATATTGAAAGCGTTCTCAACCGATCCAACAAATCTAAAACTACCAAATGAAAAAGAAATTTTAAGTAAACAGGAAAAAAAGTTACTCTTCAATTAGCACGTGTTCTTTAACGTATTCGGCGATTTTTAGGCTCAGTATATCATCATATTGACCATAAGGTAAATTTTCCTTCCCTCGTATTAAACTATTTATTCTGAGATATTTGTGTCTGAGAATTTTTAATTGTACAGTTCCAAGTCCCATGAAACTGAAAATGGTACAATCGTAGAACCCAATTGCTGTTGGTATGAGAACTCCGACTGGCACGTGAAATAACCACATTAAACCGTACGTTAGAGTTGACATATCTTCAACCCTCCACATAATGTCCACCGACAAAAGACGCCTTTTCTCAAGCACGATTTTACTTATAGGTTTACCGAAAAGACAGGTCATGGTAACGACGATTACTACTTGAAATGCCCTAAGCGCGTCTCTATGGAACTTTACGTCCTTCATTAAATGTTTACGTAAAGGATCTCCCTTTTCTACATAAACCATCTTATTTAATTTTTCAACAACTTCCAGCAGTCTGTGACCCACCAATAAGTTAACGATATACTTTACCAACGCCGAAATGCTCACTCCTATTACCATAATCTGTAAAAAAATCATTTCGGAATCTTCCGAAGTCTGCAGTACTATTCCACCAATCGTGAAAACTGCGTGCGTCCCTAATCCGAAAATAGCCGCGCAACTAAAAAGCCGATTCATCCAAGACGAGTCTCTTAACGGCCACAAGCCCAAACATATCAATGGCTTTTTGTAATGGTCTACAATATCTACTATATCGGAATCTTCGCCCTAAAAAGTTTTTCGAAATTCAATTGACGTCCTTAGAAACTGCTGGAATTGTGGCAAAAAAAAAGCTTTCCGATAAAGAAAAACTACATGTAATCTAGTATTAGAAGTATTACCTACTCGTATATACATGAATGTGTGGGGCAAACGCTATCTCCGTTGCAGTATTAAAATTTTGAGTGGGCGTAGAGCAAAGAAAAAGAAATAATTCTAATTACCTGCATTGTTTTTTAAGGTTGTGGTACTTGTATTTGCTAAAATTTTCCCGCAGGACAAATGACTGCAAGTTTCTCGAAAGCAAGCATTCAAATGCACTCATTAATTTGTTCTTCGTATATTCCATAAATGTTTAATTCTTCAGAACTTATAATTTTCCCATACATTGTCGTAGGTATATTACGCCTGAGCAAACTGTTCAATTTTTGTATTTATGGTACAGTCTCTCAAATAAAACAGTTTAGTATGTCTACACTACAATTTACAAGGCAATCATTTCGACATACTTTTTTAAAATTATCCATTTTATTGTTAGAATGTATAATTTCACGAATGCTGACATTGTATTATTAGCGTTTTATATCTATCGAATTAAAACGCGCGTCAGTGTAAGCAATTTTTCCAAATAAAACGTTTTAGTTTTTAATTGGCATTTAATTCTGTTTAGACTGTACTTATCCATTCGTATGACGATTCCCGAGAGTGGTGAAGACATAACATTTGAGAAAACTCGAAATTTTGGATAAAACAACCAAATTAAAATTTTGTTGTGGCATCCGAGTGTAAGATGCCACAGTTAAGCTTTGGGAGGGGATTAGAACAATTTTAAAACGTTGCTTACATCTACGTACTATTTATTTGCATCTTCCTCCATTAACAAACAGCTGACTATTACTATTACTTCACTTTCAGTGTCACTCATATTTCGACTTTAGTAATGAAAATTAGACAGAGTTGGTAGTTCTAGTAGTTGGGACATAAATACTGGCTTGAAGTCCAAGCCGTTTGATACGATCCCAATAAGTGAACAAACTCGACGTAAATAATATAGTGGAGCGGATCGACACATCGACAGTAAAAAGTCGTTTATTTCGTGTGGTAAAATTTTTCGGAGTAGAATCATATGGTATATGGTATCTTTACTATCTTATTAAGGAACCTCTAAAGCACTAGAATCTCTGCTTACGACATTTTCCCGTGGTACTGACAAAAGTTATGAGCCTTCTGTAAGGTCGAAAACCGGTAGTCTTAATTTTTCCTCCCTTGGGCGTTGCTCAGTCAGTTGAGGGGTAGGTTCGGCGTCGAAATAAAAGATTCACACATACCACAAAATAAAATGCTTTTATTTTAAACCCAAATAATAAACCAAAACAATTCAAAATTCAAATTCCAAATACAATATTCAAGTTCAATAAATACAGACAATTAACGAATTTATAATTAACCATCTAATTAACAAATAAAGAATAATTAAACCACTAGTGAACGGGAATATGTAAGGTTAGGGGCCTGGACCAGGTAAAGGGTAAGGGGGTGGCTATAAGGCACTACGACTGTCCTTGCGGACCACCACAGCACAGTAGCCACACGGAAGGGGGATGGGGTGCGGCTATATGGCACTACGACGGTCCTTGCGGACCACTACAGCACAGTAACCACACGGAAGGGAATGGGGTGCGGCTATATGGCACTACGACGGTCCTTGCGGACCACTACAGCACAGTAACCACACGGAAGTTGAGTGATTGGGCCTGTCACCGAAATGACCCCAAAAATCGCTGAACAGACTGAACACACAACTCTGTCACGGATCGGAGATAGTCGACGAAGGAGACGGTTGGCGACACACCAAGACAAATAAAACAAGCCCCTTCAATTTGGTGTCACTGCTATTTATTAATTTCTCCCCTTCCACGGCCACGACCAATCACAGCTCTCGTTGAAACGTACGTGGTAGGAATTATACTGGCGGTCGGCTTATCATCCGCTCATTACTTATAATTATCAATGGTAAAATACTAGCCTGTGGGAAAAAAGATAAAGTGGAAAAAAGGCGCGGTTAAATGAGCTTCAGATTGATATAAGTCTCGCCGTGGTCGGGGAAAAATTGGGATCCAAAAAGAACAAACAAATAAAATTTATGACCATTAATTAATAAAATTACTTAGGGGGTGTCAATTGGAAATTAGGGGAGCAAACGAAATAGGAAGCGACATTTTGAAGTTAACTTTTAAACAAAATTAATTCAAAGTTTTTAAATTGTTAAATTTTGTATATAAAGATCGGACGTTAAAATGCTTGACCTCGCGCGTCTTCAACGAACGTACACTAGATAATGTTCAGGTGTCGGTCTAATTTAATAATGGTTAATTTTCTTTACAACTACAAGGTGGAAAAGATTGCTGAAGGCCTAAAAGACAAAATTCCAGCTACAAACAAAAAAAGCATGGACATTGGGAATGCAGTGCCAAAAGAACGGAAAAAAAAGGGAAACGATGCGGATTCGGGGCAGCTCAGAGCCTGGATCTTACGATTCATAGAACTCTGAGCCGTGGAAAAAACCACATCGTTACACTTCGAACCTGAAATATGGGTCCTTTTTCTCACGCGTTACATCTTTCAAAAACATTATTTTTCTCCGTAATTACTACACGCACAGGACTGTTTTTGGTCTCAATTAATAGAGTCACTACTGGGAAATAGAAAACGATTTATAGAGTTTAAAAACCACGATCAGTTTTGGCAGTATTATTTTGTTTTTTGGAAATGTCGAGACAAAATGTGTAAAGTTCCGACTTTAGACACCCTCAACTTTAGATTTTATATGGAATTTAGTTTCTTGGCTACATATAAGTAGCTGAATTAGAGTTTCATCAACCTATAATTTCGATTAACATATAGTCGCGTTTCAAAAATAAAGTCTCTAGAGCCATTTATAGGAAACGACGCAAATTAACTTATTTTTCTATGACCATTGAACAATAAACGTATAACATATGTAATTTTGATAAAGTTATGTTAGTCATAATCCACTGAGTGAGTTATAGCAGTTGAGTTATGAGCTCATAACCCAACAGTCCTGTCATCATAACCCAACAGTCTTGTCAGGTCGCGGCTGCCATGAACACCGATGTTCTGTCAAAAGGTAAATTGTCAGGGATAATTGTTGTGACAGTAAATTTATTTATAAAATATTAGTCAGTTTATTTATTTATGGTCATAGAAAAAGCATAGTATTTTACTCGCATGTAATAACTATAACTCACTCAGATGATTACGACCCTCGCCTTCGGCTCGTGTCGCAAACTTCATCCTCGTGAGTTATAGCTACTATTACATGCTCATCAAATAATATACTATTATTCAAATAATTTCGAAAGAGAGACAGAGTCATACGGCAACACGGGCGTTAAACAAGGAGCTCAATACGTTTATAAAATTTCCGTAATTTTTCTGTTCTGTTGATATCCATTTGGACAACATTTAAGATGAACAAAATTCAAAAAATACTACCTAAGCCAGAAAGTAAGTCCTCATTTGCTGAAGAGTGAGTAAAAATGATAAATAGTCTATTATTGAAAGACTAGAACCTTAATACAATGTGCGTGATAGTCTCTTAAAAACACTCCAGAAATCGCTTCCATTTGCTGACAAATTACTGTTAAGGGGACACTTCATAGAGTTCTCTCAAGTCTTAAAGTCTTAAATCGTTTTTTGAATTAATCCGTTCTAAACTAATTTATTTATTCCACAATATTACCCACCATGTAGAGCTTCTTAAAAGAGTCCAATAGATTGCTGTTGCCACAAAAAGAGGCATCAATAGGTTTAAGGTTTCGCCTTATTAATTATTAATCTTTTCGCCTAGGATTTTATACGGCATACGATGATGATTTACACTGGAGGAAATATTTGTAACAAAAATTTCAAATTGCATCATTCAGTATTAATATTGTTATAGTGTATTACTGTCACAAATTTTTCCTGCAGTGTTACTCACTAGGCATAATAGTATATTATTTGATGAGCATGTGCTATTACATGTGAGTAAAATACTATGCTTTTTCTATGACCATTATACAGGGTTAAACAAAAATATCACAAAACTGTTATTTTATTTTATAAATAAATTTACTGTCACAACAATTATCCCTGACAATTTACCTTTTGACAGAACATCGGTGTTCATGGCAGCCGCGACCTGACAAGACTGTTGGGTTATGATGACGGGACTGTTGGGTTATGAGCTCATAACTCAACTGCTATAACTCACTCAGTGGATTATGACTAACATAACTTTATCAAAATTACATATGTTATACGTTTATTGTTCAATGGTCATAGAAAAAGACTATTAATTAATAAGGCAAAACCTTAAACCAATAATTGATGCCTCCAGAAAAGATAAAAATTCCCGTAGTGTCTTACTCATCTAAAATTCTATAAGAACAAAATAATTGAATGTACGAGTATATTATGTCAAGTTGTTAAGCACTGAGCGAAAAAGACGACCATAACGCGTTCTGACAACAGTTTAATGCCACAACACGAAATTCGTGTCGTGGCTATTACAAAAACGCTCACAACGCGTTGTGGTCTCTACAAAAAGGTCACAAAGCGAAATTGGTGCTGTGGCTATTTTGAGAAAACAACCAGAACGCGCTTTGGAATTAAAAAGTACCACAACGCAATGCTTACTAATGTAGTGTAATAGTCCAGTTAAATAGTTCCTAGGTAGTTTTAAATTACGATAATTAATAGTTTGATAAAATTTTAATGGTAGGTGGCCCAGCAAAGTTTCCCTCTCGAATTCAGAAGTTATAAACTTTCAAAAATGACACTTTTGAAGATGAAAGCGGTTTTTTCGATTTTACTACAAATCCGTCAATTGGGGGCGAGAAATAGTTAAGGGAAAAGTTGTAGTATTTGAATTTCTTTACAATATGTACATGTGCTCAAAATTTATTTTTTATGCTGGCTATGATTTCAGAAGGCGCCAAAGTCGACCGGTCCCACTAATTTTGAAATTTTTTTAATTTTGCACGTACTTAAAACTAATTATTTCGAGCCATCGCAAATTGCCACTCGAGGTGCTCTCTTATTATGGAATTGGGTGATGAAAATGAGATGAATCTAAGGGTGAAACTTGCTTGGAGTGTTCTACTGGCACCTCCTACCTACCATTAAGATTTCATCAAACTTCTAATTAACGAAATTTAAAAGTAGTACTATTTGACTGGACTATTATTACACATCACATGTGTGTATGTTGGGGTTAATTTACAACGTATTAGAATGAAATAAAAACCAGTTTAATTGAATGTAATAGTTTTATTAGCTCTTGTGCAAAAATCGACACTACATTAGTGACTTTGTAAATTATTTTTATACGTTCGAGTTGCAATCGGTGGCTAAACTAAAATTGGTCTCGAATGGACTTATGTGGAGTTCACTTCGGAAAAGTAATTTCACTTTTCACGTTTGATTCGTCTGAGAATCGTTAGAGAAAGTGGTTGTACAGCGTGTTCTAAAACTAGAAGCAATTCCTTTAAATATTTATATCTAAAACCCTACAACCGTTTATAGTTGTAGCAATAGATTTTGCCTATTGCGAATCTTCGTATAATTGTCGAACCACAGTGAAGTACGAAAACGCCGATTGGCAAGCCTGTAAAAGTCAAAAGTGTACCTCCTCACTCTACACGTTTTCAACCGAATTTTAAATTACGCTTAAAAATGTCTGGTTAGAGAGGGGAATGAATTTTCCTGCCGTCATAATTAGAGGACTAGCGGACTTACTCATCATAATGTATAGACTCTTACGAATCGGAGTTCCGCAATAATACCATTCCAATTCGTACTGGGCTTCTCGCATCTTCTCGCACTAGTAACAAATTTGATTTCAGCAAAAATAATTAAATTTTGAAATTTTGAGTATAGGTACCTCGGTCGTTAATTGGTTGCCAAGGAAGCAAAATCCTCCGATTCCTATTTGAAGACCGTTCAAAACGAAGATGTTTCTTCCACTTTGAATACTTATCAGAGGATTCTAAAACGAAAAGAGAACGTAGTACATAGTAGTAGAGTAGTAGAACATCAAGTATTTTGAGACTTTTCTGAAATTTAAGTATCCAGCTTTTGAATGTTTCGAATAAAATCTACAGGGGGTATTTTTTTAAAGACTAACTAGCAGATAAAGCGATTGATGTTTTTAACGACCTAATAATATTTTGAATAGTTCACGATTACGACAGAGTTAGTTTGGGTCCACACAACAGGTATAAAAACATATTTTAAACTTATTTGGAGACTTAAGGTTGCGATATTCTAGAGTGAGAAAGGTATATGCTCATTTTGAAAAGTAAGCAACTTTAGGAATAACGACGACTGTTATCAAATAGCTAAATTAAAATTTATAGAGTTAGGCGAATTTATTCCCAATTTCAGAAGGCCCCTGTCCTTATAATAGAAATATAAAAATTCAAAAGCGTTTTACTGGAGCGGTTGGTTCAGGTTCATTATGTTAATTATTCTTCAAAACTAAGTCTTAAAGTGAAGAAGAAAGTATAGAGTACGATATGTATATCTCAGAATTTTCATTTTTTATTTAAAAATGGCCCAAAAGTGGGTAAATAAAAACAAGCAATTTTCCTCACTTTCAGTAAGCCTTATCTCTATTAAATATCAACATTTCAGCAACAAAATTTAGCTTACATTGTAGCCCCATCTTTCTACTTTATTTTTTATCTACATAATTTGTTTGTAACTTCAATAGGTTTCGCTGCTCAACCGCTCCAGTAAAGCACCATTTGCAAGATTTCTAACATGGGCAAAATCGCAACCTTAAATTACTAATTAAAAGAGAAAATGTGCTTCAAAGGCATAATCAAGTATAGAAGCTGATTTGGATCATTAAATTCGATATTAACTTACCACGATCAAGCCCATAAGGACTAAGCACACCGACAAGAAATTCACAAAAAATTGCGATATTGAAAGCGCTCTCTACAGATCCAATAAACCTAAAATCACCAAATGATAATGAAACTTTAAGTAAACGGGAAAAAAGTTACTTTTCAATTAGCACGTGTTCTTTAACATATTGGGCAATTTTTTGGCGAATTATTTCATCATATTGACCATAAGGGAATGTTTCTTTCTCTCGTATAAAGCTATTTATTCTGAGATATTTGCATCTGAGAATTTTCAATTGTACAGTTCCAAGTGCCATGAAACTGAAAACGGTACAATCGTAGAAAACGATTGTTAATGGTACGAGAAGCACTCTCCACATAATGTTCACTACCAAAAGACGCCTTTTCTCAAGCACGATTTTACTTATAGGATTACCGGAAAAACACATATTGGCAACGACGATTACTACTTGAAATGTCATAAGCACGCCTCTATGGAACCTCACAGTTTTTATTTAATGTCTACGTAATGGATCCCCCCTTTCTACATACACCATTTTATTAAAATTGTCGACAACTTCCAATAACCTATCACCCACCAATAAGTTAACCCTCATGGTACCATACAAATTTACAACTTATACCTACCGCACGGGGTACCCGGGTACCCTGCATGTTTTATATGGAGAATGAGTAGTAATACAGCTAATTAGTTTATATTTGGGCGATATTAATTATTATTGCAACTTGCAAATCTATTATTTTTTAAATTATAATTTAAAAAAAATTAAAATAACAATTTTTGTTGTCAAATTGAAGCGGTTTTGTGAAGACATGGCGTCGTCGGCATTTACAACGGAGTTTATGTTATATTACACTGCAATGTTTTTACAAATAAACCCTGTGTCGGCACGTGCTTTATTTCGACAGTGCCCAGAAGACAATTGTTAGTTTCCCACGCCTTTTTACCTAATCCAAAATTTATTTATAACCAGCAAATGACTATTTGCGTCTCAAAAGTAAAGCTGTTTTGTGAAGATAACATGCGCTTTCTGTGGGCATAGCGTCGTGGACATTTACAACAGGGTTTATTTTTATTTTGTACTGCAACATCTTTCCAAATAATCCGTGTCCAGAATCATAAAAATAATTTTTTTGAAAATCACCCTATTAGCTGCCTTCAAAATCAAATCGACGTAGGGAAATTTTAAAAGATTTAGGAAAAACTCTTTGTATGCCATCCATACTAGATCGAAGTATATAGGAACTAGGGATTAGGAACTAAGGATTATGAACTAGGGAACTAAAGGATTAATTATTCAATTTTATTTTGATAAAAATTGCATTGTTATCATTTCTTGGCGTCAAAGTAAGCATTACTAAACCACAGCCACAAATAAACGTTCAAGAACGGGATAAAACTGAACGACTGAGGGTAATTGGTTGTTGCAAAATTTGAAAGAATGGTGAGAAGATGCCAAACAGGAAAACGAGGAAGAGATGAGAGAGTTGTAAAAATTTTGTCTGTGATGGGCATATCTCACCGACTTCCATTAGATCTAACGATTGTGCAAGTACAAAAGTTCATCACTAACTTTTTTGCGATTTCTAATTAGTAATAATTATTGTTTATAATAATAATAATTATTTATTACAAATTTTTAAATATTTAGGGTTAATTAGTTAGATAGATCTAATACGTTGTAAATGAACCCCAACATACACACATAAGTGAAAAAACTTTAAATGAGAAAATTTGTTTTCCACCGAGTGCCTCGGGAATCGAACCCAAGACCTTGCTATTTCCGGTAGCACGCCTATACCCAATACACTACGGAGGCCAACATACTTTCAACAAGCCATCCGGCATTGTTTAAATGCGTTGAGACAGCGAAATATATATAAATCAAATTAGTATGGATACACTCTTTAACCCGTATAATTCCACAAATTAATGTTGATATTGAATTAGCGTTTTATTTGTATCCGATTACAACGCGCGTCAGTGTAAATTAGCTTCTCAGATAAAACTTTGTTGTGCCCATCTAACACGAAAAAACTATATATTTTGGACTGTGCTTTTCCTTTAGTACGACGATCGCCGGTGATGACATTGAACAAAACTGGAAAGTTAGAGTGCCATGTACCAGAAAATTTTCTTTATGTTTTAGAATAAAACAGTTACCAAATTATTCTTAAACGTTTATAATTTATTTTAAAAACTTTGTGTTGCCAAAATACATTACAGTAGAAAGTTCATTGTATGTCGTAAGAACAATCCCAAAATGGAGGTTTTCAAGCAACGAAGCAAATTCAATTTTTGTTGTGGCATCCGAGTGTAAGATGCCACAAGTCAGACAGATGCTCAGTTTTAAGTTTGTAAAAGATGCCACAACAAATTAATAATGAGCTACACGTACACACTGACTTTTTTCTCATTTTATTTTTTATTTACATTCTTAGATTCGAGAAAACTTAAATTTAAAACAAATTTTTTTGGTTTATCATATTGCTGTTTCAAAGTAGACGAAGTCAACGAAAACACTTCTTATCGTTTAATTCGTCAGAACTCACCGTCATACTAGAGAAATTGTTTCGTACAGCGTGTTTTAAAACCTAGAAGCATTTTCTTTAAATATTTATTTGTAAAACCGTTTACCGTTTAAACTTTTTATTTCAATAATTTTGAATACTTATCAGAGGATTCTAAAACAAGAAGAGAACGTTGCAAGGTCGACGCTATTTATCAAGAAGGTAGTGAGGTACATTAGAATTACTTTGACTGTCTTGGAGGATTCGCGTAATTTCAAAGAAAGACTAACTAAATTGAAATAACCATTTGCACTAATTTTGTCAGTTTGGTTGCTGACAGGTATTTCGATACACTGTATCATCTTCGAAGAGGGTTTTTAACTGATTGCGTAAGGGTAAGGGTTAGGACTTTTATTATAAGAGAATTGTTGAGGTCGATCTGGTCGTTTAATAATGTGTACTTAGTTGCTATTGTTGTGTTACATTATTTCTATTGTTTTTAGGTAATTTAATTTGATTCCTTTAGTGGATATGTTGTGTAGGATCTCGGGTTTGTGTGTGAATGTGTGGTTGTGGTTTAAGATGTGCTAGGCATAGTTGGAGTCCGTTTTTTGTGTCTATAGCTCCTTCAGTGTTCTTTGAACCTTTTTTCAAAGGTTCTGCCGGTTTGTCCTATGCATTGCAGTCGGGACAGGAGAGTTTGTAGGCTCCTAATTTTTTTATAGGGTCTATTTTGGTGTTAGTTATAATAGAGCTGAGGAGGATGGTTGTGAGTTTTTTGGCTATTTTGTTGCAAGGTCCGTTGATGTAGGAGCATACTGGTCTGATCTGTTGCTCTGATCTGTGAAGTTTTACTAAGCCATACAGTGGTAGGGCTTTGAGGTTCATGCCAGTTAGGTATCGTTTATCTAGCTTTGTTGAAGGTGGTTTTGATGTCGTTTTTAAATTTGTTTGTGGGATCGGTTTTTAGTTGGAGAAACGTGTTAGGGTCTAGGAAGTTTTTGATCTTTTCTATGTATTATGTATTTTTTGGCAGCAATCAAACTGACAAAATTAGTCCAAATGGCTATTTGAATTTGGTTATTACAAAAATCAAACTTGATTTGAACACAGTAAATTACAAATCTATTAAATACTTAATACGTATTAGATGTGTTTGAATTTGTGTTGTTGTATTCGGTTGGGTGAGTTTTTCACTGAGTAACTCTTTCGGTGATAGTTATGTGAGTTTGTTACTGAGTAACTCTTTCGGTGATAGTTATGTGACGTTTTCACCAAGTAACTCTTTCGGTGATAGTTATGTGAGTTTTTCACTGAGTAACTCTTTCGGCGATAGTTAAGTAAGTTTTTTACTGAGTAACTTTTTGGTGATAGTTATGTGACGTTTTCACCGAGTAACTCTTTTGGTGATAGTTATGTGAGTTTGTTACTGAGTAACTCTTTCGGTGATAGTTAAGTGACGTTTTCACCGAGTAACTCTTTTGATGATAGTTATGTGAGTTTTTTACTGAGTAACTTTTTCGGTGATAGTTATGTGACGTTTTCACTGAGTAACTCTTTCGGTGATAGTTATGTGACGTTTTCACCGAGTAACTCTTTTGGTGATAGTTTGTGAGTTTTACACCGAGTAATACTTTCGGTGATAGTTATGTGAATTTTTCACTGAGTAACTCTTTTGATGATAGTAATGTAAGTTTTTCACCGAGTAACTCTTTCGGTGATAGTTATGTGAGTTTGTCACTGAGTAACTCTTTCGGTGATAGATATGTAAGTTTTTTACCGAGTAACTCTTTCGGTGATAGTTATGTGAGTTTGTCACTGAGTAACTCTTTCGGTGATAGATATGTAAGTTTTTTACCGAGTAACTCTTTCGGTGATAGTTATGTGAGTTTGTTACTGAGTAACTCTTTCGGTGATAGTTATGTGACGTTTTCACCAAGTAACTCTTTTGGTGATAGTTATGTGAGTTTTTCACTGAGTAACTCTTTCGGCGATAGTTAAGTAAGTTTTTCACTGAGTAACTTTTTGGTGATAGTTATGTGACGTTTTCACCGAGTAACTCTTTTGGTGATAGTTATGTGAGTTTTTTACTAAGTAACTCTTTCGGTGATAGTTATGTGAGTTTGTCACTGAGTAACTCTTTCGGTGATAGATATGTAAGTTTTTCACCGAGTAACTCTTCAGATATTTATGTGAGTTTTTCACTGAGGAATCCTTTAGATAGACAGTTATGTGAATTAATTTCAATGAGTAACCGTTTTTCTGCATAATTGCTGTTAGAGTAAATTAAATGAAACTAAAGTTATTTTCACTGAGCAGCTTCTTGTTTATGAGGATTATACTTCTTAAAGATAAAGTAAAGTAGTGAGAAATATGTCTGCCTGGTAGTATAGTCGTTAAAGGAGTTTGGTCACTTTGCCTCATTGCACGCTCACGATCAAAAGATGTTCAGTTGAGTACAGTTTGGGCTAGCCTATATTACTATCGTAATACTGTGACTGGTTCAGCGTGTCAAGAACTGTACTGCTTCTGTCATTGATTATTGCTCGAGACAAGGATAGAAAATAGAGTCAAAGGCATATCTAAAAGATACTATATGTTTATGTAAAGTTATTTCGACATTTGAACAATTATTATTGACACATCTTTTAATAACAATGAGTGGTTCTGAAGACGACAATTCAGATTTAACGAGCTTGGGGTATTGTATGAGTTGCGATGGTTGTTTTGTACAGCGTGTTTTAAAAGTAGAAGCATTTTCTTTAAACATTTATTTTGAAAACTGCTTATTACAGTAACAATATGTTTAAATTTTTCATTCTAATAACTAAATAACGATTTCTACGTACTATTGTCTTCGAAGAAGACCGAAACCCTAGGTCCTAATATGAATATATAGATATAATAAATATCCTACAGAAAGCGTGCAAAATATAGTGAAAGCGCTCTATTTCAATTCCATCCTTTGCCTATTGCGAATCTTCGTATAATTGTCGAACGACAGTGAAGTACGAAAACGCCGATTGGATAGCCTGTAAAAGTCTAAAATGTACCTCTTCCCTCGTCACATTTTCAATCGAATTTCAAATTACGCTTAAAAATGTCTGGTTCGAAAGGGGGACAAATTTTCCTGCCGTCAGAAATAGAGGTTTAGCGGACTTGCTCATCATAATGTATAGACTCTTACGAATCGGAGTTCCGCAATAATACCATTCCAATTCGTACTGGGCTTCTCGCATTTTCTCGCACTGGTAACAAATTTTAATTGAGCAAAAGTAATAAATTATTGTAATTATGAGTAGGTACCTCGGTGGTTAGTTGGTTGCCAAGGAAGCAAAATCCTCCGATGCCTAAAAGAAAACCGTTCAAAATGAAGAGGTTTAAGCCACTTGCAAAACTTATCAGAGGATTCTAAAACGAGAAAAGGACGTTGTAAAATCGACGTTGTTTTTCAAAAAGGTGTCTTAGAAGATTCGGGTGAGTGTAACGAAAATTAGTGTTAAATTAGTGTGGTGATGGAAAACGTACTACGAGGGCGTAATTTACTTAAAGGAAAACATGTTTGGATAATAATTTTAATATTAGTATAAACTTCTAGTGTAAAAACGTGGGTTATTATTTTGATTAGAGTAATAATAATAAGGGTAAAAAGTAAAAAAGCACAAACCAGGAGACAAAAGACAAAAGTATTGTATAATCAGTTAAAAGTTTTGAATTGTGTGACTAATTTAAGAGTACTGGTGTGTATTTTTTTGTTATTAGAAGGTCGCTGTTATAAGTACTATAATCTTTTTTGTGAGACACGCCTATTTGGTTTTTTAGTAAATTGTTAATGTGGGACTTTTCTTGAGTATAAACACACAGTTTTAGAAGCTTTATGTTTCGTAGAAAATTTATTCTGGCGTACTTTTTATTTACCAAAATAAAGCCAATTTAATTTTCTATTAATTACTAATTTACAGTTTTTGCCCCAGACAAACGGTGTTTTTGTAAAAACCGACTAGCTGATAAAGCAGCGGCTATTTTAGGCCCATTGATATATTGAACGTTCCAGAGATGTTTGAGGGAACTAGCTTGAGTAACAATCTGAATATTGTTCTTCAAAGGCTAGTTCTAGTTAAAAAGCTAATTTGAATCATTAAATTCTAAATTAACTTACCACGACCAAGCCCATGAGGACTACGCACATTACGGGCACAACGACAAGAAATTCGCCAAAAATTGCGATATTGAAAGCGTTCTCCACCGATCCAACAAACCTAAAATCACCAAATGAAAAAGAAACTTTAAGTAAACGGGAAAAAAAGTTACTCTTCAATTAGCACGTGTTCTTTAACATATTGGGCGATTTTTTGGCGAATTATTTCATCATATTGACCATAAGGTAATTTTTCTTTTTCTCGTATAAAGCCATTGATTCTGAGGTATTTGTATCTGAGAATTTTCAATTGTACAGTTCCTAGTCCCATAAAATTGAAAATGGTACTATCATAGAACGAGATTGTTAATGATATGATACTGGACATCGTCAAATGGAATAACCACGTTAAACTGTATGCTAGAGTTGACATATCTTCAGCTCTCCACGTAATTGCCACTACCAAAAGACGCCTTTTCTCAAGCACAATTTTACTTATGGCAGTACCGAAAAAACATATATTGGCTATGACGATTACTACATGAAATGCCTTAAGCACGCCTTTATGTAATCTTACGGTTTTCATTAAATGTTTACGTAAAGGATCCCCCTTTTCTACATAAACCATCTTATTTAACTTATCAACGGCTTCCAGCAGTCTGTCACCCAGGAATAAGTTCACCAGATACTTTACCGTCGCCGAAATGGCCACTCCTACTAACATAATCTGTAAAAATATCATTTCGAACTCCTCCGAAGTCCCCAGTATTATTCCGCTAATCATGAGAAATAGGTGCACCCCTATGCCACAAAGAACCGCGCAACAAAAAATCCGACTTATCCAAGACGACTCTCTTAACGGCCACAAGCCCAAATACTTCAACGGCTTTTTGTAATGGTCTACAATATCTCTGATATCGGAATCTTTGCCCTAAAAATTTAATTTACGTCATTAGAAGGTGCTGCAAATTTTGCCAACAAAGCTTTCCGATACGGCCCTATCACAATAAGTCTCAAGATAAATTTAAACACCCTGTATAATAGATAGGTAATTCAAAATAAAGTGCAAAACTTATTGGGTGCGCTACAGTTACTCCCCCACAATTTTATGAAAAATCGGTAAGAAACAATAATTGTGGAATTTTTTGCAAAATGAAGTGAAGGGTAAAAGTGCAAAAAATGAAAATAATGAAAAATCCATTCCGAAACAACGTATTACCTACACCCCCAAATAGATTTGAATTCAGAAAATTTAGCAAAAATTTAATGAGTGAGGTAAGCACTCTCTACGTTTGCGTATTAAAATTTCGAGTGGTTGTTTCGCGAAGAAAAAGAAATTATTCTATTTACCTCCATTTTTTAAGTTGCGGCACTTGTCTGCACAAAATTGGGCCACAGGAAAAATGACCTGCAAGTTTGTCCAAATCAAACATGCAAATGGACTCACAAGTTTGTTCTTAGTACGTCATCTAAATATTAAATTTGCCCTGACTTATAATTTATAATTTCCCCTTGCATTGCCCTATATTACGCCGAAGCAAAAAGTTCAATTTTTGTTATTAGTTATTACTCTACAGTTTCCCAACAAAACAGTTTTGTATGTCCGCACTACAATTTACAAAGCAATTATTTCGACAAACTTTCGTTAGATTATCCAATTTATTGTTATAAATAATTAAACTTTTCAACTTTAGAATGCACAATTTTTCGAATTTTACCATGGAATTAGCGTTTTATTTCTACCCAATTAAAACGCTCTTCAGTGTAAATAAGCTTCTCAAATAAAACTTAGTTGTGCGCCTAAACGGTCACGTTTTATTTTGTAATAGCCATTCTAATTCGAGAAAAATATTTTGCACCGTTTGTATAGTTCTCCTTTCGTACGACGATCACCCACAAAGAGTGGTGGATCCATAACATTATTTGAGAATCCAAGCAATTTTGTGTAAAATATGAAATCGTAATGCCATTTAGCAGTTTAGAATAAAACTACCCCCAAATATTCTAAAACGTTTAAACTAACAAATTTTTATTGTAGAGCCGTTTTTGGCTAAGCTTCTTTTTAAGGCCTTCGGGTAGCTTTTGTCGTGATGGGCAGGATTCTTTTTCACTTACTTTGCTTTACTCTGATATAAGACAATAATACACATAATCCAACAAAGTTAGTTTGAACGAAAGTTTATTGTTCTGGCTTGGAATAATACAAATAATAAGATTTTCTTGAAAACTTAATTAACATAAATATAATGGTATTTAATACTGAGGAAATTAAATCAAGGTTTTCTTTCCTACACACTGGAGTGAGTGGTGGGTGGCGGATATTTGGTCGTGCTGTCGGTTAGGTTTCGATGACTGTTGACCGTCGTCGTGCGTTGTGTTCTCGTTCCAAAGAAGTTAATCATGCTAATAAATTAGTGTTAAAATCGTAAAAATTATCGAGTGTCCTTGGTACATTTATTTCAATCAATTAATGGTTTTCGTGGACTTTACGTAGTGAGGTTACTGGCTCATAATCTTCAATTATTATCCGGTAAGTATAAAATGTGTCGTTCTTTACTTTAGTTGCAACGCCTAAGAATCCGCCTTTCTCTAGACTAATTAATTATTTATTAATTATTACTCGAAGTCGATTGATTCGTTTTACTTAACAAATTCGGCGGTTGTTTTGACCTGGTGCTTTTCCACCACGGTTAGGATTTGACACGCAGACGTTTCGTCGGTGCGGATTAATCGTATTTGTACGATTAAATTGCCTTCCGGACTATTCGTGAATAATTCCGGTAATTAATTAATTAGTTATATCCACTTTTGTATGATTTTTATAAATGCACCAATTTAAACTCGGAAAAAATGATTGTGAAACGGCAAAGATTACTCTTACGTGGATCTGTAAGTAAATGATTATTTTTTAAGGGTGTCCGGCTAATTTGGACGACGCTTCCCGGACAAAGTCGCGAGAAACCTCTAAATGATCAAGGAATGTCCGATTAATTAGACGACGCTTCACGGACAAAGACGCGAGAAACCTCTGAATAATCAAGGAATGTCCGGTTAATTGGACGACGCTTCACGGACAAAGTCGCAAGAAGCCTCTGAATGATCAAGGAATGTCCGGTTAATTGGACGACGCTTCGCGGACAAAGACGCGAGAAACCTCTGAATGATCAAGGAATGTCCGGTTAATTGGACGACGCTTCACGGACAAAGTCGCAAGAAACCTCTGAATGATCAAGGAATGTCCGGTTAATTGGACGACGCTTCACGGACAAAGTCGCGAGAAACCTCTGAATGATCAAGGAATGTCCGGTTAATTGGACGACGCTTCACGGATCAGGGGTTGCCTGGTAAGAAGGCGGCGTTCTTAAGACAAAGTCGCTAAGAACCACAAGGGAACCAATATTTACCTAACTACCTGCAGCTTCCTCGATTCTAGACGTGAATCGACTAATTTGTACTTCAACTCGGCGCTCGAGTTAAACTAACTTTGAATTCGAACTCGAAGGAGAGTCCGAGTTGAACTCGAAGAGGAGTCCGAGTTGGACTAATTTCTACCTTAATACTTGCAGCTTCCTCGACCCCAGTCGAGCTTGGAGCTCCAACTCGGGGTTCGAGTGGAACTAATTTTGAGTTGCAACTCGGATGGGAGTCCGAGTTGGACTAATTTTTACGTTTCGAAAACGCGCCTTTTATAGGAAAATACGCCATTCCCCTATCCACTGGAAATTAATTCAGCTAATGGGAGGCGTTATTTATCCCTTCTTAATAATTTCGGACGCGACTCGAATATTCTAGAATGTTCCAGAAAATGCGCACACGCTTGGATTGTCACTCCTGAAATGGCGGTAAATTTAAACAAGATTTCGAATAGCGAAGTAAATGAAAATTTTGTTGTGGCATCCGAGTGTAAGATGTCATAAATCGAACAAATGCCGCAGTTTAGTTTTACGCTCGTACAATAGTGACCACAACAAATGCGTTACACTCAAACAGACTTTTTCTAACTAATTTGTTTTTCTACAGTTTTGGATTCAGGAGGGCCAGAAACGTCGCGATTATTAAACTAAAAAAATATATTGCTTTTTATATACAGGGTGAATTGTATTTCATTTTCCTTATGGGGATCTCGCTTTAAATGGGGAAAGTAGTGCAGTTTTTAAAGAGTAATTCATTGATGCTTTTAAATGTTGGGTGCGATGTTTAAACGACAGTACCATATTAATTATTTATCTAGAATTTAAAAATAATGATAATAACTTTTCTAAATTGGCCGTTTTAGAGACAATACACCTAACTGTCAAATGTTACATGGCACCCTATGCAAATTTATACACCAAAAAGAAGGGCAAATTTTTTTATTTCATTTTCTTGAAATAAAGATTTTGTTCGCTACAAAAATTAAATATCATTCACTCTGTATAAATTGATTAATCAATTCAATGGAATCAATAATGGGATCAGTCCTGAGTTTTTGTTCCTTATTCTATATAACTGATAGCACTCAGCTTAAATCCGTAATTTCTGGATTGAAGAACAAAAGGTAAAGATAAAAAATTTGCTGGCGTAATTTTTGAGCCGCTAACTGACGTAATAAGTCAAAAAGACGATTCCCGAGACTACTGAAAAAATCGATAGTTTTCAATTATATACAAGGAGGGGGGGGGGGGGAACTCTGAGACTCCAAACAACTAGGCTAGGTAAAAATTTAATAGATAATTTTTGTCAGATTGTAGTAATTTTTGACATTTGGCAAGATCATAGCAGAGAATCAGTGTGGGGTTGTCAAGAGTAGGAGGGCTTCTGAGGCCATATCGCGTCTGACAAATAACATTTACTCCGGGCTGGATAATTCAGAAAACAGTTTTTTTTGTAAAGCTTTCGATACGGTGAATCATAGCCTCTTGCTTAGAAAGTTGCGTAGGTACGAAGCCAGGAGTTTGCCTTTGCAACTTACCGGCAAGACTCGGTCGGTGGAGTATACTATCTATCAACACTGTAGAGTTTGGGAAACGAGACGCGTTAAAAATTTATAAAAGTGAGTTTGCGAAGTATCTTAGAGTTTTAATCGACCAACATATTATGAGATGGGGCCGACACATCTCTGGAATAGGTAAAAAACTACGAAAGGCATTATACATATATTTAAAATAATGAAAAAGGTGGTACCATTGAGACTGCTTGTACGCCATCTATTATGGATTGGCGCAGTCTAAACAGGGTGTCCTGGAATAACACCCAATGAGTTTTCTGGACCAAATAAAGACCTTAAAATGCACCCCTAAAAAGTTATATGCTCTCAAAGTTGAAGTTAAAATGTAAAAAAATCACTTTATCTCCGAAACTAATGAAAATTTCTTTTTGATTTCTATACAGCCAATCTATGTTACAGAAGTCAATGTGTAATGTGCAGCAGAAATTTTAAAAAATTGCACCATTAGAACTACCCGTTCAAGGGTGGCGTTAACCTTCGACCCTTAAACAATATTGTTTTTGCAGAATAAATCAAAATTATTCTGCTAATAAGGGATTTTTGTCTCTTAAATTTTCTCTAAAACCAACGGTAGAAGTAAGTAGATAGTCCAGTCAACTAAGGATTTCACCTTCAAAAAATTCCCATACTTTTGAAATTTCCAACACTCGTTTGGAGATGTCTAGTGATGAATATACTAAAGGTCCTGAAGAATCGGTGGTGAGCTTTCGCGGCAATGGCCAAAGACATATCACTTCTTTCGGATTTTCGTTAATATCTCGAAAACTATGGGTCAGACCTAAAACATGATGATGTATAAAATAAAGACTGATAAAATTTGCTATAAATCTAAATATGTGCTTGTTTTTTGTATTTCTAAAATTTACGAGTTATAGGGCGTTGAAACTTGGTGCTTTCTTGCAAAACTGCTTTAGCGCTGAATAGGGTAATGTTTAGTAAGAGTTTGCAAGAATTACCCTAAAAAATATTTTAATGGTTTCCAAACTTCACACTCTTATTTATAGGTGTCTAGTGATTAAAAAAAACAAATTTCTTATAAGCTTGAGGTCATGTCTATAGGCAATGACTAGCAGTGTGATACTTCTTACCGTTTTACTTAAAAAAATAAAGTAGTAATTGTAATTATTATGTACAATAACTAAATTAGAGAAAATCGTATATAATAGAGAGAGAGCCCCCCCCCCCCCCGATAACAATTTTAAATTGAATAAATGTTAAAATGTGAGAGAAATTGTTATGGGTCGCTATAAGGGTGGGGGGGGGGCTGTAACAAAAGCTTCGAGCTGCGAACACTCATGACTCATTTTTCGACGTTTACAGGTTATCATAAAACTGCTCTAACTTTGGATCTGGTTGAGCTAAAATATCAGCGATACACTCGGTTTGAAGGCAATTTAAAATCTTACAACTTTTGTTTGTAGTTGGATTTGACAGTTTTGTCGTGGGATTAACCGTTAAGAAGTTAAATCGGAAAAACCAATTTTTGGTACCTTTAATCCAAGATGGCGGATCGCGCGGACCCCCCTCAAGGTCGAAAACTTTGATTTTTCATCAGGGCCCCTAACTCAAAACCATATTCAAAAATCAGAACTACACCACCTTTTGTAGGGCAAAACCCCCCATTGACTGGACTAAATCGGTGGGGTACGGGTAAAACGTAAACTGCCATAAAGGGCTATAGTGGACCTTTAATAAACTACACAGTGCGTAGCATTTTAAGAAGAAAACCCAGTTTCAAAAATAACTTATAGTTAGTTAATTGGTGAAAGGTATGAACCACTGGGCGAGTGCCTATACCTGACTTTACATGTACAAAAAAATTTCCTTATTGTCTCAAAGAGACAGATTGAATAATATTCTGGGATTAAAAATAAAATCTTTTTTCTTTTCTTCTACCTCCATTAACAGCTGAATATTACTATTATTTCCCTTTCATTCTCAAACAGAGTTGCTACTTCTAGTAGCTGGGACATATAAAAAATACTCGCTAGAAGTTAGAAGCGAAAGCCGTTTGATACGATCCGAATGAATGAACGAACTCGACCTAAAAATTACAATGCGTCCGATGCGTGGGATGTCTATTGAGTCGATAGATGTATGAAAAAAACGAAGAATTAAAAAACCAGTTTAATTGAATGTAATAGTTTTATTAACTCTTGTGCAAAAATCAACACTACATTAGTGACTTTTTAAATTATTTTTCTACATTCGAGTTGCAATCGGTGGCTAAACTAAAATTGGTCTCGAATGGACTTATGTGGAGTACACTTCGGAAAAGTAATTTCACTTTTCACGTTTGATTCGTCTGAACTTAACTTCATCCTAGAGAAAGTGGTTGTACAGCGTGTTCTAAAACTAGAAGCAATTCCTTTAAATATTTATATCTAAAACCCTACAACCGTTTATAGTTGTAGCAATAGATTTTGACTTTTTACTTTAATAACTGAATAACGGTTATCTTCGAATAAAATCGAAACTCCAGACCATAATATGAATATGGGAATATACCATCAAAGAAAGCGTGCAAAACACAAGTGAAAGCGCTGTATTTTAATTCCATCCTTTATTTGCCTATTGCGAATCTTCGTATAATTGTCGAACTACAGTGAAGTACGAAAACGCCGATTGGCAAGCCTGTAAAAGTCAAAAATTTACCAGATTCGTCGTCACATTCTCAATCGAATTTCAAATTACGCTTAAAAATGTCTCATTAGAAAGGGGAATGAGATTTCCTGCCGTCATAATTAGAGGACTGGCGGACTTGCTCATCATAATGTATAGACTCTTACGAATCGGAGTTCCGCAATAATACCATTCCAATTCGTACTGGGCTTCTCTCATTTTCTCGCACTGGTAACAAATTTTAATTGAGCAAAAATAATTCAATTTTGTAATTACGGGTAAGGTACCTCGGTAGTTAATTGGTTTCCAAAGAAGCAAAATCCTCCGATTCCTAAAAGATTACTCGTTAAAATGAAGATGTTCCTTCCACTTTGAAAACTTAACAGAGGATTCTAAAACGAGAAAGAACGGTGGAATATCAACAGTATTTTGCAAAAAGGCCGTGTAATCTGTAAAGTGTTTTGAGACTTTTTTCAAATTTAAATACACAGCTTTAGTCCGTTCTCAAATTAAGAAGCAAGTGTGGCATTGATCTTAATCTCTTTATTTGAACTTGGAGAAACATAAGTTCGATGTTGGCACTCTCGAAAATTATACGTTTGACTGCTGAGCGTGAAGAACAAAGTGGCTAACATAGAAACACTTTTTCCAATTTATCTGAGTAACCATTAGTGTTACAAAAAAAGTTTAATATACAAAATATTGCTACAACAATTATACACAAAAAAGCTTATTACCAATTTGTATGTAGGACTAACTGTTTTCTCAGAAAGCTTACAGCCCCCTTGTAATTGTATAAAACCAGGCTCCCGTCGGAGCCTTGATGAAGCAAGTATGTTATTGATCTCAATTTCTTTGTTTGACGTCGGAGAAACATAATTTTAGTGTTGGCACTCTCGAAAATGATGCGTTTGAGGGCAGCACTCGAGAAAAAAATGGCCGATATCGTAAACACTATTTAATCTATCTAAATAGTTCTGATTTTTTGGTACCTTGTCCATTACGTAGGCCTAATGATATATTGAAATTTTGGACCTCGGCAGACTTCCGGGTCTTGGTCAAAAATCCAAGAAACAGCGAAATTTAAAAAACTTTTTTAGTTTGTCAATTTTGACCCTGAAGGATTAATTTTTCGGCAAAGATAGTTTAATACTTTTTAAAAGTAATTTTTTACAATTTGAGACAAGATTGGTGTTTATAAACCTAGTGGTGTCCGAGATACAAGAGCACAAAAGTTGACAAACTTTTCCTAATTTGTGATTTTTAGCGATACAGCGATTCGGATTATTTACCTTGCACAAAATGCGGCAGTTATGATTTTTTGATATGTCTTATATGATGAAGATGTAATTATAAATCCACGTTTTGGTCTTCAGTGGATCTCCGGATCTTGGTCAAATATTCAAAAATATATACGATTTAGTTTTGCTATACTTTTGGACATTTGACAAAGATCCGGAGATCCGCCAAAGACCAAAACTTGGATTTATCATTAGGCCTCCATCACATAGAACATACCAAAAAATTATAACTACTCCATTTGCTGATAGGTAAATAATACGAACCCGTCTCAAAAATCTAAAACTAAAACGTATATCTAGATCCGGATTATTTACCTTACATTAAATGGGGTAGTTATGATTTTTTGGTATGTTGTACATGATGAAGGTCTAATGATAAATCCAAGTTTTTGTTCTCGTGGAACTTCGGATGTTTCTCAAAAATTCAAAACAACAGCAGATCTAAATCGTATATATTTTTGAAGATTTGACAAAGATCCGGAGATCCACCGAGGTCAAAAACTTACATTTATCATTAGACCTTCATCATGTACAACATACCAGAAAATCTTAACTACCCTATTTGATACAAGGTACATAATCCGGATCTTTGTCAAAACTGTATGGCCAAAATGTGACAAAATTGCAAACTTTTGTACACTTGTATCTGAGATACTATTAGGTTTGCAGAGACCATTCTAATCTCAATTGGTAGAAAATTTTGTCTATTTAAAAAAGTATTCAACTATCTTTGCCGAGAAATTAATCTTTCGCGGTAAAAATTGACAGCCACTAAAAAAAGGTGTAAAATTTTGCAGTTTCTTGGATTTTTGACTAAGATCCGGAGGTCTGTCGAGGTGGAAAACTTGGATTTATCATTAGAACTCCCTAATAGAGAAGATACCAAAAATTGGAATTGGTAAGATAAATTCGAAAGTATTTGAGATCTTAGCCATTTTGTTTCTCGCGTTCAGCACTCAAACGCATCACTTTCGAGAGTGCCAACATCGAAATTATGTTTCTCCAAGATCAAACGGAGAGATTGAGACGAGTGTCACACTAGCTTCATCAATAGCCCACGAGCGCATGTTTTTGCACAATTGCAAAAGAGCAGTCATCTTTTGGAGGAAACGGTTAATCCTACATAAAAATTTATAATAACCTTTTTTATTTAGAATTGATGTATCAATATTTTTTGTATAGAACTTTTTTTGTAATCCCAATAGATAACTAGAAAAGTGTTGTGATGTTGGCCATTTTCTTTTACGCACAGCACTCGAACGCATAATTTTAGAGAGTGCCAACATCGAAATTATGTTTCTCCTAGGTCAAACAAAGAGATTGAGACTAATGCCACACTTGCTTCATCAAGGATCCCGCGGGAACCTGTTTTTGAACACTTGAAAACGGACTACTTGTTGAATGAATGCTTAAAAAAATCTACAGGGGGGTATTTTTGTAAAAAGAAACTAGTAATTTTCAAAAATTACTAAGTAAGAAGAAAAAAGTGCTTCAAAGGTAAATTCAAATCTAGAAGCCAATTTGAATCATTAAATTCGATATTAACTTACCACGATCAAGCCCATGAGAACTATGCACATTACGGGAACAATGACCAGAAATTCACAAAAAATTGCAATATTGAAAGCGTTCTCCACCGATCCAATAAACCTTAAATCACCAAATAAAAATCAAACCATCTAATTAAATGGAGAAAAGATGTTACTCTTCAATTAGCACGTGTTCTTTAACATATTGGGCGATTTTTTGGCGAACTATTTCATCATATTGACCATAAGGTAAACTTTCCTTCTCTCGTATAAAACTATTTATTCTGAGATATTTGTGACGGAGAATTTTTAATTGTACAGTTCCAAGTCCCATGAAACTGTAAACGGTACAATCGTAGACCACGATTACTGTTGGTACGAGAGCTTCGACTGGCACGTGAAATAACCATATCAAACCGTACGTTAGAGTCGACATATCTTCAGCTTTCCACATAGTGTCCACCGACAAAAGACGCCTTTTCTCAAGCACGAGTTTACTTATAGGATTACCGAAAAAACAGATAAGAGTAACGCCGACTACTACTAGAAATGCCTTAAGCGCGCTTCTATGAAACCTTAAGTCCTTCATCAAAAGTCTACGTAAAGGATCCCCCTTTTCTACATACACCATCTTATTTAAATTGTCTACAAGTTCCAGCAGCCTATCACCCACCAATAAGTTTACCAAATATTTTGTCAACGACGAAATGCTCACTCCTATTAACATAATCTCTAAAAAAAACATTTCGGACTCCTCCGAAGTCCGCACCATTATTCCACTAATCATGAGAAATATGTGCGCCCCTATGCCCAAAATAGCCGTGCAACTTAAAATCCAATGCATCCAAGACGAGTCTCTTAACGGCCACAAGCCCAAACACTTCAACGGCGTTCTGTAATGGTCTTCAAGATCTCCGATATCGGAATCTTCGCCCTAAAAATTTAATTTACGTCATTAGAAGGTGCTGCAAATCTTGCCAACAAAGCTTTCCGATACGGACCTCTCGCAATAAGTCACAAAATAAATCGAATATAAATGAAAAATAACAGCGAATCATTGGAGAAGTACCTAAAACTATAGGGTGTTCGTATTTCTTAGCCAACGGCCTGGGCCTCAAATTTGAGTTTTTAAATTTTAATTTTTGTCGTATTTACTACTTTAAATGTTACCGAAATTGTTTGATATTGAACACATTTACTAAGAATTATAAAGCATCGCATAAGAAGTAGAAAAGTTTAAGAAATCTCTGCAATAAAGGGCAGTTAACCGAAATCTAAATTTCATTTTAGCCCACAACTTTCTTATTATTGAAATTTCGACTTTTTGTTATAGGAGCTTCTAGTGCTATTTTGACCTGTAGAATTATGTGTAGAGCGTTGGCTAAGAAATATTCAAACACCCTGTATAATAGATAGGTAATTAAAAATAAAGTGCAAAACTTGGGTGCGTTACAGTTACTCCCCCACAATTTTATAAAAAATCGGAAAGTAGCAATTGTGGAGTTTTCTCCAAAATGAAGTGAAGAGAAAAAGTGCAAAAAATTAAAAAGTATGAAAAATCCTACACCCCCAAATAGATTTGAATTCAGAAAATATACCAAAAATTCAATGAGTGGGGTAAGCACTCTCTACGTTCGCGTATTAAAATTTCGAGTGGTTGTTTCGCGAAGAAAAAGAAATTATTCTATTTACCTCCATTTTTTAAGTTGCGGCCTTTGTCTGCACTAAATTTGGCCCACAGGAAAAATGACTGCAAGTTTGTCCAAAGCAAACAACATGCAAATGGACTCACAAGTTTGTTCCTAGTACGTCATCTAAATATTAAATTCGCCCTGACTTATAATTTCCCCTTCCATTGCCCTATATTACGCCGGAGAAAAAGTTCAATTTTTTTCATAGTTATTACTCTACAGTTTCCCAACAAAACGGTTTTGTATGTCTGCACTACAATTTACAAAGCAATTATTTCGGCAAACTTTTTTCTAAGATTATCGAATTTTTTATTGTTATAAATAATTAAACTTCTCAACTTTAGAATGCATAATTTCTCGAATTTTACCATAGAATTAGCGTTTTATTTCAACTCAATTAAAACGCGCTTCGGTGTAAATATTCTTCTCAAATAAAACTTAGTAAAAACGGTCGCCAAGACATACCTAACATTTGACAAAACTGTAAGTTTTCATGAAATCGTAGTACCATTTCGCTAGAAAATAAGATAAAACTGGGCTAAAATGCGATTTGGGACGGGCCTGGTTGAGACTGAAAAACTTGCCCCCCGTTAGGCGCCATTTGTAAGCATAAACGTGGGATAGAATAATGTTTGAGCTAGCTGTGAAAAACCTGAAAAGTGGTATAAATTCGGTTTTAATGGGGTGTGAAGGCTAATAAAAAGATTGGGCGCCATTTGTAAAGCCGAAAATCGGTAGCTTATCAAATCACCCTTTAGCTACGATCAGTCGGTGACGAGGTAAGTTCGACGTTGGAATAAGTAATCACCAGCAACACTCCGACACTCGGACACCAACGACAAGACCAGACTCTCGAAGACTCTACACTTCGGTCTCACTGCTAATTTTTCCCCTTGTTGCGAAACAACCAATCACCCAATCACAATCGTGTCGACCAAAAGGGGTGACTACCGAAAAAATAGTTGAAAAATTCCGTGATCGTTGATTACCGAGTGATTGCGAGCATCTCATATGAACGCGTTTTCAACATCATACACAAACATTTGAAAATGGAAAAGCTATCGGCAATATGGGCGCCGCGTTTGCTTACAGTCGACAAAAAACTCACTCATTTGACAACTTTCATGCGTTGTATACACCCAAAACGAAAGAACAGTCGAAGCAATAGGTAGAAGACGGTGGAAGAGCCCCTAAAAAAAGCGAAGACGATTCAATCAGCAGGAAAGGTTATGGTAACTGTTTTTTGATATGCGCGTGGCATAATATTGAGCGACTATCTTAAATCAGAACAATATTATGCATCGTTATTGGATCAATTGAGTGACGAAATAAAGGAAAATCGACTACATTTAAGAAAGGAAAGAGTCCTGTTTCGTCATACTAATGCACCGCCACATACATCGAGAATTGCAATGGCAAAATTGGTCGAACTACACTAGTCACAATAATTGAAAGATATAAAAAAAAGCCAAATTTTAGGGCGATTTTCAACAAAGAATAACTCGGCGAAAAATGGTCGTACAAAAAAAAAATTGTAGCCCCAAGTGTCTAGTTTTCAGATCTGAACAGTAAATTTTTTAACGTAGGCGATTTTTACGTAGTCATCCGAAAACCAACTAAGAATAATTTTCCAAATTTTTTCTCGTCCTTAAAATGGTCTGTGGACTTCAAAAAATTTTTTTCATCTTGCGACTATAAAATTCGTTTAGACAATTTAATCAGCTTTAATTTGACCTTATAATGAGTTGCGTACGATTTTTTGCCGCGAAGTAATCGTCGATCAAAGCAAAAAAGGCTATGTTAACTTTGACAATCGATTACTCGAGAACTAATGATCGTACAGAAAATAAAGGTGGGTTTTTGGAAACTGCAAGACATTCTCTATAAGACGCAATTGGTGGCGATTGATAAAAAATAATTTTTAAAGCGATGATGAGGGCAGAAAAAAAGTTGAAAATTTTCGAATTTAAGGATATTTGGAAAATTTGGTATAACTTTGGATATAGTGGATGAACAAAGGATATCGTCGGTAATTTTTTACCCTCAAAGTGTCTCTAAAAAACTTTCAAAGTTGCAAAGTTCTGCGACTTTTTTTCTTAGCGCCCCAAAGGTTTAAATATCGACGTAACAAGCAATTTTTCGATTTTTTTTGCATTTTTTCGACTTCAAAATGGTTTTTTTGGCGACAATCCATATTTTCGGCTTAAAAACATAACACTTTGAAAAAAAAATGTACGATTCATTAGTTCCCGAGTAATCGATTGTCAAAATTAAAATAGCCTTTTTTGCTTTGATCGACGATTACTTCGCAGCAAAAAATCGTACGCAGCTCATTAAGAGGTAATTAAGAGGAATTGCTGGCACATCCACCATCTTCTCCTTATTTGACCCCCTGCGATTACTTCCTGTTTCTAAATTTAAAAAAAATTGCTTGGGGGCGGAAATTTGTATCGATGCAGCAAATGCATATTTTGAAAGGTTTGGGCAGATTTATTATTTGGATGGCATCAAAAAGTTGGAACACCGCCGGAATAAGTAGTGTGTGGAGCTGGAAGGAAACCATGTTGAAAAATAAAAAATAAAATTGACGAAAAAGTGGCGTTTTCTTCGTTTTTCGGAAATATATCAAGCAGCCCTCGTAAGAAATCTAACATTGACATTTGACAGTCGTTGCTTGTCAGTTGCCACGGTGATTTGATTTTTGAGACATGGCGATTTTAAAATTTATTTTTATTTTGCAACAACCGCCCTTATTCTACGTATAACTGACGCCCAGTAATTTAAACACCTAACACTTTTTATGCTATTCAAAATTCGCGCTAAAACCTCTCAGTTCCACCACACGGATCAATATTGAACTAGTCTCGCATTATATTTAGAGATACAATGTGGATTGAGCGTTACACTATAAAGAGATGAGCAGAGATGAGTCATGCTCTACTTTGAATGGACTGGACTATACCTTCTTCTACGCCTACGCGATTGAAAAAAAATCGCCACATGGCACTAGAGTGGCACGAAGCACTAAGATTGCATGTCTTATTGATAAACGGAAACGAATGATCAAAAACCAATGGGGAAATTAACCCTAATGAAAATGACTAACCACCAACTTGATTTTGCATAATATACCTAAAATATTCAAATACCAATACAAACCCTCGAGAGGGCTTTCTCTTCCCCATCCATTTACTACTTCTCACTCCAGTCTCTAAGTTGTATAATTGCAAAATTTGATATCCATTTTGTTACTCGAGCAATATCGAAATCTATTGGGATTTGTTACTTTAAAACTTTTATAAATTGACACTTTTATAGTTTAGCCAATGATAAAAAGCAAACAAGTTGTAAAGAAAATGGAAAAATTTAACAGACGCGCCGAAATTGCCCAAGTCACTTACGAGTTGCACTTGAAAGCATTTTCTCTGTTGGAAGTTGGAAAAAGTTGTAGCACAAAATTCGTTTGCGTCGAAGTTTTAAAATGACTTTTTGATGATAAATGGAAAAATTTGATAGCGTAATAGTTGTGGCTTATTCAACTCGTGGTGACCTAGTTTTACGGCAAATTTCAATATATTATGAAAAAACCTCACGACCTTGAAAAAGTTTAAACTTCGATTTTTATTCAGAATCCACGCCCACGCCATTTAATGAAATGAAATTAGTATCAAGTAGCTATTAAAGTTTAAACTTGGATTTTTATTCAGAATCCACGCCCACGCAAATTATTGAAAGAAAATTACTAGCAAGTAGCTATGTATTAAAGTTTAAACTTTTCCAAGGACACGGTTCACGAGGTTCTCCAATACCTATACGAGGTCCGAGCTTTGTAGTTTTTCTTGTTTTATAACGTCGATGCTGTCAGTAGACGGTTAGACTACAACAACATATTACTTAAATGGCTGCTAATGCTAGGTCTGCTCTTATAATATTTAAAGTGCTCACTGAAGACCAATAAAATGGCGTGGTGGGTGCTGATATGGTAAGCCTGGGATTCAAACTCGGGATAATTAGCTTTGTTTACGAAAGACGTGTCACCAAACTAACACAGGCAACAGTCAACTACCAACTAGCCACAGTAGTATCGTTAAAATTTCACCCTTTACGTCTCAAAGCGATGTAAAAACTAAAACAGCAAAAACCAAAAGAAGCAAAATATTGAGTGAGCGTTCGTGTACGATTTGATGTAAATATTAATCCGTCCATTATCTATTACTTCAATAAAAATATTGGAAGTGCAAATATCAGTAGTAGAATAGAAGTTTTACAAAATACCTCACAAGTCGTGTCGCTCGCTCAATATGCGCGTTCACGAGTATCCCGTAAAATGTTGTAGACCTACGGCGCCGTTTGCAAAGCTCTCTAAACATTTTTTGGCCTTCATTTCACACATCTACAAGTTCGTCCTTGTAACAACAATAGTAAACGTGTCTTTGTTTCCCGAGTAAACTACCTACTAATATTTCAATTTATGATGCAGTTTAATGCAACTTCGCAAGTTTACTGTTTCATAAAGTGGGTGCCCGCCATATTTACATTCATTTCAAGAGTAATTTGCGGAAGCTAAGTTAGTATAATGCCCTCAATACGCTTCGCGTAACTTTAAACAGACGAAAACATTAAATAAAAACTGTAAAAATTGTTATGCTCCTTTTCACTTGGTTGACAAGTAGACAATAATCCCCTTAGGTTTTAAAGGCGAAAAGTGAATGACACTTTTGTTTTTTTCTCGCTTCTCAGGATAAAAGTATAAAAATTTTAAGCATTAACACGCGAGAGGTGGACGGAGAGGATTAAATTGAAAAGCGCGCAGTTTAGAAATTATATCATTTCTAACAAAATCATCCGACTACTTGTTAACTGTGTCTATTCTATTTATTTCTAATCTAATACAGGGTGAGTCTAAGTAAGTGTTCTAAATTAAAGCGCAATATCATGCGCTTGCTTAGTAAAATGGATGGGCGAGCCACACAGTTTTTCATCGAGTACTATCTAAGCCATACAATGATTTGCAATTTTAGTTCTCTAGCTCATATAGTTTGGGCCGTACAAATTGTTCACGGAAGGGCGAACAGATCTGTAAACCTAAATTTTAATTCAATAGCTCTACTGTCTTTTGTATTCTGTCTTCTGTATTCTGTCTTCTGGTCTTCTGTCTTCTGGTCTTCTGTCTTTTGGTCTTCTGTCTTCTGGTCTTCTGTCTTCTGGTCTTCTGGTCTTCTGGTCTTCTGTCTTCTGTCTTCTGTCCTCTGTTCTCTGTCCTCTATCCTCTGTTTTTTGTCTTCTGTCTTCTGTCTTCTGTCTTCTGTCTTCTGTCTTCTGTCTTCTGTCTTCTGTCTTCTGTCTTCTGTCTTCTGTCTTCTGTCTTCTGTCTTCTGTCTTCTGTCTTCTTGTAAGCGGGAAAATCGGGTAGCTTACGAATGCTCCCTTTAGCGTTAAATTATGTACAGGGGCAGGGACCTGGATCAGGTAAGGGAAAAGAGGGGAGGTGCGGCTATAAGGCACTACGACGGCCCTTGCAGACCACCACAGCACAGTAGCCACACGGAAGTGACGGGTGCGGCTATATGGCACTACGATGGCCCTTGCGGACCACCACAGCACAGTAGCCACACGGAAGGGAATACGGCAGCTAGGGACAATTCCACAGCGGCTCTTGCGAACCACTACGAAATTCTAACCACTCGGAAGCTGGGGTATTTGGTTGTCAAACTGGAACCGCGAACAAGACAAGACTTCACACAGTTAACACGTAACGACTGATAGGGGACTACACAGGGACTACACGGAGACGACTGTCAAAACGCCAAGACTGCCAGGGACAGCCAGGAACTGCCTAGACTCTCAGGTCGCACGGCTATTTACTAATCTTTCCCCTTCCTGGGAAACCACTAATCACAGCACTCGCTGAGATTGGAAGGGAGGAAATCATAGTGGCGGACGGGCTATCATTCACTAGTGAATTATAATTATAAAAATCTATTTGGGGGTTTTGGGAAAAATTATAACTCAGGAAAAATGCGCTGTGAAAAGGGCATTCGAATGATGTAAGTCTCGTCGTAATCGGGGAAATTTTGGGGCAACAAAAGAATAAACAAATGAAATTTATGACCATTAATTAATAAAATTACTTAGGGGATGTCAATTGGAGATTCGGGGAGCAAAATAAATGGGGGGCGAAATTGAGAATTTAATTTTTAGACAAAATTAATTCAAAGTTTTTAAATTATCGAATTCTGTAAAGGAAGGTCGGACGTTAAAATGATTGACCTCGCGCGTCTTCAACGAATGTACCTACACTAGATAATGATCAGGTGTCGGTCTAATTTAATAATTGTTAATTTTTGTTAATAATTAACAACGGGGAAAATGAACAAGGGAGAAATATTGGGTCGTGGTTTAGGGTTAGTAAGTTGACAACCAAAACGGATGCGGATTTGGACAAGCTCAGAGCTAGAATCTTAGGATTCATATCACTCTGAGCTGTATAAAAAATCCACATCGTTACATTCTGTCTTCTGTCTTCTGTCTTCTGTCTTCTGTCTTCTGTCTTCTGTCTTCTGTCTTCTGTCTTCTGTCTTCTGTCTTCTGTCTTCTGTCTTCTGTCTTCTGTCTTCTGTCTTCTGTCTTCTGTCTTCTGTCTTCTCTTGTCTGTCTTCTCTTTTCTGTCTTTTCTTTTCTGTATTCTCTCTTCGGTCTGCTCTCTTCTGTCTTCTCTTTTTACATATTTCAAATTTCGTGTAAAAAACATAAACCAGGTTCGCTTTTAAGGGGTTAAAATTTCTAATTTTTTTTGCTGCATTGCTCATTGATGAACTGGGTCGTAATTTTAAAGAAGTTAATCCACATATAAGCTAAATAAAGTGTTGTAAACACTTTTTGGCAAACTCGCCATCTCATATGAGCACATTATTTGGTTACCAAGAAGGGAGACTTAACAGTCTTAATTATTGAAGAAGTTGGTGTTATACCCAAAACACTTTCAAGTTTTTTATCGGAGTTCCATTCTTCTGTCTATACGTACTGTTTGATTATTAAGCCAAGATTTCCTTACAATGTTTCAAACCAGAGGAGTAAACTCCATGCACAAGCACTAGTAGGGGCAAGATAACGATATCTCCGGCTCCTCAATTGTACAGCTGCAGTTTGTAATTGGGCCAAAAAAGCAATTTTGTAAGAGTAATATTTTTTAAGGGTTCGGAGTTATACTTTGAAGAACAATTTAATTTCGTTTCGATTTTCGATGTGTTTCGTCATCTATTGGTTGCAGACCTTATCTAACCTAACCTAACCTAATCTAACCTATCTCCTTTCTCCTGGCACATGGTGACGGCTCAGGGGGGCTTAAAATATGACAGAAAACACGGTTTCGTTGGTAGGCGATAGAGTTGTCTTCTCTACTAAGTCCAAAACTTCTCCCTAAAGATTGGGAGATTGGAGATATCTTAATCTCCCCTGTTCTTTTAAACTCCGCCTTTTTGGTAACGTTATCCGCAAGCCCTGCCTCCTTAATTGCGTTATCTGCCAGCCCCGCCTATTTTATGAATAACTTCGGCCTCGTTAATAACGTTACCTCTCAAGACCCGCCCTTTTGATGACGCCACCCGCAACCATGGGCTTGTGATATTTGACTTGATGACCTTGGAACTTGTTTTTGTGACTTGTTCTTGACATTGGCGTTTGTTTGTTGACCTTGAGATTTAACCTTTACCTTGGTAATTCACCATGAGATTTGGGCGGGGCGTAAGGTTAACGTCATCAAAGAGGCGGGGCTTAAAAACAGAAGCGCGACAGAGATGAGACTGCGCATTAGCTCACAATGGTATTAATTTGGATTGCTAACAACTAAAAGCTTCATAAATAAGCAAATTGGCCACTGCAGACTATTTTACTCGCGCAAAAAACGATTTCTTCAAATACCTACATTTTAGTTGTTGAATCCGATCGAAATGTTGGTGTAAAAATCATAAATTATTTGCACTAGACAGTTTTATTATCAACATGTGAATTTGATATCAAGCGATCGTGTCTCACTGTTGTATAACAACTAGGTATATGGATATTTCCTTTTTCATGTAGAAAAGACAAAAACAAAACTTATAAGTTCCACTAGTTGAAAAAAAAAATTCTTCACAAACCGGCGACGATTACATAAACTGAAACAAGTTTCAAAACAAAACTTTGTACAGATGAAAGATAAGTTTACGAGGTGTTCTCGAAAAGTTTTTTTTTTACTAGACTTGGTTTGTTGTGGCGTGTCTAATTTTAGAGTTTGACTGACGTCGACGGCCGTCGATATTTTTGCCACCTTTCGTCAAGTGTGAGCATCAACACCCGTCTAACTGCAAATTGTGGAACTCATACAGTCGCATGCGTGGGCCACCCTGTATGTGCGTTCACAATAGTAAAAATAAAACAAACAAATGCGAAGGTTTTGTTTCAAATAAGGGTAATCGTATGCATTAAACTTTCAAATTTTCTTGTTGCATTTGAAATCTATTTTAGTGCAATTTCCATATTCCATTAAATAAAATTCTTAAAATTCGGAATTTAGTATTTAGAGCTTTATGAAATGAAATACACATTATGTAATTTCTTTTTTGATGGTTTTACGAAACTAATAAACGTCGAAATAAAACAAACACAAAGTTTTCACTAAATTACTTTTTTTAAATATTTTTTAACGACTTGTGTAGGAAAGCTATATATGTACAGGGTAAACCAATTAAAAGTTTTCAGCACAGCAATTATTGTTGGGTCGAGCCTGGGAAGTTTTACGGAAACAACGAGACACTCTGGGGACGTCAGGTGTTATAAATTTACCTCTTAATGATCATTTGGGCAAACTAACTTTTATTACGTCCCCCTAACTTTTTTATTGGGAGACCTATGAGTAGATTGCAGCAGATGAGTGATTAATTAGTTATTTACGTCATTAGTCCGGGAAGTGACCTATTAAAGCATGAGTAAAATGTTTATTTCGCCAAACAGTCCGGAAAGTGTTACTTAGCAACACTTCCCGGCCTAGTGATGTAATGTGCCATTTCCCGAACTCAAATTAATGACGGAAAGTAGCAATACCTGTACAGTTAGAAAAAAAAATTTTCTACTGCGCTACACTTGTGAGAGCATAGACTCTGAAGAAATAATTTGTATTTGTGCCCTTTTTGGCTTCTTATCGTGTGCATAAATGCTTAGTTTAGTGTTGGTTTGTTGAGAAGGCGTTCTATTAACTTCCCATCCGGTTTAACTTCCTGTAGCCGCATTTCCTGCCGACTCAATTGTGACCGTCTGCTGGTAATTGTTTACGAAAATAATTAAATTTAAAAACAGAATATTTACAACCCCTCCCAAAACCTCAAAGTTTACATTAAAATTCAATTGTTGTTTGAAAAGACACACAATTGAATAGAGTACAAAGAGGCTGCGTGCCCCTAAACACCGACTCGCCTATACGTTTTCATCGTTTCGCCCACAATGCGGCAGCTTGCGACGTGCACGCCGCACAATGGTACAGAATGCCAATACGCTTCCGGTTTTGTACAAGAACGACAAAATTACAAATTCAAAAGTTTTCATTAAATCCGCGATTTGAAAATAGTTTCATAGCTTGCACAATTAAAGTATGGACGTGCAAAAACGTGCAAAACTGTCGCTCCGAGAGACTAACGCGACAACTTGACGAGCGAAAGTCTTGGTTTTAATTAGAAAGGCGCTTTGATGTCCACCACTTCATATTTCAATGTTAATTAAAATCGGTTCTAATTGATGTTTGTGATTATCAACGGCGCGGCATTGTCTCGTAAATTGAATTTGCTTGTTTCGATGCAGCAGGAAGTTAAAGTTGAAATAATATCGAGAGCACAGCAAACTTCCGTGCGTCAGTCTGTCGGTCCGTCCGTCTGTTGTGGCAATTCACGCCCGCCTTTGCTCTAATCTGACGAGTTTTTCTGATCCGTCTGAAAACTCATCTACCAGTCCGTCTACCTGAAACGTCTGACAACCCATCTGTGAGAGTCAGTATGTTGGTTTGTTCGTCCGCCCGTTCGTCTGCTTGTCACGCAACCCAGTTAGTCTGTCTGTCCGTTCTCCTACTAGACTTGCTCTAGCCTGTCCGATTTCTTTGCCAGTCTATCAGAAGACTCGTCGATCCGTCCGTCAACCTGAAAGACCTGACAACCCGTCTACCCGTTTGCAAGAGTCCGTCCGTCCGTCCATTCTTCTGCCTGTCTGTTGTTTTGTTCGTCCATTTGTTCGGCTGCTCTCGTTCGTTTGATAGAGCGCGACGTTCTACTAGTGTTATGTCTATTCGCCTCCCGTCTGTGCAACTATTCGGAAGCTACAATTCCGCCCGAATCTGTCGTCAAAATCTTGAATCTCCCTAACCTTTTGTTCGTCTGTCGAAAGCGTAAAGCCTAAAATATTTACAAAACGCCGCGAAATTGTCGGAAAAGTTGTAAAAATGACAATTTTTAATTGAATTAAACACAGTCGATGCAGTAAAAAATGTTGGCTAAGCGAAAATAAATAAATCAATACGTTCACTTAACGTTTTTAATTGCGGCGCGTACAAAATTAGATTTGCGGCGGTTGAGTTTTAATTTTGGGGTTGAAAGTACTAAAGGGGAAGCACCACGCCGGAATATATTTATAAAATTTATTTAAATTTAATTAAAAGTGCCCGCTCTGTAGAAATAGCATAAACTAAATACAATGCACATTTTTTTAAGGTCACCCTGTATAAGAAGAGTCGCATTCTACAATAATCTTATTAGACTCGTATTAGCGAATTAAATGCTACAAATTAATACCAGATAAATTTTTTACAACGTATCCGGCTCGAAGGACCATCACACTTTTTGTTTAGTTCTCATCACTTAATACTTTCATTGTCAACGAGGGAATGTGGATAAACTGATTATACTGCTTAAAAATTATTACGAACTAACCACAAATTCACTATCGTACAAGCAGCTTCCAAAATGTTCGATAAATAGATTTAGGAAGGAGTGATATAAATACGGAGTGGACAAAAAACTGAAGTTTAACACATTTTTCTTCAAATAAGTAGGCCGTAAAACTTATTGTGGCTCTGCCATTATAGTATCTATCTATCTATAGATAACGCGAAGTTTCAACAATTTTTTTTACTCTGTACGAAAAACTATTTTGAATCAGAGCTGTCCAAAACGACACTTAATTCAAAATAGATTTTCAAATAATATATTATTAAAACTCTAACCTAGAAGTTTTCAGAAACAAATTCGTAACAAAATAAAGTTTAATGAGAGGTTAAATTTTGAAATAGGGTTGACCAAACTAGAAACTACGGTACGTCCATTTAATACGTAAGTTGCTTTTGTTTATAAAGTTAACTTTGTTTAAATTATCGAGAGAACATCCTCGAAAAATATTGGTAGGTTATAATTAATTTATAACAATGAAATTTGAATTCTAGGGGTGTCCAACAAATTGTACTCAGCACGTTTTTAAATAAATGCTACTAGATTTATAGACTCCGCTTCAAGTCAGACTTGTGGTGAAAGGCACTATTATAGTATAGTTGTTAGTATAATCAAGTTTTCTTAACCCTATACTGCTAGCAAAACAGGGATAACCAAAAAGTTTATTTTATAAAGAGTAAATACTATAATAAAAATAGCAGATTGGTTAGCAAATGAATAGACGAAAACTAAAAGCTCTTTGACACCTTTTTTGAACTAGGTACTCTAAAAGGGGTGTCCAGTGTCCAGGGAAGTACTGCCGCAAAATTTACTAGCCAAAACGTTCGAAAAAAGTATTCGTTTCATAAATTTATCTTTATAGTACCTAACTCAAGTGACTCACATAATTCAAACTTACATTTTTAAAGAGGGGTGTCCAATAGACGTTTAATTCAATAATTTATAAGTGCATGATTTAATTTATAGGTTCTATCAGAGACAAAATACTGGGAAATAATAATATATAACTTCTAGTAAAGATGACGTTGCCTCGCTTATGGAAACGGTACAAAGTGTCCGTACAAACGAGGAAGGTTCGAAATGCGTCTCGGGGAGGGATGCCCCCGCATTGTGGAGTTCATAGAAAGAACACGGCAAACGTTTGATTAAGGGTCTCTTTTTTATCCCCTTCCGAGGAGGGCCGGCGAGCAACCGGCATCGGGGATCTCAAGAAAAACCCCAGCCACGACCCCACTGAATTTTGGCTTGATACAAGAAAAAAATTTTTTGACGTGCCTAATTTTTGGCGACGTTTTACTTTCGGTAACGCCGAAGAGATTGTTCCGAAATTCGCGCGAGAAGAGGTCCAAAAAACCCCAGAGTGAGCGACTGGAAGCCCAAATTTCGAATTTTTTCCGAAACTTTTCTGAAAACTCCGCGCCACCCCTTTAGCTTCGCCGCCAAATTTGGAAACTTTCTAAAAAGCCCCAAATTTGAAGTTCGTTGTCAAAAAATTTCTGGAGCTTCAATCCGTCTAAACTTTTACGCGCGTGTCCCGGAAGTCGCGCCCGACGTCCCCCTAAAGTACAAATTGGATCGACTACAAGTTTGTCGGGGATGCGCCCTCTTAAAAAAATATTCGTGGGCATACTGTATACAATATACTAAAATCATATATACATTATCTATTTATTTATTGTTTATTGTGCAATTTACAGGTACAAACCCGATTGCCCATAAAGTATTTACAGGGGTGTCCAAAAGCTCCACACGTTAAATTAAGAAAATTTGTTAAGAAAATGAAATATTAATTTATGAGTTGCGTGCGTACTTCATTACGCTATCAATTTATTTGTTAGGGGTGTCCAAATGCTTACTAACATTTAGTGATAGGAGAAGTGTAGGCGCTCTTGTAGGAAATATAATGAAGGAAAGAGAAAAACACTTCTATAAATTACTCGGGCGCAACTGCAATTTATGGGTCACTTACAAATTGCTTTCTCCGACAAATTAGGTCCAAAAAGTCTCAAAGAGGGAATTCCAAAAATATTTTTTGCATAAATAATGCCCCGCGAACCGTAAAACATAAATATACAATAGTACGGTAGTAATTTAAGTTCGCGAAAAGGGGGCCTACGATTTTTACATTTTACCATTCTCATCGTAATATTGGGGAGAGTAACTGTAACAGCCCCAATGTTCAAATTTTTTAATAATAAAATTCGTTTAGGTTAGGTATGACTCCAGTGTTGTGGTTGTGACTAAATTAATTTTAATTCAAGTTACTGTAAGACTTGGAGGAATTACCTAATATTTGTGTATTTTTTGGCAAAACAATTGTGACATATATACGGAAAAGCTTTGTTGGCAAGATTTGCAACAGTTTTCTCTCTAGTAAGGAAAGACCAATCAAATTATCTTTAAGTAACAGAAATATTTGAATAGGACCTTAATCGTTTTTTTTTCAACAGGGGCGTCCAAAGTTTGTCTAAGCAACATGATTTATATCTAGTACAACAAATCTTGCTAGAAAATAACGCCGGAAGACTTTTCGTGTTATAAATCATGGATCTCGTTCGAATTTTCTCGTAATTTAATTATTTCGCTCAAACAAAAAACATCAATCTGGAAAAGTTGTGTAATAAAAAAAATTTCCATCTGTCTAATGATTTTTCGCTTGAAACATTCATCCAATTTTTGTTTAAATAATTAAAAAGTTCGTCAAGGTATAATTTAAAAAAAAATTAATAGCATTTCCTCTCTTTTATGGTATACGAATCAAAAACAAGTTTTAAACGGGCGCCGCGGACGGTGTAATTACGCAACACTTGGGATACACGTGCAATAATTTTAAAATTAAGCCCTAATTGATAAATTTCATTCTAATTGCGTATTTTAGACATTGAATAATGACAAAAACATACCCTTTTAAGGGTTGAAATGTATACCGTAAATAACTAACTGTTTTGTGACTTGAATATTTTATAATTTTACGAGGCTCTTAATATTTCTTACCGGTGGAAGATTGGACAAATTTTAATCAACTTACACAGTACTCAATTGACGTAGTGCCCAAAATGTCTTTTTAAGTTAAAAAGTGCCTTTTAACGAGTCGACTTCTACAACGAACTAAGCAACACACGAATATTTCGTTTAGAAAATAATACAACTTTAGTATTTATTAAAAATGAGTGGTCCTTCGAGCCGGATATTAACCTCACATCTCTTTGTGAGAGTTTGAACACTGCTCGTTAGCACTTATCTGGCAAACAATTGCACGAAACATATCTAAAAATGTTTAATTTTGCTCTCGCGTTCGATTAAAGCTGGGATGCGTTAAAAGGGCTCAATTAGCGACGAGTGGGTATTGAGTTTGTACTTGAGTGGCAAAATTTTTTTGTTTTTTTCCTAACGGTGTCGAATTAAAAGATTATAAGTGAACCAAAAAAGGAGAGTAATTAAAAAAATTATAGCAGCACGAGCATTGATAAATTACCGTTGGACATAAAAAATGCCGTTGATCACACACGTCAATGGTATACCCTCGAAGATTAATGAAGTTTCTTTTTTTACAACTAATACCTTTTTAGAGCCTATAAATGCGAGTTGTAGAATAAACTTAATTTGTTGCTTGTCTTATTTCGGCGTATACGAGGTGCGTACAAAAGAAAAAGCTCAAGAGGTGGCCTTTGAATTTCAAATAAAAGCGTCTCGTATAGCTATGCGAGTAGGAACTTTTATCCGGATTTCCTCAATAGACTAAGTTTACGCGTTTACGCTTTGAAAGACGCAGTGTATAGAATTTTTGTACTTTCGCACAACATAAATAAGAAGGATAACCCCCAAAAATCCATCTTGAAGGTAACGATTATTTCTAAAATCGACCATTTCCTTTCATTCGCTACGCGCGTGAAAGGATTTCTAACAAATTAAAATAGTTCGAGTAATAGCCGCCTTACGTTTAAAAAAAAGTATTTTTCCAAGTCCACGCAAAGGTGGTTAGTAACGTAAAAGAAATTAATAAGATTCCGTCGTGTAAACTACCAACACTTTCAATTTGTGGTTGTTGGATCGCTGTTTTGTTCGTAGCGAGTCGCATCAGTACGCAGAGCCCCAACCTACGTACTGTGTACGCCACTGGTTCAGACACAAAAAATTTTCTATCCGTAAACACAATTTTGGTCTTCATTAAACCATAAATAGGTCCCCAAATATCCATTTTAAAAGTGGACGTAATTTAGAAGCCAATTGAACAAGCTTTGAACAGTTAAAATTGCGTGCGTCGTATTTCAAAGTGATATATCCTCCTGAATTAATTAACGCGCGTTTTCATACCTGATAGTACATTCAAAATTTTCAATTAATAATAAACGAAAGGACGATTTACGTAAAATTGTGCGGTGTGCACATACACACGATGCCGTTATAAATACGTTTATGATATTATTCCCCAAGCATCCCGATATAGTGTTTCTTATAAAAATTTATTTCCCGCGAGAAGTAAGCCCACACTCTTGAATCTCTTTATTGCCCTTTTAAGGCTAAAAAAGAAACTATTTTGGTTTTTTATTAGTAGGCGAAATTTAAATAAAAGTAAAAGTAACACCATAAAATATAAAATGAAAAGACAGTGGAGTTTGTCAAGCAGTTTTTATTAAAAAACTTAAACGAGGTTTATACTATATACAGGGTGTTTGCAGTACTAGATAGAAACTTAAGAATTAGCGAGTAGGAGCCTCCCACATTAGTCCGTGGAGCAGCGAGTGCTTTGCTAAACGATAAAGTACAAAATTTTTAACGACGCAGGTTGAAAGAGTAATAAAGCCGACCGTCTACCACACCTAAGTGCTCTTTTAGCGCCTAAACTGGTAGTTTGATGAGAAAACTCCAAAAGACATAATTTGTATAAAATTGAGTGCTATTTACTATTATATTACAAGGCTTTTTGTAAACATGCGTAGTTTTCGAGTTATAAGCGATAAGCGAAAAAAAATAGTTTTTTGGCCAATTTTGGAATTTTGATCAAACTTTAACCCGCCCTAGCGCTGAAACTGTTCGTTTTATGAGAAAACTGTAAAAACAAAATTTGTTTAAAATTGAGCGCTCTTTACTTTTGTATAACAAGAGTTTTTTATAAAAGTGGGTAGTTTTCGAGTTATAAGCGATAGACAAAAAAAAAGTTTTATGGCAATTTTGACATTTACTGTAACGCGCTCTAGCGCTGAAACTGTTCGTTGATGAAAAAACTCGAAAAGACATAATTTGTAGAAAATTGAGTGGTCTTTACTTTTGTATACCAAGACTTTTTTCAAAAGAGTGTAGTTTTCGAGTTATAAGCGATTAACAAAAAAATGCTAGTTGGCATTTTTGAAATTTTTATCAAACTTTAACGCGCTCTAGCGCTGAAACTGATTGTTTAATAAAAAAATTTGAGGAGACCTAATTTGTAGAAAATTGAGTGTTCTTTACTTTTGTATAACAAGGCTTTTTTCTAAAAGTGGGTAGTTTTCGAGTTATAAGCGATAGACAAAAAAAAAGTTTTTTGGCAATTTTGACATTTACTGTAACGCGCTCTAGCGCTGAAACTGTTCGTTGATGAAAAAACTCGAAAAGACATAATTTGTAGAAAATTGAGTGGTCTTTACTTTTGTATAACAAGACTTTTTTAAAAGAGTGTAGTTTTCGAGTTATAAGCGATAAACAAAAAAATGCTAGTTGGCATTTTTGAAATTTTTATCAAACTTTAGCGCGCTCTAGCGCTGAAACTGCTCGTTTGATGAAAAAACTCTAAGAGACATTATTTGTAGAAAGTTAAGTTTTCTTGAATTTTGTATAACAACGCTTTTTTTTAAGTGGGTAGTTTTTGAGTTATAAGCGATAAACAAAAATATGCTTGTTTGCGTTTTTGAAATTTTTATCAAACTGTAACGCGCTCTAGCGCTGAAACTGCTTGTTTAATGAAAAAACTTGAAGAGACTTAATTTGTAGAAAATTGAGTGTTCTTTACTTTTGTATAACAAGGCTTTTTTCTAAAAGTGGGTAGTTTTCGAGGTATAAGCGATAGACAAAAAAAAGTTTTTTGGCAATTTTGACATTAACTGTAACGCGCTCTAGCGCTGAAACTGTTCGTTGATAAAAAAACTCGAAAAGACATAATTTGTAGAAAATTGAGTGGTCTTTACTTTTGTATAACAAGACTTTTTTCAAAAGAGTGTAGTTTTCGAGTTATAAGCGATAAACAAAAAAAATGTTAGTTGGCATTTTTGAAATTTTTATCAAACTTTAACGCGCTCTAGCGCTGAAACTGATTGTTTAATAAAAAAATTTGAAGAGACTTAATTTGTAGAAAATTGAGTGTTCTTTACTTTTGTATAACAAGGCTTTTTTCTAAAAGTGGGTAGTTTTCGAGGTATAAGCGATAGACAAAAAAAAGTTTTTTGGCAATTTTGACATTAACTGTAACGCGCTCTAGCGCTGAAACTGTTCGTTGATAAAAAAACTCGAAAAGACATAATTTGTAGAAAATTGAGTGGTCTTTACTTTTGTATAACAAGACTTTTTTCAAAAGAGTGTAGTTTTCGAGTTATAAGCGATAAACAAAAAAAATGTTAGTTGGCATTTTTGAAATTTTTATCAAACTTTAACGCGCTCTAGCGCTGAAACTGATTGTTTAATAAAAAAATTTGAAGAGACTTAATTTGTAGAAAATTGAGTGTTCTTTACTTTTGTATAACAAGGCTTTTTTCTAAAAGTGGGTAGTTTTCGAGTTATAAGCGATAGACAAAAAAAAAGTTTTTTGGCAATTTTGACATTTACTGTAACGCGCTCTAGCGCTGAAACTGTTCGTTGATGAAAAAACTCGAAAAGACATAATTTGTAGAAAATTGAGTGGTCTTTACTTTTGTATAACAAGACTTTTTTAAAAGAGTGTAGTTTTCGAGTTATAAGCGATAAACAAAAAAATGCTAGTTGGCATTTTTGAAATTTTTATTAAACTTTAGCGCGCTCTAGCGCTGAAACTGCTCGTTTGATGAAAAAACTCTAAGAGACATTATTTGTAGAAAGTTAAGTTTTCTTGAATTTTGTATAACAACGCTTTTTTTTAAGTGTGTAGTTTTTGAGTTATAAGCGATAAACAAAAATATGCTTGTTTGCGTTTTTGAAATTTTTATCAAACTGTAACGCGCTCTAGCGCTGAAACTGCTTGTTTAATGAAAAAACTTGAAGAGACTTAATTTGTAGAAAATTGAGTGTTCTTTACTTTTGTATAACAAGGCTTTTTTCTAAAAGTGGGTAGTTTTCGAGGTATAAGCGATAGACAAAAAAAAGTTTTTTGGCAATTTTGACATTAACTGTAACGCGCTCTAGCGCTGAAACTGTTCGTTGATAAAAAAACTCGAAAAGACATAATTTGTAGAAAATTGAGTGGTCTTTACTTTTGTATAACAAGACTTTTTTCAAAAGAGTGTAGTTTTCGAGTTATAAGCGATAAACAAAAAAAATGTTAGTTGGCATTTTTGAAATTTTTATCAAACTTTAACGCGCTCTAGCGCTGAAACTGCTCGTTTGATGAAAAAACTCGAAGAGACATAATTTGTAGAAAGTTAAGTTTTCTTGAATTTTGTATAAAAACGCTTTTTTTAAAGTGGGTAGTTTTTGAGTTATAAGCGATAAACAAAAATATGTTTGTTTGCGTTTTTGAAATTTTTATCAAACTGTAACGCGCTCTAGCGCTGAAACTCCTTGTTTAATGAAAAAACTTGAAGAGACTTAATTTGTAGAAAATTGAGTGTTCTTTACTTTTATATAACAAGGCTTTTTTCTAAAAGTGGGTAGTTTTTGAGTTAGAAGCGATAGACAAAAAAAAAGTTTGTGACAATTTTGAAATTTTTATCACACTGTAACGCGCTCTAGCGCTGAAACTGCTTATTTGATGAAAAACTTAAAGCGACATAATTTGTAGAAAATTGAGTGTTCTTTACTTTGTATAACAAGGCTTTTTTCTAAAAGTGCGTAGTTTTCGAGTTATAAACGTAAACAAAAATTTTGGTCAATTTTAGAATTTTTATCCAACTTAAACGCGCTGTAGCACCTAAACCGTTCATCTGAGTAAAGAAACCTGAGAAGTATAATTTGTACAAAATTTGATGTAGTCTATTTTCGTATAAAAGCTCTTTTTTCATAAAGTGCGCATTTTTGGAGTTATAAGCCAAAAACCGATAAAAAACCAAATCCCACTCTTCTCGAGCCATCCCTTAGTTAATGCTGCCAATTCGGAATGGCAGACAGACGGTTTTATTACTGATTTGCTATGTTCTTTCAGACTGCATTGTAAAAGTCAAAAATTGCGAATTTTGGCATATTTGGGTGCTCGAGCCTCACAAGCACTCTTCGTCAAGAGTCAAGTAGAAAATAGAATGTACTTCACTTTTGTACAGAAACAATCCACCAATCTCGAGTCGCCTCTAAGTTAATGCTGCCTCTTAGGTGTGGCAGACACCTATTACTAATTTACATTTCTCTTTCAGTCCACATCGTTAAAAATGTTGAAAAAGTGCCCGTTGCGTCCCAAACCATATTATGTTGACCCTCCTTTATCTGCATAAAGCAATGACTAGATCTAAAAACATAAATTCAATGTCTTTGAGAAAATTTCTCTTTATAAAACTCCACTTCACCTACATTAGGGACACCTTATATTTATTTAAATTCTGCAAAATTCTTTTCTCTTCGCTTTTTTTGCAGGTTAAACTTTAGGGTGTTTGTGGAAATTATTTAAGGACTTAGTATAAAGCCGAAGACTTAAACATATAAAAGAGGTTATAGTTTTTCATCACTCTTTTTCTTAAAACCTTTTTATATGTCGCTCGTAGCATAACATTTTTACTTTTATAGTTGAAATGCAAACTTTTAAATAAACCGTAATTTAAGTTCTTACACGACAATTTTTCCTTTGATCGTTAGAGCGAGTATCTTTTTTTAGGGCTGGAAACAAACTCTAAAGTAAAGAAAATATAATGTTTAAGAATAGTGAATAAGTACGTGGTTGAACTAAGAGGGTGGGGTGCTGGAGAAATAAAAATAATTAAAATTAGTGTTTCGCGTAGCGTCACTAACCGTCTTTGAAAGACCTCAATTTTTTTATTAAATCGGCCGGGCGTTTATTGTGAGCTCTCTGTTTTTTTTGACGACACACAAAAATCAACTAATGAACTGAACTTACCCACAACACGTGTCGGAAAAGCGTCACTTTTCCACCACCGATCTGAGACAAATTTTTTAACTTTTAATACGATAGGATTTTTAATCAAAAAACGTATTGAAATATTTATTGAAGTAACTGCGTGGACTGTGGACTGTATAACAAATCGTTAGTAAATAAATGTTTTCTGACTCGGAAGTAATGCCATTTTGATTCTTTTTGCTTGTCAAATTGCGGTTTATTTGTGCTGCGCAACATAATGTTAGCTCAAATCTCAAACATTTAAATTATTCAAAATGTTCAGCCGCGCGGAAATGTTATTTTATGCGGAAAAAAATTTGAGATTGAGAAGTAAATCGTTAAGAAAACAAAGGCTAACTTTGGTTGACGTTTTCATTTTAATAAATGAATATTTCTTTGTACAAACCAGCGTTTTTCAATCGTTGATTAAGCATCTTACAATATTTTGCCTTATTTGTCCTCGGCCTTTACGTTGGCGAACCTCGTAAGTAAGAGCGTCCTAATGGTCAGGTGAGCCGAGGATGATCCACGTGCGGGAACCCCCGAAACGAACTGATGGTAATTTAAAACGTTTTCCGAGCCACTGGTTAAGTAAACGCCCTTTTATCATATGATTTGTCGTAGATGAACCACATTTTTACAAAAAAATGCTCTTCGAGATTGAAAACTTTTGCTTTTTTTAGCTTTTAGTAATAATAAAAGAATAAGAAAAATTAAGGCATAAAACATTTATTTATAAGTTATGCACAGGATCTTTTAAAATGTAAATTGTACGATTTACAAAAGTTTTCCAGTCTTTTCTTTTTTAACTCAAAAATACTCTTTAAAGAACATCAATTTTTGAAGCAACTTTTTACATTTTCTAACTTCTCGTGCAATTATAAACACAAAAATATACAAATTTAATGCTCTTTATGTTAAACTTTTATAGCGAGTTTCAAGATATCGAAACATTCGAGATATGGAAGATAGAGCAAAAACGCAAACTTAAATTAAAAACAAAAAAGAACATTCTATTTGCAAAACTAAAAATATAGTTTACATCTGCCGATATAACATCTTAAAAGTTTTCAGCGCTCCGCGCCGATATAAACTCCAGGTCGATGCCGCGATTAATTTGGGGAGCCCTGCAGGTGGCGGACCCACGACTCGACAACCCAAACTTTTTGCGACTCCTCAAAACAGCCCAATTTTCTTGCCAAACCTTCTCTCCACGCACGACAAGAAGAATTGTTCCAAAAACCTCTAACAACCTCCTCTAAATCGCCCATTTCGCTTTACAATCGAAGACGGCCCTTTTAAAGTTGGAAATCAGTCCTGTAAGTTTATATAAATGGTCGACTCGTGAAAATATTTGGTAAACATCACGCTATCGAGCACGCACCTTTATATCTATCAACTGTTTGATGCGGTTGGAGTATTTCGCCCAAGTTGAAAAACGATGCGAAATGCGAACTGATGCCTTAAAGTGAAAAATAGGATTAATTTAATACCCCGAGAGAGCCAATAAGAATTGTTTTCGAAGCTTTCGAAAAATCTTTCACTTCAATTTTCTCCTTTGTTGTTTGCTCTTATTAAAATTTATTGATTTTGATTTTTGATATTAAAAATACTAAAAAATTTTTTTGTGTCGCTGTTTACCTCGTTATTTCGAGCACTTAGAATTAAACAATAGAAGAATAGTTTCTTATAAAATTCTGAATAGACGTTTCGTTTTGTTTCCTTACATAAAACGCCCGCATAGTGGGCTCGTCGTCTACATTGTTCAGTTTTTTTTTCGTTTATCGGTGCATTGTGTGGTCAGTGGTGGGTAAAAAAGTTGACAGTGGCGTACCAAGTCGGTCTAGTTCTTTTTACTATGTCAGTAGCGTCGCGGGTAGCGACAGGGTGAGTATTATGTAACGCTTAACAAAACCGATTTTGAGAAAATTTGGTTTTGCAACTATTTTGCTTATAATTCAAAAACTACGTATTTTAGAGATACATGTTGTTATACATAAATAAACTGCATTCAATTTTCGGCATATTTTGTCTATTAGGTTTTTCTCTTAAGCAAACAGTTTGGGCGCTAAAGCGTGTTAAGTTTGAACAAAGTTTCAAGACTGACCAAAAAAATGTTTTCTTAGTTTTTCGCTCATAATTCAAAAACTACGCACTTCTGGAGATACTACATACTTCTGTACGTAAATAAACTGCATTCAATTTTCTGCATATTTTGTTTATTAGGTTTTTTTCTTAGGCAACTAGTTTGAGCGCTAGAGCGCGCCAAAGTTTGAAAAAGTTTCAATATTGACCAAAAAACTGTTTTCTTAGTCTTTCGCTCATAATTCAAAAACTACGTACTTATGGAGATACATGCTTCTGTACATAAATAAACTGCATTGAATTTTCTGCATATTTTGTTTATCAGGATTCTTTTAGGCAACTAGTTTGGGCGCTAGAGCGCGCTAAAGTTTGAAAAAGTTTCAATATTAACAAAAAAACTGTTTTCTTAGTTTTTCGATCATAACTCAAAAAATACGTACTTCTGGAGATACATGCTTCTGTATACAAATAAACTGAAATAAATTTTCTACATATTTTGTCTATTAGGTTTTTCTTTGAGGCAAATAGTTTAAGCGCTAGAGGGCGCTGAAGTTTGAAAAAGTTTCAATATAGACCAAAAAACCGATTTCTTAGTTTTTCGCGCATAACTCAAAACTACGTACTTCTAGAGATACATGCTTTTGTACATAAATATACTGCATTAAATTTTCTGCATATTTTGTTTATTAGGTTTTTCTTTTAGACAAACAGTTTGGGCGCTAGAGCGCGCTAAAGTTTGCAAAAGTTTCAATATTGATAAAAAAAAGACTGTTTTCTTAGTTTTGTGGTTTTTCGCTCATAACTCAAAAACTACGCACTTCTGGAGATACATGTTTTTATATATAAATAAACTGCATTAAATTTTCTGCATATTTTGTCTACAAGGGTTTTCTCTAAGACAAATGGTTTAGGCACTAGAGCGCGTTAAGTTTGAATACAGTTTCAAGATTGCCCCAAAAGATGTACTTATTTTTAGTTTCTTGCTTATAACTCAAAAAATACACACTTGTAGAGAAAAATGCTTTTATACAAAAATATAGCACTTTAAATTTTCTACTAATTCTATTTAATAGATAGTTTCCAAAGACAAATGGTTTAGGCGCTAGAGCGTGTTAAAGTTAGACAACGTTTAAATATTAGTCAAACAATTTATTTTTCAAAGTTTTTTGCTTATAACTTAAAAATTATGCTCTTTTAAAGAAAGTTATGCTTATACAAAAATAATGTACATTAACTTTCCTACAAATTTTGTCTATTAAACGTTTCCGTAAGTTAAACGGTTCCGGCGCTAGAGCGCTTTAAAGTTTGAAAAAGTTTCAATATTGAGCGAAAAACTGTTTTTTTGGTTTGCAGCTTGCAACTCAAAAAGTACGCGCCTCAAAAACATACTTCAATAGAAAAGTAAATTATTACTTTATATGTGCGGTGTATTCTGTTTAATAGATGTTTTTCCAAGATTAATGGTTTCGGCGCTAGAGCGCGTTAAAGTTTGACAAAGTTTCAAAATTGGACGAGAAACTGTTTATTCGCCTTTTGCTTATAACTCAAAAACTGTGCACTTCTTGAGAAAAATGTTTCTATACAAAAATTTTCTACTCATTTTGTCGCATAGGTGTTTCCATAAAATAAACAGTTTAGGCATTAGAGCGCGTTAAAGTTGGACAACGATTCAAGATTGGCCAAATAACTTCTTTTTTTGGTTTTTTGCTTATAACTTAAAAACTATGTACTTGCAAAAAAAATGCTTTTATACAAAAGTATACTACATAAAATTTCCAACATACTTTGTTGGTTAGATTTTTTCTCTCAGACAAATGGCTTAGGCGCTAGAGTCCGTTAAAGTTTGATAAAGTTTCAAACTGACCAAACAACTGTTTTTTTTCATATTTTATTTTCCACGTTTTTGGCCCTCCTAAAAATCTAAAAAAAATAAAAAAGCAGCGGGATAAACTGTGGCTTTAAAAATTTGAAATTAAATTAATTGAAAAAATAAATTTTTTTCCATTTTTCAAAGTGGCGAAATCAAAAAGTGAGAGATTAAAAGCCCAAACATTTTGCTCCGTAAAATAATAGAAATTTATTGTGGCTGCCTAATACTAATCTGTGAATGGCTTCACATGCTGTCAAAATTAATACAAATGGTTGTGAATTTGACTGATCGAGTCCAGCAAGAGAGAAATGATAATATATTGATAATTATTTTCGAAACCTTGAGCCCCCGAGCTGTTGTATATCAGCGACATCGTACACATCATTTTAATTACACGTTATGAACTGCTAAATTAAGAGATGGGCCAGAGCTCAATTAACAGAAAGGGAATATTACGCAATTGTCTCCGACGTTAGACATTTACTCCACAGTAGGCAGCATTTTGCCACTTTCTGCAGAGACGTCTTCCTCTTTCACGCCCACGCGCCATATGTTTTGTTTTACATAAGTTCCATACTAGAGAAATATTTATTCAACATCAATTAGGAATAATTTAGGAGAGCTCGAATATGTGAGCCACGTATACGCTCCAATTCAAAATCAAGCCATGGTATGATAATATATATACGGCTTTGAGCCCTTGCTAGGTAGAAGAATCGGAAAAACTAGTTAAGGTAATCGAATAAACATACGTTAAAGTTGAAAGTTAAATTAGTGTCTAATTTTGCAAATTTTTTAAGCGCACAAAAAGCTCGAAAAGTCTATCAATCACTATCGTACCGAAATAGCCACGAGAGGACTTTTAGAAAATCTGAAAGTGTATAGAACGGCAACGTACGCGCAAATTTATTTAAATTCGAAAATAGGGATAGTTATAAAATGTGTTTTTTATGTTGGCAGAGTAATTAAAGTTCGCAATAATTAATTGGAACAAATATTTATTAAACAAATAAAAGTTATAGTTAACTGTGCTAACAAAATGGAACTGAAAAATGCAATTATCTCAATAAATATCTATCCGAGTCGACTGTAAAGGACAAATTAAATTAATTGTTCGGTGCACACTTTTTGTTTTGTTACGTTTAAAAAACAATTTTCAATTAACACGTTATAATATACAGGGTGTTGCGACTCACAATCAAAATTGTGGTTCGATCGGAACATTCGTGAAAATATTCGTAACAAGGTAGTTAGTAGTTATCCATAGTGAATATTGGACATCGAGGGGGGCGGTACTAAGTCTAGGTCGCGATTTTCGGGGTCGTTCCCATTCTTGACAAGGTGTAGTTACGCACTAGTTACTTTGCTCGCGTAAAAGTGTCTTGTTGTAGGTGGGTACACTGTCAGAATTTTTATACCCCGCCCTTTCATTATACGCAGGTGGCATTTCATTTTAGTTCTTCTGTTTTCATAATCTCTAGGGCCCTTCTCGTGTCGTTTCAAACATTCGTTCGTATACGTATAATAAAATATTAATAACGCGATATATCCATGTTCTTATTATTTGATGATGGCGAAATATTGCGCTTCATCTAAAAATATATTCTGATAGTGCCGACTCGAGTGGCATTTTATTAGATTTCTCGAATTACAATGTTTGTGCACACCATATCTATTGAAATAAGCGTTAAACTTTACAGCGTCGTACACTATAACGAGTAGATTGTAAAATTTTTCATGTTTTGTTAACGTAAGCGATTGTTAGTTTCTTTTTTTTGTACGGTGAGTGCTCAAGTCCAGAGTATTTTTACCAATAACGTACATTACTTGGACGTACAAGTTCAGCATATTTGATTCTACAACAATTTGGCGCCCAACGTGGGGCTTAAACAATAATTTGGCGCCTAACCTTAACGACCTTAATTCAGATTGTTACACTTTACAGATTTGGTGTGCGTCCTTGTGAGCGAACCTTTAGATATAGGCCAGTCAAAATCGACTCAAAAATACGCAAAATATGATGTTTGTATCTATGATTTTTTAGTATGTTGTTTGGACCCACTAGGGTAGTGTATACCCAAGTTTATAATCCTCTAAAAATTGTGGAAAAAGCGTAGCACACGAAAAACCGCGAAATTTTCGGACTTTTTAAAGTTTTTGTTCTATATCTCCTAAAGTATGCATTTTTAAACAAAAGCTATTATATACGTTTCTAAAGGGCATTAAACATGTGACAATTTAAGCCTAACCGGAGCTCTATACATTAATTAGTTACCTAATTACGGTACTATAAATAAAGCTAATTTTTTTCCAAAAACTAAAATTTTAGTTTTGGGCCTTTTTCAGACTAAAATTGCGGCTAAACCATTCATCCTACGAGTAGAATTTATAGAATAGAAGTTGTAGGCAATTTAAATAGCTTTAAATAAAATGCAAAGCGGGGTCTATAGGTCGCATAGTTCTCTCCAAATCTCAAAAATAAAGTAAAATCGCATTTTTTCAAAAATGTTCCAAAAGCTTTCTATCTTTTGTTTTTTGGTGTGGTAATGAAAAAGAAGGCATGAAATTAAACAAAAATAGCTTATTGTATACAAAATTTAAAGGACTATCCAAATATGGGTTCAGTTTTGTTCCAGGACTACCGATTTCAACGTCACAGGTGTCCAAAGTAAAAAATATATTCCAAATTTGTATGATTTTAATTTTACTTCGAGTTTGGCCCTCCGTAGCGGCTAAACTAGGGAATGGGTTTTAATAAAAAATTAAGCCTATTGCATTTAAAATTTAAAGGACTATCCAAATATGGGTTCAGTTTTGTTCCAGGACTACCGATTTCAACGTCACAGGTGTCCAAAGTAAAAAATATATTCCAAATTTGTATGATTTTAATTTTACTTCGAGTTTGGCCCTCCGTAGCGGCTAAACTAGGGAATGGGTTTTAATAAAAAATTGAGCCTATTGCATTTAAAATTTAAAGGACTATCCAAACATGAGTTCAGTTTTGTTCCAGAACTACCGATTCCGACGTCACAGGTGTCTAAAGTAACCATTATATTCCAAGTTTGTGTGTTTTGAATTTTACTTCGAGTTTGGCCCTCCGTAGCGGCTAAACTAGGGAATGGGTTTTAATAAAAAATTGAACCTATTGCATTCAAAATTTAAAGGACTATCCAAACATGAGTTCAGTTTTGTTCCAAGACTATCGATTCAGACGTCACAGGTGTCCAAAGTAACAATTATATTCCAAGTTTGTGTGTTTTGAATTTTACTTCGAGTTTGGCCCTCCGTAGCGGCTAAACTAGGGAAAGGGTTTTAATAAAAAATTGAACCTATTGCATTCAAAATTTAAAGGACTATCCAAACATGAGTTCAGTTTTGTTCCAAGACTATCGATTCAGACGTCACAGGTGTCCAAAGTAACAATTATATTCCAAGTTTGTGTGTTTTGAATTTTACTTCGAGTTTGGCCCTCCGTAGCGGCTAAACTAGGGAAAGGGTTTTAATAAAAAATTGAACCTATTGCATTCAAAATTTAAAGGACTATCCAAACATGAGTTCAGTTTTGTTCCAAGACTATCGATTCAGACGTCACAGGTGTCCAAAGTAACAATTATAGTCCAAGTTTGTGTGTTTTGAATTTTACTTCGAGTTTGGCCCTCCGTAGCGGCTAAACTAGGGAAAGGGTTTTAATAAAAAATTGAACCTATTGCATTCAAAATTTAAAGGACTATCCAAACATGAGTTCAGTTTTGTTCCAAGACTATCGATTCAGACGTCACAGGTGTCCAAAGTAACAATTATATTCCAAGTTTGTGTGTTTTGAATTTTACTTCGAGTTTGGCCCTCCGTAGCGGCTAAACTAGGGAAAGGGTTTTAATAAAAAATTGAACCTATTGCATTCAAAATTTAAAGAACTATCCAAACATGAGTTCAGTTTTGTTCCAAGACTATCGATTCAGACGTCACAGGTGTCCAAAGTAACAATTATATTCCAAGTTTGTGTGATTTTAATTTTACTTTGAGTTTGGCCCTCCGTAGAGGCTAAACTAGGGAATGGATCTAAATGAGAATTGAGCCTATTGTATACAAAATTTAAACCACTATCCAAGCATGTGTTCAGTTTTGTTACAGGACTACCGATTCCGACGTCACAGGTGTGTCCGAAGTAAAAATTATATTTCAAATTTGTGTTATTTTAATTTTACTTTGAGTTTGGCCCTCCGTAGCGGCTAAGCTAGGGAATGGGTCTAAATGAAGATTAAGCTAATTGTACACAAAATTTAAAGGACTACCCAAAAATGGGTTCAGTTTTGCTTCAGAACTACCAATTTCGACGTCACGGGCGTCTAAAGTGAAAATATATCTCAAATTCGTGCTATTTTCACTTTTCTTTAAATTTGGTTCTCCATAGCTGCTACGCTAAAGAATGGTTATAATTACAAATTAGGCGTATTGTACGTCAGTCTAGAAAGATATGCAAATACGGATTCGGTTTTGTTCCAGCTCTATTAATACCGAAGTTAGGGATGTTCGAAGTGGAAGCACATTATCAAAAATTCGAGAGTTTTTTACTGTTTTTTAGTTTGATCTTCCGTAGCGCTTAAACTAGAGAATGGGTCTAATTTAAAGTGTAGTGTAATTTTAGTGTAGCGGGCAGACTCTTAAAATGTGCACGTTTTTTTTCTGAAGTAGAATTATATTCCACCTTTACTGTCTGATTAAGAAACCCCAAAGGCACTAGAATATCTGCTTACGACATTTTCCCGTGGTACTGACAAAAGTTATGCGCCTTCGAACCTGAAATATGTGTCCTTTTTAAATTAATCTTTTCTATTAATTGTACTGCACTGTAATTTTGATGACTTATGTTTATATTAAAACACATTTCACCGTTTTTTAAATGATTGCATGCCTTCTTTTTCATTACCACACCAAAAAACAAAAGATAGAAAAGTTTAGGAACATTTCTGGAAAAATGCTATTTTACCTTATATAGATTTTTTTGATATTTCAAAAGAACTACGGAGCTTACGGACCCGATAATGCGTTTAATTTAAAGCTAATTAAATTGCCTACAGCTTTTATTCTATGAGTTCTACTCATAAGATCAATGGTTTAGCCGCAAATTGGGTCTAAAGAAGGTCAGAAGCTGAAATTTTCACTTTTTAGAAAAAATGTTCAATTTTCAAAGTGCCGTAATTCGGTAACTAATTGACGTGCAGAGCTCCGGTTAGGCTTAATTTGTTAAAAATTTAATGGTATTTAAAAACATATATAATGGCTTTTGTCAAAAAACGCATAGTTTAGGAGATATAAAGCAAAAGCTGCAAAAAGTTAAAAAATTTTGCGGTTTTTCGTGTGCTACGCTTTTTCCACAACTTTTAGAGAGTAGAGGCATTGGCTACTGTTTGACTGTTTAGTCGTAAGTCCAAGTCCGATTTAGAAATTCTTTCAAGGAGGACAATCTGAAAACAATAATCGTTCTTGGCGATTTAGCGTAATGGAAAGTTCCCACGAGGATGGGTCGTGGAGCGTGTTTTATAAATAATTAATTAACCGATTGATACGATGTAGTTAGCGGTTTTGTTAGTGAACTAAGCGAGTTAACTCAACTGATTGATTATTTATTACGACCCGCCCTTTCTAATATCTTATTTCATCGTCGACAATGAGCTTAGAAGTTAAAACTGAGCTGAAATATTGATGATGTTAGGGTGGGTTAGTGTCTAATACAAAATTAATTGGTAAATACCCAAACAAGTTATTCCGAGATTAGTAGTTATTTTCGAAGTGATCTTTCGTCTGCGTAATGTACGACGCTTAAATTAAATGTTTCACAAAATGAAAGACTTAAATATCTAGGCATTTTTAATGGTAAAACGCGAAGAACAATTGGAAGCCAATCAGGTGAAATAAAATGTTTTTCTTCAACTTTCTTGTTCTATTAAACGTTAAGCGGACTAAAAAGCACTCAAACTCTTGTTATTGTTGCAACTTTTGTGCTATTTCTTTTTATAGTTGAGTATTATTTTTCAGTAAGTGAAGTGTAACTCGAGAATTTTCGACATTGGACTCGAACTTTACCTATTGAATAAAAGCGGTTTACGATGCTATATTCGATATACTTAATGGAAATTCTATTGTTGAAAAAGGAAGAGATTTATGAAAACAAACAAAAAGATCACTTGGCGAAAAACAAACAAATGCGAATTAATAAAAAAAACTTTTTTGGGTGTTACAGTTCAATTAATGGCGAGAAAATTTCGTTATGCGTATCACTGTGGCAATATGTCGGAAATAAGGGTTGAGAGAATAAATTTATTCATTTTTGATCTTTTTAACCCTCATCTTTTATGTACTTTAAAGAAACGCGATTTTTTACAAAGTGTCTACATATGTGACGTTTATCATACTCTTTTTCAAGTTTTGTTTACTTCAGGAGGAAGAGTCTCTTCACTTGTACGCAAAAATTCATTTAAAAAACCGCGCAATTGACTTCCCCCGATGTAAATTACTTTCTAACTTAGTTGGTGCGCACTTTTATGCTTTTAGATGTCGCTTATCGTCAGAGCATAAAATTAAAAGAAAAGATAAAAGAAATTGTAAAGTAAAAATTTTTTCAACTTTCTAATTATAACGTTTTAGATAAAAAAATTAATTAAAAGAGGAAGGTCTTTTTTAATGTAATCTATAGGTACGCGTGGTTGATAAAAAAATGCTAATTCAATTTAAAGTTTCCTGAAAAGTGTGTTGCTGTTTCATCTTTACAGGAGTAAGTTTTGTAATTAAAAAAAAATTTCTTTTGCGCATTACTCGCGCTACTGCGCGACGGTAGCCCACCGGCAAATTTCGCATTTTCTTCTAAACCAAACCAGCAGAATCTACTAAGGTGCCGCAACAATACCATTCTGTCAGATAAGTCCGAGTTACACCGTCTGTCCGCTTGTACGTCTTTTAGTCTATACGGCGCTTGTTTACCTACATGTATACCTAATAAAAGTATAGCGGATTAAATCGCGCCATTAAATCCGCTAAAATCCGCATTTTTCCGCGGTATATGCATATTAAGTTAGAACCCGCATAGCCTATCTACTAATAAATGCCTAAACTTATTTCTTACCTTTACATCCTGAGTAACTGCTAAGCGACGTCGTTCTCGTTGGAAGCGATGCTAATCTGCCTCTACAGTGCGGACACGAATCAACATTATTTTGTTCCGAACGAGCCCACCTCGTAATTACGGGCGGCGGTAACGGAGGTGGCGGCGGCGACGGACTCGCGGAAGGACTAGACCAACACGGTTGTTCGACCACTTGACTCGCCCTCGATTGCATCTTTAAAAAAGAACGGTCGAATTAAAATGTGTGAAATAAACAATTTCGCTTTTAAAAAATATGAAAAATTGGTTCGAATTTAAGCGCACGCCTTTGAATTTAGTTTACATAAATTGGTGGAGAATGTAAAAGTGTAAACTAATAATAAATTTCCAATTAGTTTAATCTTTAAATTGGAGATTATTCGGATATACAGTGCAGCAGCTGTTTGGCGTAGTTCCAATTTACAAAAAAGTTGAAAGAATGGAATGAATCGGCAATAAAATTTATAAAGAAGTTAAAACTATAGTGCCTACCTACCTACACACCCCCAAACAACATTTTGAAAGATTTTTTAATACCGGGTGTAAACTACCAAATGTAAGCATAGGGATTGAACTTTGTTTGGAACGTTTATACCGATTCCTGCTCCTTAGTTCATCAGAAACTATCAAAAGCGTTCGAAACAATGTTAAATCCCTATGCTCACCTTTGGTGATTACACTCGGTATTGACAAGCTGTTTTTGTTACCACTTTAAGCGACTAATATCTGAGTAATTAACTAATTCACTGACTGACTAACTGTACTAGGTAACCGAATTGCCTAAATATGGGACATCGTAGCCTACAACCGGACGATTCTGCTAATTATTAATTAAAAACGCGCTGGCCCACTAACTCAAGAACCAACTTGCGTGATTGCCCGATCCTTATTATAATTATGGACCTCTAACCTAATTTACAAATAATGCTAATAAATTAACGAACTAATTTTGGATCCCGAAACCTATTTTAATACGCAATTCCAACTGCTGAAAGATTCAAAGTAAGACGACGACAATAACAATAAAGTAAATGGAGCAAGAAACAACCCAATAAAGAAAAACAGTCTTCGCTCCTGTTATAACAAATTTTTTTTTGCAAATCGTAAAAAAAATTTTTACGTCATAAGACGTAAGAAACGTTTTTAATCTTCATACGTCAGCATTGATAAGATTCCATTTTAACAAATTTACGATTTAAACATCATCGAAGATAAAGTGCAGCACTGGAGCTGTTTGGATGAGAGAGAGAGAGAGAGAGACAATGCGACGAAAAAAAGTTGGCAATAAATTTTTTTTCTGTATGTAACAATTTATTGCTTTTGACATAATACGTACACATTTATTTTATTGCTCGTTCTTGTAAAAGTCGAAAAGTACATGATTAGCTTGTCCCAATCGTGTGACGAATGAACTAAACTAATATATCAGTTGCTATTGGAGTAGGTATTTGAAAATTTAATTTGACATCTATAACTAACAACGTCGATTAATATGCAAAAAATATTTGGTGCCTGTACGATTCTAACGACGAAACAAAATTTTTCGGCATTAATCCATTTATATAAACATCTAATACTGATTAGCGACTCTAAAAGATCCCCTTCGATTTTAAACGAGCGATTTCGAAGCAAGTTTTTTCGCGATTTGCCTGGAGGAGGTCCGGTAAGAAATTGTAAGGCTTCCAGATGGGAAAGCCACCTCGAGAGGCCCAAAGAGCCGATCTAGATCCCAGATCGAGAGCTGATTAAATTCTAGCTATAAACGTAAACATCGCAGTAAAGACTCGACGTTGCTCTTTTTACTGTTCGACGAAGGGGTTTAATCTACATATTTTTGAGTTGAAACAGCCAACGGGGGCCGCAGGCCCGTGCAAGGCCCGTAGGGCCGAGAGGAGGCCCAAAGTGCTTTATCTACCTATTTTTTAGTAGAAACAATCAACTAACCACAGGAATCCAAAACTAATTCGGGATCATTTACTTTGAAGACTTAGCTTGGGCTCACAATTTCATCTTTCGCTTTATTACTCGCATTACCTTCAAAAGACTCAAGACCTTGACAGGGCGCCTCTTTGGTTGTAGTGCCTAGTTTTACTATTTGTGCGTCTTGGAGAGGTTTTACGTCGAACAACAAAGACGAATCTTCGACTGCAGCTGAGTCCATTCTGGACGCGGCTTTAACGGGTGCTAAACGTGCTTCGTAGAAGTTTCCACTTTTTTGTGCGAAAGATAAAAGAGAGCGAGTTTCTTTTAATTTCTAATAACAAGAAGCTGCGCCCCGGACAAATCGTTCACTAGAGAACCAGAGCGCGTAATTAAGAATTTTAGACTTGGAGTAGAGATTAAGTTAACAAACTTGAGGTTAAAACTGATGAATCGTTAAAGAAGAGGAAAATTCGTATAAGTTGAAAATTTCAATCTTACTCTTACTCTTTCTTACTTGCCGTTTAAGTGAGGCGTAATAAATAATTAAGGCCGTTTAACTTATTAAGTTTAAGTTACTTTACTTACACTATAAATAATCTAGTGTGCGTTTGTTTAAAACTTGCTCAGATTCTCTTAAACTTTACGCGCAATAGTTTATGTTTATAATAAATTACCCATAACGGTAGTATAAGTTTTACAATTAATATTAACTTAAGTATAACGGGGAGTTCGACTGAAAATGTTAACGTGCGTCGTTGATTGTGCTCGCATAACCTCACTTATTCGAAAAAAATTGTTTATTGAAGAGCGATTAAAAACTTAAATAAACAAAACCAAAAATGCCACTTGGAGACTGCAAGCCAAGAGGCCAGCTTGCTTATGAAATTCGTAGGCGACGGTAATCGACGCTTTGCGTCAGTTTAGGCGTTTCTAAAAAATTTGAAAAGAGGCCAGATGTGACGGTAGCGCCCAATTTCGCACAGGATTGCGTGGGATGAACTGGTGAGCTAAAATCGACCAAAACGTTCGAAACAACGTTTATTCCTTATACTGACAATACTGACATTTGGTGGTTTTTAGTTTATACTTATACACCCGGTATACTGTGAATCTGTGCCATTGGACGAATTTGATTCGGGAGAAGATTACAATTGTCTTTTTAAAGAGTTTACCACCGAAGTAACAGCGACTTACTTCACAACGCTCAAAAAATCACAGATTTCAAATTGAGTGTATTTCTTTTATTAAATTTACAAAAATAAATGTTAGAATGCACGGTATTTCGTTTATAAGAAGCTCCGAGATTTATTTGAACAGAAAAAAGTTTGTTTAAACGACGTTTTAAGCAAATTTTAATATTTTTCTTCTTCGTATACATAACTCAAAGCGAAAAATTTCGCTTATCTCGTAGACGATTGAAATTTTTTCTTATACGACAGTTGAAGAATTTAAATTTTTACATTTCGTACGAATCAAACGACGTCTAAAGTTATCGAATATCGGATTCGATTCAGTTGGCAATTGATTTCTCACCGGCGCGGTCTCGATTTTTGCAAATCCGAGAGTTGATTTTCGGAAACGTTTAAGGAATTTTAACACTTCTTGTAAAAAATTCTAGATTTACACGAGAATGACTCGATAAAATAAAAGCTTGGAACAATATCTAACGTTAGAGAATGGCATCATAAATCATTAAGTACAGGGTGCTCTAGGTATTAACGTCGTCAAACAAACAGTTGAGGTAGCTGAAATAAAAATTTTAAGAGACACAATTTGTAGGAAACTCAGTATACTTTATTTTTGTGTAGGGGCATTTTTCTCTAAAAGTGCGTAGTTTTCGAGTCCTTAGCGATAAAACATTATTTTAGTCGATCTTAGAAGTTTCTTTAACTTTAACGCGCGCTAGCGCTTAAATAGTTTACCTGAAGAAATATACTTAACAGATTTAATTTGTAGGAAGTTTCATGATCTTTATTTAAGTATAGAAAAACTTTTTTCATAAAGTGCGTAGTTTTCAAGTTATAAGCGAAAAACCTATAAAGGAGCCAAAATCTAACCTTTTCGAGCACTTCCGTGTGTTATCGTCTCTCGCTCGCCTGCTCGCTCTGCGAAATGCACCCATCAAACTTCAAAGGCGTTTACCACCACAAAAGCGGCACTTAAAATAATATACTACAATATATATAAACCTACACAAAAATGCAATTTTTTGGTATAAAAATTACATGATTTAGTTTTACCCTCAAAACCACCCTTCATACTTCAGCGCACTCTAGCACCTAAACTGTTCATTTTACAAAAAAATCTAAAACACATAATTTGTAGCAAATTGAATGTACTTTATTTTTGTATAGCACTACTTTTTTACAAAAGTGCGTAGTTTTTGAGTTATAAGCAAAAAAACATTTTTTGGCCGTTTTTGAAAGTGTTTATAACTTTAACGCGCGCTAGCGCCTAAATTGTTTACCTGAAGAAAAACTCATAAAAAATATCGTTTGTAGAAAATTGAATGCGCTTTACTTTTGTTTAAAAAAAATTTTCTCATAAAGTGCGTAGTTTTTGAGTTATAAGCAAAAAACAATTTTTTGTCCGATTTTGAAAGTTTTTGTAACTGTAAAGCGCGCTAGCGCCTAAATTGTTTACCTGAGGAAAAACTTATAAGAAATATTATTTCTAGAAAATTGAATGCGCTTTACTTTTGTTTAGAAAAATTTTTCTCATAAAGTGCGTAGTTTTCGAGTTATAAGCAAAAAACAATTTCTTGGCCGATTTTAAAAGTTTTTGTAACTTTAAAGCGCGCTAGCGCCTAAATTGTTTACCTGAGGAAAAACTTATAAGAAATATCATTTGTAGAAAATTGAATGTGCTTTACTTTTGTTTAAAAAAATTTTTCTCATAAAGTGCGTAGTTTTCGAGTTAAAAGTAAAAAACAATTTTTTGGCCGATTTTGAAAGTTTTTGTAACTTTAAAGCGCGCTAGCGCCTAAATTGTTTACCTAAGGAAAAACTTATAAGAAATATAATTTGTAGAAAATTGAATGCGCTTTACTTTTGTTTAGAAAAATTTTTCTCATAAATTGCGTAGTTTTCGAGTTATAAGCAAAAAACAATTTTTTTGCCGATTTAGACAGTTTTTGTAACTTTAAAGCGCGCCAGCGCCTAAATTGTTCACCTGAGGAAAAACTCAAAAATATCATTTGTAGAAAATAGAATGTGCTTTATTTTTGTTTAAAAAAATTTTTCTTATAAAGTGCGTAGTTTTTGAGTTATAAGCAAAAAACAATTTTTTGGCCGATTTTGAAAGTTTTTGCAACTTTAAAGCGCGCCAGCGCCTAAATTGTTCACCTGAGGAAAAACTCAAAAATATCATTTGTAGAAAATTGAATGTGCTTTATTTTTGTATAGAAAAACTGTTCTCATAAAGTGCGTAGTTTTCGAGTTATAAGCAAAAAACAATTTTTTGACCGATTTTGAACGTTTTTGTAACTTTAACGCGCGCTACCGCCTAAATTGGTCCCTTGAGAAAAAACTCTTAAGAAATATCATTTGTAGAAAATTGAATGTGCTTTAATTTTGTTAAAAAAATTTTTCTCATAAAGTGCGTAGTTTCGAGTTATAAGCAAAAAACAATCTTAAAGTTTTGGTAACTTTAAAGCGCGCTAGCGCCGAAATTGTTCACTTGTGGAAAAACTCTTAAGAAAGATTATTTGTTTAAAATAGAATGTACATTATTTTTGTTTAGAAAAATTGTTCTCTCAAACTGCGTAGTTTTCGAGCTCTGAGCGATAAAACAGTTTTTTGTACGATTTTGGAAATCTTTTAACTTTAACGCGCGCCATTGCGTAAATTGTTCACCTGAAAAAATTTTAAGAGATATCATTGATAGCAAATTTTGTGTACTTGGTTTTTGTTCAGAAGACTTTTTCTCATAAAGAGCGTAGTTTTAGTTATAAGCAAAAAACCGAATAAACAGAGTCAAAATCTATCTTTCTAGAGCGTACTCCAAGTTATTATTGCCATTGCCTTTCGAAGGTCAACACTACAACCTTTGCACAACCCACTTAATTTTTCCATATTTTCGCCATTTTCACCAAACTACAAATTACAAATTTAATTGGATTAAGAGCTTATATTATGGCATTATATCGACGTTGCCGCTGGTTGTAATTATTAATTATAGTTAAAACATGGTTAAAATCATTTCGACTACGGTACATTTACCACGAAATGTTCATCTATGATAAACAGCATTCGTAGAACAATAAATTAGCAAACTGCTCGAATTAGGGTTTTATGTATACTTGCGCAAAATAGAAATAGAATATTATAGAAGAGATGTAATTATCGTCTTACTTTGGCTATCCGTTTTCTCTCGACGGATTTAACCTCAAACGTATAATCGCTAAACAAAGAGATTTATTCACACCGTCGAATTATACAATGATATTTCCAGACGGTCTGTGCTAAAGAGCAGAGCAAGACGAAGATAAATAGCCGACAAATAATAAATTAGCCCTAAAAGGCCATGAATTAGATTGTGACAAATATTTATACTTTGCAACTAAGTTGATTTGTTTTTCCGCGGGGAATTGTTTTGTTTTCTCTCGTGAAATTAAAATTTTAAAATTTTTCCGTTCTACCGAAAATGGGACTTGATAGTAGATACATTATGAGGTGATCGACTAAGTACAGAAAGTGCCTTCTTACAAGAAAGTGGTTTAACCAGGGGTAAACCAATAGGGTAGGTAATTACCCGGTACTCTCGTTACATGTAGCATCATCTAGTAACCCCTCAACCTAAAAATGACAATAAATCGAAATTCAAATTCGTTTTTTAATAATTTATTTTATATCGCCACAATCGTATTATATTGTACCACAAATTGGTTTTTCAAATTTGTATGAAAACTCTTTCAAGCGAGCCACTATAGCACAACCCTCTTTTTAAATATTATACAAATAAACCGTCCCCATTTAAATTTCTTTCGAGAACGAAGTTATGAGAAAATGGCGAAAAAACAAGGAAAAAAATTAGAAAAATAAATTTTCGATTCGGAAAGTTAAGAAGCGCGCTTTTATCGTTTTGATACAACTGCATTAAAGCAATTGACAAACTTTAATCGTTAGAAGAGTAGGAAAAAACTAAAAAACATATTTTCAAATGTCAAGAAAACTGAAACCGTACGAAAGAAGAAGGAAAGAATGTAAAAAAGTTTTCCCTCTATTAATTTTCGTTTATGAAGTTTTGGATTTGTTATTTATGGAGGATAATAAATTAATTTTAAAACGCCTTTTTACAAAAAATGGCGGTAATAGATGTAGTTTTTTTTGCATTTTCAAAAAAGTGCGATCTGGGAAAGGTCAGTGGAGTAGTTGCATTGAATCGTTACATTTGAAAAGTGCACGAAAAATTGTTTTGTTCTGTACATCGCAGTTATAGACACTTTCCAAGTCACAGATGAGCAAACAGGCAAGCCAACAGCATGATAAGAGACTAGTTTAGTAGGTCTAATAAGGGGTCGAAGAGCGAGTAAACAAAACTTACACCTAGGAGTCTACCACTCCTAAGTGGGAGCATTAACTTGGGGATTGTTGCTATTTTTTCAGTTTTTCGCTTATAACTTAAAAACTAATTACTTTTTGAAAAAAGTGCTTGTATATAAAAATAAACTAAATTAAATTTGCAACAAATAATGTCTCTTCAGTTCTATCTTCAGACAAACGATTTAGGCGTTAGAGCACGTTAAACCTGATTTTTTTAGTTTATCGCTTATAACTAGAAAACTACGCACTTTTTGAAAAAAGCAATTTTATAAGAAAATAAACTAAATTAAATTTCAAAGAAATTATATCTTATAGACTTTTTTGTCAGACAAACTGTTTAACCCTTTCATAGGTGGTGGGAATTATTTTTCCCACCTAATATTTATATCGTTCTGGGCAGTGTACAATATTATTCCCATATTTGCTGCGTAGTGTCATCTAGTAATAACTTTAGAAAACTTAAAAAAAATTGTTTCTGGGGAAATTACCGGATGGTACTCTAAATAATTTAAATTTTGTTAGAAACTTGAACGTATAGTCAATTTTTCTAGGAGTAAATTGTACTTATTTTGTTAATTATTTGTTTATTTCGATTTAAGGGCGAGTACTAACGATTTTAATGCTTTTCTTGTGTATAATAGGCCTTCTTTGAATAATTTATAACTAAAAAAAATTTAATATTTTGTTTGTTTTTATGTTGAACGTAAATGCGCATGTGGGTAGTATACTTCCCACCGCTCAACTTATGCGCTATTTTTTGCCTATATAATGATTCTATTTCTGTTGTTTTATCACTTATTTGTAATTGAATTAGAAAATGTGGAATTTGAATGATCCTAAACAAGCCGAGTCGGCGTTAGAATATTTGTAGTCTTCCTGACGATGAGGTAGAATCCGAAAATGAATGGGATGAGGATGTCGGAAATGAATTGCAGGGTTTAGAATTGATGTTGACTTCAAATTCAAGTCGAGACAGTCTTAGTACGCCAATTACACCTGTAATCGATATTAGGAACCATGATTTTTACCTTTACCTCCTCCATCACGTGAAGTTTTAATGTCCAACATAAGGAACTGGATTATTTTCCAAGTATTTTAGGAAATGACTTACTTATTACAATTAATAGTTAACGAAACTAATTCCTACGCGGTACAAAATATACAAAGAAAAAGCAATATCAGTACGGCACCAGGTCCATCCAAAAATTGGAAAGACACTTTATCCTAATAATAGGCAGTGGGAAATATTATTCCCACCATTTCTATATCAAAATGGGCAGTGGGAACTATAATTCCCACCAGTCGTAATCAGAAATTGAAAGGGAAAAAATTTTTTTTTTTGAATTGAATCCCAAGTAAATGACACCTTAAACGTTTTTTTGGATATTTTAAGAATTTTTAACTAAAATATACCTCATGCCCATGAAAGGGTTAAGAGTTACAGAGTGTTAAAATTTGACAAAATTCCGAAATCGGTCAAAAAATTGATTTTTTTAGTTTTGCGGTTATAAATTGAAAATTAGGAACTTTTAATAAAAATACTTGAATATGAAAATGAGCAACATTTAAATTCCAAGAAATTATGATTCCTGACGTTTTTCTTCAGATAAACGGTTTAGGCGCTAGAGCGCATTAAAAATTTGACAAAAATTCGGAAATCGGTCAAAAAATTGATTTTTTTAGTTTATCGGTTATAACTTGAAAAGTAGGCACTTTTTAAAAAAATACTTCGATATGAAAATAAGCTACATTCAATTTCCAATAAATTATAATTCTTGATGTTTCTTCTTGAGATAAACGGTTTAGGCGCTAGAGCGCGTTAAAGTTTGACAAAAACTTCAAAATTGGTCAAAAAATTGATTTTTTTAGTTTATCGGTTATAACTTGAAAAGTAGGCACTTTTTAAAAAAATACTTCGATATGAAAATAAGCTACATTCAATTTCCAATAAATTATAATTCTTGACTTACAAATTTTTAAATATTTAGGGTTAATTATATATTTCGCTGTCTCGACGCATTTAAACAATGCCGGATAGCTTGTGAAAGTATGTTGACCTCCGTAGTGTATTGGGTATAGGCGTGCTACTGGAAATAGCAAAGTCTTGGGTTCGATTCCCGAGGCACTTGGTGGAAAACAAATTTTCTCATTTAAAGTTTTTTCACTTATGTGTGTATGTTGGGGTTCATTTACAACGTATTAGATCTATATAATTCTTGACGTTTTTTTTTAAATAATCGGTTTAGGCGCTAGAGCGCGTTAAAGTGTGAGAAAAACTCCAAAATCGGTCTAAAATATGTTTTTTTTAGTTTATCGGTTATAACTTGAAAATTAGGCACTTTTTAAAAAAATACTTTGATATGAAAATAAGCTACATTCAATTTCCAATAAATTATAATTCTTGATGTTTCTTCTTGAGATAAACGGTTTAGGCGCTAGAGCGCGTTAAAGTTTGAAAAAAACTTCAAAATTGGTCAAAAAATTGATTTTTTTAGTTTATCGGTTATAACTTGAAAAGTAAGCACTTTTTAAACAAATACTTCGATATGAAAATAAGCTAAATTCAATTTCCAATAAATTATAATTCTTGACGTTTTTTTTTCAAATAATCGGTTTAGGCGCTAGAGCGCGTTAAAGTTTGAGAAAAACTCCAAAATCGGTCTAAAAAATGGTTTTTTTAGTTTATCGGTTATAACTTGAAAATTAGGCACTTTTTAAAAAAATACTTTGATATGAAAATAAGCTACATTCAATTTCCAATAAATTATAATTCTTGATGTTTCTTCTTGAAATAAACGGTTTAGGCTCTAGAGCGCGTTAAAGTTTGACAAAAACTTCAAAATTGGTCAAAAAATTGATTTTTTTAGTTTATCGGTTATAACTTGATAATTAGGCACTTTTGAAAAAAATACTTTGATATGGAAATGAGCTACATTCAATTTCCAATAAATTATAATTCTTGATGTTTTCCTTGAGATAAACGGTTTAGACGCTAGAGCGCGTTAAAGTTTGACAAAAATTCCAAAATCGGTCATTACATTTACGTAATACATTAAATTTACTACAAATTATGTTTCACAGGTTGTTTACTTCAGACGAAAGGTTAGGGGCCTAGTAAATCCATCGGCACGACCCATACAAGACAGGCAGAAGAGCACAGGCGAGCGGGCTGACAAAAAGAAATTAAACGAACAAAACCCACTCCTAAATAAAACCACAAAGTATAAGCTTCATGTGTCGTGTGTAAGATGTTTGTTGAATAACCTTTCTGCTACAAGATAATTCTATCTGAAAGAAACTTTTTCGACGTAATGGAGTAATCAAATCAGTAAACTTGACAGGGCGTTTCCCTACCTCTCACTACATCTGCTACATCACTGATTTCGAATAGTCTCAACGTGTTCCACACAACTGGGCTCAGTGGCACAATGACAAACTTGCCAATATCTTAGAACTAACTTGTACTTTGTACAAAACATCGTTTGTTACAAATAGATTACACTATTAGATGGAGTTAATTAAACGCTTGTTCACTTAAAATACGTAATTACTTAAAATTTTCTTGTGTAGTATACGAGGGTATATCGGTAAGTTTTCAGCTGAAGAACTATAATAATATATGGAGGTAATTACAGTAGTCATGCAACAGCTATATTTATAAAGTTTTAATAGAAAGTCGTATTATACAGGGTGTCCCAGGACGAGTATAAATAATCCTTATATTTTTGACTCACTATACTCTTGGAAATTGCTTTACCTGTTCGAAGTGAAACTTCGGGGAGGCATTGAAAATAAGTCATTAATTCCTCGTATATCAACTCTATGGCAACGAACAACGAACTCTTCGGTAACGGATTTTGTTTTATTGCACGTAAAACTTGCTAAGCTAACTGGATATAAATAATCTTCAGCAATTTTAAGTTTTAATTACGTGAAAAAGTCACTTCGAAGACAACTTTTTAAAAAACCTCAAATTTAATTTCGTGCCGTAACTTTTACTTCTTATCCCGGCAGTGAAGTTATACGAAACAGTCAAATTATATAACCCACAAGAGAAATCATCACAGTCATAAATTGTTAAATTAACGAAATTACGTTAAAAAATCGATTCGTTCTCATTTCGCATTTTTTTTTAAACTAAAAATTACCCAGACGACGTTTACCAAGTCCAAGCTTTAGTACCCATCAATAAAAGAAGGCGATCGCAGTTTGAAAAGCTCCAACCTTTTTCACTTACATGTTACACAGTTACACGATATAAAAGTCAGGGCACTTCAATAACTTTTTTTATTATTAAAGACGAAAAGTTGATACTTGGGGACTGCAGATGGCGAAATAAAAATTTCTGTTACGTTTAAAACGTCTTTCGAATGGAATCATAAAGATTTGCTGTATCTACATAGCGTGTAAAGAGCCCAACAGCTCAAATATAGATCTTATCGTTACATACACCGCAGGAAGTAGTAAAAATAAAAGCCGAGCTCCTTTTCGCTGTTGGCTTAGAAACAATACGTGCCTCTCAAGCGCCGACTATAATTTTGTTAAATTTAATCCAGATTGCGTTTTTAACCTGGTAAGGGCACTCGCGTACACAGACGGTAAAACGACTTTAATGGCAGTTAGTGCACTTGAATGATCGCACAAAAATTTTAATGTTTGGCCGTGCTGAACCACAGAAAAGTTTATTGGCCACTAGCAAGTGAACTTTCCTCTTTTCATTTTGTAATTCGTAGAAGTTTCATTGTACAAATTGTGGACTAGCGGACAAGTATTTACCAAAAGACATAAATATAGTGGCCAATAATTATTTCTCCGACTGTACATGATAATTGTTTGTTTAATTAGTCGTAGAGAGAAACGCAGTGGGTGCCTGCCTTAAAGGGAGAGCTGGCTATAGTGGTATCAAGTAAGTGCATACTGAATCTGGTCCTATGCTTGACATTGACTGCTTTCTCTAGTGGTGGTGATAAGAGATAGCCCCTTCTTTACATCCACCACCTCTTTTTGAAGTTCAAGCGGAAATTTCTGCAGAGGGCCTTGCTCGAGCTATACTCGTGAAAAAATAATAATCTTGGAAGCACCAAGCACCTGTACTAAACGATAAAATACCAAATTTTTAACAATTCACGCTAAAACCGACCGTCTGCCACTCCAAAGTGCTGCTCGAGAAGGGTGGGTTTTTGCTATGATTTCTGTTTTTCGTTTATAATTCGAAAACTACGCACTTTATGACAAAACTCGTTCTACATTAATGTAAACTACACTTAATTTCCTACAAATTATATATCTTAAGACTTTTTGTTCAGTTCAACGGTTTAGCCACTAGAGCGCGTTAAAATTTGACAAACATTACAAAATTTCCAAAAATTTTTTTTTTGCTTTATCGCTTATAACTCAAAAACTGCACACTTCTAGAAAAAAGTATTTTTATACTAAAATAAATAAAATTCAATTTCCAACAAAGTACATCTTTCAGATTTTTATCGTCAAACGTACAGTGCAGGTGCTAGAGCGATTTGAAGTATAGGGGTGGGTTTTTGAATGTTAAACTAAACCGTAAGGTACTTGACAAGTTTATTTCTCTAAAAATTGCTTTTTTTGAGTGCGTTATATGTTATATATCAATATATTGTGGCGGACAGTTTTAAGTGCAGTTTTCGTGGTGGTAACCAGTCGATAGAGTCCTTTAAAGTTGAATAAAATTTGACTCCGGACTACGAACAATATACACTTTACTTGCGCTGTAGTTGTAGCTTGTAGCTGTAGCGCTTAAACCGTATATCTGAGGAAAAACGCTTAATGAATTTATTTTGTAGGTAATTAAATGTACTTTATAAAAATGTCAAACTATTGCTTAGTTTTAAGTGCTTAGTTTTACAGTTATAAGCAATAAAACAGTTTTTGGTCGACTTCGAAATTTTTCTCAAGCTTCAACACGCTGTAGTGCCTAAGCCGTTTATTTAAAGACAAAACCGCACAAATATATTTTGTTGTAGATTTAGTGTAGTTTACATTAATGTAAAAGGTTTTTTTCATGAAGTGCGTAGTATGTGAGTTATAAAGAATAAAACAGTTTTTTAGCCGATTTTGAAATTTTTGTCAAATATTAAAGCGCTGTAGCGCCTAAACCGTTCATCTGTGAAAGAAAACCTAACGAATATAATTTGTAAAAAATTATGTGTAGTTTATATTACTATTGAAGCACTTTTTTTATGAAGTGGGTAGTTTTTGAGTTATATGCAATAAAACGGTTTTTTAGACGATTTTTAAATTTTTGGCTAACTTTAACGCGCTGTAGCACCTAAACCGTAATTTTGAAGAAGAAAACCTAACGAATATAATTTGTAGGAAATTTTGTGTAGCTTACATTACTATCAAATCACTTTTTCATGAAGTGCGTAGTTTTTGAGTTATAAGGAATAAAATAGTTTTTTAAGCGATTTTGAAATTTTTGTCAAACTTTAACGCGCTGTAGCGCCTAAACCGTTTATCTGTGAAAGAAAACCTAACGAATATAATTTGTAGAAAATTTTGTGTAGTTTATATTACGATTGAAGCACTTTTTTATGAAGTGGGTAGTTTTTGAGTTATATGCAATAAAACGGTTTTTTGGACGATTTTTAGATTTTCGGCTAACTTTAACGCGCTGTAGCACCTAAACCGTAATTCTGAAGAAGAAAACCTAACGAATATAATTTGTAGGAAATTTTGTGTAGCTTACATTACTCTAAAATCACTTTTTTATGAAGTGCGAAGTTTGTGAGTTATAAAGAATAAAACAGTTTTTTAGCCGATTTTAAAATTTTTGTCAAATTTTAAAGCGCTGTAGCGCCCAAACCATTCATCTGTGAAAGAAAACCTAACGAATATAATCTGTAGAAAATTGTGTGTAGTTTATTTTACTATTGAAGCACTTTTTTTATGAAGTGGGTAGTTTTTGAGTTATAAGCAATAAAACGGTTTTTTAGACGATTTTTAAATTTTTGGCTAACTTTAACGCGCTGTAGCACCTAAACCGTAATTCTGAAGAAGAAAACCTAACGAATATAATTTGTAGGAAATTTTGTGTAGCTTACATTACTCTAAAATCACTTTTTTATGAAGTGCGTAGTTTGTGAGTTATAAAGAATAAAACAGTTTTTTAGCCGATTTTAAAATTTTTGTCAAATTTTAAAGCGCTGTAGCGCCCAAACCATTCATCTGTGAAAGAAAACCTAACGAATATAATCTGTAGAAAATTGTGTGTAGTTTATATTACTATTGAAGCACTTTTTTTATGAAGTGGGTAGTTTTTGAGTTATATGCAATAAAACGGTTTTTTGGACGATTTTTAGATTTTTGGTTAACTTTAACGCGCTGTAGCACCTAAACCGTAATTCTGAAGAAGAAAACCTAACGAATATAATTTGTAGGAAATTTTGTGTAGCTTACATTACTATAAAATCACTTTTTTATGAAGTGCGTAGTTTGTGAGTTATAAAGAATAAAACAGTTTTTAGCCGATTTTGAAATTTTTGTCAAATTTTAAAGCGCTGTAGCGCCCAAACCGTTTATCTGTGAAAGAAAACCTAAGGAATATAATTCGTAGGAAATTTTGTGTAGCTTACATTACTCTAAAATCACTTTTTAATGAAGTGCGTAGTTTGTGAGTTATAAAGAATAAAACAGTTTTTTAGCCGATTTTGAAATTTTTGTCAAATTTTAAAGCGCTGCAGCGCCCAAACCGTTCATCTGTGAAAGAAAACCTAACGAATATAATCTGTAGAAAATTGTGTGTAGTTTATATTAATATTGAAGCACTTTTTTTATGAAGTGGCTAGTTTTTGAGTTATATGCAAGAAAACGGTTTTTTGGACGATTTTTAAATTTTTGGTTAACTTTAACGCGCTGTAGCACCTAAACCATAATTTTGAAGAAGAAAACCTAACGAATATAATTTGTAGGAAATTTTGTGTAGCTTGTATTACTATCAAATCACTTTTTTATGAAGTGCGTAGTTTTTGAGTTATAAGGAATAAAATAGTTTTTTAAGCGATTTTGAAATTTTTGTCAAACTTTAACGCGCTGTAGCGCCTAAACCGTTTATCTGTGAAAGAAAATCTAAGGAATATAATTTGTAGGAAGTTTTGTGTAGCTTACATTACTATAAAATCACTTGTTTATGAAGTGCGTAGTTTGTGAGTTATAAAGAATAAAACAGTTTTTTAGCCGATTTTGAAATTTTTGTCAAACTTTAACGCGCTGTTGCGCTTAATCCTTCATCTGAAGACAAAACTTGTACAAATATAGTTTGTAGGAAATTTGATGTAGTTTATATTAATATAGACACACATTTTTCGTAACATGGTTAGTTTTTGAGTTATTAGCGAAAACCTATAAGAAAGCAAAAACCATCTTTATTGGTTTTAATACTCATTTGCAATGTTCTTTTAGGGTGGTTAGCTGCGATTTAATTTTTTTACTGCGTCGAGCCACAGTACGCTACAAGCCTCGAATAGCTAATTTACACCAACTAAATAATTTACGACCCGATTTGAATCTATGCCTTCCTTTGAAGTGTCCTCGACGTCAATTATTAACGAGACGAAGCTGTCTACGATCTAGGAAATACATTAATAATTAGCCCCCAAAATCTTAGACTCTCGTTCGAAGTAACCGCACCTGAATTTAATTTTACGTATAAGTTTATCAAGAAAATTTAATTAAATCTCTTTAGCTTCAATTCTTAAATTCCTCTTCTTGAGACGGCGTAGCGGACTGTGTAGTCGAGGAAGCACCGATTGCCATTTTTAGCAAAGTACAAAATGAGACGACCACAAACTGAACTATTTTCGCGACGAAAGTCAATTTTAAAATTCAACTTTAAGCAAAATATTTTGCCGATATTTACACGAGTCTCGGAGTATAAAACTGTGCAAAACTTTCTTAACTGGCGCAATTCGTAAGTACACACAGGATGTTACAGTTGGCTTGAGTTATCCAAAATATGTAAAAATTCAAACTTTATACTTATTGATATGTTTGTAAGCAAACTAAAGTAATAAAAGAACTTTTTCCGGTCTATTTACATATTGGAGAAAAATTTATTTAGGGATTACAAATTTTCTTTACGCGCGTATACTTTTCCACGAGTCCACGAGCTTCGCACAGCTTGTTACCTTTTTAATTATTATTTATTCTCGACGCGCACAAATTAAATTTTTTATATTTCCTACGATATTAAAAAATTTAAACGGTTCAACCTTGTTTCATCCGAAATATTTGAATTTCCTCGGAGAATAGCCCGTCGAGACCGAATAAGAGGCACACTCGTTGGTGGTTAGAGAAGGGTTTTTTCGAATTAAAAAAAAAGTTACGCGAATCTCTCGAGCTTACGGGAATTTCGGCACAAGATTTAATTCTTAATGATAATAGGAGCTAATAGTAGTTACTAGGGGAGGCTGTTAGAAATAATTTTGGGATTGTTGTTGTGGGTTTAGCATCAACCGACATCCGGGAAAATCACAAATCAATACCTGTCTAACACTTCTCTAGTTCCGCATTGAAGCTTTATCGTTTATGTACGTTATAAGGGTGGTTTTGTATTTATAATCTCTTGTCGTTTGTTATTGATGGGTTAATTATTGGAGGAGGCTTGTGACTGGAGAAAGGAATTTACGCCGAATTTAAAGTTGGGAACTAAATGAGATAAGTTAGTAATACCTATATTATAGGTCGAGTGCAGGAAATTTATAGAAGCAATCCCCTTTGGAACTAATTTTTTATTTTTACGTATCGCTCAAGCCGAATTGAATTAAAATGTTAAAAGTTTTTGGAGTTTATATTTTTTTCAGTATATTTGTGTTAACATAACGGCGTACAATGTATTAAATTATATAAATATAATATATCTAGTGGTAACATTTTTTAGAATAAATTTATCAACACCTAAAATTAGTGGGAAAATGGGAACGCATCCTTTATCCTAATGGACAAGTTTTTCACAACTTGAATGAATGGCTGTTGTTTTTCTTTTTTTAAAATTTATTTACCAAAATAAAAAATGGGATTTATTTCAAAATTAGTTTCAAGTTCTTGTTTTTTTATTTCTTCAAAACTTTTCTTTTTCTTGTAGTTCACGTTAACATATATACAGGGTGGTCTAAATTTAAGACCATTTATAGCATAAGTTTGTCCAAGACGTCGTCCTCTGGCCCTTTCTCTCGCAATCGCAAAAACGTCGAAAATCGACATTTTTACAAAAATCGCAGCGACCTCTGTGAGGAAATAATAGAAACCATCTCATGCAGGACGAAAGAGAATGGTTCTAAATTAATTATAGAGGTAGTCCCTAGCTTTTAGAACCCATAGGAGGGGGGATTACACACGTTTAAAAAAAGGGTAATTTTTCTGCCCCTCAGTCATTCCCATACTGAACTAGGAAACTCTATAAACATTAATTTCTAATTTAGAACTTTTTTATGGGCTTGCACTTTCATCCCCCCCACCTCACTCCCCTTCCCTTCTTCTTCTTGGTTTAAAAACTGCATCAATGGTATTTTTTCTTTGTTGCGTCTTTAATTAATTTGAATCTTACAAACGGTAAATTGGTGGATTTGGCAAATTTTTTAAATTTAAGCTCCTCTCTCCCCTCTCTTTTCCCTCTCCTTTTCCCTCCATTCCCTTCCTTTCTCCCCATAATTTAAAAACTACATCAAATGTTATTTTTACTTCAGTGTGTTTTTAATTAATTAGAATCCTACAAACGTTAAATGGGTGGATTTGAATTTGTTTTTATTTTCACCTACTCTTCCTCTTCTATTTTCCCCTCCTTCCCCTTTTCACCTCCTCCTGATTTAAAAACTACATGAGATGTTATTTATAGTACAGTGTGTCTTGAATTTGAATCCTACAAACGTTAAATTGGTGGATTTGGAATGATTTTTAAATTTCACCCACTTTTCCCCCTCTCTTTTCCCCTCCATTCCCTTTCCACCTCCGCCTAATTTAAAAAGTACTTCAGATGTTGTTTAATTTCAGTGTGTCTTTGTCTTTAATTTGAATCCTACAAACGTTAAATGGGTACATTTGAATTTGTTTTTATTTTCACCTACTCTTCCTCTTCTATTTTCCCCTCCTTCCCCTTTTCACCTCCTCCTGATTTAAAAACTACATGAGATGTTATTTATAGTACAGTGTGTCTTGAATTTGAATCCTACAAACGTTAAATTGGTGGATTTGGAATGATTTTTAAATTTCGCCCACTCTTCTCCCTCTCTTTTCCCCTCTTTTCCCTTTCCACCTCCGCCTAATTTAAAAAGTACTTCAGGTGTTGTTTTAATTTTAGTGTGTCTTTGTCTTTAATTTGAATCCTACAAACGTTAAATTGGTGGATTTGGATTTTTTTTAAATTTTACCTACTCTTCTTTCTCTATTTTCCCCTCCTTCCCCTTTTCACCTCCTTCTGATTCAAAAACTACATGAGATGTTGTTTATAGTTCAGTGTGTCTTGAATTTAAATCCCACAAACGTTAAATTGGTGGATTTAAAATTATTTTTAAATTTCACCTACTCTTCCCCTCCTTTCTCTTTCCACCTCCTCCTAATTTTAAAAGTAATTCAGATGTTGTTTTTACTTCAGTGTGTCTTTGTCTTTAATTTGAATCCTACAAACGTTAAATCGGTGGATTTGGGATTATTTTTAAATTTCACCTACCCTTCCCCCTCTCTTTTCCCCTCCTTTCCCTCCCACCTTCTCCTGATTTAAAAAGTACTTTAGATGTTGTTTTTACTTCAGTGTGTATTTGTCTTTAATTTGAATCCTACAAACGTTAAATTGGTGGATTTGAAATTATTTTTTAATTTCACCTACCCTTCCCCCTCTCTTTTCCCCTCCTTTCCCTCCCACCTTCTCCTGATTTAAAAAGTACCTCAGATGTTGTTTTTACTTCAGTGTGGGTTTGTCTTTAATTTGAATCCTACAAACGTTAAATTGGTGAATTTAAATTTTTTTTAAATTTTACCTACTCTTCTTTCTCTATTTTCCCCTCCTTCCCCTTTTCACCTCCTCCTGATTCAAAAACTACATGAGATGTTGTTTATAGTTCAGTGTGTCTTGAATTTAAATCCCACAAACGTTAAATTGGTGGATTTAAAATTATTTTAAATTTCACCTACTCTTCCCCTTCTTTTTTCCCCTCCTTTCTCTTCCCACCTCCTCCTAATTTTAAAAATACTTCAGATGTTGTTTTTACTTCAGTGTGTCTTTGTCTTTAATTTGAATCCTACAAACGTTAAATCGGTGGATTTGGGATTATTTTTAAATTTCACCTACCCTTCCCCCTCTCTTTTCCCCTCCTTTCCCACCCACCTTCACCTGATTTAAAAAGTACTTCAGATGTTGTTTTAACTTCAGTGTGTCTTTGTCTTTAATTTGAATCCTACAAACGTTAAATTGGTGAATTTAATTTTTTTTTAAATTTTACCTACTCTTCTTTCTCTATTTTCCCCTCCTTCCCCTTTTCACCTCCTCCTGATTCAAAAACTACATGAGATGTTGTTTATAGTTCAGTGTGTCTTGAATTTAAATCCCACAAACGTTAAATTGGTGGATTTAAAATTATTTTAAATTTCACCCACTCTTCCCCTTCTTTTTTCCCCTCCTTTCTCTTCCCACCTCCTCCTAATTTTAAAAGTACTTCAGATGTTGTTTTTACTTCAGTGTGTCTTTGTCTTTAATTTGAATCCTACAAACGTTAAATCGGTGGATTTGGGATTATTTTTAAATTTCACCTACCCTTCCCCCTCTCTTTTCCCCTCCTTTCCCACCCACCTTCACCTGATTTAAAAAGTACTTCAGATGTTGTTTTAACTTCAGTGTGTCTTTGTCTTTAATTTGAATCCTACAAACGTTAAATTGGTGAATTTAAATTTTTTTTAAATTTTACCTACTCTTCTTTCTCTATTTTCCCCTCCTTCCCCTTTTCACCTCCTCCTGATTCAAAAACTACATGAGATGTTGTTTATAGTTCAGTGTGTCTTGAATTTAAATCCCACAAACGTTAAATTGGTGGATTTAAAATTATTTTAAATTTCACCTACTCTTCCCCTTCTTTTTTCCCCTCCTTTCTCTTCCCACCTCCTCCTAATTTTAAAAGTACTTCAGATGTTGTTTTTACTTCAGTGTGTCTTTGTCTTTAATTTGAATCCTACAAACGTTAAATCGGTGGATTTAAAATTATTTTTTAATTTCATCTACCCTTCCCCCTCTCTTTTCCCCTCCTTTCCCTCCCACCTTCTCCTGATTTAAAAAGTATTTCAGATGTCGTTTTTACTTCAGTGTGGGTTTGTCTTTAATTTGAATTCTACAAACGTTAAATTGGTGAATTTGGATTTTTTTAAATTTTACTTACCCTCTCTTTTCCCCTCCTTCCCCTTTCCACCCCCTTTTTATTTAAAACCTACATCAAATTTTGTTTTTAGTTCAGTGTCTTATAAAATGGAATATCAAAATTAATCGCAAAAAATAAGAAACTGTGGCGTGGCTTAAAGTTTATGCTGCCTGCGCACCTGAATAATGGAATAAAAGTGACACGAAATAATTAAAAGTTGATGAAAATAAAAATGCAATCAGTTTTCCCACTTTTCTTTATTAGATATTAATGTAAACATATCCTTTTCTTTTAAATAATGTTGATCGCCTTTGGAAATTAAACGAAATAATTTTAAATTAAAAATGAGCAATATTCCGGCCCTTTATTATTAGTTAATCGCTTCAATTATTTCGGCCGACGCAATAAGAAATTTAATTTTGAAATTAAAAACAAAAATAAGGGATATTAATTACCGAAACGCTTCCTCTTTTTAAAATCAACTCAAATGGGGTGCGAGACATTTTTGTTCTTGTGAACAAAATTATATTTTCTTGTCTCGAAAGTGCTCTACGACGTTATAATTTGAGCTTATTACAATCTCCGTTATGTTTTACTCTGCTTACTTTTAAGTGGGAGAAAACAAACTAGGATTTAAACAGATTTTAACATCTCATTTTTAATTTATTTAATTTTGCGAACACCAACTTTTCTTTTTTACAAAACTTTGTCCTCTTATGACGCATTTTGAAAGACATTTTCACGAACGCTGGCAAAAAATTTAAAAAAACACGACGGTACGGACATACGTCGAACTATTTTCTATAAGTGGAAAAAGTTTCATTTTAAACAAAAGTTCCTTCAAAAAATAATACGGCAAGAACGGAGGCTCGGCTAGCGAGTTAATTTCATTTGGAGCCCCCTTAATGATTTTCTACTCAACCACATTCTAAACATCTATAATAATGCACAGTTCTTAATCCGTAGGCAACTTTGATGCACCACAGTTTAAAATTTAGTAAATAATAATATCAAAGCGCACATCTAACTCAATAACTCCAGTCGTTCGACTATCCCGCAATTGGATACATTTCTAAAATTTACGACACCGTCGTGAGAACGACCGCATTCTTTTATTTCGCGTTGTCAATGATATACTCGAATTGCACTCTTATAAATGTTTAAACTATTGTGGTTGTTTCAAAAAGCCATTTAGCGTTAAATTGGCAAATTTAAGCGCAGACAATGTGGTCGAAATTGTATCGTAAAACGTGTCTATCGGCACAACTTATTGGATCTCGTTTATTTCCAATTTTACTTTAATACGTTAGACCAACCACAACTCTCTTCGTATAAATGGAACGTGCAAATAAATTTATTTCATAAGTCGCCTGATTAATCTCAAACGGTATCTTGGTAAATCTTAAAACGGGTCGTTAACGTCGTTGTGGGTAAAAAGATTATTAATTACAGGGAGCTTTTTTACCGGCTTAAAATAGCGAAAATTGCATTATTCTACTATTTTCTTGAGACTGGCTCACAAAATAGAGGTGGAATTAAAACTAAAATTTATTATTAATGCAGTAGTGGTACGGTAGTACCTACAGGGCGAGTTTATAACAACGGGACAGTTAGAATTACCTCGAGTTATGTGGGAAAAGTTAAAAAGAATTTGGTATAACTTTAACCCCTCAAAATGGCCAATATACGAGTATTATACTGGTCTAAAGTTAAAGAGATGATATTGAATTTCTAAATTAATTAATTTAAAGAAGGAGCACCTAAAAGAAACTCTCCAACTCGCCTAATAAAAAAGAACTTTTTCATAATAAAAACAAAGTAACCCGATCCACTTCTTCACTCGTACTAATAAATATAAAAAAAAATAAAATGAGTTTCGTATTACTAAATTCAAGGGTGAAAAATCTCAAGAGATGCCAGAGAGAAAAGAGATCTTAAATACGTTTTCTTTTCTTCCCAAAATTCTTTCGCTCACCTTACACGTCTTTTAAATGAAAAGTGTCTGCAAATTTTATTTAAAATAAATAAATGTTCCCAGTAGTTTTCTTGTGCGCTGGTTTTAATCTAAATAAATTCGCCTTTAACGCCCATCATAAACCTCGAGATTTTTCATCGGTGATCGTGACAAACCGTCGTGATTGGTTTTCAAGCCAGATGAGCCCACAGACCAAAGTCCGAAGATCTGAGAGCTCCTCGGGATTAAAAACCAATTACAACGGTTTGTTCCAATGATTAATTACGACGCCTCTAAGCTCATCGGGCTTGAAAACTAATCATAGTGGCTTGACCAATGAATAAGCACAAAGTTTGTTAGCTCATTGGGCTTGAAAACTAATCACAGAGGCTGGAACGACGAATTACGGCGGCTTGTCACCATGACCGATAGGCAATCACAAAGTCGGTGAGCCCATCTGGTTTGAATGTGAATAACAGCGGGTTGGCCGATAAAAACTACTGAGGTATGTGAGCTCATCGGGCTTCAAAACCAAAAACAAAGGGCTGTCATCATGACCGATAGGTAATCAAGAAGTTCGTGGGCTCATCCCGAGCCCATAAGCCGATATGCCGATAAAAACACCGATATATGTGAGCTCATTGGTCTTGAAAACCAGACAAGAGGGCTTGTCATCATGACCGATAGGCAATCACGAAGTCGGTGAGCCCACCTGGCTTGAATGTCAATAACAGCGGCTTGGCCGATGAAAACTACTGAGGTATGTGAGCTCATCGGGCTACAAAACCAAAAACAAAGGGCTGTCATCATGACCGATAGGTGATCACGAAGTTCGTGGGCTCATCCCTAGCCCATATGCCGATAAAAACACTGATATATGTGAGCTCATCGATCTTGAAAACTAATCACGAGAGCTTGTCACCATGACCTATAGGCAATCACGAAGTCGGTAGCTCATCTGGCTTAAATGTCAATAACAGCGGCTTGGGGATAAAAAATACCGAGGTATGTGAGCTCATAGGGCTTCAAAACCAAAAACAAAGGGCTGTCATCATGACCGATAGGTAATTACGAAGTTCGTGGGCTCATCCCGAGCCCACTAGCCGATATGCCGATAAAAACACCGATGTATGTGAGCTCATTGGTTTTGAAAACCAAACAAGAGGGCTTGTCATCATGACCGATAGGCAATCACGAAGTCGGTGGGCTCATCTGGCTTGAATGTCAATAACAGCGGCTTGGTCGATGAAATCTACTGAGGTATGTAAGCTCATCAAGCTTCAAAACCAAAAACAAAGGGCTGTAATCATGACCGATAGGTGATCACGAAGTCGGTGGCTCATCTGGCTTGAATGTTAATAACAGCGGCTTGGCCGATACAAAAAACCGAGGTCTCTGAGCTCATCGGGCTTGAAAACCAATATCGACGGCTTGTCACGACGAATAATTAGAACAATCATGAGCTCATCGTACTTGAAAACCAATCACTATAACTTGTCTCCATAACCGATTGGCAATTCCGAGGTCCGTGGGCTCATCTGGCTAAAATGTCAATAATAGCGGCTTGCCCGATAAAAAATACCGAGGGCTGTGAGCTCATCGGTCTTAAAAACCAATGACGACGGTTTGTGACGATGGCCAATAGGCAACAACAAAGTTCGTGGGCTCATCGAGAGCCCATATGCCGATAAAAACACTGATGTATGTGAGCTCATCGGTCTTGAAAACCAATTACGAGGGCTTGTCACTATGACCTATAGGCAATCACAAAGTCGGTGGCTCATCTGGCTTGAATGTTAATAACAGCGGCTTGGCCGATACAAAAAACCGAGGTCTCTGAGCTTATCGGGCTTGAAAACCAATATCGACGGCTTGTCACGACGAATAATTAGAACAATCATGAGCTCATCGTACTTGAAAACCAATCACTATAACTTGTCTCCATAACCGATTGGCAATTCCGAGGTCCGTGGTCTCATCTGGCTAGAATGTCAATAATAGGGGCCGGCAATAATACCGAGGGCTGTGAGCTCATCGGTCTTAAAAACCAATCACGACGGTTTGTGACGATGGCCAATAGGCAATAACAAAGTTCGTGGGCTCATCTGGCTTAAAAACCAATAACAGCGGCTTGTCACCATAGCCAATGAATAGTCACGAACCCTGTTAGCTCATCGGGTTTGAAAACCCGTAAGGGTTTGTCAAGATGCATACTTAGGACGATAGTGAGCTCATCAATCTTGAAGACTAATCAAGACGGCCTGTGATCATAATCGATAGACAATCACAAAGTCTGTGAGCTCATCTGGCTTGAAAGCTAATATCAGCGACTTGGCTGATGAAAAATACCGAGGTATGTGAGCTCATCGGGCTTAAAAACCAACCATGACGACTTGTCACGATGAATAATTAAGACGTCAGTGAGCTCATGGGGATTGGTAACCAATCACTACGGCTTGTCGCCATGACCGATAGGCATTCCCGAAGTTCGTGAGCTCATTTGGCTTAAAAGCCAGAATATTAGCGACTTGGCCGTTGCAAAATTCCGAGGTTTTGTAAGCCAATTACGATAGCTTGTCGCCATGACCGATGGTGGGCTACCGCCGTCAAATCTAAGCGTTAAGCCAGGTTATGTCTAAACTGTCTAGAGTGCCTGTCACGGTGTTAATTGTAATTACGATGAGTCTTCTGAAAGTTACCATGGCGACAAAAGATGGTGGCATAATTGCCACTTCGTCACCATACTACGTATCAGTCATGAAGACGTCCTAACCAGAGTCTAATTATTTTGAAGTATTTGATGCGTCCAACTCCAAAAAGTGCAGTTTCTGTTCACTCGACCGTTGTCATAACTTGTCAACGCACTCTTACTATTAATAACAAAACAGGAAACAGCGAGCCCGTTCAGCATAGATTGGTGATTGATTTAGAGCCATTATAAAGTGCTTAGAAAGCAGCAAGATCCTTGAATTGATTTATCATCCTGACGAAATTCAATTCTATATCAAACTGACCATATTTTTATAGTTCGCTTCATTCCTTTATGCTATTATAATACGACGACAAAGCGTACAGAATATAATAACATCTTTGCCCCACATAATCGTTATGCTTAACTTCAAAGCTCCATTTCATTGTTAAGAGGTACGTTTATTAATCATTACGCATTAATAATAACCCATCGATGCGCGTTAATCGTAGTTAGCAAATAGATAATAACAATTTTTGAAAAAAAACAACAAAAGTTCATTATAGAGGGCGTCGTTAAATATGTATAGCTAATTTGATTTGATGTTATAATTTAAAAGAGAAAATTGGTATTGAGTTGGGAAAAGCTAGAATCGTAAATGGTAATTGGAAAACTTTCGAACCTGTTGCATAATTATTACCTCTGCAGTCGATGTAAACCAAACACTGTTTGTAATTAATTTGTTACGTGGAAAACTCGAATCGCGTAGGGACGTACTCCTTTGTAATTGTGAACGCACGTGAAACAGCTTCAAAAAAAAAGGTTTTTGCGTTAACATCGGAAGCGGTTTGAGCAAAATGCTTGAAGCTGACAGTGGGAAAGGATTGGAAATATTTGAAAATGTTTCGTCGAGTTTTCTTTAAATTGCAATTTAGTGACGTCATCGAACGTTAAAAAATATTATTGGTGCAAACAGGTAGCCCTTATTAGAAAATGATAGGAAAAGCTTGATATCTGTAGCTACTACAAACGACCTATAGTCTCTTTTGACTTTTAAATGCCCTCTCGCCCTTTCTAATTTACATTTTTTTGTAATTTCTTTCCAAACTCTCCTAATTTTGCGATTATAGTTCTACTAAAGAAAATGGGTCGAAATAAAAAAAATCTAGTGTACCATTTAAGTCTATAAAAGGAAGAAACAACAAAAGAATAATTACGATAGTTAACGCATAAATAGCAATGAAAATGATAAAAAGGAAAAGATAACCAATAAACGTTATCATCACAATTCAAATTCTTTCATCACACGATTTGCCCAAATAGTCGTGATGGAATTTTAGTACATAAAAACACCAATTTCAATATAAATACTTCATTTACATTTTTATGCACTCGTTTCGCGTTTTTTCTACACCCCAACAGGAATCTATATATACTAGTATACAGGGTGGGCTGCTAAGAATGTGCTGATCGATATACTCTTTTGTGCTTTTGTCATAAAAATAAATACGAGGACAGGTGTAATAGTCTAAAGGTACGATTTCGTTGCTAATACGTCCAGCAGTCGAGCACACGGTCGAGCACTGCTACAATGCACTTTGTGTAAGTGCAAGACGAGCCGCTGCTCGACCGTGTGCTCGACTGCTGGACGTCGCGGCCGGACGCTACGTCCAGCAGTCGCGGCCGGACGAAACGTCCAGCAGTCGCGGCCGGACTCGAGCATTGCTTCTCTCTTCAATTACATTAAAGTGCATTGTAGCAGTGCTCGACCGTGTGCTCGTCTTGCACTTACACAAAGTGCATTGTAGCAGTGCTCGACTGCTGGACGTCGCGGCCGGCCGTGACCGCTGGACGTAGCAAAGAAATCGCACCCAAAGCAATTGAACACCTTGTATAATTTATAATACTTTTCAAGCACAACAATGTTCTTCCCTATGTGACACCTTTTACTGTTAAATTGCGAATTTTTCTTTACCAATCGCACTGTGCTGGAGGTATCAAACGAAACATTGTTATAGTGACTCGCCCCGTATAATAGGCGCATCTCTTAAAACTTAAAAAGGACGAAAACTTTAAAATGAGCATGCCTTATCATTTTTTACGATATAAAAAGAGTAAAAAAAATTCAAAAAACCACAGTAAAGTTTGTTATGCTAAACACGTACAACACTCTTGCGTTGCTCCAACATAATTCTTCAATTTAAATTAAAATAAAACCATCTCCATCTTTCATATCTCTTTTTTTGTTGTTTTCGAAAAATGCGCGCAATTATTTATTTTTAAGACCAGACTATTTTCTCATTTAACGCATTTAAAAAAATAAAAGTTTGCATAAATACGCGATGCATCTTGACGGGGCGATTGATTTAAAATTATTCTGACCTACATCGCGGCTAAAATAAATTTTTAGTTTTAATGTGTGCAATTTTATTGCTATTTTTATCTAAATTTACGTCAAATTTAACATAAATCTCAAATATTAACATACTGCTTTTGTTTTCTTTTCAGGAATGTCTGTCTCTTGTTAGTTGTAGTAGTAATGCTCGACGTTCCATGATATGCCTTTAGGCCAATTTACGTTTACCTTAGATAGGTCTAAAGTATAAATTACCCTAAAGCGACGTTTGCAGATTGACGTTGATAAAATGTTAATCTTCAGAATGAACTGTGAGTTGTTTCCATTTTAAAGCAGCTTAACGCGTAGTGTAGGTACTTGAGACACTACAAAAAAAGTGTAGCAGGGTTGCTATAAGAGAGGCGATTAGTGATGTTATACTAAAGTTATGATAATGAGTTATTTTAAATTGTAAATTTGCTCTGCTCGTTAACTTTTTTTCTATTTCTTAAAGTTGGAATTAATATTTTTGGTCAGTAAGTTTCTTATTTTATTTCTTACATTATTTAGTTTTGCGCTTCCTTTTAGTTGCAAGAAAAAAAAACGATGGAAAGCAAGAAAGCACATTCACTCTACTAATGCACAACTGAAAATGAACTAGAAACTCACGTTGCAGTATCTCAAGAATAGTTAGGTTTGGGTCTATAATACTTCTGACATAATATTTTAAAGAGAATTCTTTTCTTATTCCAAATATGAAACAATATACGGGGTGTTATGCCAAAAACAGTGGAGAAGAAGCACATTCATTGTGTTAGTGCAACTGGAAATAATCTCCAAGCTCAAGGGACAATATCTCAAGAACGGTTAGGTTTGGGCTTTTAAAACTTCTGACGTATTTTAAAGATAATTATTTTGTTAGTTCAAATATGTTAAAATATACGGGGTGTTATATCGAAAAGAGTTGGAAAAAATCACTTTTACTGTGCTAGTGCAACTTGAAATAAGCTCCAAGCTTTAAGAGACAATATCTCAAGAACGGTTAGGTTTGGGCCTTTAAAACTTCTGACGTATTTTAAAGATAATTATTTTGTTAGTTCAAATATGTTAAAATATACGGGGTGTTATATCGAAAAGAGTTGAGAAAAAGCACTTTTACTGTGCTAGTGCAACTTGAAATAAGCTCCAAGCTTTAAGGGGCAATATCTCAAGAACGGTTAGGTTTGGGCCTTTTAAAACTTCTGACGTATTTTAAAGATAATTATTTTGTTAGTTCAAATATGTTAAAATATACGGGGTGTGATATCGAAAAGAGTTGAGAAAAAGCACTTTTACTGTGCTAGTGCAACTTAAAATAAGCTCCAAGCTTTAAGAGACAATATCTCAAGAACGGTTAGGTTTGGGCCTTTAAAACTTCTGACGTATTTTAAAGATAATTATTTTGTTAGTTCAAATATGTTAAAATATACGGGGTGTGATATCGAAAAGAGTTGAGAAAAAGCACTTTTACTGTGCTAGTGCAACTTGAAATAAGCTCCAAGCTTTAAGAGACAATATCTCAAGAACGGTTAGGTTTTGGCCTTTAAAACTTCTGACGTATTTTAAAGCTAATTATTTTGTTAGTTCAAATATGTTAAAATATACGGGGTGTTATATCAAAAAGAGTTGAGAAAAAGCACTTTTACTGTGCTAGTGCAACTTGAAATAAGCTCCAAGCTTTAAGGGGCAATATCTCAAGAACGGTTAGGTTTGGGCCTTTAAAACTTCTGACGTATTTTAAAGATAATTATTTTGTTAGTTCAAATATGTTAAAATATACGGGGTGTGATATCGAAAAGAGTTGAGAAAAAGCACTTTTACTGTGCTAGTGCAACTTGAAATAAGCTCCAAGCTTTAAGAGACAATATCTCAAGAACGGTTAGGTTTTGGCCTTTAAAACTTCTGACGTATTTTAAAGCTAATTATTTTGTTAGTTCAAATATGTTAAAATATACGGGGTGTTATATCAAAAAGAGTTGAGAAAAAGCACTTTTACTGTGCTAGTGCAACTTGAAATAAGCTCCAAGCTTTAAGGGGCAATATCTCAAGAACGGTTAGGTTTGGGCCTTTTAAACTTCTGACGTATTATAAAGATAATTATTTTGTTAGTTCAAATATGTTAAAATATACGGGGTGTGATATCGAAAAGAGTTGAGAAAAAGCACTTTTACTGTGCTAGTGCAACTTAAAATAAGCTCCAAGCTTTAAGAGACAATATCTCAAGAACGGTTAGGTTTGGGCCTTTAAAACTTCTGACGTATTTTAAAGATAATTATTTTGTTAGTTCAAATATGTTAAAATATACGGGGTGTGATATCGAAAAGAGTTGAGAAAAAGCACTTTTACTGTGCTAGTGCAACTTAAAATAAGCTCCAAGCTTTAAGAGACAATATCTCAAGAACGGTTAGGTTTGGGCCTTTAAAACTTCTGACGTATTTTAAAGATAATTATTTTGTTAGTTCAAATATGTTAAAATATACGGGGTGTGATATCGAAAAGAGTTGAGAAAAAGCACTTTTACTGTGCTAGTGCAGCTTGAAATAAGCTCCAAGCTTTAAGAGACAATATCTCAAGAACGGTTAGGTTTGGGCCTTTAAAACTTCTTACGTGTCTTAAAAATAATTCTGTTATTTCAAATATACAATTGTTATTTCAACAATTTGTTGCAAAAACACATACAGAGTGTTTTATAAAAAAACGAGTCAAAACTAACCAAATCATTTCTCATCTAGACGTGGGGCACAAATGGCTGTTCACTTTTAATAGCGTTGCAAAGTAGTCAAAACTTTTTGGTTCAATATTTTCTTTACAATATTCAAGTATTCTTTTACCACAAAATTCGCTTATATGCGGTAGAGACTCAGCGGTTTATGTTTATTTATTTAGGCAGCTTTTATCAGAAGGTAAATGTAAATATTACAAAGTGAGTTTATAAAAACAAAAACTTTGGTTTATATTCGTAACATGCAAATAGTACAAACTTTACCATTTAAATGTTACATATACCGCGTTATTTTATTATTCGCGAAACTTTTTCGCAACTAGGCAAATTCAGAAAAAAAAGAGTAACATTGAAAAAAAGCGGAAAGTTCAAAACTAAACCACCAACTTTATAAACTACTTTGTCTTCATTTAGTTAATTGTTCGTTTCATTTTGTTTCCAAAACAACTCGTCGTGGTTGCTAAATTGTAACATATTTTTCATTCAAAGTTGGAAGCAACAAAAGAAGAAGAGGCGCACCATCTAAAAAAATAGTAATGTACTTTTTGTATGTAAAAACAATGATTTATTCTTGAAGTTTTATACGTAAAAGGTTAATTTATTTATACTTAAGGGATTAACCTATTAAATGAATAAAAGACCAAAAAACATCAAAATGCTTCTATATTCGTGGGATTTGCAATTTCGCGAAAGATCATTTCTTTACTAAATTAGGTCTGGAAGTTGATTTTTTTGCTTTAATAATGCGGTTGATTTCTTCTCATTTGGAGATTTAATGGCTTAAAGTGCGTTGAAGCAACTGGATCTGAAAATTCCTGAGAGTCAGTTATAGTTGAGTTGCTCTTCTAGCCATATTTACTAGACGATATGAGCATTAATATACAACACGATGTGCCAGACACAGTGAAATTTATTATCACATTATCATCACTAACTGAAGGCAAGTAGTTTTAACTTTAAGAGATAAATGACAAAGCGATCATCTAAGAGAAACAAAATGAACAGCCTCGTCTTAAATTCGTATCTACATTTACATTATACGAAAAAATAAATGAATTGAAATGCAATGTAAATTTAGAAAATTAGAGCTGCCGTCTCAAGATTTTGATTTCATTCAAATTACGGCTTAATGTATATCTTTTGAATAAATCGCACACTTTACTTGTTCATTGTAGAGTAGGCTGTTTTAACTTTTGCACAAATACACAAAAGGAGAGCAAAATCCACTTAAACAGAAGTAAAACTCAAAGTTCAACACAAAGTTAGTTACGGCGACTGTCGTCGTTCATCCGACTTTTTTGAAGATCGCACAAGAGCCGAATTAATTGAGCGGCCGTTTGAAAAAAAAATATTTTGTGCAAATATAATCAAAGAGGCTTTCCACTTGGAGGTGAAATCAACTCGGTGAAAATTGGTTGCGTAATCCGTTGTTGTGGTTATCGGACTAAAGTAAAGCCACGGATTTGAGTGCAAACGCTTGATCTCGGTTTAACTTTTTAAGTCTTTTTATTAGAAATATTTTTTTAAAGTTACAAGAGACACGAATTATCGATTTTTTATTAAAAATCCTTCACCTTTTGCTCTAATTTAAATACTAATTATTTTCTCTACATTACACACAATGACACAATGCTCTTCTCTTTTTCCATTCTTCATTTTACATTAACAAATTTCATTCTACTCTGATAAACATTTATTTGTTTTGCGGCTGTACTTTACTTTTCGGTGCTTTTGTTTTACACACTTTGCGTCGAATTTTCAGTTTAATTTCTCTTTCTCTCCATTTCAATTTATGTTTATATTTGCCCCTTATATAAATAACGTGAAGAAGTTTTACGTCGCGCACACAATAAAAGGGCAGCATCATTTATATTACCTTCTTTCAGTGAATCCTAACGCAGACGAGTTGTGGACTCTGAAACAAAAAATGATTGTTAACAAAATCGTTATTATACAGGGTGTAGACGTCTGCTAGTAATGGAGCAATGCCTAACGATTGTAAAAAATCTGCCCTCATAGCTATTCACTACAAAACTTGAATGAAAACACTAGAAAAGTTAGGTTATGTTAGGTATTACCCTGAGCTCGGGCTCAGAAGGCAAAGACGTTGCCGAAGGGACTGCGACAAACCAGTGGGTGGAGACGCACTGCCAGAAAGAAATACTGCAGTAGCGATAAGCTATGGCACGACGGACTGAAAGCAATGCTAATGCAGATCCCCAGCATTCACGCAGAACTGAACCCCCACCCCCCACAGTTCACAGTAGGGTTCGGGCGTAGTTTCAGTAAGTCGGACGATTTCAGTCCAACCTCACACTACATCTACAGATAGTAGAAATGTCTTACTAAAGATTTCCACATCCATTTAAAAAAATGTTAAGTTAAGTTAGGTTAGGTTAAATTGAGTTAGGCTAGGTTAGGTTATGCGGAAATGGGAGCGAACGAAGTCGTTTATAACGCACTTCGCTGAACCGCGCAGAGGGGCCTCACTGATCCCGGAGAAGACGGAGACTGCTATGGTATGCGAAAGAAAGAGGTGCCTGTTCATCAGAATACAGTTGCACGAAGTCAACATTCAGCTAAAATACTTCGTCGGGATTCTCGGCGTTATATAGTAGACGAACGCATTAACTACGTCGAGCATATTCTGCAGACCTTCATGAGGGCAGCTTCTACAACCACGCCAAAGGACGTAAGTCGGCAAAGAGGAAGCTTTTCGGTACGGTGACCCAATCGATCCTACTGTACGCAACCCAGTATGGCACGAGGCGCAAATCATCAAACGTAACCAGACCAGATCTAGTGGCAAATAGTATTTAGAGCGGCTTGCGTCTACAGAACCGGCTTCCTAGGCATACTGCTAGTAGTGAGCTCTATGCCACCGATCCATCTACTAGCCCTGGAGAGAGCCTCAAGGCGTGACGAACACCTTACAACCCGCGCCAAGTTGCAACACCGCCCTACGAACAAAGAGAACGGCCAGTGGACACGAACCGTCATCCCCAGTCTTTACCAATGAGTTCATAAGTAACTGGGAGCTGTCATATCGGAATCGGAAAATTAGGTGCAAACTGTTCTACTGTCTTCGCTGAGAACGAGCGTCGCTAAGAGTCTGCAAAACTCTGATCTCAGCTAACCTTTTAAGCATCATGCTCCGAGACGAGCAAAGCTGGGAAACAATAACAGAGTTAGCCCACTGAATAATGAGAGCAAAAGAGACGCAGGAAAGGAAGCGCAATTACCCGCGATCTCCAGAAATTCTTGACACTAAGTGCTCTGAGTCGAGGACGCACAGAGAAGCAGCTCTACTCCTAAACGGCTTTACGACCATGAGCTTAACATCACATATCCCAAACAACGAAATTCAAGAGCAGGAATACGCTAAGAATAACAGCGCAGAAGAAAGGCCGAATTGCCAAAAAAAAGAAGAGCAAAGAGCTCCTGTCCACCGACGTCGGAAGAAATGGGAAAGATCAACAACTCGAACAACTCCATAGAAAGTGGGAGTTGAAATTTATAGTTTTAACAAGCCAAAAAACGCCTATCCAGATCACACTAGCGTTATAATTTATAATAGTAATTGTGTCTTTATGAAAATTTCCACAATAATCAAACAAAAAAATGTTAGGTTAGGTTAGGTAACGCGTATTTCTGCAAGGGTCCCGCCATGATAAGCGTAATCTGTTTCAGATCGTAACGGATGATTCGGAAGCGATTATGTGGTCGCTGGTGGTAGGGTTTGGGATTTCTCGATCCCCAACCGTTACCAATCACGATAGAGTGAGCGTGTAACCATGGCTTCGCTCTTCGCGGGTACTGCGATACGTGGGAAGTGGTCCTAAGCATACTAACTCTGACATTATTTGTACTGCGGGCTGAAGGTTACCGTCTGATGAGGTTGGATTTGCAGTCACTCACGGCTTTAGTAGAGAGCGATTAACGCTATCACTCTGCGTATATTGATTGTTGGAACAGGGGTGAGGGGGAGCAGGTGTAACCTAGGTTTAATTTTCTCATAACGTTAGGTTAGGTTGAGTTATGTTATGTTAGGTTAGGTTAGGTTAGGTTAGCCTCAGGTTAGAACTATGCAAACTGTGCAAACACTCTTACAAGCACAGAGAACAATGGCTATAAGAGCCAGAGTGTGCGCAGCGTATAGAACGATCTTCACTGACGCTGTGCTAGTACTTGGGGGAATAATTCCGATGGATTTACTGATCTTAGAACGAAAGAAAATCCACCCGATGGTCACGAAGAACCCTAAAAATATCCCCAAAATAGTAGAATAAGTACAGAGAGATAATACAATGAGAATATGGCGAAAGCGGTGGGATTCCGTCACAAGAGATAGATGTACGAGATCCATCGTTCAAGACGAGGCGACGTGGGCGTCTTTAGATGTTGGCAAGAGAGGCAAGGGGTTTTAGTGGGTATGTTAGAGTGACCAATGACCATCTTCCCTAGCGAGTCCCACAGTCCCCCCACTTGATATCGTGATATCGTGATTTCCCCAACCTCTAAAAAAATGATTAGGCTAGGCTAGGTTTGGTTAGGTTAGGTTAGGTTAGGTTATGTTAGGTTTGATTAAGGCAAAGAGTCGGCATTAAAGCACACAAAGCTACCCTCTGGTCCAGTGTAGAAAGAGTGCTCTGTTAGTTCCCTTCTACAAAATTGGAGCAAAAAAAAAAAAAGGTTAGGTTAGGTTAGGTTAGCCTCAGGTTAGAACTATGCAAACTGTGCAAACACTCTTACAAGCACCGAGAACAATGGCTATAAGAGCCAGAGTGTGCGCAGCGTATAGAACGATCTCCACTGACGCTGTGCTAGTACTTGGGGGAATAATTCCGATGGATTTACTGATCTTAGAACGAAAGAAAATCTACCCGATGGTCACGAAGAACCCTAAAAATATCCCCAAAATAGTAGAATAAGTACAGAGAGATAATACAATGAGAATATGGCGAAAGCGGTGGGATTCCGTCACAAGAGATAGATGTACGAGATCCATCGTTCAAGACGAGGCGACGTGGGCGTCTTTAGATGTTGGCAAGAGAGGCAAGGGGTTTTAGTGGGTATGTTAGAGTGACCAATGACCATCTTCCCTAGCGAGTCCCACAGTCCCCCCACTTGATATCGTGATATCGTCTATAAAAGATTTCCCCAACCTCTAAAAAAATGATTAGGCTAGGCTAGGTTTGGTTAGATTAGGTTAGGTTAGGTTATGTTAGGTTTGATTAAGGCAAAGAGTCGGCATTAAAGCACACAAAGCTACCCTCTGGTCCAGTGTAGAAAGAGTGCTCTGTTAGTTCCCTTTTACAAAATTGGAGCAAGAAAGAGAAAAAAATCGATATTACATAATATTATTGAGGTAAGCTCAGAGAAAGTCGATGAATCATCGCCTGAGATTACCCCAAACTTGGCGTAGGCATTTCTAAGAGTTTAATGGAAGAACTAGGTTTGAGGAGGGGGCAACATCCGTGTTTAAAGCAAAAACAATGGTATAGTGTAGCTAATAGGTAATTTATTTAAATTTCAGTATCGAGGAGTGTCCAAAAATACGCAATTTAGGAAAGAAAAATCCCTGCAGAACTAATTAGAAAATTATCTTTTAATTAATATAAGTTGTTAAAAGTAAGGTAATAAGTCTTAATTAAAAGTGTAATTAGAAAATGTAAAGTGTGTAATTTATATCCATATAAACCTTAATAAAATATCGAGCTTAGCCTTTACTTACAAGTAATCTCCTGTAGTGGTTTCTAATTCTAAACTGTTAAAATTGCTGTTCATGTGTGGTCAGCTAATTACAAAAACTTGTAATTAGTTTCCAAACATACTATCCTATAAATATTGTTTAAAGCACTTTCTGTAAAGGGTAGAGAAAGTTTGGGTTAATAATATCGGGTTTCGTTAGTTTAAATTCTCTGTATTAAATTCCATTGGTCACAATCGATCGCATTTGGATGTTAAAATACGTTTTTCAAATTGATTTTTTAATAAATTTGGCTAAAAATTAATAATTTTATTTCAATTTTTTACGAGCGGTGGCCCAGCAACTACTAAGGATCTCGCTCTGAAGACTGACGGACGCGCACAAAGTCAAACTAATAGCCGATTGGCTCTCAAATACGGCTAGGACTCATGGAACTCGTAGAAATATTTGAATTGGAAGTGCCTGGACTCTGAGCAAGTGCTTCTCCTGTGAGCGATTGGACAACCAACCAAAGGCGAAATATCTCAGTGACATAGAAATTGCAACACCCAGAAGCACTAGGAATTTTGTGATAAAATTTGGCAAAACCGTTCAACTACTCGAGGGTAATAATTGATTAAAGTTTAAAGAAAATACAAATGAAGATAAACCTTATTTTTATTAATAATGTGTTGCACGCCCCCTATTGGTTACACACTCCACCACTCTTCGCGGCATCGATTCCAACAAGTGATCAATATCCTCCTGGGGTATTGTATCCCAAGCCACCTGCAATTCATTCTGGAGGGCTACCAGCGTCAGTTGAGGATTCGCCAAATTTCCCAGTTTTCTTCCCATTATGTCCCACACATGTTCAATGGGCGATAGGTCGGGAGATCTGGGTGTGCATGGCAAGAGATTGACGTAGACCTCTTCAAAACGACTGAGAGAAGTTTTTGCAATATGAGGACGGGCATTATCTTTCTGTAAAAGAGGGTCTTCCAGCTGCTGAAGATATGGAAGAATATGAGGTTCCACAACCTCATGGATATAACGCTGGGCGTTCATATTGCCTCGGATGAATACCAAATGAGACCTACTCCCATACGCTATAGCACCCCATACCATAACTCCTACAGTTCGGTGCACAGGCCTCTCGACAGAAAAGTTAGCATTTCGCCGTTCCTCACGTCTTCGCCGGACCCTCATGCGGCCATCATTCATTTCCAAACAGAATCTAGATTCGTCACTAAACACCACCCTATGCCACTCCAAGTTCCAGTGCACTCTCAACGTACACCACTCCAAAAGTTGCCGGTGTTGAGCCGTAAGTGGTAGCACAAGATGTGGCCGATAAGATTGCAAGCCGAAAGTTCTAATTCGACGGTAAACCGTTCGAAGAGTTACAAGACGACCTTAATTACCTAACCATTGGTCATCAATTGATCTGGTACTGGAGAATGGTCCCTTAATGCCATCAGCCGAAGATGGCGGTCCTGCGCCTCATTAGTTTGTGTTAGTCTTCCGGATCCTCTTCTACGGCGTTTTTAACACTCTCTGGTCCATGCTCGGTAACATCGCATGATGGTGGATTGGTTTCGGTTAAGACGATTGGGGATTTCCCGAAACGGAAAACCACCTTCGCGTAAGTCATAATTCGACCTCTTTCAAATTCGCTCAACTGGCGGTAATTTGCACGCTGCCGTATTCTAGGCATAATTAAACTCTTAAAACAAGCAAAACAGAAAAATGACAAGCCCAACAATAACGGAATTAACAAAAACTCGCAAGAAATGCACCTGACAACAATGTACGAAAAAACAACACCAAGTGTCAAATTAATATGCCATTACCACTTGATCAATATCATCCAAATTTTAATCAATTATTACCCTCGAGTAGTTGAACGGTTTTGCCAAATTTTATCACAAAATTACTAGTGCTTCTTGGTGTTGCAATTTCTATGTCACTGAGTATAGATGAGAGGCAGACAGACAAACTGAAACTAATCGACAATAAAATTTCTCCTTTAATAATATATATTATGTAGATTGGGCATTAGCGTTTGATAAACTTTAAAAAATTATTAACGACTTCCAATCTTTCCTCCGCGTTCCGACATAATTTAATAAATTTTCAATTTATTTTTTTCTTTGACGGAGCAACGTAAAACTAAGAAAATTATTATTAGTATCTGTAAGTGTCACTTTTTAGAACTAAATCGATTCATTTTCCAGTCAAGTGGTTTTATATTATGAAAAGTGATGATGGCTTGCTTTCAACTCCACCTGCTCCTTCACTTTTTCCGCAACTTTACAGTATAAATTTCTTATTACAAAAAAGCATTCTCCACGCACGTTTGGCGCTAATTTTATTTTCGAAAAAAAAAATTTATTTTCGTAATACCCAAATCTTCCATTTTGCGAAAACTTAACTAAAATAAATTGAGCGCATTAATCAGAGTCTCCCCCTTTCGGCTTAGTTTATTGTGACATTATTCAACTCATTTTCGTTATCGTTAGGCAAGAATTCTCTTAATCTAAAACGTGTGTGTTAACTACGAATGTTAAAGCCTTGTATAAACGTAATAGGGGGTGTTTTCATCAATAATTGGTTCAAAGTAATGTTCAACAGACCGTACTTAACGACAGGTTGTTGTGAAAAACCCACCCGGCCCAACAATCGATCGGTTTATTAAGATTCTAAACATTTACTTTTAATCAATTTCCTTTAAAAAAATTTTTAGAGCGAAAATGTAATTACGGCCTTCTCTCAACTGCACTCTCTAATTGTGAGTTATCCTTCAGTCCACAGATTTTTTTAAATTGGCCTTTCTCTCGCCCTACAGGGGTTCACAAATGACTAGCCAATTCTGAAAAGATTGTTGAAATACTGTGCACGTGAGCAGCTTAAAAAATTAAAGTACAGCAACCATTTCTACAAAATGGCGGCGCAACGGCGTCACCTTGAATCAGCTAGAACTTTTCCAGTAACGAACCCAGGTGCGTCAAGAAAAGGCCCAAGGTCACACTACAAATTATGCCTTTCCTGAATGGGAATAGACTAATCATGAACCTACGTAAAGCGAAAGGCTTTTGGATGCAACGTCTCCGGAGACTTGAAGCACGTAACTATCGATCCGGCCTAGCCGGGATGGGCCGTTTTTTCCTAGAGACTTCTGGGACTAATGAAACTGTAAGAAAATTTTATTATTACCAGCGATGAGGCCTCTCTAAAGGGAACAAGGAAACCTCACTCCAAACTCCCATGTCCTCGTAGAAGGTAGAGGCTCCAGGGAAGCCTCTAGGGTTGGCTTATTAGAAACCAGCGACGGTTCTACAAACAGCGGACGGACCCATAATACAATCAGGATGTTCCGACAGCCGACTGGCCTAAGTGTGGGGAGACTTTCTACGGGGGGGTTGTAGTTGTTCTAGTGTCTTGAGACGGTAAAGTATCAGACCTACATTTGAATGTGGGACACGGACCTTTCAAATGGAAAGCTTTACTCCACTGTTACTGTTAGTTGCCTTTATAGTTTCAAAGCTTTTCACCACTCCGAAAAAGCTCTTATAAATTACACTACGCCAAGCGAGAGTTTTAAATACGCCTTTGTATGTGAATTTATATTTCGGAACTTATTTTAGCGTTTTTGGAGAACAATGACGCGGCTTTTCTGAATCGATCTCAATAGTAACAGACTACCGAGGGTGAAGGTAGAGCGCGCGCTGAAAGACCGATGCACTGTTGAATAAGTGTAACCGCATTCATTGGCCTCGTCGCCCCATTAATACAACAAACACACCGAAGTGGGTGTTGTATTTTGTTGAAGTAACTAATTGAACTAAACACGAAGCATTCGCTCTAAAACAGAGTATACCGAATTATTCGCTAATATATAAAATCTGACCCAGAGGGGAAGTTACAGTTTTAAAAATGTTCAACAACTGCGCGCCATAGGATAAACTAATTTAACTGCTCTAAAATTTACGTTTCAATTACGCCATCCTGGTCTAGTTTATGAAGTACTAATTACAATTTTGATTGAATTAAATCCTGTTTTTGTTCTTGTAGTTTTCATTATTTTGAGGCCGTAATTGGTACATTAAAAACGAATTAGTATCAAAGCCAGTGTTGTTTGAAATCGAAATGCGGGCTCTGGTTACGGTTAGTGCAGCCTATAAATTTATTATTTGATGTAGGTACCTAATTAATTGGTTCAGTTCCTATAGAATTATTAGTACAATCTTAAAAACGGCTGATATGTGGTCATAATAATAGAGTTGTTTCGTAAGCGTTGAAAATATTTAAAAATTCATCAGAAATAGTACTTAACAGTAGTATGCTCAGAAGCTTGCCCTAATTGCAAAAAACTAAAATTGCACCGTAAATTGTAAATAGGGACTCACTTTCAGTTAAACCGAAAGTCAAAATATTCAATTTTTGGTATCACTAGATAGATAATTTTAACATCATTACAAAACATCTAGAAATATACAGGGAGTGGCAATTTAAATAGAAAAGCTAACCTTTTAAATCGGAAGTTACAATTTAACGAGTTTGGTATGACAGATAATCTTGATGATATTTTACTTTCCAATGCCATAATGAGAAAACTAAGGGAGTTAGAACAAAATTAACCACTGATTTGGAATTCCAATAAGATTTTTCATAAAACTAGTAAAATTTTCATTTAGACCCATTTTCTAGTTTAGGCACTACGGCGCCCCAAACGAACCACTTTTTCGTTTGGTTAGATTAAGGGGTACTATCACTTTCCAAGAACATAACATGAAAATTAAGGGAGGTGGAACAAAATTATTTACGGATCTGGAATTCCAGTCAAATTTTCCATAAAACTAGTACAATTTTCAATTAGACCCATTTTCCAGTTTAGGCGCTACAGTGACCTAAATGAACTACTATTTCGTTTGGTTAGATTTAGGTACTTTTACTTTCCAAGACCAGAACGTGAAAATTAAAAGAGCTAGAACAAAATTAATTGCGGATTTGGAATTTCAGTAGAATTTTCCATAAAACTAGTAAAATTTTCAACTAGACCCATTTTCTAGTTTAGGCACTACGGCGGCCCAAATGAACCACTTTTTCGTTTGGTTAAATTAAGGGGTTCTTTAACTTTCCAAGAACATAACATGAAAATTAAGAAAGGCAGAACAAAATCATTTGCGGATTTGGAATTCCAATAAAATTTTCCATAAAACTAATATATATAACAATTAAACCCATTTTCTAGTTTAGGCACTACGGCGGTCCAAATGAACCACTTTTTCGTTTGGTTAGATTAAGGGGTACTTTCACTTTCCAAAGACATAACATGAAAATTAAGGGAGGTGGAACAAAATTATTCACGGATCTGGAATTCCAATCAAATTTTCCATAAAACTAGTATAATTTTCAATTAGACCCATTTTCCAGTTTAGGCGCTACAGTGACCTAAATGAACTACTATTTCGTTTGGTTAGATTAGGAGGTACTTTTACTTTACAAGACCAGAACGTGAATATTAAAGGAGCTAGAACAAAATTAATTGCGGATTTGGAATTCCAGTAGAATTTTCCATAAAACTAGTATAATTTTCAATTAGACCCATTTTCTAGTTTAGGCACTACGGCGGCCCAAACGAACCACTTTTTCGTTTGGTTATATTAAGGGGTACTTTCACTTTCCAAAGACATAACATGAAAATTAAAAGAGGTAAAACAAAATTATTCACGGATCTGAAGTTCCAATCAAATTTTGCATAAAACTAGTATAATTTTCAATTATACCCATTTTCTAGTTCAGACGCTACGGCGGCCTAAATGAACCACTTTTCGTTATGTGAGATTATAGAATACTTTTACTTTCCAAGACCATAACGTAAAAGTTAAGGGAGCTAGGTCAAAATTAATTACGGATTTGGAATTCCCATAAAATTTTCTATAAAACTAGTATAATTTTCCAATTAGTCTAATTTCCAATTAGTCTAATTTCCAGTTAGACCCATTTTCTAGTTTAGGTGCAAAGTAACCACCTCTTTCTTTGGTTAGGTTACGGAGTACTTTGACTAGGCCATAACGTAAAAGTTAAGAGAGCTCGGTCGAAATTAATTACGGATTTGGAATGCCAATACAATTTTTCATCAAACTAGTGTAATTTTGAATTAGACCCATTATCTAGTTTGGACGCTACGGCGGCCCAAATGAACCACTTTTCGTTATGTTAGATTTGAGGGTACTTTTGCTTTCCAAAGCCATAACGTAAAAATTAAAGACGAAAATTAATTACGGATTTGAAATGCCAATACAATTTTCCCTAAAACAAGTATAAATTTGAATGAGACCCATTTTCTACTTTAGACGCTACCGGCGGCCCAAATGAATCACTTTTCGTTATGTTAGATTAGGGAATACTTTTACTTTCCAAGGCCATAACGTGAAAATTAAGGGAGCTAGAACAAAATTGGCCACTGATTTGGAATGTCAATACAATTTTTCATTAAACGAGTACAATTTTCAATTAGTCCCACTTTTGAGTTTAGGCGCTAGGGCAGCCCAAAATAACCCCTTCTTCCTTTGATTAGATTGCTGGATACTTTTACTTTCCAAGGTCATAACGATAAACTTAAGTAAGCTAGTACAAATTTAATTACGAATTTATAATTACAGTTGCTATACTGGCCGCCATTTTAAATTTGCAAATTTGAAAAAGTATATTTGTAATGCCGAGTGTAAATACTGTAGGCCAAGATTTTACGAAATGCGACCAAAATAACTCCCTTATTTTGGATCATCCTCTATCGATTTCGTTTAAAAGACATAGGTACACACAAACAGACTTTTTCTAATTGTTTTATTTTGTAAGCGTTTCGGATTCAGGGGAACCAGAAACGTGAGACAATAAATTAAGAAAAAATGATTGTTGCGATAAATCATAATACTATTCCAAAGTAGGAATAATATGTATAGACGAAGTCAATGAAAAAATACCTACCTATTGGGTTTTTTACCCTTTCAAATAAACAACCCTTTGGTTTTCCTAATTCTCAAAAATAGTAGTAGTTTGCAAGTTGTCGTCTTACTCGACGTTAAATAATAAATTTTACATTAGCAAAACTGCAATATTTCATCAAGTTTTTCTTATTCATAGGTAAGTAAATTATGTAAAGCAGTATATATCACTTTTACATGTTTAGATCAATTTATTTTCGAGTTTTTATTATAAAACAAACATAAATCTTAATTTTACTTTAAAAAAAAAGAAAAAAATTGTTTTCGCCTCACTGCTTATGTATAAATCTTGATATTTTTACACGGTGTGTCCTATCTGGCGCGCTTCACTAGATCTCCAATTAATAAAAATCCCCAAGTGGATGTGCATTGTGCTCTAGAAAGCTCCGTCCTATGAACAAAATCATTTTGGAGCTTCAAATTTATATTTAAGAAAGCTCTAGTTTTATTATACCAATCTACGACGCCCATGTATGTTAGAAACGGTGTAATGAGCTTTTTACTCATTTTGTCATTTTGACAAAACTGCGCCATTATGTCACAAAATGTAGAAGCGAAATACTGATAAAGCAATAATTGTCGAATAAAAAATACCAATTTATTCAAAAAATTCGAGCACGGGAGAAATTTTTCTTTTATTGTCGAGAGCGAATATATCAGAAATAACCATAATAGTGTGCGACTAGTTGAGAAACGTGAAAAGTGGAAAAAATGAAGATAAGGACGAATTCGTCCTTAAGGAATATGATAACAGTAGTCTTTTTATGTGTGACAAAGGAAGTTGTTACACTCTTTGAACATTGGGAAAAAATTGGATAAGAATTTTTTTCTGCAAAATATGTTTAAAAAAGTATTAAGGGTCGTTGAAAAGGTATAAAGAATAAAAAGGACATATATTTTAACATAAAAAGTTTTTCGAGTAGACAATTTACACATAAAGTAAACTCTATTTCTATTACAACTACTTACCACGCTACTACTAAACTACTTAAATTACTTCAAGTTATGCATTTTTGTTGGCGCTCAATGTAATATAGCGAATTTAGTGGATTATTAGATTATGTTCTCTTTTACATTTTTTATTTATTTATGGTCATTATTCAGTGAAAAATTACCCGTTTGTAAGTAATGAGCAAAGATGGGAAATTTCTTATACACCTCTCTACGTGCTCCTCGCTCGTACCTACTTATACTGCTCCTCTTGATGCTTTCAGTTGAATTATTCGAAAAGTATAACTCCTACAGCAAAAGTGCTAATTGGATTTCGTGAGTCAGAAACGTCCTTTTTCATTCATTTTCGTTTATTTATTTATTTTTAAAATTAAATTCGTTATCGATCGATGCATACTATTTTTAATCTCCTTCTTTCTTATTTTCTCTTCTTATGTACTCCTTTCTTTGTAACTTTAACGTTTTCTATCAAACTTTTTTGGCTCATCCCCTTCCTACACATCTTCTCCACTTCTTCTACCAATTTCAACTTTTACATTTTTCATACAGGTCCGTAACTTAGAAATTTAATTTAAATTTAAATTTGCGCAATAACAGTTAGTACCTAAATTAAATGAGGTTGATTCATGTATAACCCACCGTTTAACCTAAAACATATACAATAACAAACTACAGAAAGGGTCGACTGCGAGGTGCCATTAAATCTTGAAGGTTTGTTTAAATTGTGGTTGTAAACTTCGCTAAAATTAACAACCGGCCTTTTAAACAGCCTCCACTAGTTACGGAAAAACAATAAAAGAAACGAAACTTGGCAAAAACTAGACGGCGGATGAAATTAAATTAAAAATAAGAGCGTCCACTAGAGAGAGAAGTGCAACGAAAATACAAAAAAAAATTAAAAGATAGAAGCGACAAAAAACGAAAATTAAGTGGAGAAGAGAGACGATAATGTAAATGCGCCCAAAAACAACAGCACGTGTTGCACATTTTAAGATTAAAATTTGGCTCGATAATTCATTCGATATAAAGCCTTAATTGCCGTCCGTTACAAAAAATTATCGCGACGCGATTCATTCAAAATTTCCTGTGTCGGATCTCTAGATTAAATTTTAGAGAGAGGACGATTTAATCAAGGCACACTTTATTGTTAATTTAATTCTAATTTCACGTTGAGAATTCCTATTGTAATTAATATTTGTTTCGAAATGATAAAAGCAAATTTAAAATTGAGCGCTAATTTTATTAAGTCGTTTTTTAGATACCCACCTACAGGGTGGCTAGATAAGATGGTGCTAAATTGAAACGTTAAGATTGTTGTCAAATGCTTGGGTTTTTGTATCCCACGCTGCTCTTACTTTCAAACAATTCCGCCATAATTGCTGTACAATGCTCACGAAGTATAACCCTACTAAACGGCCACCCTGTATAGTAAGAAAAATTGTTGTTTGGTTTTTTTGCCTATAACTCCTAAACGGTGCATCTTAGCGAAAAAGCTTTTATGTAAGAACTTAAAGAACATTAAATTCTTCGTCGAATGAGTACAAACACTTAATAATTTGGTCTAGCGGTATGGTCGACAACAGCGGTCAAAAAAGACGATTTTTTCCAACTTTTTCAAAAACTGAGATATAGCATTATAAATGAGTCTGCAGCTTAGAAATTAGTACTCTAAGAGAAAAACTCTTTAAATAAAAGTTGTAGAGCATTTAATTCTGCGTTAATAAATACCAAAATTTTTTAATTCGGTCAAGGGCACCTTTCAAAATTGGTAATATTCTGATGTCTGACAATTGGCATACGAATAAGGTATGGTAGGAAAATGATGCTCCAGTCAAATAAGGATTTATCCGCGCAATATCTCGAAAAGAAGTAAGCTTATGAAAAAATGTATAAAACCAATCTTGTAGCTAATAATGTTTTCTATAAATTTTATAATAACCTTCATGAATGTACGATCTATAAGAGGCGAGTTATTTGCAAAAAAACAATTTTTTGTGACCTTTAACCTTGAATATCTCAAATTGCGGGCAAAAGTTTTAGGATTTTGTGATATTTGTAACATCTTAATGTACGTGTATACCAAAATCCAACTTTGTAGGAATTATTCTTACCAAAAATCCGTATTTCACTGGACTATCTTCCTACTACACCTTTGTATGTCAATTGCCGGATATCAGAATATTGCCAATTTGGAGAGGTGTCCTTGACCGAATTACAAAATTTTGGTACACGTGAACTAGAATTAGATGCTCTACAACTTTCATATCATGAGTTTTTCTCTTAGAGTACTAATGTCTAAGCTGCCGACTCATAAATAATGCTATATCTCAGTTTTTGAAAAAGTTGGAAAAAATGGTCGTTTTTTGACCGCGGTTTTCGACCATACCGCTTGACCAAATTATTAGAATTATTAAGTGTTTGTACTCATTCGACGCACAATTTAATGCTCTTTAATTTGTTATATAAAAGCTTTCTCGCTAAGATGCACCGTTTAGGAATTATAGGCGAAAAAACAAAAGAAGTCCTAAAATTTTGAAGTTTTTTTGGCTTCTACTAACTGGCCTACACTCCCTTCACTATGCAATTCTTACGAAATTTGGCAATTAATTAAATTTTACAAAAAACGGAAATTGAGTAATATTCGTCAAAGATATTTTGTGTTTTAAAACCGACATTTATACAAATTGTTAATTATATGCAATTATTCTCTGCCAAGTAGATCATGATATGAATATTCAATGTTTTGGGTCGTCCTATTCACGAGGTCCATACCCCGAAACATCCTTTGAATAAAGTTTAAGTTTATGGCTTTAAAACAGTCAACTTTTAAATAAGCCAATTAATGAAAATCTTTTTTTGAAAAAACAAAATGAATGCTAATGTCCATTTTTTTAATTTCTAATTTTCGACCCTTTTATATGCGCGAGCGCGCGTTAATTTCACATTAGTCGAGAAGTTCGAGGCAAAAATATTGAACTAGTAGTAATACGTTTACCGATAAATTTTGTTGAAAGTTTACAAGGTAACAACATACTGTATAATTTTGCATATTTAACAATATTAGATCGAGGCCTCTCTAAAACACTCCCAGCTGACCCATTTATCTTCGGAGTTATTTCCAAGTTATACCGTAAACAAATATGAAGGCAGTAAATAAAAATATTTCTTAAAATATACTAGTCGTAGCTACTTCTACTAATTTCAAACAAAACACCCGGTATATTTTTAGCATAAAAGAGAGAAGTGAACTGAAACGACTGATGAGGGCAAACAGGACTTTTTGTACGCAATGAAACTTGAAGTTAATTCTACAAGTTCTCAATAATATGCTCAAAAGCTTTCCCAAATTTCAAAAATATTAAATTATACTGGGTGTTTCTATTAGAAGTAGAAAATCTGATCCAGTTTCCAGCCGAACCGGAAGTCAAAACGTAAAGTGTTTGGTATCACTACATAAGTAATTTATGAATCTTCCAAGCCACTTAAAGTATACAGGGTGTTGTACTTAAAATAGAAAAGTTAACCAAATTTCCGGTTTAACCGGAAGTGAAAATTTAACATGTTAACGATATTTATAAAAATCTTAAACTCTACAGGCTGTTTTCAAAAACTTCTTTTGATTAGGTCGGCTCATTTTCGGTTTAACCGGAAAAGTCTTTTAAACCAAAATTGCAACAAATAATCGAAATGTACGGACTAAACTAATACACCAACTTTTCGTAGACTTCGTCTACTTTAAAAGAGCAAAAAGCGACGCGATGGCACAACAAGAAATTAAAAAGTTACAAACTTTCGAGAGTCATAGTTTGGAAAATATGTGTCACTAAAACATTTTATTGACAGCTTATGATGGAACACAGCTTTTTAATCAAATATTTCGAATATTTCTTAAAAAAAAACACTCCCTACAATGATTGACGTATTTCTAATTACGTCACTGCAAACAAACTTTTGTTTAACCAAAAATTCGTTAACGTATGTTAAATAGCTTCTTATTTATTTTATACAGTTAATTATCCCAAAAGCTCAAATTTAACAAGGGCATTGTGGAAATTTCACCAACAGACGTTTAAACGTAGTAGCTCTAAATTATTTTCTTTCATAATCAGCGCCGGTATGTACTTTGTAAACTATTTTATACCGAAAGCTCGGACTTAATTTACAGTTTATTTTATTAATTAGTGGGCAAAACGTACAGAACTTTCGCCCTAATTACAGGTGAGCCTAAACCAACAGCTTAACGTGCCCTTTGAAGCACGGTCGGCTGCGTGATCAATTATTATTTGTAGTAGTTTCCGACTGTTATTTTTGTTGCAATGTTAATTGAAGAGCCTTAGTTGACGAGCTATCTCCGTGGTGGCTGCCACTGACGGTTATGTTACTCACCTCCCCGTTTTTTCAACACTTACACGTAACGTATATTTTCTAGCTTTACGAATACATATTTACGAAGAATAAAAATCACAATTTTAAATTTAGGTGTTAAGAAAGTCGTTACGTACGAGATTTTCGCCCTTAGGGAGGGTTTTTAGGAAATCGCAATTCTATAGTGCACCGCGTGTGGAAATTTTTGTTTCTTTTTATTTTTCTGACGTATAAAGTGCATATTTATAGTATCTTTTAGATGTGCAAAAATTCACTTTGAAAGAAAAAGGAAATGCGTTAATACGAAATGTAACATCTACTGGCAGAGGTGAATAAGAAATTTGACGATATGGCTAAGCACGTAACAGATTCAAAAAATTGCCATAACATTTCAACAGGAATTGGTGAATGAAGCAGAAAGGGCAAAAGGTTGGTAGTAGCTCAGAAGAACAATTGGGAAGAAAAATCAGAAAAAGACCATTATAATTATTTATTATATTTAACGTTAATTTAGGCACTACGGCAGCCCAAATGGAGCAGTGCGTCAAGAAAACCTTTTATTTTGATTAGAATACAGAATCACACACACATTGGAAGGTCTGTCACAACATGCAAATATTATTGGTATACGGGATGAGCTAGAATAAAATTAATTACTGATTTCCTGATTTGAAATTCCAATAGCACTCTCTATAAAAATATTAAAATATTCAATTAGACCCATTTTCTTATTTAGACGCAACGGCGGCCCAAATGAACCACTTTTTGTTTGGCTAGATTACGGAGTAGTTTTACATTTTACTTTCGAAGGTCAGAACGTAAAAATTAAGGAAGGTAGAACAAAATTGATTACGGATTTGGAATTCCAACAACATTTTCCACAAAACTAGTAAAATTTTCAATGAGACCCATTTTCTAGTTTAGGCGCTACAGCGGCCCAAATGAACCATATATTACTTTGGATAGATTACGGGGTGCTTTTACATTACAAGGCCACAACCTTTAAATTAAGGGCTCTAGAACAAAATTAACCAGGGATTTGGAATTCCAGTAGAATTTTTTATAAAACTAGTTCAATGTTCAATTAGACCCATTTTGTAGTTTAGGCGCTACAGCGGCCCAAATGAACAAACTTTGTCTTTAGCGAGATTCCGAGGTACTTTTACTTTCAAGTCTACAGCGTAAAAATTAAGGGCGCCAGAACAAAATTAACCACGGATTGGGAATTTCAGTAGAATTTTCTATAAAACTAGTACAATTTTCACTTAGACCCATTTTGTAGTTTAGGCGCTACAGCGGCCCAAATGAACAAATTTTGTCTTTAGCGAGATTCCGAGGTACTTTTACTTTCAAGTCTACAGCGTAAAAATTAAGGGCGCCAGAACAAAATTAACCACGGATTTGGAATTTCAGTAGAATTTTCCATAAAACTAGTACAATTTTCATTTAGACCCATTTTGTAGTTTAGGCGCTACAGCGGCCCAAATGAACAAATTTTGTCTTTAGCGAGATTGCGAGGTACTTTTACTTTCAAGTCTACAGCGTAAAAATTAAGGGCGCCAGAACAAAATTAACCATGGATTGGGAATTTCAGTAGAATTTTCTATAAAACTAGTACAATTTTTACTTAGACCCATTTTGTAGTTTAGGCGCTACAGCGGCCCAAATGAACAAATTTTGTCTTTAGCGAGATTCGGAGGTACTTTTACTTTCAAGTCTACAGCGTAAAAATTAAGAGCGCCAGAACAAAATTAACCACGGATTTGGAATTTCAGTAGAATTTTCCATAAAACTAGTACAATTTTCACTTAGACCCATTTTGTAGTTTAGGCGCTACAGAGGCCCTAATGAACAAATTTTGTCTTTAGCGAGATTCCGAGGTACTTTTACTTTCAAGTCTACAGCGTAAAAATTAAGGGCGCCAGAACAAAATTAACCACGGATTCGGAATTTCAGTAGAATTTTCCATAAAACTAGTACAATTTTCACTTAGACCCATTTTGTAGCTTAGGCGCTACAGAGGCCCTAATGAAGCAATTTTGCCTTTTGGGAGATTGCGAGGTACTTTTACTTTCCAAAGCCACAGCGTAAAAATTAAGGGCGCCATAACAAAATTAACCACGGATTTGGAATTCCAGTAACAGTTTCTATAAAACTAGTACAATTTTCACTTAGACCCATTTTGTAGTTTAGGCGCTACAGCGGCCCAAATGAACCAATTTTGTCTTTAGCGAGATTGCGAGGTACTTTTTCTTTCCAAGGCCACAGCGTAAAAATTTAGGGCGCCAGAACAAAATTAACCACGGATTTGGAATTCCAGTAGAATTTTCAATAAAACTAGTATAATTTTCACATAGATCCATTTTGTAGTTTAGGCGCTACAGAGGCCCTAATGAACCAATTTTGCCTTTTGGAAGATTGCGAGGTACTTTTACTTTACAAGGCCACAGCGAAAAATTAAGGGCGCTAAAACAAAATTAACCACGGATTTGGAATTCCAGTAACATTTTCCATAAAACTAGTACAATTTTCACTTAGAACCATCTTGTAGTTTAAGCGCTACGGCGGCCCAAATAGACCACTTCATCCTCTCATTAGAGAGGTACTTTTACTGTCTAAGGTCATAACATAAAAATTAAGAGAGCTAGAACAAAATTAACCACGGATTTGGAATTCCAGTACAATTTCCCATAAAACTAGTACAATTTTCACTTAGACCCATCTTGTAGTTTAAGCGCTACGGCGGCCCAAATAGACCACTTCATCCTCTCATTAGAGAGGTACTTTTACTGTCTAAGGTCATAACATAAAAGTTAAGAGAGCTAGAACAAAATTGATCACTGATTTGGAATGGCAATAAGATTGTCTATAAGACGAGTACAATTTTCAATTTGACCCATTTTTTAGTTTGGGAGCTACAATAATATTTAGATTACCAATAAAATTCTCGGTACAACAAGTTTAGTATTATAGGCAGTAGAGGTACAGTGTGGGTAAAGTATTTCAAACTAGATACACTTTGGTCACAAAGGCGTCAGAGTCACCAAAGGCGGCAAAGGGAGCTTATAGTTGACGACACGTCCTCAACGCGTTGGCGGCCACTGGCAATGATTTACCCACTCGTTTTTTCCAACTTATCTGTTTCAATGGACGTACTAAACAGAAATCTGATGACTTACCCTCAACCCTCAACGTACATTTTCGGAGCTGTGGGAATAAATATTTATGAAGAATAATAAAAAATAATCACAATTTTAGATTAAGGTGTAGAGAGAAGTCGATATAAAAATTTTCGTCCTGAGAAAAATATTTTTTCACGAAAAGACTATTATAGTGCGCTCGTGTGCGGATATTGTTTCGTTTCATTTTTTTCACGAGCTTTGTTATTATGTGGAGTATGTTGTAGATATGCAAAAATTGAGTTTGAATGGAAAAGTTCGAGTCGAATATAAATACGAAAAGTTAAGTTTAGAGGTTTATAGGCACACTTTAAAGGGGAAAAAACTTTTAAGGTTATTTAAGAAAAAAGCGCAGCATACTAATAATAATAAATAATAAAATAACAAAAAGTTCCGTTTCTGAAATGACGTAAAGATTTAATGAAATTTGTGAGGTGATTTCTAATACTTTTTCCTCCAATCCCGATATTTATCGTAAGTTTATTTCTTCTACCTACCAGTAGTGACTTTTATTACTTTTCGATCAGTTCATCTTATCCAGCTTATCCAATACATTGACGTGTTTATACTTCTTAAAGCTGAAAGAGAGCCTAAGGCACTTACGATTGTACGTAACGAAAACAAAACAAGCTTAGGCTCCTTTTTGTAATTTTTTGTCATTTATTAGCAACCGAGGCTTACTTTAATTAATTTCTTTGACAGTCCTCCACATTGGACGACGTATTTAATAAAGTAGATAGTGGTGTTCGTTTCGAGAATAACTGTCACTGTCAGTTCATTAAAGTTGCGATCTGCATACTAATGCTATTTAACTATGCATATCTATTAGTAGGTACTGTAGTTTTTTTTTCAGTTTCTCGTTATTTTATAGCATTTTTAGTCAAATCGATTCATTATTCTGCTTTAACAGTTTTCAAATGCACTGGGTTCATCATTGGACTCTTATAAGTTCCTCTTACCAAGTAAGTTTTGATTAGGTTCCTTGAGAGTGTGCCCAGAAAACTTGAATCTGCGTGAAAAGGATCATAAACTTCGACCGATAGTTTTGACCTGTTCCGTCTTTATTTTTTTACTATTTTATAAACGCCCTGTGTACCAAAAAATTAAATGAAACGTGAATTGCATCAGATAGCCATATTACCCGCTGGCTGTTCGTTAAATAGACAGAAGGGCAATTAATTGGGTTTTTGTTTGCAAAACCGACTAAAAAGCATCCAAAAATTTTTTGAAAAATAAAAACAACATCAAATCATCATTATACCTATTACTAGCGTTATCGTTTTTCATCCTTTTATTCAATTTCAATCCGAGAAGCATTAACTCGGTGCCTTTCTGATTATTTCCTTAGTTAACTTTGACGTTTGTGACTCTACTTATTTTATGTTGTTTCGTTCAAATTGGGTCTGTTCCAATATGTTTCACCAACCGTCGTTAATACCGAAATTGCATTTTCATTAAACTCATTCAGACGAGCTCTTCCTCTCCTAATACCTACTGCTGGAATTACGACTTTCTTTTCAAAATGTTCACATTTTATATCTTTATTACAATTCGTGCCCAGTAATGCCTCAGACCATTTGTGTCGTCAAATTTTACGTTTTATCAAAGATGCCACTAAAGCAACAACACCCTGTATATTGCGAAAAGGTGGACGTAATCAAATATTGTAAGTTAACAGACAATTAGGTCACGTAATAGTACACAACTGATTATACGAGAAGAGCCAAACGCAAATACGACACGCATTAATTAGACAACATACCGTCTAGCAAAGTAGCCGAGCCATAGAAGATCAATGTGTTAATAACTTTCGGTAGATAGGGCATTGATGAAAAAATACAGGAATACCATTGTTTGGCGTTTTCCAACTTCAGATTGGGCTAAAGTGCATACCTACGAGTACCTACTAGCATCTCCACAAGTCGTCAAAATATTGTACACTTTGTAGATTAAAAAATATTTTTAAGGCGTAGGTCATTATTTCATTGACTTCATCTACTTAAAATAAAATAAAAATTTTTGATTCAATTTAATTTCTCGAGGTATACCTACTAGTTTATAGTCCGTTCTCAAATGTACATCCGTGGGATCCTAGATGAAGCACGTTTGGCATTGATCTCAATCTCTTTATTTGAACTTGGAGAAACATAATTTCGATGTTGGCACTCTCGAGAATTATACGTTTGACTGCTGCGCGTGAAGAACAAAGTGGCTAACATAGCAAACACTTTTTCCAATTTGTCTGAGTAACCATTGGTGTTACAAAAAAAGTTTAATATACAAAATATTGCTACAGCAATTATACACAAAAAAGCTTATTACCTATTTTTATGTAGGACTAACTGTTTTCTCAGAAAGCTTACAGCCCCCTTGTAATTGTACAAAACCAGGCTCCCGTCGGAACCTTGATGAAGCAAGTATGTTATTGATCTCAGTTTCGTTGTTTGACGTCGGAGAAACATAATTTTGATGTTGGCACTCTCGAAAATGATGCGTTTGAGGGCAGCACTCGAGAAAAAAATGGCCGACATCGCAAACACTATTTAATCTATCTAAATAGTTCTGATTTTTTTAGTACCTTGTCTATTACGTAGGCCTAATGATGATATATTGAAGTTTTGGACCTCGGCAGACCTCCGGATCTTTGTCAAAAATCCAAGAAACAGCGAAATTTAAAAAACTTTTTTAATTTCTGTCAATTTTAACCCAGAAGGATTAATTTTTCGGCAAAGATAGTTTAATACTTTTTAAAAGTAGACTAAATTTTTTACAATTTTAGACTAGATTGGTCTATATAAACCTAGTGGTGTCCGAGATACAAGTGCACAAAAGTTGACAAATTTTTCCTATTTTGTTATTTTTAGCGATACAGCGATTCGGATTATTTACCTTGCACAAAATGCAGCAGTTATGATTTTCTGATATGTCTTATATGATGAAAATGTAATGAGAAATCCACGTTTTGGTCTTTGGTGGATCTCCGAATCTTGGTCAAATATTCAAAAATATATACGATTTAGTTTTGCTTTACTTTTGGATATTTGACAAAGATCCGGAGATCCGCCAAAGACCAAAACTTGAATTTATCATTAGGCCTCCGTCACATAGAACATACCAAAAAATTATAACTACTCCATTTGCTGATAGGTAAATAATACGAACCCGTCTCAAAAATCTAAAACTAAAACGTATATCTAGATCCGGATTATTTACCTTACATTAAATGGGGTAGTTATGATTTTTTGGTATGTTATACATGATGAAGGTCTAATGATAAATCCAAGTTTTTGTTCTCGTGGAACTCCGGATGTTTCTCAAAAATTCAAAACAACAGCAGATCTAAATCGTATGTATTTTTGACGATTTGACAAAGATCCGGGGGATCCACCGAGGTCAAAAACTTATATTTGTCATTAGACCTTCATCATGTACAACATACCAGAAAATCTTAACTACCCTATTTGATACAAGGTACATAATCCGGATCTTTGTCAAAAGCTGTATCGCCAAAATGTGACAAAATTGCAAACTTTTATACACTTGTATCTGAGATACTATTAGGTTTGCAGAGACCATTCTAATCTCAGATGGTAGAAAATTTTTCCTATTTAAAAAAGTTTTCAACTATCTTTGCCACCAAATTAATCTTTCGCGGTCAAAAGTGACATCCACTGAAAAAGGTGTAAAATTTAGCAGTTTCTTGGATTTTTGACAAAGATCCGGAGGTCTGTCGAGGTGGAAAACTTGGATTTATCATTAGACCTCCCTAATAGAGAAGATACCAAAAATTGGAATTGCTAAGATAAATTGGAAAGTATTTGAGATCTTAGCCATTTTGTTTCTCGCGTGCAGCACTCAAACGCATCACTTTCGAGAGTGCCAACATCAAAATTATGTTTCTCCAAGCTCAAACGAAGAGATTGAGACTAGTGTCACACTTGCTTCATCAATAGCCCACCAGTGCCTGTTTTTGCCCAATTGCAAAAGAACAGTCCTCTTTTTGAAGAAACGGTTAATCCTACATAAAAATTTATAATAACCTTTTTTATTAGAATTGATGTATCAATATTTTTTGCATAAAACTTTTCTTTGTAATCCCAATAGATAACTCGAAAAGTGTTGCGATGTTGGCCATTTTCTTTCGCGCACAGCACTCAAACGCATAATTTTCGAGAGTGCCAACATAGAAATTATGTTTCTCCAAGGTCAAACAAAGAGATTGAGACTAGTGCCACACTTGCTTCATCAAGGATCCCACGGAAACCTGTTTTTGTACACTTGAAAACGGACTATTATGCCATAAATGTCTATTATTTGTTATAATTTTTGTTTAAAAAACGCTTTTGGTTAAACCGGAAATGAGCCTCATAAATGAGTTTTTGAAAACACCCTGTATATTTTATAATAATTTAAAATATCGTAAAATTAGCCGTCGAATACCAAACATCTTAAATTTGAACTTCTGGTTTAACCATAAATGGGGATTAGATTTTCTATTTTAAATACAACACCCTGTATATTTTAAGTAGTTTAAAAGTTTGAAAAATTAGATATCTAGTGTTACCATACATTTAATTGTAACCCCGAACTTCGTCGATGAGCTATTATTCTGCCAGCGACTTAGCTCAAAGCCGAAGACGGGCAGGGTTCGAGGAAAAAAAATAAAATAAACAGTCGCGGTGAATGGGGAAAAAATGTTTATTCAAAACAAAAGTAAATAAAATATAATAAAAAACTCTTCTTAAAAAAAAACCAACAGAAAAAAATTATCTTCTCTTCTTATCTTCACGGGAAAAAAAAAACACGGGAACAGCGGAAGCTTAAGCCCTACTGCGGCTCAGAAGGAACCACAGCAAAACGGCAACCACTCACGGACGAAGAGATAATATCAACTAACGCGGAAGCTTAGATTCCACTGCGGCTTAAAATAAAACCACGGCGGAAAACTACCACAAGAAGTTGATACCGATCTAATGCGGAAGCTTAGATTCCACAGCGGCTTAAAAAACCACTACGGAAAACTACCACAAAAGATCCAACCCAAAATAATGCGGAAGCTTAGATTCCACAGCGGCTTAAATAAAACCACTGCGAAAAACTACCACAGAACAAGGGTTGATCGGGATGGTCAGTGTCACTGAAGGGTTGAAAAATGTAATATTGGACGGGACAAACGCGGACTCTCAACAAGACAGGACTAGGACTCGGACCGGACTCGACTCGACTCTAAGAATGTTGCACCTCTATTTATAACTTCTCCACCACCGTACACGAGCACCAATCAGAGCTTACCTCGTGATGGCGGTACCAGTGGGGATTTTGGAGTTATCTAAATAGAGATGCAAGGGAAAATTCCTAGAGAGATCAAAATTTGGGAAAAAGAATATTGGGACGAGAAGCGCTCTTAAATGTGGATCACGTGAATATAAATTTTAAAATTAAGGAGCAATACTTAAGAGCGAAGAATAATTAATAAATGACAAAAGATTAAAGACTAATGACTAAAAATTAACAGGGAGTAATGACGCAAAAAATTACAAGGGCTGACTAGAAAATTCAAAAAACAAATTAAAAATTTTAAACGTTAACTAAAAGTGAAATTAAAATTGAATTGAAAGCGTGCAAGGTCGCGAGTAAATCTCATATCGACGCTTGCACTTGGAACGATATCTAAAACACGGTTATTTAAATCTAAATGACAATTAAAATTAAGGGGAAAAAATGACGAAAGGGACCAAAATTTAGATAGCAAAAAGGTTTGGGATATTTACTGAATTTACAAAACAAGGAGAAACTCAGTGACTACTGAATAACCCCAGAGATAGCGTATAAACGATGCTGATTTTGATAGTTCGGAGCCAGAATCTCAGGATTCATAACTACTCCGAACCATCCCAAAATCCACATCGTTACACAGCCTTACTCTCCGGGGTTTTGGGAAAGATAGGGGGAAGTGAGGTTAAATATTACCCGTCTTAGGTGGCTTCAGTCTCCTTTCTACCCACTCGGCCTTTTTCCGTAAATACGACGGCTTCGTGTATCGGTTGGACCTCCTTCTCTTGTTGGTGGAACTGAAACTAGAGATTGTCGCGAGTATTTTGTCATTGGGAGACTGAGATAAGACCGGGACCGGCGGACATGGATCCAGTCTCTTCTCTAGAGGACTGGGCTTATAAGCGGGAGCGGAACGTCGTCCAGCGTTCGACTTCACGGGATTGGAATTATTCTGACGTTGGAGCAACCCAAGAGGCATCGGAATTTTTAACTCCATCAGAGCCGGTATTTTCTTTGAGGTCAAGGGCGGTAACGTAAGAGGCCTTGGAATCCTCAATTCCATTAGACTGGGGATCCTCTTGGGTGTCAGGGATGATGATGCAGGGACTGTAGCTAAAGGCGAATTTTCAGAAATCGACGTCTCGGATAACTGAAGGATGACCTTCTCTAAGGAGGCGTCGATGTGTGGCGATGGTGTAAGCGGGAGGACAGACGTTTCCAGTTTGGCAACGATTGGCAGGTCTACTATTTCCATCGTCTGTAACGAACCGGAAAGGTTTGGTCGAACGGCTTCTGGGTCGGGGAGAATTTTATGGCACCCGCAGGGAGGAAGAGGGTTCGCTGAAACCTCAACGGGCGCTGCTAAGGTTCCAAGTGACGAGGGTAGCTTAGCAGGTTGAAGGGAGATAGCTACTCCGTTTAAAAACAGTCCAACCGGATCCATGGAGATGATGGCTTGATTGGCCCGCAAAAGGTCGGCTCCTATTACGGCTTCTTCAAGTAGATTGGGGAGAGTGTTCCATCGGTGAGTAGTCACCACATCGCCAATCGACGCAGTGAAAATGTAGGACTCACCAACAGGCGTTATTGTCCCATCAGCCAGTTGTACCTTTTTGTCGCGAGAGGTGGGACACACGTGCAGCTTCTGGGCTAATTTTCGAGCCAGCTCTAAGCGAATAAAAGATTCCGCAGCTCCGGTGTCCACAAGGGCTCGAATACGAGAAGAGCCTACCTTCATATCGACCTGAACTCGATGATCGGTGGTTTCAGCGGGGTGGAAAGGGGGTGGTACAGCCGTGGACATCCCGCTTAATGGCCGCGGCGTTTCAAGTTTCCCGCACAGACCTAGGCTCGTTCGGTTGACAATAGGAGCATATTGCCGACAGATGGCTTCCCGAAACGTTTGCCAGGTATTAACGGCGCTGCGGTGGTTCCTCCACCACAAAGACGCGTCATCTTCAAGGACTTCAGACACCGCATCAAAAAGGTCGGTCTCCGTAATACCATACGTAGCACTCTTTTCCTCGAGGGCTTCGAGAAAAGATGTGCAGTCGCCTTTACCATCGTAACGTAAGCCCCATTCTCGAATGAAGTCACAGACTTGGGCAGCTTGAGACAAAATAAAGGGCGATTGATACGGAGTCGGATTAGTTGGAGCGGCTATTTGAAGCACAGGGTTGGAACAGGGTACTGGTGGCACTGTTGGACAAGCCAGGGAGTTTTTGGCGGGTACCAAGGGAGGCTGAGGGGAGAAAGACCTTTGGGGAGACGGACCTCTGGACCGAGAGGCTGGTGGCATTAGCAAACGCAGTACGGTGTCGACTGGCACCCCGTTTTGAACGTCCAGGCGAAGTCGATCTTGCAAAACAGCTATTGAGCCAGAGACTGAAAGTCCTAACCGAAGAAGACAGTCTTCCAACTCTTCCTTACGGCATAGTCCTAATACTAGTTCCATCGCGTCTGTCTGGGCTGAGAGTATGGCTGGATTGGTTGAGTTGACCATTGCGATGAAAGTATAACGTATTAAGTCCAATGGAAATTGACACTAACACTTTGGGAAAATGTGACGAGTGGCGAAGGGTATTTGAAGATAAGAAGATAGGGTAAAAACAAACGTCCAATGTCAGGGTGGTAAGGGTTATGAAGAGGGAGGAAAAAAATGTAAGCCAATACTTCGGCTAAAAATGAGATGTGGGACAAGATTGGTTGAGAAAAAAAAATTCAAGTTGGGAAAAAGTGGGCCAAAAAGTTTTTCAAAATTTTTGGTGGTAAGGGAATGGGAAGGCAAATAAAAAAATAATCGCACGTTGCCGAAGAAAAGGCCCCACGTTGGGCGCCAAATGTAAGCGTAAACGTGGGCTAAATAAAAATTGGGCAAAGTGGGAAAAACTTGGGCAAAAGTCTAAATTCGGGGGTGTCAGGGCTAATCAAAAAAAAGGGCCTCACTTTGGGCGCCAAATGTAACCCCGAACTTCGTCGATGAGCTATTATTCTGCCAGCGACTTAGCTCAAAGCCGAAGACGGGCAGGGTTCGAGGAAAAAAATAAAATAAACAGTCGCGGTGAATGGGGAAAAAATGTTTATTCAAAACAAAAGTAAATAAAATATAATAAAAAACTCTTCTTAAAAAAAAAACCAACAAAAAAAAATTATCTTCTCTTCTTATCTTCACGAAAAAAAAAAAAACACGGGAACAGCGGAAGCTTAAGCCCTACTGCGGCTCAGAAGGAACCACAGCAAAACGGCAACCACTCACGGACGAAGAGATAATATCAACTAACGCGGAAGCTTAGATTCCACTGCGGCTTAAAATAAAACCACGGCGGAAAACTACCACAAGAAGTTGATACCGATCTAATGCGGAAGCTTAGATTCCACAGCGGCTTAAAAAACCACTACGGAAAACTACCACAAAAGATCCAACCCAAAATAATGCGGAAGCTTAGATTCCACAGCGGCTTAAATAAAACCACTGCGAAAAACTACCACAGAACAAGGGTTGATCGGGATGGTCAGTGTCACTGAAGGGTTGAAAAATGTAATATTGGACGGGACAAACGCGGACTCTCAACAAGACAGGACTAGGACTCGGACCGGACTCGACTCGACTCTAAGAATGTTGCACCTCTATTTATAACTTCTCCACCACCGTACACGAGCACCAATCAGAGCTTACCTCGTGATGGCGGTACCAGTGGGGATTTTGGAGTTATCTAAATAGAGATGCAAGGGAAAATTCCTAGAGAGATCAAAATTTGGGAAAAAGAATATTGGGACGAGAAGCGCTCTTAAATGTGGATCACGTGAATATAAATTTTAAAATTAAGGAGCAATACTTAAGAGCGAAGAATAATTAATAAATGACAAAAGATTAAAGACTAATGACTAAAAATTAACAGGGAGTAATGACGCAAAAAATTACAAGGGCTGACTAGAAAATTCAAAAAACAAATTAAAAATTTTAAACGTTAACTAAAAGTGAAATTAAAATTGAATTGAAAGCGTGCAAGGTCGCGAGTAAATCTCATATCGACGCTTGCACTTGGAACGATATCTAAAACACGGTTATTTAAATCTAAATGACAATTAAAATTAAGGGGAAAAAATGACGAAAGGGACCAAAATTTAGATAGCAAAAAGGTTTGGGATATTTACTGAATTTACAAAACAAGGAGAAACTCAGTGACTACTGAATAACCCCAGAGATAGCGTATAAACGATGCTGATTTTGATAGTTCGGAGCCAGAATCTCAGGATTCATAACTACTCCGAACCATCCCAAAATCCACATCGTTACATAATATTTTGACCTGCAGTTCAACCGGAAATGAGATAAGCTTCCTATAGGTATTTCAAATAGAAACTAACGCCCCGTATTTTTTTTTGAGATCGCTGTTGAGCGTGCTATTGTTAGGTACGATTTCTGATGTGCTTTTTAATACTTTCAAGGCGTTCGAGATGTTCGAGGCCACATCAGCCGTTTTTCTATTTCTCGCAGTATATTCGATACAATTTTGTAATGGTCTATCGATCTGAGCTCGCCCTGTATAATTAATAGTACATTTATATAATTCGTTTGTTTTAGCTAAAATGTTGAATAATTTAGATTTTTACTATTTTAATACGAACGTATCGTGTATCGTGTTTATTATAAATCTTTTTTGTGACTCTTTTTAGAAACTTTTTCATGTACTTTTATCTATAAATTTTCATGTCACTCTCTATCTTTGATTCCCTTTTTTCGTTTTGAAACCAACTCACGTTTTGTGAGAATTTTCAAGTCACAGAGGATTTTACAAGAAATAACTTAAATTTTATACAAAGAAGTTCTGCCAGAAAACCTTATTCGAGCAGATGTTTTGGTTGCCCCAAATAAAACTAAAAATTAAATTTTACAAATAAACTAGAGCGGTTAAAATTCGTCCCAATAGAGAGTAAAGTAGACAAGAAAATAAGAAGAAAATGAAAGAATTTTCATTGGCCATGACCAAATCATTTAAATGCCTAATAAGCACCCTGTATATTATTAAGTGCGAAACGGTTTTTAAAAAGTCACATTTAAGCATTTTAATTAAGGACCAAACTGGATAAAACTAACCTCGTGCGATTTTAAAAGGATTTCGTTCAACCCTACAACCCCCTTTTCTAATCCACTACTACTTTCATTAAAGTTTTTCATTAATTTTTCAGGCGATTTCATTTTAAAGACGTACAAAAATGGAGTAGAGCTACCCACTCTTTGTTTTTTTATATAAAAAGTCGCGTCAAGCAAAATTCTCAACACTTAACTTTTCAATAATCGATAAAATCAATTACGTAAAGCTTTGATGTAAACATAAAAGATATTGGGATGTTAAGGATCTGAAAGAACATGACAGGTACTTCATGTTTTACGTGATGTCTTAACAAGTTTTACACCTTATTAACCGTGTACCGAATGATTAAATCTTTTTGTGAAGGTTTAAAAATCGTCGGTAATAATTTTAACATGACGTTTACGTTTTTTTATCAAAGAAAGTCGAATATCCTGTAAAAGAAGATAATTAATTAATACGGTACAGAAATATTTCGAAAAAAATCTAATTAATCGATTTCCTGTCTATTATACGTTGAAATGAAGAGGCTGCTATGTCGGTCGTAATTCAAAGATTTTAATAATTAATAAATAATTATAGCGCGAGCAGGTGAGTGCAATTAAAAATTAAAATAGCCAACTTCCTATATCTTGAAGCCGCAGGCTCTGTGGTGTTTATTTTTAGCAGCTACTTGGTCATGGTCCAGGCTCTTCACGGCTATATGGGACTCTTAGATGTTCATTGTTTGCATAATTTCCGCCTGTTCTGTTCATCTCTGCACTTTTCTCTCTCCTCTCACTCTTTGTGTGAATAATTGTCTCCATTTTTCGCTTCTACGCCACTTTTTATCTTTTCGCCACTATACGATTTTTTTTATAAGTTCTCAGTTTAAGAGTTGAGCATAATCATTAGGTAGTTTTTCGACAATATACGTATAGGCCAGTCAGTAGAAGGTTTCTATGATGCAATAAATGGGGTAGAAGCTTTTATTTTTTTAAATTGTTTATATGGGTGTAAACATGTAAAAAACAAAAATGCTAACACTGGCGACCTCGGGAGACTTTTTGGCACCCAAAAAACCCCAAAATTTTAGAACTTGCTTTGTTTTTTCGCCTTTAACTCCTAAATGGAGCATCTTCACGAAAAAGTATTTTTATAACAAATTAAAGAGCATTAAACTCTTCGTCGAATGAGTACCAACACTTAATAATTTGGTCAAGCGGTATGGTCGCCAATCGCGGTCAAAAAACGACGATTTTTCCCAACTTAAAGCCACGATAAAGATTTCCCATATCACATCTGATAGAATAAGGACGTAGTTAAAGGTTTTTTAGAAACCATTATGATAGTATTAGTAGTAGTAGTAGTACTATTATGATAGTATCTCCAGGCCGTGAATAAAAAGCTTTTGAAGTTGAATAGTGCGCCTCTTAATGTTACAGTTTCGAAAAAAACTTTTTTTAAATTCTTCGTAAAATAAAAAGGGGGGACCTGGCACCTCTTTGTTGCTAAAAAAACCTTTAACTACGTCCTTATTTTAGCAGATGTGATATGGGAAATCTTTATCGTGGCTCTAAGTTGTGAATAAGAAGCTCTTGAAGTTGAATAGCGCGCTTACTAAGTGTCACAATTTCGAACTATCTGTTTTTTAAATTTCTTTGCAATATGTCAAGACGAGACCTAAAACCATTTTTACTTTCATAAATCTTTAATTACATCCTTTATTCAACTTCATACAGTGCCACATTATTTATTAGTCGGTAAGTTTAGTGGCCGACTTCTTTATAAGACTTACGCGTCTTACTCCGGAGTTTATCCATAACCAGAATTCGACCCTTCTCCGCGCTATATCTCGAAAAGGGTTAAACTTATGAAAAAAATGGGTATAACCAATCTTGTAGCTAATAATGTTTTCTATAATTTTTATAATAACCTTCATCAACGTACGATCTATAGAAGGCGAGTCATTTGCCAAAAACAATTTTTGTAGCCTTTGACCTTGAATATCTCAAATTGCTCCGCCAAAATTTTTCTGATTTTGTGATATACTTATTTGGAACATTTTAATGTACGTGTAGACCAATATCCAGCTTCGTAGGAATTATTCTGACCAAAAATCCTTATTCGAGTGGACTATTTTCTTACTATACCAACTGCCGGACATCAGAATATTGCCAATTTGGGAGAGATATCCTTGACCGAATTAAAAAATTTTAATACACATGAACGCAGAATTAGATGCTCTACAACTTTTATTTAATGAGTTTTTCTCTTAAAGTACTAATTTCTAAACAGCACTCATATATAATGCAATATGTCAGTTTTTGAAAAAGTTGTAAAAAATCGTCGTTTTTTGACCGCGGTTGGCGACCATACCGCTTAACCAAATTATTAAGTGTTGGTACTCATTCGACGCAGAGTTTAATGCTCTTTAATTTGTTATAGAAATACTTTTTCGTGAAGATGCTCCATTTAGGAGTTATAGGCAAAAAAACAAAGCAAGTCCTAAAATTTTGGGGTTTTTTGGCTGCCAAAAAGTCTCCCGAGGTCGCCAGTGTTAGCATTTTTGTTTTTTACATGTTTACACCCATATAAACAATTTAAAAAAATAAAAGCTTCTACCCCATTTACTGCATCATAGAAGGGTGTTTTGGAGCTCTACTGACTGGCCTAGTAGACTGGTCAGCTACTTAGAATCCCCTGACCGGCTGTAAGGTGCTAATACACCAGTAGGTTCACTTGTTGCAAACTTTTACAACAAAAACGTCACTAGCGACGTATTTAACAACAAAATTTGTAACTTAATCGTCGTTACTCAATTACGCCCATTTTTTTAAAGATCAAACGAGCCTCCTTTGTCCTTCCGTTTTTCGAAGCTTAGAAAAATATTACGTCGATTTGGAATTCGATTAGTGACGCTTTGAGAGCAAGTAATCCAACATATTGCCAATATTGTTACAGATCAAATAGAGTCGTGGAAAAACATAAAGATGAATTTCAAACAAAAATATGTTTTGAACTATTTGTTTCCCCACGCTCATTTTTTCTCTAAAGAAACCCCTAAAAGCTCATACGTGAAATTGAAATGTCGCGTTATTAAAAAAGAAAAACATTTAATTACACATTAAAACTCATAAAGCCACACATTTGCCAAACTCACATTCGGTAATGGATATTTTTTGTTCGAGACTCAAAAAACATAACTTGTAAAAGGTTTAATAATGTTTAACCGCCAGAAGTCGACGATCACTAAAAATAAGCTTTTACAAGTCAACATTCGTTAATGGCTAATAAAATAGAAAAACTTCGTACGAACTAATGTATCCAATTTAGATATTTCCAATAAATAAAATCGCTTTAACCTCCCCTCGTGGCTAAAACAATAAAAATTTGTTAGCAACAACGCGATGAAGTTTCCCCAACTTGGTGGAAATCAAAAGTTTGGTTGTAATTAAACTTATTTTTATTTGTTAGCATTAAATTGTTTAATTTCTTTTTTTTTTTTTATTAAAGGATTATAGGCGTAAGTTTGACCATAATAAGATTGATGAGCGTGTTGTTGATCCACTTTGTCATTGTCGTTTACATTATTTTGTCGTGATGCATTAAAGTCGACAAATTTACCAGATTTTGAAAGCTCTCCGTGTAGAAAGTTTGACAATTTACAACAAAAAATATTTTCCACCGCGAAGCGGAACGCGTGCGCCCAAATTGAATTCGGCACATTTGATTGCAAGTGCAAGTTTTCGTGTTTACACTATAATGCAGTCAATTTGTGCTCAAAACGGTTTCTGACGGGAAAATTGTGGAGTAGTTTTTATTTCTTACATTTTACATGTTTTTTGGGGTGTTGAATCCAAATGTGAGATTTGCTTACAAAATTTCGTGGCGCAGCATTGAAAAAATGCAAAAAAGGAAAAAAATCTCATTTTTGAAGGTTTTTGCGGATAACTCAAAAACTATCCACTTTTCGTAAATAATCTTTCTATTGGAAATGAAAGTACAGAAAATTTCCTACACATTTCATTATTTAGGTTTTTTTCTCTGACAAACCGTTAGGGCTCAAGCGCTAGTTGAAAATTGGTGTATTTCGTCTGTCTTCGAAAAACCCACTTTTCCCACTCAACACCTCAGTATCAAAAGCTGTAATTTAGTAACTTTCTCCTAGTTTTAAGTAAAATACTGGTAAAAGACTGGTTTCGACTGTTATGACATCTTCAATATCAAAAAAAAAATGAAAAAATTCCATGATGCAAAAAGCGATTCACAGTTCGGCAAGCGGTGGAAGACGCTGATATTCCAATTAGCACAACAGTAGTTCTTATGTTGGCCGCGTCAAATGAATATGTTTGTGACGATGGTGGGGGAATATATCGACATTTTGGTAATTTTGATTGACCTGTATACTGTATACTGTATACCCCTGATATGTCTCACACTCTCTACAATCCTCTTGTCGCTGAAAACAACCTATCAGCCCATATTATAATGTTCCTGCACGCGATGAATGGTCGTGACACCACTTCTGCTTTGTTCAATCATAGAAATTTCTCAAAGTCGCGCAGAAGAACAATGACTTACAACTAGTCATTTATGCTTTCAAAAACGGTCATGCACATCAAGACCAGTTGGTGAACCAGGGAACGTGTTTTGCATCTCTCACGGCTCTGTATGGGACAGGACATGAGAGTAGCGTGAACGATTGGAAATACAGCCAATACGTATCTTCATCGTACAAAAGTAAAACCAACTTTGCCTCACTGAACCCAAAAATCTGAAGTCTCAAGTCTGAACTCTGAAGTCCCAAGTCTGAATTCTGAGGTCCGAGACTTGGCGACCAAAGTCGGAAATCTGATGTCTGAAGACTGAAGTTAAATTTCTGAAGTCTGAAGCCTGAAGTATAAAGTCTAACTTTTAAGTCTAAACTCTGAAGTCAGAAGTATAAATTCTTAAGTCTGAAGACAGAAGTCGGAAGTCTGACTTCTGAAGTCTGATGTCTGCAGTCTAAAGTCTGATGTCTGCAGTTTAAAATCTGCAGTCTCAAGTCTGAATTATGATTTCAAAAAGTGTGAATTCGAAAGTCAGAAGTCAGAACTATCTAGTCTGAAGTCTGAAGTCGAAACCTGAAGTCAACGGTCTGGAGCCTGAAGTCTGTAGTCGGAAGGCTGTAGACTGAAGACTGAAGTTTTAAGTCTGAATTATGATTTCTAAAGTATGCATTCTTAAGTCAGAAGTCAGAACTATGTAGTCTAAGGTCTAAAGTTGAAAGCTAAAGTCTACAGTGTAGAGCCTAAAGTCTAAGGTCTAAAGTTGAAAGCTGAAATCTACAGTCTAGAGCTTAAAGTCTGTAGTCTGAACTCTGAAAAGCCTGCAGTCTGAAGTTTGATGTCTCGAAGTCTAAACACGGAGGTCTTAAAACTGAAGTGTGAAAACTAAAATGGGAAGACTGAAGTGTGAAGACTGAAGCGTGCAGATTGAAGTCTAAAATCTGTAGTCTAAAGACTGTAGTCTAAAGAATAAAGTCTGAAGATCATGAAGTCTGCAGTCTAAAATCTGAACTCTGCAGTCTCAAGTCTCAAGTCTGCAGTCTGGAGTCAAAAGTCAGTAGTCTGAAGTCTAAAGTCAGAAACCTAAAGTCTGAAATCTGAACACTAAAGTATGGAAACTGAAGTCTGAAGTCTGTAGTCTAACGACTATTGTGAACTAGTGTGAAGTTTGAAGACTAGTGTAACGACTAAAGCCTGAAGCTAACGACTAAAGTCTGAAGATTGAAGTTGGAAGATTAAAATCTAAAATCTAAAGTCAAAAATCTGATTTATGAAGTCTGAATCTATAAGAGTAAAGTCTGAAATCTAGAGACTGAAGTCTGGAGTTTTAAATCTGAAGTTTGAAGTCTCAAGTCTGAATAATAATTTCAAAAGTATAAATTCTTAAGTCAGAACTATGTAGTCTGAGGTCTGAATTCAAAACCTGAAGTTTGGAGTCTGGAACTTGAAGTCTGCAGTAGCAAATTTGATGTCCTGAAACCTGAACATTGAAGTGTGAAGACTAAAATCTGAAGACTGAAGTCTGAAAAGTGTAGTCTAAAGACTGATGTAGTCTTGTTTAAACACCGTAGTCTAAAGACCAAAGTCTGAAGATTGAAGTCTGAAGACTGAAATCTGAAGTTTAAATCTGACTTTTGAAGTCTGAATTTTTAAGTATGAAGTCTGAAGTCTAGAGACTGAAGTCTGAAGACTGTAGTCTGTAGTCTAAAGTCTGAATCTTTAAGTTTGAATTGTGAAGTCGTAAAACTGAAGTCTGAAGACTGAAATTTAAAGCCTGAAGACCGCAGTCCGGAGTCCGAACTTTGAAGTCCGAAGTCTGTAGTCTGAAGTCAGAAGACTAAAGTCTGAATTCTAAAGACTGAATTAGGCTGTAGACTGAAGACTAAAGTCTGAAATGTGAATCTAAAGTACGAAGTCGGCATTTCGAATTCCAAAGTCCGAAGTCGTCTAAAGTCCGAAGGTCTCTGAAGTGTGAAGTTTGAGAGACGTTATTATGCGATTCCAATCAGAAAGGATCGGTCTATCCTGAAAAAAATGAGTAACATCAAGAAAAGTTTATAGAACTCTAGGCAAAAACCGCTAAAAATGAGATTTTTGACCTTTTTCGCATTTTCCAATGCTGCACCACGCAAATTCGTTAGTAAATCTCAAATTCGGATTTAGCACCCCAAAAAACATGTAGAATGGAAGAAATCAAAACTACTCCACAACTTTCCTGGTAAAAACACAGGTTGAGACGAAATTCGATCGACTACAATCGATTAAAACGAATTCTTCATTTCTGCAAAAATCGATTAATCGATTTAGCCACTACTGCAACAAGCAACAACTCGAATGATTTTCACCTGTTGTACCTAGTAGTTAACGTTTCAAACATTCAGTTATTCAACTTTAGATTCAACCCGGCTCCACTTTTACACTATTCCCATAAATGTTTAAACTACGGCCCTGTTTAAAAATGCCTCAAATTGTAATGCACATTTGACATATATTTGTCGAATGCAGGGGCACATTATTAAATATTTGAAATTATAGAATTTCAAAGAAATCAATACACTGTGCATAGTTGGAAGCTTTTAAAGCTCGCTTTCGAACAGCCAAGAACTTTTTAATAATATGCATTCGTATTTTACGAGAGGTGTACTTACCTCCTCTATTACCCGTACACTCGTTCGTCTAGTGTCTAATCGGTTATTTTAAATTCGAAAAAGGCACGTGATGGATTTTACAGAAAGTTAATTTAACATCTGTTTAGAATGTTTCCCACTATCATTTTGGCAAAAATTATTTTTTTGTGCTCTAATTTTATGCTCCAAGAGGGGGAAAAGCGCTCGGAACAATAAATTAGCTTAATGGCGCATAAATTAATAAATAATGGATAATGGATACTTTTTTCTTTGCAATTTTCTGTCTATTAATTTAAGTTTAGTTCAACAGGGTGTTCACGAATTAACTTGTAGTTTGGTATTATCTGGAGTCTTCAGAAGACCGAGGAATAAAAGGTTGAAAGTTAAAAAGCAGGTAGGCATTAGTTTAGACTTGGCCTTAGCTAATAATTTACGAAAAAGTAGGGAAAAGTTAAGACTTTAAACTAAATAAAAGCGCCAGCTTGCATAATAAATTCGTAGTTTAATTGTCAAATGATAAAATAATTCATGATAACCGCGAAATTTAGTGTAATGACCAATAAAATAGTACATTAGTGATAAATTATAGTCAATGCATTGATGTGCTTTATCAGCAAATTTTGCCAATACATACTATAAATAGTTTTAAGTTTTTAGGAATTAGATGTAAACAGGGTATAATAAATACTTAAATGTTAGAAAAGTTGCAATGAAAAATAAAGTAAAATGAAAGAATTCAATTTAAACTTTCAGTTTAGACATTTTTAGCATTTTAACGGTTCGTAATTACTCAAATTGCCCCTTTTCAGTAAGTCCTACGGTATAAATACGTATTAGAAAAGTTGCACAGAATAATATTACCTACAACTTTTGTTTAAACAATTTTTCTGTACGGTCATTATTAAAGAATTGACAGTGACTGAAAGTGGTCAAAATTCTTCTTTACGGCGTATTCGCAAAATTCCCCCTTTTCGGTAAGTCCTACGGAACAAACACTTATTATAAAAATTGTAGATAATAATATTATGTACAACTTTTGTTTAAACAATTTTTCAATACGGTCAATCTAAAGAATTAACGGTGACTGAAAGTGGTCAAAATTCTTCTATACGGCGTATTCGCAAAATACCCCTTTTCGGTAAGTCCTACGGTACAAACATTTATTACAAAAGTTGTAGAGAATAATATTACGTACAACTTTTGTTTAAATAATTTTTTTATACGGTCATTATTAAAGAATTGACGGTGACTGAAAGTGGTCAAAATTCTTCTTTACGGCGTATTCGCAAAATACCCCTTTTCGGTAAGTCCTACGGTATAAAAGTGTATTATAAAAGTTGTAGAGAATAATATTATCTACAACTTTTGTTTAAACAATTTTTCTATACGGTCGATAATAAAGAATTGACGGTAGACGGCCTTTTTCCCTAAGTCTCTAACAAGTTATAGAAGACTCATTCTTTACGATTCAAACACAAAATTGTAAATTTCCAACCCCTATTTACAACCAACATGAGAGCCGAAAATGACCCGAGTTTCATAACGCTTTCTACTCACATCGGTGAAAATATTGAAATAAAATTTCTACTAAAAATGAGGCTGTTTAAAAATTCAAACTTATTTGGATCCAGGTTCGATTCCCAAATGAGTTTTCCACCGCGTAACAAGTTACTACATTATTTATCTGATTATAGAGTGGTCGAGTGCACTTTATAAGGGACGACTTTGATTTTGCAATTTGCCTATAATCGAAAATTTTACTTTATTGTTGGCAAATAAAATAATAGCGAAGCATTTTAATTATAAATTAAGACTCTAAATATCGTTTACTAGCGAGCTTGCCTCAATAAGGTGAGAAATGAGAAAATTCCTTTTTAAATTTGTGTAAATACCACCACGGTTGTACCAATATTTAAAGTTTGCTTGATTAATTGCTTTTTATATAAATATCCGCTAATTTGTGATAAATTACTTAATTTTGCTTTCATCCTTAATTGAGATACTTCCCGTAATCAATCATTTAATAATTTTAAAAACAGGCTTTAATCTAATAAATCAAAAAAATTAATCTTTGTAATTTTTAATACCCTTGTTAAAGCGATAAATTAAAAAATTTTGCGATAAGCCTTTGGAAAGTTCTCAACAGCCTAAAAACCGTCAACTTACATTTTCTGATTAAAATGGCGTAATAATAATCTTCCGCAGGTTTTCTACAACATCAGGGAATTTACCCTAAATTTCAAAAAACTATAAAAACTGATCAAAAAACTATTGTGATATTCGTAATCGGCACTCTCAAAACTATAAATAAGAAAATTCTACAGGGATAGAAAAATATTATAAGTTGTCTGAAGTCTAAAGTCTGAAATCTGAAGATCGATGTCTGAAGTGTGAAGTCGAAAGACCGATCACCGAACACCTGAAGTCTAAGTCGGAAGTCAGAAGACTCAAGTCTGAAGTCTAACAACTAAAGTTCGAATTCTGATGTCATAAAGTTTGAAATCTGAAGTCTGAAGTACGAGGTACAAAGTACGAAGTCCAAATTTCAAAGTCCAAATTGCAAAGTCTGAATTTCAAAGTCGAAGTCACCTGAAGTCTGGAAGACCTAATTATTATACAATTCGAATCAGAAAGGATCGGTATATTATGTAAAAAAAGAAAGTTTTACAGGAACTAAAAAATATCGGTCTGAAGTCTAAAGTCTGAAGACTGAAGACTGCAGTTCGAACCTTAAAGATTGCAGTCTCAACCCTAAAGTTTGAAGCCTGAAGTCGGAACCCCTAAGGTTGAAATCTGAAATCCGGAGACCCACGGCCGAAGTCTGAACTCTAATGTCTGAAGATTGAAGTTTAATTTCTGAAGTCTGAAGTTTGTAGTCTAAGTGCTAAAGTCTGAAGTCAGAAATCTAAAGGCTGAACTTTAAGTCTGAAGTCCGAAGTCTGGAAGACTGCAGTCTAAAGTCTCCAGTCTGAAGCTTAAAGTTTATAGTCCGCAGTTTGAAGTCTCCAGTCTGCAGTCTGAAGTCTGAAGTCTAAAGTCTAAAGTCTGCAGTCTGAAGTTCCCAGTCTTCTGTCTGAAGTCTGCAGTCTGAAGCCTAAGGTCTAAAGTCTGCAGTCTGCTGTCTGAAGTCTGCTGTCTGAAGTCTGCTGTCTGAAGTCTGCTGTCTGAAGTCTGCTGTCTGAAGTCTGCTGTCTGAAGTCTGCTGTCTGAAGTCTGCTGTCTGAAGTCTGCTGTCTGAAATCTGCTGTCTGAAATCTACTGTCTGAAGTCTGCTGTCTGAATACTGAAGTCTGCAGTCTGCTGTTTAAATACTGAAGTCTGAAGACCGTAGTCTAAAGTCTGAAGATTGAAGTTTAAAGTTGGATGACTGAAATCTGAAATCTTTAGTGTAAAGTTTGATATCTATAGTCTGAATCTTTAAATGTGAAATCTGAAATCTGAAGACTGTAGTCTAAAGTCTAAAGATTAAAGTTTAAAGTGGGATGATTGAAATCTGAAGTCTAAAGTCTAATATCTGTAGTCTAAATCTTTAAGTGTAAAGTCTGAAGTCCAGTAGCTGAAGTCTAAAGACTGTAGTCTGAAGTGTAAAGTCCCCAGTCTGCAGTCTGAAATCTAAAGTCTGCAGTCTGATGTCTGAAATCTGAAGTTTGCAATCTGCTGTCTGAAGTCTGCAGTCTGAAGCTTAAAGTCTAAAGTCTGCAGTCTAAAGTTCCCAGTCTGCTGTCTGAATACTGAAGTCTGAAGACTGTAGTCTAAAGTCTAAAGATGATTGAAGTTTATAGTTGAATAATTGAAATCTGAAGTCTAAAGTCTAATATCCGTAGTCTGAATCTTTAAGTGTAATAATTGAAATCTGAAGTCTAAAGTCTAATATCCGTAGTCTGAATCTTTAAGTGCAAAGTCTGAAGTCCAGTAGCTGAAGTCTGAAGACTGTAATCTAAAGTGTAAAGTCTCCAGTCTGCAGTCTGAAATCTGAAGTCTGCAGTCTGATGTCTGAAGTCTGAAGTTTGCAATCTGCTGTCTGAAGTCTGCAGTCTGAAGCTTAAAGTCTAAAGTCTGCAGTCTGAAGTTCCCAGTCTGCTGTCTAAATACTGAAATCTGAAGACTGTAGTCTAAAGTCTAAAGATGATTGAAGTTTAAAGTTGAATAATTGAAATCTGAAGTCTAAAGTCTAATATCTGTAGTCTGAATCTTTAAGTGTAAAGTCTGAAGTCCAGTAGCTGAAGTCTGAAGACTCTAGTCTGAAGTGTGAAGTCTCCAGTCCGCAGTCTAAAATCTGAAGTCTGCAGTCTGATGTCTGAAGTCTGAAGTCAAAACACTGAAGTCTGAAGACTGTAGTTTTAAGTCTAAAGATTGAAGTTTGAAGTTGGAAGATTAAAATCTGAAATCTGAAGTCTAAAGTCTGATTTCTGGAGTCATGATCTTTAAGTGTGAAGTCCGAAGTCTAGAGACTGAATTCCGTACTCAAAAGTCAGAAGACTCAAGGCTGAAGTTTTAAAACTGAAGTATACTGTAACCTAAAGACAGAAGTCTGAAATACGAAGTCAGAATTGTGAACTCCGAAGTCCGAAGTCATCTGAAGTCCGAAGGCGTTTGAAGTATGGAGTTTGTGAGACCACCACTCGATTTCTCGTTTCCAAACTCCACAATAAAAAAAGATAAAGGATTAAAATCGCACGTTGGTGATATTTGCACTTTAGATGACCGTAACTTCCGAACCAGTGGAACTACTGCAAAATTTACTACTGATTCGGAATCCTCGTTAAGCCAATATTAAACTTTAAAAAGAATTAATATTAGATGGTGTAAGAACATTGTCGTAGTTTGACTCAAGAGGCTCAAATCGATTAGAAAACGAAGGTACAATTATTAATTAACAAAGCCCGCATAGAGATCTCCGACGTCGTTTAAATAAACCCCTAAGAGGGCCGTTTCGAAATGTCCAACAGAATAAATTTTTGAAAAGTTAACCAACTCTTTGTTAAGTGCTTTATAGTATAATAGCTAATGATCGATGCCTTAAAACTTAGATCTGGAAAGTTCAGAAACCACAACTGCGGGCATAACTTTACTTTCTTAGTTTCTATAAAATTGAAATATCTTGTTGAAAGAACTTAAAATTCCGCAAGTTTACGGTTAAGTTGATGCAATACTTTTTTTAGGTTTGCTCGAGTTTGTTAGAATACAAAAAAAAGTTGGGAGAAACTTTTTTTAGAAAATGAAGTCACTGTTGGCTGTTTCTATTTTATTTAGTTTCTTAAAAATTCGTGAAAATTTTTTCTATTTGATCAGTGTAGTAGCGGTAGCTCGTTTAATAAGCATAATATTGATCAACTTAACTTATAAAGGCAGTTTGCAATTAATTGAGACGATTATTTTGTCATAAATCGTAAAATGGTCTCATGAGGGAAAGTTATATGTCTCAAATCTTAGTTGACAGGTCAAACAAACGGTATAATTCCACAAGTACTGTTTTAAAAAATTTTCTTTCGTAGCCTAACTTTGTAACTAAGGTAAAATTAGTGACAAAAGAAATATTTCAAAAATATATAACGTTTCTTTCTTTTTTCCTAAATTTAATTCATTATACTTCTTCAAACTTTTCTTTTAACGTATCAAATAAATATAGAATAGGAAGAGAAAAATTTTTATTCAAAAAATGAGTAAATTAACGAACTTTTTTAATTCGTACACTTAACGAGTTTTCCAATTTAAGGTAGTACGTAGTTAAATTAAATTTATAAATAATTAAAAAAAGAAAAATTAGTAGAATATTCAAAAAGCTCTCCTTAAATAAATTGCTGTTGAAGTAGCAAGTTAAAAAGTACAAAAAATCATTCGAGCGATTTTGATTGAATCGAGAGAGGGTATAGTACGCTTAAAGATGTAGAAAAATGTAAAAGAAACGTATCTTTTAAAATATTTTCCTAATACGAACTTAAACAAAATAAAAATGCTGCTTCTTAATATAATTTGAAGATGTTTAACAGAAAGAAAACGTATTTTTTACACGAAAAGTTGCAAAATTTAGTTTTATAAATGGAATTTGCGACAACGAGCTCGTTGAGCGAGAAAAATGAGAGTGGCAAAATTTCTAAAAATTGCATTTAAATGAAAAAGAAACAAGAAATTACTAATAGTACTTTTTGAGTGGTGGTGTTGTAAAATAAAAATCTTGTAAATTGTACAATAAACGACAAATTTTGATAGATGAGATAAAAATGAGATAAGAGCGAAATTTAATGATAAATTTGAGATATTACGACCAAAATCCAAGCGTACAGTATGTTCGATATGTGGACAGTTTTCAACATACTAGGCTAAAACGCGACCAATATTAATAATAAATTATATTAACCAATATAATTTATTTTCGATAGAACGTTTGACAATAAATTAAAACTATTCCGACGCTCGCAATTTGTTTCAGAGCTACAATAATTTAAAATTAAGACCATTTCCAAAAATCTTTTCAGAAATCTAAAGTCCGAAGCCTGAAGTCTAGAGTCATAAGTTACAACTTTGAATACTGGAGTGTGACGTTTGAGCTCTAAACTCTGACGTCTAAAGTCCAAAGTCTGAAGTCTCAAAGTCTGAAATGCAAAATCTGAGATCTGAAGTCTGAAGACTGAAGGCTGAAGTCTGAAGTTAAAACTCCAAATTCTGGACTCTGGAGTGTGACGTCTGAACTCTCAACTCGGACATATAAAGTTTTAAGTCTAAAGTCAGAACTCTGAGATCTGAGATCTGAAGTCTGAAGACTGAATGCTGAAGGCTGAAGTCTGAAGTTAAAACCCTGAAATCTGCACTTTGGAGTGTGACGGAGTGTGACTTCAGAAATCTAAAGTCCGAAGCCTGAAGTCTAGAGTCATAAGTTAAAACTTTGAATACTGGAGTGTGACGTTTGAGCTCTAAACTCTGACGTCTAAAGTCCAAAGTCTGAAGTCTCAAAGTCTGAAATGCAAAATCTGAGATCTGAAGTCTGAAGACTAAAACCTGAAGTCTGAAGTTAAAACTCCAAATTCTGGACTCTGGAGTGTGACGTCTGAACTCTCAACTCGGACGTTTAAAGTTTTAAGTCTAAAGTCAGAAATCCGAGATCTGAGATCTGAAGTCTGAAGACTGAATGCTGAAGGCTGAAGTCTGAAGTTAAAACCCTGAAATCTGCACTTTGGAGTGTGACGTCTGGACTCTGGAGTGTGACGTCTGAACTCTCCACTCGGACGTTTAAAGTTTTAAGTCTGAAGTCAGAAATCTGAGATCTGAAGTCTGAAGACTGAATGCTGAAGGCTGAAGTCTGAAGTTAAAACTCTGAAATCTGCACTTTGGAGTGTGACGTCTGGACTCTGGAGTGTGACGTCTGAACTCTCCACTCGGACGTTTAAAGTTTTAAGGTTGAAGTCAGAAATCTGAGATCTGAGATCTGAAGGCTGAAGTCTGAAGTTAAAACTCTGAAATCTGCACTCTGGAGTGTGACGTCTGGACTCTGGAGTGTGACGTCTGAACTCTCAACTCGGACGTCTAAAGTTTTAAGTCTGAAGTCAGAAATCTGAGATCTGAAATCTGAAGTCTGAAGACTAAATGCTGAAGGCTGAAGGCTGAAGTCTGAAGTTAAAACCCTGAAATCTGCACTCTGGAGTGTGACGTCTAGACTTTGGAGTGTGACGTCTGAACTCTCCACTCGGACGTTTAAAGTCTTAAGTCTGAAGTCAGAAATCTGAGATCTGAGATCTGAAGTCTGAAGACTGAATGCTGAAGGCTAAAGTCTGAAGTTAAAACTCTGAAATCTGCACTCTGGAGTGTGACGTCTAGACTCTGGAGTGTGACGTCTGAACTCTCAACTCAGACGTCTAAAGTTTTAAGTCTAAAGTCAGAAATCTGAGATCTGAGATCTGAAGTCTGAAGACTGAATGCTGAAGGCTGAAGTCTGAAGTTAAAACTCTGAAATCTGCACTCTGGAGTGTGACGTCTAGACTTTGGAGTGTGACGTCTGAACTCTCAACTCGGACGTCTAAAGTTTTAAGTCTAAAGTCAGAAATCTGAGATCTGAGATCTGAAGTCTGAAGACTGAATGCTGATGGCTGAAGTCTGAAGTTAAAACTCTGAAATCTGCACTTTGGAGTGTGACGTCTGGACTCTGAAGTGTGACGTCTGAACTCTCAACTCGGACGTCTAAAGTTCTAAGTCTGAAGTCTCAAAGTCTGAAGTGAGAAATCTGAGATCTAAACTCTGAAGACTAAAGGCTGAAGTCAGAAGTCTGAAGTTAAAATTCTGAATTCTGGAGTCTGAAGTATGGCGTCTGAACTCCGAAGTCTGAAGACTGAAGTCTAGAGTGTGACGCCCTAACTATGAACTCGGAAGTCTAAAGGCTGAACTCTAAAGTCTCAAAATCTGGCTCAGAAGCGTGGGCTCTAAAGTGTAAAGGCTGAAAACTGAAGGCTGAAGCCTGAAATCTGGAGTCAGATGCCAAAGTCTGAAGTTTGAAACTGAACTCTGAAGGCTGAATTCTGGAGTCTGGAGTGTAATGTCCAAAGTCTGAACAGCAAAGTCTAAAGTCTGGACTCTGAAGTGTCAAAGTCTGAACTCTGAAGTTTTAGTCAGAGGATTGAAGTCCAAATCCTGAAGACTGAAGTATGAAGACTGAAGCCTGAAGACTAAAGACTGAATTCTGGAGCCTGGAACACTAAATACCTACTCAAAGTTTTTACGTCAGAAATTTGAAGTCTGAGTTCTGAAGTCTAAAGTCGGGAATCTGAAGTCTGAACTTTGAAACCTGAAGTCAGAAGTCTGAGGTCAAAAATCACATTTCTTCACATTTAAATATTTACACTGCAAGATGGTCTTTAAAATTTATTTGAATAAAATTTTTCATTGGTTGTATGAACCTGCCGATTTTTTTAATTAGAATTTCTTACGAGTTTTAGTCATAAGTGCGTTCGTTTTTATTGCACAATTTTTAAAACACCAAATAAAACTAAATTGAATGAGCTTTCCACTTGATAGGTTTTTCTACAAAATAACCCCCATTTGCCAGTAAATCGTCTGAAGATATGAAGTCTAAAGACTGAGGTCTAAAGTATGAAGTCTGAAGACTGAAGTCTAAAGACTGAAGTCTGAAGTTTGAAATTGAACACTAAAGTCTGAATTCGGGGCTCTGGAGTGTGACGTCGCAACTCTGAACTCCGAAGTCTAAACCTGTACTCCAAAGTTTCAAAGTTTGACTCAGAAGTCTGAGATCTGAAGTTTGAAGACTGAAGGCTAAAGTCTGGAGTCTGAAGGTCTAAGCCTGAAGTTTGAAACTGAAATCTGAGGTCGGAATTGTGACTTCTGGAGTGTGATGTCTAATATCTGAACTCCGAAGTTAAAAGTCTGAACTGAGCTTAAATCTCAAAGTCTGAAGTCAGAAGTCTGAGATTTTAAGTCTAAAGACTGAAGTCTGACGTGTAAAGTATGAAGTCTTAAGACTGAAGGCTGAAGGATGAATTATGAAGTCTAAAGTAAGAAGTTTGAAAACTGACGGCAGAAGTCTGGAGTCTGAAGATTGAAGTCAGAAATTTGAAACTAAAATCTAAATCTTAAATTTTGGAGTCTAGAGTGTGAGTCTGAACTCCGAAATCTGAGTGAGTGAGTCTGAACTTTGAAGTCTCAAAGTCTGAAGCTATAAGTCTGAGGTTTGAAGTCTAAAGATTGAAATCTGAAGCACGTAGTATGAAGTCTAACTAAACTGTGAAGTCTGAATTCTGGAGACTACAGTGTGATGTCTGAACTCTGAACTCCAAGGTCTAATGGTTAAGTTTTGAAGTCTTAAAAGTTTGAAGTCAAAGAAGTCTGAATTCTGGATTGTAACCTGCCGTATTTTTTAAATTAGAACTTGTTCAAGATTTTTAGTCATAAGTGCGTTCATTTTTATCGCACGACAATTCCTGAACTACCAAATTAAAGATAATTGAATGAGTTTTCAACTTGATAGTAAGCATTTTTTACGAAATAACCATCATTTCCGAGTAAATCGTAAAAAATGTATAAGTCAAGTATAAAAATTTTATTTCTTAAAGAAACTCAAGAATTGTCGCAGTTTTGTAGTAACCATAACTCGGTAAGATTTTATCGTACAGCGACTTAAAGAAAAGTGAATTATATAAGATTTTGTAAGCTTAAAGAATGATAACTTGACATTTACTGCTAAAATTACGAGTTTTTGAGATATTTGCAAAAAGGCACATTTTGTCTTCCTTCCGAACCATTGAAAACAAAGGAGAACCATGCGAATTTCTTACCCAAAGTAAAGTATTTTAAAAACTACCCCAACATTATAAATACGTTCCTAAATTTGTCCTCCCACCCCATATTGTGAGTTTAAGCGTACGAGCATTTATTAAAGTTTCATAAATCCGATTTCATGAGTCGGAAATGAAATTGCACGAACTAACCGACATTAGTATAAAATCAACAACCAACCCTTAAATGAAAAAAATAACTTTCAGTTAATTTTCCAATTATTGGAAATTCGCATCTAGAGAGTAAATAAAAGTTTTTTTAGTCTTCTTTTTGTGTGTTAGAATGGCGAAAGAGACTTAGCCGAATTAAAAAAATAATAGGAGAAAGGGCGTAATTTTTTAAAGCTGCCATTTTATCTTAAATTTTCGGCATTAAATTTACTGTCTTGAAATAGTAACTTTTATTATTATACTTTATCTCGAGAAATTTCACAAAATTACATTTGAAAAATATATCATAAGCAGGGGTAATATTAGAGATTTTATTTTAAATGATTCTTTTTACGGCTTATCTTAAAGATGTAAATTGAAGCGATTTTTAACTTTTTTTTTATTCTTCATAATAACAATTTTACAGGCCATAAGCACAAATTTACTTCAGCTCCGTGCGCGTAACCTTTAGAATGTTAGGCTGGCACTACACTAGACGAGTGGCTCGTCGTGAATCGTCCCGAAGCGTAATTTTTTTCGCTTATTAATTACGCGGCGATAAAAAATGGGAGCTCTCCAAAATTTTGGGGTTTGGGGATGTTCAAAAATATTCCACGTCCAAATTCGTTATCGGAGTCAACCAATTAGTAATAATTACTCGCAATCCTTAGTAACATTTTATTAATAATTGTTGAAATAATAAATTGTTTGTCATTTTCAATTGTTTTTCGAAGCCTAAAAGGGGCATAAGAAAAGGAACAGTCGAATAATTTTACAAAGGCAAAAGGTTTAACTTTACGTAAAGTATTAATTCATTTCGTATTACTTTAAAATAAATTTTCGCTTTCCTTTTACTAAAAACAGATATTAACTCAGTTTTGTTGAATTTCAAAACAAAGGCAAATAAAATAAAGTTTTAGTGTTTAACGAAAAGGACAAAAGCTGGGAATGTACAATTCGTATAATGGAATAATGAAGCTTTAAAACGAAGGAAGAATTAAAATATTTAGAACGGTACAAATTAATGAAGAATTCTGATGTTCCAATTGGAGCCAATTGGTATACCAACACACGGTATATACCGACCTGTATAGTGTGTGAAAAGTGAGACCTAAACACTAAATTGAAAATGTTCATATTCTCACACAGCAATAAATTGTTATACCACATCACCATCACACCATCTCTATACGAGGAGTCTGAGTAAACTTCTCCCATTCTTCGAAATTACCAATAAATCCGAACGCTCAGGACGAAATAAAATTTTTTTGTGCAGTTCCTTCACAAGTTAACACACTCTTCCACAGAACGCTTAAATTGAATAACCTCTCATTACCTATAACTACAACGTTAACCGTTTTCCCCCAGCGCACACCTCGAGCCACTTTTTTTTTTATAAAAAGCCAAAAGCCGGAATTATCAAATATTCCGCACGAATAAATTTAGTTTACATTAAAATTAAATTCTCTTTTCTAAATTATACAATCGCCACGTTTTGTAAACGTTTTAACAATTACCGAAGTGATTTAAATTGCTCGTGCTCACGGGGCTCAGGGGTGAATTTGCTCACAATATTACACGTGTTTGTCGACGTAAATAGTTCTAAGATGATTTTGAGTAAAATCGTAGTTGTGCGAAAAGGGCGAAAGTATTATTCTAATAGGTTTAATAGAATGTAAGCAATTGGTGCGCATGCGCATGAAAAAACACCGTCTTGTAGGTAAAATACAGTTTGGGTTGCGCTGTTACGCTTCTTATAAAGTACAAAATTTTTGACTAGGCATGCAGGATGAACAAACATTGCAAATGAGTACTAAAACCTAGTGCTAAAAGTAGCAGTCTCCCCTTGGGGAGGATCAAGAGGGTAGATTTTGACTCTTTTTCGGTTTTTCGCTCATAACTCGAAAACTACGCACTTCTGGAAAAAGTTTTTCTATACAAAATTAAAGCACATTAACTTTTCTACAAATGATGTCTCTTAAGATTTTTTTCTAGCGCGCGTTAAAGTTAAAAAACTTCCAAAATTGGCCTAAAAATTGTTTTATTGCTCATAACTCGAAAACTACGCACTTTCTGAGAAAAGTTGTACAATACAAAAATAAAGCACATTAACTTTTCTACAAATGATATTTCCCAAGATTTTTTCCTTGGGTAACCAATTTAGGCGCTAGCGCGCGTTAAAGTTAAAAAACTTCCAAAATTAGCCAAAAAATTGTTTTATCGCTCATAACTCGAAAACTACGCACTTTCTGAGAAAAGTCATACAATACGAAAATAAAGCACATTAACTTTTTCACAAATAATGTCTCTTAAGATTTTTTCTTTGGTTAACCAATTTAGGCGCTAGCGCGCGTTAAAGTTAAAAAACTTCCAAAATCGCCCAAAAAATTGTTTTATCGCTCATAACTCGAAAACTACGCACCTTCTGAGAAAAGTTTTTCTATACAGAAATAAAGCACATTAACTTTTCTACAAATGATGTCTCTTAAGATTTTCTCTTTGGGTAACTAATTTATGCGCTAGTGCGCGTTAAAGTTAAAAAACTTCCAAAATCGGCCAAAAAATTGTTTTATCGCTCATAACTCGAAAACTTCACACTTTCTGAGAAAAGTTGTACTATACGAAAATAAAGCACATTAACTTTTCTACAAATGATGTCTCTTAAGATTTTTTTCTTGGGTAACCAATTTAGGCGCTAGCGCGCGTTAAAGTTAAAAGACTTCCAAAATTGGCCAAAAAATTGTTTTATCGCTCATAACTCGAAAACTTCACACTTTCTGAGAAAAGTTGTACTATACGAAAATAAAGCACATTAACTTTTCTACAAATGATGTCTCTTAAGATTTTTTTCTTGGGTAACCAATTTAGGCGCTAGCGCGCGTTAAAGTTAAAAGACTTCCAAAATTGGCCAAAAAATTGTTTTATCGCTCATAACTCGAAAACTACGCACTTTCTGAGAAAAGTTTTTCTGTACAGAAATAAAGAGCATTAACTTTTCTACAAATGATATTTTTTAAGATTTTTTCCTTGGGTAACCAATTTAGGCGCTAGCGCGCGTTTAAGTTAAAAACTTTCAAAATCGGCCAAAAGATTGTTTTATCGCTCATAACTCAAAAACTACACACTTTCTGAAAAAAGTTTTTCTTTACAGAAATAAAGTGTATTAACTTTTCTACAAATGATATTTTTTAAGATTTTTTCCTTGGGTAACCAATTTAGGCGCTAGCGCGCGTTTAAGTTAAAAACTTTCAAAATCGGCCAAAAAATTGTTTTATCGCTCATAACTCAAAAACTACGTACTATAAATGTTTAAATATCACAATATATTATATCAAATCATATAATTTGTTGGAAAGTTAATGAACCTCTTTATTTTTGTATAGACAAGCCATACAGTGCGTAATTTTCGAGTTATAAGCAAAAAACCAATTCAACCTGCACTCGTTCATCCTGCATAAATTCACAAGTTTCGTTGTTGTTGTTCGCTGCCTCCCGGACTATTATTATTAATTATTACTAAATATGTATAGCCGGTAAAAAAATTATAAATACACCATCGTGATACTCGAAAATTGCTCTAAAACTTAACAAGAGGGAAGTTTTTCCATTTAGAGCTTTATTTCCGAGATATCCTCCTGCAAGTTTCAAGAGAGGTAAAAATAATTAATTTTTGTCGAGACTCGAATCGAGAGTTATAAGATCCGATAAGCTCTCCTAGTTTTATTTGTCGGTAAGAATCAGTACAAGAATCAATGCTTGGCCTAATCGGTAAATTGCAATTTAAGATCAGTTTAATAGATTTAAAAAGTGACGAAACCATCATTTCACGTTTTACACCTGTTTTATGCCACTTTTACGTGCGTAAAATAAATAATAAATTAAATTACTATTTTATTACGCTCAAATAAAACGTATATTGATTATAAAATTTTATTGAAATTGTAGCAGTCAATGTCTGCATTAAATTGAGAGCATTAAGTTTGTAACAGTTGGTAATTAAGCGGCCTTAAATCAGAGCTTTTCCCAACAAATGGTTTAATTACGTTGTAAACAATTGACAATGCACAAAGTGGCCTAACTTTGTACGAGAAATCCAAAAATAAAATAAAAATCTATAGCAACCCCCCCTTCCCTCAAACTTTCGTTAAATTTTTAGCAATTTGCCACGCCAAGTTTTTAAAATTCTGCTCGCTTTCCGATTGCCCGGCACACAAATGTAAGTCAGGAAACCGATGCTCAAAGTTTCTCTTTTGTTTTGACCCCCCTGACCTCCCATAAGACCCCTCTAACCCTTTACATATAGGTAAAAGGGTCGCTTCTTATAGACGAATACTAAGTAGACGCCTCGTGAGCTGGTTGTAGAGGAATTATAGGCGAGCTCAAAGCAAGCTCAACGGTGAACCTCCCTTATCATTGTCAATAATTGGCATTGTCACCTATCAGGCATGATAAAATGAGGCAGGTTTACCGTTGAGCTTGCTTTGAGCTACCCTCGACCTTAGTCTCAAAAATTTGGATGTAAGTGTGCGCCGTCCATACTCGCCTTAAGAGCGAGCTGTACCCTAAATAATTAACTGTTGGAAAACTACAGCCGAGTAGTTTAATGAGAGCAACCCTTCGTGTACGCCGTGCGGTCAAAACTTGAACTTTTCCATTGTTTAGATAAAATTACGTGTCGGAGAACGCCGAGCAGCTTTAGAAGCTGGGCGCAAATTGTTTCGAGTTACGATAATTCCGAGTTAACTTGAGCGTAAATGTCAAAATGGCCTCGAGAAGTGGTCCATGGCAATAAGGTGATCCGGAGTAGACGGTTGGTCGTTATTAAAGTAATAAAACTAACACGATTAAGAGGTTAATATTCTAATAAACCAAAAGGTTAAATACACAAAGGCCCATTTTAGTGTAAACGTTCGATAACTCGCGAGACAGTAAATAGAATAAAATTGGTTAAACGGTTTAAAAAAAAACAAGTGAAGCAGCATGCAGCATGCAACGGTAGAGGTTTAACAATAATTATATAACGAGAACCTTAAACCTTAAAAACAGACCTGTATCCAATTAAGCTCCGCTAGTATAAGTTTGATCGCCTACTTTGTTTACTTTGTAAATTGAAGCAAGTAAACGTTTGCACTACTCTGGTTTTGTAGCTTGTAGCTACTAACTTACACACTCGATTTGCATATATTTAGTTGATACTTAACCTATGTACATTTTAGGCGTAAGAATGTTTAACTAATTATTGTAAAATTTGAGCTGGATCGAACAAACACTGATCGTAGAAGTGATTTGCGAGCATGAGCTTGAGGCTTGTGTGGTAGATAGCTCGCTACTGTTAACGCCGTAGCAGCGATTAGATTTTAATTTTTTGTGTGTATCGAGTCTCGAGTGTAAGTAGCTTAGAACCTTTACACTGTGCGAACTCTATGCCCTCACTTAGGTACATTTTTCTTTTTTACCAAAAAAGGGCAACAAAGTCCAAAAGTGCACCAGCAAAACGCTACAATCGTTTTACTCGTCAATGATGAGGTAGGCCAGTCAAAATCGACAATAAATCAAGAAAACATGATGTATCTATGCTTTTTTAGTATGGTGTCTGGACCCACTACCCAGGGACTAGGGTAGTGTATACCCAAGTTTACAATTCTCTAAAAGTTGTGGAAAAAGCGTAGAACCGAAAAACCGCAAAATTTTTGGACCTTTTTTCAGCTTTTGCTCTATATCTCCTAAACCATAAATTTTTCGACAAAAGCCATTGTATACGTTTTTAAAGAGCATTACATATGTGACAATTTAGGTCCAACCGGAGCTCTGTAAATCAATTAGTTAACGAATTACGGCACTTTGAAAATAGGCCATTTTCTCCAAAGAGTAAAAATTTGATAGATCTAATACGTTGTAAATGAACCCCAACATACACACATAAGTGAAAAAACTTTAAATGAGAGAATTTGTTTTCCACCGAGTGCCTCGGGAATCGAACCCAAGACTTTGCTATTTCCGGTAGCACGCCTATACCCAATACACTACGGAGGTCAACATACTTTAACATAGGCGTGCTACCGGAAATAGCAAAGTCTTGGGTTCGATTCCCGAGGCACTCGGTGGAAAACAAATTTTCTCATTTAAAGTTTTTTCACTTATGTGTGTATGTTGGGGTTCATTTACAACGTATTAGATCTATCTAACTAATTAACCCTAAATATTTAAAAATTTGTAGTAAAAATTTGAGTTTTAAACCTTCTTTAGACCAAAATTGCGGCTAAACTATTAATCCTACGAGTAGAACTCATAGAATATAAATTATAGGCAATTTAATTAGCTTTAAATTAAGTGCAAAGCAGAGTCAGTAGACTTTGTAGTTCTCTAAAAATCTTTAAAAAACCTACATTAGGTGAAATCGCATTTTTTTCAGAAATATTCCAAAACCTTTCTATCTTTTGTTTTTTGGCTTGAAATGAAAAAGAAGGCATGCAATCATTTAAAAAACGGTGAAATGTATTTTATTATAAACATAGGGTGCCAATTCCAATATTGTACGTATTGTACGTACACAGAAAAAACAGTTTGTTTGAATTAAAAATATGCGTTTGTTTGGATTAGATTTGTTTAACTAAAATCGTGTTTTTTTCGTACAAAAAAATAGTATTTGTTATAAATAAATTGGTTTATTTGAGTTTTTTTCTAAATTTATTTGAATTTAATAATGTTTCTTGCTGACTATGAAACAAATTTTAGTTGAGTTAAATAAATATCATTAAGAAAAACACCAATTTAACAGTATATTTGTTTCAATACATCTTTTTGTTTAACTTAAACAAACATGTCTTTGAACACCTACTTGATATCGAATACTAATTCCACATGCATTGAGTCAAATAAATATTTTTTACAATTATGCAGAATTGTCAAAATTGCATCATCAAGATTTTTATATCATCCAGGAATCGGGATCCGGATGTGCATGTCTCTTATACGTTGTGTGAGAAGCGTGGTCGCGTGATGGTGTGAAGTTATTGATGACCAATTATTATAGTTTAAAGTGTTAATTGTTAATATGGAGGACTTCTTAATTGAAAACAAGTTAGATCATTTAATTCCGAGTTTTAAAGGTAAGTAAATTAGAATAGTAGGTAGTATGCTTTTGCCACTTGTTATTTGCGTACCTAACGCTTGCCGCCATATTATTTGTGACGAGATTACATTTTTACATAAACCCAATATCTATGTTGCGTAATTTATAAGCGACAGGCCAACAAATTTTTTATTCAAATTAAAATATGTTCTTTAGTAAAAACCCCTTTCAATTTGTTTCCAGATCAAAATATTGACACTGTAGAATTGCTCAATACGAAAATAAAATTAGAAAATAAATTTTTTGCAAAATTGTCACCATTCTCGAAATAAAAGCAATAAAAATTGAAAAACCGGTGAAAAAATGTTTGGAAATTCATAGATATTTTTGAGCACTATTGTTGAACTTTAAGGGTATTCCCCGAGCTTTTTGCTAAACAATAACAACTAAAAACAAATTTCTTTTCATTTATTCCTTTTTAGTTGATCCTGGCAATCTGATTATTTAAAATTTAGTAAAAAATGGTAAAAGGAATACTTTTTGGAAGTGATTTTTGATGAAACTGTTAATTCGATTAACTTAAAAGAACCTTATTTTTAAAATTATGTCTATTCAGTGCAATTATTTTAATATAACTGATGGTAATTTACAGAACAGCATATCGATAGTGTCGATCTTTTGCATTATTTATCGGAAGATCATATCAAGCAATTAATCGTAACATTTGGGGATCAAATTCGTTTTAGAAACGGGTTGAAAGCTTTAAAAGCAAAAACATCTCAACTGTCAACAAATTTGAATGAGGTGACTGTCAAATTTTTGAACTCTTATTTTTTTAAAAAAATTAATTTGTTTTGTCTAGGTTACAAAATCCTGTGAAAATTCTTGCCTGGTGATTGATGTTGACTCGGAGATACCAGATAAGAGAGCCAAACTTGACGAAAGTTGTATAAATGAAGCTACCCCTATTTTATTTGTAGTTCAAAATTCTGATGATATACTGCAATCAACTGCAGAAACTACTACCACTTCGACAGCGTCGTTTTCTACAGTAACAAATCTTTCAAACAGTGATTGCGGGCTTAATTCTTCTTTTATAAGTGTTTATCCCGATACGGTATCAGATATTGATTTAAATAATTTAATCCAGAGTGATGCAATCGGAAGAGCTATTTGGATGAAATATAAGCAGACAAACACCCTGGGCAATAAAGAACGTTCGGATTTATCAGAAATCATAATCTCACATTTCTTAAATTTAGGCTACAAACTTAATAACGACTCTCTTTCTAAGCTGGCTGAAAAAATAGTTAACTTGTTTCCGACGGAATTGAAGGCAACTTATTTTGTGAGTCCTATCCCGAAAAAGAAATCAAGGCATAATAAACCAGAAGTAGCTAAAGGTCGCTTAGTTGACAAGCACCGAAACAAATTAACTGCTTTACGAAGACTGCAAAACTTCAATAAAAGCCATTTAAATGACATTGATGAGGAACATTTAGAAGGTGAGTTGTTCTAAATTTTAATTTTTTTATTCAAAATTCTTTATGTTTTAAGAACCGACCCAAGCTGCAAAGGATGCGAAAATATGGCTTGCTTCCAATAATTTTCCGATTTCTACTGTTATAGATAATTGGAAGCTTACGACTGATACTCGTAAAAAGGAAAATACTAATCTCAAAACAACTATTGAAAATTTCTATGACGAATGGCCAATATTAAAAAGTGAATTAGCTCTACAGTTAGTACGTTAATTCTTGAAACAATAAGTTTTTCATATAATTTACTAAGGTACTTATTTTAGGTAAATATTGACTTTGAAAAAAATTTCAAAATTGTTCCATTTGAGGATTTTGGAAAATCATTTAATGATTTCTTTAACAAAATTCTATGTATTAGACGAAGCAAACTTTCTCCAGCTGACGAAACTTTCTTAAATCTCCTCGATGGAAACATTACAACTGGTAAGTAAGTGATAGATGATTGAAAGATAATGATATTAATAAGTGTAATCGGTAATGTTTCAGATTCTAAGATAGCTATTAAGCTTTACTTGCTAGCGTCACTCATTCCACCAAGAGGACGCATTAGAGTATCACCTGGAAACAAGCAGTGGAAACCTACTATCAACGAATGCAGAGATGGTTATCTACAACACGTAAAGACGTTGGAAGAAGTAGAGGAATGCAAAGAACACAAAGTTGACGATATGTTTAAAAAAGGTTTGACTGTACAACCGTATATTCTCTTGGTTGGGTCGCATTTAGGTAACGTCTGTGCATCTTATGTGATTATAAACGATTATACTTATAAAGTTGATTCTGTGCTTGAAGCACTTGATTTTACGTTAAAAGCGTACCAAGTCTTAGTTGCTAAATATCCCTTTGAATGCCAGCATATTTGGTATGTAATTCAGTTGGTGCTTTATAAGTTAAAAACAAAGTATGATCTGACAATTCCTTATATTCAAGATCTTTTTTGAGTAAGTAGTAATAGCAGTATATAATATAAAGCCCAATACCATTAGTAAGTAAGTATAAATTTTAGAAATGGAGTCTCAATTCATTTGTTTTAAATGTGATAAACGATTTCCTATTGCGGCTACTCTGTTAGCTCACATAAAAATTCTACACCCATTACTCCAAAGGTACGACTGTAAACAAAGGAATTGTAGAAGGTCTTTTTCTGCAATAAGTAATTTACGTAAACACTATAATTCAAGCCATGGTAATTTGAATTCAACATCCAAAAATACAAAAGTTATGAGTGTACCAAAAGCTTTGACTGAAGTTAAAATATCAGATGCACACGACATGCATAATAATGACGATCTTAACTGTAATAATCAAAAGGCAAATACCGATTACTCAAAAACATTTGATTTAACTAATCAAATTGCTTTATTGTTTTCTCGTTTATATAGCATTCCATCTTTACCGCGAAATATCGTTCAAGTTTTCTTTGATAATATTACTGAACTGCTCGATTCTATTCTTGGACATTTTAATGACTTAATAAATGCCCTTAATTTAGAAAAAGATGCTAGCCTTAAAATCTCGCGCGCATTTATTGACGTTAAAAATAAATTTGTGCCTTTTAGTTCCGAGTATTTACGATTTAAATACTTTCAAAATTCACATTATTATCTCAAACCGGAACCTTTCTGTGTAAATGAGCACCCAATTTTATCAACAAAAGCATCCACACCATCTATTCATATAAAAAAAACAGAAGGTCAAAGAGTGTCATTATATCAAACTTTAAAAAATTATCTCGAGTTACCTAACGTATTTAACACTATCGTTAATTTTATTAAAAGCGAAGCTTCTGCATCTCCAGATGTGCTGTCAAGTATATTGCAAGGTGAATTATGGACACAAATACGAACAAAATTCCATAAAGATAAAACAGTACTACCGTTACTGCTATATTTTGATGACTTTGAGTCGTGTAATCCTCTTGGAAGTAAAGCTGGTGTATATAAAATTGGGGCGATCTATATTTCATTAGCTTGCATCCCTCCCGAATTAGTCCCATTACTAGAAAATATTTTTGTGTCGCAGCTCTTCTACAGTTCTGATAGGACGTCCTATGGAAACCGTAACATTCTCACAAAATTAATTGAGGAATTAAAATGTCTTGAACTTGAAGGAATAGAACTTACGATAGGTTCTAAAAAACTGACTGTACATTTTACGTTACTTTTAATAATAGGAGACAACTTGGGATTAAACTCTATATTAGGATTTCATGAAAGTTTTAACTCACATTATTTTTGTCGCATTTGCCTTACTCGTCGAGATGATACAAAATCCCAAATTGTGGAGAATGTGCATACATTTCGTACCGAAGAAGACTACAGCATCAGTTCGGCGACAAATTCACACGGTATAAAAGAACAATGCATATTCAATGAGTTACCTTATTTTAATGTTATACAAAATGCTACGTGCGATTTGATGCATGATTTACTAGAAGGCGTTTTGCGGTATGACATGGCTCATATTATAAATAATTTAATACAAAAACGATTCTTTACACTGTTGGACTTAAACCAAAGTATTTGTTCTTTTAATCACTCAAAAATTGATGTTGGTAATCCAATTCCAAGCATTAAGCAAGATCATTTAAAAAAGTGTCATTTGGTTATGAGTGCATCTGAAATGTTGGCTTTAGTGGCAGTTTTTGGTATTATCGTTGGTGATAAAGTTCCGGAAAATGATTCGTGTTGGTCTTTTTATATAATTGTACACCAAATGATGTACATACTGCTATCCAGAGCAATATCTAGAAAAACTGTTGATCACTTGAAAGTTTTAATTGAAGAGCATCACAGCATGTATTGTCAAATGTTCAATGATACTTTAAAGCCTAAGCATCATTTTTTGTTACATTATCCCAGTTTGATTTTGAAATTAGGACCTCTTAGATATGTTTGGGCCATGAGGTATGAAGGTTTTCATAAGATACTAAAATCAACTGCTCAGGCTGTTACGTCTAGGAAAAATATTCTAAAAACTTTGATGATAAAACAACAGCTTCGATTTTGTTACAAACTTTTATGTCGAAAGGGTTATTCTGATGATCTTGATCATGGGCCATGTGATGACATAGTATCTCTTACTGATGCTGATTTAATTAAAAACTTATTACGTAAATCTGACATTGCCTACTCTATTGATAACGATTTTAGTGTGTCTTGGGTTCAAATTAACAATTTTTTATATAAATTAGGTTTTGTTCTCCAATTAACAGATAGTGAAAATCCAAGTTTCGGGTCAATCAAGTATATGATTATTTCCGGTAACGAAATTTATTTTTTTGTCGTACCTTTGCTAGTTATTGGCTTAAATCCTCATTTGCAAGCTTACGAGCTCAAAGATTACCCTAATAGTAATGCTGAAAATAATATTTGTTTGTTGTCGAGGTCAACACTTATAAATAAATTGCCTTATAATGTGCATTTTACGACTGATGGTAAAAAAGTTGTTGGTATATTGCAATAAACTACTTTATCAATAACTATACCAAAGGTACGACAAAAAAATAAATTTCGTTACCAGCTTTAGTTTTTTCGTAAGTGTTTTTTATTAAGATAAGTAGTTATAAGATTTAAGAATCAAATTTTGTTTAATATGTTCAGCTTATATTTTTATATAACGTAATATTATAGTATACATATATTTATTATGTATATTCTTATATAGAAATAAAATTAATTTAAATATAATTTCTTTGAGTCAATAAAACCTAATTCTAATTTTGAAAATTATTTATTAAATTTAAAAAAATATTTTTTTAAGTTAAAACTATAAAAGCTTTTCTTAAAAATAAAAATTTTTGAGTCAATGGCCTAATAACCCTAATCTTGAAAATTATTTATTAAATGCAAACAAACATTTGCTCAAGTTGAAACCTGAAAGCTTTGCTTAAAAATATAATTTCTTTGAGTCAATACCTAATAACCCTAGTCTTGAAAATTGTTTATTTAATGCCAACAAACATTTGCTCAAGTTGAAACCTGAAAGCTTTGCTTAAAAATATAATTTCTTTGAGTCAATACCTAATAACCCTAGTCTTGAAAATTGTTTATTTAATGCCAACAAACATTTGCTCAAGTTGAAACCTGAAAGCTTTGCTTAAAAATATAATTTCTTTGAGTCAATACCTAATAACCCTAGTCTTGAAAATTGTTTATTTAATGCCAACAAACATTTGCTCAAGTTAAAATCAAGAAAGCTTTATGTAAAATAATGAATTATTGGAAACAAAAATGACGAACGTTTCAAGCAAAAAAATGGTTTGTTTGCTACAAATATAGAATATTAACAGTTTGAGAAGATTAGCTTGAAACAATTAAACGTGTTTCTTTGTTTTTAAGAAATCATCGCTTCACTGAAATGAACATTATTTTAACAGAGTCAAAAAAATTATTTTAGATTTTCAAACTAATATTTACTTCCCCGTATACAAACAACAGATTTATTTCAGTTAAATTAATTTTATTTAAATAAAACAATTGTTTTTCTCTGTGTACCTACACGCGTACACCCTATTCGTAATAACGATAACGGTATATCTTAAGGATTGTATTTATTGCACATCAACATCGATAATTGCGAACGTTGTTTATCCTCTCCCGAGTATAATTAATTATAATTATACCTTCAATTTGTCTAATTAACAAACAATTAGTAACACCAATAACGCATTTGGCATGTCAAATGGTGCGTTTAGAAACGCATCAAATCACCTTTCACAAATAATTTATTTTCTAATTTACATACAATAACTGTTAGAACGCGACACACGATAGCGACCAAAAAAGCATGTGTAGAAAGTTCAAACGTGCGCGAAATATTTAAATCGTCGCAATAGACACAAAAAAATTTAATTTTGTACTCGCGAACTATGCGCGAACCTTTTCAAATAGTCGATATGAAACAGTTTAGTCGTAAATCTTCGATTTGAAATCAATATCGACCTGCTCCTGTGTGTGCTCCTCTCTATACACGGTGGGGAACGCCAGGATTAAAACCACAAATCAGTATTTGTGTTTTAGGCCACTCACTGGGTTGCTTGCTTCCGCGCTACGCTTTTGATATCAAATTAATTGATCGAAAAAGATACGTTGCACCTTACAAAAATTTCGAATAAAAATAATTTGTGGTGGGCAAGTCGACCCTTGCAACGAATAAAATTAGAAATATTCGTAACTAAGAGAGCAGAGAGCGGAAAATATGCAACATATTAAAAAAAAAGTACATAGAGGATGATTCATAGATATAGTTGAAACCTTGGGGAGGGGGGGATACAAATTATTTTCGTACAACGTCTCTTTTGGAGTTACATCCCTTAACGGAGAAAAACGCCTCTTTGTTTCTCTCGTTACGTCGACTTTATGTGAGGTGAACTAATAATGAAACAATAGGAACGTCGTTGGGAAAGCTTCCTGCGATGCTTTGCAGCTACACCTTTGTTTTTCTCTTCTTTAGCTTCGTATAGTCACATTATAAAGATTTCCGAGCCTTCTCAAACAATTTAAATTTTCAAAAGAAATCTAAAAATTTTTCTTCTCTCCATTTGAAGGGTCGATACAGAGCAATTTTTGTCATTTTTATAGGCCTCTAGCGAGTAAACTTTTCAGGATGGTTAAACGTCTAATTAAGCATTTTTAACGCATTTTTGGTTGTTAATTGAATTAATTTTCATGATAATGGAGCTTTTGAGATTGAGGTAATTCAATAGGCTCGTGTAGTAATACCAAAATTGACAAACCACAACGTTTAAACAACGAATATTGTTCGAGCCCTCCAGCCCTCGGTTATTGTATTTTTTTAACAATAAACAATAGCAAACTAATCCGTTTTTGTTCAAGTTTAGGTAACTCGACAATAAATCGAGCCAAATGATATAGGCCAGTCAAAATCGACACAAAAGTACGCTAAATTCGCAAAACATGATGTTATGATGTATCTCTAATTTTTTAGTATGTTGTTTGGGTAGTGTATACCCAAGTTTGCAACTCTCTAAAAGCTCCGGAAAAAGCGTAGCACACAAAAAACCGCAAAATTTATGGACTTTTTTCAATTGTTGCTTTATATCTCCTAAACTATGCATTTTTCGACAAAAGCCTTTATATACATTTTTAAAGACCATTAAATGTGCAACAATATAGGTCTAACCGGAGCTTTGTAGGTCAATTAGTTACCGAATTACGGTACTTTGAAAGTCGGCCATATTTTCCAAAAAGTTATAGATCTTCTTTAGGCCAAATTTGCGGCTAAACCATTGATCCTAGGAGTAGAACTCATAGAATAGAAGTTGTAGGCAATTTAATTAGCTTCACAGTAAGCGCAAAGCGGGGTATGTAGATGTTGTAATTCTCTCAAAATCTTTAATAAACCCTGAACTCTAAAATCCTGAGCACTAAGTTTTCCTAGCTCGGGACGTAAGATATCCGCCAATCGACGCATCGCAATCGTAAGATATGTGATGTGCATCAGAATAAGTCCGGAAAGCGGCGCAAACAAAAAGAGACAAACTCTGCTGTGGTGAATTTGAAGCAATGCTTACGCGGATCCCAAATCACCTCGCAGGACAGAACACCCAGCACAAATAGTGGGGGTTTTAGTGAGCCGCACAATTTTATCTAGTCCAACCTCACACTCTTCTACAGAAAGTAGTAGTGTCTTTTTGAAGATTTCCACATCTATTAAACAAAAAAAAAAGGTTAGGTTAGGTTAGGTTAGGTTAGGTTAGGTTAGGTTAGCCGAGTTTAGGCAGATAGAGGACGAACTGCATACTGAGTGGAGCGATCGTTGGAAACAATACAGAGGCTGGGCTTCCGTTCTAATTCCGAACCTGCCGGAATGGTACCACTGCGAGTGGAACTGGATGGACCACTATACGACACAGGCCTTTACGGGACACGGTATTTTTGGAACATATCTCAAGAAGATTGGAAGACAGTTGAATGATGACTGCTGGTTCTGCGGCGAGGTGGATTCGCCCGAGCACGCTCTGTTCCGGTGCGCCAATTTCGTGGGTGTCAGGGCCGACGTCGAGCAGGAACTGTCTTCCCATTTGACGGCAGAGACGGTGGCGGGACTCCTCCTCAGAGATGAGGGGGCCTGGACTGTCTTGGCAAATTATTTTCGAATGATCATGATCTCCAGACGAAGTGAAGAACAGTTTAGGGGGAGAAGAAATATACCATAATATATATACAGTGTGTCCGGGGATAGGTGGAACACGGGCGATCTCGCTTATTAGTGATTTTATCAAAAAATATTACTCTTTGTAAAAGTTTTTGCTTGTTTCAAAATTAATATTCACAGTTTCATTTCTGTAGATTTTTATACAGGGTGGTATTTATTAGCGTTTCTCTAAAATTATACATCAGTAAACTACTCTTATTTTAAGAGAAAAATAAAAAAGTCATAACAAAAAATTATTCCTACGCCGATTTCTTATTCAGATATAAATATTGAAACCGATGCGGCACTTTACATATTTTCAAAAATTTCGATGTAACGACGTTTCAAGATGCGTATTTTGAATTTCGCCAAGGAATTGTAAAGATGTATGAATATAAGGAGCACTTATATTGAGTAGTAATTATTATTTATTTGTTTGTTTTGATCTCTAATAAAAATTTTTTATGAATTTGTTAATAAAAAAATGTTGAAGTCGTTTAAAAATATTAAAAGTACCGCATCGTTTTCAAATTTTATATTTGAATAAAACATGAGCGTACGAATAATTTTTTGTTATGAATTTTTGATTTTTCTCTTCAAAATTTTCCTAGTTTACTAGTGTATAATTTTAGAGAAACGCTAATAAAAACCACCCTGTACAAAAATCTGCAGAAATGAAATTTTGAATATTAATTTTGGAACAAGCAAAAACTTTTACAAAGAGTAACATTTTTTGATAAAATCGCTAATAAGCGAGATCGCCCGTGTTCCACCTATCTCCGGACACACTGTATAAGAAATACCACGTCCCTTCTCCGAAGTAATATCCATCTGGATTAGTCCCAGAGAAGGCCTGCCTCCGAAAAACGGCGTTGTGAGGAAAGGGGTTTTAGTGGGTATGCCAGGGCGAACATCTCCTGGTGAGTCCCACACTCTCCCCGCACAAGATATTTGAAGCGGGGGGACCGTCTATCAAAGATTTCCCCAACCTCAATAAAAAAAAAAAAAGGTTAGGTTAGGTTAGGTTAGGTTAGGTTTCACGTCGGAAAGCTACTTGAGCGGCTGATCCTGAACCGGCTCACCCGCAACATCGGAGAGACCGGTGGCCTGTCCGACAGACAGTTTAGATTCAGGACAGGTCGATCAACCATCGACGCCCTCACCAAGAGCTCCGTCCAGATCCTCGGCGTAATCATAGATAAATACTTGAACTACGCCAAACACATCCGAGAGGTTTCGGCTAGGGCAGCATCTACAACCTCGTAGCTCGCACGCATCATGCCAAATGTCGGGGGCCCCAAGACCATCAAGAAGATGCTACTCAGTAGAGTTGCCGTGTCAATCATCCTTTACGCGGTCTACGGTCTGACACGAGGCGCTGGCCGTTTAGCGAAACAAGGAGAGAACTCTGAGAGAGCAAAGGAAGATGGCACTAAGGCATATATATCCAGCGCTCGTAGTCGCAGCTATGCCACCGATTTATTTAGTGGCACTCAAAAAATTTCAACCGCGCGCGGAGATCCCCACCACCCGCGCCGCGACTCTCGCGGAATGTCAGCGCTGCTGGGCGCAGGCAGAAAGCGGCCAGTAGACTAAGACCCTGATCCCAGACGTCCACCAATGGGTTCAGAGGAAGCACGGAGAGCTGTCATATCACCTGACTCAGCTCCTCACTGGACACGGGTGCTTTAACTTCTACTTGCACCGATTCAAGAAACGGACAACACCCAAGTGTGAGTACTGCGAGCACGACGATACAGCGGACCACACAATATACCACTATGTCTGCTGGGAAAGACCAAGAGTCGCCGCAGCACTAGCGGTGGGAGAAGATCTGAACCCCACCAACCTGGTACCCACTATGCTAAGATCGAAAGAAGACTGGCAGATCATCATTTTGAGGCCGAAGGAAGAAGAGGAGAGGCAAAAGCAGAAATAATCTCTGCGAACCAAGGAGCAAGGAGGCACAGAGCTGAGAACAGAACCCGCCGCACTAAGTTCTCCGAGCGTCCCGGAACTGTTCTCAAGCCCATCAGACAAAGTGTGAAGAGAAGAAAGAGGATCTAGGAGCTGAAGCAATGTCCGACAACTCGACAGTGATAGCAATGCTAGCGCCGATCCCACTGCCAAGTCTGGGAAGTGACCCAAGGAGCCACAAGGAGACCACACATTTGTATGTTTTGCCCAATTCAATTTACCATTCATTCCGTTCAGAAATTAGCTAAGAAAGGGTTTAGTGGGTAGGCGCCAGGGTGAACAACTTCCCTGGTGAATCCCACACTACCCAGGGTGCACGAACCTTCTAAGGTAGCCCTGGGTGTCTTTCGAAGATTCCTAAACCTCGATAAAATAAAAACATTTAAAAACATAAAAAAAAAGGTTCGGTTGGGTTAATAACTCGAGAAATTTAGATATTTTTGATGTTAAAGTTAATTTGGAATCTTTTGATACTCGTGAGCTCGTGAGTAGGACGCCTAACACAGGAATTTGCGTTTGTACTCTTACTACTGATTAGTGATCAGGTGATCACCTCATTACAGTGGTTGGCTCTAGCTGACGAGACTCAAAAAAGTCAAAACAGCACACTTCTGGTGATTAAATCGCTTTTGGAAGCTCTACAACTTGCCTCAATATTCAGAAAATTGATTTAACGTTTGTTTCCAATTAACGCACATAATAATCCCAATCCAAACAGAATCGTTGTTGCTAATTCAATCGATTCGTTTTAAAATTGACAATGTAAAGTGAAACCGTCAAATTTCTCAATTCGTCTAGATGCGAGTTTACTTAGTTCTCGCTTTATGGTATAAATTTAATCACTGGAGCTCTGGAGCAAAAACAATAGCACGCGATTACGTGAACTTTTAGTATTAATTCGGATACGAGTGAAGTGAACTTCGGTGTGTTGTTCTTGGCAAGTTTTCTACGTACTACATACACAAACTCCATTTTCTTTTTACCTTATTACTTCGCTCAAGGATCGACGTTTTAATTCCGGTTGGATTTTAAATTAACTTTTTTGCATCCTTTTTCGAGATTCGATTTAAAAAGTAAAAAGGTACAAAAAGCGAACGTCTCAATTTCGTTTAAATTATTAGTAGGCGCGCTCGCGCGCGCGGGGGAGCTCGCGTACGAGTCGAATGTTGAAATTATTTAAATTTTCTCACGCAAATTACCAAAAAAAGTGTATTCGAATACTATCAAATTTTTTATCGCGTCTCTATCGGGTAATGTCTATTTACAATTCTGATCAATAATACGAAATTTTCGTATTGGGCGACCTCCAGAGTCTATTGAAATTTTTCGGAATAAATTACGCCGTTAAAAAATATGGTTTGACAGAATAAACTCATTATGCAAATGTGTTATGATGGCTTGTGATTGTATAATATATTAGTAGCCAAAGCGACGTTAGCAAAAAAATAATCTTGTAATGAATTTGTTAAATTTTAATGAAAGCGCTGCTTTCGAAATGTTACACAAGACAAATAGATATACAGTGTGTCCGAGAGACACTTTCGTAAAAGCTTCAAGTGTCCCAATTTAGTTTTGTTTGTCTGTTATTTTACAGCTCTGCACTTGTAGTGCCTTTTTTAGACGCCGAAGGCGTCGGACCTTTGAAAAAGTACAATCAAACTTCAATTTTAGTTTAAAGAGTTTTGGACACACTGTATACGGGATTACACGTAAACTAATAAAGGCGCAAGATTTATTAGTTTACAAATTTAAAACAAACAATTTATGCCTTTTTTTCTTGAGTTGTCCCACCCATTAAAATTTAATTTTACAATTTGGGGGTTTTGGGCCATGTTTTACGCCAAGTTTTAAAACGTTAAATCAAATTAAATTGCCCCTTCGGGGCATCGCAGTGAATGATAATTGAAACAAAAACTTACAACTTCATTTGAACTTTTAAAATATTTACTTTTTGATTGAAGTTAAATGTTGAGAAAATGCGAAATACGCGCGTCTTAAAAAATTTGCCATAATCTGATAACGATCGTTACTTCGAACCGCTTACTAATTAGTTATTACCGTTTTAATCTACAGAGGTAAGCTAGGTTTAACCTTTTTTTAGCAATTGCTATCAAGATTGTCTTCTACTCCAAATTAATATTGTGCCCGAAGGTCTATTTTATTGTTGTTACCCAACAGTTTTGATAAATTACAATGATTAGGCCCAATCTATCATTTTTTTGAAATTTCGCCATTGGACGATATTTAGGCACCGTACGCACCGCGTGGACGTCAATTTGCGACATACCCTACTAGTACAGTCATTATAAACATTTGAAAATGCAAGTGAACCGAGAAAGCTGATTTTTGGATATATTGTAGAGGGGGCTCAAAAAAGTTGAACTTCAAATTTTCGACTAAGATCTCCTATGAGCTTTCGCCGCCATCTTGAAAAAAGGGTCAAATTTGTTTTTTTCTCGATAACTCGGCTCTACTTCACGATACGAAAATTGTGCTCATGTACTTTTTTGTTGCTTTTTTTACGCTCTACAATTAAGGTTATAATAATTTTTCACCTACCGTTGATTGTTGTTGAGATATCGAGCGCGAAAGCGAAAAATTAAGAGATCGCGATTTGTTTTTCAGTTTTCTTCTTTCTGGTGATAGAAAGATAGTATTGGAGATAAAGAAAAAATGTATGGAAGCTTTTTAATAGTAAATTTAATAAGCTATGGTTTTTATCTAAACCATTTCTTCGATATCATTAATAGTTCCTGAGATATAGGCGAAAAACTAAAAAAGTGTACCTTTTTTTCAAGATGGCGGTCCAAGCGCAATAGGTATCGATTGGGCACTTTAGTATGTTTATCCGGAAGCCATAATGAGCTTGTATACCAAAATCCAGATTTTTACCGGTTAATGTTTTTATTTTTCTAATTTGACCGGACTACAAGCTAATATTATGAAATCGAAACTTCGCGCGGACTTGCTGACTTTGAACGCCCTACGAGACGTAATTTTTGTCTAAAAAAAATCAAAACACATTGTAGATATTAAAGTACTATACAAGTTTGATTTCAAACACTTTTTTGGTATTTATCACCAGAAAGAAGAAAACTGAAAAACAAATCACGATCTCTCAATTTTTCACTTTCGCGCTCGATATCTCAACAACGATCAACGGTAGATGAAAAATTCACATAACCTTAATTGTAGAGCGTAAAAAAGCAACAAAAAAGTACATGAGCACAATTTTCGTATCGTGAAGTAGAGCCGAGTTATCGAGAAAAAAACAAATTTGACCTTTTTTTCAAGATGGCGGCCAAAGCTCATAGGAAATCTTGGTCGAAAATTTGAAGTTAAGCTTTTTTGAGCCCCCTCTACAACATATCCAAAAATCAGATTTCTCGGCTCACTTGCATTTATATACCTTTTTTTCCGACGTAACGATTAGACTACACGATGAGAGATGAAACAGTCAGAAAGGCACTCAAACCATTCGACATTCCAACTTGGCCGACTGCTAGAAAGAAAATGAAATGTTGGACACATATTAATGCGGAATTCGGATCGCTCCTGCCAGTTTAAATCGTTTAAATTACTTTTATATAACGTTCCATTAAAATAACCCTTTTCGAGTGCGGGTCATCTTTGCGGGTGAAATATTTTAAGTGATTGAAATCGGTTAACTTTTCCCCCTAAGCTCCTTAAATTGGTAACGTCCGCCTTAACAACTTACAACTATTATTCAATCCAACACAAAGGACGGTATATTTACTGGGTAAAATTTTTGGTGAAATTTTTAAATTAAACTGTCTTACACGTGGGGCGTAAATAAAAATCCCTATATTGCTCTTGAAGGCCTTAAGAAGAGGAGTAATTTATTAACCAGACGAGGGTTCGATTTTTTTTACACAGGGTGATCGATAGTTTAAGGTGGCCACAGTAGAAATAACGCGATTTAACGCGTCACTCTTAAAAAAATGTACAAGGTGTCCGATACATTTTTTTTAATTTGCTGCTAAAACCAGAAGTTTTCAAAATTTGAAAGACCAAGTAACGCTCACAAGTCCCATGAGCGTAGACTAGAAAATTTCAAGACTCGAGCAAATTAAAACTAAAATAAAATTGGAATGAGATAGCCTGGGCGGGGCCAATGCAATGCAATGCGCTACAACAAAAATGTGAGTTGTCTGGTACTCTTCCCGGTGGCTGGCCGACAACCTGGAGCGTTGGTTCAAGAGATGGAGGATCGCAGTCAACGCAGCCAAAAGCGCAGCCGTCTTCTTCACGAAGCGTCCCAGTCTCCAACGACCACCCAACATCGTGATCTTTGGTCAAGACATACCTTGGAAGGACGACACACGATACTTGGGACTCACGATCGACAAAGGCGTCACATAGAAGCCCCACATCGAGGGAGCAGTCGCTAGAGCGCGAGCCGCCTACTCCGCCCTCTACCCGCTCTTCTCAGGAACAACTCTGAACCTCAGAAACAAGTTGCTTCTGTACAAGACTGTCATCCGACCGATAATGACTTACGCCGCTCCCGCCTGGGGGTACGCCGCTCCGACTCACATCAAGAAACTACAGACAATCCAGAACAAGATCCAACGAACTATATTCGACGCACCATGGTTCGTGCAAAATCGGAATATCCACGAGGACCACCAGATGACCAGCATCCAGGATTTCATCCAAAAAGCAGCCATCAAATTTCACGATGCAACGCTGGGTCATGAAAACCCCACATCCGAGGATTGTGGGGTTACAACGTCAACGAGACCAGACTCCGTAAGAGACCCAAGCGGGTCCTCGACAGAGTCTAGTTTTCGTCCACCATGACCGACAATAATCAATGTTCGCCTCCGGCAAACCAAGTAAGACGCGTATCGTCAGCGACTTCGGTCGCATTCGGTCAAGATTCACGATTCTTGATCACTCTTCCCGGCTCCGCTCAGGTCCAATGTTACTTTACTCACTGCCCGTACCGAGACGTGTTCGGCTAAATCGTGCTATTTAGACTTTAACCGTCTTTTGCTATACTCCACTTTTAAGGACCACCCTGTATAACATACTTTTCGACTTTTAGATATATTTTAAGATATTAGAAACAAGTCTTTACTCCATTATTCAAAGTTTTCATTTCGTATAAGAGCCTACCGAACGTTATTACGTAGACAATCTTTTGACTTTACTTTAAATTGAAGAAGCGATGCGTCTTGGCTCGGTAATTAAATTTTTTTACGAATGATGGCTTAATTTAAATTTCGAATTTGATTTTAAAATAGTTGAATTATTTTTACTTTATACAAAACCAAGTTCCGATTTTACTTTTGCATGACGTGTAAAACAACGTACGAGATTGATTATTGATTAGATTAGAATATTATACCGGATGCTTCGTATGTACCTATTACTTTCCCGTACAAAATCCGTTTTCAAAACTACTTTTTTCTAGCTCTTTTGAGACTTTTAAACCCAACAAGTATGTAGAAATCATCAAAGTACCTTACAACTATTTCTTCGCCCGTCTGTAAACACCATAACATACACACTGTTTACGCCGAACATTGAAATAATATATTTAATTAAACATCTTGACGACACGAGAACGAAACCGCAAGGTTTTGGTAAAAACGCATTCGTTGCTGTGGACATAAAAAAATTGACAACTTTATAGTTCTTTAACCATCTCTTACTTTACTCCATTACTTGAGAACCACTCTGTATAATAATACACTTTTAGACTTCCCTGCATAAGATAATTCATTGAACTTAAAGCTTCTTTCTTGTGCTCTTGGCGACACGACGACTACGTCACAACGATTTGTTAAAGCTGGAGTACAAGAAAAGACTCTTGTAGGAAGAAAAAAGAGGGGGAAGAGGAAAGAAGGGGAAAAGAAAGGGACAAGGAGACAGAGGAGAAGTGAAGAGTGGAAGGAGGAAGAGAAGGAGCTAGAATTTATTTTATACAACATTACTGTTACTGCAGCCGTTGGAAATTGATTCGATTTTTAATTAAATTTTAATGTTTCTATTTTCAATATGGTAAGTGTAATGTTTTCTTTGCACGGTAGTGTAGCTTCCGTACTTTAACAAAAATCACATTACGTTTTTGTAAATCCGTACGGAAAACAATAGAGCGGAAGGCCATTTTCATATAATTTTGAAAACGACTTTTCCAGGCCGCTGATTTTTTCACAATTTGTCCTTTCTGAGGGTCGCTAGGCTACAAGTTACGCAGTTATTCGCGTGCGAGGGATTCCCTCACATACACAATTTTAAGTAATAAGATACTTATTACTTACTTTCTATTAGAAAATAATGAAAAAAAAAATTAAAATCGACTAAAAAATTAATTTTAATTATTTAAAAAATCAAAGTACCTGCTCCAATCAACTCTCATCTCTATTGTTTTCCGTTATCTTTTCTCCAAAAGTTAATAAGTTCAAGATGTCGCACACAAAAAAAAATTAGTACGCGGTTAGTCGCTATCTGAGCGTTTCCCTCACATTGTATTGCACCGACTAGAATAATGTATTAATATCACGCGAATTATAGCAATGTTGCAGAAAACAGCAATTCCTGTCGGTGGTGGAAGTGTCATCACATCTTCAGAAGACTAGACGAGACGGCACAAAAGTTATACGAAGAAAAAACAAAAATGTGAGGGAAATGCTCATATAGCGACTAACGACGGGTTAAAATTCATCACGGATAGGTAACACACGCGATTTTGATGAAACTTGCCAAATTTATCGTTTGAAGGACGCTAATTACGAATATCACCATAATCTTTTGATCGGGTCCAATTTTTTCCCTGAGGACGGTTTTAAGGTACATAAGGTGTGGATGGTTGCGGGAAAATTCGTCAATGTCGTAAAAAACGTGCTAAGGAACCCATTCTTTTTCTATTCTACTCGGGAAGAACGTATCTGTAGCACAAAAAATCAGCAACACTCAAAAGTGATTTTTTGGTAAGCGAGAACCTTCCAAGTGTGGCTCCTTTTTTTAAAACTTTTTTAAATAATTTTCTTTGATATCTCGGGAACTAACCAAGATAGCGAGCTACGGTTTGCGCCTTTAAATTTCTCGTTTGAACGTTAACAAATTAAGCAATTTGCTTACTTTTGGAGTTTTAAATTTATATTTACCTAGTAAGTATTATTGCAGAAGCTATTAACGAGCCACGCGCTTATCTAGACGCGCGTCCTTTGTTACACTTAAAGAGTTGAAAAATTTAATTTTACGCAAACTTTTGTAATTAGTTATATGCTACCCACAATTTATTGCTCATTTAATTTATTATTAATTATTTCCCAAATTTTATAAAAGTTTTCCAGCCTAATAATTGTAATTTCGTACGAACTTTGCAAATTCTTCAGGAAGTTTACCTGAGGTACTACATTATTTTTGCAAACTTCATAAAGAGAGTCCGTAATTTTACTGATTTGTTTTAGCCCAAATTAGTTTGATTTACGGAAAGATAGAAAACTAATTTTTTTTAATGGTACGCCTTGGAACTTTAAACATATAAAATGCAAGAGTTTCTATTCAGAGGGCAAGTTAGATGTGTGATGATTTGATAACTGACATTAATTTTATTAGTATTTATTAATACCGTTTATTTTTATTAAAAATAGTTTATGGATAGCAATTAATAAATATTTAATTCTTAGTATTGACAGTGAAGGCCGAAGACTAAAGAATTAATAAGGGCCGGCCTGTTGTTGGTTGTTGGAAATAGGTTATTCTATTACGAACTTGAAAGAGTAGCGCAGTATCTACATTGAAGCGTATTAGACTAGATATATTATTTAAAACGGTAGCTGGTGATATTCCGATCTTATCTCATCAATCAAAACCGTACAAAAGTAATTCAAAAATCAGTTTTAAATGTCAGTCTCGTATCATCATCCGTTTGTTAAACTTTCGCGGATAGAAAGAATTGCGTCTGAAGATTCATGATGTCTCTTCTCTTAAAAATATCTCCTTTAGGCTTTATAAGCGCAACTACAAGAGAGGATAATATGAGTAGAAAATTTGTCAAAAGACGTATATAAGTCAAAAAAGGTTTTCTTTTAAATATTTCTTTTGCTCCAAAATCGTATTTCTTTAAAATGGAAAAAAAATTCTTTTTCCTATAAAATAAAAATTTTTATAGAAAACTCATCGGCCCAAATAAATTACTACACATTTTCGTACATTTGACCTATTTATTAAGAACAGAATTAAATGACAGCTGTCAATTCGGCCGTAAATTTATGTTTACGACCGATTTCCCACTGAAACGTGGATTAATTTTAAATTAACCAAATTCGCTTTTTATTAACCCAATAAAATTAATAATATAATTAGCCCGTAAAACGTTGTAAAAGATAAATTCGCCAACTTCACTCTGTTAACTTATTATAAAAAAAAATTCCCCCAACCGCTCACTTTTCGTTCCTTTCAAAAAGATTTATGTTTCGAGCGAAATTGAAATTCGGTTCCATTTAATAATTTTCTATGTTTTACAAAAATTGTGTCGCGGTTTGACAATTTGAAAGCTATCGACTGGGGCGGAATAACAATTATGCCGGTTACATAAGAGGCCTTTTAAACACAACAACGTGGCTTGTGGCGTTTTTAGCTGTTGGCAACTCTAAACTTAAACGCTTCTCGTTGTGTTGGATAAGTGGCGCTCAACATATTTATGCAAAAACCCACGAACTTCAGACCCTCTTTACATTTTAATTATTATCGTAATATACCTAATGCACTATTAGGACAAATTTATAGTAGCAAAGGAGGTCTTGAAGCTGGAAACAATTAATAAATTAGCTAAGAGGTTGGCTCGAATGGTAACGTTTTGAATAATTTAAGTTATTAAACGTACGGGGCGCTTTAAAAAAGTCTAGACGACTCGAATTAATTTGCGAGTCTCAGAAACGAAAAAAAACGAAATTCTAACCCTCCTTTTCCTGGTTAAATCAACTTGGCAAACTACGAACTTAGTTTTTAATTCTTCTAATTCCTACGTTAACATAGGAATTTATAGGTATTTATTTACTACCTAACCAGTATTCAGCTTCCTGATGTTCTATTCACAACTTCGCCTAAAGTTAGTTGAACAATTTTCGCACTCTTGTACTCGTACTACCAATCAAAAGTTTATAATTTTAGTTTAGTAAATCGATGTTCGTGTTATTTTTTTAAACTACTTCTCCGACTAATGCCAACACTTGTTGAGCATCAAGATTTTTTGTTTCATGGTGATTATTAAGTAAATTATACGGTGTAGAGTATTTGTTACAATAAGATCCTCCTCTTTGTCTTATTGAATTTTTTAAGGCTATAATTTTGGATGTAACGGTCAGCTCGAATTAATTAGAGTTCATTTATATTTCGAGGGTGATCACTAGGGCTGGGCACAGTATCGATACTTATTTGAAGTTTCGATACCTTCGACGGAATCGCCTAACGATACCAAGGATAAAAAGTATCGAGGTATCAAAAGTATCGAAGTACGAAGGTATTGAGGCATAGAAAGTATCGAAGATATCGACAGTATCGAGGTATCAAAAGTATCGAAGCTATCGAAAGAATCGTGGTACAAAAGTATCGAGAGTGTCTAGGTATCGAAAGTATCGAGGTCTCGAAAGCATCAAGGTATCGAAGGTATCGAGGTATGAAAAGTATCGAGGTATGAAAAGTATCGAAGTATGAAAAGTATCGAGGTATGAAAAGTATCAAAGTATTCTAAGTATCAAGGTAGCGAGAGTATCGAGATATCGAGAGTAGCGAAGTATCGAAAGTATTTAAGTTATTGAGGTATCAAGACTTCAAAGTAGTGACGTATCTAAAGTACCGAGGTGACAAAAGTATCAAAAATAACGAGGTATTGAAAGTATCAAGGTACCGAAGGTATCCAGATACTTATCGAAAGTATCGAGATATCAAAAGTATCTAAGATATTGGGGTATCGAAAGTATCTATGTATTGAAAAATCGAAAGTATTGAGACTCAAAAGTAGTGACGTACCCAACATACCGTGGTATCAAAAGTATCAAAGATATCGAAATATTGAGAGTATCAAGAGCCAGAAGGTATCAATATACTTATCGAAAGTATCGAGGTATCGAAGGCATTAAAGGTATTGAGGTATCGAAAGTATCAATGTATTGAGGAATCTAAAGTATCAATACTCAAAAGTAGTGACGTATTCAAAATATCGAGGTATCAAAAGTATTAAAGATATCCAAGTATTTAGAGTATCAAGAACCAGAAGGTATCAATATACTTGTATCGAGGTATCAAAGGTATCTAAAGTATTGAGGTATCAAAGGTATCTAAGGTATTGAGGCATCGAAAGTATTTATGTATTGAAGAATCGAAAGTATTAAGACTCAAAAGTAGTGACGTATCCAAAATATCGAGGTATCAAAAGTTAGAAGGTATCAATATACTTATCGAAAGTATCAAGGTATCGAAGGCATCGAAGGTATTGAGGTATCGAAAGTATCAAGACTCAAAAGTAGTGACGTACTTAAAGTATCGAGGTATCGAAAGTATCTAAGGTATTGAGGTATCAAAAGTATCTATGTATTGAGAAATCGAAAGTATCAAGACTCAAGAGTAGTGACGTATTCAAAATATCGAGGTAACAAAAGTATTAAAGATATCCAAGTATTGAGAGTATCAAGAACCAGAAGGTATCAATATACTTGTATCGAGGTATCAAAGGTATCTAAAGTATTGAGGTATCAAAGGTATCTATGTATTGAAGAATCGAAAGTATCAAGACTTAAAAGTAGTGACGTATCCAAAGTATCGAGGTATCGAAAGTATCGAAGATAACGAGGTAATAAAAGTATCAAAACACCGAAGGTATCGGGATACTTATTGAAAGTATCAAGGTATCGAAAGTATCTAAGGTATTGAGGTATCGAAAGTATCAAGACTCAAAAGTAGTGACGTATTTAAAGTATCGAGGTATCAAAAGTATCGACGTATCAAAGTATCGAGATCTGTAAAGTATTGAGGTAACTAAGGTATCAAGGTATCAAAAGTATCGAGGTATCAAAAGTATCGACGTATCGAAGTATCGAGATCTGGAAAGTATTGAGGTAACGAATGTATGAAGGTATCGAAAGTATCGAGGTATCAAAAATATCGAGGTATCGTAAGTATTGAGTAATCGAAAGTATCTGAGGAATTGAGGTATTGGGGGATCGAAAGTATCGAAAGCATCGACATATCGGAAGTGTCGAAGATATCGAGATCTGAAAAGTATTTAGGTAACGAAGGTATCAAGGTATCAAAAGTATCGAGGTATCAAAAGTATCGATGTATTCAAGTACCGAGATCTGGAAAGTATTGAGGTAACGAATGTATGAAGGTATTGAAAGTATCGAGGTATCGTAAGTATTGAGTATTCGAAAGTATCTGAGGAATTGAGGTATTGGGGGATCGAAAGTATCGAAAGCATCGACATATCGGAAGTGTCGAAGATATCGAGATCTGAAAAGTATTTAGGTAACGAAGGTATCAAGGTATCAAAAGTATCGAGGTATCAAAAGTATCGATGTATTCAAGTACCGAGATCTGGAAAGTATTGAAGTAACGGATGTATGAAGGTATTGAAAGTATCGAGGTATCAAAATATCGAGGTATCGTAAGTATTGAGTATTCGAAAGTATCTGAGGAATTGAGGTATTGGGGGATCGAAAGTATCGAAAGCATCGACATATCGGAAGTGTCGAAGATATCGAGATCTGAAAAGTATTTAGGTAACGAAGGTATCAAGGTATCAAAAGTATCGAGGTATCAAAAGTATCGATGTATTCAAGTATCGAGATCTGGAAAGTGTTGAGGTAACGAATGTATGAAGGTATTGAAAGTATCGAGGTATCAAAATATCGAGGTATCGTAAGTATTGAGTATTCGAAAGTATCTGAGGAATTGAGGTATTGGGGGATCGAAAGCATCGACATATCGGAAGTGTCTAAGATATCGAGGTATTGGAAGTAATGTGGTATTGATACTTGATACCTTATTAACGGTATCGCCCTGCCCTAGTACCCACCCACCCAGTATCTTTAGATTCTATACCAGTGGTTCTCAAACTCGATGTTGCCTCATAGAATGGGCAACATCAATCTGCTCCAGTCAAAATCTTTACAATTTGATTTAGATCAAAACGAACATCTTCGCCCTTCACGTTTGTAAACAACGCTACGGATGAGAGAATCTCGGATGCAAATGTTGCGCGAGCGGCAAGCCTCGTTTGATCGGTGTATTTTATAATGCTCGTCTCGACATTTTTTTGCGTTATTATGGAGACATATTGGCATAATTAAGTCAATTATAGGTATACGCACGCTCGCTGAACAATTTTACATAATTATGGTCGAGACGTGTACCTTTCTCCAGTTTGGCGCGCGCCCACAATACTTTCCGTCATCTACAGTAATTTAGAAAATGAAAAATGTCCAAAGCGTACACTTCTTGAACTGCCCAACAAAGCCAATTTCAAAAGTATTTCGAAAATTTATCGATGGAATTCCGAGCATTCGGGAAGGCTCTTTGGTGCAATAAAATTTTATGTACTCGAATAAATAAACAAAAATTTCTTAGATATGGCTTCCTTCTCTACGATTAAATTGCTGTGCCAAATTGAATATTTATCATACCAATTACCAATAATCCCTAATATTTATAAAAACCAGCAGTAGTGAATTACTGTGCTACGAGTAGGGTAAACGAGCCCTCAAATGTTGCTTTTTACGAGCAACAATTTTCTGATTTATTTTTCTTCTTCTCGTTACAATCTTGTGGTTAATTGTAAAGTTAAATAATACATATCATATCTTGCCTTCGTAGGCTATTATTACCTAGTTGATAAATCATAAGGCATCGAAATGTTATTCTTTCATAACAAAACTTTGGGTGAAGAAGGTCCCTTATACGGCTCACAAAATACTGCCCTCACGACGAGATAAAAAGAATCGTTTTTCCTTAGATTGGTAATTTTGCACAAAAAAATTATTTGTTGCTTGTTAGAAACATTCCAAACAAGGAATGAGCATGTTTTGTTCTATAATTCGTAAGAAAACAAAAGAAAATAAGAGAAACTTTTCAAATAAAAAAAAAATTGTTTTTCCAACTTTTGTTCTTAGCTCGATGCTTTGTCGTATAAGGAAACGTTTAAAGGAAAATTAGGAGAAAAATTTTTTTCAACAGTTAACCAAAGCAATGACGGCAATTCTAAAAAGCTACGTCGATTGTTTTAAGTCTTTTAGTATAAATGTGCCATAGTATATTCCAACGAGGTAGGTTATCGCGAATAAGCGCGTCTCGAGCGCCTTAACGATTCTTAAAGCACTTAAAAAATTATTTTAACAATTTATAAACTGCTTTTTTTCTAAATATCTCCCAAGTGTCTAATGTGTACTATTAATCGCAAAAATACGACTCTCGGTGAACATGAGTCTTCTTTATGCTGTTTGGCGCGCTGTCTGTAAACGGTAAACTGCGTCGATAATCAAAGGAAAAAACTTGGACCGCTGTCGGAATTCGAACCCGAGTCTCCACAGTGTCGCGCCTAGTGCTTTACCACTAAGCTATCTTAGTTCTTGCAATTGTCTTGAATTTAACGCGTACTCACGTTCGTGTTGAGTCGCTACAATACTCCCCTTCCAGAGACAACGTTTGTCTTGATACCATGTCAATGCTCTGGCAGAACCTCCGTGCTTATGGTCCGTTGGTGGGACCTCCAACACTTAGGGCGATGAATAGCGCCGAACAGGCAAGTGTGATAGTTGGATTATGGAGCACTTCTGACTGATCACGCCGGGGACGCCACTTTGGCACACGTTGAGTGTTCCTAGACGGTAGCGGTCAGTGCTGTGGCAATAATCTAAAGGGAAAACTTGGCACGCTATCGTGGATTGAACCCGGGTTTCCACAATGTCGCGCCGGGCGCTTTACCACTAAGCTACCTCGATCCAGAGTCGCCACAGTACTCCCATTGCAGAGACGACGTTTGTCGCGATATCACGTGTGATCGGGTGGCGCCTCCGTCCTTATGGTCTATTGATCAGAACCCCGAGGGTTATGGTGATGCAAGGTGGTGAACAGCTGGATCCGAGAGCACTGCTGACTGATCACGTTGGGGACACACTTTGGCACGCGTTGGGTGTTCCTAGACGGTAGAGGTCAGTCCTGTGGTAATAATCCAAGGTGAGAACTTAGACCACGATTGGGGTTTAAACCCGAGTCTCCACGATGTCGCGCTGGGCGTTTTACCACCAAGCTACCTTGATCTTCAGTCGCTATAGTACTCCCCTTGCAGAGACGCCGTTTGTCTGTACACCATGTGTTACATCCGGATAGCACCTTTGTACTTGATCGGAACCCCGAGGGCTATGGCGACGCAAAGCGGTGAACAGGCAAGTGTGGTAGTTGGATTCGGGAACACTGCTGACTGCTCACGCCGGGGTTACCACTTTGGCGTGCTTTATGCCGATAGTCCAAGAGAAAAGCTTGAACCGCGATCTCCACGGTATCGTCGGACGCTTTAACATTAAGATACCTCTTGAGTCGCTACAGTGCTTCTCTTGGAGAAACGTCGGTCGTCTCGATACCATAAGCGATGTACAGGCAGAGCCTCCGTGCCTTATAGTCCGTTGATCGGAACCCCCAAGGTTATAGCGAGGCGGTGAACAGGCGCGTGTGATAGTTGGATTCGAAAGCATTGTTCACGGTTCACGTCGGGGTCACCACTTTAGCGCGCGTTAGGTGTTCACGGTAGACGTCCGTGTTTTCGTTGATAATTCAAAGGAAACGCATGGGCCGCGATTTTCACAGTGTCGCGCCGGGCGGTTTACCACTAAGCTACATCGGTCATTGCAATTGTCTTGTATATAATGCGTTCTCACGTTATTCTTAAATATTGACTCGCTTCAGCTGTATAAAATGGTATACCGACGTTTTTTTAATTTCGATGATCAGTTTCGACGATAACAAATTTGATTTATAGGCATTTTTATGAAGTAACAAGTTGAGGTTCGCATAGACTAGGGTTAGGTAAGCATTTTCGAGCTTCAACAAAAATTCGAACTATAAAGTATCGAAATATCTGATTTCAAAGTGACAGCGCGAATAAAACCTCCAAGTTTGTTACACACAAAAATATCATCGTGGTACACGTATTCGAAGATGGCGCGATAAAACATTTTTGGCGTTTTCTTTTTAGCGATTTCAAATAAGATAGGAATATTTTCTATTCAATTTGTTCAAAAGAAATCTCGAATAGCAGTAATCTTCTTCCCTGTGGTATACAATTGGTTTCGGTTTGTCAGCCATATAGTATATTTTAGTAACAAAAATAGCAATCTTGTTTTCGCTATAAAAGATTTAAATTGTACAAATTAGAAGACGGAGGTTCTCAAAATTTTCTACAAGGATAATTGAACTTTCGGTCGATTCTGCTCGTAAATTCGGACTGCGCGTCTTATTTAGGTCAACTATCGAAAGTTATATACGGCACGATCCTGCAAATGCCATCATTCTACCTCTAAACTCTAAACCCTTTCATATTGGAATAATGTCTTGGAATTAAACATTTAAGATCACAATATTCACGGAGAGAATGAATATAACTTTGGGATAAAAGGGTACGATGAATATTGAAGTCTGTAAAAAGTAAAAACTGTTATGGTGATTTTATAAAGGCGTAAAAGTCGCAAAAAGTACTCAGAAAAAAAAATTATTTTGACAAAAAAAAATTATCTAAAAACATTGAATTTAGAAATTGGATTGGGGACCAAACATTGCTCTTAGTAAACTAATACGTCTTCGAAGATAATTCTACGCCTCTGAGTTTGACTTAAAATTTAAGGGAAAGTTGTTGAAAAGTTTCGTTTATTTTGGTTCCAGCATCAGATAGTATTCAGCATCACGAGAAAATGTTTGAGTTTTCCATCTATTTAACTTCAAAGTTTTTCCGTTTACATAAAGTGAGATAAATTCGCGTGCGTAAAAAATATTAACACGAGAAATAGATTTGAGTAAAAATTTTATAGTTTGGGGGGTTCTCTCTTGGCGATTCAAAAAAAGGAGCTTCAGTTAAGGTTTATTATAGTAAATAGACTGCACTAGCAGGCGTATGCTGCAGGAAAACAAACAAATTGTGGAAAACTAAGAGCAGAAGCACACTGCCGGATCCACTTTCTCATCGACAAGTTACGATCGTAACAGTTATGGCACTATGCAATGCAATATGTAAAAAGTAAAATAACTAAGGCACTTGAGTATTCTAAAATAATTGAATTATAAGAAAAATTGTGAAAAATTCACAAAAAATGTTGGAAATACGTGGGCACTTAGAAGAATTATAAATAAAGACACGAACAGCAGGCTGCTGGTATTACTGGAACAAATGAGACAAGCAAAACTATGTTAAAAATAAAAATACGAAGACGAAAGAAGGATAGTTGCAATGGTATATCCGGTGATGAAGAGAGATAGGAAAACATCATCTAAATACTGACTGCACTAACACCGACTGGCCTAATGGCACAAATAAAATTTCCCTATGCGACTGCCTCACTGGATACAAACGTCATATTTCTAACAAAGCTAAGCCAACTCTTCGAAAAAAACGAGCGCTCGTTTAATTTCGTCCCCACACAAAGTCGCTGTGTGTAACCACGAATTATTTGTCTTTGACATCTTGTTATCTTTAATAAATGAACTTTTCACGTAAAGCGTATCGATTGATTTGTTCATTCTCGCTATCGATTTTCGTTTATCTCTTCAAAGTCGACTTCGTGCGGCACAAAAACACGTGTTACGGTACGTTGAGATCGCACCAGCGCTCACAACTTAATTTGCGCTCCGTTTTTACGAAAACTGCTGGTATTCGGAGAAATTTCAGCTTCAACAGGTCTTTTGCTCCTAAAACGATATTTTCGCCGTAAAATCTAATTTTAAATTTCCTCCACTTTTTATACGGTTTAGACACCTTCAAAGGGGGTGGTCGACAACTAAAACATTTTCTAAACATTTATTGGCATGTGGGCTTTTTATAAAACTATTGTGCGAGTGAGCGAACAAACGGATAGATGGATGGACGGATGGTCCGACAGGCGTATCAACGGGCAGGCAGACAGGACGACAGTGGTACAGACAGTTATACAGACAAATAGACAGGCATGCAGACAGTCGGGCAGATAGACAAAGAGGTAGACACAATATTAGTTCCCAACAAACAACCAAACAGACAGATCGTCAAACAGTTAGGCACAGTGAGGCAGTCAGACAGTCAGACTGTAAGGCAAGCAGGACAATCAGCGCGGTAGGTAGTTAAACAGACAGGCACGTGCGGGCAGATAATCCGACAACTAAAAAATAGACAAGCAGGTAGTCAGAAAGGCCGACAAATTTTTCAAGCTCGTTAGATCTGAACAGACAGAGTGACAAACAGACATACGGACCGATAGATAGGCAGACAATCCGACAGGTAGAAAGACAAGCAGACAATCCGACAGTAGGAAAACAGGCAGGCAGATAGACAGGCAGGTAGACAGAGAGAAAGACACAAAGATTGTTAGTTCCGGACAGACAAACAGACAGACAAAATGGCAGACAGAGGGGCAAACAGACAAGCAAACATGCAAATGCAAATGACAGATAAGCTGGCAAACGGGCTGATTAACCGACAGATAGATAGACGGGCGGACGGACTGTCAGACAAAAAGGCATCCACCCAGACAATCAGCGCGGCAGGTAGTTAAGCAGACAGGCACACGCGGGCAGATAATCAGACAACCAGAAAAACAGACAGGCAGAGAAGTAGACAAATTTTTCTAGTCTGTTAGATCCGGACAGACAGGCTGACAAACAGACAATGGACAGACAGGCAGAGAATTCAACAGGTAGGAAGACAGGCAGACAAACAGAAAAAAAGACAGACAAATTTTTGCTTGCGCGTTAGTTCCGGACAGACAGACTGACAAACTGACACACTGACAGACTGACTGGAAGACAGACAGTCCGACAGTCAGCTTACAGATAGTTAGGCGCCAGACAGTGAGGTAGTCAGACAGAGACAGTCAGACGGCCAGACTGTCATAAAGACAAGTAGTCAGCGCGGAAAGTTCAGAGATAGAAAGGTACTGGCAGGCAGACAGTCTAATAGGCAGAAAGACAGACGAGGCCGGTAGGTAGATACGTAGATCTACCTACCGTTAGTTAGATCCGGACAGACAGACTGACAAACAGACTGACGGGCACACAGGCAGACAAACAAATATTGATTGCTCGTTAGTTCCGGACAGGGAGTTTGACAGACAGATAGGCAGACAATCGGGCGGAAAGCTAGACAGTTAGACAGTCAGACTGGCAGAGGGATAGACAAACAGGCAAGCAAACGAGCTGATAATCGGACAGACTAGAACACAGACAGACAGTCACACAAGCAGGTAGACAAACATTGCTTGCTCGTTAGTTCCGGACATGGAGTTTGACAGAAAGCCAGACAGTCAGATGGGAAAACCGACAGTTAGATAGTCAGGCAGTCAGTCAGGCAGACAGGAAGACAGGCAGGCAGGTATACAAACAGACAGACAAACTTTTGATTGCTCGCTAGTTCCGAACTGACAAATTGACACACTGACAGACTGACTGATGGGCGGAAGGGCGTACAACCAGACGAACCGGAAACTTCCAGTCAGACACATAGTCTTGTAGACAGACAGACAGACTGTCATGAGTCTGACTTCACAGATTGTCAAATTTGTCATTGTTTTGTCATTCTATTAAATTTTATATTTTTAAAAAGGAAAAAAAAAGTAGCTTTCAAATAGTACAAAATTGAGGTTAGGGTCGAATTTAAAAAGCGCTAGTTTGTGTCATAATTAAGTCATAACTCAATAACGAAGGTTTTTTCAAAAGTTTATAAGGTTTGGTAATCCCTACCTATAATCAGTTTTTTGATAATAGAAATTATGTAGGTATATTAAGAAAGTAGTGAGCATTAAAAACTCGAGTCTCGGACACACTGTATAATGCAAAAATAAATAAGAAATGTTAGCATAATATATTTTTTAATTCCGTATCAATTCCTGTTGGAAACAAAAAGACGCCAGAGCGCACGAGTAACCGACATCACTTGTCATTAGAAGACTTAAAATATGCACCCCTATTATTGACAGAGTCAACTTTTGTTTTCAAAAATCGTGTTAATTAAATTTCTTGGGAAAATTTGTGCGCCCGCGTGCAGTGCGCGTTCCAAAGCACGCTCGAGGCGGCCCTGACTATGTAGATGGCCATTCTTAAATTAATTACGATTCATTGGTAGTTGGATTGAATTTTTACACTAGTACTTTATGTAAAAAAATTATCTAGTCACGATTTTTATACCAATTTATAAATACTTACTGCAAATAATAAATAATAACATACACGGAGTTAAAATAAAAATTGTAAAAATACAACGGTACTTTTAATTATCAATTTTTTACGAAAATTTTTTTCGTTTCAAATTTTAACGGAATTTTTTACTGCCATTAAAAGTTCGTGTCAACTAATTCTTATCTTCACACCTTATTTAACTCACTTTTTAAAATGACATTTGGAGTCTAATTTAAATTTAAATTTAAATTACATACAAGCGCGATAGTCTTCGCAAGACCAAAATACGCCCGGTATTTAGAACAATTTTTAGTATTTCGATCGCATTCGATAATTGATATTCTTAGCGCAATCCAAGATAAACTCGGACCAAATTTGACTTATTTCGAGGGCAGTAGGGTGAATTTTTGTTAAAAGTTTGATGCAATGCGTCATTTCGGAATTTTTGACTTTGAAAAACAAAATTTTTTTTCGACTCACCATCAGAATCGCTCCGAGACACCTAAATAACCAATTATAAAATATGTTCCGTTAGGCATTTTAAAACACTAAACACAAACACACCGAGAAGAACTTCTAAGAGGCGCACTCGGAATTAATTAAAATTAAAAGTTCAACTAAAACTGCGCGATTTCGAAAAATTATTGTCTCGCGAAATAAAAATTTTTTGCGAAATTTTTAAAACTCGTTTTTTGGGAAAAATCGTAACGGATAAATCTACATCAAACCGAGATCAAACGTGCACTGACAGGTACCGGTTGCGGCGTTTGTTTAGTAGATTTTCGGAACCGCGTCGCAGGAATCGCAGGAGCCTGGGATGTGGTCCTTCTGAGCATCTACATCCCCCACCACTATTTTCATTCATATATTTTCACTCGATTTTCGCAAGACGCGAAAAGTATAAGAATTTTTCGACTTGTTTACTAATATTGGAAAATATCCAAAACTTTTTATTGCAACTTTGGGGTTGCGCCTCCCTCGATTCTAATTTGATGAAATTTGAGACGGACCGAAAAATTTTCGGTTAATACGTGAATCGTAAACGGCTTTTAGTTTGTTTAGCTAAGAAATTTAACTTGCATTTCGTAACTAAAATTAATTTCCAGAGCGAAGTTTAAACAATGTGTTTTGCTTTAAAAGCAATAAATTTAAACAGCTCTTCTGCGGAATTAAAAAAATCGGATTTTCGTATATTATATCGTGGCAATAACAACAAACTGTTAATTGCTATCGGTACAAATTATCCTTTTCAAAATAAAATATTAAACATCTCGTTAAATTATCACATTATTTCGGTTCGAAACTAAAAAAAATTAATGATAATGCTACATACAGGGTGGTTGGATCGATGTGAACCCATTATAGCGCTAATTGTGTTCTGTAAGTACGAAGTTACAAATAAATCACGAACTAGTTCAATAGTTATGAAAAATTCAAAAATTCCTAAAACACATAGCTGGCTTGCGCTTTTACCTAATTATCGTTTAATAGTGAGGTTACTTCATGATTTAATTCAAACTAGAGTCTACCCTTATGGGCCGGGTTACTCTAACCTTTTGCATCCTGACGTCCTCGACATTTTTTTTATCATCCGCCTTTAGGGTCAATTTCATAACCCCAAGACAAAAGAGTACCCTCTTACCTAATTCTCTAACCTAACCTAACCTAACCTAACCTTTTTTTTTTAAAACAGGAGGGGAATCTTCGTAAGACACCCATTTGGGTAGTGTCGGATTCACCTGGCAGTGAAGCCCCAGGCGCCTACCGACTAAACCCTTCCTCATGCTGACTCTTTATCCACACCTGGTAGACCTTTCGGTATTTCTTCAGGTGAGGAGAGTCCCATTCACTCCGGACGGTGCTTCATTCGTTCAACATTCTTTCATACCATTCGTCTTCTTCTCTTACTTTCATTCTCATTATCTCGCTTATTCCTTTACTTCCTTAATTCCTTCATTTCTTCCCATTTACCCATCTCGATCATTCCACAGAAGTTCCGTTTACTCAGTTTTTTACCCAACTCTGTCTCAAGCATTCTGCACTCTCTCTCCCATCGCACACATTCTAGGACATGCCTTGCATCGTCCCCCTCCTGTCCGCAATACACACATCTATCACTCGCTCGTTTCCCAATTCTTTTCAAGTACACACCAAAACTCCCATGGTTGGTCAGGAACTGCACCATGTAGTGATTTAGTCCCTTTCCTCTAATTTCCATCCTCCTTCTCCTAACCTAACCTAACCTAACCTAACCTAACCTAACCTAACCTAACCTAACCTAACCTAACCTAACCTAACTTAACCTAACCTAACCTAATTCTAATGAGATGCCTAGTGTTTACCTAGTTTTGAAATGCCCTGCTTAGATTTTCTCCGTGCCTTCCCCCTTCCGTATGTGATGTGATGTGTAATGTGTTCTCTTATCCGCCACCTAAGAAGACGTCCGCTAAGCAACTACTAAGATACCCTTCAACGATACTTTTCAGAACCCACCACTTACATCTAAAACAAAGTTACGAACCAATTGCGGGTTGCTGGGTTGCTGGTAAACTTGCACTCACTGGAAGATACCCTTAAAACGATTGAACGCTACCTGAGGACGACCTCCTCCGTATTTGAACTGCGAAGAGCGTGAACATCTTCACGCATGGGATCACTACCGGATCTCAAGAGGTGTTCTGATCAGTAGCGGCTAAAAGTGCGATTTCGTTGCAACGTCCATCAGTCGCGGTCGGGCGCGACGTACAGCAGTCGAGCACACGGTCGAGCACTGATTCTCTTTTCACTTACATTAAAGTGCATTGTAGCAGTGCTCAACCGTGTGCTCGACTGCTGGACGTCGCAACGAAATCACACCTTAAGAAGGCTGAAACAGAAAAAGAAAGAAAAAACAGAAAATTTACAATTAATGAGCAGTGTTTATTAAAATTAAAAACAAACTTGACTATTTTCACAAAAACTAAATGAGGCCACGTCCATTGTGCCTACGGGGCACTCTTTGCCTCGCTCCGCTCGGCCGATTTTCTTCAGGCTTCTCTGTTTTGAAATTGATGGACCGCCACTGGTTCTGATGTAACATCTGACACTGCAAAGTTTTTATCGTCTCAAAAGACAGATGCCAAGTTAGTTGCCGATGAGATGGTGCAATCTCCACACCAGGACAAGAATGTACTTACTACTTAGTGAGGGATTGCGCATCATTGGTTTCCGGTTGTAAAGTATTCTGTCCTCCTGACGCCAAACTAAGCTGCTAGGGTTACCTGGTCGCTTGTTTGTTACGGACCATTAGGTCGCGGATAGGCTTGGCCACGGTAATTCAAACTCTTACGTACGGCCTTACTTGACACTACCCTCACTTCTCCACTTTTAAGCCCCGCCCATTTGATTACATCATAACTTCGTGACATTTTCGGCCTTGCAATTTAATCTTTTGACCTTGAGATTTGACATTTCGAACTTAACATTTGACATTTCGACTTTAAGATTTGACAATTCGACCTTGACATTTGACATTCCGACCAAGAAATATGACAAATTTACCTTGCGAATTGACCACCTTTGAACCTTGAGATATTACCTTAAAAATTGTCGGCTAATCTCAAGGCCAAGAAGTCAAATCTTAAGGTCACAAGATGACGGAGCCATGACGTCATCAAAAGGGCTAGGCTTAAAAGTGGAAGAGTGGGGGTGGCTTCAAGTGAGCCCCTACCTATTCTCTTCTTCAAGAGACACGGAGTGCGTGATAGTGGTTATTAGATTATCTAGTAGAGGAGGTGGTAGAGGTCTCAAAACGGCGAACCGTAACCAGTCGATGGTTCATGGTGAGGTAAATCCGGACATAGATCGTTAGGCCGTTCCATGCTCCTCAGCTGGTGCTCGTTTACGGCCCGGTCTTGCCTCAGCATGCCCATAACTGGTACTACGGGTGAGATGGAAACCTAGGGGCGGTGCTACCTCTCGCAGTCTCTTGAGATCGGATTTGTAGAAGTAATGTGTCTCATATCTACACATGCCGCATGCAGTTTAGATGGGGCGTCTTCTTATAAGGCGGTCCCCGCTGGCCACACTGAAAAAGGACTCCCAGCTAGGTTTGCCGAGACTTGGTGCGGTTTGTCCTAGCATGGACGGAACATCTCTGGGAAATACAAAGCATATAGTTACGGTGTCAGTAGTCCAGGAATCAATCATTGGTAAGATGGTCGGGGGTCTGCTTGCATTTGCTCGGCGTAAATCCGTAACCTGAGAATCAGGCGGTCTTCGTGCGGTGGGACATCGTATTTCACTGAACGCGACCTTCCGGAGCAGTGATGTCTAGCGTGATGGGCCTTGCAGGCCCATAGGATTGATACTTTCTGCGGGTGTATTGTACCTTCGGCCTGGTCACCCTGTACAGGATGGGCATAATTCAATAGTTCTTATGGAGGAATGGATAACTATAAGCTATAAGAGATGCGGCAAAATAGATAGCACATTTTCGATCTTTTTTTGAGAGAACCCAATGGCCAAAGCTGGAATTCGCGATCTTCTGTTGTTTATTTTTCACTATTGTAATTTTTATTTTTTGTTTTTTATTTAACAGTTTTAAATAAAATGGGATGAAACTGAAATAATAGATTTCACGTATTACGTATCATTGAAAAGAGGATAAAAAGCTCTATTTAGATATGTCACATTCAACTGTTATTTCTATTCAAAAAAACACAACTTTGTTTTATAAGCTTATAATAAGTTTTATATTATATAAACTAACGAAGACATTTAAAATCCCTTTGGCTAATTCTATTTCCCTCAATAAAGTGACTGTAGAACGTGCAATTATTTTTTTTCTAACTCGACATTATTTAGCGAAAAGTTAAAAAAATCGAACTTTTGACTATACTACATTAGCTCCAAAACAAAAGACGATCACGAATTTCGGTTTTTGCCATTGGACTCAAACATCAAACAAAAAACGAGGAAGTGCCATCCATTTTTCCACATCCCTTATAGTTTCGATTTCTCGATAAAAACTATCGAATTTTACCCACCCTGTACTTCTAATAATAAGAGATAACAGATGAGCTTTGCTTTCCTCTAGTAATTGTACGCCAAAGGGGTGCGTGCGCTAATAGCGTTATCTGTCTTTCTAATAGTCTATTTGTTTTGCTTACAAATTGGCCCACATCTATATTAGTCGATATGTTTGTCTACGTATGTATCTTCGGCGTTTTTGCTACTCTATTAATTAGCATGCCCTTTGATGTGTTCTTAGTCCATCGTCCACGTCGTCTTCGTTAAAGTTTCGGCCTCTGTACAGAATCTTGATTACTAAATTCTAGTTGGAACTACTTATAGAGAAGAAAAATTAACGCAGTGAATTTACAAAGACGTTAATAACAAACATAAAATTTTGTTTTTATCTTTTGATGTTTCTCAACTTTAATTTTTGATTTTCATTTTATTTATGTAGGTCTTTAGTTTGTTAGGGGCTTAGAGAAGGAATAATTACAACAAGCAGCAATAAATTGTTATGTTAGTAGGAAAACATAATACAAAGTTTTAAAACTGTTTTGTGTTTATTTTGCTCATAATTCTAAAGGCGAAATTTGTAACTCAAAATGTAATTTTAAGTATTTTTTCCAAACAATTCTGTTTTAAATAAAGTAATAAAATATCTTATTATTTCAAAACACCTTTACTTGCCTCTCGTCTACCGGGTGTCTCAAAAGTGACACCTAAAACTCCGTAAAAATCGAGCTGACCAATCTGTTTTGCAGTCGATCGCCTCGTGTGTAAACTAACCTACGCGACTGCTCAGCTACTTAGGAGCTCGTACTATACAACTGAAACGTATTTCTAAATTATCAAACTGGCCGTATAAGCCAGCTCTTTACTAAAAATTTATTTATTGCAAAGATAAAATAGACACCCTTCGTTCCTCACGCTCTGCAAGATTCTTCCGCAATTTTGAATGCGACTCGGGTCAGAATCTAGAGCGTGTATTTACTCAGAAATTACCGCGAATTAGAAATTAATTACAAATAAATATTTAGCGAGTAAGTGCACGGGAAAAAATTGAGTTGCTTGTTTCGTAAACATCTGACAGCTGTTGCTTCGCATAAAATAAATTTGTAAAGTAAGTTCAGTGAAAATTTTGTCTTTGGGGATGTTTTAAAGCGTCCACGTTGTTTCATTTTTATGTAAAATTTTGTACACCGACTCTCGTAATTAAACTAATTTAGTTAAGTGCATTTTGTAATATATTCAAAAATTTAATTAAAATACACACTACTAGTATATAGTGCCTATTTAGTACGGGGTTTATTAAAATATGTAATAAATACTAATTATAATATTTTTGTTCCGTCTTTACATCAACTAATAATAGTAGGGAGGTCTTGTAAACTTGTAATAGTGTAACAAGTTTTAAAGATTTTTTTGCGTGCTTATAGCCGCCTCAACAGTGAATACAGGGTGCAGTTTTACGTACTTATCCTTATCACCCAACCATTTAACAAAGTTTCTTCTCTGGTCAAAGACTTTAATCGCCATACTTCGTAAGGGAAAAGTTGAAAACCTTGAGACACTAATAAAATGCCTAACTGAACCCACTTTTTCAGGTGTTCCATCCTGTGCCGTCCTTTCTGTACGTCCTCGCCTAGAAGCACTGCTCCCGCAGCTGCTGCTCTCTTTTCAGTCGCTCTTCTATCTTCATTACACCGTGGGATGGCTCTGCTATTATAGTTGCCCAACCTTTCTCGTCTCGGAGCATGATGAATACAAAGATGGCTAAAGTCGGGGTTTCGCCAGCTCTTAGCGACGCCAGGATTCGTCTCTGCCTCCAACGGTGACAATAGAACAACATGGAGCGCAAACAATAAAAGACAGCTTTCCGATGAGGTGCTTATAGTAATTAAAGCATCCATGGCCTGTTTCTAAAATTTAACCCAACCTAACCTAACATAACCACACCCCAACTCCCCCTATTTGTGGGGTTGTTCGACGTTGTTTAACCGACTCGGGAATCCGCTTATTTGCATTTCGTCCGATACCGAGTTGGCTGGAGCTCGTTGCTCTTCCTCAGTTTGCCGATCCGGCCTTATCCCGAGCGCCATCCTTTTTGGCGTATTCCAACGTTATTTGTATCCTATTTTTAGGTGTAGAAGTATAGAAGCTCTGTACGTCCGTACGGCCTCGGAGCATTATGGATACTGTATACGGAGTTCCATCCACCCAAATTTACTAGGCACTTGGATTTAAATTGTAGATTCGGCACGATATTCGTGTCCTATTGTTGTTTGACTTTGGGTTGTATTTTTTTATAGATGGATTCTACAAGTCCTTTATTTCAAAGAGATTTTTAAAATCTTCTCAAATTCAAAAAATTGATTCTTATCCACATTTTCATACTATTTTTATTTTGTAAGTATTTTTCATTAAGAATAATAAAAACGTTGAAAATTTAATGTACCTACTTTATTTCCTATAAACAACCGTTTTTATCAAAAAGTTGTAACGATGTGGATTTCTTATACAGCTCCGAGTGATATGAATCCCAAGATTCTAGCTCTGAGCTGGTCCAAATCCGCATCCGTTTTGGTTGTCCGCCTACTACCCTTAAACCTCGACCCAATATTTCTCCCTTGTTCATTTTCTCCGTTGTTAATTATTAACAAAAATTAACAATTATTAAATTATACCTACATTTGACCATTATCTTGCGTACGTTCGTTCAAGACGCGCGAGGTCAATCATTTTAACGTCCGACCTTCGTATACAAAATGCAATAATTTAACAACTTTGATTTAATTTTGTCCAAAAATTAAATTCTGAACTTCGCCCCCATTTCTTTTGCTCCCCTAATCTTCTATTTACGTCCCCTGATGGCCCATAATTAATTTTATTAATTACTGGCCCTGAATTTAATTTTTATTTCTTTTCGTCCCCAAATTTTCCCCGATTACGACGAGACAAACACCATTCGAATGCCCTTTTTACAGCGCATTTTTCCCGCGTCCTAATTTTTCCCAAAGGCCACTAATTACATTTTTATAATTATAATTAGTTAGTGGATGATAGCCCGTCCGCCAATACTATCCCCATTCTTTCAATCACAGCTAGCGCTATAATTGGTTGGTTCCCAAGGAGGGGAAAATTTAATAAATAGCCGTGCGCCGGAAGAATCCGGGGTCTTCATAGTAGTCCGTGTTAAGTCGCGTCTTGTCCGTGGTCCCAAGTGTGGTAACCAAATACATCCCTCCCGAGTGGTTAGAATTTCGTAGTGGTTCGCAAGAGCCGCTGTGGAATTGTCCCTAGCCGCCGTATTCCCTTCCGTGTGGCTACTGTGCTGTGGTGGTCCGCAAGGACCGTCGTAGTGCCTTATAGCCGCCCCCTTACCCTTTACCTGGTCCAGGCCCCTAACCTTACATATTCCCGTTCACTAGTGGTTTAATTATTCTTTATTTGTTAATTAGATGGTTAATTATAAATTCGTTAATTGATTGTATTTATTGAACTTGAATATTGTATTTGGAATTCGAATTTTGAATTGTTTTGGTTTATTATTTAGGTTTAAAATAAAAGCATTTTATTTTGTGGTATGTGTGTATCTTTTATTTCGACGCCGAACCTACCCCTCAACTGACTGAGCGACGCTAAAGGGAGCATTAGTAAGCTACCGGTTTTCGACGTTACAAAGTGAGTAATTTTTAAGTTACAAGCGAAAAACTGAAAAAACAACTTTTTGGCGTATATTGGAATTTTCATCAAACTTTACCGTTAACTTTTAGGCGCTCTAGCGTCTAAACCGTTTATTTTTTAAAAAAACCTTAAGAAACCTAATGTGTTCAAAATTTAACGTAGTTTATTCCAGTACTAAAACACTTTTCTTTAAAATGCGTAATTTTTGAGTTATAAGCAAAAACCTAACAAAAAACTTTTTGGCTATTTTGAAATTTTTGTCTGATTTAAACGCGCTCTATCGCCTAAATTATTTGGCTGCAAAAAAACGTAAAAACCTCATTTGTGAAAAATTTAACGTAGTTCATTTTTATATAGAAGTGCTTTTTTCAAAAAGTGCGTAATTTTCAATTTATAAGCGAAAAACTGAAAAAACAGCTATTTGGCGGATATTGGAATTTTTGTCAAACTTTAACGCTCCCTAGCGGCTAAACCAATAGTTTTAAGAAAAACACTTAAAAAACCTAATATATTCAAAAGTTAACGTAGTTTATTTTTGAATAAAAACACTTTTCTTTGAAAGTGCCAAGTTTCCGAGTTATAAGCAAAAACCTAACACAAAAGCTTTTTGGCCTATTTTGAAGTTTTTGTCTAACTTAAACGCGCTCTAGCCCCTAAATCGTTTGTCTGACAAAACAAACTTGAAAAGCCTCATTTGTGCAGAATTTATTGTAGTTTATTTTTATATAAAAACACTTTTTTTTTAAAGTGCGTAATTTTTTAGTGATAAGCAAAAACCTAACAAAAACACTTTTTGACCAATTTTAAAATTTGTGTCTAACTTAAACGCGCTCTATCGCCTAAATTGCTCATCTGAAAAAAAAAACTTAAGAAACTTAATTTGTACATAATTTAATTTAGTTTATTTTTATATCAAAACACTTTTTTTTAAAAGTGCGTAATTTGCGAGTTATTAGCAAAAACCTAACAAAAACACTTTTTAGTCAGTTTTGAAATTTTTGTCTAACTTTTAAACGCTCTCTATCGCCTAAATCGCTTGTCTAAAGATGAAATCTTAGGAGGCCTAATTTGTACAAAATTTAAAGTAGTTTATTTTTATGTAGAGTTGTTTTTTACAAAAAGTGCGTAATTTTCGAGTTATATGCAAGAAACCTAACAAAAACACTTTTTGGCCAATTTTGAAATTTTTGTCTAACTTTAATGTCTCTACCGCTTAAATCGCTTGTCAAAAAAAAAACTTAAGAAATATAATTTGTGCACAATTTAATAAATTACTTCATTTTTATATAAAATTATTTTTTCAAAAAAGTGTGTAATTTTCGAGTTAAAAGCGAAAAACCGAAAAAAAACACTTTTTGGCGAATATTCCTCAAACTTTAACTCTCTCTAGCGCCTAAACCATTTGTTTAAAGCAAAAAACTTAAGAAACATAATTTGTGCAAAAGTTAACGTAGTTTATTTCTGGGCCAAAATATTTTTCTTTAAAAGTGCGTAATTTTTGGGTTATAAGCAAAAACTTAAGAAATAAACTTTTTGGCTTATTTTTAAATTTTGGCTTAACTTAAACGAGCTCTATCGCCTAAACCGTTTGTCTGACAAACAAAGCTTAAACAACATAATTTGTGAAAAATTTAACGTGGTTTATTTTTATATAGAAGTACTTTTCTCAAAAAGTGGCTAGTTTTCAAGTTATAAGCGAGAAACTAAAAATAGGTAAGTAATTTTTTCACAGTTTTTTACTATTTTCTCAAAACGAGGTGGCAAACTTAAGATTGGGATTCAGCATCCCAAAATATATAAAAAGCGATAGAAAGAAACTGTTATGTATTTTTTCTGGATTAGCCTCTTATTTTCCCCTAATGTCTGAACTATAATACAGTTATACATCTATACAGTGTGTCAATACTCTACTATTCTACTATGCTGCTGTGTGCAGCTTCTTTAGTATAAGACCATCTACAATCTACAGAGTAGTTCATTGGCTACGTCTGGGAAAATTAAGTATCATCATAAACAATTTGTATACTTAATACTATATTGTAGTAAAAAAAGACAAAAACAATTTGGGCGTTGTGCAAGAAAAATAATATAATAAGACGAAACAAATGATTGAACGTAAACAAACAATTTATAATATAAGAATTTATTGTCGACAACAATGGTTTATGGTTATTCATTTGTTCTAACACGTTTCAACACTACTCTGTTTCCTAAGTACATTTATTTTATTTTTCCAAATTCACGCAGAGCTGTGAAAACTCTCCCTAATGGATTGAAAATGTTGAAAACTTTTTTACAAACGATTTTTTGAGTTGTTTCATTTTTAATAATTATGAAAATTACTATACAAATACTTTAAAAAAATATATTTAGGACGAACTTTGGGAATGTTGGTACAAATAAAAGCAAATGGCCCTTTTCGTTTCTATGACATCAATTACCAATATTGCTATGGTTGCAGCTTCTTGGCACAAATAATGATTTGAATTGAGCCATTAATAGTCCAGTCAATGGGGAGAAAAACAGGCCATTGCCCTACAAAAAGTGGTGTAGTTCTGATTTTTAAATATGTTATTAGGTTATGGGCCCTGATGAAAAATCCAAGTTTTCGACCTTGAGGGGGTCCGCGCGATTCGCCATCTTGGATTAAAGGTACGAAAAATTGTTTTTTCCGATTTAACTTCTTAACGGTTGATCCCACGACAAAACTGTCGAATTCAACTTTGAAGAGGACAAAATTCCCTACAATATTTATTCTATTCATTTTGTCGCTATCTGTTACGGTTTCTGAGATATAAGCTGGAGAAAATCGCTATTTTTAGAAAAAATAAATTTTTTTGGCAAACTTCGCTTGGAGACTTTTTTACCGTTCATTTGAGAGAAAATTCTTTGGAACAAAAGTTGTAGGATTTTCAATTGCCTTCAAACTGAGTGTATCACTGATATTATATCTCAATCAGATCCAAGGTTAGAGCAGTTTTATGATAACCTATAAATGTCGAAAAATGAGTCATGAGTGTTAACTCAATTTTCTTATCGTGAAGTAGAGCCGAGTTATCGAGAAAAAACCAAATTTGACCCTTTTTTCAAGATGGCGGCAAAAGCTCATAGGAAATCTTGGTCGAAAATTTGAAGTTAAGCTTTTTTGAGCCCCCTCTACAACATATTCAAAAATCAGCTTTCCCGGTTCACTTGCATTTATATACTTTTTTTCTCCGACGTAATGACTGGACTATTGAGTGAAGATCTCTTAGTTTTTAAATTAATGACAGTAGCGAGAGGAGGAGGGGTAAAAAGAAAAAATACGAAACTAAAAAAAATGGAGTTGAAAATCGTTAGTTTGAGTAACCGATTTCTCTGTACTATCGAAAGAAAGTAAAATAATTTGCTCGCCTTTGGAAAATTTTTTAAGACGTAAGCAAAGATCAAAGAAAGGACTTGAAAGGGAATTTTTGACCAAACGGATTATTGCACTTAATGAAAAGCTAAAATTGAAAATTATTTATTCAATTAAATTGCCAACATTTTCTAATTTACAGAGTATCGATCATTTCGGTGCAATAATTACTCCGGCGAACAAACAAAATGGAATTTATCGTTGTTTGTTTTGTTTAATGGGTAGTACCAAAAGAGAAAAGAATGGATACACAACTTTATGTACGAATATACATAGTAACCGGTGTTTACTTCACTAGAAACTTTAATGAACGAACATCCTATGAGTGGTTTTAATTAATTTTTTAAATTTACATTGGATTGACGCAATGTACTACTTTATTGGGTTTAGTCAGGTACTTCGTTTTGAGACACCCTGTATAGTAGCAAAAAAATATGCAGCAATGTACCGACCTAACTATCTATGACTTTTATATAAAAATATTTGTGTGGCTCTCGTATTACCTGTTTTAGGCTTAGCTATCTCGTCTACCCGCTATATAGTCGTCACTTGTCACACCCTGTATAATGCCTCTGTGACATACTAATGAATACTACTGGAATACTAATAGAACGTTCGCGTTCGGAAAGTTTGCTCGTCTTAAGAAAATGACGCCTTGTTACACAATTTTCATTTTTAATCGTAATTTCACGTGCTTAATGAATTATTAATAAAAGGGCGCTAAGCAAATCTTTCGTAAAAGTCTTCCGCCTTCGCCCTTAACAAATAGGTTTGTGTGTGCATCTCACGGTTCGCTTGTAAAACACGATATAAACCTTAAATCTTTAGAGTGAGAGCATTTTATTCTTGACACCTGCCATCGTGGCACGCGGTTCTCAGCTGTATTTAGAAAATATTACTTTACGGTGAAGACAAATTCGGCTTAAAGTAAAACGTTTCAGATACATACGGCATCTCGTACGACGTATAACAGCCCCTTATTACACGTCTGGATTTGTGACGTTATTTTAATGATTTATTTCGCTCCGCGGAGCACAATATGCGCGGGTATGAATATAAAAACTTTATTTTTAAGTTGAATTTTAATAAAGAAGTACTTACTAGGGATTTTTGACAAATTGTTTGTTTGCTACGTGCAATGGTTCTAATTTTTCGTTTTTGGTTCGTCTCGTAGATATACCGAGTAAACTAAACGTCAACTTAAGTGACTAACAACTTGCTTGTAATTAATTTGTACACTTCAACATCTCCGGCAGAGCTTTCAACCTTCAAATCTTCATAATTTTAGATCTTTAACGTTTTTATAATTTTTGAGAAATACTTGATTGTCTTATTTGTCTAAAGTATGAAAATATGGATGAGAGACCAACATTTTAACAGAAATTCGGTTGTTCACTAGGTCATAAGTCCGCATGGCCATGAGTTAACATTTGACCCCTTAAATCCAAAGCAGGGTGCGTAAATTTTTAACTTGAGAAGATTTCAGAAATCGTGAAATAAAGGACGTTCCAGAAGTCGTCTCTAAAAAAAATACAGCCATTTGGTGACCCAAATAATATCTGAATGTGAGACCACCAAATTACAAGTTAAATCGCGATGGAGGTTATACCCGTAAATCCAATTACTAGAATCCAACAGAAGGAATCCGCCTGTAGACTACGAGAACGGTGGTAATCACAGTGAATAAAACAAAGCAACACTTGCCCTCTGCAAAAGACGGTTATGTAAAATTAGAGACCCCCCGTCAATCTCCTAAACGGGCTGCCAGAACACCGAAAACACCGGTTCCCGTTTAACGCCGAGGGGGGGGGGGGGGGTAAACTCTATAAATCTAAAAGAAAAGTAGCCAACGTTATTCGTTGTAGACCCCGACCCCGACGTGACTCTCAATGTACACATCTGCCCTGCATCAACAAGCGGGCTCACCGTTTTCAACCCTACGCTCTCGCACTCGTGGTAGGGACAATAAATTACAATTCGTTACTTTTTCTAAATTAGGGAAAATAACGTAACACACCCTGTTTCACTGTCACCGCTGGGAGCAGAAACGAATCATGGCGTTGTTAAGAGCCGACTCCAACCAACTTCGAAACGAATGAGCTCCGAAACAAAGAATTTTGCTCAACTACAGCAGAGCACTGCGTAATGGAGATAAAAGAGCGACTGGGAAGAGGCCTTTTAGAGAGCAGCAGCTGCCGGAGCAGTGCTCCGAGCCTCCGAGTCGAGGACGTACAGAAAAGCACCTCTACCTGGTTCTAGCCAATAGTTACCGATTTGCTGGTTTTCATCGATTTTTCGAATATGAGACCCGGCTTTCTTTTATCTTCACTTTGTTACTTGTTCACCGGTGTCCCAGCCGACCGTTCAGGAAATTAGCGAGTTTATCTACTGTTTATTTAGCCGCCTTCTGCAAGAGGTGAGTGGTGTTTTGTGTGTTTGCTCACTGTTATCACCACCTTTTCTCGCAATACACAGGCGGTTCTTCCTTAGCTTTTTCTTCTTTTCTACATCTGGTGGGCTCGTGCCCCGCCGGCCACCAATACGCACCAAGAGAGGCCGCCCTTAGAGGCTAGACTTCGTTTTTACTAAAAGTGTTTGTTATTTTGTCAGTGAACCTCGTTGGGGTGTATTTATAAATTGTGACCGCCGCATAATTTAATTTTTTTGTTTTTTATTGTACATTTAATCGATAATCAAGATGTCATTACTGCCCGGAGCTCGAAAACCAGCTTGGGGGGGGGGGAGTTAAGTCCCTTCTACACGACCTGATTTAGTCAGGCGGTCGGGCCGATTTGGTCAGATCGGGTAGAATATCAGGTCGTGTGTAGGCTTGTCAGACGATTTAGCGTGTAGGCAACACCTGATTTGGTCAGACCGACTGTCAGGCCGACCGCGTCAGGTCGTGTGTAGGGGACTTTAGGTTGCTTTGCGCCCAACTTGACTGCTGCTCAACGGATATTCCGACATCATTACGATTTAGGACGTCATGCGCCCGCGTTCCAACTTGCCACGTCATCAATATATGAATAAATTAGCAATTTCGAAGAGATGAGTTCAACGTTATAAAAGAAACCACAAGGAGGGTAACGTACTCACCGAGCTCCAGAAGACATTTAAACAGCTCGGGTTTTAATTGGAAGGTGCCTACAACGATCGGCAAGAAAACACGCAGCAGCATTGAACTTAACAAAATTCAAGTTGTACAGGAACTGAAACTATTAGACCACGTGGCGCGACAACGGTTCTGTAAAACAATGCTTGATAAGATTAATAACGATCCAGATTTTGTTAACAATTTTTTCATATCGGTTGAGGCTCATTTCCGTATTAGTGGGTAGTGGATATGTAATTACCATGGAAGGGTTTTAAAGTGCCATGCAAAATCTCATCATTCGCTTCCAGGAACGCATACGTTTGAACTGACATTGTTTTTAAAAATTTAATTTTTTTCTAGCGGTATGACATACTAGCATTGTTCAGGAAATTCTTGATATTTGGCAAAATGCATCTGAGTACCTTTCTACAGTAGTTAGGTGTGTACACTAGAGTTAGAATGGCTGCATTGTTATTAAAATTATTTGTTTTCTGATTTCGATTGCACTCGCACTCGCACTCGATCTCACTATCTGATACCGACCGGTAGTGATTACGTAATCAATTTGACTTGTTGCCAGATTTTTATTTAGGTTTATTTAGTAATTTTTATATTTAAATTAGTCAGAGTGCCGTTTTTAATGTTTTTATGTAAATAAGTAGGAAAATGGCCCAGAGGCGGTTACTATTATCAGTGCACCCTGGCAGAGACTAGAAGAATAGAAGACACAAAAATATTTTAAGTTAATTTTGTAGTAAACACCTTTCAGTTATTAGATAAGTAAGCAAAAATAACAATTATAATTTTTTTTTAAATAAATAACCGTTTATGTATAGCGGTATGTGATACCGCCCAGTTCGGTTATGTTACTTTCCCTAGTCGTAGCTGCTGAGGGTTAAATGAAGTCGCAACTTTATTTGAAAAGAGAACAAAAATCATTATTACCACTACAAGAAGCTTTTGCACGCGTCAGCTTAAGTTTTTGCTAATTAAATTTTATTACGAAACATGGAACAATAAAAATAAAACGCTAGATATGGAAATTCTAGTGCATAGTCGTAAGCTTTTCATGTTTGAACACACAATTCTTGACACTTCTTACTCTCGTCTTTAGAAATTGTAGGAAAATTAATTTAATTTCTATTCTAAATTACGATACAGTGTGTCTATCGTGTGTGACGAATTTAATAAATTCGAAGCGCAACCTTTAATTTGATTCCCTCGAGAAATTATTCACAATCATTATTTGGCTTGGTTTGGATAAAATTGGAGCTTTTATGGTATCGATTATCGGCGGAAATCCATTTAGACAATTACTTTTACTTTAGCAGGTAATCCTTTCAAAAAATAAAAATGAACGCAATTATTGCTCTAATTATATACTTTAACAACTTATCTTTCTTTTGTATAAAGTTTTTCAACTTTTTCGAGTATCGTAATAAAATTGAAAAGCTTCCAAAATTGATGTATTGTTTCAATTAAATTACATTTTTATCTCTTCAAAAACTGCACGGTTTAATTAGAAGTAATTTACAGTTTTATCGTCAATACGATTGACGTTAGTTGCTTATGAAGCAATTTCGGTAAACTAAAAGCTCATTAAAACTAATCTTGGACCATTCTGTTTCTCAAATAATTGCTCGATTTACTCCAAATTATTATCTGCTCCTGAAAATACCCTCGTCTAAAAAGACTAAAATCACCACAAATGACATGAAATTAACGAGGAAATTATAGAACGAACTTTTTTGTTTGAAATGACATTATTTGTGATTTAATTCGACCATTTCTTTCTTATCTTACACGAGGATACGAGAAATGTAGCATAAAAATCATAGTAGGTACGTTGTCAATTACCGGCATTTCAGCTTCAGCCACTTCAATCGAAGTCATTACACTACACCTACATGTAGAAAGTCTTATAAAGAGTTGTTAGTTGTTAGTTGTTAAGCCATCACGACAAAATAACAAAAATGACCATTTCGTTCGAGTCTCGTATTCTGCTCATTATACAGGTCTCAATAATATGTAGTTTTGAGGGTATAGAAGGAGAAAATTGGTACTTTGACCTATGTACTCTAAAATTACCCTTTCTCTTTTATGACGTCACTCTCAAATCCCGCCCATTTCTCAAGCTCGCCGCACCACGTTTTCTTGCCTTCTTTAAACCCCTCCTCCTACTTAAAGTTGCTCCTCCCACCACTCCTTGCCCCTTTATCAACGTCTCCCCACCCTTCACACGTCACTTAACCTTCATACGTCCTTTGACGGTAAATTGATGTTTAGACGTTAGACGAATAATGTTTGGGCTATTATTGAGCTACTTAACTTTTTTTATGAATATAGACCACTCCCTCGTCCTTTTTTATCTCGCTTAACCTTCAACGCTTTGGACTATTGAACTTGCCATTAATACCTATAATTTTTATTTATTTATTCGTAAAAATACCTATTCATTACATGTAGGATATGGATATGTTTAAAAGTTTTCCATCGCCATCAGACAAACCACAAAGGTCAGATAAAAAAAACGATGAAGAAGTGACCTAGGGTCAATGTCAAAAGAGCTGATTAATCAAGTGACGTATGAAGGTTAAGTGACGTATTAAAAGCGGGAGAAGGGGCGTGGCGGTGCGAGGCGGAGCCTCAAGACGGTTAAGAAGAAGTATAACAAGAAAGGGGCGGGCCGTGTGCTCTCCTGGGAGGCGGTGCTTGATGGTGACGTCATCAAAGGGGCGTGGCTACAAAATGAGTACTTAAGTAGCTTTAAAAAGCGGCAAAACTCGAAACTGGGAGCAACAAACGTTCAAAGTGGAAAAAGTTTGAAATGCGAGCTCTCCGATTCGTCTAAAACTTTATGGGCGTATACCTGAGAGGCGTGTCTAAGGTTCTTTAGAACCTTAGGTCATACGATTTTTAATATGACGCAGTTATCATTTTTTAAATGTCACCTAATTCATTTTTGATCGTTTGAACCCCTCTCACGTCTCTCCCCTGAGAGTCGCAATAATTTTGACCAAAAATCTTTAATATTTGTCAAAAACGATATCTGAAAAGTGATGTTTGAAATTTGCCAAAAGTCCATGATAACTGATAACCTTAGTTCCTTTCTGTTTTATTGAGAAAGGTGCCATGAAGAGAGGTTGAAGAATGAGGAAGGTGGAAGAATCTATTGAGAAAGATTGAAAAATAAAATATCTGCTCATAATAAATAGCATTTAAATGATGTCATTTCTTTCAAAAATGCACTATAAAACTCAAGTAAAGAACATGAGGTTACAGGATTGGTATTATATCGCTAGAATTTCTATTTATTTACAAAAACATTTAAACACTCGCTGGGGAATCGCACACAAAATGCGGATATTATGCTGCATATTTTTGGCAAGAGTTTGAATAAACCTTTTATTTACGATTCAAACAGTTGGTAATGATGCTAACTTTTACCAGAGATATATATTTTTGTTAAATTGATATACAAATTATGATACACTTTAGAATTTATTTCTCCAATTAATTTTAAGCAGCGCTGACTTTATTCGTTTATTTTAAAAAAGTAGACGACATTTTTATAGGAAATAATAATTTTGTAAAACATCTAAGAAGATATTACGAAAGTAAAATTAATGGAGCTTGCTATTTTAATTCTAAAGTTTTACTACTAAAGTACGCCTATTAAAATATTAAATGAACGAACGATGGGATAACCGATGTGAAATATTTTAGGTCCGAATAAGACCTATTGCAGCAAATGAACTTTACACCGGTTTTCTGCCACACCTAAGTGGCAGCAGTAATAACTACGTACTTTTAGATTCAATTTTCTATCTATTATTTTAGGTTGTCTGTGCCAGGTCCCCCCCTTTTCAGTTTCTGAAGGATTTAAAAAGAGTTTTTTCCGAAATTGAAAAATCAAGAAGTGCGCTATTCAACTTCAAGAGCTTTTTATTCTCGACTTAGAGGCACGATTAAGATTTCTCATACCACATCATGTAGAATAAGGACGTAGTTAAAGGTTTTTTAGAAACCATTCTTGATAGTATCTCCAGGCCGTGAATAAAAAGCTTTTGAAGTTGAATAGCGCGCCTCTTAATGTTACAGTTTCGAAATAAACTTTTTTTAAATTCTTCATAAAATAAAAAGGGGGGACCTGGCACCTCTTTGTTGCTAAAAAAACCTTAAACTACGTCCTTATTTTATCAGATGTGATATGGGAAATCTTTATCGTGGCTCTAAGTTGTGAATAAGAAGCTCTTGAAGTTGAATAGCGCGCTTACTAAGTGTCACAATTTCGAACTATCTGTTTTTTAAATTTCTTTGCAATATGTCAAGACGAGACCTAACACCATTTTTACTTTTATAAATCTTTAATAACATCCTTTATTCAACTTCATACAGTGCCACATTATTTATCAGTTGGTAAGTTTAGTGGTAGACTCCTTTATAAGACTTACGCGTCTTACTCCGGAGTTTATCCATAACCAGAATTCGACCCTTCTCCGCGCTATATCTCGAAAAGGGTTAAACTTATGAAAAAAATGGGTATAACCAATCTTGTAGCAAATAATGTTTTCTATAATTTTTATAATAACCTTCATCAACGTACGATCTATAGAAGGCGAGTCATTTGCCAAAAACAATTTTTGTAGCCTTTGACCTTGAATATCTCAAATTGCTCCTCCAAAATTTTTCTGATTTTGTGATATACTTATTTGGAACATCTTAATGTACGTGTAGACCAATATCCAGCCTCGTAGGAATTTTTCTGACCAAAAATCCTTATTCGACTGGACTATTTTCTTACTATACCAACTGCCGGACATCAGAATATTGCCAATTTGGAAGAGGTATGCTTGACCGAATTGAAAAATTTTAATACACATGAACGCAGAATTAGATGCTCTACAAGTTTTATTTAATGAGTTTTTCTGTTAAAGTACTAATTTCTAAACAGCAGACTCATAGTATAATGCAATATGTCAGTTTTTGAAAAAGTTGGGAAAAATCGTCGTTTTTTGACCGCGGTGGGCGACCATACCGCTTGACCAAATTATTAAGTGTTGGTACTCATTCGACGCAGAGTTTAATGCTCTTTAATTTGTTATAGAAATACTTTTTCGTGAAGATGCTCCATTTTAGAGTTATAGGCGAAAAAACAAAGCAAGTCCTAGAATTTTGGGGTTTTTTGGCTGCCAAAAAGTCTCCCGAGGTCACCGGTGTTAGCATTTTTGGTTTTTACATGTTTACACCCATATAAACAATTTAAAAAAATAAAAGCCTCTACCCCATTTATTGCATCATAGAAACCCTCTACTGACTGGCCTATATTATGTTACTTAATTTTTTTCTAACGTCCATTTTCATAATCAACTTTAACTTAAAGTCGTCATTTACTTTAGCTTCGCTTTACTTCAAATTAATAGTTTAGGCGCTAGAGAGAGCTAAAGTTTGACAAAAATTCCAAAATTGGCCAAAAACGGTTTCTCGCTCATAACTCGAAAATTGCACACTTTAGGAAAAAAGTATGTGTATACAAATATAAACTACATACAATTTCCTACAAACTACTTTACTTGGATTTTTTATTCAAATTAATAGTTTAGGCGCTAGAGAGAGCTAAAGTTTGACAAAAATTCCAAAATTGGCCAAAAACGGTTTCTCGCTCATAACTCGAAAATTGCACACTTTAGGAAAAAAGTATGTGTTTACAAATATAAACTACATACAATTTCCTACAAACTACTTTACTTGGATTTTTTATTCAAATTAATAGTTTAGGCGCTAGAGAGAGCTAAAGTTTGACAAAAATTCCAAAATTGGCCAAAAACGGTTTCTCGCTCATAACTCGAAAATTGCACACTTTAGGAAAAAAGTATGTGTATACAAATATAAACTACATACAATTTCCTACAAACTACTTTACTTGGATTTTTTATTCAAATTAATAGTTTAGGCGCTAGAGAGAGCTAAAGTTTGACAAAAATTCCAAAATTGGCCAAAACACGGTTTCTCACTCATAACTCGAAAATTGCACACTTTAGGAAAAAAGTGTGTGTATACAAATATAAACTACATACAATTTTCTATAAACTACTTCACTTACATTTTTTCCTCAGATTAATAGTTTAGGCGCTAGAGAGAGCTAAAGTTTGACAAAAATTCGAAAATTGGCCAAAACACGGTTTCTCGCTCATAACTCGAAAATTACACACTTTAGGAAAAAAGTGTATGTATACAAATATAAACTACATACAATTTCCTACAAACTACTTTACTTGGATTTTTTATTCAAATTAATAGTTTAGGCGCTAGAGAGAGCTAAAGTTTGACAAAAATTCCAAAATTGGCCAAAACACGGGTTTTCGCTCATAACTCCAAACCTATGCACTTTTAAAGAAATTGTGTCTATACAAAAATAAATTAATAAAATTTAATTTTCTATCAATTATTACATCAGTTAAGTTTTTTCTTTAGATGAATGGTTTAGGCGCTAGAGCGCGTTTGACAAAAATTCCAAAATTGGCTAAAAAACACATTTTCGCTTATAACTCAAGAACTACGCACTTGTAGAGAGAAGTGTTTCTCTATGAAAGTAAACTACAACAGATTTTCTACAAATTATATTTCTTAGGTTCTTTTCCTCAAACAGGCGGTTTACGCACTAGAATGCGTTAGTTTGACAAAAATTCCAAAATCTGCCAAAGATAACTGTTTTTTTGTTTAGCGCTTATAATATTCTAAAACTACGCACTCTCGATTGATGTGAAATAATGTTTTGAAGTTACACCAGTGCTAAGGTCAGAGGAACTAGTAGGTAACTAGTTAGATGGATAAAAGTCTATAAATTAAGCAGAATAATCCAAGAAAGGTCGAGAGAACTCTGTGAGCTGCTTTCCCCTTTTAGTGATAACGAGAAGAGGTGCAAATTATCGCTCGCTTAACCTTGTGAATTTCCAAAGAATCCAGAAAATTAGACGGGTTGCAAAAAAACAGTTAGAACCGATACGTTAGCAAACTTCCAAAAAACTTAAAAAATAAAATTAGAAAGTACGCGTAATTAGTACTTGGGTCGGCTCTCAAGGGTTTTTTCTTTAAAAAGACAAATATTAACTCAACGCTCCTTATAATGTACCTATAAAAAAAATAAACATTGACAAATCGTGAAAATTCAGACCAATCACTTTCAGATGAGCTTCCTTTTAAGAGCTTTCGGCTTTCGATCAACCCCCGTTGTGGTTTCATTTGTGATCTTTAGATGCATTATGCTTGTGGTTATTTCATCGTACATCTAAATAATAGCCGCATTCAAAGTCTCCGTACAAAGCATAGGTAGGTTCGTGTAGGTTAATCTAAAAGTGTATTACCGAAGCTTAGACGTCTCGAGTTCGAATCGCAAATCGCACATTTTACGTTTTCAATTCGTGTCTTTATGGTGCCGTCAAGTTTGCAATGTTTGCATACGAAGGTAAAGTATATACGCAGTTATATCACGAGAAGTCGTGGAATTACATAAATCTGTAAGTTGCAAATTCACAATCATAAATTGTAAGTTTTATGTCCTAAAGAGACATTCATAGCCGAGCTTTTTCCGATGAATGCCGCATTATTAGTGTCACCTAGTGGGATTGATGCGAGCACGGTGTTCTTTCTTGTGATAAATAGGTATTTAATGGAGTTGTTTGGTGTTCAATTCGAAATTCTATTCCTTTTTTGCCGTCGACTTAAGGTGTTATTTAAAAAAAAATTGTCTTGTCGTATACCGCTTTATATGGATTTTTGTTATCTCTTCAAACCAAATTAAGGAAAAGATAAATATTTTTACATTTATTCGTTTACGTGACTTTTCAAATTGCGAATTTTACTTTTAGAGAAGAAAACGGAGAAAATATTGCGTGGGGCCATCTGTAGTCGTTTCCGTCAACTATAATTAAAGAAGTTTGGCTTTTGTCTTACCGGCTGCCGAAAGTAAAAAATGCATTGAGGTGAAAGCATGAACTACCCCACTACCCGTCTCTTTGTTTGATGTCTTTCTCTGTACTCGTATATTTTCTATGATGTTCCGATACCCCTTCAGTTTACATTTTACGTAAAAGCAAAAAATGTGAAGTTCTCTGAAAGTGGAGAAATATTTAAAATTCCTCAATGATCATCATTTGCGCTCTAATTATTCCAAGGAAATGTGGAATTTTGATTATAAGCACCTACAACTCAGACCACGTTTTATATTATAAAAAAGGAATTTTTAATTACAACTACAGAACAATTTTCAAAGCAGTAAACGTAAAATAATAAAAAGAAATTTTTATTCATTTGAAAATTGTTTAAAGCTCTTAATTACTCGTTACTACAATAATAATAAGAAGCAACTCATTTTTGTAATTTGCCTTGAGGCTATGAATAACATGAAATTTGTAATATCAAGTACTTGCGCTCATGTGCCGACAATAAGCACAGAATAATTTTCTTTTGATTGCATTCTCTTCAGTTCCTATGTACTGGTTTGAAGAGATATGTCAAGTGTCAAGTTCATAATTCGCGTTAAGCACGAACTGGATTGTTTAAAAAAAACTAAAAAGTATTGCTTTACATTTACAAAGTAAAATTAAATAAACGCGTGACTTGCTACCGCACAAACGTTTCTCACGACTCACAATCATCTTCAATCATTTCCTAAAAATGCTTGCGGAACGCAGACTTGCCATGAAAACATTTAAGATCACAGCCAACACAAATCTCTAATCTTGCCGACGATATTTAGGAAAATAAGTAAAAGGTCCAACCATTCCGAAATATTTTAAACGAGAAAAAACTATATTTATTGGAAATAATTATATGCATTTTACAATAATATTTCAATCTGGAGAATGAGGTACTTCAGTACTAAAATAAGGAGCCGAAGATCTGACTAGAAGAGTGTGACAGACGTCACACACTTTTGAGAGTCGTTGATTAGGTCCACTCGTAACAGAATGCGTTAAACACGTCACACAAAAGACTTGTCCGCAATGTTTGCAATGTTGCTTTTTACGTTTCGTAACCACAAACGTCGTCCTGCATGTGGGACAACTATCGATGTCTTCCTCGTGTTGCCACCTCACTTGTGTGTCTGAATCACGAATTTTTTCCAGTTGGACCTATGTAAAATTAACGTGTAATTCGTAATTACAAAAGGGGCATGTTTTACCTGAAGACTCTGCGATAGTTTCACGAAATCTTTTTGTACTTGCTCACTATTGTCTAATTCTTGTTGAAGGGAACCGACTCGCGATCGGAGCTCATTATTTTGAACTTCGATTTGCTTCTACAAGTGCAAAAACAATTATTTTAAGTCGACGATTTTTAATCATTAGTACCTTCAGTTTGTGCAACTCCTCGATTTGTTTGAGAGCATCTCTATGTCTCTTCTCCATTTCCTTTAGCCTTTCGCCCGTTTGTCCGTGTGACTGCTTTTCCATGTCCAGTTGCTGCGACTGAAATCTAAAAAAGAAATTAAGCTTAAGTAGGTACTTGAGGTTCATTTTTGTCAACGCTACAAAGTCAACAGTTATAAAATGGCGCCCGAGCAAAGAGTCAGTTTGAATGAGTACCTACTGAGTTTGTCGTACTTCCGAGTGGCAAGCTTCATGACAGTCTTCAGTCTATTATTTTAAAAGTACCACAAAATACTTACTTGAGGTTATTGCATTCGGTAGTTAGGCTAAGCTCGAGGTCATCGCGTACGCCTTCTGCACTTGCAACGTGAGCTTTCAGAAGTACGTTATCTGACTCGAGAGTATTGACCTTTTCTTCGGCAGTCTCTTTACCAATCTTAGCAATTATTAAATCTTGATGCATTTTTAAAATTATTTCTTGCAGCTCCTATTTAGAAATATTAAAAAAGCGCCTCTTAAATAAATCATCTAAACTACCTCAACTGTATCCGGTAAATTAATCATTTCGCTTTGCAACTGTTGGGAATGTATGCTATATTTGCCTACTAAATTGTCATTTTCCTTCTGCAACCTGAATCGAACAAAAATAATTAAAATAAATTAAAACAAATTAATCTACAACGTACTGAATTAATTCGTGATAAACCTTTTCTCTTTCGTGAGTTAAAGTAAGCAAATGTTGATTAACTTCGGCGCACGTCTGTTTAAATACTTGCTGTAACTCTTTCAAATCTTGTTCGGCACAATCGGTTCTAGTCGTCAATTCGGCAACTTCTTGTTTGTGTTGTTCCTTCTTTTCATTCCACTTCTCTTCGATTTCCTTTCTAAAACCAATTTCTTTCAATAACTCTTCTCTATGTCTCTCGGACGCCTTCTCGGCAGATACAATTTTCAGTTTGAGGTCTTCCGATTTTTTTTGTTCTTTCACTAATTCGGCTTCGTAGTTACTACACATGTCGCACGGAATTGACGGACTGTGTAGGTCATTTTTTGTTTCGTACAGTGCACTCGTTGTGGTCGATGATTGTCGAGAATCGTTACTAGAATCTACTTGTAGCTGTAAACAAAATATAGTTACATGTGTCGAGAAGAAAGTCTAAAGAGGCAGCAAAAGAAACTTCAGGTTGATAAGGTCATTGGACTCGAGTGATATTATTTTGAGCCTGACCTAATACTATGTCTAGTTCTTTTAAAGAAAAATTAATTTACCTCGGATTCCAAGTGCTTGCACTTTTGGCATTTTTGTAACAGCTCATCTGTTGCTCGTAGTTTATCTTTTAAAGCTTTAATTTCTTCCTCCAACGGAACCACGAGGGAACGTAACACTTCGACGTCTTCCTGTGCCTATAATAAAGGATATCGATAACAACCAAACTCTCGGAATTAAAATATAAAAAGCAACAAAAACCAACAAAAAAACAAAAGGACAGAACCTACATGGTTATCGTCTACCTTACGCATACTGTCTTCTAAATTATCTTGTGATGTAAACGTGTCTGCTCCTAATTTTCTAGCTAAAGTTTTGGTCACAGCACTTAACATCACACTGGGCGCCATACTAGTTTGTTCCTAAAAAGTACAATTAAACGTTATTTGAGAACTAAACAATTAATTACTTTCAAAGCAGTTAAATATTGCCACATGCTCGACGTTCGTGGCATTTCTTTTAAAAGCTACACTACTAACAATATCAAATATGTAAATGTGTAGATAAATTTAACCAAAGCGAGATAACACTTTACTTCGAGTAAATTGACATGCAAAATAGTTTAGGTTTTACTTTAAATTTTATGAATTTTTTTTGACAGTTTTCATATTTTTAAATTGCTCTATAAATGCATCGTACCTGAACGACGTGGTGAGGCGATTGGGTCTTTTCGCTCTTAAGCTCCCGTATCTCACACTCGTACTGCTGTATGACTTCGTACAACTTCTTAAGTTGCATATCGTATATCGACTTACACGTGCTCGATTCTTCGACGGTTTCTAAAACACGTACAGCTCAAAACCATCGCTTAATCATATACAAATGCTCACCGTGCACAAGCTGCTGTAACGACTCTATCTCTTCTCTCGCCTTACGCTTTTCCGTACTTACATTAGATTCTAAAGTAAATCCAGCTACCACAAGTTGACTTTTAGTTTCATCGAGTTCGACTTTGAGGACGTTAATCTCGTCGCACAATTTTAAATTTTCTTTAGTCTTACGCTCTAGTTCACCTGCACGATTGTAATTAATTCGAGTTTTAAGTTACGTCTACGACTCACCTTCTTTTTGTAAAAACAGATCTTTGAGTTTAGCACGTTGGTTATCAAATTCACCTTTCAATTTTTTATTATCACTTTCCAATTGATTAATTCTAAGTTTTAAATCTGCAAATTATTAAGTTTTGATTAATTTGTAAGTAGGAAGTGTTAACGAACCGTTATCTATTGCATTTTGGGCTTCCGCTTCTTCCATAGTTATTTGTGAGAGAAAAAAATCTAACTACAATTTAAAATATTTTACTAATAACCTAATTTATGACTGTTATTAAATTATATTAATTTGTTGGATATTTATCATCATCAACCTTCATCATTAACCTATTATTCACATATTTGAATTTGACATTTGACATTTCACTGACGTTTCATTTAGTGGGTGTTGCTTGAGGCAATTTTAAAACGTGAAAACAAATACCAAAGTACATAAGTTTATAGTTTGTGTTAGTTTAACGCTAAATTAATTTAATTAAAGTTTATAATTTAAGTTTACGTAAGTAAATTTTTCTTAATTGCAGGTAAGTCGGTTGCGCCCGAGTAGAAATTGCGTCAAAAATTGCCTAGGTTGGTAGTAAACATTGTTGTTGTGCTCTAGTGGCGAAATGCGCAATTACGAATGATTTGTCCAAAACATATCCATTACAAAAACTATGTCCGTCTCTTTTTATGTTGCGTGTTATTGTGTAAACTTTATGACGTGGCCAAAATTGACGTAAACATCAATTGACAGCTACCAAAAAAATCACAAAGGTTTTGTTACCTTCATATTGAGGTCAGAAAATCACGAATTGAGGAAATGTTCGTTGAAAATTTAGTTGCAAAAATAATCAAAATTGAATCAGATCGTAATTTACATGGGAAATACGAGTTCCAATGCAAGAATTGTTCATAGTATAGACGATCAAAAATATATCGAAAACCTACAAGGTTTACATCAGGTATTGTATACTTTTTGTTTATTTCTAACCTTCTCAATTTGTTTTTTGCGTCATTAATTTATTAAGCACGTGTAACGCGTTTTACAGATATCAATTAATTCGCAACAATCCAATTCGAGGGGATCATCTTATTCTAGTTTAACGAGTCACTTTTCGACTTCGAGTCTAAACAGACGTCCTTTTTGGATTAGAAAACAAAGGTGAGCCTTTTTTTTTACTTATCCTAATGGCTTTGGTCGACTTTATTTTAAGTTTAACTTCTAAGGCTGTATACGTCTAAATCGACGCATTAAGTATTTATATAAAGTTTGTTAACGATACTCTATAAAAGTGTAATTATTCCTATTATTACACTGCGTTTTTCATGTTGATACTAGTGAACTTTACGATAATTTTTTCAGTTCGAATTAGGTTAGTTTATCTTGTGTTTTGATTATAAAATGTAACTATAATGACATAATGTTCGATACACTAATCCGGTACTTTTAAGTCAATTTTAGTTCGATCGCAGCACCGTACATTCTAAATGTAGATAAAGAGTTGAGCATTATGTGTCAAAAGTACAGATGCGGTTTAGAGAGGACCACTTGTGTAATATTTGGCAATTTATGCTTTTCTATTATAATTGATGATATTTTTGGCAGTCGACACAACGGATATTCAATTTTTTTCTAAATTCGTACACGTAGAAAGTATTAGAAATTTGAAATTATCTGTACGTTGAACTTGTTATCCAACACGAATCTCTTTGGTTGGGTGATCTTTAAAATGAACATTTAAATATAATATCGAGGACGTTATAATCAAATTCGGTGTACACCTCTTAATTACTTTTTGTACGCCATCAGTAGAGGTTGTTGTTGTTATGCCACTCATCTTCACACTTTGATGCCCTGTAACTTTTTCGAAGAAATGAATCATTCGTAACTCCTCCACTTCTACTAAATGGGCCTATTTCGGTGGCCATTTTTAACTTAGTTACAGATGGGCAATCTTATACCGATCTTATACCGATCTTACACCGATCTTACCTTCCCATCGATGCCGTTAGTTGTCTTGTAGGACGAACTGGTGAGAAGAAATCCGCAAAACCGCCCGAAACAATTTTAAATCTCTTACACTCGGTTTTCTTCTAAAAGGGCTTCAGGAGAGGCTCTTAAATTTCCAAATCTTTGTAAAAAGTGTAGACTCGTCGTAAGAGGAATTATTTTAAATTTTTTTTCTGTGCAACTTTTGAAGTTTTTGATAAAAATTTCTCTGCAGTTACTTTCAATTGTGTTCAGATGCAACTTTCACGTATAATTTTTACCTATTAACGAAATGTATTATATTATTGCGATGCAAGTATAATAGCAATATGCAAATTACAAAACGTGTGATTCGTAATTGTGAAATGAAAGTGACATTATTGCGTTTATAATTATTCAAATCAGGCTAATCCAATTGCATTTCGTTTACTTACTAATAACTCAATATAGTAATAAATTACATTATCTTTATTGTGTATTTATTAGTTTTATATTAGTTTTGTTTTGTCTAAAGTTAATTGCTAGTTTTAACATAATTACGTAGTTTGGTTGAAAATTGAGATAATATTTTATGGGTATCTAGAGAAGGAAATACATAATTGGTTTGGTTCAGCTTTATTATTACGTGTACTTTTGCTATCAATTGTAACGTTAAACAAGTTTTTATTTTGCATGAAAGATAACTTTACACGATTACACGGTTTGCCAAATTTTTGCATCACCTTCTACGTTTTGTTACAATTAATTCAACGACCTATTTCCTCCTATTTCGTCACTATCAATCAAATTTTCGCCTTGAATCTCTGCTGATTATGTCAACATCAACTTCTTATCTGTTTGGGTGCGATTTATTTACCTTGGCACTAAATTAAAATTACAGACGGTTTGGTTTTACCTATCTAAACAGATAATGACTATAGAAGACTCATTTTAATTACGAGCTATAGGGATGGCCGGAGGGGGGGTCATCTGATTGAAGTCGTGTAACTAATCTCCAATAGATCTGTAGATAATTTCAGAAGTCAAAATTCTTCCAATATTTGTAGATACTCGTTTTCAAATAATCTCTGGGGGTATGGGGGGGGTATGAAGTAAGATGGCCTACTGTCGCATAATTTGCATATAAAAATAGTAAAAATTACTCCCCTCCCATCTTGAAACGACCGAGAGGCCGAAAGTTACAAGCATGCGAAAACGCGAACTTTGAATACTTCTGCAGAATCCTGAAGAAAACGGCTGATGTGGCCATAATATGACTTTTTCGTAGGCGTTGAAAATATTTTTAAAAATATAAATAGTACCTAACAATAGTATGCTCAGTATGTCCTGATTTCGTAAAAACAAAATTATACGGGGTGCTTCTATTTGAAATGGGAAGCTAATATCGTTTCCGGTTAAACCGGAAGTCAAAATATTAAATGTTTGGTATCACTAGATAAATAATTGTACAATCATTCCAAATCACTTAAAATATACAGGGTGTTGTATTTAAAATAAAAAAGCGAACCCTATTTCTGGTTAAACCGGAAGTTAAAATTTAACATGTTTGGTTTCATTAGACAGCTAATTTTACGATATTTTGAAAAAATCATAAAATATACAGGGTGTTTTCAAAAACTTCTTTTGCTTGGGTAGTTTCCGGTTAAACCGGAAGTGCTTTTTAAACCAAAATTGTAACAAATAATAGAAATTAGTGGAATAAATTATAATACCAACTTGCAATTACAAATTGTAATTACAAAAGAAATTATGAATTTTTGAAGTTTTGACTTTCAAAAATTCGTAGCTCCGGATCTGCTAATAGCAAGTGAACCAAACAACGGTGTTTAGTTAAGAACTTCACTATCTACAACATACCAAAATATAGACAAAATAGCCGTAGGCGGTTTTGAGAAAATCCGTTTTAAAATTTTAGTCAACTTTGGGCTTGTAAAAGTACTCAATTTTGAAATTATTTTAAAAATCGACTCTAACGAAACTAAAGCCCTGTATTTTGCCTATATCTTCCTGTTTTTAGATTTTTATAATAATCATTATCTTGAAAGTTATAATAAAAAAACTGCAAAATGAAACAATCGCTATACTAGCCGCCATTTTGAATTTAAAAAATTGAAAAAATATTTTTTAAATTAGGGCCGATGCGTACTTATGACCGAGTATAAATACTATAGGTCTAGATTTTCCGAAATGCTAACAAAATAACCCCCTTATTTTGGGCCACCCTGTATCGATTTCGTTTAAAAGCTTATTTTGTCAATGAAATTTTGTTAAAGTGGTCGACACCAAATTTCAACAAAATCGCTTCAGTAGTTTTTATTTGACGGCGTTACATAAACACAGACAGACATACAGACTTTTTCTGAGAGCTTTATTTTTACCGTTTTTGATTCAGGGGCACCAAAAGCGTCTAAATACTATTAAATAAGTAAATAAAATTTTTTTTTGATCAATAATACTTTTTTAAAGTAAACAAAGTCAACGAAAATGTTCCCCCTCCCTCCAAAAATCACATTAAAGAACCCTATTGTTATTAGTAATTACCTCTGTAATGACGTTCTAAGACTAAGACCATTATTGCTGTATTAAGCCGCACTCACACTAGGATAGTGCTACTCATTTTTCTAGTAGCGGTTTATACGCCGTTTGCCGAACAAAGACAATTAAGTCACGCCCCCTAAAACCGCGTGACATTCTAATATAATTTTTATATTGGTCAAATTTTGAAAACCCGGTTTCTGGTTGGTTAAGCGTGTCTTAACTGTCTCTGTTCAGCGAACGGCGTATAGTAACTGAACCTCCAGGTGGTTGATTCATCTTTTTATCGTTTCTTGGTCTTGAAAGCCATAAAAAGAAGGCCGATATAGTAAGCAGTTGGCGAATAAGCTCGAATGTAGTATGATTGCATACAAGACCTAAAGATATAGTCCCGTGTGGCGCCGCCATGCTTTGTCCACTTAACCACTCCTACCGTTTACTTATGAGTGTTTGGATGCGATATGGATAAGACATGGCTACTCTGTCGTTATTAATTTGTCGAATCAATTTGTTTAAACGCAGAAGAGCCGAGTCGCTGGTTGCTGTGGCCGCCACTCTATTACGTAGTGTGACCGCGGTCTTAAGACGCCGAATTGTCCCGCCGCGTTAAAAACTCAATTACTTACACAATTTTTTGCACGACACTTTAATCAATATTTTAAGAGTTCATTGAACAAACCGTATCAATTTTTGTTTTCGAGTTCTTGCATTTAATTGTCAACAATGGATATTTATAAAATTTCTTTTATCGTCTCGGTGGGCACACAACCACACAAATTAATGTTATTTACCGAGCTTCGGCCAAACAATCGACGATCAAATTTACTTTTTAATTAAAAATTAATTTTACACTTTTAATACTTCGATTTGACTCTAAAAATAAAATGTTTTTCTTTGGTTACACGTTCTGTTTCTTGTTTCTTGGATTAAATGTGGATAAATATACGAGCAAGGGGGGTATTTTCTAAGAGCGTTCTGAAATAGACCGACACAACTAATTTTATTTTTTCATTAAAAGTCCACTTTTGTTTTCTTTTAAGTAAACCACACTCATTAATGCTGATGAGCAATTGATTAAACAATTCCCACAACCTGTTGTTTTTGGAAACTTTTTCAAGCTCTTTTGTTGCTATTTGCCTGCGGCATCTTGTGAAAGGCCTCCCCTGGTGTCCAAAAGCGTAATTCCTAGAGCGTCTTCGGCCTTCATTAAAAGATCAAAACTATTTTCCTTTGGGTCTTTGGTCACTAGGGTCACTAGAAGCGACAGGTAGAGAAAAGTCCAGTCCAAGTTACAAGGGACGTTTTTAAAATATCATTTTTGTTATTTAAAAGAAAGCGAAGCAAAACAAAAGTAAGTTAATTGCTTCTTAATGGCACTATTTTAGTTTTGTGTACACTTCAATTGAAATCAATTGTTCGTTGATGCTCGCATTGGGCATTGTTTACAATTTAAACTCCCACAATATTTGGCCAACTTCGGCCATTTTAAATTAGTACTTACACAAAGTTTGTCCAAAGCGATGTTTTGTTTATTTATTTGACTATTTTAGGTGGGAAAGATCAACTTTAACGATACCGCAGCGTTCAAATAAGACTACATGGCCCTTAACACAATTACAATTGGTGTTTTTGCCTGATTTTCCTACGAGATCGGTTGCTAATCAAAATAGTTTTAAAATATTGGAAGAGATCGCTAGAGGTTCCTTCGGACAAGTTTATAAAGTTGAAGACCTCGCCACAAACAATATATTCGCTCTAAAAGTATTATCGAAATCGCAAGTAAGTTTTTTTTTGTGCAAAATCTAATCGACGAGTAATTGTGTTTTATAATTGCAGATTGTGAAAGAGAACGCCGTTCAAGACGTTAAAACTGAAGTTCACATTCAACGAGTTTGTGGTCATCACACGTTTATTGCTAATTGTCCTTATCATTGGCAAACTAAGAAGAAGTTGTGTATAGGTAAATTTCCAAAACACCTCCAATTAGGTCCACTTTCAGACAACTTATTTGTTAAAATAACATTTTCAATAGTTCGAGGGTTATAGATTCAGATTTTAACGTGTAAAACGTGCCTTATTGCGTCGATTGCTAATCAAAATTATTTTGAAATATTTAAAGAGATTGCTCGAGGTTCCTTTGAATAAGTTATTGTGAGCAATACCTGAAACAACGTCTAGAATTGTCTTACAAGCGCAATAATTGATTTAGTTTTTTAACTCGTGCCGCTGCACTACTTTTTCTCAACAACTCGTGAGCCGTTAAAGAAAGTACTAAATGCGTGACACCGAGACCCACGTAAAACGGCCTCGTTTCGCTATTTATGCTATGTGAAATTTTACAAAAGTTTTGTTTTTAGTAAGCGATTACATCGAGGGAGGTGAGCTGTTTCAACTAATTAAATCGTATCGTATATTACCGACGATCCTCGTACAAGTGTATGTAGCCGAAATTGCATTAGCCTTAGGTGAGTTAATTGAAGTTTTAACGTTTTAATCGCTAATTGGAGACTTCTTTTAGATTTTCTACACAACGCCGGTGTTATACATCGCGATTTGAAACCAGAAAATATATTATTAGACGTTGACGGTCACGTCCAACTAATCGATTTTGGTCTTGCCGAGTGGTTGCCATATGGTAGCAAAACGCGTACCGTGTGCGGGACACGACTATACATGGGTATGACCTTAATATAAACTGCTAGTGTTAAGACAAAAGACTATTTATTCAAATGATTTAGTGAATTTGGTTTACGATTTCAAGTTTTTAGTGCAAATAATTCGACTCGGGTTTTAGTAAGCTGTGATTTTATATTGTTGCTGTTTTTTTCTTTTTTTATATATTTAAACAATCGTCGGTTCTATTAGTTACCCCATAAATTATTATTTTGTGACTTAAATCTAAATCAAGATGAATGCGCGTGCGGTCGTTTTCGATTTTAACATGGAAGGTCGTCAAGTCGAAGAATCTTTGTTGAGCTTAATGCACACTATTTTTTATCTACGAACCGAAGGCAAATTCATGTACCACGGTCAAAAGTATCGAGTGAGTACAGTCGGATATACGGACGTCGATTGTAACTTCATCGACTTAACTTACGTCAAGTGTAGTTCTTCGCGTTTAGATCAAGATCTTCGGAGGGAAGTTTCGATATTTTCCGAATCGCTCCGTGCTAACGAGAGCACCGGAGTCGGACAATTTAGTTTGGAGTTTTACACTAGAAAGAGTACGGGTGTTTTTGCGTTAGCAAGCCAATGTATACCTTGGGAAGTTTGGACCGCCAAAATTGGACTGTTAACTTTGCATAACGAAGATGAGAGGCAGATTTTTAGAGAAAAAATCGGCGAGATATTGACGGAAAAAATTCTGTATATCACGAACGTCGTAAATAGGGATTACTATGTACCTCCTGCTCCGAAACGAGAAGACTTGAGTTGCGTTTATAATTTATCGTACGAAGACGTACAACCGTATAATTTTAGATTTCGGCACTCGGTCGTTGGTCCGTCCTCGGTTTTAACTGCAAGTTCAGCTGTGAAGAGATTTATAAGGGATAGCTTGACTTATTAAATTTTAATTTATTCGATTCGTTTTTTGTCATCCTTTTTTTTTTTTTTTTACTAACGATTGCCTTGTAGTGCACTAATTTCGTTTGTTTTTGCATTGAGTCCGTCCCGAGCTAATACTAATCGTATCACTCAAAAATAGAGTCGAAATAATCATCGGTTAAATGAAATTACCCGGCCGGCTTAAACTGCGCACCATGTTACACGTGCGGTATACACTTACAGCCGGGTATTTTTGTGTCACGATACCAAATTTTGACTTTATTGACCTGTACACTAAAACTGCTTTAGCACCCATTGGCTTAAAAACGTACTAACATTTGAACTTCATTTGTTTTGTTCTCAAATTGCGTATTAATTTAAGCCGTGTTTGTTAATTATTTTGCTGTGAATCGACGAGCGTTTGTATAATTATTGAAAAGTAGGCGAGCGCACTCTTGTAGATGCCATTAAACTCGTTTTAAATTATTATTCTCCTTCTGTTGGTCCTTATTGGTACCTGATGATTAAAGCTGTGATAATAATAATTGTTCAAATGGTTTCGGTGAAAGAGGAATGAATCGAGATAATAATTTTTGGACGGTTTATGCTACTTGGGTTGTTAACCTCGTTGAAATTAGCGCTTTTCACGCCTTGGAAAAATGTTTTGCAGTTAAAATAAAAGGAATTTGGATGCATTTGTAGTGGGCTATACGATGTCTAATGGATCATTGTTGGTTTACTTTTAAATTTGGCACTATTGACATTATTTCTGTTGTTTTAAAAATAATATTTCTGTCCCGCAATTTAAAAAGTTACGATGAAGACATCGTTTAAAGTAAAAAGATTGTAACGGGCTCGAATTTTTTCCGGTACAAAAATTGGTGGCCTTTATGTGTTAAATTGAAAATTAGGTACATCTAGAGGGTGGGTGGTGTTGATTTAATTTCGGCTATTAGTACTATATTCTTTGACAAGGCAATTTGTTAAACTATTACCTTTCTCGTTTATTTTATGTTTAGGTATTCGAAATTTTGAAATTTTGTGTTGATAGCCATTGTGCTACCTATTCGTTTTTGTATACCTAGGAATTGTTTTTTTTAATTTTATTCAAATTAGTTTTCTTTTCGTGGCTGTAATCTGCGCCGATTTTCAAAATTGAGTAACAAAATTTCTAAAAAGTGCAGTGTGTCTCAGGAGATGTGGGATAGCGCGTTACTAGTGGCGATATGAAGTATCGGGCAGTAAAAATGTGAAATGTGCACTTCTTCGAACCAATGCGGGACAATCTAATTTGCGATTGCGTACGGACCCGCAAGAGCTGTGAGTCAGTGAGATAGAGTCTACTATTTTACCCAATTTCGTGACACCCCCTGTTATCAAGTGGTGATTCTTTTCATAAGGAGAAACTAAATTGACCCCATTTACTCGGTAACTATCGAAGTTTATTGTAAACGGCAGCAACTTGAATCCCGTAGCGTAATTTTCTGAATCTCAAAGCGCATTTCGATAGGAGCGGAAGTAAAAAAGTTTTTGAAAATTGTTTGACACTGCGGCACACGATACGATTCTCTACGACCACTAATAGCGTACGCTGTACGCTCTTGCCAACCGGCGTCGAGTGGGACACACTGTTTAAAAATACGCGAATCGGGCGTTTTGAAATTTAAAAAAAATCGAACAAATTAGTGACGAATTTACAATAAAATAGAAATTATGTTACTCGAATTATTTTAATTAGTTCCTATAAAATTAGAGTTTGTAGTTTTTTGTGCGTTCTAAATCTCGGGCGAGTATTAGTTTATAAGAGATCTGCGTATTATTATAAAATTAATGATTTGTGTTGTTAAGTCTCGCCTAAAAATAAAAGGAAAGAGTTATTGTAAAGAAATAAAAAAAATCATCAATTTGTGTTCTAATACTGTCGTGCAAGTGCAAGATGATGTCTATTAAAAAAATAAAAATCGATTTGAATTTGAGAGCCTTAATATTGTATGTATTGGTGAATGTTTACGAAAAGTACGATTTTTTAAAAATTAATTTAATAAACGTATATTGTTACGGCACGCAGCAATTGCAGCATGCAACGAACTTTGCTATTTTTATACGTCAAAATTTAGAATTAAATTGAGTGCAATCGCGTCATAATATTGCACCCCGCGTAATGTTTATTCGTAACAGCAATATATTAGGTATTGCTTAGTTTAAATTAATGTTCGAATTAATAGTAATTAATAATTATTGTAATAATAAATACGAAGAGAAATTGTGGCGACAATTTTCTACTAGGTATTCCACTTATTAAATGAAAAAATTAGATGTACCAACTACTTTTAAGAATACTAACGAGTAACCATTCTTTTTATATTTATTAAAAGCGTTCGATTTGTAGTTTCGATGTTTTGTTTACTAATAAGAAGGTACCTAAGTGTATTTGTAAATAAATTGATTGTTCGACATTAATAATTAACACATCAGTTTTTAGTTGTGCACCTGTGCTTAGATAGTGAGAATATTTTAAAGTCACGTATTAATTATTAGAATTACAATTAGATGATAACAAAAGAACTTTTATAATATTTTAAAAGGAGATTTCTATTAGTTTATAAGATGTTGTATATATTTGTGAATAATTAGTTTATATATAAATGTTGTGATTTGATTGATAAAACATGAAAAGACTCTAATTTATTTTATAAAAAACCACACACTGACACTAGGAATGTTAGATTAAAAAAATTACAAAAATAATTTATTGTTTTCTTTGCCAAACTCAAGTATTACTCTTTGTAGTACACACTAGTGAAGTTCCAACGCATCGAGCCGTACCTCGTGCAACCATTTCAATGAAAATGAAGAAAACTATTTCTAAACTCGTCTAATGGGCATTTTTGTGACTTCATTTTCGCGTCGCATTAACGTACGGACTCGATGCAGCTTTTAATTCTGACAAAATATATTTAGTCGTTTCTTCTACGATAATGAGAGCCAACATTTGCACTCTTTAACTTTGCTGTTCCGTGTCTCACTCTAATACCTCTGTCTATAACTTCACGTGGCTTGTTTAATGCTGTTGCTTGAAGGGAAGGTAAGTAAACATATTTTTGTTGCAGCTCCAGAAATTGGAATTGAGCCGTACGGTCACCCCGCAGATTGGTGGAGTTTGGGAGTTATTGCTTGCCTTATGATGACCGGTCAGGTAAGCCGATTTATTTATATCTTAAATTGACAGTTACCGATCTAATTACAAAAAAGTTTCGGAGAGACGATTTTTGACCGATCCGAACTGTGAACGACCTCCAGTACGGCGAGTATTAGGGGCCAAAAGTGACGTGGGATGACATATGACAGCTGATTGTTACCGGATAATCTACCTGTTGTTCTTTTTTTTTTTTTTTTATGGATGTGGAAATCTTTAGAAAGACACCTCCACTTTCTGTGGAGGTAGTGTGAGGTTGGACAGGATGTTATTGTCCGACTCACTAAAACCACACCCGAACTCCCACTATCTGTGGGGGTTCTGTCCTGCGAGGTGATTGGGAATTCGCGTAAGCATTTCTTCCAATTCGCCTCGCCACAGTTGGACTCTCTACGTCATTGCGGCTTTCCGGACTTATTCTGCAACACGTCTTTCTTCCGTGGTTTCCTCGGTTGTTCTTCTTCTGGTTGTGATTGGCTTCGATTTGCGGATATCTTTCGTCCCGAGCTCAGAGAACTTAGTGCTCGGGGGTTCAGGCATTCGCTTCTCTCGCTCAAACTTTTCCTTTTCTCTCATGATGCTCAAGGCTAGCTCCAGCATCGTGTTCCATTCTTCTATTCCTGTGAGCATTATCTGGACGATGTTATTGACGCTCAGAGTCTCTCCCACTTTGAGGGCTGCCGCGACTCTTTTTTGTTCCCATCGGACACAACTGAACAACGAGTTCTCAGCCGTGTCGATTTCGTCGCAGTGGTCGCATTGGGGGGTGGCGAGTTTCCCAATTCGGTGCAGATAGTGGTTGAAGCACCCGTCACTCGTGAGGAGCTGTGTCAGATGGTAGGTCAGCTCCCCGTGATTCCTCTCTACCCACGGTTGTAATTTGGGTATGAAAGCCCTTATCCATTGTCCCGTTTCCGAGTCTGTGTACCTGTTGTTCTACCGTTACTTGGGCTAACCTTCACAATTATTTTCAGACAAGAAATAAGAGCATAAGAGTTGGATAGGGGTACTCTATGGTAGGAGGCACCACTTGCGCCGTTTATTCGCAGCCTTGAACCCATTAGGTCCTGAGTCACTTGTGATTAGGTTTAGAACTCTGGTGAGAGAGGTGACGCAAATATTGGTCCTGTTCAGTCAGGACAGGAGTTCTTCCAACGCTGGTCTTCTTGTCAGTGTGAGAGAGCTGGAGTCGAGGCGCTGCTCTTGTTTCCATCTCATCTACATATTTTATTCGGGGGAGCAGCACCTCCAGAGCTACTGGTGTGGTTTTCTGAGCTCGTATAAGGCACCACTAGGGAGACTTTAGGCGAAAGATGTGTTGTGTTGTTCATTACTCTACAAAAACCACCAAAATGCCAAACTTGACAATTCTGAAAGTTCTGATTCAACGAGTCAAAAGGTGCTCGTCATTTTTGAGACTCCACGGCCATTTCCATTTTTTAACTACTCGCGACGTCTCCACCTCGGCAAAAAAATAAAATTAACGAAAGGTTAACGACTTTTTGGGAATCTTGGAGAAGATTTGCTGGTTTGAGTTAGAAGTGTCGCAACAAATTACTTTGGAATTAAAATGAAATGGCAAAAAAATCGAACTCGTTTAATATTCCATTTCCTCTTGTAAGGACTAATTAATTTATTTTTTGTATAACTAATAAGGAATGTTAACGTGACATCTTATGTAAATTTTATCAACTATTAATAATTTTTTAAACACATTTTTGTTGTAAAATTTTAACTGTTGTTCCCGTCTCAACAGTTACGATATATTTATAATTTTAATTAATGTATTGAAACAATTTTTTACAAATTCGAAATTCCGCGTTTTAGAATAATTAGAGACGTCTTGGCTATTAAATAACTATAAATAGATTATTAAAAATGTGGTTGACAACTTTTGCAGTGGTCTTTGAATCAGACTTGGGTCATGCAAGAAGTGGAAGTCTTTAACCCTTGGAATGTTGTACGGTGGGTTAATAAGAAGAGGAACAAAAAGTTCTGTAGACTTGCAATTTTCTATATTTTAACAGGCATTGCTCTTTTCTGCTTTTGTTGGGGTTCTTGTCGTTATTTTTTTCTTTTTTTTTTAACTTTAGTCCCGATTGTTTTATAAGGAGGAGACGCAGGGCCGGTTGTAAGAAAAAAAAGTGTATTGCCTCTAGTTGGGCGCAACGCTCCACGTAATTACGCCACCGGGTTTGGGAAACGGGAAACTTTACGCCTGGACCTTCTCCAAAATTTGCATGGCCTGAGTCATCGTTAAACTGTAGGTCCATGAGGTCCGAGGTCTATGAGATAGGACAGGGGGAGAAATTATGAGATAGGATGGGCAGTTGGCAGTTGTGCCAAGAGATGAGAAAGGGCTCACTTCCTTAGCCAACGATGTTCATATTTTAAGTGGATGAGGTTGTCTACCTTCTCATTTTTAACCGATGCTCTATTCTTTCTGGAGCTGTTCGATTTTTAGGGATAAATTACATAAGTGTCGCTGAAAATCTTTTTGGTATACGTATACAGCGACGTTTACTGGATGGCCATCTCGATGTTATTGGGCTTCACCGACTTAGAAATAGTCACTATATGAAGTAAGCTAAGCTCAGCTCGTATACAGGGTGTCACCCGAGACCCGATTGAGTTCATAATAGCGTAGAGCTTAATGAGCGCTCCGAGATGATAAGCTCTAGCACGACCCTTTGAGCCTCCACTAGATGGGTTAGCCTTCCAGGTTGCGGCCTGGATGACCATCTCGATGTTATTGTGGGCCTCACCGACCTAGAAATAGTCACTATATGAAGTAAGCTAAGCTCAGCTCGTATACAGGGTGTCACCCGAGACCCGATTGAGTTCATAATAGCGTAGAGCTTAATGAGCGCTCTGAGATGATAAGCTCTAGCACGACCCTTTGAGCCTCCACTAGATGGGTTAGCCTTCCAGGTTGCGGCCTGGATTACCATCTCGATGTTATTGTGGGCCTCACCGACTTAGAAATAGTCACTATATGAAGTAAGCTAAGCTCAGCTCGTATACAGGGTGTCACCCGAGACCCGATTGAGTTCATAATAGCGTAGAGCTTAATGAGCGCTCCGAGATGATAAGCTCTAGCACGACCCTTTGAGCCTCCACTAGATGGGTTAGCCTTCCAGGTTGCGGCCTGGATGACCATCTCGATGTTATTGTGGGCCTCACCGACCTAGAAATAGTCACTATATGAAGTAAGCTAAGCTCAGCTCGTATACAGGGTGTCACCCGAGACCCGATTGAGTTCATAATAGCGTAGAGCTTAATGAGCGCTCCGAGATGATAAGCTCTAGCACGACCCTTTGAGCCTCCACTAGATGGGTTAGCCTTTCAGGTTGCGGCCCGGATGACCATCTCGATGTTATTGTGGGCCTCGCCGACCTAGAACTAGTTACTATTTGAAGTAAACTAGACTCACTCCGTATACAGTGTGTCACTCGAGACCCGATTGAGTTCATAATAGAGTAGAGTTTAATGCGCGCTCCGCGCTGATAAGCTCTTGGTCAACTCTTTGGGTCTCCGCTCGACCCTACGGGCTCTCGACTCTTCTTTTCGCTCAAAATTGCGTCTTCCCTAAACCTATTAGATTGGCGAGTCTTGCAGGCTGCGGCCTGGATGACCATCTCGATGTTATTGGACCTCACTGACCTAGATAGACAGTAGGCTAAACTCGGCTCGTATACAGGGTGTCATCAGAGACCCGATTGAGTTTGTAATAGAGTATAGCTTAATGAGCGCCCCACGCTGATAAGCTCTAGGTCGGCCCTCTGGGCCTACGCTCGACCTGATTGAGTTCAAAATAGAGTAGAGCTTAATGAGCGCTTCGTGCTGATAAGCTCTAGGTCGGCCCTTTGGGACTCCGCTCGATCCTACATGCTCTCGCCCAAATTAAGAGTCTTCAAAATTGCGTCTTCGCTAAAGCTTGGCGAGTCTTGCAGGTTGCGGCCTGGATGGCTATCTAGATGTTATTGGGCCTCACCAACCTATAAATAGATACAATATGAAGCAAACCAAACTCAAGCCGTATACAGGGTGTCACCCGAGACCCGTTGAGTTCATAATAGAGTAGACCTTACTGACCGCTCCGCGCTGATATGCTCTAGGTCGGCTCTTTGGGCCTCCGCTCGACCATACGGGCGCTCGATTCTTGGTCTCGCCTAAACTTCGAATCCTCAAAATTGCGCCTTCGCTAAAGCTTGGTGAGTCTTGCAGGTTGCGGTCTGCACGGCAATCTCAATGTTATTGAGCCTCACCAACCTAAAAATAGTTACTAGTATATGAAGTAAACTAAACTAAGCCTGTATAGAGGGTGTCACCGAGATCCGATTGAGTTCATAATAGAGTAGACCTTATTGAGCGCTCCGCGCTGATAAGCTCTAGGTCGGCCTTTTGGGCCTCCACTAGGCCCTAGGGGCTCTCGACTCTTTGTCTCGACCAAATTTCGAATCCTCAAAATTGCGTCTTCGCTAAAGCTATTAGCTTGGCGAGTTTTGCAGGTTGCGACCCCACTACTTAACCATCCAAATGTTTCTTAATCCCTCAAAACATTCCAGATTTGTTGCCGGGCCTCCTCTCCGCACGAACGAAATTACCCCAAAACCGCCCGAAACTTCCTCTAAGTCAGATTAGCAGTGCGTAGGCTTTTTATCACTTATAAGTACCAGGATATCAGGCACGCTTTTGAGAAATTGAGAACAGTTCTTTCCAAAGGGCAAATTATGCAGGGTGATCATAAGTATGATAGGCTGATCTGAACAAATTTTTTTTCTCTGTATTTCATTGACCACCCTGTATCCTGTTCTATAAATTGTTTTTACTGAAAAAGGGCCGCTCTGCTTCTTGGTAGGCCTCCTTTTAATCTCCAAACGTTGCTGCTGCGCCTGTGCTCTATTTTTGTGGAGAACTGCTCCATTTAAATTCCGAAACAGAAAATAGTGAAAGAACAAAAAACATTTTTGTAGAAAACTTTATTGGAACTTATTTATTTTAATACAAATAATTAATTAAACGTAGAACTTCCGGAATGCCTAGAAGTGTGGATTTTAATACTTAAAATTAAATTCCTAAACGTTTTCTAAATCGTCGTTGTTTTATTACGTACATTTTAATTAAAATTAAAAATTATAGGAAAAAAACTGACGAACGCGGTTCTTTTGTTTTTAAAATAACGCAAATAAATATAACGCACAAAACTTTTTTTATTTTTTTTTTTGGGAATATAAATAAAAAAAAACATGGCGAGGTCCGTTCTTCCCAGTCATTCTATTTTAAATTAAGTGAGAAAAAAAATTTTAGAACAAAAGGGCAAGCGGTCCTCTTTTCAGTCATACACACGTAGTATTTAAATAATTCATAAGTTATTCAAAATGTTCTCAAGAACTAAGACTTGGTTCTGGTAATTTTTCTACTGATGCCGACGTTTCTACACTTTCCGGTGCCGCTTTTAATGGCACTTCCGCAATAGGTGCCGGTGGATCTACGGCTACTATGGGCTGAATTTCGTCCGATTTAGCCTCCGGTTCTGGTAAATTTGCGGCCTTTTCGGCAGGCGCGGGCGCACTTTCAGCCGGAACTGGTAAACTTTCTGCCGGTACTACTGGCGAGCTCTCTTTAGCCTGTTCTTGTTTAACTTCTGGTACTATTTCGGCGGGCGCTTCCTTGCTTTCGGCCGCCTCAACTTTAGGCTCTTCCGCCAAAATTACTTTAACCTCCTCGACTACTTGTGGCGCAGAGTCCGACGATACGGCTGGTTCTGCTTTTTCTTCGCTGACGACCGAATTTTCTAATTTTGGCTCGTCTGGTAATGATTTTTGTTCGAGTTGGTTTTCCACGGGTTTTTCTTCTTCCAATTTATTCTCTACTAATGACACTTTCGGTAATGCTTCTTTTTCGAGCGAAATTTCTTTTTGGATCGGTTGTTCTGGTGCCGGTGCTACTGGTGCTGGTATTTCTGGCACTGGAAGTGGGATTGGATCGGCTGCAACTTCTGGAACCGGTTCTACCGCTGCTGGTTTGTTGCTTTCGATTTCTACCAAGTCTGATTTTGGTTCTACCACCGGCTCGCTCGCAGGCGCAATTTCTGGAGCTTTAATTTCTGGTTCTGCGGCTACTGGTTTTTCTTGAACTAGAACCTGCGCGATGCTTTCTTCAACTTGTTTAAGTTGGGGTTGTTGTGGTTCCGGTTGTGCGGGTTCCGGTTGTTGTGGTTCTGGCGGACTTGGTACTGCAGGCGATTCCGCTTGTGGTTGTGCCTTTTCGTCCGCAAGAGGTTGTTGCTGTTCTTGCGATTTTGGAAGTTCGACCGATGGTTGTGGAATAGGTTCGGGTTGTTCTGCCGATTCGTTGGATGCAGCCGATTCGTTAGATTCTGCCGAGTCTTGTTGGTTTTGATGCTCGTGGCTTACGTCTTGGACTACTTGGGGTACGCTCGTTGGTTCTGATTTTGCGATCGACGAATAATCTGTTATGACTAGAGGTACTTCGGATTTGACTTCATCTTGGTCTGCAACTGGATAAGCCAATGCAGTACTTATTAAGAAAACGGCCGCAAGAATGTACTTCATACTGTAACAAAAGAAATAGGTTAAATTGAGTTGATACAATAAATAAAATAAAGAGAGGTTTAAGGAACGATAAATAATGTTCAAGTTTAATCAAATTAAAATGATTATTTTACGACAGGAAAGCGTTAATAAAAAGGGCATATTTATTTTATTTATTTATGCGAGTATGTGCCTGATAATTCTTTTTCAAGGGAAAATTATTAACAATTATCCAAAGCGTACGCACTGCACTGCTTTTATACGGCCAATTTAAAAATTAATCTTTATTAAAGTAACCGTTTAATATTATGCGTGAATTTATAAAACAAATTTTATGTTTAAAAGCACAGACATTTACCACTCATACACATATACAACACCAAGAACACACGAGGAAATTAAATAATTGCAGGAAGAGTTTATTTATCGATTAACTTTTGAAGTGCACTTTCTTCAAGTCTCAAGTCATTTAATATTTCGGTTATTTTGCATTTTTATTTAATTAATAAAATTGACAATTGTTTTCAAACAATAAATGTAAATGTTAATGCACATTATATTCGACCTCAAGCGCGGCTCGTTAAGCTTTCATCGAACCTTCGAATAAAATTAAATTGAGGGCTTTTCCCTTATTGCTCTTATCGGCAGTTCGACAATTTTCTCGCGTTTTTCAAATAGAACCGTATAGTTTTTTGTGAATAATTTTATTCTCTTTCCATTACACGAAGCATCCCCAACAGTTTTTCACGTAATATTTATCTTTAGATAGGTGTACGTCTGCGCGTCTGCCTACGCTTGATAAGATTTATTGTCAATTTGTATGGCAGAATCTACTATAAGAAACGTCAAAATATCGAGGGAACGATTAGTTTTAAAGATAGGTAGGGAATGCTAAAGCATTCCAAAGGAAAGAAAATTCTTCGCGTTATCCATCTATTTATAAGAGTCCAACAGCCGTTTTGTTTTAATTGAACTCGTAGTGAGATTTTTGTTTAATTCAAGGGACTCGGCACGTTCAAACTGGACTGGGGACTGGGGGGAGGGTGTTTAATGAAATTTAGAAATTAATGTGATTTAAACACAGGGCAGGAGTACAGCTCTTCAAACTTTCTTGTGATAAAACCCCCCGCCTGCCACGCTAAAGTGACAGCATTTACTTTGAGGTGACTTGAGAAAAGTAGATTTTTCTCTTTAATTAATTTTTCGCTTATAACTCGAAAACTATGCACGTTATGAAGAAAGTTTCTGTATGAAAATATACTACATCAAATTTTCTACAAATTATATATTTTAGGTTTTTTCCCCAGACAAACGGTTTAGGCGCTAGGATGTGTTAAAGTTTGACAAAAAATTCAAAAATCAACTCGCAACTAAACACCCTCTTCTATACTTCCTACCATCTCAACTGTTCGTTTGACGAAAAAAACTTAAAAAACATAATTTGTGGGAAATTGAATATACTTTATTTTAGTATAGCAACGCTTTTCTTAAAAGTGCGTAGTTTTCGAGTTATAAGCGAAAAACAAAAAAACGTGTTTTGGACAGATTTTGAAATTTTTCTCAAACTTTAATGCGTTCTAGCGGCTCACAGTTTGTTCTAGAAAAAAAATTAAAAAAAGGGACTTTTAGGAAATTTGATCTAAATTATTTCCATAAAGACGCACTTTTATTATAAAGTGCGTAGTTTTCGAATTAAAAGCGAAAAACAAGAAACGTTGTTTTGAACAGATTTAGAAATTATTGTCAAACTTTAATGCGCTCTAGCGCCTAAACCGCTCGTTCTACAAAAAAACCTAAGATATACAACTGATAGGAAATTTGATGTAGTTTATTTTCATACTGAGGCACTTTTACTATAAAGTGCGTAGTTTTCGAGTTATAAGCGAAAAACAAAAAAACGTTGTTTTGAACAGATTTTGAAATTATTGTCAAACTTTAATGCGCTCTAGCGCCTAAACCGCTCGTTCTACAAAAAAACCTAAGATATACAACTTATAGGAAATTTGATCTAGTTTATTTTCATACTGAGGCACTTTTACTATAAAGTGCGTAGTTTTCGAGTTATAAGCGAAAAACAAAAAAACGTTGTTTTGAACAGATTTTGAAATTATTGTCAAACTTTAATGCGCTCTAGCGCCTAAACCGCTCGTTCTACAAAAAAACCTAAGATATACAACTTATAGGAAATTTGATCTAGTTTATTTTCATACTGAGGCACTTTTACTATAAAGTGCGTAGTTTTCGAGTTATAAGCGAAAAACAAAAAACCGTTGTTTTGAACAGATTTTGAAATTATTGTCAAACTTTAATGCGCTCTAGCGCCTAAACCGCTCGTTCTACAAAAAAACCTAAGATATACAACTTATAGGAAATTTGATCTAGTTTATTTTCATACTGAGGCACTTTTACTATAAAGTGCGTAGTTTTCGAGTTATAAGCGAAAAACAAAAAAACGTTGTTTTGGACAGATTTTGAAATTTTTCTCAAACTTTAATGCGCTCTAGCGCCTAAACAGTTTGTTCTATATAAAAAAATTCTAAGAATGAGACTTGTAGTAAATTTGATCTAGTTTATTTTCTTACAGAAGCACTTTTATCATAAAGTGCGTTGTTGTAGAGTTATAAGCGAAAAACAAAAAACGTTGTTTTGGACAGGTTTTGAAATTTTTCTCAAACTTTAATGCGCTCTAGCGCCTAAACAGTTTGTTCTATAAAAAAATTCTAAGAAAGAGACTTTTAGTAAATTTGTTCTAGTTTATTTTCTTACAGAAGCACTTTTATCATAAAGTGCGTTGTTGTAGAGTTATAAGCGAAAAACAAAAAACGTTGTTTTGAAATTTTTATCAAACTTTAATGCGCTCTAGCGCCTAAACCGTTCGTTCTAGAAAAAAACCTAAGACATAAAACTTGTAGGAAATTTGATGTAGTTTCTTTTTATGTTGACGCACTTGTCCCATAAAGTGTGTAGTTTTCGAATTAAAAGCGAAAAACAAAAAACGTTGTTTTGAACAGATTTTGAAATTATTGTCAAACTTTAATGCGCTCTAGCGCCTAAACCGTTCGTTCTAGGAAAAAAACCTAAGATATATAACTTGTTGGAGATTTGGTGTAGTTTATTTTCATACAGAAGCACTTTTCTCATTAAGTGCGTAGTTTTCGAGTTATAAGCAAAAAACCGAAAAAGCTCCAAAATCTACCCTTCTCGAGCCACCCCCAAGTTAATGCTGCCACGTAGGTGTGGCAGCCTCATTTGCAATGTTATGTCAGACTGCATCGTTTATTACAAGTGCTCGCGCCTCTAGGACCATAACTTTGCCGTGTATGGACGAAAGGACTACTATTATTGTTGTACCATTGTAAGTTCAATAAGTAGACAAACTTAAATGGGACATATAAACAAAGTGAAAAAGTGCCACTATTTAGCAATATTAATCGTATTGCTCTTTTTCAGTTTACTTGCGTATTAAACTTACAATGGTACAACAATAGTCACTTCTTTCACTACACGAATCTACACTATTAAAATGCAGTACAACTAAGGTGTAAAAAATTATTGATTGGTAATGCGTCGATATAATTAAATCAATTTGCGACTTAAATTATGTGAGTCACGGCGCGTAAATCTATTATCTGATTAAAGTTTGTATGCACTTATAATGTTTTTATCTACACTCATTTACATTTAATTGCACTTTAACGGATGTTCTTCGTGGATAATTGTCTTGCGTGCTTCTTTTGTATAATGCAAGAATTTTTTTATAATTGTGGGAAATCGATCGATTGGGCGTTACGCATTTAATTTGAATATTTCGATATTCGATAATTGACTAATTACTTAATCGTTGGGTAACGGTTGGTTAAAAAAAATTACAAGTTACGATACATACAATAACACCAGGCGTTAACCTAAACGTAAATGGGAGTATTTGAATGTAATAACAATAAATAAATTTTTCAAGGCTTTCCGTACTAGAAAGAAAACGGTAAATAGTTTATTATTAATAAAATACCGACCTACCGGAATTATTATTAACATTTAAATTTATGCAATAGGAAAAAAATTTAAAAAGTGCATTTCAAGGAGTCGATTCGTTTAGGAGGGGTCCGGTTACTCGATAAGCGTTGAAGTCTCCACCGAGAATTACAATTCGATGAATAATAGAATAATGATTGATGATTGTTTATAAAATAACATAAATTGTTATTATTCACCCACAATTAGTACGTGCTAATTAGTAATAAACAATAAATTTCTTTCTTATCGGAAAAATTCTCCAGATTTTGACGTCTCAAGTTCTATTTATAAGGGGGCGCAGCTCGTGAAAATTTTATAAAAATTCACCGAGCGCCCTTTTAATTTAATTCGAGTAAATTGAAGGATAGAAGCCAAATTTAGCGCAACTGAGCTTGAAATTATTTTACAATAATTAAAAAAAAATTAAATTTGATTTCTACAACCCTCGAATTTTAAATTTATTAAAAGAAATTTAATCCTACCTTATTGCGTTCTTAAAACGAATCCAAATTGGAAAGACTTGTGTTAAGAATTTTTTTTTCGACTTGTGGACTGTTACGAAGAAGTCTTCAGCACTGCACTGGACACTGGTTAGTTGTATTTGCAATAGTTTATGGAGGTGGGCAGTTTTATATTGTAAGATCCCCCCCTCTTACTTCTGTCACTGTCTTTTTTGTTAATAGTTAGTTACTGGACAAAGATATCAGGAATGCCTCTTGTAATTAAACAAAAATATAAAACAGGACTCTCCACACATGCCCTTCTATCTTTTTTCAAAATTTTTTAACACAAATGCGCCTATTGTAAATTGTAAAAATTTTTTCCGCGGTGGAAATTTCGGGAAAAAGCTGCTCCCAAGTATGAAAAATGAGTCTGAGTCACCTATTCGCGCTTTAATTAATAAATAAAAAGTTAAATTAGTTTTGTTGATTGAATTTCATTGTCAAGGCTCGATGATGCAATTATTGTAAAGCGATAAAAATTAATTGTCTTCCTATTCCATGCAGGTGATTTTAATTTAATTTTTTTTTAATTAACACCGAGGGGGTTTTCCTTTTTTACAAATTAATAATAAAACGCTCGTTCAACGTTTTTATATGAGGAAGAATTAAATATTATGTAAAAGCTGCAAATTATGTAATTATTGCAATTTTTCGTTAGGTTAAGAGATGCAAAAGCTAAGAAATTTTTAGAATTTATCGTCTCTTTTACAAGCAGGAAGCGCTAAACTCTTAATGGATTAATAGTTATCTCCTATGACTTATGACTTACGACAAGAACACGAAAAATAAATTTCTGTAACTAGCATTTTTTGCATCTCGATTATTTAATCTAAAAAATGTTTTTGTTGTTTTTTCCAAAATCGGAAGAAAAAATAGTTTTGGGCCAAATTTCAAGATTAGAGGTAATTGTGACACTTTACATTCGTGTGTTGGTTGTAGGGTACTGATTAAGTAATTTACACGGTGATTCAGTTTTTAAGTGATCGAGCTTACGAAAAAAATAAAATGATAAACAAAACGCTTTTCTTCCAGTCAGATTTTTCAGAAAACGTTACAGGAAATTGTTAACAATTGAGACGACAATAGAAACATTTTAATTATTTTTATTTCTAAGTAAAATTAATTTGTATTAAACAGTACTTTTCTATTATTATCTAAGTACTCAACATATTTTTATCGGCGTACTATTTTCACTCCCCCCCCCCTCTCTCTCATCCAACCCTAAATTATTGTTTTATTATTTATAGTAATTATATAAGAAAAACATCTTCGAATGGTCTGCGAGCCTGTGTTTCGGTTGTCAGTTTGTCTGTTTGTCTATCCATCTGTCTGTAGTCTGTGTGTGCAAAAATTCCCTTGCTTAGCACTGGCGGAGTGATACTTTTTTATAAGCGACTCTAGACTCTGTCATAATATTGTTGAATCGAACGCTGCCTCCAACCTAAAATATTTTGTGAATTCTTTAATTATTATTGACGAACATTGATTGAGCTGATGGGCTTATATTGTAGTAGTTAGAGGGGGGGCGCTGCAGCTGTTGAGATCCACCATGGAACTAGAAAATAAGTGGAATGTTTGTAAGCTAGTTCTTACAGTAACAGTAACATAAGGGGGGTGTTGCTCAGAAATGTACACGGCCGAGTACGCCAGGGTACTCTCTCCCTCTTTCCTACATCAAAATTTTCAGACCTTCTTTACGCAACTGACAGCTTGTTCTGCGCCAAGAGCTTCATGTTCTTCGCCGGCTCAACTCTTCCTCTTATTTTCTAGATCCATGGGATCCACCTTTCTTCTCAAGCAGACCCTTGTTCTTTCTATTTTTGTAGGTTATTATGATCTCTCTGGGGGTCTCTCATCTTCCTAGAGGGCAAGCTGGGAGCTTCGCATTCAAACAGTATGTGTGTGGGGGAGGGGGGCTAGAAAAATTTACAATTTCTCAATTATCGATTACTTGGAAGAACTACGTCTCAATTTTGCGGAAAAAATTTTACACACCTCTGAACGAAGTTTAGAATCTTTGGAAGCGCTACTTAATTGAGTTGATGGGCTTATATTAATGTCTTCGAGGGAGAGGGGGGTATAACTATAGCTTTTTGGGCCCACCTTTCTTTCTTCTTTGTTGGTTGTAAGATCTCTCTGCGGCTCTCATCTTCCTAGAAGGCAAGTGGGGGGCTTCGCATTAGAACGATATGTGCGGGGGGGGGGGGGGGCTAGAATTTAAATGTCTCAACTAACATTTTAAAGAAGCGCTATAACTTCACCTTTCAATTTTTCGGAAAGAAATTTACACGCCCTCTCTAAACGAAGTTTAGAATCTATGGAAGGGCTACTTAATTGAGCTGATGGGCTTATATTAATGTCTTCGAGGGAGACGGGGGTATAACTATAGCTTTTTGGGCCCACCTTTCTTTCTTCTTTGTTGGTTTTAAGATCTCTCTGCGGCTCTCATCTCCCTAGAAGGAAAGTGGGGAACTTCGCATTAGAACGATATGTGCGGGGGGGGGGGATGGAGGCTAGAGTTTAAATGTCTCAACTAACATTTGAAAGAAGCGCTATAACTTCACCTTTCAATTTTTCGAAAATAATTTACACGCCCTCTCTAAACGAAGTTTAGAATCTATGGAAGCACCACTTAATCTTCGCATAGAAAACATTGAGTAGGCCAATTGAGGGGGGGGGGCAACTATAGTTTTTAGTGCCCACTTTCCTTCTTAAGCGGTCTCGTGTTATTTGTAGGTTATACGATCTCTCCAGGGCTTTCATGTTTCTAAAGAGCAAGCAGGGAGCTTCGTATTAGAATGGCATGTGCAGGAGGGGGGGGGGGGGCTAGAGAAACGTTAAAATATCTCAACTTGCACTTTAAAGAAGCGCTATAATAACTTCACGTCTCAATTGTTTCCAAAAAAATTTGCCCACCCTCTCTGAACGTCTGAACGAAATTTAGAATCTTTGGAAGTGCCACACTTTATTTGTTTACAATATACAGCTTCTTGTATACAGCTTCTTGAACCCACCTTTCTTTTCGAGTAGATCCGTTCTTTGTAGGTTGTAAGATCTCTCTGTGGTTAACATCTCTTTAGAGGGCAAGCAAGGAGCTTTGCGTTACAACAGTATGTGCGGGGGGTGGCTAAAGAAAAAAATACAATTTCTTTCCTTACACTTGGAAGAAGCGCTATAACTTCACGTCTTAATTTTTACAAACCAGTTTTACAAACTCTCTTAGAACGAAATTTGGAATCTTTAGAAGGTCGACTTAATTGAACTGATGGGCTGGGGGGGGGGGGGGTACAACTACAGCTTTTTGGGTTCACCTTTCTTCTCAAGAAAGCCCGTTCTCTGTAGGTTGTAAGATCTCTCTGGGGCTCCCATCTCTTTAGAGATCCGTTCTTTGTAAGTTGTAAGATCTCTCCGGGGCTCTCATCTCCCTAGAGGATAAGCTGGGAGCTTCACATTTGAACAGTATGTTCGGAAGGGGGGGAGGGGTCTAGAGAATAATTAGAATTTCTCCACTTACACTTGGAGAAGCTGCATAACTTCACATCTCAATTTTTTGAAAAAAGTTGTACATATCTTCTCTGAACGAAATTTAGAATCTTTGGAAGCGCTACTCAATTGTTTCACAAAAAAAACATTTCAAGGGTTCAAACCTAATTTATCCAAAAGGCCCTTAAAATCGCGGCCTCCATTTTTGTAATGCCCTTTAGATCGTAAGGACCAAAAGCTGATAGCAAAGTGTCATAATTTTTCAACTTTTTCAACTTTCAATGTTTGATTTTGGGTTTGAATTCCTCCTAAATTTTCTCGGACCCTGGGAAAGCTATAATATAAGAAGCCCTATGTCCAATTTACGACTTTTTCATTTTAGTTTAGGTTCGTCGATTTTAATCAGCCAGTGGCACTAGGACGAAACCGCTATGTCTTATGCCTTAGGAGACTGTGGGAGATGGGACCCATATATTGGATATAGGGGGCTTGCTTTGCCCATCCAAACCTACAATTTTGTAAAGACGGCCTTGCCTTTGCTTCTACATTTTTAATAAAAATAAAATATTCAAAAAACGACCTTCTTCGACTTCGACACACATAGAAGCAACCAAAGTCCGTTCTAAATATTACGTGAAAAGGTCTAAATCTTTTTTTCTCGTTAAAATTTCGTGTCAACTTGTTAGACCTTTTAGGTAATCGGGCGCCAAGTCAAATCTAACGATAAATATCTGCATAAGAAGAATTTAAACGGTCAACAACTGTATCTCCGGTGTTAAGCGCATTTACAAGGATAAGATTAGTATCGAAACTAACGGATTTTTAAAATTCTAATAATTGTAACTCGTATCGAAACCATCACGTCGCCTTAATCAAATTAGTTACAATTTTAAATCTTGATTTTCACGTTCCAGTGGATTAAAAAAAAATATATATGTGTTTTGGTTATCGATGGTCTTCTCATTAAGTTCTGTGCATTTTAATTAGATACTAAAAGATCACGTAAGAGGAATTTGTTCGCGAGTCTTGACGAAAAAAACTTTTACGATTATAAAGATTACATAGTGTTTATATGTAAAAAAGGAAAGCTCTGGTCTGCTAAGTAAGGGCATAAATGTGAAGATGTCTTTATGACCTTGCACGGTCAATGCTTCTGTTGCAATGGTGATGGTGAGGTTCTTGCAGCTTTTATCCGACCAACTTGAGCAATAATTTGCGAAGCAGTGGCGTCCACGATTTACTTTATTTATTTTCGTAGGCCGTTTCCGAGTCCACTATGGTGCTGAAAGCTGAAAGTAGTACCAAATTTCAAATTTTTAGGATTAATTTCCAACTTTTGTAAAAATTTAAAATGCTCGAGTGTGTATCTAGTTATTTTTGATGAATTCGCTCGTAAGTATTTGTAGGTACCTGAAAGCGTGACTCGCACAGGGTGTCTCATTACGTGAGTAACTTTCAGATTATCAAAGTAATTTGATAAAAACGCAGTGGAAAATGAAAATATTATACTAATGAGTGTAATTTTTTAAAATATGTTTTGAGTATGAAATAATTAGTTTATTAATAGTGTCTAAAAACCTTGGTTAATTATTAGAAATGGTTATTTTTTCACCTTGACTATTGTTTAATTTATAAGAAATGGTGGATTCTTTTAACGTTTTTATGTAAAAATTGTAGGTAACCTTTCGTTCTTATTATCACTACTACTATCGCTTTTGATCTTTGACTTTATTATAATATAATTGAAATTATGATTTATGGAATCCTTAATTAATAAATATTTTATTGCGATTACGAAAGTCCTAAATTACCGACTATATTAATTAATATTTATTAAATGCACCTATTATAGTCCGGGAGGCAGCGAACACTTTTATTAAGCAATTAGGTACAGGTAGAAAAACATTGCAAATGAGTAATAAAACCTAACGTCTGCCATTTCAAAGTGGCAGCATTAACTTGGGGATGACTCCAGAAGTGTGGGTTTTTCTCTTTTTTCGGGTTTTCCCTTATAACTCGAAAACTATGTGCTTTAGGAGAAAAGTGCGTGTATATACATTTAAACTACAGAATATTTCCTACAAGTTATATATCTTAGGTTTGTTCTCTCAGAACAATGGTTTAGGGGCTAGAGCGCATCAAAATTTAACAAAAATTCCAAAATCGGTCAAACAACGGCTTTCTGCTTATAACTCAAAAACTATACCTTTCAAGAAAAAAATTTTTTATATTAAAATAAAATTAGTAATAAAACTGGCGGCCTGCCATTCCCAAATACCAGCATTAACTTGGGGGTGGCTTGAGAAGGGTGGGTTTTGACTCTTTTTCAGTTTTTTGGTTATAACTTCAAAACTACACACTTTTTGAGAAAAGTGCTTCTATATAAAAGACAACTACATTAAATTTCCTACAAATCTTATCTCTTAGGTTTTTTCTCTTAGACGAACGGTTTAGACGCTAGAGGGCGTTAAAGTTTGACAAAAATTCCAAAATCGGGCAAAACGGTTTTTTGCTTATATCTCGAGAACTACGCACTTTGAGAGAAAAGTATGACAATGCAAAAATAAAGGATAATCAATTTTCTACAAATTATGTATCTTAGATTTTTTGCGAAACAAAAGGTTCTGGTGTTAGTGCGATTTAAGTGCATAGTACTTCGAGAAGGGTGGGCTTTTGTTTCTTTTTTAGTTTTTCGCTTATCACTTCAAAACTACACACTTTTTGAGAAAAATGCTTCTATATAAAAGACAACTACATCAAATTTCCTACAAATCTTATCTCTTAGGTTTTTTCTCTTAGACGAACGGTTTAGACGCTAGAGGGCGTTAAAGTTTGACAAAAATTCCAAAATCGGGCAAAACGGTTTTTTGCTTATATCTCGAGAACTACGCACTTTGAGAGAAAAGTATGACAATGCAAAAATAAAGGATAATCAATTTTCTACAAATTATATATCTTAGATTTTTTTGCGAAACAAATGGTTCTGGTGTTAGTGCGATTTAAGTGCATAGTACTTCGAGAAGGGTAGGTTTTTGTTATTTTTTCAGTTTTTCGCTTATCACTTCAAAACTACACACTTTTTGAGAAAAATGCTTCTATATAAAAGGCAACTACATCAAATTTCCTACAAATTATATCTTTTAGGTTTTCTTCCTTAGATAAACGGTTTAGACGCTAGAGGGCGTCAAAGTTTGACAAAAATTCCAAAATCGGACAAAAAACGGTTTTTTGCTTATATCTCAAAAACTACGCACTTTGAGATAAAAGTATTCCCATGCAAAAATAAAGGACAATCGGTTTTCTACAAATTATGTCTGTTAGATTTTTTCGTTAAAACAACAGTTCTTGTGTTAGAACGCATTAAAGTACATAGTACCTCGAGAAGGGTGGGTTTTTGATCTTTTACAGTTTTTTGCTTAGCCTTAAAACTACACACTTCCTGAAGAAAGTTCTTTTATCTAAAAATAAGCTACATCAAATTTCCTACAAATGATATCTCTGAGATTTTCTTCGTCAGACGAACGGTTTAGGCGATAGAGCGCGTTAAAGATTGACATAAGTTCCAAAATGGACCAAAAAGCTTTTTTATTGCTTATAACTCGAAAATTACGCATTTTATGAGAAAAGTGTTCCAATGCAAAAATAAAGGACAATCAATAAATTACGTCTTTTAGATTTTTTCGTCAAAATAACAGTTCTGGTGCTAAAACGCATTAAAGTACATAGTACCTCGAGAAGGGTGGTTTTTGCTATTTTTTCAGTTTTTCGCTTATATCTTCAAAACTACACACTTGCTGAAAAAAGTTATTTTATGTAAAAGTAATCTACATCAAATTTCCTACAAATTATATCTCTTAGGTTTTTTTCCTGGGACAAACGGCTTAGGCGCTAGAGCGCGTTAAAGTTTGACAAAAATTCCAAATGTGGGCCAAAAAACTCTTTTATTGCTCAGAACTCGGAAATTACGCATTTTATGAGAAAGGTGTTCTCATGCAAAAATAAAGTAAATTCAATTTTCTACAAATTACGTCGTTTTGATTTTTGGTTAAAATAACAGTTCTGGTGCTAGAGCGCATTGAAAAGTAGTACCTCGAAAAGGATGGGTTTTTGCGGGTGAAACTAAACCGTAGGGTACACGAAAAATTTAAAATAGGCCCAAAAATTGCTATTTTGGTGTAAATTTGAAATATATTGTGAACGGCGGTTTTAAATATGCTTTTGTGCTTGGTAGCAGACGCCTTTTAAATCCGAAGACAGAATTTTCTTCGACTTGAAAATTTGGTAACTCATCATCTCATCAAGCAGGGTTTGCAGGTGTCCAAAACATTTAATTTTAGTCGCTTATCTCGTAGTTGTGTATGCATAAAAATCGTACCTTGCCTCGTTTAAGAAGCTTAAACGAATTTGAGCAAGATAAATTATACAAATGTACTTCGTGATTGCATCTTTCGAAGCGTATACGTATATAATAAGTCAAAATCACGCACCTTGCAGGATCACGTCAAGAAGAGCTTATTTAAAGTACATCATCTTTTATTAACAAAAGTATAAGATATAATCACAGCGTGGCTTGTATATTAACGTTTTGTTGTTTTTAAATGTCTTATGGCGCCTGCAGTTCTTTTAACTTATCCTGGCGCCAATGTTTTAAAACGATAAAATTTCTCCACCACAAGAAAAAAATATATAAATCAAATCGTACACTACGTTTGTGACATTTTTGTTCGATAATCGAACAAATTCACATTGAACTAAAAAAATAAACATTGAAAACCTTCGCATACAAAAGTGTCCCCAAAATTAATTCAGCTCATCGACGCAAAAATAAGAATTTTCAATTTCGTCACCTGAATCGCGATTAGCTGACGATGGAATATTACGTCCGAAAGAGACGCGTAAAAAAGTGCCCATTGCGAAGGTCGATAGGTCAGACCTGAAGACTGTCTTTAAAATTAAAAAAAAAGAAAAGGTACTGCTAAACAGGTTTAACCTAAAGATGGCAAGCAGAACGCGAATATAAATACTTATGTTACTCTATTATTTTATTTACGATTGTTTCGATGTGCCCATTAATAAAGTAAAAGAGTCGCTCGCCTACGCGCCCACCGAAGCTCGTTAAGTTGCCAAATTAATGTTATAAACTAATGATTGTTATTAGTACTGTTAACTGTTAGTATGCGTATGCCCAATACGTCAAATCTTGAAGGTAGTACGGGCGAGCGAATTAATTACGAAACCAACAATCTTTATGTCACTGATGGATTTAAAAAAATGGTACTTTTATACGAAAAGGATGGACTGGGTTGTGGGGCTCATTCTTTGTGGTCTGTGGCTTCTTCTCTTTGAAAACAGTAAAGAGCATCAAAGTAAGAAGTAGGCCGTGTAGAGGAGAACTTGTAGGTTTTCGCCTGTTGTAGGGCAAGTCAAAATCCAAATTCAGCACTTGCCTGTCTTTTAAGGCTGTTAAAGTTCCTCTCAACTGGGAGCAACCAATTAGGGCCTCATTTTCAAGTTTCGGTTCTTCTAAAAATAACAAGCGATGCAGAGAAGTCTAGAGGTTCTAGAGGAGATCTTTGCTATTTCTACCTGCATCAGATTGGATTTGAACTATTAAATTTGATGAAGTAGGCAAATTTGCACTACACGTCCAGTCAGGAGGCTCTGAGGCTCTATGCTCAAACTCGTTGCTTTCGGCCATCCGGATAGCGGGATGGGTTAGCAGTGAGTGATTCTTAAAGTTCTTTCTGGTCTCAAACCCACCCTAGGGGCTCGCTACAGAGTCACAGAAGATATGGAAAGTAATAGGTGACAGAAAACTACACTGACCTGCCCTAAGATTGCTTAGGTACTTCTCGAGTTAATAAGGCCTCAATTGAGGACGAGACTCTACATAATGGTATAGGTAAGTCCCGTATGTCGGGGATGCATGCGAACTAGAAGACGAAACGGTAGAGCATGTGCTTTGACACTGGCCAGTCGTCGATAAGAAGATCCGTGTTGGGGAACTTCTGGCTCGACATGCCCAGAATAAGCACCACCCCTCCCGCCAGACTTTTGGAGAATCTTTCAAGTAGGTCGACTCGAGATCTAGTGAGCACTAGGAGGCCCCTTGGAGGAAGTACAATGGGCTCGATTAATTGGACTAGTACAGGGACCTAGATCCCCCTCCCTAAATGATCCAGATCCAGATGAATTCTTGTGCTAAGCTTTTACGACATTGACGTATCAAGCACTAAGACAAGGAATAAATTCTTTGAAAAAATCGGAATGAAGTCGTAAATCCCACCAAACAGTACAGTGAGCTACGTAAATCACTGTGCAGGTTTGGCACAAGTGCAGGGTTCGCGTACGGAACTCCCACAATTTTTGTTTTTAAAAAACGTCTGATGAAGTTTGAACCCCAGTCCGATAATTAGCTTCCAACTTCATGAAATGGAGTATTACACAGACGTACTAAACCGAACGGTATCGCACAGTATCTTAGCGTTTCTCTAGTTTTTGGGACCCTCACAATTTGGGTCAAAAGTTGTACTTATTTCTTCAACTTTCTTCAAATTTATTATAGAAGGTTTATCTAAGTTTGCTTTCCCCATCCCACGCTTCCTTCCCATTTCACGACCCTTCCCTCTTGTCCCCCTTTCCCTCTCACGACTCTTTCCCCCTTCTCCCCCTAACCCCTCCACTACATCAGTTATAAGAAAATTGAAAAACTCCAATAGCTTCTTTACTCTAGGAACATACTCAAGGTCGTTTATTAAAAATGAACTTGCCTTACTCTATAAGGGCAGTTTGTGACTTTGATATTTTGAACTCAAATAACTCAATATTTTTAAAAGGCACTACATATCGTGTTACTTATCGATCGAAGTGTTTTGAAAAAAACTGCCGAATGGCGCAAACTAATTTCTAAACTCTTGGGTTGACATTTAATGGAATTGGGGGTTTTTCTCAAGGACTTTGCAGTCTCCTGAAGAATTTTGGAGGAAATTCAAATGCAAAATTGTCCTCGTAGCCTGGGATCAACAACAAACTCTTGGGTTGGCATTTAATGGACTTGGGCGTCTTTCTCAAACACTTCTTTGCCGTCCCCTGAAGAATTTTTTAGAAAATTCAAATTCAAAATTACCCCTGTAGCACTCGGGGTACGATTTGATCAAAAATTAAAATTTCAGCGCGTTCCTCTCGCTATTCTTCAATTGTAGGTGGGGAAGGGAAAAAGTAATTTTACACCGTTAACTTCTCTGAGTCGACTATAGTTGCTACCACCACTACCACCAACCTATACCTTCATAATTTGATCTAGTGATACGCTAGAATAGTAGACCTGATGTAGGCAGGCTCAGCAAATTTTCAGGCCTTCCTAGCCTGAGCTTTATAAGGCTTCTTTCGAGACACCCAATCGCTACTGAAAGTTTTGAACTTCAATTGAAGCTTTTTGACCTTGAACAATCGGAAATCGCGGCTCTATTTCCTCTGAAATTTTTTGTTTAGAACCCCCTTAAAGCTTATACATGTAAAAAAATTCGACTTTTAGCCTGTCCTGAATTTTTTTGAGCCTGGCCTGATTACATAGTCTGGCTACCGTTCTGAGATACAAGGAGGTTGCCTGGAACACCAACTTTGGCCTGGATCAACAACAAACTCTTGGGTTGGCATTTAATGGACTTGGGCGTCTTTCTCAAACACTATGCTGTTCTCTGAAGAATTTTTTAGAAAATTCAAATTTAAAATTGCCCCTGTATCACTCGGGGTACGATTTGATCAAAAATAAAAATTTTAGCGCATTCCTCTCGCACTTTTTCAATTGTGGTCGGGGAAGGGAAAAAGTAATTTTACGCTTTCAGCCTTTCTGAGATGACTATAGTTGCTACCACCAACCGATACCTTTATAATGTGTTCTCGAGATGACAACAGACAACAGGGCCGTAGTCTGCCCTAAAAAATTTTTAGGTCGCTCTAGCCGCTAGCCTAAGCTTTATAAGGCTTCTTTCGAGACATTCAATCGCTACTAAAATTTTTTAACTTCATTTGAAGCTGTTGGACTTTGAACAATTGGAAATTTTCGTCTTTCCTCTCCAATTTTTCGTTTAGGATTCCCTCAAAGCCTGCAGCCTGCCCTGGAAAATTTTTGGGTCGCTCTAGCCGCTAGCCTAAGCTTGATAAGGCTTCTTTCGAGACATTCAATCGCTACTAAAATTTTTTAACTTCATTTGAAGCTGTTGGACTTTGAACAATTGGAAATTTTCGTCTTTCCTCTCCAATTTTTCGTTTAGGATTCCCTCAAAGCCTGCAGCCTGCCCTGGAAAATTTTTGGGTCGCTCTAGCCGCTAGCCTAAGCTTTATAAGGCTTCTTTCGAGACATTCAATCGCTACTAAATTTTTTTAACTTCATTTGAAGCTGTTTGACCTTGAACAATTGGAAATTTTCGTCTTTCCTCTGCAATTTTTCGTTTAGGATTCCCTCAAAGCCTGCAGCCTGCCCTGGAAAATTTTTGGGTCGCTCTAGCCGCTAGCCTAAGCTTTATAAGGCTTCTTTCGAGACATTCAATCGCTATTAAAATTTTTTTAACTTCATTTGAAGCTGTTTGACCTTGAACAATTAAAAATGTTGGTCTTTTCTCTGCAATTTTTCGTTTAGGATCCCCTCATAGCCTGCTTGTAAAAAAATTCGGCTTTCAGCCTGCCCTGAATTTTTTTGAGCCTGTCCTGATTAGATAGTCTGGCTACGGCTTTGAGATACAAGAAGGTAGCCTCAGTTTGCGTGTTTACGGCAGCTCTACTACAACAACTAGAATAGGTACTCAATTAACAGGGAAAAGAAGAAATAGTCAAGAGAGCACTCTTTGAGACAGCAATCCCGTACGTTATTAAAATACAAAGTTTAAACAAATATTTGAATATTGGCGGACATTTGATATTCATCTTATTTGTGTAAAATCTTTTTTCAAGTTCATCAACCTCCTTCACAAATAACTAACAGAATAATTTTGAACCGCAATAATCGACTAATCGCTAATAACTTTTTTACATATTAACGCTCTCGAAAAGCTTCCCCCCCCCCTTCTTTTTTCGTGTGTGCGCCTCAAAACGAAACTGAAATTATCGAACCACAAATCAAAACTTTGCGTTACAAAATAATTTCGTAACAATTTTTTTTTATTTGGTTCGTCTTGATAAATTTCGCAACCTTTAGTTTGTTAAGGTAATCTAGAATTCTTTAAATTTCATCACTTCTTATACTAACTTATACAGTTCAGATTCGTTTATTACGTTTTTAATATGTCAGTATGCATAATATAGCACACAACTTTCACAATTGCATTGTGCGCGAAGGAAAAATTTTTTCAACAAAATATTACATAGTCGTCATAATTTTTTTTTCAATATCAACTAACGAGCTTAACTGTTAAGTCACATATAGGAAGACCTAAGCTATTTGTATTTGTACTACACCAACCTTCACCTTATACGTTAAATAAATTGGCACTTTTCATTTCTGCAACTTTACAAGCGAATTCGTCATTTTTTTTTTCGTTATTTTTTAAAAATCATTTCCTCAAGTCATCATAATTGGCCTCACGACATTTTAGTAAGATCTTCAAACAAAAAAATTTCCGGAAGACCAACGGACTTGATGCTTTCCTACATATAGTCTAGTCAATGGGGAAAAAAACAGGCATTTGCTCTACAAAAGGTGGTGTATGAGACAGGTTGTTGGCAATATAAACGAGAAAATTCGCTCAACATCTCGACCCCCCCTCCCAATTACCATTTTAAATTGAATAAATGTTGAAATGTGAGAGAAATCGTTATGGGTTGATATGAGGGGGGGGGGGGGTAACAAAAACTTCGAGCTGCGAACACTTATGACTCATTTTTCGACATTTATAGGTTATCATAAAACTGCTCTAACTTTGGATCTGGTTGAGCTAAAATATCAGCGATACACTCGGTTTGAAGGCAATTTAAAATCCTACAACTTTTGTTCCGAAGAATTTTCTCTCAAATGAACGGTAAAAAAGTCTCCAAGCGAAGTTTGCCAAAAAAATTTATTTTTTCTAAAAATAGCGATTTTCTCCAGCTTATATCTCAGAAACCGTAACAGATAGCGACAAAATGAATAGAATAAATATTGTAGGGAATTTTGTCCTCTTCAAAGTTGAATTCGACAGTTTTTTTGTGGGATTAACCGTTAAGAAGTTAAATCGGAAAAACCAATTTTTCGTACCTTTAATCCAAGATGGCGAATCGCGCGGACCCCCCTCAAGGTCGAAAACTTGGATTTTTTATCAGGGCCCCTAACTCAACAACATATTCGAAAATCAGAACTACACCACCTTTTGTAGGGCAAAACCCTCCATTGACTGGACTAATAGTCCAGTCCCCATAACTCTCCAAGAGTTTTGAAAATTGGCATGATTGTTCGTTGGAACTGCAGTGCAGGGTGTCGATTGTCGATATTTCGGTTGTTGTGAAGTTAAAAAAAATATTAGCACTCTATTTAGGCACTTTTTTAAGTACAATAAAATGAACCGAAAATTTTTTTATATTTTCGTTAGTTTTCGGTTTATAAGGCAAAGTCGTGTGTTTTTAAATAGCAACCATAGTTGAATATGACATATTTGAATAGCGTTTTTTATCCTCTTTTCAATGATATATAATATTATTTTTTATTTTTTTATTTTTTTATTTCTGTTTTTCTTTTTTTCTTTTTTGTTCAACAATTTTTAATAAAATGGGATGAAGCTGAAATAATGGACCCCACGTGTTACATATCATTGAAAAGAGAATATAAAAAGCTATTAAAATATTATGTCACATGCGACTATCTATGGTTTATATTAAAAAAACACAAGTTTGTCGTATAAACCGGAAACTAACGAAGATATTAAAAACTACTCCGGCTCATTTTATTATCGTTAAAAGAAGAACGTGCTAATATTTTTTTCTGTAACTTTACAACAACCGAGATATCGATATTTAGCGAAAAATTGAAAAATCGAACTTTTGCTTATAGCTCCTCCAAAACAAAAGAAGATCGCGAATTTCGGTTTTTGCCATTGAGTTTCTCTCAACAAAGGATATTTTTCCATATCTCTTTTAGTTACCGATTTCTCCATAAAAGCCATCGAATTTTGCCCACCTTGTACAACATACTGTCTCGTTGCGTAGCGGCGAGCTGAAGGAAGGGGTGCCGTTTAACGACTTCTTTTCGTTTTTTGCTTATATCGCCGTAACTATCAATCCTACGAAAAATTTATCTCTATGCAAAATTAAAGCAGTGAAAATTTCCTACAAAAAAAGTGCGGTTAATTTTTTTCGCGCCGAGCAAAAACGCCGAGGCGCGCCAAAGACATTTGACATTGATTTCAGCAAAGATATGACGGTGAACGTTCAGCGATACAACTTTTCTAAAATGCTAGTGTGGACAAAATTTGGAAAAAAATTGAAAATTTCTAAAAACCGCACCGCTGAGGTCACCACCTTTGCATTTTCCAAAAGACACTTTTCTTTATTAATTTGTCGCACATCCGTATTAGGAAAAGTCTGAAAAGACTTTTAAAGTTAAAAGATGTTTTTTTTTCATTATTGCCCCCCCCCCTTTTGTTCATCAGTGTTATTTATTGTTCGTAGTAAGTTCAGTAACCCTTCATATAAATCGTTTATCAAAAGGCTATTTAGCATATAGTTATAATAATAACGAAGAAGATTGTTCGTCAAGTTAACGTGCTGTCAACAAATAATTTGAAGTTTTTAATCCATCATCATCATCGTACATTCAAATGTGTGTGTGTATTTAAAAAAGAAAAGGTAACAAAGTGTATTTATTATCAATACGAAGTAATTACTTTTAATTTATACGGCGTATTTTATGGCCAAATAAAAATGTTTAATAATATGAAAATGCTAACTGTAAAGTGCAAGACGTTAAAGTGGACAAAAAATGAAATTATCCAATTAAATTCCTTCGGTTATGCTCTTGTGAAGCGAAAGTCAATTTTGTATAACTTTATGAAGATGTCTGAAAAGTTCAATAGCGTGAAGATTGACACAAGGCTCTAATGAGAAAACTGAAAGGTGTTAGCAGAGACGCCTAACGTCAATAATACTTGTACAATCCTACAGTACAGAGTGGTCAAAATTCGATGGTTTCATAACAACCGTCAAAATTCGACGGTTGTTATGGAACCATCGAATTTTGATCACCCTGTACTAATTTTAGTGTCGTCTGAAAGACTTTTTGGGGCTCCTTTTATTTCTTTCAGTAGTCCACGACTCATAAGTAAGCACTTATTTATGCCACTTTTGCGTATAGTATACCTACAACTAATTAAGGATGCTCGGTACACTTCAAATCCTTCTCGATACCTTTGTCTTTTGATATCTTTGTATGATAATTCCATGAAATTATTATGTCAATGGCATATCAAATTAAATTATTAAACGATTAACCATAAAGCGTTTATATTAATTACTTGTTTACGGCTATCATACTATAGATTTTGTAATTTTACTGCTAAAAAATAATTGGATATTCCAATAAAAACTGATTTAGGTGGTCTCTAGACTAGGTCTGTTATTCTGAAAGAACGTGCTATCTGTTTCGATCTACCATCCACGATTGTAGTGAGTATCCAGTCACTCAGAGATTCAAAGAAACGAAATTATGACCTTTCAATGGTCCACTCTTTCGACTCCCCCCCATCTGTAGAAAGGCTCCTTACGGGAACACATGGAAAGTCAAACTAATGTCAAATGCGAGTTGGAAACAGCACCTGGGGATGGCACACTTGCACACTGTATAGGAGTATGGGAATATTGGCTCTAGCATGAGATGTGCCTGAATTCTGGATAGTTAACGAAGGCACTTAGGCTGCTTTAACTCTAGAATTCTGGTGGGAGGGGCTGTTCTAATTCTGGCTATGTCGAGTCCCGGATCTCCTTACTAACGTAAGGCTGCAGTTGGCACCTATTATAGTCATCAAGGAATTCAAAGAAACGATATTATGACCTTTCAGTGGTCCACTCTTGAGATCCCCCCTAAAACTCTTGTGGCATGACTCCTTAAGATAACACAGGGAAAGCCCAAATACTGCCAAATGCGAGTGGGAAACACCTGGCGATGACACAGAACACAGGCCACTGTCCTACCTTAGTAATCTCCTATACACTGTAGGAGTATGGGAATAATGGTTCTGGTATGAGATGTACCTGAATTCTGGATTGTTAAAGGAGGCACTTAGGCCGCTTCTTCCGAGGCCCATCAGATCTTGAGCCATCCTACTTGCAGAATGAACTCTAGAATTTTGTCGGGAGGGGCTAATTCTAACCATGTTGTGACCTTTAGTGATCCACTCTAGATCTCCCTAAAAATTCTTGTGGAATGAATGGTTCTTTAAGGGAACACGGTGAAAGCCAAAGTACTGCTAATGCAAGTAGGATATTCTTGGGGATGGCACAGAACACACTTGCACACTATGTAGGAGTATGGGAATATTGGCTCTGGCATGAGATGTGCCTGAATTCTGGATTGTTAACGGAGGCACTTAGGCTGCTTTAACTCTAGAATTCTGGTAGGAAGGGCTGTTCTAATTCTGGCTATGTCGAGTCCCGGATCTCCTTACTAACGTAAGGCTGCAGTTGGCACCTATTATAGTCATCAAGGAATTCAAAGAAACGATATTATGACCTTTCAGTGGTCCACTCTTGAGATCCCCCCTAAAACTCTTGTGGCATGACTCCTTAAGATAACACAGGGAAAGCCCAAATACTGCCAAATGCGAGTGGGAAACACCTGGCGATGACACAGAACACAGGCCACTGTCCTACCTTAGTAATCTCCTATACACTGTAGGAGTATGGGAATAATGGTTCTGGTATGAGATGTACCTGAATTCTGGATTGTTAAAGGAGGCACTTAGGCCGCTTCTTCCGAGGCCCATCAGATCTTGAGCCATCCTACTTGCAGAATGAACTCTAGAATTTTGTCGGGAGGGGCTAATTCTAACCATGTTGTGACCTTTAGTGATCCACTCTAGATCTCCCTAAAAATTCTTGTGGAATGAATGGTTCTTTAAGGGAACACGGTGAAAGCCAAAGTACTGCTAATGCAAGTAGGATATTCTTGGGGATGGCACAGAACACACTTGCACACTATGTAGGAGTATGGGAATATTGGCTCTGGCATGAGATGTGCCTGAATTCTGGATTGTTAACGGAGGCACTTAGGCTGCTTTAACTCTAGAATTCTAGAATTCTGGTGGGAAGGGCTGTTCTAATTCTGGCTATGTCGAGTCTCGGATCTCCTTACTAACGTGAAGCTGCAGTTGGCACCTATTATAGTCATCAAGGAATTCAAAGAAACGATATTATGACCTTTCAGTGGTCCACTCTTGAGATCCCCCCTAAAACTCTTGTGGCATGACTCCTTAAGATAACACAGGGAAAGCCCAAATACTGCCAAATGCGAGTGGGAAATACCTGGCGATGACACAGAACACAGGCCACTGTCCTACCTTAGTAATCTCCTATACACTGTAGGAGTATGGGAATAATGGTTCTGGTATGAGATGTACCTGAATTCTGGATTGTTAAAGGAGGCACTTAGGCCGCTTCTTCCGAGGCCCATCAGATCTTGAGCCATCCTACTTGCAGAATGAACTCTAGAATTCTGTCGGGAGGGGCTAATTCTAACCATGTTGTGACCTTTAGCGATCCACTCTAGATCTCCCTAAAAATTCTTGTGGAATGAATGGTTCTTTAAGGGAACACGGTGAAAGCCAAAGTACTGCTAATGCAAGTAGGATATTCTTGGGGATGGCACAGAACACACTTGCACACTATGTAGGAGTATGGGAATATTGGCTCTGGCATGAGATGTGCCTGAATTCTGGATTGTTAACGGAGGCACTTAGGCTGCTTTAACTCTAGAATTCTAGAATTCTGGTGGGAAGGGCTGTTCTAATTCTGGCTATGTCGAGTCTCGGATCTCCTTACTAACGTGAAGCTGCAGTTGGCACCTATTATAGTCATCAAGGAATTCAAAGAAACGATATTATGACCTTTCAGTGGTCCACTCTTGAGATCCCCCCTAAAACTCTTGTGGCATGACTCCTTAAGATAACACAGGGAAAGCCCAAATACTGCCAAATGCGAGTGGGAAACACCTGGCGATGACACAGAACACAGGCCACTGTCCTACCTTAGTAATCTCCTATACACTGTAGGAGTATGGGAATAATGGTTCTGGTATGAGATGTACCTGAATTCTGGATTGTTAAAGGAGGCACTTAGGCCGCTTCTTCCGAGGCCCATCAGATCTTGAGCCATCCTACTTGCAGAATGAACTCTAGAATTTTGTCGGGAGGGGCTAATTCTAACCATGTTGTGACCTTTAGTGATCCACTCTAGATCTCCCTAAAAATTCTTGTGGAATGAATGGTTCTTTAAGGGAACACGGTGAAAGCCAAAGTACTGCTAATGCAAGTAGGATATTCTTGGGGATGGCACAGAACACACTTGCACACTATGTAGGAGTATGGGAATATTGGCTCTGGCATGAGATGTGCCTGAATTCTGGATTGTTAACGGAGGCACTTAGGCTGCTTTAACTCTAGAATTCTAGAATTCTGGTGGGAAGGGCTGTTCTAATTCTGGCTATGTCGAGTCTCGGATCTCCTTACTAACGTGAAGCTGCAGTTGGCACCTATTATAGTCATCAAGGAATTCAAAGAAACGATATTATGACCTTTCAGTGGTCCACTCTTGAGATCCCCCCTAAAACTCTTGTGGCATGACTCCTTAAGATAACACAGGGAAAGCCCAAATACTGCCAAATGCGAGTGGGAAATACCTGGCGATGACACAGAACACAGGCCACTGTCCTACCTTAGTAATCTCCTATACACTGTAGGAGTATGGGAATAATGGTTCTGGTATGAGATGTACCTGAATTCTGGATTGTTAAAGGAGGCACTTAGGCCGCTTCTTCCGAGGCCCATCAGATCTTGAGCCATCCTACTTGCAGAATGAACTCTAGAATTCTGTCGGGAGGGGCTAATTCTAACCATGTTGTGACCTTTAGCGATCCACTCTAGATCTCCCTAAAAATTCTTGTGGAATGAATGGTTCTTTAAGGGAACACGGTGAAAGCCAAAGTACTGCTAATGCAAGTAGGATATTCTTGGGGATGGCACAGAACACACTTGCACACTATGTAGGAGTATGGGAATATTGGCTCTGGCATGAGATGTGCCTGAATTCTGGATTGTTAACGGAGGCACTTAGGCTGCTTTAACTCTAGAATTCTGGTAGGAAGGGCTGTTCTAATTCTGGCTATGTCGAGTCCCGGATCTCCTTACTAACGTGAAGCTGCAGTTGGCACCTATTATAGTCATCAAGGAATTCAAAGAAACGATATTATGACCTTTCAGTGGTCCACTCTTGAGATCCCCCCTAAAACTCTTGTGGCATGACTCCTTAAGATAACACAGGGAAAGCCCAAATACTGCCAAATGCGAGTGGGAAATACCTGGCGATGACACAGAACACAGGCCACTGTCCTACCTTAGTAATCTCCTATACACTGTAGGAGTATGGGAATAATGGTTCTGGTATGAGATGTACCTGAATTCTGGATTGTTAAAGGAGGCACTTAGGCCGCTTCTTCCGAGGCCCATCAGATCTTGAGCCATCCTACTTGCAGAATGAACTCTAGAATTCTGTCGGGAGGGGCTAATTCTAACCATGTTGTGACCTTTAGCGATCCACTCTAGATCTCCCTAAAAATTCTTGTGGAATGAATGGTTCTTTAAGGGAACACGGTGAAAGCCAAAGTACTGCTAATGCAAGTAGGATATTCTTGGGGATGGCACAGAACACACTTGCACACTATGTAGGAGTATGGGAATATTGGCTCTGGCATGAGATGTGCCTGAATTCTGGATTGTTAACGGAGGCACTTAGGCTGCTTTAACTCTAGAATTCTGGTAGGAAGGGCTGTTCTAATTCTGGCTATGTCGAGTCCCGGATCTCCTTACTAACGTGAAGCTGCAGTTGGCACCTATTATAGTCATCAAGGAATTCAAAGAAACGATATTATGACCTTTCAGTGGTCCACTCTTGAGATCCCCCCTAAAACTCTTGTGGCATGACTCCTTAAGATAACACAGGGAAAGCCCAAATACTGCCAAATGCGAGTGGGAAATACCTGGCGATGACACAGAACACAGGCCACTGTCCTACCTTAGTAATCTCCTATACACTGTAGGAGTATGGGAATAATGGTTCTGGTATGAGATGTACCTGAATTCTGGATTGTTAAAGGAGGCACTTAGGCCGCTTCTTCCGAGGCTCATCAGATCTTGAGCCATCCTACTTGCAGAATGAACTCTAGAATTTTGTCGGGAGGGGCTAATTCTAACCATGTTGTGACCTTTAGCGATTCACTCGAGATCCTCCTAAAAATTCTTGTATACATGGTTCTTTAAGGCCGGTCGTCCATTTATACGACATGTCGTATACGACATGTCTGCGACATGTCGTATCATTTTTTAACCTGTGTTTATTAATTGAGATTCGTACACTTGACAGACAAATTATTTCTGGTTTTCTTGGTTAAAAAATGATACGACATGTCGCAAACATGTCGTATACGACATGTCGTATAAATGGACGACCGGCCTAAGGGAACACAGTGAAAGCCAAAGTACTGCTAATGCGAGTAGGATACTCTTGAGGATGGCACAGAACACTGGCCACTGCTCTTTTAGTGCAGTGTGGACACACTGTGTAGGAGTATGGGGATATTCGCTCTGGTATGGGATGTACCTGGATTCTGGATTGTTAAAGGAGGTAGTTAGGTCGATTGTATAGGCCCATTGTGCTTCTTTTGAACATTCTCCCTGAGCCCTACAGATTTCGAGTCATCCTACTTACAGAATGAACTTTAGAATTCTGGTGGGAGGGACGATTCTAATTCTGGCTATATTGCGTCAGATGTCCCCCAATACGAATCTTCTTACTAACGCGAGATTGCAGTTAGCACCGATAGTTAACAAGGAATTTAAAGAAACGAGATTATGACCTTTCAGTGACCCACTCTTGAGATCCCCCCCCTCCCCAAACCCTTGTGATACAAACACAGGCCACTGTTCTATTAGTAATATCTTACACCTTGTGTAGGAGTATGAGAATATTGGTTTTAGTATGAGATGTACTTGAATTCTGGATTGTTAAAGGAGGCACTTATGTCACTTAGGCACGCGCTCATTGTGCTTCTTCCGAGTATCCTCCCCGAGCCCATCGAGTCGTCCAACTTGCAAAACGAACTCCAGAATTCTGGCGGGAGTGGCGGTGCTAATTCTGTCCATGTCGACTCAGATGTCTCCCAATACGGATCTTCTTGTCAGCCTAAGAGCTGGACAGTGACGGTGACAGTAGTTGTTTTGTGTTTTATTTCTGGTCCACTGCATGTGGGATAGTGGGATCGTCTACTATTCCCAGTGTGTGGGGGTGCTTCTTCAGTCGGAAGTGTCTTGTGAGAATCCCTGTGTTTGTTCGTAGACCTTGGCCTTTTGGAAGCGGCCCGAGTTGCTTCTCTGCCTTGGAGCTCTCTTGAGTTGTTTTTTCATCTGATAGATGGGTATTAGTTTTGCTGGGGGGGGGGGAGTATTTACAGCTGGTTTGATTGGCTCAGGGCCGCAAAGATGAATACGTTCTGTATTGTTCTACATCTTTTGACTGTTCTCCATCGCGAGCTGGGCTTTTCGACCACTCAACTTTTGATGATAAATTAGGGGTCTCTTTGCATCGCCATTTTGACTGTTTCTGGCAGGCCTCTTGAGTAGAGTGTGTCAGCTATTTTATTGTCAGAATTCATTGGTTAAAGCGATTTTTTTGTACTGGAGGTATTGAGAGCAGTCCATAAACGACGCCTTCTCAAGTTATTTCTAAGCTCTTGGCTCTTGTGAGCACAGGTTTGGGCTCGAGACATTTTGGCGAGTTTTGTAGTTTAAGAAGGCGCGGTATTCTTCGCGCCTTTTTATTTTGTAGAGCAGTGGGTTTGCGATCTTGCGGCAAAGCATAAAATTCTTACAGCTTCTTTGCACACGCGAAACGATCTATAAACCAACCATTAGCATAGCGTAATTGCATATTTTACGAAAAGTTTCGTAGAATTTCCTGCTCTAGAATTTATTATCGTCAATTATGTTCTACAATAAAAATAATTAATTTTAGCATTATAAATTGAAAAAAGAAGCAGTAAAATTATAATAAAACATTAATACTCTGGTAAAACCAGTTGATTATATATTTGAACTAAACTCGAGCTACAAGATATTGATCTCGTAAGTCATTATCATCTATATTCATCTTCATTTTATCTTTAGATACGAACAAACGGAGGAAAAAAAAGGAGAGAAAAGGAAAAATTGCAGTAGTAATTAGCGTGTCTGCTGAATGCTGTTTATATACCACAACTACACTTATATTATATATTTAGCCTAAAACGGCCTCGGGCAAAATTTAAAAGTAGCTGTATAGTCGAAGAAAATTGTATAAACAACCACTAGTTTTACAACTATAAATAGAAACATGTTTGTATCTTGTAATTTTAAGATCTTCGGTCAGTCATGGTCATAGCCTGACTCTTCAGTTCCTTTGCAAAACTCATTCTTTTTCAAAAATAGAAACACTCTCCAGTAGCGTAACTGTTCATATTTCTACTAAAAAGCGAATGCGTCCTCCGAAACGTTAAAATTGGAATTTGTTTTCTATTTAAATTATGACGAGCTTCTCCAATTGGGGAATTTTTTTCCGGACGTTTGCCCAAAATTCTCTTTAGCCAAGTATCTGCGATTTTGAGCTGGTGGTGGCCTCTTCGAAAAGATGCAAACGGCCAATTGAAACTGCTAAAACATTCTCGACAACCTGGACGCTACACAGAAGAACGTCCCAGACCTCTCCGTTTAGAAACTGAAATCTAGAAAAGCGCCAGTGAAGACAATCCATAAAGTCTGAGTCCACAAATTGAATGCTATTTAGGACGCGACTTTTCTAAAGTTTTCCCAATTTTCTTTTTCTGAAGGTCTTTGTCTGGATCTTCTTCAATTTCTCATGCTGGTGGTGGTGGAGAGCTCCTCTGAGAATACTTTTGAACTATTCTTGAGGGTATGAAACGGAAAGGGGAGGGGGTGATTTTTTCCCATACTGCATAATCTCCACACACCACACCAAATGTAGTTAATAATTAAGCAACTTCTTAACAAGTTGCACAGTTTAATTAATGAGGAGGTTACGAGAGGTCAAACAAAGTCTAGTTTTTTTTTGTAAACCCAAATTTGAAAAGTAACACGGTGGTTCCTAAAATTAAAAAAAAAATTACATACGTTTATAAATGCGCGCAGCTTGAGGTCGTTGCCTTTAAACATCAATCAAAAATTTTTAAGTGCAAATTGTAAACAAAAATTAAACTCCTCTCTCGAGGCAAAATAAATTTTTAAGAAAACCTCCAGTAAAAGTAATTAATAAAAAATTAAACCGTTTGTTTATTAGTTAATAACTAATTTAACAGTTACATTTGTGTCTTAGTTTCCCGTTTCGATTAATGGAGGAGACGGAGGAAATCGTAAGATTCGTATTGAGAAATTGGATGGTACCTCTTTGGATTTATCTTCGCGTGACCTTTTAAATAGATTGCTCGAAATTGATTCGAATAGACGTTTGCATTCTTTAAGAACTTTACAGACCATTGCTTTCTATAAAGGATATAATTTTGACGATGTTAAATTAAGAAAGGTAACAGTTATATTTTTATTGCTTTAATATTATTCTTTTATTTATTAATTGTTTTACAGATTGTTCCCAAGAACTTACTTATGGAATCTTTTCCAAATGGACCTCCCGATGAGCGTAATTTAATTTCTTGAAACGAGCAGTAATTCAGCCAACATTAATTTTGCAGTAGGTGGTGGCTTTAGAACAAGTATAAAAATTGTATAAGATTTTCATCTAATGGGCCGTTATTAATTAAATGTTTTAATTTTTTTAGTTGTAATATACAAGGTAGTATCAGTATTATTATAGCTAGCACCATATTTATATACCCAAGTCAAAGTAACACAGTTGAGCCAAACCTTTTCTAATAATAAAATGTTATCCCTTGAATACATAAGGTAATTTATTTTAATTTTCTCCAATAACAAATAACAAGATGTATTCAATACGTCAGACTCCTATAACACTGATCCCGTCTAACCTACGACTTACAGCCTTGTTCTTCTAATGATAGATGCTGATCCGTTGTGTCAAAAGAGACACGTAGAATGTTTTCTTGACTTTTACAACCTAGTCCCTAGTCCTAGTCCAATAACGAAGAAGACGCTCCTTTGGGAATTATTTCAGTTACTATGCATTGAGTCACTCCTCATTTATCTCAATGCTTGTAGAATATACATAGAAAACAGCCTGGTCGTGGTTTGGCTTAGATATAATTGTTCTGCAAACAAAATTTTTTTCTGCGCGATAAGTCACTTCTGACTTAACTGAGTTCTTGCACAGAATATTAGACTTATAAGTCACTTCTGACTTAGTTCAATCTTTGTAGAATGTCGAAACAGTCCAGTAATGGTTTGGATTAAATATTAAAACTAGGCATACAAAATTGTTTACTACGCGATAAGTCAGTTCTGACTTAACTGAGTCCTTGTAGAATACAGAGAGCAGCCTACTATACGCTTTTGCTTAGCAATATAATCTCTGAAGCGATTCTACCTAACCTAATAGTTGTGTGTTCTTATAAAGCCATTTTCATAGAAGTAAACCCTTCAGTATTACTACAGAAACTGACTGATAACTGATAAGTCGTTTTTGACTTAACCCAATCTTTGTAGTAGAATTTAAAAAACAACCTGAACACGGTTTGGCTTAGATATCCAAAGTGGATCTACAATAATACCGAGGACTTTTACAGTATTGTTTTCAGCGTGATAAGACAGTTCTGACTTAACTGAGTCATTGTAGAACATATAGAGCAGCATATTAGGCGATATAATCCCTAAAACCACCCCACCTAACCTAATAGTTGTGTGGGCTCGCAATGTCATTTTGTAAAAGAAAACCCGTAGGTATTATTACAGAAACTGACTAATTAGTCGCTTCTGACTTAACTAAATCTTTAAATAATCGAGAAAAATATATGGAAATGGTTTGCCATAGATATAAAATCGGAACCTACAGTAGTTTTGAAGACTTACAAGATTTTTTTCTACTCTATAAGTCAGTTCTGACTTAAATGAGACTTTGCCGAATTCAGAGAGCAGCCTATTATACGCGTTTGCTTAGCAATATAATCTCTGAAGCGATCCCACCTAACCTAATAGTTGTGGGGTCTTATAAAGCCATTTTCATAGAAGTAAACCCTTCAGTCTTACTACAGAAACTGACTGATAACTGATAAGTCGTTTTTGACTTAACCCAATCTTTGTAGTAGAATTTAAAAAACAACCTGAACACGGTTTGGCTTAGATATCCAAAGTGGATCTACAATAATGCCGAGGACTTTTATAGTATTGTTTTTAGCGTGATAAGACAGTTCTGACTTAACCGACTTATTGTAGAACATATAGAGCAGCATATTAGGCAATATAATCCCTAAAACCACCCCATCTAACCTAATAGTTGTGTGGACTCGCAAAGTCATTTTGTAAAAGAAAACCGGTAGGTATTATTACAGAAGCTGACTAATTAGTCGCTTCTGACTTAACTAAATTTTTAAAGAATCGACAAAAATATATGGTAATGGTTTGCCATAGATAAAAAATCTGAACCTTCGGTAGTTTTGAAGACTTACAAGATTGTTTTCTACTCTATTAGTCAGTTCTGACTTAACTGAGTCCTTGCAGAATTCAGAGAGCAGCCTATTATACGCTTTTGCTTAGCAATATAATCTCTGAAGCGATCCCACCTAACCTAATAGTTGTGTGTTCTTATAAAGCCATTTTCATAGAAGTAAACCCTTGAGTCTTACTACAGAAACTGACTCATAACTGATAAGTTGTTTCTGACTTAACCCAATCTTTGTAGTAGAGTTTAAAAAACAACCTGATCACGGTTTGGCTTAGATATCCAAAGTGGATCTACAATAATACCGAGGACTTACAGTATTGTTTTCAGGGTGATAAGACAGTTCTGACTTAACCGAGTCATTGTAGAACATATAGAGCAGCATATTAGGCGATATAATCCCTAAAACCACCCCACCTAACCTAATAGTTGTGTGGGCTCACAAAGTCATTTTGTAAAAGAAAACCCGTAGGTATTATTACAGAAGCTGACTAATTAGTCCCTTCTGACTTAACTAAATTTTTAAAGAATCGACAAAAATATATGGTAATGGTTTGCCATAGATATAAAATCTGAACCTTCGGTAGTTTTGAAGACTTACAAGATTGTTTTCTACTCTATTAGTCAGTTCTGACTTAACTGAGTCCTTGCAGAATTCAGAGAGCAGCCTATTATACGCTTTTGCTTAGCAATATAATCTCTGAAGCGATCCCACCTAACCTAATAGTTGTGTGTTCTTATAAAGCCATTTTCATAGAAGTAAACCCTTGAGTCTTACTACAGAAACTGACTCATAACTGATAAGTCGTTTCTGACTTAACCCAATCTTTGTAGTAGAGTTTAAAAAACAACCTGATCACGGTTTGGCTTAGATATCCAAAGTGGATCTACAATAATACCGAGGACTTACAGTATTGTTTTCAGCGTGATAAGACAGTTCTGACTTAACCGAGTCATTGTAGAACATATAGAGCAGCATATTAGGCGATATAATCCCTAAAACCACCCCACCTAACCTAATAGTTGTGTGGGCTCACAAAGTCATTTTGTAAAAGAAAACCCGTAGGTATTATTACAGAAACTGACTAATTAGTCCTTTCTGACTTAACTAAATCTTTATAGAATCGACAAAAATATTTGGTAATGGTTTGCCATAGATATAAAATATGAACCTACAGTATTTTTGAAGACTTGATTGTTTTCTACTCTATAAGTCAGTTCTGACTTAACTGAGTCTTTGTAGAATATAGAGAGAGCAGTCTATTAGGCGATTTCACTTGGGAATATAGTTTGTGAAGCTACCCCAGTTAACCTAACAGTTGAGTAGACTTAGAAAGTAATTTTCATAAAAATAAACAATTGTATATTATTACAGAAACTGACTGATTAGTCACTTCTGACTTATCTAAATCTTTGTAAAATATAGAAAGCAGTCCGGTAATGGTTTGCAATTTATATAAAATCTAAACCGACAGTTGCTTTGAAGACTTGCTAAGTTATTTTGTACCCTATAAGTCATTTCTGACTTAACTGAGTTCTTGTACAATATAGAGAGCAGTCTATTAGACGATTTCGCTTAGGATTATAATCTCTGAAGTTACCCTACGGGACCTAATAGTTGTGTAGGCTTATAAAGTCATTTTCATAGAAGTAGCCCCTTGTGTATTGCTACATAAACTGACTTATAAGTTACATCTGACTTAACGCAATCTTTGTAGAATATAAAAGACAGATCACGGATTTACTTAGTTATTATGCAATCTGGACCTACAATAATTTTGAAGACTTACAATATTGTTTTCTGGGCGATAAGTCAGTTGTGACTTAGTTGAGTCCTTGTAGATTACAGAGAGCAGCCTATTGGATGACTTCGCTTGGCAATATAATCTTTGAAGCTATCCCACTTAGCCCTTTGGTAATGTGGATTTACTAAGTCGTTTTTATAGGAATAGCCCCTTGTGTATTGCTATGTAAACTGACGTAACTCAATCTTTGTAGAATATAAAAGGCAGTCAGATCACGATTTTACTTAACCTACAATAATTCTGAAGTTTTTTCAATATTTTTTTCTGTGCAATAAGTCATTTCTGACTTAGCTGAGTATTTGTAGATTATAGATAGCAGCCTATCGCTTAGCATTATAATCTCTGCAGCTATCCCACCTAACTTAATAGTAGTGTGGACTTGATGATAGTAAAAAATTGTAATTTTGCTTCTACGTATCCCATTTACTTTCATTTTATCTTTCTAGTTTTCTCTCTCTCTGTAATTTTCTTTCTTTTCAGATTTCCTATTCATTTCTCTACCTTTATCCCACTGTCTTCCCTTAGTTAACCCCTCTTTTGCGCTTGTTCTCTTGACTTACTTAGCTCCCTATCACCTTCTTGTCATATAGTACCAGTATGTGTACTGTTTCTATTCTCACTGTGTCTTTTAGGTTTTTCTCCTGTTTGCTTCTTTTATACCACTTTTTTGAACAGTTTGGCAGTTTTAATTCTATTTTACGCCGTTATCTTCAGCTAACGAATTATTTATTCGTTCTTCAGGCCAAAAACTTATATATGTGAGGTCACATAGTACATACAAAATGTCTTTTGTTTTAAAATAGCACAACTTATTGTAACAGCAGTGTGGAATACGTATATTTTTGAATCTTTTTTACAAATAAAATAATTCATAACCATTTTAATTAATTGAAATCCTATCAAAGTACTAAAATGAGTCACCTTTTATTATTTATCTTCATTACTATTTTCCCAGCAAAGCGTTTCAAGAACACCTCCGATCGATTTCTAAAAGCACGTGCGCATTTTACTCATTTCCCTTCATTTTCACAGCTGTTGGAAATTTCATTTTCCAACAAATTGCACACAAATTGAAACACAAATCGAAATAGTTTAAGTTTATTTTTTTTAGAAGTTATAACTCAAAGAAAATCGCGTAAGTATTGAATTGTTTACTTTTAGCCTTCTTTTCATATTTTCTTATTGCACTAGATTGGAATTAAATTTAATTACCTACCCCTTTATTTCGATCAATAGCAAGATCGAAAAAATGCCGTCTTCAAGAAAAATGATTTTGGGTCACGTAATGTCAGGACTTTGTACGAAAATGAACAGGACTAAACAGCTACCGAGCGACGTTATGGAAACGCCTCTGAATAGGTGCTTGAATACGTTCGATATTACTCTCTTGGGTTTGTAAAAACTTTCTTACTCGTCCAAAAATAACAAAAATGCATTTGTAGGCGTGGGCCATATGGTTGGAGCCGGAATTTACGTTTTAACGGGGACAGTTGTTAAAGATATTGCTGGGCCCGGAATTATAATTTCGTTTTTATTAGCCGGACTCGCCTCTTTGCTGTCTGCTTTGTGTTATGCCGAATTTGGAACGAGAGTTCCCAAAGCCGGGTCTGCTTATATTTACACGTACGTTAGTATTGGCGAATTTTGGGCTTTTGTTATTGGATGGAATATTTTGCTCGAGCATATGATAGGTGCGGCGTCTGTCGCAAGAGCTTGGAGTGGTTACGTAGATTCTCTATTTGGCGGCATCATCAGCAATACCACGATAGCCATAACCGGCGAAATGCACGAACAACTGTTAGGGCGTTATCCAGATTTATTGGCTTTTGTCGTTTGCATAACCTACGCCTTTATGTTGGGAATTGGTGTTAAAGGTTCTGCAATAGTTAACAGCATCTTAACCATTCTCAACTTGGTCGTTATGCTACTAGTTGTTATAGTTGGCTTTACGTACGCCGATATAAACAACTGGTCTCCGGATAAAGGAGGATTTTTACCTTTTGGAGTGGGCGGTGTAATTGCAGGAGCCGCTACGTGCTTCTACGCTTTTGTTGGCTTCGATAGCATAGCTACTTCTGGCGAGGAAGCCAAGAATCCTGCATATTCTATTCCGGTCGCTACAATCTTATCGATGGCGATCGTAACGGTGGGCTACGTTTTAGTCTGCTCCTCTTTAACCCTTTTAGTTCCATACTACCAAGTGAACCCAAACGCTGCTCTTCCGGAAGCTTTTGGTAGTATCGGAATTCATTGGGTGAAATATCTAGTCTCTTTAGGTGCAATTTGCGGCATGACGACGACCCTTTTTGGGTCTTTATTTTCCCTTCCTCGCTGTATGTACTCGATGGCGAGCGATGGCCTCTTGTTTAGTTTCTTGGGAAACGTCAACGCGAAAACTCAAGTTCCTCTCACGAACCTAATAATATCTGGCATATTTAGTGCAATAATAGCTCTTCTATTTGACCTGGAAAAGTTGGTCGAGTTTATGTCAATTGGGACACTTTTAGCTTATACCATTGTGAGCGCATCTGTAATAATTTTGCGCTATAGACCAGAAAGCGAGTTGGTTTCGCGTCACATTGCAACGCCCGCGTCGGAAATGTCGGCTTCGATTTCTGAAGTGACCACGCCCGGATCGGAAATTCTTTCTTTGACAGGCACTTTAAGACCAAAGTATAGCTGGTTAGGTCCGATTTTTGGCAACTGTGAACCAGGAGCCGTGGTCACCGCTTCGGTTTTTGTTTATACGAGCTTCAGTGCTGCTCTCTGCATCCTTTTGCAAATTTCTACTAAAGATATACGAAATGGTATTTGGTGGACGATTTTGTTGGCGTCGTTTTTTATCGCGGTTATGGGTGGATGTAAGTCTCACTTTGTTATTTTTAAAAATGGCACATTAAACATTCTCTTTTAGGTGTTTTGGTCATGGTTGCTCATTATCAAAGTACAACCGTTTTGAAGTTCCGCGTACCGATGGTACCATTTATACCAGCTTTAAGTATACTTTGCAATTTGGAATTTATGGTGCATTTAAACGTCTTGACTTGGTTGAGATTTTTCGTATGGATGATATTTGGTAAGTTGAAACTCTCTAAGTAAGTACCTTTGATGACTTCAAATTTTTAAAGGAATGCTAGTCTATTTCTTATATGGAATACATAATAGTAAAGAAGGAAATAACATATCGACCTACTCAATGTTGATGGAATCTTCGGAAGCGGTAAAAGAAAAATGGGGCGCTACAACAAGACTAAACATTAAGTCGTTGTTGATTCAACGAAAACCTGCCAGTACTGACAAGAGGGCCATAATTGATGAGGAAGAAGTTACGCAATAGAAGAAAATTGTTTTTTGAATTCTGTAGAGATAATATTGAATGTTGAGAATTCAAATAAAGTCTAATAAATGTTGTGTAAATTTTGTTTTTTTCAGTATTGTAATTTCAATAAATTAGGGTTTCTATTAAATCACCCTATATATTTTATTTGTCATCTAATTAATCCAAAAGCTAAATAAAACAATTTAAATTTTCAAAATAGGTACGACCAGTAACCCGTAAAGCAAAGTAGTTCATTTGATTATTGGTAGGCGCAAGTGCTTGACGTTTAGTAGTTCCACTGCACTGTTTACAAATACGAGCTGTCAAATTCAAACGTTTCTATTTCCAAATAATTTTAATTTCTTTAAATATTGAATTTGCTTATTGAAAAAGGCGTTGTTGGCAATTATTTAATACTTTTGAAGTTTATTTTGATTTTTAAACGTCTACTAGCGAACTTTTCACTATTTTATCAGTTCTTCCGTCACAGAGTGAAGTGTCTTACACATGAGACAGGCACTTTCGTCGTGTTGCAAAATGTTCGTTCGTGACATAAAATGTTCTTCATTCGCTTTCACAAAGACCCCAGTTAAATATGGTGCCTTCTCAACTCTTTATGTTACTATTTTGTCTACCATAAATTAAAGAGTCCCAACTACAAATTTAAATTTATTAAAAAACTTGAGACAAATACAAAATTATCATTCTTTGAATAGCTTGAAACAATACTGGGAATAATTATCGACCAGCTTTGAAATATTAAGAAGTGGCTAAATATGTGGCTTCAATCTTAACATTTTTAACCAATCGAAGCATCAAAACATGTTTGATTATTAAAATTTCGTTCACGTAACAAATATATTTGTTATCTATTTGCGAAATATAGGTACTGCAAAACAGATTCTCGATAGCGAGCGGTAGGAGTCGGCAAATAACTAAATTTGTGTTCAACCCCAGCAATGCAGTAGAAATTCGGTAGGGAAGAGTGACAATATCTGCGCCAACTAACCACCAACCGTCAAGAATCTGTCTTGCAGTATTCATCTATGTGCTCAAATTTGAGCTACTAAAAATTTAAATTAATCACAGATCAATCTTAACATTAATTACAATAAAAGTCTTATAATCTGTTTTATACAAAAACAAGTAAAAGCAGGAACTTGAATACATCAGTCCTTAAATTAAAACTATCTATATATTGCATTTGATAAAACTAAAATAAACAATTCTAAAAATAAGCCCCCTTTGGGCCAAAACGTCAACACATAAGAAAATTTTTGTACTTTTCTTATTTGTACATAAAATGTAAATTAATGGCACAAAAGGACACAACAAAAGCATGCATAGTAAATCTTTAAAAACTCAAACGTTTACCCAAACAGGGGCGACTGTTTGTTGTGTTCCTACCCTTGCAATAACTTCTAAAATAAAAAAGTTCTTGTTGATGCTTGCTGTCCCGCATCGGCAAATACGATTGCGGAACGCACAACCCTGCATACTCGGTATAAAACTGCTTATACCCACCTTCTAATAAATAAATTTCTGGGTAATGCAAAGCAGGATACGACTGCTGATTCACGTGCCTATCTAGTTTGCGTAAAGCCCTACACAAATTCGGGGCCCTTTCGCTCGAAAATTCACAATGAAAAACGAGAATTTGTCCACTTTTTTTCAAATTCTCCTTACCCATTAATTTCTCTTCTATTTGTTCGCCGGTGAACAAATTAATTGCACCCTTTATATGTCCTCCTTCGAACTCGTACGGATATCGACAATCGATGATTTCGAACGAGCTCACTTTATCGATAAAGCTGCCAATTATGAGTTTGACTAAAGTGGTCGGTGTGATCGAGTTTAAATCCGGGTGACGGCCACAAATTACCGGTAACGAATAGACTTGAGTGTAGTCTCCGATCAAGTTACCCTTCGAAGGCGATTCTAAATTCAACTTAAAGTATAAGTTGTCGTTGTACTTGATGGGCTCTTCGACGGTTTCGGGAGTTTTGAGCTTCTTCAAAGCTCGCTGTTCGACGTGCGAGGGCGTCATCGTAAAGTCCTCCGATAAGTGTCTTTTAAACTGACCGAGCGGGTTCGAATGTGAAGGGGTCTGTACGACCGTATCATTGAGTAAGCTACTAAAATCGGTCGGAAGGTTCGATGGCTGAGAAATATCATCGGCGAGGTCAACGAAGTCTTCCATATCCAAGGACGTCTTTTCATCGTCGAAATTTGGATTAGTACTATAGCCGGAATCCAAAGAAGTGCAAACGAGTTTTTTCGAGAAGAGTGTACTACGCGAAACTACGCCGTAATCGCCGGAAGCGTTGTCGTTTGTGGTTTCTTCTGCATTTTCGTAAAAAGACATGTTTAGGTCGGTTTTAAGTTCTTGGCCGTTTGGCGAATTTTTATTGCACATGTTGGGCACGTCCGAAGAATTAGCAAAATTCCACGACATTTTCGACTTGATCACTGCCTTAATCGAATAATTAGTTAATATTAAAAAAGGAGAACTCAACTGTAAATGGCTTCGAACAAACTTTCACATTAACCCCGTAGAACCAGTACAACTACAACCCTCGTTTGGCGCTCAGATTAGATCCTGGCACTCTGGCGGTAGTTCAAACGAACGAGGGAAAATGTCGCAACTTAGGTTAGGTAAGTGGTGGAGCTTACCTCAAATATTACACCTTTACAGTACCAAAGAGCCGATTTTTTTACAAATTAACACTTTTTAAACTTTTATTTATTAAATCCACCAAGAGAAGATCACTATCAATCTCTTTTCTGTTAGAAATTTAGCTCGAAAACGGAGCACAATTTCGCACGTAACTGTCACCTTTGTTGTTTGTCTTCGTTTGTTTACGTTAAAAATTTTAAAAAATGGCGCGTAAATTATGCTTCTCTTCAAAAATCACAATTATTGTTATTTAGCTACTTTTAAAATACGATTACTTGGACAAACTGAGTTTTAATAACAAGTCTACAAGTCTCAAGCCGTAATTCGTGAAAAAAAAATGTTTGGGGGTCTTGGAAGATTCCAAAGTACAAGTAGTACTACAATAGGTGTTCATTCTACCTGAGCTACTTAGAATTCCATTGTTCATTAGGTGGTAAATCTGGTTTTTGTTTATTTGCTAATGCAAATAGAAAGTCGTTGTTGGAAGATATAAAAGTGATCTAACACCAAAGAAGAGAGATCCAAAAGATAATTTAGGAGAAGGCAAGCATTAGAGAAAGGGGCGAAGATAAAGATGGTATTTCAGAAACTTGTAGTTCATGAGGCACAAAATCTTAAATACTTTACAGAAGTCAACCCGACGAATACAGAACAGGTGACTTTATGAAGCATGAAGCTAGTAGCAATGAAGAGTGCCCATTTAGCTCAGGCAAAAAATTTAAAACTTTAAAACGAGAAATTTATTTTCAACAAAATAAAACAATCTGTATAAGTCTAACACAAATAATGCTACAATCACCATATTTAAACAACAATATTAGACTTACAACGTACCGGACTGTAAAAGTCAAATCAACAAATTTTTTCTAAAAATTGGAAATATAAAATAAATGCCTTTCTTATTTTTAAATAAATAACTTTTTATAAATACACACTCATTTCACACAGTTTGTCACAAATTTCTTCCTAATTGATAATTAAAACTACCTGCTTCTTTTAGATATTTTCCATGCATTATCGTCGAGCGATTGAATTGTCCGAATCTTTTTACGTCCCCAAAACAACCAAAGAAAACCAATTATTGCGCATATTATCGTTTCGACATAATACCCATCGAGCCATGTAACACATTTTCCTCCAGTTCGACTACATAACTAACAAAAATAATTAATTAACACGACCGACCAAAATACAGTGCTACTTTTACCTCTTGTTCTAAAGAAGTCGAACAACTATTTGTGGAATTATTAAAAGTACTAACGCAATCCTTAATGGTCAACGGATCGACAAACCAAAGTGAGAGAGTTGCAGGCCAATTACCACCTAAATTGGTAACCGTGTTGAGTAGCGTCATGTACGTCCCTCCGACTAGAGGATCGCTGATGCGCGCAAAAAATGCCATGACGGACACAAACATACTATAAAGACATATCTAAAACAAAAGTTATGTTAACGGCATAAAAGTAAATAAAAACGCACTTACTTGATGTATCGCGTAACAGACTAGGAGTAGGACGTAATACGAGAAAGGCAGGCCGGCTTTGGGATCAGGCACAAAAGTAGGTGTAATCCAAACTAAGAGCGCAGCGACAAAGCCGAATAGCAGACGGTAAGGCATCGCTTTCAAAAAAATGTCGAGTGGACGTGGTCCTGAAAGAAATAAATTCTAATAGTTGTGGTAAAATTTATACAAAAAATGCTAAACCGTTCGTTTGACGAAAAAAATCAAAGAGACATAATTTGTAGGAAATTGAATGCACTTTATTTTTGCATGAGGGAACTTTTCCTTCAAAGTGCGTAATTTTCGAGTTATGAGCGATAAAACAGCTTTTTGTCAGATTTTGGAATTTTTGTTAAATTTTAACGCTCCCTGGTGCCTAAACTGTTCGTTTGACAAAAAAATCTAGGAGACATAATTTGTAGGAAATGAAATGCACTTTATTTTTGCACGGGGACACTTTTCTCTCAAAGTGCGTAATTTTCGAGTTATGAGCAATAAAACAGTTTTTTTGGTAATTTTGGAATTTTTGTCAAATTTTACCGCGCTCTAGCGCCTAAACAGTTCGTCTGAGGAAAAAAACCTAAGATATTTTTGTAGGAAATTTAATGTAGGTTCTTTTTATGTTAAAGCACTTTTCACATAAAGTGCGTAGTTTTCGAGTTATAAGCGAAAAGCCAAAACAAGAGCAAAAATCTATCTTTCTCAAGCTATCCCCAAGTTAATGCTGCCAGTTACACGTGGCAGAGGGTCAGTTTGATTACTCATTTGCAATGTTCTTTCAGCCTACATTGTGTAAATTTTTATACTTTCTTGTTGAGTAAAAGTAAAAATGCTCGCTGCTTCCCAGACTATTACGATTTTAGAGAAATATGTCAAATGAGCATCTAACGATCTAACCATTTAGAAAACAAGTTATATAACGTAAGAATTTATTTATTAAGAAAACTTTAAATTTTGTACATTTCTCGTATCCACTTTATATCACTTCTCCTCTTAGTTTTCACCGGATTTCTAGGTGACCTAATATTCACTCCCTTATTTCGCTTATTCACGATTCTACGATAAATGTAATAAATTGTCCAATTATTACTACCTTTCAATTGCGTTCCTTTTCCCTTACTCTTTTTTATTTTACAATTCAAATTAGAGTTCCCCGATCCAGTAATATTCACAACGCATCTGTTCGTAAACACTTTATACACGATAGGAGGTGGAAATGTTCCACCGTCAAAACGAAAAATTAGAGAATTTCCTTGAGCTTTCTCAAACAACTGGGACTCGATCGTGTTTACACGTCTTAACAACTTGACCGGATCGCTTACAATAAAATCGTACAAAATTCTTTTCAACTTAAAGAAAATCTTCCTACTCGTGAAGTTGACAAAAGCTCTTTGTATAACTCTCGCAGCTTTGTTAGTAACTTCTGTTTGTTTAAATATAATTGGAGGTTTATACGAAACAATACGTAGAAAATCGCTTCGACGGCCGTCAAGTTTATTTCTTTTGAAAATCCGCCAGTTGCGTTGTATTACAATTGCGGCCATTTCCCTCTTCTCATTTTGGACACTTATTCTATTCGAAACGTACGCACCACTTAAGTAAAGACTATGATCTTCGTTCAGCACCGAAAATATTGGATCTTCACAATTCAGTGAAGTATTTGACCAAAAAGGCGCGATTAATTCGTTTAATGACGTTAACGACACCATTTTGAATTAATTATGATGTTTTGGATTTATTTTGGAATAAGCTTACTACGATCAAAACTATTGGAGCTTCCAAAAAGTTTGGGCAAAAAAAGTTGAAAGGAACAACACAAAAAGAAACCCCCCGCCTTACAATTATTAAGAAAAAGGAATTAGCCCGTCTTAACTTACCCGTTATATACTTTGAAATTATTAATGGTAAAGCAATTTGTAAAGGTATCAACGGCACAGCCATCAATCCTAATTGTTCTTTAGGAATACCAGTCTCTACGAGTTTAAGTGACATAACACTATCAGTCGCTGCAAAACCAATCTGTAATAAACCATTATAAAATTAGTTGTTCACATAAAATTGTTAAAAGTCACCTTGCAAGTTAGAAGTATAAATACTAAACTTTTTATAGGCTTTAATTTTAAAATTTTCATCAAAAGTCCATATGCAGTCTTTAAGTCGCCTTGCGAAACGCCCGTTTCGTTATCCAAATTGGTATAATCGTGTTCTTTTTTGATTAAAGCAACCAAAGTAGTTGTAAAAACAAAAACCCAACCCCAGAAAAATAAAAAGCCTGGTAACGTCACTATTCCTATAAATTGCAACCGTTAAACACGAAAAAGTAAATCAAATGTTACACACAAACCGGTCTCTTCAGGTACACTTCTCAAATAACTATTGCAAAAAGTAGCCGATTCTAATGCCATAAACAAAACATAACTTAAAAAAAAACCAGCAGTTTGCCCCACACTATTACAAGTCGACGCGTGCCCCACGTTATTCTTCTTTAGCATAGTTAAAGCCCAACCATCCACGGCTACGTCTTGTGTTGCGGCCAAAAAATTTAACATAAAAAATAAAACCGTGAGAATTTCGATATGTGGCTCTCCATTTCCACCTAACCATTGATCGACGTAGAAACTCAATAAAAGCATAAAACCGCCAATCAAATACTGAGTCGGTATCAACCACGATTTTCTCCTACCAAACCTCGATAAAAACATACAATCGACTATTGGCGCCCATAAAAGTTTGACGCTAAACGGCCAATTAACAAAACTAAATTCCGCCTAAAAATATAACGTAAAAATAACTGCATTGTTGTTGTACGAGAACTTACTTGTTGCTTATAACTAACGCCGCGATTTTGCAAAATCATCGGTATCGATGCACTTAATCCTAACGGAATGCCTTGTAACGTATACAAAAAGAACAACAACGCAATGTTCCACTCGTCTCCTTTAATATTCGATACAAGTTGAGAACACGAAACTTCGCCATTTTCCATACTTTCGCCACTTTTACTATTCTTATTTGCGCCTTTTTTTCTCTCCATATTGATTTAACACATTTATTTTCGCTAATTTATTAAAACTTCGCCAGCTGCGTTACTTAACCTAAAGTCGCCTATAGCTGAAAGCCACGTCACATTAAAAACTTTTTAACACACGCAATTAATTCGAATTGTGCGAGGTAATAAATTAAAAACTTACTAATAGTTCGTCGGACGACCTAAAAATTAGTGTTGGATTTCATTTGAATTATAAATTTAAGTTAAATTCGAAATAACCAAAAATTCAACTTCAAATGTGATGTTTTTGCTAATTTGACAGCTTGGTGACAGGTACGCATGCGCGGTGCGTATTAACTTGAAACGTTAGTTTGTTGAACGTCCGTGTTGGATGTCACTACGTGGCGGTAGTTTTGAATTCAATTTTTGAAAATTGATCGAATTGATTCGATTTTTTTGTTAATAAAAATAATGTTTTAAATTAACTTTATTAAAAAAACGCGCAAGAACGATGGTTTTAGTATTTTTAATTTGTTTACAAGAGTAGTGGGGAATAAGTTAAATTTTAATGTACATTTAAGCTATTGCTATCTATTAATTTCAATTTTTAATTTTAATTACTTAGATAATAGTACACTCACTAAACATTTTGACAATACGTATTCACATTTAACAGTTACTACAAAGACCGTAATAGTGGAGTCAATATAAATTTCGTGGAGTGTCTTAGAAAAGCAATCTCTTGAAAACGTCAATAATCACCTTAAGACGTTTTCTTCTGTTTTGCAAAAAATCTCAACCGTACAAATCGGCTTTTATGTTTTTTACTCTACGATCTACTGAACCAGAAATATTAATTAATCTGAACACAAGAATTCCTTACCGGCGTGCTCCAGTAATTAATTTCCCATGTTCAGATTTTAGACAAAACTTAAAGAAGATCGCCTTGTATGGAAACTACTGACGATTCCAAAGCAAATTTTCATCCCCAAACAGTTCCTTTTTTTGAGAATTTTGACAACACTCCAATCTGAAGCTTAAAATTAAATTGCGAGTTAATTTATTTTCAATTAAGAAAAGCATTCTCCTCTTATTCGTCTCATAAACATCGGTTCAGAATCTTCATCCTTAAATTGTGGCGGTTTTAATTTAAAATTAGAAATCAATTAAATTTTAATTACTTGTAAATAAGTCGGAGTCTCCATTTCTACTGTTCTATTTGCACCCCCTTCTTTACATGTAAGCCAATATGTATCCATTAAACCTTTACCCTAAAGAATTTAATTACAAGAAGTATCGAAGAAATAAATTTTAATTTGTACAAACTTTAACGTCGACGAGACCCCGATGTTCGGTTTTGTAGCCACCGATTGCGTCGAGAGCTTTTTTCATTTCTGAACTTATGTGGATTTTTAGGGCTGGAAAAAATGTATAAATATAGAAATGGGAAGCGACATACGTATATCAAATTCAATAAAAATCTCTTCCGAATCACTAGTTGGGGATAAATAAAAGTTGCAATCATCGAGCCGTTGCGAGGGTCTCGACGGAATTTTAAATTGACACTTTATTTTTCGATTTAAACCCACCTTCTCCAGTCGACTCCATCCTCGATGCGGTGTTAACGGTGTCTCCAAAAAGACAATAACGAGGCATTTTAGAGCCCACAATTCCGGCTACAACGGGACCGGTGTGAGCTCCCGATCTTATTTGCAGTCGTTCGGATTTTCGATGAGGTATTCGAAACTGCGTCGAACCAGATAGTAGGTCTAAGGCCATGCTGGCAATTTCGGATACGTGTTTATCGCCTAAAAGTAAAATTTTTAGCAATAACATTAGAGGAGTTGAGCGGTAATAAACCATTTTTAACGGGTAATCCCGAAGCGACCATATAGGAGTCTCCGATCGTTTCGATCTTATACACGTCGTAACACTCGATTCGAGCGTCGAACAGTTTATAAATTTTATTTAAAAACGTGACCACCTAAATTATAAGAAATCGTTAAACGAAAGTACGCAATTAAAATTTGTAATTTACTTCCAAAGGGGTGCTAACTGCGGCGATTTCCGTAAATCCGACGATGTCGCTGAAATAAATCGTTACGTTGGAATAAAATTCGGCTGCAACCTGAAAAATATTGTGGATTTGGATAAACTTCTAAATTAAAGTTAAAGTCCCCTACACACGACTTGACGCGGTCGGCCTGACAGTCGGTCCGACCAAATTATTCTGACAACGCTCCACACGACCTGATTTGGTCAAGCGGTTGGGTAGTCAGGTGGCCGGGCCATCTGACAACACCCGACGACCCGACACAATAAATGTCAGACGACAAGCCTACACACGACCTGATATTCTACCTGATCTGACCAAATCGGCCCGACCGCCTGACCAAATCAGGTCGTGTGTAGGGGACTTAACACTCGTACCTGTTTAGTCTGTTTTAATTGGGACGCAACGCTCGGTGGTAACATTTGCATTAATAACGAGTCGCTTTTTTTCTTTTCGCGCTTCAATTCTTTCGCTTTCATTCCTAAATTTGCCGCGTAAAGCTAAAAGATTAATTAGTTTTTGTATGTTGAAATCGCGAAGGAGCTTTTGCACCAAACATCGCTGGCGTGGCGGAGTCGAAGGCGTGTCAGTCGGGAAATGTCAATTAAGCTCGCGCCTCGCGAAAGCATACAAGTTCTACTCTTCAGAGCCCCCCCCTCTCAATAAAGGTTTCTCGTTAAGCCACTGGCACGATTCAAGCTCCAAGATGAAGCAAATCCATCAGCTACTCGATCCGTGGTCAAATAGATGCCCGAAGGTCATTTGGCCGCCAGAGAGCCGAGAGACGTAATTTGGGCGCAACGCAAGAGCAGACGGGCACCAAACAGAAATTTTCACAGAACGGACCCAAAATGCCTATTCGGACAGATGACTAAATGCCAATTTGGCCAAATACCGGTCAAAAAATGTCTGTTAGCTAAGCGACACCCCTTTTTATAAAATGAAAGTCAAAAGTAGTGAAGTGGCTGGCGTGGCAGACTCGAAGGCGTCCCAGTCGGGAAATGTCAATTAAGCTCGCGCCTCGCGAAAGCATACAAGTTCAACTCTTCAGAGCTCCCTTAGCCACCCTCAATAAAGGTTTTTGGTTAAGCCACTGGTACGATTCAAGCTCCAAGATGAAGCAAATCCATCAGCTACTCGATTCGTGGTCAAATAGATGCCCAAAGGTCATTTGGCCGCCAGAGAGCCGAGAGACGTGATTTGGGCGCAACGCAAGAGCAGGCGGGCACCAAACCGAAATTTGCACAGAACGGACTCAGAATGCCTATTCGGACAGATGACTAAATGCCAATTAAATGCCAATTTGGCCAAATACGGGTCGAAAAATGTCTGTTAGCTAAGCGACACCCCTTTTTATAAAATGAAAGTCCGAAGTAGTGAAGTGGCTGGCGTGGCGGAGTCGAAGGCGTCCCAGTCGGGAAATGTCAATTAAGCTTGCGCCTCGCGAAAGCATACAAGTTCAACTCTTCAGAGCTCCCTTACCCACCCTCAATAAGGGTTTTTGGTTAAGCCACTGGTACGATTCAAGCTCCAAGATGAAGCAAATCCCTCAGCTACTCGATCCGTGGTCAAATAGATGCCCAATGGTAATTTGGCCGCCAGAGAGCCGAGAGACGTAATTTGGGCGCAACGCAAGAGCAGGCGGGCACCAAACCGAAATTTGCACAGAACGGACCCAGAATGCCTATTCGGACAGAAGACTAAATGCCAATTTAGCCAAATACCGGTCGAAAAATGTCTGTTAGCTAAGCGACACTCCTTTTTGTAAAATGAAAGTCAGAAGTAGTGATGTTCGGTGTAAATGCTTCTTTAGAATGGATTAATATTTAGAAAAAAATAAAAATACATCCAATACGTTTACTTTTTTTAACCTGTATTGTGGCAACTGCATTTCGAACCAGCCAAATGATTACAGGCGATACAGCTAAAACGACAACCAAAATTGCTATACCAACAGCTTCTTTATTTGCTGCGGTGTGGAGATCCTCGCTTACGTAATTCCTGAAACAAGACTTGAAAAAAAAACATATTCCATGCAAAACAGTCTCTATGATGGTACTTGAACCAATACTCGATTTTAAACCTCAAGATGCATGGCGTTCTTGTTCATAACCCGTTGTTCGTAAATATACAGTGTGTCGGCTCACGTTGCCTAAAGAACAATTAATCAACGACAAGTTGCTGGGTCTTATAGTGGGCCCGAAGTATGCATCAAAAGGGCCTGAACATGTTGTCTACACATATTTAAACCGCCTTCAAGTTAACAATTTTAAATCTGTAGAAAAGTGGCCAAAACGCCATCACTCAATTTGCATTTAAATCGAAGTGTGTAATCCCAATCTGCCCCTAAAACGTCATGGCTTTTGCGACAACGAGCCGACAATTTATTTTAAAGTATTTCGGGCACAAAGTGCAAAGTACGTTACGATTTATGATTTATGACTAGTATACTCACCCCCCCCCCCCCAAAGATAATTTAAGATAATATAAAGCGTACATTTCTTCTAATTTCCTCTCAATTGTAATACCAACATTTTCCAATTTAAATACTCACTTAATGACGTATCTCAATTCAGTTTGTAATTTTCTCAACTCATTTATGTAAGACGCCACAGAATCGAAATAATCGATCGCTTCCGTAATATTTGGACTCCGTTTAACATTAAGGACGATGATGTCGCATCTGCAAATATTCAAACTTGGCACAGAATTTACATTTTCGCCAAACTTACTTGTGTTTTATTGAGCCGTAATTTTTCATGGCGTTTGTTAATTTTTTGTACACGTTTTTTAAATAAGGGACGTAATTGAGGGAGCCGTTTAGTAAGTCTTTGGCGATGGCGTCGTGTCGTACGTAGTCGATGTAATTGCCGACTCTTAATACGCCGCGTCCAAAGTAATTGACGCCGTAAACGCTAGATATGCCAGTGCTTTCGATGCTACGCAATAAACTTTTAAACGCTAATAAGTATCTGAAAAAATTAAGAGGTTAATTGCAAATTTGTTTTATGCAATCCAGCTATTGTAGTTGATAATAATTATGGGCGCCAAGACGGCAGATACAGCTGATGACAGAACTGCGTCTTGATATCGAGCTTATTACTGGTTACATGTATAGTTATGAAGTCCAGCCACTAGGGGAAAAATAATAGGAAAATCCACGCAAAAAATATAGAAGTTTTTCCCTCTATTCTTTGTTTATATATTTTGAGATGCTGAATCCGAATTTCAACTATACTACCTACCTCGTAAAAGTATGCGATCTGAGAAAATTACGAAAAACTAAAAAAAAGCTCAATTTTCAGATTATCGCTTATAACTTGAAAATTGCGCAATTTTTGCGAAAAGTACTTATTTATAAAAATAAACTAAATAAAATTTTCTACAAATTATATGTTTTAGGTTTTTGCTGTAAAACCAACGGTTTAGGTGCTAGAGCGCGTTAAATGTGGCTAATATTTTAAAATTCTTGTTCCAAGTAAAAGTCGACTGCTGTTCGTCAATGTTGACGCGTGCTAGCGCCTACCCTAAACCGTATGTATGATGAAAAAACCTAGCAGACATAATTTGTAGGAAATTTAATATTATTTATTTTTGCATAAAAATACTTTTTTTTGAAAGTGCATAGTTTCCGAGTTACAAGCGAAAAACTAAAACAACAGCTTTTCGGTCGATTTTTGAATTTTCTTCAAACTTTCGCGCGTTCTAGCGCCTAAATCGTTTGTCTGAAGAAAAAAACTTAAAAAACATAATTTGTAGAGAATATAATGTAGTTTGTTTCTTAAATAAACATTTTTTTCAAAAAATGCGTAGTTTCCGAGTTATAAGCAAAGAACAAAAAACAACTTTTTAGCCGATTTTGGAATTGTTGTTCATCAAACTTTAACGCGCTCTAGCGCCCAACCTCCTATAAAGGAAAAAGTCGAAAAAACATGACTTGTAGAAAATTTAATGTAGTTTATTTTGTGTAGAAATACTTTTTTCAAAGAGTCGGTAGTTTCCGTTTATAAGTAAAAAAACTAAAAAACAGCTTTTCGGCCGATTTTAGAGTTTTTTTCAAACCTTAGCGCGCTCTAGCGCCTAAACCGTTTATTTCAAGACAAAAATCTAAGAATTATAATTTGGTGTAAATTTAATAAAGTTGATTTCGTAGTAAAACACTTTTCTACAAAAGTGCACAGCTTCCGAGTTATAAGCAAAGAGATAGAAAAAAACAGCTTTCTGCCAATTTTGAAATTTATGTGTAACTTTAACGCGCTTCAGCGCGCAAACCGTTGTCTTAGAGAAAAACTCCTAGACACATGACTTGTAGAAAATTAAACGTAGTTTAATTTTTTATAGATAAACTTTTTCCAAAAAATGCGTATTTTCCGAGTTATAAGTGAAGAGATAGGAAAAACAGTTTTCGGCCAATTTTGAAATTTTTGTGTCAACTTTAACGCGCTCCAGCGCGTAGACCGTTTGTCTGAAAGAAGAACTCTAAGACACATGACTTGTAGAAAATTGAACGTAGTATATTTTGTTATCAAAATACTTTTCTTAAAATGCATAGTTTCCGAGTTGTAAGTAAAGAAATTGGAAAAACAGCTTTCTGCCAATTTTGAAACTTTTGTGTAAATTTTAACGCGCTCCAGAGCGTAAACCGTTTGTCTGAAAGAAAAACTCCTGAACACATGACTTGTAAAAGATTTAACGTGGTATATTTTTGCATGGAAAGAGTTTTCTCAAAAAGTGCGTAGTTTCTAAGTGAAGAGATAGAAAAAACAGCTTTCTGCCGATTTTGAAATTTTTGTGTAAACTTTAACGCGATCCAGCGCGTAAATTGTGTGTCAGAAAGAAAACCTCCTAGACACATGACTTGTAGAAAATTGAACGAAGTATATTTTGTTATCAAAATACTTTTCTTAAAATGCATAGTTCCCGAGTTGTAAGTGAAGAAGTTGGAAAAACAGCTTTCTGCCAATTTTGAAACTTTTGTGTAAATTTTAACGCGCTCCAGAGCGTAAACCGTTTGTCTGAAAGAAAAACTCCTGAACACATGACTTGTAAAAGATTTAACGTGGTATATTTTTGCATGGAAAGAGTTTTCTCAAAAAGTGCGTAGTTTCTAAGTGAAGAGATAGAAAAAACAGCTTTCTGCCGATTTTGAAATTTTTGTGTAAACTTTAACGCGATCCAGCGCGTAAATTGTGTGTCAGAAAGAAAACCTCCTAGACACATGACTTGTAGAAAATTGAACGAAGTATATTTTGTTATCAAAATACTTTTCTTAAAATGCATAGTTCCCGAGTTGTAAGTGAAGAAGTTGGAAAAACAGCTTTCTGCCAATTTTGAAACTTTTGTGTAAATTTTAACGCGCTCCAGAGCGTAAACCGTTTGTCTGAAAGAAAAACTCCTGAACACATGACTTGTAAAAGATTTAACGTGGTATATTTTTGCATGGAAAGAGTTTTCTCAAAAAGTGCGTAGTTTCTAAGTGAAGAGATAGAAAAAACAGCTTTCTGCCGATTTTGAAATTTTTGTGTAAACTTGCACGCGATCCAGCGCGTAAATTGTGTGTCAGAAAGAAAACCTCCTAGACACATGACTTGTAGAAAATTGAACGAAGTATATTTTGTTATCAAAATACTTTTCTTAAAATGCATAGTTCCCGAGTTGTAAGTGAAGAAGTTGGAAAAACAGCTTTCTGCCAATTTTGAAACTTTTGTGTAAATTTTAACGCGCTCCAGAGCGTAAACCGTTTGTCTGAAAGAAAAACTCCTGAACACATGACTTGTAAAAGATTTAACGTGGTATATTTTTGCATGGAAAGAGTTTTCTCAAAAAGTGCGTAGTTTCTAAGTGAAGAGATAGAAAAAACAGCTTTCTGCCGATTTTGAAATTTTTGTGTAAACTTGCACGCGATCCAGCGCGTAAATTGTGTGTCAGAAAGAAAACCTCCTAGACACATGACTTGTAGAAAATTGAACGAAGTATATTTTGTTATCAAAATACTTTTCTTAAAATGCATAGTTCCCGAGTTGTAAGTGAAGAAGTTGGAAAAACAGCTTTCTGCCAATTTTGAAACTTTTGTGTAAATTTTAACGCGCTCCAGAGCGTAAACCGTTTGTCTGAAAGAAAAACTCCTGAACACATGACTTGTAAAAGATTTAACGTGGTATATTTTTGCATGGAAAGAGTTTTCTCAAAAAGTGCGTAGTTTCTAAGTGAAGAGATAGAAAAAACAGCTTTCTGCCGATTTTGAAATTTTTGTGTAAACTTTAACGCGATCCAGCGCGTAAATTGTGTGTCAGAAAGAAAACCTCCTAGACACATGACTTGTAGAAAATTGAACGAAGTATATTTTGTTATCAAAATACTTTTCTTAAAATGCATAGTTCCCGAGTTGTAAGTGAAGAAGTTGGAAAAACAGCTTTCTGCCAATTTTGAAACTTTTGTGTAAATTTTAACGCGCTCCAGAGCGTAAACCGTTTGTCTGAAAGAAAAACTCCTGAACACATGACTTGTAAAAGATTTAACGTGGTATATTTTTGCATGGAAAGAGTTTTCTCAAAAAGTGCGTAGTTTCTAAGTGAAGAGATAGAAAAAACAGCTTTCTGCCGATTTTGAAATTTTTGTGTAAACTTTAACGCGATCCAGCGCGTAAATTGTGTGTCAGAAAGAAAACCTCCTAGACACATGACTTGTAGAAAATTGAACGAAGTATATTTTGTTATCTAAATACTTTTCTTAAAATGCATAGTTCCCGAGTTGTAAGTGAAGAAGTTGGAAAAACAGCTTTCTGCCAATTTTGAAACTTTTGTGTAAATTTTAACGCGCTCCAGAGCGTAAACCGTTTGTCTGAAAGAAAAACTCCTGAACACATGACTTGTAAAAGATTTAACGTGGTATATTTTTGCATGGAAAGAGTTTTCTCAAAAAGTGCGTAGTTTCTAAGTGAAGAGATAGAAAAAACAGCTTTCTGCCGATTTTGAAATTTTTGTGTAAACTTTAACGCGATCCAGCGCGTAAATTGTGTGTCAGAAAGAAAACCTCCTAGACACATGACTTGTAGAAAATTGAACGAAGTATATTTTGTTATCAAAATACTTTTCTTAAAATGCATAGTTCCCGAGTTGTAAGTGAAGAAGTTGGAAAAACAGCTTTCTGCCAATTTTGAAACTTTTGTGTAAATTTTAACGCGCTCCAGAGCGTAAACCGTTTGTCTGAAAGAAAAACTCCTGAACACATGACTTGTAAAAGATTTAACGTGGTATATTTTTGCATGGAAAGAGTTTTCTCAAAAAGTGCGTAGTTTCTAAGTGAAGAGATAGAAAAAACAGCTTTCTGCCGATTTTGAAATTTTTGTGTAAACTTTAACGCGATCCAGCGCGTAAATTGTGTGTCAGAAAGAAAACCTCCTAGACACATGACTTGTAGAAAATTGAACGAAGTATATTTTGTTATCAAAATACTTTTCTTAAAATGCATAGTTCCCGAGTTGTAAGTGAAGAAGTTGGAAAAACAGCTTTCTGCCAATTTTGAAACTTTTGTGTAAATTTTAACGCGCTCCAGAGCGTAAACCGTTTGTCTGAAAGAAAAACTCCTGAACACATGACTTGTAAAAGATTTAACGTGGTATATTTTTGCATGGAAAGAGTTTTCTCAAAAAGTGCGTAGTTTCTAAGTGAAGAGATAGAAAAAACAGCTTTCTGCCGATTTTGAAATTTTTGTGTAAACTTTAACGCGATCCAGCGCGTAAATTGTGTGTCAGAAAGAAAACCTCCTAGACACATGACTTGTAGAAAATTGAACGAAGTATATTTTGTTATCTAAATACTTTTCTTAAAATGCATAGTTCCCGAGTTGTAAGTGAAGAAGTTGGAAAAACAGCTTTCTGCCAATTTTGAAACTTTTGTGTAAATTTTAACGCGCTCCAGAGCGTAAACCGTTTGTCTGAAAGAAAAACTCCTGAACACATGACTTGTAAAAGATTTAACGTGGTATATTTTTGCATGGAAAGAGTTTTCTCAAAAAGTGCGTAGTTTCTAAGTGAAGAGATAGAAAAAACAGCTTTCTGCCGATTTTGAAATTTTTGTGTAAACTTTAACGCGATCCAGCGCGTAAATTGTGTGTCAGAAAGAAAACCTCCTAGACACATGACTTGTAGAAAATTGAACGAAGTATATTTTGTTATCAAAATACTTTTCTTAAAATGCATAGTTCCCGAGTTGTAAGTGAAGAAGTTGGAAAAACAGCTTTCTGCCAATTTTGAAACTTTTGTGTAAATTTTAACGCGCTCCAGAGCGTAAACCGTTTGTCTGAAAGAAAAACTCCTGAACACATGACTTGTAAAAGATTTAACGTGGTATATTTTTGCATGGAAAGAGTTTTCTCAAAAAGTGCGTAGTTTCTAAGTGAAGAGATAGAAAAAACAGCTTTCTGCCGATTTTGAAATTTTTGTGTAAACTTTAACGCGATCCAGCGCGTAAATTGTGTGTCAGAAAGAAAACCTCCTAGACACATGACTTGTAGAAAATTGAACGAAGTATATTTTGTTATCAAAATACTTTTCTTAAAATGCATAGTTCCCGAGTTGTAAGTGAAGAAGTTGGAAAAACAGCTTTCTGCCAATTTTGAAACTTTTGTGTAAATTTTAACGCGCTCCAGAGCGTAAACCGTTTGTCTGAAAGAAAAACTCCTGAACACATGACTTGTAAAAGATTTAACGTGGTATATTTTTGCATGGAAAGAGTTTTCTCAAAAAGTGCGTAGTTTCTAAGTGAAGAGATAGAAAAAACAGCTTTCTGCCGATTTTGAAATTTTTGTGTAAACTTTAACGCGATCCAGCGCGTAAATTGTGTGTCAGAAAGAAAACCTCCTAGACACATGACTTGTAGAAAATTGAACGAAGTATATTTTGTTATCAAAATACTTTTCTTAAAATGCATAGTTCCCGAGTTGTAAGTGAAGAAGTTGGAAAAACAGCTTTCTGCCAATTTTGAAACTTTTGTGTAAATTTTAACGCGCTCCAGAGCGTAAACCGTTTGTCTGAAAGAAAAACTCCTGAACACATGACTTGTAAAAGATTTAACGTGGTATATTTTTGCATGGAAAGAGTTTTCTCAAAAAGTGCGTAGTTTCTAAGTGAAGAGATAGAAAAAACAGCTTTCTGCCGATTTTGAAATTTTTGTGTAAACTTTAACGCGATCCAGCGCGTAAATTGTGTGTCAGAAAGAAAACCTCCTAGACACATGACTTGTAGAAAATTGAACGAAGTATATTTTGTTATCAAAATACTATTCTCAAAATTCATAGTTTCCGAGTTGTAAGTGAAGAAGTTGGAAAAACAGCTTTCTGCCAATTTTAAAATTTTTGTGTAAATTTTAACGCGCTCCAGCGCGTAAACCGTTTGTCGGAAAGAAAAACTTTTAGACACATGACTTATAGAAAATTTAACGTAGTTTATTTTTCTACAAAACGACTTTTCTCAAAAAATGCGTAGTCTTATCGTTAGCAGCAAAAAACCAAAAAATAACATTTGCTTCTGCAGTCTTACAATTTTCGCAAAAAGAACTCTTTTACGAAGTGTCATCAAAGTTTAAATTTGGATTTAGCATCAATAAATATAATAATATAATATAAAGCACAATACGAAAAAAGACACTTCTACATTTTTTTCCCGCCAATCTTCCATTTGACTGGACTATTATGTGTGGCCCTGTATCTGCTCTAATGCACGACTATGATGGTTCCTACACCTTATGTCTTGAATAAGTGTGCTATGTATCGTTTTGAGGTTAGGATTTAGAAGCTACCGACTTACATCAGAGGTAGGGCTTTTCTAATTACGAGATACGAGAGTTTCGACTACATTTAATTAGAGAAAATTAAAACTTCGATAAAATCTATTTGTTTTCAATTAAAACACATTAGCGATTAATTTGGTATTGAATTAGTTCTCCAAGCTTGACGCTTTTAACCTAAATGGAAATACAAGTACCTACTGGAAACAATTTTTGCCAATTTAAAATCGTATCTTGCCGAAATTTACTGTTTTAGAATTTAGTAACTACATAGGCCGGACATGGATGCCGACCTTATTATCTGGAGTAGTGGTACACCTAATTACTTCGTAGGGCACGTTAAGCCGCCGACTTAAGCTAACCCATAATTATTATTAGTTTAACGTACCTCCAAACACCACTATTATCAGTTTCTTTAATTTGATTAGTGAGATGTTCTAACATAGCGGCGTTAACAGCAGTATACCATTCTAAAATTTCTTGCATACTGCTCTCTTCCGCACTAATTTTTTCCCTGAAAAAATAAACATAACACCCTTAATTCGAATTAACGTTAATTCTTGGAAATCTACCTTATTTCATTTAGGCGTGTTAAAAAGGACATCTTGTTGAGTTCGACTATATGTCCGTCGTTTTGTGTCATTTCAACTTTTGGAAAAGCTAACATATTGTCTAGGGCCAGATCGGTCAGTTCGAAACGTTGCGTTATATTGATACTGAAGAATTAGAAAATAAATTAGTTTGGCGTCTATTAGAAAGCTGGTTGTGCACTTATGTTCCAAACGTACGGATGGTACAGTGAGGCTCATTAGGTATAATAGTAGGTAGTATATGCGGGTTCTGTCCCAATTTGCGTATTCCGTGGATAAAACCGCAAATTATCCGCGGAAAACCACCACATAGGTAATTTTATTTTGCGGAATGTGCAAATTGGGACTGAACTCGTATAGATTATTAACTACCCGATGACAAGAGAGCTGCAGTAGTCGCAGCTACTTGACCACCCGGGAGAGCACGCCCCTGCTCTTTAAATTTATCTAATTGGTGTTTCGATAAGTCATTATTAGCAGCTAGTGCCATTTGCAGTTTATAAACATTACCTCAAATTGCTCCCATTTGTGTACATGTAGAAAGCAACTTCGGAACGTTCCAGTTGCATGTAAGTCACAACTTTTCCCAACTCCGTGGCGATGGTGACCTTAAAAAGCGCATTAAATCTCAATTAAGGCGCAAAGTAATTTACTTTCGAATTATATCACAAGAACAGCCCTACAAATTTACTTATTGTGAAGGTATTAGAAAATATCGATTGTTACTACTTTTTCCGCTACTTATAATAGATTGGGGTGCTCCAACGCTACTTCGTTTGTTTCGTTCTTTTTTTTATTTTGTTTCAAATTTTGTAATATTGAAAAAAATTGGCTCGTGAACGACGAATGCTATTAATTATATCCAATTACTTTGTCTCAAACAAACGGATAGGTCAATAAGCTTTTAGACAGGCCTATCCCTTTGTTAACACCAATAGTCAATATTTACTCAGACGCCATAATAGGTAACACGAATTTTTTTAACATCGTTTTGTTATTTAACACAAAACTGCAAACTGCAAGGACTGTTTCGCTAAAAGACTCACCTGCGTTTCCACATCTGTAACTTCTTGCCTATGCACCATAATATTGTTCAAGATAATTGCGGTTTGTACAATGAGAGCTAAAATTGGAATAAACGGCAAAATAAGCATTTGAAATAGGTGAAACCTTCTTCCTTTTCCATGCGCCGGATTTGTCTTCTTACCCCAACAGGGGTAACTTTTTTGGGCCAACGACACATCTTCGGAACTCAACGATCTCACCGACGATGTTTCCGCCTGCGTCGAACTGTTCGATCCTTGTTTTAACATACCTGTAATTAAACAAAACTACAATAAAAGCTCAACTTCCACCTTCCTTTTAAAAACACCCTATAAGTATGCACTAAATTCATATAAATTAACATTGGGGATTTTCGTAAATGGAACTGCCAACAATGTTAAAATTTGAATGGCATAATCTTTAATGTGTTTATCAAGAAAAATGAGGACGAAAATTGAAAGTTTTTAGTTAGAATTTTACGAGCGTACAGCTTTGCGAAAATAAATAAAGTAAATTGATTAACTAATAGCGCTATTAAATAAAGTAATTAAATATGTCTGCACAGAACTAACTTTGAAGTTTCAATTATTTAGCTTAATTAGGACCTAAACTTAAAAGCAATTAAAAGTAAATAATATGAAGTGTAACAAAGTAACAAAAATGGATTCAAAGGAGGAAGGGTTCCGTGTAAATATACTACCGGCTATACAAAATGCAACACTCGATGAAAGTAAAATGTATTGTAATTAATTTTTAGTCAATAAATTGAGTAAGTATCGAGTATTGGATAAAGATACGAGGGGCATTCCAAAAGTTAATAAAAGCCGTTGGTAGCTCCGATTAGAGTTTCGCTCTTGCAGCGTTATCTATTGTTTATTCTCGACTGTTTACATAATTTGTTTAGATAATAAGCGTAATAATTGATTTAAAAATTAACTAATTATTTCGAGCAATAATAATACGCCCATAATAATATTTAAAGAGCTGATGCAACTTGTACATACTAAAAAATGGAATAATTTCCAAAAACGCCTACTTATAATATAGGATAGGCTACACATTGTACAACTAAGTATGGCGTCTGGCCTCAATATACTGACCCCTGCCCACGGTTGTTTGTAGCGGTCGTAAGTAATATTGAATGATAAAAATTTTATTAAAAATTAATTTGGGGTCTCTTTAAAATTTATTGTTGTAGTTCTGCACTATAAAGACACTTTCTACGAGATTGTTTCGACTTTAATTTGTAAAGAAATGAAAAATAACCGTTATAGGCACTATCAACTTTTATTTCTCATCATATTATTATTTGTAATGCCGTCTGTAGTAGATATTGCTCTACTATATGCAATAACATTGCAAATGACAATTAAGACCGGCCGCCTGCTACTCGGGGCGGCTTTCCTAGAGAGTGGCTCGAGAAGGGTGGATTTTGCTCTTTTCAGCTTCTTCGTTTATAACTCAAAAACTACGTACTTTAAGAGAAAAATGTGTTTACACAAAAATAAAGTACAACAAATTTTCTACAAATTATATCTTTTGCGTTTTTTTCCAAGTCATATCATTTAGGCGCTAGAGGGCGTTAAAGATTGACAAAAATTCAAAAATTGACCTTAAAAACTGTGTTATCGCTTATAACTCAAAAACTATGCTCTTTTTGACAAATGTGTTTGTATACAAAATTAAAGGATATTAAATTGCCTACAAATTAGTTTTCTTAGACTTATTTTCTTAAGCGAATAGTTTAGGTGCTAGAGCGCGTTGAAGTTTAGTGTAATATTTGACGTAGTAGTAGTCAGGGGAGGGGGTAGAGTGCAGAGTACTAAAATACAAAATTTCTGACGTTTATACGTTTATGATGCACGCTGAAAAAACATGGTAAAGGAGTAGTAACACATGCTGTCTCCCACTCCTTGAAGGCTACTCGAGAAAGGTGGAATTTTTCTTCATTTGTCAGTTTTTCACTTATAACTTCAAAACTACACACTTTTTGAAAAAATGCTTTTATATAAAAGTAAACTACATAAAAGTTTCTACAAATTATATTTGGTAGGCTTTTACTTCAAGTAAGCGATTTAGGCGCTACAGTGCGTTAAACTTTGACAAAAGTTCAAAAATCAGTCAAAAAACTGTTTTTTTTTGTTTATCGCTTATAACTCAAAAACTACGCACGCTATGAGAAAAATGCATTTATTTAAAAATAAACTATATACAATTTTCTACAAATTATATTTGATAGGTTTTTTCCTCAGGTAAACGATTTAGGCACTACAGTGCGTTAAAGTTTGGTAAAAATTTCAAAATCAGCCAAAAAACTGTTTTTTTGTTTATCGCTTATTATTAAAAAACGACGCACTTTATAAGAAAAAATTTTTATGTAAAAATAAACTAAATTAAATTTTCAACAAATTATACTTCAAAAGTTTTTTTTCTTGAGCAAATGGTTTAGGCACTAGAGTGCGTTAAAGCTTGACAAAAATTCAAAACTCGGCTAAGAAACTGTTTCATCGCTCATAACTCAAAAACTACGCCCTTTAAGAGAACAGTGTTTTCATACAAAAATAAAGTGCATTCAATTTCCTACCAATTAAGTCTGCTTGCTTTTTTTCGACAGACGAACAGTTCAGATGCTAGAGAGCGTTGAAGTTTAGCGTATGTTGAACGTAGCGTGTTCGGGGAGGGGGGCAAGTTAGTGCACATGTACTAAAATACAAAATTTTTATCGTTTACGATGCAGGCTGAAAGAGTATAGCAAAAGAGTAGTAAAACTGTCCGTCTGCCGTTCCTAAAGGGCGGCATTAACTTGGGAGCGCCTCGAGAAGAGTGGTTTTTCCTCCTTTTTCAGTTTTTGCTTATAACCTCAAAACGACACACTTTTCGAGAGAAGTGCTTTTATATAAAAGTAAAGTACATCAAATTTCCTACAAATTGTATCTAATAAGTTTTTTCTCAGATAAACAATTTAGGCGCTAGAGGGCGTTTAGTTTAGGCAAAAATTCCCAAATCAACCAAAAAACTGTTTTTTTTGTTTATCACTGATAACTCGAAAATTACGCACTTTTCAAGAAAAGTAGTTCTATACAAAAATAAAGTGCATTCAATTTTCTACAAATTATTGCTCTTGGATTGTTTCCGTCAAACAAGCAGTTTAGGTGGTAAAGCGCGTTGAAATAATGCTCCTCAAGAAGAGTAAGTTTTTGGGGGCAAACTAAACGATAGAGTAAACGTAAAATTTGTACACCAAAAAATTTCCAAAAGATTTTAGACATATTCTGACAGACTATTTAAATGCAGACTTTGTGATTGCAGACTCGTTTTAAATTCTCTTGGGATAGGTACCTACAGCTGGAGCCGTTCGACGAGTTAACAGATAGGTAGACAGACGGGTGGACGAATAGAGTAGCTAATAGACGAGCAAGTGAAGGGACTAAATGACAGATAGACGGGCGGATAGTCTACTAAAATAAAGTGGTGCGTAAAAGCAATGTCGAACAATCTCATTTTGCGTGAATAATCAAACCTCACACTCAAATAGGGACAATGCGGACTTTCGTGAGGAACTCGATAAAATAGGGATGTGAACGTAACGTATGCAAATGTTCTATATCGATGACAGTAAATCAATATTTGAAATCAGTTATGCACATGTAAGGTTTGTGCAGTGACAATTTGCTACATAATCTAATAATGCGAAATTCTAAACTAAACTGGAAGTGTAGATCAGTAGAGATATTCGAGCTCTGAATAGTTTTGCGAGCTCAAAAATGAAAAATACGCAAAAAGTGTATTTTAATTGAAAATATTGGACTCTGTTTTAAAATTGCATTAATTAAAACCGCGTCTTTTAAATATATATTTTAAAATTAATCGAAGCAATTATGTTCTTATGTAAAACCCAATTACTGAAACGAAAAGTACTACAAAGAATTTCTAATTTTCGAGTAAAAACTTTTAAACGAACAGGTACAACAATGTACATAATTGGTTTTCGGCTAAATTCGTTTATAATAGGACAAATTTTAGAAGTAATTCTCCCGTGATTTATTTCTACTCAGTCGAACTCAACGGGTCAAGCTCACGATAAGAGATAAGGGTAATTTCATCAGTAAATTACATTAGACCTGTAAATAAAAGGACGTTCTCCTCTTTCGCTTTCTTTTGTTTAACTAAGGAAAATATTGATATTTTATTCGAGATACGCTTGAAATTGACAAAAAGGCTCTTTTCTTGTGGTAAGAGACTGTAAAGGGAGCGAGGAGTCATCATAGAACTTTCCCATTTCTCAACGAAAATATTTAAATCACTTTTCACTTTTTCATTAGATTTGAAATCGGATCAAACTCTTTTATTTCATTTTTTTTTAAATTTTTTTCAATTTTAGCATCCTGGATCCAAAAATGTAAAAATAAACTTGAATAACCGCGATGTGTATGTTATACATACGTTACTTATAAGTCAGCAAAAGCATTCGGATTACCTACTTCTGTTCCCGTTATGGCTCGAGCCCTTTTTAACGAGCTGTAAGGTCCATATAAATGATATAGAAATAAAAAACTCTTTTTGACTTTTCCGTTTCTTAAACGTACAGTTTTTCAACTAATACGTGGCTTTAAAAGTGTCCAAATCAAAAAATGAACGAATCGCGTAGCAAAGAAAAGAAAATTAGAAAATAAAACTATATCGGAATCACCAGGGACCGGGGCTTGCCCTAATTTATTACACTTATAATAGATCAAGTAATAATTTACAACCCCCAATACCCCAGTTGATATTTCCAGAACAGAAATAAAAATTTGTATTCATTTTATGTTTCTAATTTCAATTACAAAGGTGTTATGTAATTTGAAATTTTATACGGAATAAATTACTTTTATAACAAGTTATTTGCAAAATGCAAGGAAAAACGACAACAAAAGAATTACCATATAAATTATTTTGTTATTTCGTGGTAACTTCGAAACGATGTGTGAATTTTTTAGTTGCAAACAGAGCCTATAAACCGTAGCAACGTAGTAATTACAAAAAATTTAGCTCCGGCTTACCAAAAATTACAGATATCGAAGAAATGTTCTATTGTAAGAATAGTTTTCTAGGATTCTAGGAAAGCCGATTTTGAGAAAATCCGTTTTAAAATTTTAGCCAACTTTGGTCTTTTCAAAATAGTCAATTTTGAACTTATTTTAAAAATCGACTCTAACTAAACGAAAGCCTTATACTTTGCCTATACATTCCTGTTTTTAGATTTTTGTAATAACGATTATTTCTAAAGTTATAATAAAAAAACTATAAAATGAGCCAATCGCTATACTAGCCGCCATTTTAAATTTAAAAGTTTGAAAATCATTTTTTAAATTATAGCCGATATGTACTAACTTATAGCCTAGTTTAAATACTGTAGGCCAAGATTTTTCGAAATGCGACCAAAATAACCACTTTTATTTGGAACCACCCTGTATCGATTTCGTTATGTTTGTGACATCTGTGCATAAAACCAACATGTGAAACTAACGATGAGCCGCGTGTTACATACACGCGTACAGGATCATTTTTCTCTAAAAGAGTGTAGTTTTTGAGTTATAAGCGAGAAACTACCTAAAATAGTTTTTTGACTGATTTTGTCAAATCTAACGCGCTATAGCGCCCAAATTGTTTGTCTGAGAAAAAAACCCATTAGATATAATTTGTAGGAAATTAAATTAAATTTATTTTTGTACAGGATTACTTCATCTAAAAGAGACGTAGTTTTCGAGTTATAAGCGAGAAACAAACAAAAACAGTTTTTGGGTGATTTTAGAATTTTTGTCAAATTTTAGCGCGCTATAGCGCCAAAATTGCTTGTTTTGGAACAAACCTAGCAGATATAACTAGTAGAAAATTAAATTTACTTTATACTTGTATATTATTACTTCTTCCAAAAAAGGCGTAGTTTTCGAGTTATAAGCGAGAAACAAACAAAAACCGCTTTTTGGGTGGTTTTGGCATTTTTGTCAAACTTTAACGCGTTATAGCGCCCAAATTATTTGTCTGAGGAAAAAATCTGTCAGATATAGGTTGTAGAAAATTAAATTTACTTTATTGTTGTATAAAATTCCTTTTTACAAAAAAGGCGTAGTTTTTGAGTATAAGCGAGAAACAAACAAAAACAGTTTTTTGAGTGATTTTGAAATTTTTATCAAACTTTAGCGCGATATAGCGCCCAAATTGTGTGTCTGAGGAAAAAACCTGTCGGACATAATTTGTAGGAAATTAAATTACCTATATTTTTATATAAAATTACGTTTTACAAAAAAGGCGTAGTTTTTGAGTATAAGCGGGAAACAAACAAAAACAGTGTTTTGAGTGAATTTGGAATTTTTATCAAACTTTAGCGCGCTATAGCGCCTAAATTATTAGTTTGAGAAAAAGACCAGCCAAATATAATTTGTAGGAAATTCAATTTACTTTAAGTTTGTATAAAATTACTTTTTACAAAAAAAACCGTAGTTTTCAAGTTATAAGCGAGAAACAAACAAAAACCGCTTTTTGGGTGGTTTTGGCATTTTTGTCAAACTTTAACGCGCTATAGCGCCCAAATCATTTGTCTGAGGAAAAAACCTGCCAAATATAGTTTGTAGAAAATTAAATTTACTTTATTTTTGTATAAAATTCCTTTTTACAAAAAAGGCGTAGTTTTCGAGTATAAGCGAGAAACAAACAAAAACAGTTTTTTGAGTGATTTTGAAATTTTTATCAAACTTTAGCGCGATATAGCGCCCAAATTGTGTGTTTGAGGAAAAAACCTGTCGGACATAATTTGTAGGAAATTAAATTACCTATATTTTTATATAAAATTACGTTTTAAAAAAAGGCGTAGTTTTTGAGTATAAGCGGGAAACAAACAAAAACAGTGTTTTGAGTGAATTTGGAATTTTTATCAAACTTTAGCGCGCTATAGCGCCTAAATTATTAGTTTGAGAAAAAGACCAGCCAGATATAATTTGTAGGAAATTCAATTTACTTTAAGTTTGTATAAAATTACTTTTTACAAAAAAAACCGTAGTTTTCGAGTATAAGCGAGAAACAAACAAAAACCGCTTTTTGAGTGGTTTTGGAATTTTTGTCAAACTTTAACGCGTTATAGCGCCCAAATTATTTGTCTGAGGAAAAAACCTGTCAGATATAGTTTGTAGAAAATTAAATTTACTTTATTTTTGTATAAAATTCCTTTTTACAAAAAAGGCGTAGTTTTCGAGTATAAGCGAGAAACAAACAAAAACAGTTTTTTGAGTGATTTTGAAATTTTTATCAAACTTTAGCGCGATATAGCGCCCAAATTGTGTCTGAGGAAAAAACCTGTCGGACATAATTTGTAGGAAATTAAATTACCTATATTTTTATATAAAATTACGTTTTACAAAAAAGGCGTAGTTTTTGAGTATAAGCGGGAAACAAACAAAAACAGTGTTTTGAGTAAATTTGGAATTTTTATCAAACTTTAGCGCGATATAGCGCCCAAATTGTGTGTCTGAGGAAAAAACCTGTCGGACATAATTTGTAGGAAATTAAATTACCTATATTTTTATATAAAATTACGTTTTACAAAAAAGGCGTAGTTTTTGAGTATAAGCGGGAAACAAACAAAAACAGTTTTTTGAGTGATTTTGAAATTTTTATCAAACTTTAGCGCGATATAGCGCCCAAATTGTGTGTCTGAGGAAAAAACCTGTCGGACATAATTTGTAGGAAATTAAATTACCTATATTTTTATATAAAATTACGTTTTACAAAAAAGGCGTAGTCTTTGAGTATAAGCGGGAAACAAACAAAAACAGTGTTTTGAGTAAATTTGGAATTTTTATCAAACTTTAGCGCGCTATAGCGCCCAAATTGTGTGTCTGAGGAAAAAACCTGTCGGACATAATTTGTAGGAAATTAAATTACCTATATTTTTATATAAAATTACGTTTTACAAAAAAGGCGTAGTCTTTGAGTATAAGCGGGAAACAAACAAAAACAGTGTTTTGAGTGAATTTGGAATTTTTATCAAACTTTAGCGCGCTATAGCGCCCAAATTGTGTGTCTGAGGAAAAAACCTGTCGGACATAATTTGTAGGAAATTAAATTACCTATATTTTTATATAAAATTACGTTTTACAAAAAAGGCGTAGTCTTTGAGTATAAGCGGGAAACAAACAAAAACAGTGTTTTGAGTAAATTTGGAATTTTTATCAAACTTTAGCGCGCTATAGCGCCCAAATTGTGTGTCTGAGGAAAAAACCTGTCGGACATAATTTGTAGGAAATTAAATTACCTATATTTTTATAAATTTTAATAGTTTTTAGCTTTCTTGTGAATGATTAAAAATGTTTTGAAGATAATAAAGCCACTTTTTGAAACAAAAATATATAATATGACTAGTTTCGCCCTAAGGCTTCATCAGATAAAAAATAAATAAAAAATTACAAAAATTAAAAATAAAGCTTAAAAATCTGTAAAGGAAATAAATCAAAATTAGGTTAGCGAAAAGCATAAATTTTTGAAAATAAACTTACTATTATAAAAAACGGAGATGTGTCTTGTAAAATTTTTTGATATTCCCGCGTTAAATTAAATAAATTAAGGTTAAAAAATTTTTCAAGCAAATAAATGTGACTTTTATAGTGACGTTTATAATGTTTTTGAATTTTAAGTTGTTATGGGAATATTTAAAATAGAAAAGGGTGTCTAGTTTTTTGTTTAATGTATGTTTATTTGTTTTATTAGGTTAAAGTAAATTGAATTCAAGTTGTCAATATCGCTGCGATAATTTATAGAATTTTGATGTTTTTTAATCTCAATCATTTCTAGGTGTAAGCGTTTGTTTAAATTGTTTTCTTTTTGCAGAATTTTAGGTTCATTGAAGTTGAATTGATGTAAGTTTTGAACCGAGTGGTCGCTTAAGGCAGTATTTGGAAAATTTGGATCTATAAATTTTTTTTGGACAGAATATTTGTGTTGTTTTAGTCTTGCTTTAAAATTTTGTTTTGTTTGGCCGATATATGTGGCATTACAATCATTACAATTTATAGAGTAAACAATTTCTGAAGTGTCCAATAGTGGTGTTTTATCTTTTAATACTGAGAAAAATTTTTGGCCGATGGTGTTATTATTATAAAAAGCTGCTTTAATTTCAAATTTAGATAGTTCTCTTTCTAATTTGTTTGAAAGTGTTGGTACATAAGGTAATTTAGCGTATTTAGGTGGAGAAATAATATTTGAATTGTTAAATAAATTATCAAAACAATTTGGTTGTAAGTCAATTGAATTATTTAGTTGTGTAGATATTTTTTGAATTCGTTTTTTTATGTTTGTTTTTATGAAATTTAAAGGGTAGTTATTTTTTAATAAGATGTTTGTAATTATATTTAAATTTTGTTTATGAAATTTTTGATGTGATAATTGGATTGCTCTGTCAATTAAACTATTGATAACGCTTTTCTTGTATTTTGTAGTAGTAGCAGAATTGAAATTAAGATAGCGGTCTGTTTTAATAGCTTTGCGGTACCAATTTGTTATAAGTTTTTCAGTGTTATTGCGTATTATTGTTAAATCTAGGAAATTGAGAGTTTTATCGTTGTTTTCAAGTTCTAAAGTGAATTTAAGTCGAGGATGATAATTGTTGAAGGTTTTTAAGATTTCGTCTATTTTTGTTTGTTTTGTGGTGAGGAAAATATCATCTACGTATCGTTTGTAAAATGTTATATCGTTGTTTTTTTGTACATGTGTGTTTTCGAGATCACTTAAAACTAATTCTGCTATTGGTGAAGAAATTGGAGAGCCCATTGGAACGCCAAAAGTTTGTGAATATATTTTATTATTGAATGAAAAATATGTTGAATTTAGAATGAAGTTTGTTAATTTTATAAATGTGGATTGATCTATGTTTGTATGTTTTTCAATTTTACTCCAGTTATTTTTGATAGATTGGATGGCTAAATCTTTAGGGATATAAAGATTTAGGGATTTTTTGATATAATAATATTATATATTATTGTTAAACAATAATTTTATAACACCAAACGAATACAAACAACTAATCACACACAATAGCACAATACCTAAAATTTATGGCTTACCAAAACTACATAAAACAAACATACCATTAAGACCCATTGTTGCCTCATATACTGGCCCAACTTTTCATTTATCCAAATTTCTTACTAAAATCTTAACAAATGTAACAATCTTAAATAAATACAGCATTAAAGACTCTTGGAATTTCAAACAACAAATTGATGAATTCAAAATACCCCCTGATAACATCATGCTTTCTTTAGACGTTGTCTCACTATATACAAACATCCCTAAAGATTTAGCCATCCAATCTATCAAAAATAACTGGAGTAAAATTGAAAAACATACAAACATAGATCAATCCACATTTATAAAATTAACAAACTTCATTCTAAATTCAACATATTTTTCATTCAATAATAAAATATATTCACAAACTTTTGGCGTTCCAATGGGCTCTCCAATTTCTTCACCAATAGCAGAATTAGTTTTAAGTGATCTCGAAAACACACATGTACAAAAAAACAACGATATAACATTTTACAAACGATACGTAGATGATATTTTCCTCACCACAAAACAAACAAAAATAGACGAAATCTTAAAAACCTTCAACAATTATCATCCTCGACTTAAATTCACTTTAGAACTTGAAAACAACGATAAAACTCTCAATTTCCTAGATTTAACAATAATACGCAATAACACTGAAAAACTTATAACAAATTGGTACCGCAAAGCTATTAAAACAGACCGCTATCTTAATTTCAATTCTGCTACTACTACAAAATACAAGAAAAGCGTTATCAATAGTTTAATTGACAGAGCAATCCAATTATCACATCAAAAATTTCATAAACAAAATTTAAATATAATTACAAACATCTTATTAAAAAATAACTACCCTTTAAATTTCATAAAAACAAACATAAAAAAACGAATTCAAAAAATATCTACACAACTAAATAATTCAATTGACTTACAACCAAATTGTTTTGATAATTTATTTAACAATTCAAATATTATTTCTCCACCTAAATACGCTAAATTACCTTATGTACCAACACTTTCAAACAAATTAGAAAGAGAACTATCTAAATTTGAAATTAAAGCAGCTTTTTATAATAATAACACCATCGGCCAAAAATTTTTCTCAGTATTAAAAGATAAAACACCACTATTGGACACTTCAGAAATTGTTTACTCTATAAATTGTAATGATTGTAATGCCACATATATCGGCCAAACAAAACAAAATTTTAAAGCAAGACTAAAACAACACAAATATTCTGTCCAAAAAAAATTTATAGATCCAAATTTTCCAAATACTGCCTTAAGCGACCACTCGGTTCAAAACTTACATCAATTCAACTTCAATGAACCTAAAATTCTGCAAAAAGAAAACAATTTAAACAAACGCTTACACCTAGAAATGATTGAGATTAAAAAACATCAAAATTCTATAAATTATCGCAGCGATATTGACAACTTGAATTCAATTTACTTTAACCTAATAAAACAAATAAACATACATTAAACAAAAAACTAGACACCCTTTTCTATTTTAAATATTCCCATAACAACTTAAAATTCAAAAACATTATAAACGTCACTATAAAAGTCACATTTATTTGCTTGAAAAATTTTTTAACCTTAATTTATTTAATTTAACGCGGGAATATCAAAAAATTTTACAAGACACATCTCCGTTTTTTATAATAGTAAGTTTATTTTCAAAAATTTATGCTTTTCGCTAACCTAATTTTGATTTATTTCCTTTACAGATTTTTAAGCTTTATTTTTAATTTTTGTAATTTTTTATTTATTTTTTATCTGATGAAGCCTTAGGGCGAAACTAGTCATATTATATATTTTTGTTTCAAAAAGTGGCTTTATTATCTTCAAAACATTTTTAATCTATATTTTTATATAAAATTACGTTTTACAAAAAAGGCGTAGTTTTTGAGTATAAGCGGGAAACAAACAAAAACAGTGTTTTGAGTGAATTTGGAATTTTTATCAAACTTTAGCGCGCTATAGCGCCCAAATTATTTGTCTGAGAAAAAAACCTGTCAGATATAGATTGTAGAAAATTAATTTACTTTATTGTTGTATAAAATTCCTTTTTACAAAAAAGGCGTAGTTTTTGAGTATAAGCGAGAAACAAACAAAAACAGTTTTTTGAGTGATTTTGAAATTTTTATCAAACTTTAGCGCGCTATAGCGCCCAAATTGTGTGTCTGAGGAAAAAACCTGTCGGACATAATTTGTAGGAAATTAAATTACCTATATTTTTATATAAAATTACGTTTTACAAAAAAGGCGTAGTTTTTGAGTATAAGCGGGAAACAAACAAAAACAGTGTTTTGAGTGAATTTGGAATTTTTATCAAACTTTAGCGCGCTATAGCGCCTAAATTATTAGTTTGAGAAAAAGACCAGCCAGATATAATTTGTAGGAAATTCAATTTACTTTAAGTTTGTATAAAATTACTTTTTACAAAAAAAACCGTAGTTTTCGAGTATAAGCGAGAAACAAACAAAAACCGCTTTTTGGGTGGTTTTGGAATTTTTGTCAAACTTTAACGCGTTATAGCGCCCAAATTATTTGTCTGAGGAAAAAACCTGTCAGATATAGTTTGTAGAAAATTAAATTTACTTTATTTTTGTATAAAATTCCTTTTTACAAAAAAGGCGTAGTTTTCGAGTATAAGCGAGAAACAAACAAAAACAGTTTTTTGAGTGATTTTGAAATTTTTATCAAACTTTAGCGCGATATAGCGCCCAAATTGTGTGTCTGAGGAAAAAACCTGTCGGACATAATTTGTAGGAAATTAAATTACCTATATTTTTATATAAAATTACGTTTTACAAAAAAGGCGTAGTTTTTGAGTATAAGCGGGAAACAAACAAAAACAGTGTTTTGAGTAAATTTGGAATTTTTATCAAACTTTAGCGCGATATAGCGCCCAAATTGTGTGTCTGAGGAAAAAACCTGTCGGACATAATTTGTAGGAAATTAAATTACCTATATTTTTATATAAAATTACGTTTTACAAAAAAGGCGTAGTTTTTGAGTATAAGCGGGAAACAAACAAAAACAGTTTTTTGAGTGATTTTAGAATTTTTATCAAACTTTAGCGCGCTATAGCGCCCAAATTATTTGTCTGAGGAAAAAACCTGTCAGATATAGATTGTAGAAAATTAATTTACTTTATTGTTGTATAAAATTCCTTTTTACAAAAAAGGCGTAGTTTTTGAGTATAAGCGAGAAACAAACAAAAACAGTTTTTTGAGTGATTTTGAAATTTTTATCAAACTTTAGCGCGCTATAGCGCCCAAATTGTGTGTCTGAGGAAAAAACCTGTCGGACATAATTTGTAGGAAATTAAATTACCTATATTTTTATATAAAATTACGTTTTACAAAAAAGGCGTAGTTTTTGAGTATAAGCGGGAAACAAACAAAAACAGTGTTTTGAGTGAATTTGGAATTTTTATCAAACTTTAGCGCGCTATAGCGCCTAAATTATTAGTTTGAGAAAAAGACCAGCCAGATATAATTTGTAGGAAATTCAATTTACTTTAAGTTTGTATAAAATTACTTTTTACAAAAAAAACCGTAGTTTTCGAGTATAAGCGAGAAACAAACAAAAACCGCTTTTTGGGTGGTTTTGGCATTTTTGTCAAACTTTAACGCGTTATAGCGCCCAAATTATTTGTCTGAGGAAAAAACCTGTCAGATATAGATTGTAGAAAATTAATTTACTTTATTGTTGTATAAAATTCCTTTTTACAAAAAAGGCGTAGTTTTTGAGTATAAGCGAGAAACAAACAAAAACAGTTTTCAGAGTGATTTTGAAATTTTTATCAAACTTTAGCGCGCTATAGCGCCCAAATTGTTTGTCTTAGGAAAAAACCAGCCAGATATAATTTGTAGAAAATTTGATGTAGGTAGTTTATTTTGATACAAAAGTACTTTTCTCTAGAAGTCTGTAGTTTTGAAGTTACAAGCGAAAAACTGAAAAATGAGGAAAAGCCACCATTCTCGAGCCGCATACCGCCCCAAGTTAGTACTACCACTTGGCACTTGGAAATGGCAGACGACCTCTTTTACTACTCCTTTGCTATGCACTTTCAGCCTGCATCCGATTTTGGCTTGTTTGTTAATTTTTAACGTGCTCTAGCGACTAAACTGTTTCATTTGAGCAAAAACCTAAAAGATATAATTTGTAGGAAATTTTATGTAATTAGCTTATTCTCATAGAACAACTATTATTTTAAAGTGAGTAGCTTTCTAGTAAAAAAGCACTAAAAGAGCAACTATCACTCTTTTCGAGTCACCCCCACTCCAAGTTAATGCTGCTACTTTAGAGTTGTGGAGGGTCGGTTTTACTACCCATTTTCAATGTTCCTTCAACCTGCATCGTTAAAAAGTTTGTACTTTAACGTTTAGTGAAAGTGCTAGCTGCTTCCAGGACTATTATAAGGAGTAGGAAGTAGGAGTTGGTATCAGATAAAATTTTTGATGTATTCGATTAATTTTGAAGTGTAAGTGAGTGTAAACAAGTTTCTTTCTATTAAAAAAACCGTTACAAAGTATTGCTCTAAGTGCTTCTCCGACCATAATGTAACCCACTAAAATATCGCGTTCTATTATAATTTGTTTACATTATTCCTCGAAGGCGAATGAGGTGGTAATGCTAGGATTATTTTTTTTCTATTTGCTTTTTAATTAAAAAGAACCAACAACAACACGTTTCAAATTTTGTTGTCTACACCTTGCCCAAAATGAGAACAACTGTGTAAATCTCGATTCAGGACTGCCCCTCAATGCGAATATTCTTACACCACCCTGTATAATGGGAAAGTAAATGAAGTCTCAATCGAAAATGCACATTGTTACAATTTTATAAAAAAAAAGAAATGTCGCTTTAGCGCGCGATTTAAAACTTAAACAGCTCGTTCCAGATCCTCCGCACAGGCACTTTCTTTTATTAATATTTCAAACCCCGATTCTTTCGCAACAGAGTATAATTAGTAAAGCGTTAAGGCTCGAAGCTCTCTACGAGTTGATTAAACAATTACGAAGTTTAATACGATGTTAAAAGTTAATAAAACTTAACTCAATTTACGAGATGTAATTTTTAATTTACCGTCGAGTTGTGTAACTTAAGTATATACTTTGTTTAATGAACAGCAGATAATCTGCTGCTGCGATAATAAAAATAACGCGCTCGACGTCTTCATTTCTTCGATAGTTATTTTCAGCTAAATTATTTTATTTTGCCCCTAATAGAAAAATAATTGATGTATTTTCTTTATATTACTAGGGACTATTATTTTTGGTAGTAAGAAAATGAGGATTTTATTGGTAGGAAATTGAATTTAGGTTACCTATACAGTTTGGTCAACATGTCCTCGCTTACAAAAATACAATGAAAATTTATTTTATAGGGAAGGAGGGCGAGCTAGGCTAATCTTTTACCATCTCAAATCTTTTTTATTTTTTACTAAGTTTAACACTTGGTATAGGTGTACATGGTATAGTAATTAAAACAATTATTTTTGCATTTATTATACGACAAGATTTAATTAATTACTATTTTTTTAAACAAAAGCGCAACTTTAATTTTTCAATATTATTATAATTTATAATAACGAGGCGCCCCTAATTATTAATTATCATACTCACTTATAAAGATTTTTGCTTTCTCTCGTTTTCAATTATGTAAAATTGTAATAGGTGGTAAGCTAAAACCACACTTGATTCAATTAATTTATTTAAAAAATTTAATTTATTAATTAAATAAATAACTTTGTCACTCTGATACGTGATTTATTACCCTATTGCAGTTTTTACAAAGATTTTTTAAGCAAAATGGCAACAATGAATAAAAATGTATTGAATAAATTAGTGTACATATCAACTTGCAATAATATTACAAATGTTAACCTTCCAGTGGTCGCGTGAAGTTTTAAGACACGAGTAGTCGCGTCGGTCTCAGAGACCACATATTTAATTTGCTTTCAAAAATATATTGTAAAACATTTTTCTCGGAATTATTACATATTTAGGTGTTTCAGCAAAACAATAAATTAAACTAAAATTAAAAATTTAATTGACTTGGTCTATTTTTCCAAATCTTATTTACGATTTTGGAAAAAAATCAATTTTTTAAGTATTGCGATTTTAATTTTTTTCCCTCCGTTTAATGCATTTGAGAAGGTACTTAGAAGAGGGGGGGGGCTACGCATGTGTTTTACAAATTGGTGCTTATAAAAGTGTTTATGCGGTCTCACAGACCGGACGCGACCACTGGAGGGTTAATTAGAAAAAAATATTAATTATTAAAATTTTGACCTTCAAAAAATTGTAACTTCGGCTCTGGACATAGTAAGCAAACCCAACAACGGTGTTTATTTTATTTTATTTTATTTTATCTTTTTACGTCCGCATCAACGACTATGGTTATTAGCAGGTGGTCCTGGTGGTTCCAAACCACCAGGACCAGGGCATTTGACACATGGAAACACTCCAGTGGTGTCAGTCGGTTTTGAACCGGCGACCTTTTGCATTCGCAAGCGACGATGTTTGCCGCTAGACCACCCCGGTCCTACAAAAGTGTTTAATGAAGAACTTTAATAATATAATATCTACAATATAACCCAAAACGGCTGATGTAGCCATAACAGGACTTTCTTGTATACGTTAAAAATATTTAAAATGATATTAGAAATAGTACCTAACAATAGTATGCTCAGAAGCTCTTCCTAATTTCAAAAAACTATAATTATACGGGGCGCTTCCATTTGAAATAGGAAGGAAACCTCATTTCCGGTTAAACCGGAAGTCAAAATATTAAATTTTTAGTATCACTAAATAGATAGTTTTGCAGTCATTTTAAAAGACTTAAAATATACAGGGTATTGTATTTAAAATAGAAAAGGTAACTCCATTTCCAGTTAAACCGAAAGTTAAAGTTTAGCATGGTTGGTATCAGTGGACAGCTAATTTTACGATATTTTAAAATATCACAAAATATACAAGGTGTTTTAAAAAATACCTTTTATATGGTCAATTTTCGGTTTAACCGGAAGTGATTTTTAAACTGAAATTGTAACAAATAATAGAAATTTTTGTAAAAAATTAATATCCTAACCTCTAAATTACAAATTTTAATTACAAAAGAAATTAGGAATTTTTGAAATTTTGACCTTCAAAAAATCATAGGTCCGGATCTGGTTATTGAAAATGAACCAAACAACCGTGGTTATTTAAAAACTTCAATATCTACAACATATCCAAAAATAGACAAAATGACCGCAGCCAATTTTGAGAAAATCTGTTTTAAAATTTTAGTCAACTTTGGCCCTTTAAAAGTAGTCAATTTTGAAATAATTTAAAAATCGACTTTGACGAAACTAAAGCCCTGTATTTTGCCTATATCTTCCTGCTTTTAAATTTTTATAATAATAATAATCTCCAAAGTTATAATAAAAATACTAGAAAATGCGACGATCGTTATACTGGCCGCCATTTTGAATTTAAAAATGTGAAAAAATATTTTTTTAGTTGGGGCCGATGTGTACTAACTTATAGCCGAGTATAAATACTATGGATTAAGATTTTCCTAAATGCGACCAAAATAACCCTCTTATTTTGGGACACCCTGTATCGATTTTGTTAAAAGCTTTATTTGTCGACAAAATTTTGTTAAAGTGGTCGAAACCAAATTTCAACAAAATCGTTTCAGTAGTTTTTATTTGACGGCGTTACACACATCTACACACGCGCGTACAGGACTGTGCATGGGACCGAAATGTGACACTAATTATTAAAATACCTCTTGAATAGTATAGACAAAGTGATCGAAATTATAAAACAAATTTTTTTTCCATAACGCTTCTAAAATTATAGAGAAAAATATTAAAAGTTGAGTTTTGAATTTTTGGCTTTAGAATCGTTATTTGGAAAGATATTCAAAAACTGAAAATACCAATAAATTGTATTTTTTCAAATAAAACAGTTCAATTGTTTTTTGCAGATATGGAAATTCAGTTTCAAACAAAATATTTTATTATTTTTATTTTTGAGTTTATTGCGGTTATTTTATTGACATGATATACATTTTCAAAATCATATCTGATGGCGTAAAAATTTTAAATGGCCCCCATACGAGAAACTACAGTTAGTATCGATATACAACAAACTAAGAGTGATGATGATAGTTTATTAGCATTATCTGAAAGAAAGTATTTTCATTTTTTGAATATTTTTCCAAACAACGATTTTAGGACCAAAATTGAAAAAAGCCAATTTTTTAATTTACCGCCATATTTCAGAAACGTTATGGAGGGGGTAAATTTTGTTTTTTGATTTTATTTAGGCTTACTTAAGTTAGGAATCATTTTACTCATTTAATCATCTCTATACCTTATTATAAGCGACATCCTGTATACCTATCTTCTTTATACTGTCTGTCTCTCTATATATTTGCCCGCATTTTCTACTTGTTTGCTCTTTCGTTTTTTATCTACACCCCCCGCCCGTCTTATATTTGAAACTATTTCCCCAATCTGTGCACTAGTTCTGTGAAAAACAACCGACACCCTGTAAAATATTTTTATATCACTTTTCGTCACATTTTAAAAGTGGCTAATTATGCTTTTGTGTGAAAAATATCACATTATTAAATACAAATTGGTGTCACATTTATGACACGACACACTATATTGACGTAGTTTCGAGTTTTAATTAAAATGAAGAGCGAAAACGACCAATACGCGCTTTAATTAATTTTTTTATTCTCCCTGTCGCGAAGGCACACTTGTTGATTGTTTTGATTGAGTATTAACAAGAAAAACTTTTCTTTTAATGCGCCACAAAGCTCGTCAATTAAAAAATTTCAAGTCGTCTCGATTAATTTTGCGTGTTACTCTTTTTTACCCCTCTCCAACATGTATTAATTATTTTTCCGTTTAGAAATTAATTCTGGACAAATTTGAAAAAATGTTCAGGACTCACCTGAACGATACTTTTTGATTACTCGTCCAATTTCAAAGTTCACTTTTTTGTCGAGTCTTGTGTTATTAGGGTGACTTTTTTAAACAACCCGCAAACATCAATTCATCGATAATAACTGAAGCGGTTCGGCACTTTGCACTACTTTCAGGCGCAAGTTTTTCCGACCGACAAGTTTTGTAAGATGTAAAGTTCTCAGCGCGCATCTCCAGATTCTATACATTACGTAAGAATCTTCTCCAAAACTGCATATTTATATGAATATTATTATCGTTTATTTCTCCGGGCTATTTTTGTTTTTACAGAAAATTGGATGAGTTGTAATAGAAAATACTTATTTTAAATTCAGCAGATATACGCTAACAAGCCATCTCGGCGTCCTTTTTTGCGCGAGAAACAGAAAAAAACGATTTTAAGATAAATATAAACGTTTTGGACTTTTAAGAAACACCTAAACTTAAGTGCTACTTATGTATAATAAAATATACAGGATGGCCACTTTTCAATTACTCACTAATGGGGTAGTGGGGTCTCATAGGCCATAATAAAAATAAATATTGCCGTTTGTTCTACAATCACAACTCCCCCATCCAAAGTAGGCATCGATTTTTAGTTAATACCAAACGTAGATTATATACAGGGTATTTAAAATTTGTTGTGCAACATGGGTATTTCGCTTCTATAAAAAGCTCGAGCATATGTTTAAATTTGGCGGAGTTGCAAAATTCAGTGCTGACAAATAATTCGAAAAAAAAAATTTCAATAAATTTACACGTTATTGCGAAAACTAAAAAAAAATTTTCATTTTCTTTTTTTACTTGTCAATCTTTATAATTCTGTAAGAAGTTTTCATTACCACTTTTTAACCTGCTTTCGAATCCGTAATCACCATTTCGATTAATCGATTTGTTCTTGATCTTTTAATGCCAACTTTATTTTTTCTACAGTATTGTATTTTTTTACTAAATGATTTATTTTTAAATTCTAATGCAACTATGTGTCACTTACCCGTTTGACTTAATTTAAAAACAAAACATTGTAGGCACAATAAATGCAAACTAACTTTGTCAGTTGTTTTTGTTTTTTTGGCGTTGTTTGTTATAGTATTTTGAAAATACTATAATTTTGAAAAAACATTAGAAAACCAAGAACAAATCAACTACCTAATTGAAATTGTGACTACGGATTCAATTAAAATGTGTTTACGTAATTAACAAATTATTAACAAATAAAAACGATATAGCTAAAAAAAAACATGAGAATTTTTTTTTTAGTTTTTGGCAAAAACACGTAAATTTATTCGAAATGTTTTTTCAGATTACTTGTGAGCAGCAAATTTAGCAACTTTGCCACATTTAAACATATGGTCTAGCTCTTCAGATAGGCGAGATCCTCATGTTGCACCACGAATTGCAATCACCCGGTATGTAAAATTATTGGAATAAGTCTGAAATATGAAGTCTCAAATCTGAAGTCTGAAGTCTAAAACCAGCATGAAGTTGGAGGGTAAAGACTGAAGATTGAAATCTAAAGTCTGAAGTGTGACGTATGAAGTCTGAAGTCTGAAGTCAGTCGACTAAAAACACAAGTTTGAAGTTTGAATGTAAAGTTTGAGGCCAGTTTGAAGTCGGAAGAGTAAATGCTGACGTCTGAAGCCAGTATGAAGTCGGAAGAGTAAAGGCTAAAGTAAGTTAAAAGTTTAAAATCGGAAATATAAAGTCTGAAGTCTGGAGTCTGAAATCTTAAGTCAGAAATCTGAAGTTTTAGTCTGACGTCTGAAGGATGCAGTCTATAGTCTGAAGACTGAAGTCTGGAGGCTAAAGTCTGATATATAAAGTCGGGTACCAAAAGCCTGAAGATCTAGTTTGAAGTCTGAAGTCTAATATCTAATGTTTAAAATGTGAATTTTGAGGTCTGGAGTCTGAAGTCTGAAGTCTAAAGTTTAAAACCAGCATGAAGTTGGAGGGTAAAGACTGAAGATTGAAATCTAAAGTCTGAAGTGTGACGTATGAAGTCTGAAGTCAGACGACTAAAAACACAAGTTTGAAGTTTGAATGTAAAGTTTGAGGCCAGTTTGAAGTCGGAAGAGTAAATGCTGACGTCTGAAGCCAGTATGAAGTCGGAAGAGTAAAGGCTAAAGTAAGTTAAAAGTTTAAAATCGGAAGTATGAAGTCTGAAGTCTGGAGTCTGAAATCTTAACTCAGAAATCTGAAGTTTTAGTCTGACGTCTGAAGGGTGCAGCCTATAGTCTGAAAACTGAAGTCTGGAGGCTAAAGTCTGATATATAAAGTCGGATACCAAAAGCCTGAAGATTTAGTTTGAAGTCTGAAGTCTAATATCTAATGTTTAAAATGTGAATTTTGAGGTCTGGAGTTTGAAGTCTGAAGTCTGAAGTTTAAGACCAGCATGAAGTCGGAGGGTAAAGACTGAAGATTGAAATCTAAAGTCTGAAGTGTGACGTATGAAGTCTGAAGTCAGACGACTAAAAACACAAGTTTGAAGTTTGAATGTAAAGTTTGAGGCCAGTTTGAAGTCGGAAGAGTAAATGCTGACGTCTAAAGCCAGTATGAAGTCGGAAGAGTAAAGGCTAAAGTAAGTTAAAAGTTTAAAATCGGAAACATGAAATCTGAAGTCTGGAGTCTGAAATTTTAAGTCAGAAATCTGAAGTTTTAGTCTGACGTCTGAAGGATGCAGTCTATAGTCTGAAGACTGAAGTCTGGAGGCTAAAGTCCAAAGTTTAAAGTCTGAAATTTTAAGTCTGAAGTTTGTAGTCTGAAGATTGTAGTCTAAAGTTTGAAATCTGAAGTTTGAAGTCTATAGTTTGAAGTATAAAGTTTGAAATCAGTCTGAAGTGAGTCTAAAGTCAGAAGTTTGAAGTTTGAATTTGAAGGTTAAAGCCAGTTGGAAGTCAGAGGGAAAAAGCTGAAGTCTGTTGTGCGAAGACTAAAGGTTGAAATCGGAAGTCTGAAATCTGAATAATTTCAGACTTTGGCAACTATGACAAATTTAAACATATAATCTTGCTCTTCAGATAGGCAAGATCCCCATGTTGCACCACTAATTTCAATCACCATATAGGTAAAATTATTGGAATAATCTAATTGAGTCTGAAATATGAAGTCCAAAATTTGAAGTCTGAAGTCTAAAGCTATCATAAAGTAGGAGGAAAGATTGGAGTCTTTTTTATTAAGACTGAAAATTCAAATCTGAAGTCTGAAGTTTGAAGTCTGACGTATGAAGTCTGAAGCCAGTCTGAAAAACTAAAAATGCAAGTTTAAAATTTGCTCCTGAAGTCTGAAGTTGGAAGTGTAAATGCTGACGTCTGAAGCCAGTATGAAGTCGGGAGAGTAAAGGCTAAAGTACGTTGAATGTAATTTACGTCTATTAAAAATAAAGTTTAAAGTCTGAAATTTGAAGTCTGGAGTCTGAAATCTTAAGTCTGAAGTCTGTAGTTTTACTCTGACATCTGAAGTGTAAAGTCTATAGTCTAAAAACCGAAGTCTTAAGTCTGAAATCTGAAGACTGAAATCTAAAGTTTGAAGTCTGATATCTGAAGTCTGATACCTGATGTTTGAAGTTTTAGCCTAAAGCCTGAAGTTTTAGAGTCTAATATCTGATGTCTAAAATTTAAATTTTGACGTCTGGAGTCTGAAGTCTAAAATCTGAAGTTTAAAGTCTGAAGTCTGAAGGCTCATGTCTAATGTTTGATGTCTGATGTGTAAACTCAAAGTTTTAGTCTGACGTCTGAAGTGAAAAGTTTATTGTCTGAAGACTGAACACCGCTTTCTGAACACTAGAAGTAAAGTCTGAAGTTTTAGTCTGACGTCTGAAGTGAGCAGTCTATAGTCTGAAGACTAAAGTCTAGAGTCTAAAGTCTCATGTCTAATGTTTGATGTCTGAACTCTAAAGGTTTAGTCTGACGTCTGAAGTGAGCAGCCTATAGTCTGAAAACTGAAGTCTAGAGTTTGAAGTCTGATATTTGATATAAGATGTCTAAAGTCTGAATTCTCAGGTCTGGTGTCTAAAGTCTCATGTTTAAAGTTTGATGTCTGAACTCTAAAGTTTTAGTCTGACGTCTGAAGTGTGAAGTCTATAGTCTGACGACTGAACACCGCTTTTTGAACACTAGAGGTGAAATCTGAAGTTTGTAGTCTGAAGTTTAAAGTCTAAAGTTTGAAGTCTAAAGTTTGAAGTATGAAGTTTAAAGTTTGAAGTTTGAAGTGATTCTGAAGGGCGGAAAGTCAGAAGTTTGAAGTCTGAATCTGAAGGATAAAAACAGTCTGGGCTAAAGGCCGAAGTCTGTCGTATGAAGACTAAAAATTGAAATCTGAAGTCTAAACTCTGAAGCCAAAAGTTTGAATAGCTTCAGACTTTGGCAACTTTGCCAAATTTAAACCTATGATCTAGTTCTTCAGATATGCAAGATTCCCATTTGCACCACGAACTTAAATCATCCTATATTAGGTAAAATTATTGGGTTAATCAAATTAAAAAATTTAGTTTTCATAATTTTATTACTACTGAAATTAGGCAAAAGCAGTTATTGCAAGATACATACAGTTTATACTAAAAAATTAATATCAGATAAAGAAGTTCTTGTAAAAAAGTTAATTTGTTTATTAAAGCAATGACTTTTTACCTTCAAAGAATCTATATTATTGTGACCTTACAACATGAAAAATATACAGTGTTAATTTTAATTAATGCACTTGGCCTACTTACGGATTAAATAAAAGCTGTTTGCATACATTTATCAACTGTGTATACCGGCGTTTTCAAGCCTCAATTATTAATAGGAGTTGGTTAGTTAGGTAAAAAATAAAAATAAACCATCATATATTGCGTATAAGCTTTCATGAAATAAGCAAGAAACTATGTATATCAGTCTTGGGGTAATTTTTAAATTTTTTTCGCAACGATCGTGAATCGTGAAGAAGAGATACTCTATTTGTAGTTTGTTAATAATGATAACGCAGAAGTAGAAAACTGTAGAAAATAGAAAAAATATTGCTATTGACTAGGAGTATTATACAATTTATTGTTTCTACGATAATTTATCTACACCGGAGTCACAGACGTTTAGTCCATCGCCAACACACGAAGCAAAGCCCATTAGATGAGCTATGACGTTTTGTTCCATCACGCCTGAGAAGTAATGAGCAGACGGGCCCTTAGCGTAGATTGCGACATCGTCGCCTCCGTGCGTCTCCGAGCCTAGAGGCCGTAAAGCTGGAAATTCGTAATTGTATTGGGCTGAAAAAAAATCGCTTTTATATAAGTTGGCAACTATGAAAAGATTAAAGCACGTACTAACATACTAATAGTCCCCAAAAGAATTTTATTGGTTTTGGTTGTAAAAATTTGAAATCGAAAGATTATTTTTCACGTTTATTTCGGAAAATATTAATTTTATAAAAAATTATTTCCAACAAAAGATATTTCTTCTGAAATTATCTACAACTTTTGTTCTTTGTATTTTCTTGCTAGAACTTGCTGTTAAGCCGTAAAATTCAATTTAAAATACAAAAATGGATTTTCCCAATAAACACAGCTACGCTTATTATACGTAAAAAATACGTCTACGTGGTGTAATAAACGTATCTCGTATATTTTTTAGACGTACAAAATTGGTATATTTTCTAAACGTATTTTAAAAATAACGAGTAATAATATACGGAAATGTAAGATATGTTTTATTACCAAAGGTAGTTAAAACTTACAGTTCTTATACGCTTTTACGACTACGTATATTAAATTAAAAAAATATACGTATATTTAACGTCTAAATTTATACTTAAAATAAACGACTTTTAAGTACGTATAAGATACGTTTAAAATACCTCAAAAATGATGTCCCAATACCTCGCAATATTAAAGGCCTTAACTTGACAGCTCAATGTGTTAAAAAAAATAAAACGAGAAGGGAGAGGAACAAAAATTTAGACTTTTTTGGAGAGACTATCATTCGCTAGTCAAATTTCTCAACATTGCCGTTTGACTAAAATTGTGAAAGGCCCTAAGAATATGAGTTGCCCGCGCCTCGCATATTTTCTGAAAGGTACTGAACACTACCACTATTAACTAATTACGTTAGTCGTTACTTACTCGTGTCGTCCAACGATAAATCGTACGGCTCGCTTTTAAAACCATTCCCATTCGCATAACTTAAAGTCGTATAAGGCAAGTCGTTACTATCCATTCCGGCAAAACCAAAAATATCATTTCCTCTCAAAGGATAACCATTTAAGGTCATCGTGTGGGCATGGTCCGCAGTCACGACAATCAAAGTTTCTTCCGGATTAGTCAACTTAACGGCCGCCTCGATCGCTTTATGAAACTCGATAGTTTCGTCTAGCGCGACGTGAGCCTTAGTCGCGTGATGCGCCACGTCGATTAAACCGCCTTCGACGAATAAAAAGAATCCCTGCGAACCTCTCGATAGGACTCTGATGGCAGTTTCGGTCATTTCGCGTAACGACGGTTTGAGGACTGGATCTCGTTCGAAATTAAACTTCGTGTGGTTCATTTCGAAGAGGCCCAATAAGAAGTCGGTTTCGGACGAGACGTCCAATAGGGCGCTTCTATTCGAGACGTATTCGAACGAAGTGCCCGTTTTTAATCGCTTCCATTCTTCGATTAAATCGGCGTTATCTGAACGGTAACCGCGCTCGTTGTTTTCGTCCGTTTGGGTGTTTGGCATGAATTTGCCACGTCCGCCTCCGAGAATTACGTTTAGATTTTGCCCGGTTTCGCCGTAAATTAAGTGAGTCGCTATGTCGGTGCACGAGTCTGTTTTTTGCTTGGCGTCTACGACGTCGGAATCGCATTCCCAGTCTCTGTTGGCCGTGTGGGCGTATACTCCTGCAGGTGAAGCGTGAGTTACTCGAGTGGTCGTCACGATTCCGGTTCTTTTGCCGTGAACTTGCGACCAATACGCAATTGAATAGACGTGATTACTACTGTTTTGCATAGCCTCACAGTCGTATTTTTCTACTGCCGCCGTTACGCCTATGGTGCCCTTGTTATTTTTCACCCCACACAAGTACGCTGTCGCGGAGCACGCAGAGTCGGCAACTTGGCTGTCGACGCAATAAGTCTAAAAATGAAATGGTTACGCTTACGCCACTGTAACAACTAACAACTGTTAGCGAGTAGGGCAACTTACTTTCGATAATCCGGAGTATGGAAATTTTTCGAAGGAAAATTGCGTCTCTTCTCCAGTTTGATTGCGCGTTTGTCCTAAGTATATCCGTGCGGCAGAAATCGTCGCAATTGACATTCCATCGCCCAGAAACAAAATTACGTTTTTTGCCTTGCCTAAAACCGCGCACGTTAATCAAAACGTATTTTAAGAAAACGTAACTTTACCTCTTATTAGCGGATTATTTAATTTTTGAACTATCGTTTCCTGTGCGGCTCCTACCCAATACTTCGCTTCTTTTTCGTCTGCATTGTACGTTTTTGAGTGTGGAGGTTGCTTTAAAACTTCGTTTTCGTTTTTCAGTTCTGAATTAAAATGAAAAAAAAAGAGCAGTTAAATTGTTTACATTTTCTGCACGATTAAACGCTAACCTTATTAATATTGAACTTGTGTTGAATAGCAATAACCGCGTGACCGCCTAATTGTTATGTTTTTTATTATAATTTTTTATGTTTTGTTGACATTGAATTATCGTCATTAAATTAATATTTGACTACTATGATGAAGTACGTAATTGACGTAGTTTTTCACTCGTGAAAAATACCATGTTCAAGTAATTTTCTCTAAAATACCGAGCGGATCTAAATACTAGATTAGTGCGAAAAAAGAAAAGAGGGACTATTTTTGTCGTCGCAGCAACAAAAATGATCCATATCGACTGAGCTCTAAGCAACTCGAACTAAGAACTGCAGATCAACTGACGAGCTAACCAATTGCGTTCAAATTATGAACTAATTTCAGTTACTTAATGCGCCTTAAAAGCGCCACAAGGCGTTTCTGTGACTTGAACTGTAGAACTATAGTTCAACGTTTTGTAAAACCGATCCTAAAGGGTACACCCGAGTCGAAAAAATGTAAAATGCACGTTGCAGACACCACCAGGTCATCATATCGTCAATTTCATTGTTAAAGAAGTTATTTAAGTAATGTTCATCGATTGTTAAAGTTGCGTGATGCGAATTTTGACGACTTAAAAATATGTTATTAAGAAAAAAAAACTTTCCAAACGACCTCGTACTCCCAAAAATGATGTTTGGCGTCACTTGTAAGCATTGTAAAGGATGAGTGCATTTAAAAAATGCTCAAATTGCAACAATTCCAGAAAAGTTTATTTTTACAAGGCTGAGAATACTCAATTATAGCTATTTACGATGTGAGTGAGATAAAACATCATTATCGCACGCATGTCGACGTGAGCTTTACCTCTTGGGTGGTGTGTGCACGTTTGCGAAGAAAGCGCAAAAGAATTACTCAAAACCGTTTGAAAAGAAACCATAGTACACGGATCTTATAGAGCAGGGCCGGCTCTGCAATTCTTATTTGAACCATTTGGAATTTCAAGCAGCCGTTTCTGAGATATTCGCACTGGAAAATTGAGTTGGACCGCTACTTTGCCCACTGCTCTGAACAACTCTCCACTTTGAGCGTTCATTGCTTGACTAGGGTGGGGATTAGCTCAATAGTGCATCACATAGTTTCTATGCAGAATTTTATAGTGAATAATTTTTTAATTTTATAATTAAAATTAAAATTAAAATTAAAATAATTTTAATAATATTTTCATCTAAAAACGATGGTTCCGTAGAGAAATGCAAAAAACTAAAATTATGTACTAAACTAAACCCATAGGTATCATCAAAGTCTCATAGCGATGTCTTCCGCTGTTCAAAAGTTCCTTAGAGGTCCTGGTACTTTTTGGACACACAACACAATACACTGACACCTTTATTTGTACGAGCAGGGCTTTTGAACCCTTTACGTTTAATTCCCGTAAATTTAGAGAATGGGCGATAGTTATTAGCAGTTTTGGTTAGGTTATGTTAGTGTTGAGTCAGGTTAAGTTAGGTTAGGTTAGACTAAGCTAGGTTAGGTACATCTCAATTACGCCGACCACATCCGGAACGCCACGGCGAGAGCGGCTGTCACGACGACACAGTTGGCGCGCATTATGCCCAACATGGGGGGACAAAAGACGACTAAGAGAAGACTGCTCGGCACGGTCGCGCAATCGATTGTGCTGTACGCAGCTCCGGTCTGGAGTTCAGCACTGGTCCATGACCGCAACCGGACCAGGATGCTCAGAGTTCAGCGGAAAATGGCTCTACGCATATCAAGCGCATATAAAACCACCTTGCTTGACGCTGCGCTGGTAGTAGCCTCGCTACTGAGAACAAAGGAGAGTCGTGGCAGCTCTCAAAGCGGGAGAACCTCTGAGCAAAGAGAACATCATAGAAGTGATGCTCAGAGGCCCAGAGACGTGGAAACTAATGACTAATGAAGCTGAACGACGCTAACGCTAAACCCTCGGAAGAAAAGCAAAAGAAACAAAGAAGAGTAACAGATAACATGACAGGTGCACTGTAGAAAGAAGTGCGACAGACTAAGTCCGGAACGACACCGAGGAAAAGCCAGCAGCTTTTTACGAGTAGGAATGGACGTAATGCCAACGCGGATACCCAACCTACAAGTAGGACAGATCGCAGAATGTGAGCGATCGGGTGTGGTTTTAGTGAGTCGAACGAAATTTAAGTTCAACCTCACACTACCTCTACAGAAAGTAAAGGTGTCTTTCTGAAGATTTCCACATCCGTTAAAAAAAAAAGAAAAAAGCTAGGTTAGGTTAGGCACTAATAGTTCGCTGCCACCATCAACGCGCTGATACTATGGTGGAGTAGCAACTCCACTGGACGGACTCAGACAAGTGTCTTTGGATGAAAACCCAACCTTCAACCATGGATGGAGAGGAATCACGAAGAGTTGATCTACCATCTTACGCAGCTCCTCACAGGTCAGGGTCGCTTCAACTACTACAAGCACTAAATTGGGAAATTAGCCACCCCCAATGCGATCACTGCGAAGACATCGACACTGCCGAGCACACTCTATTCAAGTGCTATCGACGGGAACAAAAGGAGTTCAAGGTGGAACAGACTCTGAGCGACGAGAAGATATAGAACGACATAATGCTCAGAGGTCAAGATGAATGGGTAATAGTACTCGAGCTCGCGTCGAGCATCTTAAAAGAGAAAGAGGAGATATAATGGCAACAGCAGCGCGAAGTAAAGCCCAAAATCTCTAAACACTAAGTTCTCCGAGCTCAGGATGTAAAGACGACGCTGAACGTACTACTAACCTCGGACGCTACGAAAAAGAGAGTAGAGATACAGACAGAACTGATGCACTATAGAAGTGCCGCATCGAGGAACAGCCATAAACTTTAGTGGGAAAGACTGGACGAAATGCTAACGCGGATTCCCAGCCTTCACGCTGGACAGCTCCTCTTAGAAAGTGAGCTTTCGGTTGTGATTTTAATGAGTCGTACGTTTCTTAGTCCAGCCTCACGCTATTGCCACAAAAAGTAGCAATGTCTTTCTGAAGATTTTCACATCGTAAACAACAAAAAAGGCTAGGTTAGGTTAGGTGAGAATATTCCCGATTCCAAACCGTTACCAATCATGGTAAGGTGAGCAAGTGAACATGGTTCCGATCGTCTCGCGTTCGCTTGATGGTAGCGTCGCCGTTCAACGACGCAAGGGGGTGGTCTTAAGCATTCTTACTCTGATATTGGCACTGTAAGCAAAGGGTTACCTTTTGGTGAGGTTTAATTTGCAGTGGCTTACGACTTAGCTAGGGAGTGATTAATTCTATCACCCTGCGCTCTATACCCTGGTATATCGATTGTCTGAACAGAGGGGGGGGGGGTCAGGAGAGTCCTATCCAATTTACTTATAAAGCAGGTTAGGTTAGGTTAGGTTAGGTTATCTTATGTTATGTTAGGTTAGGCTAGGTTAACCATCTTTATCATTTACCGTACGATTAGTTTAACATTGTAATCACACGGAGTAGGAGGCACAATGGATGACTTAATAAACTCACCTACTAACGATTTCACGCGATTTTATAAGCATTCGAATGTAAAATTAAAATATTTCCCAATTTCGACTCGTTACTCGTTACACTAAAACGAGATAGGGCCACAAGATGTACTTCGTCTGGATGTGACGATTATACTAGGCATGCTGTCGAACTACAACAAAGCGAGATTAAAGTTGTCGAAGAGCCTCGTTACATTTTTTCGTTTCCATGATTTTTATAATTTCGCCATCCACACGGTCACCGTGGTCACCTACTTATCACTTCAATGCGCGCCTTACCTCAAGCTACCTATTTAGAACGAAGCGCGAGCTACAGGGTTAGTTTAAAACGTGACAAAATTTATAATTCGGTGCAGTTTACAGTATCGGACTAAGAAAAAACTAGATGCAGTACTTAAGTATTTACTTGAAGTATTTTAATATGGCGCCTACATTATACTTTTGACCCTGTGGATAAAATGCGAGTCTTTAGCCCATTTACGAATCAGTGATGAGCGATGAGCGATGGGTACCAAAAAACAAATTGTCTACCCAAAAAGTGGGTAAATTGCGATGGAAAAAATTTTTTTTATAAACGTTGGGGGAATCCCTAATGAAATTAATTACGTCTTTTCAAAAAAGCGTATTACATAATCCAGGTTTTTTGATATACCTAGGTGCATTTTTTAGTGTTGAGTGATTTCTTTTTGCTCCATGCACGATTTGGAGATTTGCGTGTGGCAAAATGATTATGCAGTTCAGATTTGTATTCTAAGCTATAACTGACTCATTAGGTACCTCCTAAACAATGATTTGTTATTTTCATGTTGGAAATTAGTTAACAACACAGTATGATATTAAAAATTCTGATTTTTACAATTAATAAACATTATATAAGTACCCATATTTTGATAAATCCCAGATATTATACCGGAGGTATTTACCAAATCTTTATTGACCGGGCAAATGCCCATCACTGATACCAATTTCTTGTTTTAATTTTTGTTAACTTACAGTCCTAAAAGTATAATAGTCCTTACCTGTCAAAGCATTACTAATTGTATAAAGATATATAAATAAAATAATATTTTGAAACATTTTATTTATATATTATTACAACAAACACCACTAAACAATAAATGTTTTACAATTTAAATTATTTTATAGTTCGTTGTTTTTGTTAGTTACCTTTAATTTGTTCCCCACCAATTCAAATTTTACAAGACAATTCGGAGTGGGAACGTCGAGCGTCGCGTTTACTATTAAAGGTACATGCAAACGCGCTACCGTGACGTCACGAGAAAGATGCGAAAGTGCAAGAAAGCGCTTACCGGTACCAGGTGCGCACGGTTCCTATCGGAGTGTTTTTTGACTCGTTTTGTATTCCAAAACTGTTTTGAATTTTATTTACCACCAGGAACGGTTTCGAGCTTTCCAAATGTTATTTTTCGAACAGGTTGTGCGCTCGCAATACACTCTACTTACCTATCATTTCGACAACGTTCACTTTTTCTCTAGACGTGAAGAGTGCATAGCAACTACGACAGTTGTTGCACATCTTCATAAACTTTTCGTAAAGTTGAAGAAGCAACGATTAAAATTGTATGAATATTCATTACACGGATTTAATTCTTTAAAGTGCATTTGCATACAAACATAACAAATTTAATAAAAACGCCTAAAAAACAAAGCCGTTTGAAGGATGTGATTACAGTGCAAGCGTGCAGCGATTTAGCGCACTTTGTACGCACTGTAACCGCGGCCTTATTTACGAGTTACGAGTATGAGATATTAACGCAATGCTCGGCGTTCCCGCACAGACTAGACCTTTAAAAAGGTTTTTTATTATAACAAGGAGTTTTCTTGTTAATCTTTTTCCTGTATAGAATTAATTACTGTCAATTAAAAAGTTTATCATTAAGGGGGCACTACAAAAAAATGCCGTAAGGATTTGTGCAAATGCATCACCTTTTTACAATTTACAAGGTTGTTAAGATGGACGTTTGAAGCTACTTAAACTAATAATTATTATTTAATTATTAAACATTCATACTATATTTTATGTATAATCAAATAATCATAATAAAAAATTGTGTGACACTAATTCTGTAATTCTTACATAGTACGTGTCATAAAATTACATTTAATTAAACACTTTATTCGAAAAAACTATTTTATGGTGCGTCAACACTTGTGGTCAAACTTGTTTATCGAGGTAATAATATATTCGCAGTGAGACAGCAGGTTGGTTGTGGCGAGTCAAATATAGTCAGAAGTGGGTTTATATTTTCCCCCATCATTTTGGGCTCCAATTTTTCATTTTTTGTATAGACGTCCCTACACTTCTAAAAGAGTAATAATTCTCCGAGCTATGCTTATGGCCATTTGGTTTTGACTATTAGGCTCTGATATTTAATTCTCACAAAGGCAAAAAGTTTAATTAATCGTTTAAAAACCAAAAACGCCAAGTAAGACTAAAATTTTGGGCATTCACTAAACGAAACTTTTAACGATGCACGTTGAAAGGCTATACTTGAACGCGCTTTACCACCTGTTAACCAACTGTTAAAATTTAAGACACATAATTTGTGGCAAATTGAATGTACGTTAATTTTGTATAAGAACACTTTTTTCGGAAAGCGCGTAGTTTCCGAGTTATAAGCGAGAATCTAAAAACACACCTGTTTGTTTTTTGCCAATTCTGGAATTCTTGTACAACTTTAACGCGCTCTAGAACCTAAACTGTTTTGATTGACGAAAAAATCGAGGATACATCATTTGAAGAAAATTAAATGTACTTTAGTTTTTAATAGAAACACTTTTTTCGGAAAGCGCGTAGTTTCCGAGTTATAAGCGAGAATCTAAAAACACACCTGTTTGTTTTTTGCCAATTCTGGAATTCTTGTACAACTTTAACGCGCTCTAGAACCTAAACTGTTTTGATTGACGAAAAAATCGAGAATACATCATTTGAAGAAAATTAAATGTACTTTAGTTTTTAATAGAAACACTTTTTTCGGAAAGCGCGTAGTTTCCGAGTTATAAGCGAGAAACTAAAAACACACCTGTTTGCTTTTTGCCAATTCTGGAATTCTTGTACAACTTTAAAGCGGTCTAGAACCTAAACTGTTTTGATTGACAAAGAAATCGAGAATACATAATTTGAAGAAAATTAAATGTACTTTAGTTTTTAATAGAAACACTTTTCTCAGAAAGCGCGTAGTTTCCGAGTTATAAGCGAGAAACTAAAAACACACCTGTTTGCTTTTTGCCAATTCTGGAATTTTTGTACAACTTTAACGCGCTCTAGAACCTAAACTGTTTTGTTTGACGAAAAAATTCAAGACTTATAGCTTGTAGAAAATTAAACGCTTTTTAATTATTTATAAAAAAAACGTTTCTCGAAATGTGCGTAATTTCCGAGTTATAAGCGATAAACTAGAAAAACACTTTTTTCTTTTTAACGATTTCAGAATTCTCGTACTTTAGCGCGCTGTAGCACCTAAACTGTTTTTTGACAAAAAAATGTAAGACATAATTTGTATAAAATTGAAATTACTTAATTTTTTATATAAAAACTTTTCTGGAAAAGTGCGTAATTTCAAGTTATAAGCGAAAATCTATAAAAACAGCATTTTCGCCAATTTTGGAATTATTGCTAAACTTTAATGCGCTCTAGCACCTGAACTGTTTTGTTTGACGAAAAAATTCAAGACATATTGCTTGTAGCAAATTAAACGTTTTTTAATTTTTTATAAAAAACGATCCTTGAAAAGTGCGTGATTTCCGAATTATAAGCGATAAACAAGAAAACACTGTTTACTTTTTGGCGATTTTAGAATTCTCGTATTTTAACGCGCTATAGCACCTAAACTGTTTTGATTGACGACTAAGTTTAGGACATATAATTTGTAGCAAATTGAATTTACTTAGATTTTTACAGAGACACTTTTCTCAAAAGTGGGTAATTTCCGATTTATAAGCAAACATCTATAAAAACATCATTTTGGCCAATTTTGGAGATATTGTCAAACTTTAATGCGCTCTAGCACCTAAAGTGTTTTGTTTGACGAAAAAATATAAGACATATAAGTTGTAGAAAATTGAATGTTCTTTAATTTTTTATAGATACGCTTTTCTCAAAAAGTGTATAGTTTCCGAGTTATAAGCGAGTAACTAAAATAACATCTTTTTCCTATTTACCAATCTTGGAATTCTCGTATTATTTTGTTTAAGACTCTTAAAAACGCCATCACTTGATACCAAAAAAAGGTTTTTATTAAATTAAGTTATGATTATCATAAAAATAAAATTCAAATAAGTAGTTATAAATAATAATTCCACCAAATGTCAGTGTTATCTAAATCAGTTCTGCCGTTTCGTTGCAAGCAGTTTTACCATTACCCACACAAGAAGCGTACGCCAACAGATGAGGTATTACGCTTTGTTCCATAACCCCCGAAAATAAATGTTCCCACGGCCCGCTTGCAAAAATACCGACATCGTCGCCACCGTGCGATTCGGACTTTTTGGGCACCGGTGCAGGAAACTTGTAATCTTTGTGTCCTATTTCAAAAAGTCGAGTAAGATAAAGTTAATTCACCTTCAAACTACTTACGCAAGTCGTCGTTGGACATATCGTATCTAGAGTTGTCTTCTTCCGGCTTATATCCCGGACCGTTTGCATAACTGATAACACTGTAAGGTAAGTCATCACTTCCCATACCTCCAATGCCCAAAATATCCTGACTTCTTCCGGGGTAGCCGCTCAAGCTCATGGTATGAGAATGATCCGAAGTGACAACAATGAGAGTGTCTTTACGTTTTGTCTTCTTTATCGCAGCTTCGATGGCTTTATGAAATTCGACAGTTTCGTTTATAGCCTTGTGAGCTAGAGCGCCATGATGACCATGATCGATACGACCGCCTTCGACAAATAAGAAGTACCCCTTTTTATTTTTAGACAAAATTTTGATCGCCGCCTCCGTCATCTCTTTCAAAGACGGTTGCGTCGATTTCTTTTTCTTCAACAACCTATATTCCAAGTGATTGGTTGCGAATAATCCCAAAAGGTGCGTCGTCTTGCTTGATACTTTCGAAAGTTGTTTTCTGGTCGTAACGTACTTTCCTTTTTTATGTAGTTTGCTCCACTCGTCTATTAAGTTACGCTTGTCTTTTCGTTTACCATAATTGCCGTCTTCGTCCTTAGTTGTGTTTGGTAAAAATGATCTACGACCGCCACCTAAGATAACGTCGAAGTTTTTTCCCGTGGCCCCATTAATTAGTTGAGTCGCTATATCAGGACACAATTTGGGGTCTTCCCCTGCCGAAGTCACGTCGTCGTCGCTTTCCCAATTTCTATCGGCCGTATGCGCGTATGTTCCTAAAAAGTAGTTGGTATAGAGAATAGTTGACGAAAGCAAAGTCGTACCTGCTGGAGAAGCGTGAGTTACTCGAGTTGTTGTGACGATTCCGGTGCTTTTTCCCTTTTTTTGAGACCAAGCCGCTATCGAATCGACTTGGTTATCTTGGTTTTTCATCGCTTTGCAATTTTTGATCGAAACTGCCCCATTTACACCGATTGTTCCTTTGTTTCCTTTAACTCCGCATAAATAAGCGGTTGAGGAACAAGCCGAATCTGCAACTTGACTGTCTATGCAGTACGTCTAAAAGCAGACATTTAGCTAAATTTGAGCAATGTATTAGGAGTGCCTTGCCTTTGACAAACCCGAGTAAGGGAACTTATCGAACGACAATTCGGCAGCTTGACCAGACTTGCCACTTTCTTGTCCTAAATAGATTCTAGCAGCTGTTACTGTCGGTAAGGACATACCATCACCAAGGAACAAAATTACATTTTTTGCAACACCTATTTAATTGGGAGCTCATTAAAATGTCCTGAAATTTTTCAAGAGTATTTTAACATACCCATTTGCAATTTCGACGACAATTTCTTCTTCAACGCCTCCTGTGCATGCTCGTTCCAGAAGTTCGAAGTTTGTTCAGACGGGTCAATTGGAGTACTATCTTTTTCGTAAATAAAATCGTGCATTGCGCTTTCGCCATCTGAACAAAAAAAAATGATTACAAATAAATTTACGCATATACCAATTAAATTGAAAAAAACTCACCATCTGTTTTTTTGGCGACGGTGCAGCTAAGAACGTTGAAGGTATAAAAAAATACCAATAACAAAATCTTTAATCGACTCATTCTACTATCGTAACTTTTACCTTCACATCACATTACTTTATAGGAAATTCTTATCAGTTCAACAAGCGTAGCTGGGCGGACCTCGGACGAGGTACAGTCAAATCAAGCAAACACGGTTTCTCAATGGGCGTGACGGGCACCGCAAGCGTTTCAAAAATATATAGTGGGCGATTGAAGTTCATTTTTTAGAAAACTTTTGTTTATATTCCTCCCAAAGCGACTTTAAGGTTGAACGGCTCTCCGCTAACCAATATGAACTATTGATCGCCAAAATATTAAACTTGGTGGAAGTGTGCCATCTTTCTTTGATATAGTCCTGACACGATCTGCAAATTAATAAATGGGCACTCTGCGAGCCTGTTCTTTAGCGTAACTTTGGGATTGTGACTAAAAGGACCTTATAAAGTATTAGTGTGCAAATCTTCAGCCATCTATATAATCCTAAAAGCTTTCGGTAAAAAATACTGCTAGAGACGTCGTTTCGTTTTGTTTTCGAGTAACTTGACCATGATTAATACAGAAGTTGGTCAGAAAAAATAAAAAAGTGCCCTCTAACTTTAACTCCCTTTTTATATATTGCACCAGGGCATTAAAGGTGTACTTCAACCGACCTCCAGTTTGTTTATTGTTTATTTCATAAAAAATACTAAAATAGAAATAAATGTAGGAATACTTTTAAATCTAAGGCTTCTTTCAGACGTTGCAGGTAAATCCCGCATCGCAGTTTATTTTGTTGGGAAAGATTGACTCTTCTGTGGGCCTATCGTTTTCCTTTGATGGGGGACATGTTTCTTTATAAAGAGCATTGCTTGCTTGAGCTTCTGCGTGTGCCAACGCCGTTGTGCTCTTTTAAGACTCTATCTACAAAATTTCTTTCGATGAAGCTGTAGGCGACCCTAAAAGAAGGTTTAGGTTCATTGAAGGTCCTTCGAGAGTCTCTCGCGGCTTGCCCATTCTCTATCTAGTTTTAGGTAGAGCATATACTCATAGACGTACCTAACTATGCCGCTGTAAAGCAGTTCTTAACAAAAAGTGACTGCGAGAGTGCTTGAGCCTAGAGGAGTCTCTCAAGTACGAGAGGCTTGGAGGATTTTAAAGACAACGATTTGACATTAGAGCGACAGGTGTATTTTTAGTAAACCAAAAGATTATTCAAAACATAAACTTTATCCACTGAATTTGGAAGGCTCGAGCAACCGGTCCTCATGTTTCTAGAGCAAGCTTACTCTCTCACAAGCATAACAATGAGAACAGAAAAACTGGCTGCAAGTAGCCTTATACAAGCAAATACTTGAGAATGTAAGTGGAGTGATCGGATGATATTTTGAAGAGGTGAATAATATATGACAACGTACTATCAATATCAACAGATCAACAAACACGCACAATGTAATTACATATTTAAAAATTAAATATTCTAATTCGATAATGTCTGTATTAATTTTAATCGCCACATCAAGTGCCGAAATCGATATCGATTATGCCATTTTGACGTCAATTATTTGAGGTGCTCGTGATTCAAGTTGAAAGTACTTGAAGAAAAGATGTTAATCAGAACCAAAACATTCTAATTGATTCTAATTTTAGCCATCAAACCTTTAAACTTTTTTTGGAAATCACACTCTCCACAATAATAGCTCTTCCACGTAATAGAAAACTTCAAACTTCTACAATGACACTGGAGTGAAGAGCGAAGAGCGAAGAGCGAAGAGCAAAGAGTGAAGAGCAAAGAGTGAAGAAAAGTGAAAAATGTAGAGTAAAAAGTGAAGAGTTTAGAGTGAAACCTCCAGGTAATAAGAAACCTCAAACTTCTAAAATAACACTGCAGTGATGAGCGAAGGGCGAAGAACAAAAGGTAAAGAGCCAAGAAGAGTGAAGAGTGAAGAGGAGTGAAGAATGAAGAGTGAAGAGTAAAGAGTGAAGTGTGAAAAATGAAGACTAAAGAGTAAAGAGTGAAGAGTGAAGTGTGAAAAATAAAGACTAAAGAGTGAAGAGTATAGAGTGAAACCCCCAGGTAATAAGAAACCTCAAACTTCTAAAATAACACTGGAGTGAAGAGCGAAGAGCAAAGAGGAAAGAGCGAAGATGAGTAAGAGTAAAGAGTAAAGAGTGAAGAATGAAAAGTGAAGAGTGAAGAGTAAAGAGTGAAGTGTGAAGAGTGAAGTGTGAAGAATGAAGACTAAAGAGTGAAGAGTGAAGTGTGAAGTGTGAAGTGTGCAGATTGAAGTGTAAAGATTGATGACTAAAGAGTGAACAGTATAGAGTGAAGCCCCCAGGTAATAAGAAACCTCAAACTTTTAAAATAACACTGAAGTGAAGAGCAAAGAGTAAAGATCGAAGATGAGTGAAAAATGAAGACTGAAGAGTGAAGAAAGAAAAGTGAAGAGTGAAGAGTGAAGAGTGAAGAGTGAAGAGTGAAGAGTGAAGAGTGAAGAGTGAAGAGTGAAGAGTGAAGAGTGAAGAGTGAAGAGTGAAGAGTGAAGAGTGAAGAGTGAAGAGTGAAGAGTGAAGAGTGAAGAGTGAAGAGTGAAGAGTGAAGAGTGAAGAGTGAAGAGTGAAGAGTGAAGAGTGAAGAGTGAAGAGTGAAGAGTGAAGAGTGAAGAGTGAAGAGTGAAGAGTGAAGAGTGAAGAGTGAAGAGTGAAGAGTGAAGAGTGAAGAGTGAAGAGTGAAGAGTGAAGAGTGAAGAGTGAAGAGTGAAGAGTGAAGAGTGAAGAGTGAAGAGTGAAGAGTGAAGAGTGAAGAGTGAAGAGTGAAGAGTGAAGAGTGAAGAGTGAAGAGTGAAGAGTGAAGAGTGAAGAGTGAAGAGTGAAGAGTGAAGAGTGAAGAGTGAAGAGTGAAGAGTGAAGAGTGAAGAGTGAAGAGTGAAGAGTGAAGAGTGAAGAGTGAAGAGTGAAGAGTGAAGAGTGAAGAGTGAAGAGTGAAGAGTGAAGAGTGAAGAGTGAAGAGTGAAGAGTGAAGAGTGAAGAGTGAAGAGTGAAGAGTGAAGAGTGAAGAGTGAAGAGTGAAGAGTGAAGAGTGAAGAGTGAAGAGTGAAGAGTGAAGAGTGAAGAGTGAAGAGTGAAGAGTGAAGAGTGAAGAGTGAAGAGTGAAGAGTGAAGAGTGAAGAGTGAAGAGTGAAGAGTGAAGAGTGAAGAGTGAAGAGTGAAGAGTGAAGAGTGAAGAGTGAAGAGTGAAGAGTGAAGAGTGAAGAGTGAAGAGTGAAGAGTGAAGAGTGAAGAGTGAAGAGTGAAGAGTGAAGAGAGAAGAGTGAAGAGTGAAGAGTGAAGAGTGAAGAGTGAAGAATGAAGACTAAAAAGTGAAGAGTGAAGAGTGAAGAGTGAAGAATGAAGACTAAAAAGTGAAGAGTGAAGAGTGAAGAGTGAAGAGTGAAGAGTGAAGAGTGAAGAGTGAAGAGTGAAGAGTGAAGAGTGAAGAGTGAAGAGTGAAGAGTGAAGAGTGAAGAGTGAAGAGTGAAGAGTGAAGAGTGAAGAGTGAAGAGTGAAGAGTGAAGAGTGAAGAGTGAAGAGTGAAGAGTGAAGAGTGAAGAGTGAAGAGTGAAGAGTGAAGAGTGAAGAGTGAAGAGTGAAGAATGAAGACTAAAAAGTGAAGAGTGAAGAGTGAAGAGTGAAGAGTGAAGAGTAAAAAGTGAAGAATGAAGACTAAAAAGTGAAGAGTAAAGAGTGAAGAGTGAAGAGTGAAGAGTGAAGAGTGAAGAGTGAAGAATGAAGACTAAAAAGTGAAGAGTGAAGAGTGAAGAGTGAAGAGTGAAGAGTGAAGAGTGAAGAGTGAAGAGTGAAGAGTGAATAGTAAAGAGTGAAGAGTGAAGAGTGAAGAGTGAAGAGTGAAGAGTATAGAATGAAGTGTAAAGAGTGAAAAGTGAAGAGTGAAGAGTGAAGAGTGAAGAGTGAAGAATGAAGACTAAAAAGTGAAGAGTGAAGAGTGAAGAGTGAATAGTAAAGAGTGAAGAGTGAAGAGTATAGAATGAAGTGTAAAGAGTGAAAAGTGAAGGGTGAAGAGTAAAGAGTGAAAAGTGAAGGGTGAAGAGTAAAGAGTGAAGAGTGAAGAGTGAAGAGTAAAGAGTGAAGAGTAAAGAGTGAAGAGTAAAAAGTGAAGAGTAAAGAGTGAAGAGTGAAGAGTATAGAATGAAGTGTAAAGAGTGAAAAGTGAAGGGTGTAGAGTAAAGAGTGAAGAGTGAAGAGTAAAGAGTAAAGAGTGAAGAGTGAAGAGTGAAGAGTAAAGAGTGAAGAGTAAAGAGTGAAGTGTGAAGAATGAAGACTAAAAAGTGAAGAGTGAGGAGTGAAGTGTGAAGTGTGAAGATTGAAGAATTATCTAGGGCGTTTCTTACTTGAAACAGGAAGCTATTCTCATTTCCGGTTGAACCAGAAGTGAAAATGCTGAATGTTTGAATCATCCCAAACCACTTCAAATATACAGGGTGTTGTATTTAAAAAAGAAAAGTTAAAAGTTTGGTATCATTAGACAGCTAATCGTACGATGTTTAAAAAAATCATAAAGTATACAGTGTTTTCAAAATTTTTTTTTGCTTTGATTACCTTCGGTTTAACCGGAAGTGCTTTTTAAACCAATATTACGAAAAATAATAGAAATTTGTGGGCTAAATTAATGTAGCAACTTGCAATTACAAAAGAAACGATAAATTTTTGAAATTTCGACCTTGAAAAAATCCGGATCTGCTCATTAACCAAACAACGGCGTTTAACTTCAATATCTACAAAATATCAAAATCGCACAACTATCTAGACCGACCTTTTCCAAGAGCTCTATTTTTACTGCTGTGGCTTTAGAGGGGGACCCGAAATGTCAACAAAAAAATACAACAAAGATTTAAAGTAAACAATAACTTTAATCGGTTTCCAATAGCAACAAGCATAGTAAAAAAATAATTTTAGCTATAACAGTTGTGGCAAAGTTTTAGGTAATTCCGGGCACTCAAAACTCCAACGACGCATTGGATAATAATTATGCTTTTGAAGAATTACAATAGAACATAGCCTAGTCATAAAAGTTATAGCCGTTTTGTGCTGATTAGAGATTTAATATCAAGATAATAATACTAATTACTAGTTTATATAAAAAGAAGATTGATTATACAGGGTGTCCTGTAGTATAAATAGTAAGCGCGCAGTCTCAAATCTTGTGATGCGACATAGAACAAATTATATATCTTTTAATTTCCGTAATTAAAAATTATTTGGAAACTTACAGAGTGACGACGGCATACTGGGCGAAGGAAGGACCACCCTGTGTATATTTTTCCAGAATCTACTCTTTTATCGCTAACTTAACTCCACCCAACAACATCCTACTAAAGCGATTAAGTCGTAGGGCTTTTATTGGGCACCTGGACACCCTGTATAAAATTGTTTTGGTCGTTAATTTCGAAGATCTTTTAGAAAAAGTGGAACTTCTTGTTTAAACTTAAGTATGAGGGTTAAGACTAAAAATTAAATAAATATACGAGCAAACAAACGACCGGTGTAATTAGTAAAGATGTCACTTTTGAAGTTGAATTACAAAAGTCGTTAGTGCAAGTACTACAAATATCCGATACCGTCGTAAATACTTCGCAATAATGTTTTTGAACACATCTTCTTGTTAGGAACGTCGTGTTAAGGGCTGAAATGGAAAAGAACAATTAAACAACAGTCACAGTTATTATTACAATGCCTATAAAAAATTATAAATGAGTTAAACCACTTGGTATTTTGTTATAAGGAATTTATTGGCAATTGCGTAATAAGTACCTAATAACAAAAATTGGCAGTTATTTTCTTAATAATAACAGAATTCTTTAGAACAAAAACAGAATGATTTTAAATTGGTTTATAATTTATTTTTTAAATGTCCACAAAGCGAGTGAGAAATTCATCAAAAGGTAGTTAGCCATTTAGACTGTACCGGAAGACACATCCGAAATGCTAAGCAATGGATATCTTGAGGTAGCTCCAGAACCATGTCAGAACAAAGGCGAGGCTGCCACCGAACAAAAAATAGTGCGGGGGCAGCGAGCGCTTTTATTAAACGATAAAGAACATAATTTAATACGCCTCTGGCTGAAAGAACATTGCTAATGAGTAATAAAACTGACCGTTTATTACGCCTAAGTGAGAGCATTAACTTGGCTAAAGAAGAGTAGATTTTTGCTCTTTTTTTGGTTTTGCGCGTAGAACTCAAAAACTAGGCACTTTACAACAAAAGTGCTTTTATTTAATTAAAAACTATATCAAATTTCCTACATATTACATCTTTTTAATTTTTTTCAGAAACAGACGGTTTAGGCGCTAGAGAGCGTTAAAATCTGTCAACATTCCAAGATCGGCCAAAAACTGATTTTTTTTCAATTATTGCTTAGAACTCAAAAACTACGTACTTTACGACAAAAGAGCTTTTATATAATTAAAAACTATATTAAATTTCCTACATATTATATCTCTTCAGTTTTTTTCTCAGACAAACGGTTTAGGCGCGAGAGAGCGTTGAAATCTGACAACAATTCCAATATCAGCCAAAAACTGATTTTTTTAATTTATTGCTTAAAACTCGAGAAAAACGCACTTTACGACAACAGAGCTTCTATATAATTAAAAACTATATCAAATTTCCAACATATTATATCTTTTTAATTTTTTTTACAGACAAACAGTTTAGGTGCTAGAGAGCGTTAAAATCTGACAATCCAAGATCGGCCAAAAACAGATTTTTTTCAATTATCGCTTATAACTCAAAAACTACGCACTTTACGACAAAAGAGCTTTTTTATAATTAAAAACTATATCAAATTTCCTACATATAATATGTCTTCAGTTTTTTTCTCAGACAAGCGGTTTAGGCGCTAGAGAGCGTTGAAATCTGACAACAATCCAAGATCGGCCAAAAACTGATTTTTTTCAATTGTCGCTTATAACTCGAAAATACGCACTCTACGACAAAAGAGCTTTTATATAATTAAAAACTATATCAAATTTCCTACATATAATATGTCTTCAGTTTTTTTCTCAGACAAGCGGTTTAGGCACTAGAGAGCGTTGAAATCTGGCAACAATTCCAACATCGGCCAAAAACTGATTTTTTAAATGTATTGCTTAGAACTCAAAAACTAGGCACTTTACAACAAAAGAGCTTCTATATAATTAAAAACTATATCAAATTTCCTACATATTATATCTCTTTAATTTTTTTACAGACAAACGGTTTAGGCGCTAGAGAGCGTTAAACTCTGACAACTATCCAAGATCGGCCAAAAACTGATTTTTTTCAATTATCGCTTATAACTCGAAAACTACGCACTTTACGACAAAAGAGCTTTTATATAATTAAAAACTATATCAAATTTCCTACATATAATATGTCTTCAGTTTTTTTCTCAGACAAGCGGTTTAGGCACTAGAGAGCGTTGAAATCTGGCAACAATTCCAACATCGGCCAAAAACTGATTTTTTAAATGTATTGCTTAGAACTCGAAAAAAACGCACTTTATGACAAAAGAGCTTCTATATAATTAAAAACTATATCAAATTTCCTACATATTATATCTCTTTAATTTTTTTACAGACAAACGGTTTAGGCGCTAGAGAGCGTTAAACTCTGACAACTATCCAAGATCGGCCAAAAACTGATTTTTTTTAATTATCGCTTATAACTCGAAAACTACGCACTTTACGACAAAAGAGCCTTTATATAATTAAAAACTATATCAAATTTCCTACATATAATATGTCTTCAGTTTTTTTCTCAGACAAGCGGTTTAGGCACTAGAGAGCGTTGAAATCTGGCAACAATTCCAACATCGGCCAAAAACTGATTTTTTAAATTTATTGCTTAGAACTCGAGAAAAACGCACTTTACGACAAAAGAGCTTCTATATAATTAAAAACTATATCAAATTTCCTACATATTATATCTCTTTACTTTTTTTTACAGACAAACGGTTTAGGCGCTAGAGAGCGTTAAAATCTGACAACAATCCAAGATCGGCCAAAAACTGATTTTTTTAAATTATCGCTTATAACTCAAAAACTACGCACTTTACGACAAAAGAGCTTTTATATAATTAAAAACTATATCAAATTTCCTACATATAATATGTTTTCAGTTTTTTTCTCAGACAAGCGGTTTAGGCACTAGAGAGCGTTGAAATCTGGCAACAATTCCAACATCGGCCAAAAACTGATTTTTTAAATTTATTGCTTAGAACTCGAGAAAAACGCACTTTACGACAAAAGAGCTTCTATATAATTAAAAACTATATCAAATTTCCTACATATTATATCTCTTTACTTTTTTTTACAGACAAACAGTTTAGGTGCTAGAGAGCGTTAAAATCTGACAACAATCCAAGATCGGCCAAAAACTGATTTTTTTAAATTATCGCTTATAACTCAAAAACTACGCACTTTACGACAAAAGAGCTTTTATATAATTAAAAACTATATCAAATTTCCTACATATAATATGTTTTCAGTTTTTTTCTCAGACAAGCGGTTTAGGCACTAGAGAGCGTTGAAATCTGGCAACAATTCCAACATCGGCCAAAAACTGATTTTTTAAATTTATTGCTTAGAACTCGAGAAAAACGCACTTTACGACAAAAGAGCTTCTATATTATTAAAAACTATATCAAATTTCCTACATATTATATCTCTTTACTTTTTTTTACAGACAAACGGTTTAGGCGCTAGAGAGCGTTAAAATCTGACAACAATCCAAGATCGGCCAAAAACTGATTTTTTTAAATTATCGCTTATAACTCAAAAACTACGCACTTTACGACAAAAGAGCTTTTATATAATTAAAAACTATATCAAATTTCCTACATATAATATGTCTTAAGTTTTTTTCTCAGACAAGCGGTTTAGGCGCTAGAGAGCGTTGAAATCTGACAACAATTCCAACATCGGCCAAAAACTGATTTTTTAAATTTATTGCTTAGAACTCGAGAAAAACGCACTTTACGACAAAAGAGCTTCAATATAATTAAAAACTATATCAAATTTACTACATATTATATCTCTTTAATTTTTTTTACAGACAAACGGTTTAGGCGCTAGAGAGCGTTAAAACCTGACAACAATCCAAGATCGGCCAAATACTGATTTTTTTCAAGTGTCGCTTATAACTCGAAAACTACGCACTTTACACAAAAGAGCTTTTATATAATTAAAAACTATATCAAATTTCCTACCTATAATATGTCTTTAGTTATTTTCTCAGACAAGCGGTTTAGGCGCGAGAGAGCGTTGAAATCTGACAATTCCAACATCGGCCAAAAACTGATTTTTCTCAATTATCGCTTATAACTCGAAAACTACGCACTTTACGACAAAAGAGCTTTTATATAATTAAAAACTATATCAAATTTCCTACATATAATGTCTTCAGTTTTTTCTCAAACTAACGGCTTAGGTGTTAGAGAGAGTTAAACTCTTACAAAAATTTCAAGATCGGCTAAAAACTAATTTTCTTAGTTTATCGCTTGTAACTCGAAAACGGTGCACTTTAAGAAAGAAATATTTCTATACAAAAATAATGCAAATATAATTTGCAAATTAAGTTGCTTAGATTTTTTTTCAAACGAATAGTTTAGGTGCAATAACGCATCCAACTTACGTAGATAAAACAGTTTTTTGACCAATTTCGAAATTTTTATCAAACTTTAACGCGCTCTAGCGCCTAAACTGTTATTCTGAAAAAAAAGGTTTATAAACATAATTTGTATAAAATTAAATGTATAGTATTTTCATATAGAAGCACTTTTCTCATTAAGTGCGTAGTTTTCGAGTTATAAGCAAATAACCGCAAAAGAGCAAAAATCTTACTTACTTATTTGCAATGATCTTTCAACCCAAATCGTTTTACTATCAAAACAACCCTTCTAGTTACTAATAACTTTAAAAGGTAATTAAGATTAGTCTAATGAGGCACCAAGTACAATACTTTCTAATTTTGCTAATTTAAAAAATTACTATCTTTTGGAGAAGACCAAAAATCAAATCAGTGTATCGGTGATAGTGGTAACTGTGCCTTGTAAAATATTAACACGAATACTGTACAAAATGTCAAAGTCGCTTTTAGATTTGCCAGTAGAACTGCAACTTAAAATATTCTCGTACATCACCAGCACGCACATTTTACTTAAAATTGCCGAAGCCGTACCCCGTACGAGGTACTTATTGAGCGAAAGGAATTTATTCAAAAGTTTGAATTTTTACAAAGCGTACGGTTGCGAAATAAGTCACGTCGAGTCCACACGTTACAATTTAGTTACATTTCTCAACATCAACTGCGTGTACTGGATAAGCGGGGAAGAACTGAGAAGGTGTTTGATTAATTTAAATAATTTGAAGACTCTGTACGCCATGGACACCAAATTGTCGTTTTCAAAAATCGACTGTGTCGTCTATTCGCGGTTAAGCGAACTGACTACAATTGCGGCGAGCATCAAAGATTACCGCCTCTACAACTTCATGCATTATCCCGATAGGATAACAAAGTTGTACGTCCAAGTGAATTTGGAACAGTATAACTTTCATCTTCAGAACCTAATAACCCATTTAACGCGTTTGGAAGAGTTTTGGATAATCGATAGTTATCGAAGTTTCTTCAACACTAAGAGGAGCATACGAAACTGGATCGATAAAGCGAGTCGAGCGGTGTCCTTTTTCAACTTACTCGAGCTACTTCCAAGTTCGATTACGAAATTTACGTGTAAAGTGCGCGATTTAAAAATTCTCGAACTACCCGAGGAGTTCGAACGAAGTTTCAAGACTGTTTACAACTCGAAAGGGTGCGTGACTTTCGTGAAAAACAATCGCGGCTTCGATTTGGATAAATTTATTAACGACCAAGGGCACCCTTGGAGGCACATTTTTCAAAATAGCAACAAGAGCGTCCCATTTGGAGTTAGAGATGTCGAGAGACTCGCAAATGGGTCGACTCGTTTGAGCAAAATTCAACTGGAGGAAATTAATTTAAGTTGCATTCAGAATTGTAAGTGTGGCGCCATCTGTGGCACGGTTCGCAAGTTAATTAAAAAGAATTTGAAGTTAGTCAAGAAGATGAGCCTACCCGGGTGTTTTTGCGTAAAAAGTGCGCACGTCTTACAAAGGGCGAAGCCCCAAAAGACCATATTGGAACAAATTGGGCACAATTGTCGTCTAATACAAGAGTTGGAAGTTTGGCAGTGCGTGAATCCGAGTTTCGGCGGCGAGACGTATTTAGCGCCGATCGAAAAAATGCAAAATTTGACAAAGTTAACTCTAGTGAACGTCGTCTTTGGCGAAAACGACCGCTCGTTACGCCAAATTTGCGCAAAGTGCCCCAAGTTGACTTCCTTAAAAATTAACACGAAAACTATTCAAAATCCCAACTATTTTCGAACCTTATGCGACGCCATTTTAGAAACTAAAGTTTTGAGCGATTTCAAATTGCACGTTTCGCAGAGCCTCTCGATCGTCGACATTTTCGACGCTTTCAACTCGTTGGCGAGTAAGACGATCGAGAGGATTTCCATAAATTGCGATTCTTCAGATTTGAGTTTGGAGTCTTTGAGAAGATTTTTAGATGTGAATTCTCAGTTGATTTTTTTCTACATACATATTGTAAACGTGGACGTTCTTACAATTATGGAGGTCGTCGAAATAGTAAAACTTGCTTCGAGTAAAAGTCCTAATAAGGTGTTTGTTGTGGATAATTACGAGATTCCGGAAGATTTTCGTATACCGTCAATTCATAAACACGAAATGATTTGGTTAGAAACTAATGTTGGCGTAGTGGACATTTTTAATGGGTTTTCTAATAGTAGATTTTAATTTTAAAGTGCGCAATCTATTTATTTTTAGCGTGTATCTAATGTTTTACTTTTCTTTTATTTTTTTATTTATTAAATTCTGTAATGAAATGATTTATTAAAAAGTTCCATTTTTAAATGATCTGTTTGTAGTGTTTGTTTTTCCAAATATCTCTAAAAATACCGCACAAACAAAGAAATATAAAGAAAACAAAATTAAAGAGCGTGAAATTCTAAATAAAAAGTATGTCGACACTTTTTTTTGTTAAAACAATGGTTTTCGCGTAAAATATAAATGAAAAGTTTCATCTGTGAGTGCGGTGGTTGTTGCGGCGCTGGACGTCGCACACTGCTGAAATTGGCGGCAATTGCTAAAACTAGGTCAGTTTTCATTATAAAGCAAACGAAATCACTTTAAAAAGCAAGATTTTAACTTTCTAAATTTTTTTTGCAAATTTCAAATAGCGGAAAGGTGCTTTAAAAATAGTACCTAATATTATTTGAAATGTTTGTTTTTAGTCGTCGTCAATTTCGTAATATTTACGTAAAGCTATAAGGAGCTTTAAGGGTCCTGAACAAACACACGGCGATGTGTTCGAAAATGGAAAAATATCTACAACGTTCCTAAAAAAGTTACACGCATCGATAAATAAAAAAAAACAGCTCTACATCTAGCTTTTCACGTGTATTGCTCTGGAGTAAAGCGTGTTGCCTATCCTTTAGGCGTATAAATAGTTAGTAATCTAATCTCCAAAATCTACATTTACCAACACCACTACTAACTACAACTGCAATATTAGACGCTTTAATAACTGCTAGTCGTACAGACGAACAGGCAAATCGACGAATAGACGGATTTGTAGAAGAAAAATGAAAGAAAATTGATACTATTTACGACTAGAAGTCAAAAAATTAGTATGTACTTTTTTAAAGAGGTTTGGTAGGGTAAATTAGTGAGTTAACTTACCAACATCTAATCTGACTTGCTTGAGGCAAGCAAAATTTTCATTCAAACACATTACTGGTTGGAATAAACTGGTGTTGAATGGATCAGCACAAGCTCTATGATCGTCGATAGTGTCACATGAGTAGCAGTGTATTGCGAATCCTGTAATAATCAAAAATGTTATTAACTTGAACTAATTTGGCCTGTTGTAAGTGACAGTTGACGTCGTCTTAAGACTTTTGGACTTATAGTATACAGGGTGTGCTTATTTTTAATTTTAGAGAATTTTTTTTGCTTAAATTCCGCTCTCTAGTTGTCTGGTCTGGTAAATTTAAAACAATCTGATTTTCAAATTGTTTTGTCCATGAACGTGCACTTTGAACTTACACAATTCTGTAACTTGTTAAATTGTAGTAAAATTTCATACACGAGTGAGTTCCTGATGATGACCGATGACATAATCTTCTCAAATATCTACAGATCTACACTAAATAGCTCGTTCCTACTTACTAAATGCATTCTTAAAAAACAAATGAACTTACCGGATTTAATTAAACTAAATAATATAAATATTGTAAGATAGAAATAATTATAACGTACGTTGCAGAACATTTTGGTACAATGTATCTACACTGTTTTATTTATTATTGAATTGCACGCGACGTTTCAAATGGTTGGAAGGTCAGCTGTAGACCAAATAATAGATAATAATTAAGCTTGGTCTCGTTTATGTAATTGAAGAGTATTAGTTGGGTGCTCAATGTCATTGCAAAATCTTTTAAACTTGTACAAAATTAATCGACTGTTATACAGGGTGGCGTCTTAACTTTGTGCGATGGTCCAAGAGTTCTGTTTCGTTTCATTTTAAAACGGCTAGCTCGGTTTTTGAGCTACAAATCAGAGAAAAGAGAGCGAGCATTTCTAAACAACTGAAGACGTTATTGGACGTCAGTATTCTCTTAAGTTTTAACCTCGACAACCTTAGGCAACTTACCGTCAATTTTTCAATTGCATTTCCCCAACAGATCAATCAATCAGAAGTTGATTTTCTAATTTTTTTCGGCAATACTCACCCTGTATAAATGGGGCGTTGGCTAGTAGAAAGACAGTATGCTGTTTGTGTTCTAAAGCCATTTTCGAAGACCAATTATGTGCAGTCCAAGACGAGGATAAAGTGAATAATTTAGTGAGTAGCTAAGATGAGCAACTCACGAATGTTTATTAAAATCATTCGATACGCGGACATTCGAGCACGAGGTACGGTTTGGGATTTGAAAAAAAACGTATCTACAACAGTTCACGATGTCCGAAAGAAATGTAATTAAACAGAGCGTCGCTGTATTAAACCTTCTCGGATTTATGAGTTCCGAGACTCATCTATGGCACACAATTAAACAAACCACTTTCGTAACGCTGATGGCTTTAAATTTCACAGAATTTAGTTTGTCGCTAATTTTCAATTGGAGAGGCCTAGATTCTGTAGAAGAAATGATGAATGCCGCTTTCTACGTTCAGGTTAGTAACAATTACTTTCAAAAAATATATACAGGGATTTTTGGACATACCCTTAAACCCTTCACAACTAATGAATACGTCGAGATGGCCCTATGCTACGACCGTTATGCCCATTGATCTTCAATTCACGAGGCTCCTTTTTGAGAGGTTTTAATTAATCGATTACAAAAATAGGTAATGAAATCGGAGGTGTCCACGTCAAACAATCAGGCGCACTAAGACACTCGACACCATTAAGTACCCAATAAACACAGCTACCTTTATTATACGTAAAAAATAGGTATAATACGTGGTGTAATATACTTCGCGAATCGTGAATCTTGGTTGGCTATGAAACTTCGGAACTGGTTCCATTGCTTCTTCATCAGCTGGATCTGAAAAAATAAAACATGGGTAATTAAAAATTACAGTAATAATGAAGTGACCGAAGTCGCCGACGATACGCGTCTTACTTGGTTCGCCGGAGGCGAACATTAATCCTTGTCGGTCTTGGTGTGCGAGAACTAGACTCTGTTCAGGAGCAACTTGGTTTTTTTTCGGAGTCTCGTCCGAGTTGACGTTGTAACCCCACAATCCTCGGATCGTGGGGCTGTTGTGGTCGATCGTTGCGTCGTGAAATTTGACGGCTGCTTCTCGGATGAAATCCTGGATGCTGATCATCTGGAGGTCCTCGTGAATGTTCCGATTCCGCACGAATCATGGTGCGTTGACTATGGTTCGTAGGATCTTGTTCTGGACTGTCTGCAACTTCTTGATGTTAGTCGGAGCGGCGTACCCCCAGGCGGGAGCGGCGTAAGTCATTATCGGTCGGATGACGGTCTTGTACAGCAGCAACTTGTTCCTAAGGTCTAGAGTTGTTCCTGAGAAGAGCGGGTAGAGAGCCGAGTAGGCAGCTCGCGCTCAGGCGACTGCTTTCTCAATGTGGGGCTTCCATGTGAGGCCTTTGTCGATGGTGAGTCCCAAGTATCGTGTGTCGTCCTTCTAAGGTATGTCTTGACCGCTAGAGGCTGGGGCGCTTCGTGAAGAAGACGGCTCCTCCTCCATTTCCATCTCTTGAACCAACGCTCCAGGTTGTCGGCGGCGTTCTGCAGGCGAATTCTAACGAGTCGAGGGTCCCTGCAGCTGGCCATGAAACCTGTGTCGTCGACGAAGATGAATAGGCCCGTGGCTTCTGTCTTTGGCATGGCGCTGGTGAAGATGGTGAATAGGTGGGGAGAAAAGGTTGCTCCTTGTGGCACTCCTGCGAGTACACGTCTGGAGGTGGACTTCTCGTCTTCGATATTGACCCTGCTGAAAGAACGGCGAGTTAGAAACGAGCATATTAACTTTACCATGGATAAAAGATATCGGGCGGTGATCATCTTGTATAGCAGCCCCTGGTGCCACACTTTGTCGAATGCCTTGGGTACATCGAGGAACACGCCGGCGGCGCAGTTTTTGTGGTCGATTGCATCGGCGACGAATTCTACCACCGAACGGCTTGCTGGACGGTGGAGTGGAAATGCCGGAATCCGAATTGTTCGTCTTGGATGACGTTCAGGTCGTTGGAGAACTCGCAGAGTCGGGATAGGATGACCTTTTCGGCGATTTTGCTCATGGTGGGCAAAAGGCTTATAGGTCGGTAGTCTTGCGGAAAGGTACGGTTACCACCTGGCTTGGGAATGAGGATGACGTCCGCGCATCTCCACTTTTTAGGAAAGTACCAAAAACGTAAAGCAGCGTTGATTATCGTGCATAGCCAGACTAAAGCTAGTGGTGGAAGATATCTGAGGGCACGGTTCGAGATGCCGTCGTTGCCGGGAGCTATCTTGACCTTAGTCTTCTTGCTGAGAGTTCTGATTTCGAGGGGGCTGGTGGGAGTGACGGTCTCGTTTTCCTCGACTTGGAGTAGTCTGCAAACACGACCGTTGACGAGGTCGTTGACTTCGTCGAAACTTTCGTACTCTAGGGGGGTACATTGGCTTTCGAGGTTGTCCGCGAAGGCTTCTGCTTTGTCGCTGTCGGAGTAGGCCATGCCGTTAAGACCGTGGATCGAAGGAATGGAAGTTCTCTTTTTGGGTCTTCCAGAGCGAGTTGTTCTGGGCGTTGAGGGACGCTAGATGGACGTGCCAGTTTTTGTTTCTCTTCTATCTCAGGGCTTGCTTAACTTCGATAGTGAGACGGTTATATTCTCTCTTGTCCCCTGGAAATTGGGTCCTATGCCATCTTTTGCGCGCACGGTGTTTGGTGGTGATGAGGTCACGGATGCATAAGGGGGTCGAGTTGTGGTCTTTAACAAATTTTAAATATACGTATATTTAACGTTAGGTATATACTTATATACCAATTTTATACGTATAATATACATAACTGTGTTTATTGGGTAAGACCAGATTCTTTTGCAAAAGATCGATAAATCGCTCGGTGTAGCAATTGTTTTATTTACAGTTAACATCCAAACTCGTAATGTTGGCAACGTGGCGCGAAGAAATACTAAAAATCTTTCACAAAATGGATAACTTCTGGTCTCAAGAAAAGTACGGCGAGGAACAGGCGGCCAAGAACCAAAAAATATTTAACTTCGTTAAGTTATCAATATACTCTTATGGAAGTTTCTGGTCGATAATAGTAATTGCTTTCATCTTCAGACCTCTTACAGCAAAGCACAATGAGCCTGCTATGTCAACTTTTCTTTTCACGCTCAATATAGTATCACCGAGCTATATTTACGTCTATCAAGCAATTAGCTTGCTGGCTATACTTCCAATTCACTTCGGATTCGATTCCATGTTTGTTGGGTTAATAACAAACTTAGTTTGCGAATTGAAATTATTGAAGGCCGCGTTTGAGAAATTTCCAAGTATCTCGAGAAGACGCGAAATGGAGCCGCGCACCATGAAGTCACTCATCGAGTTAATAGATCATCATAATTTAATTTTGGAGTAAGTAACCGCACTTTGGTGGTTTGATACTAACCCTGTGTGGAACAACTTTTATATTTTTAGTTGTGCACGGTCCGTACAAAATATCTATAACGTTACCCTTCTAATTATATTTGGAGTTGTTTTGTTCTCCATGGGATTTTGTTTGATGAATGTTATACTCGCTAGAGGTCCCGTTAATATAGCGTTCCTCCTCACGCTGGCATCACCTGTCGTCTCGTTTACAATTCAACTATTTATGTTTTGCGCATCTGGCACAATTCTGTCTAGCGAGGTAAGGTACCATTACTCATTAATCGTACTGAATCCTTACCTTTACTAAAGCTGTCTACCACAGTGAGTGAGTCTCTCGAAAGACCACGGAAATGCATGCTTTGCTTCTAAAAGCTAAAACTGACCTTTTGATTTATTTACTTTTGTAGAGTATGGCCGTATCAGATTCCGTGTACCAAATTGACTGGTGGATTAAAACTCAACCACAGTTAAGAGGAGCTTGCGTTATGATAATTCAAAGGTCAAATCAGCCCTTAATATTATCTGCCGGTGGTTTAATAGACGTGAACTTACAAGGATTTACCACGGTAAGCATTGGAAGTAAAGTAAAATTGAAACTAGACAAGCGGGGCGGAGCTAAGCGTAAGAACGAAAATGAGATCGAGCGCATCTGTTTCACTAAAATAAGGTTGTCAGGCACAGATGGCACCGCTATTGTACTCGTAAGCTGTTTGTAAAAGTAAAACGCTACTAGTACTTGGCCTTTCCAAATGTAAAGTAAAATTGGAAAGAGTTTTCCTGCTCACATTTTCGTTGTAGCCGGTTATAGCGCTTTGCATTGCATTGGCCCCGCTCAGGCAATCTCATTCCGCCCAGTTCGCCTCGTTTCAATTTGAAATTTGACTATACTTTGATACCGACAGTCAGGCTAACTGACATTTTATTATAAACATTGAGTTCCAGTTTCTATTATTTTCAGATTTTGAAAAGCATCTACTCATTTTACACGTTCATGCAAGCATCTTATAAGGAAATGTAATTTGAAATTAAGTACAGAACGTCACAAAAATGATTGTATTAGAATATAATCAAAAAATGTACGCACCAAGCACTCAACCGAAGAAAAATATAAAACTCAAAATCTTGTTTATTGTTAATTACCCTACCATTGCTCCCAGTGGCGGCTTTTCAGAGGAGGTTAGAAATAAAACAAGAAAGAGAAAACAGAAAATTGACAGGGAGTAGTGTTGTGTGAAATTGAAAACCAACTTGACAATTTTCACAAAAACTCAATTAGGCCACTTCCCCTTTTGTCTGCGGAGCGCTCTTTGCCTCGCTCCGCTCGGCGGGTTTTCTTTAGCCTCCTCAATTTTGAAATTAATGGCCCGCCACTGATCACTTCATTTTAATTTCAGAGATCCTCATAGTGCGCCTATGAATAAACGCATATACGTTGATTATACGCTTACGTGGTGTAATATACGTATCCCGTAAATTTTTTAGACGTATAAGATTAATATTTTTTTTAAACGTAGCCATTTTTACGTTAACTGTACGTAAGTTCTTTGTCCCAAAAATAAACGTAACCAAATAACGAGTAATATACGGAGTTGTAAGATATGTTTTACTACCAAAACTTACAGTTATTATACGCTTTTAGGATAACGTATATTAAACGTATATTCAACGTCTAACTTTATACTTGAAGTATACCTTGGAAATACCTCTTAAATAACCAATCGTAATTTACAATCCTTTATAAAAATATATCCAATAATTATTATTCTCGTTAATTACGTATTTATTTAAAAAAACTGCTACCAAATATTTTCGTTTATTTGTTGTATTTTTATACCGGATAATAAACAAAAAATAACGGTCTAAATTGGGTCAATTTTGGGTTTAGTGTTGGTCATAATTTATAATAGAGCTGAGGATGTTGTCGGTTTTGAATGCTACTTTTTTGTTGATGAATTTGTTGAGTTTTTCGAATAGAAGTCCGATGTAAGTGAAAGCGGTGTATTCTTTTTACTTGTCTTATATTTATTAGCTTGCTTTGTGAGGATGTTGGGGATCTATTTTTCCAATTTTAAACACCTTTCCGTGATCCAATCGTTCTGAAATTTTGCATGCATGCTTAATTTAGGTGACAGAATTTTTCAGAAATTTTTCAAAATTTTTCAGAAATTTTTCAGAATTTTTCAGAAATTTTTCATTAATTTTTCAGAAATTTTTGTAAATTTTTTTAATGATTACATTTAATTAAATTAAATTAATTAAAAAAATGATTTTATCTTGAGTCGTAAATTAATGCTATTTTGTCTACGACAATACTTAGACAAGTTAATTTGTAATTTTTATTGAAATTTAAACTGACATTTTAATTTAGGTTTCTTAAAAAGGCGCTAGATGGCGCTAGTGACAGATTGTCTTAAATTTAATTTGAATAAAAAAATTTAAAGAAACTAAAGAAATTGCCAAAGATTGTAAAATTAATAAAAGTGTAAAGACTAAAAAGTAGAAAATAAAACAAATGTCTCTTCTCTTTGTAAATTTTAATCTAAAATTTATTTTCTACTTTTTAGTGCATTTTTAAAATAAGACAAGTTTTTAAAAAGTTTTTTTTTATATATTTTGGTATCATCATGTGCCTGTTGTGCGTAGACCATGACCAGAGTCTTTTTGTTGAGTTTTTTCTTGAGGATGTTAGTGATTATGTTGGGACTGTACACATTATTTTTAGCGATTATGTATATACGGTATACGGTTTAGCTCTTTTTGTTGTTGTTGTAGTTTATGTGAGATGGGGTGTGAGGAGGTGTTGTGTATAGTCGTGTCTATGTGAGTCGGTTTGTGGAAAATGATCAAAAGAGTGTTTATTGAGCTCTCTGGATATAGAGAGGTCTAGAAAGTTTAGGGTTTTGTTTGTCCTCTTTTTCCATAGTGAAAGTGATGTTTTTGGAGAGTGTGTTGAGGTATTGAAGGAAAGTATCTAATTGTCTGTTCGTGCTGTTCCAGCAGACTACTATGTCGTCGACGTATCTATACCAGTAGCTAAAGTTAGATGTATGTTTGGAGTTGTGTATTTGTTTTTCTAAGTGATTCATAAAGATTTCAGCCAAGAGAGAAGATAGAGCTGAGCCCATGGGTAGACCTTTCTGTAAGTAGAATTTGGTATCGAAAGTGAAGTAGTTTTGTTTAAGGCATGTAGTTGTAAGTTCTAGGGTTTCTTTGATAGCTCCTGATAGGGCTTTATTGTATATTAGTAGCGTTTCGATTAGATTTGGTAGTTCGTTGGTAATAGGGACGCTTGGAAACAAGTTTTTTACGTCGAAGGAGATGAGGCGGTTATTGTTGTCGAGTTTAAGATTTATTATTTTGTTTATTAATTCTAAAGAGTTTTTGACTGCATATATTTAGAAGTGAAATTTGTGTGCTTTTTAAGGATGGTCGTGAGTTTTTTTGCTATTTTGTTGCAAAGTGCGTTGATGTAAGAACATACTAGTCTGATCGGTTGTTCTACTTTGTGTGGTGGGGCTTTGGAGTTCATGCAAGTGAGGTGTCGTTTGTCAAAGTCTGTGAATAATAGATTGACTTTGTTAAGGGTAGTTTTGATGTCGTTTTGGAATTTGTTTATAAGATCAGTTTTTAGTTAGAAGAGCGTGTTAGGGTCTAGGAAGGCTTTGACTTTTTCTGTGAAGATGTTTTTAGGAAGGGCTACTATGGTGTTGCCTTTGTCTGCTTTGATGAAGATAATGTTGTAGTCAGTTGCTTTTTTGTTAATACTTTTGGCTGTTTGGAATTCGTTAGTTTTGGGTTTTTGAGGTGTTTGTACGAGGTTTTTTATGATGGAGGAGGCTTGTGCTTTTGTTGCAATATTGGTTTGATTTAAAGCTATTTCAGTTTCTGTTACTAAGTTGATTAGTTTTTTATCGTTCAACTTCGGGTAGAGGCTGTGTTTAAAACCTTTGTTTAGGAGGTTGGTTTTCTGGTCTGTGAAGTTGGCGTGGGTAAGATTGTGGAGTCTTTTGTAGAAGACTGGGCCGTCATTGATTCCTAGCTATATCAAAATTACCCCAGCTATAAAAAATCACGCTTCCTTAAAGGCCACTCAAAAAGCCGAAACCCTATGGAAAAGAGGACAACAAAACCCTAAACTTTCTAGACCTCTCCATATCCAGAGAGCTCAATAAACACTCTTTTGCCATTTTCCACAAACCGACTCACATAGACACGACTATATACATATACAACACCTCCTCACGCTCCATCGCACATAACCTAGCTGCTTTATACTCTAAGATTCACAGACTACTTTTCGTCCCAATAACGGACACAAACAACAAAAAAGAGCCAAACCGCATATACATAATCGCTAAAAATAATGCATACAGCCCCAACATAATCACTAACATCTTGAAGAAAAACTCCACAAAATGACTTTGGTTATGGTCTACGCACAACAAACACGATGATACCAAAAAAGAATACACCGCTTTCACTTACATCGGACTTCCATCCGAAAAACTCAACAAATTCATCGCCAAAACGGCAACACAAAAGTAGCATTCAAAACCGACAACATCCTCAGCTCTATTATAACCAACACTAAACCCAAAATAGACCCTACAACTCTACAAACTACAAGCTCTCGACTGCAAGCCCCGACTGCAATGCAGTATACATCACTTGCCATTTCAACTTTCGCCAACTTTTTGGCCGATTTTGGGATTTTGCCCAATTTAAACGCGCTCCAGCGCTCAACACGTTTGTCTGATTGAAAAAGTCTAAGTGTAAATTGGTATAAATGGTATGTTCGCTAGTAGAAAGATAGTATGCTGTTTGTGTTCAAAATCAATTTTCGAGGAACAATTATGTCAGTACAAGACGAGGAAAACGTGAATAATTTAGCGAGTAGCTAAGATTAGCGACTCACGAATGTTTATTAAAATTATTATAAGCAGAAATGAAATTAAATTTTACAGAAAATTATACCCAAAATAGAAATTTAAATTATTCGATACACGGACATTCGGGCACGAAGTACAGTTTGGAGTTGGAGTGGATAGAAAACATAAATATCTCTACAACAGTTCACAATGTCCGAAAGAAATGTGTTAAAACAGAGCGTCGCTGTACTAAACGTTATCGGATTTATACGTTCTGAGACTAATCTATGGCACACAATTAAACAAATCACTATAGTAACGATGATAGTTTTAAATTTAACAGATGAAAGTTTCTCGCTAATTTTCAATTGGAGAGGCATAGATTCTGTAGAAGACATGATGAATGTTGTGGCATCCGTTCAGGTTAGTAACATTTCCTTAAAAAAATAAATATATATAGGTGTTTTTGAGCAACCTCCTAAATCTTTGGCTAACCATATTTTACGACCGTCATGCTCATTAACCTCTAATTCCTTTTTGAGAGTTTTTTAGTCGTTTATCGATTAAAAGTAGCTGATGAAACCGGAGATGTCCACGTCAAGCAATCAAGATCACTGAGACACTCCATTACCCAATAAAACGCTACTACATTTATTATACGTAAAAAATACGTCTATGTGGTATAATAGACGTATTTTGTATACTTTTTAAACGTATACCATTAGTATTTTTTAAACGTAATCATAACTGTACGCAAGTGCTTTGTCGTAAATTAAACGTAATCAAATAACGAGTAATATACGGAAATGTATGATATGTTTTATTACCAAAGGTAGTTACAACAGTTTTTATACGTTTTTACGACAACGTATATTAAATTTAAAAAATATACGTATATTTAACGTCTAAATTTATACTTAAAATAAATGTCTTTTAAGTACGTATAATACACGTTTAAAATACCTCTAAAACAACCAATTGTAATTTTGGAAACAAAAAATAAACGTATGTTAAGCTACCTTACCATTAAAATACGTTAACTGCATCATTCTCAAAAATAGCATACCAAGCATTTTCCACGTGATCATTAGATTAACCCATCGACTTTCGAATCGATTCTTACCGTGAGCCATTAAAACTGGCCCATACAAATTTTTCTTTCATTAATAAAAAGTTCCGTTTTTAACCGTAATTATATATACGTATATTTAACGTTAGAGATATACGTATAATATACATAACTGTTTTATTTTCAGTTAGTATCCAAACTCTCAATGTTGGCAATGTGGCGCAAAGAAATACTAAAAACGTTTCAAAAAATGGATAACTTTTGGCCTCTGGATAGGCACGGCGAGCAACAGGCAGTTAAGAACCAAAAAATATTTAACTTTGTTAAGTTATCGATGTACTCTTATGGAAGCTTCACGTTGGCAACAGTAATTGCTTATATTTTCAAACCACTCACATCACCACACAACGAGCCTGCTCTGTCGAGTTTTCTTTTTACGCTCAATAAAGTACCACCGAGCTATCTTTACGTCTACCAAGCTACTATTTTGATGGTTATGATTCCAATTCAGTTCGGATTCGATTACATGTTTATAGCGTTAATAACCAATTTAGTTTGCGAATTGAAATTATTGAAAGCCGCTTTTGAGAAATTTCCAAGTATCTCGAGAAGACGCGAAATGGAGTCGCGCACCATGAAGTCGCTCATCGAGTTAATTGATCACCATAATTTAATTTTGGAGTAAGTAACAGCACCTCGGTGGTGTGATACTAATCCTGTGTGGAACAACTTTTGCATTTTTAGTTGTGCACGGTCCGTCCAAAATATCTATTACGTTACCCTTCTACTTATGTTTGGAATAAATTTATTTGCCATAGGATTTTGCCTGATGAGTATTATACTTGCAAGAGGTTCCGCTAGTATAGCGCTCCTGCTCACACTGGCATCGCCTGTCGTCTTTTTTACAATTCAACTATTTATGTTTTGTGCATCTGGCACAATTCTGTCATACGAGGTAAGGTGCCATTACTCATTAATCGTAGGTACTGATTCCTTTCTTTTACTGAAGATGTCTACCACAGTGAGTGAGTCTCTCGAAAGACCACGGAGATGCGTGCCTTGCTTCCAAAAGTTAAAACCGACCTTTTGATTTATTTACTTTTGTAGAGTACGGCCGTATCAGATTCCGTGTACCAAATTGACTGGTGGATTAAAACTCAACCACAGTTAAGAAGAGCTTGCGTTATGATAATTCAAAGGTCAAATAAGCCCGTAATATTATCTGCTGGTGGTTTAGTAAACGTGAACTTGCAAGGATTTACCACGGTAAGCATTGGAAGTTGAGTAGGTAAAATTGAGACCAGACGAGCCGGTCGGAGCTATGGGCAAGAACGAAAATAAGATCAAGCGCATCCTTAGATCCGTTTCTCTAAAATAAGGTTGTCAGTTGTCAGGTACAACAGATGGCGCCGCTTATTGCAGGTTTTCCGTAAAAGTAAAACGCTATTGCTGCTTGGCCTTTCCAAATGTAAAGTAAAATTAGAATGAGTTTGCCTGTTTGGAAAGAGAGCGCCAGACAGCTCACATTTTCGTTGTAGCTGGTTGTAGCGTATTGCATTGCATTGGTCTCGCCCGGGCAATTTCATTCCGCCCAGGTCGCCTTGCTTCAATTTGAAATTTGACTATACTTTGATACCGACAGTCAGGCTAACTGACGTTATATTAAGAGCGTCGAGTGCCAATTTCAATTATTTTCAGATTTTGAGAAGCACCTATTCATTTTACACGTTCATGCAAGCATTTTATAAGAAAATGTAATTTGAAATTAAGTACAGAACGCCGCAAAAGGGATTGCAATAGAATATAATCAAATGTACGCACCAAGCACTCCACTGAAGAAAAATATAAAACTCACAATCTTGTCGTTTGTTATTAATTCCATCACCGCTTCATTTTGATTGCGTTTAGATCTCGCAGCGATTAGGCCAAACAAAAAGACCAATTTTCTCTAATTTAATCAATCATCTATCTCAGTTCTAGAGATTCTCGTAGTGCGCCTACCGAATAAACACAGTTACGTTTATTATACGTATAAATAATACGTGTACGTGGTGTAATATACGTATCTCGTGTATTTCTTAGGCGTATTTATTTGGTATATTGGTATTGGTACAACAACGTATAATATTAAATTTAAAAAATATACGTTTATTTAACGTCCAATTTATACTTGAAATAAACTGATTTTAAGTACGTATAATATACGTTTAATATACCTCTTAAGTAACTAATCGTAATTTTCAAGCGTTTATAAAAATATATACAATAACTTATTATTCTTGTTAATTACGTATTTATTTAAAAAACAGCTACCGAATATTTTCGTTTATTTGTTGTATTTTTATACCGGATAATAAACGAAAAATAACGGTTTAAAACTACATTATATAGCGCGACATCAGCTCCGACTTTTAACCGAAATTAAACCTACTGATGTTAAGGTAGGTATCTGTAAATTTTATACGTATAATATACGTAGCTGTGTTTATTGGGTATTATCTTGGACACATTATAAAGGGTGGCAAATATCTCAGTACGTTGTATAGGTAACTTTGTTATTACAAGAGATACAAAGCTGGTTAAATTAGCAAAGTTGGGCAGAATTAAATGAACATTTAGAGTCCGTTAAAAAAATTGAGCATTGTTACGCAGACTTACGCGTTTTATCCGCGCTATATCTCGAAAACAGTTTAACTTATGATAAAAATGCATATAACCAATCTTGTAGCTAATAATGTTCTCTATAACTTTTATAATAACTTTCATCAGCGTACGATCTATGGAAAGCGAGTTATTTTCAAAAAACAATTTTTGAGACCTTTGACCTTGAATATCTCAAATTGCTCCGCTGAAATTTTTCCCATTTTGTAATATACTTATTTGGAACATCTTAATGTACGTGTATACCAAAATCCAGCTTTGTAGGAATTATTCTGACCAAAAATCTTTATTCTACTGGACTATTTTCCTACTATACCTTCGTATACCAACTGTCGAAGATTAGAATATTTCCAATTTGGAGAGGTGCTCTAGACCGAATTATAAAATTTTAGTACACATGAACGCAGAATTAGATGCTCTACAACTTTCATTTAATGAGTTGTTCTCTTAGATTACTAATTTCTAAACAGCAGACTCATATCGTATATAGTGCTATATGTCAGTGTTTGAAAAAGTTGGAAAAAATCGTCATTTTTTGACCGCGGTTGCCGACTATACCGCTTGGCTGAATTATCTAGTGATGGTACTCTTTCGACGCAGAATTTAATGCTCTTTAATTTGTTATAGATAGTTCTTCGTTAAGATGCACCATTTAGGAGTTATAGTCGAAAACGTTCCAATTCTATCTTGCAAGAATGACCGCGTAGATGCATATTTTGGCTAAACGTAAAAATGTTCATAAGACACGAGTTATAACCGGACACAATTTTGTAGGTTTCAATTAGATCTCCACGTTCGCGCCTTCGTTGTAGGGTTGTCAGCCCCAACGTAGAGAGTCGTTCTTCGTACGGTAGGTTCTTAAGTGCTCGAGGCATTTTAGTTGCTCGCCTCTGCACTTTTTCAATTAAGTCTATGTCCTTCACAAAATAAGGTGACCAAGCTGGCGATGCATTTTCCAATATTGATCGAATATACACTTTATAAATTTTTAGCAAAAGTTCCAGAGTTATGTCTTGAAAAGCACATTTCACTAAATATAGTACGACGTTGGCCTTCTTGACTATAGAAGTAACATGATGAGACCACTTCAGATCTGCAGACACTTTAATACCAAGATCTACCTGAGTTTTCACCTTTGACAGCGTAATGCGTAATGCCATTCAGTACGTAATCCTGTTTACGATTATTACAACCTATTATATGTAGAACATGGCACTTATCGGCGTTCACTGTCCAGCGCTCCATTTTTCTTAGATCCGACTGTAGTACATTTGCTTAAGTAGCTGTGAAGTTAAAAAGGTTAGTATCGTCTGCAAAGAAAGTTGGATTAGACTGCAAACAGCTGGATAAGTCGCTCACATATAAAAGAAACAACAACGACCCCAGAACAGAGCCCTGTGGAACGCCGCTCAACACTGAATACCTCTCTGACAATTCACCTTCTATTCTCACTCTAAAGTTTCTGTTTTTTTAAAAATCTTCTATCCAACGCAGTAAGTTACTTCTTATCCCATATTGTTCTAATTTGTAGATTAATCTCTCAATGGGCACACGATCAAATGCTTTTTCGAAGTCGATATAGACGACTGTCGTCCAGCTGTTAAGATTTACCAGGAGATTAGTTGAAACTGATCTTTTAGGCATAAATCCATGCTGAGTGTCGGGTATCACGTGATTTGAAATAAGAAACGTGATAAGTTCTCCTGCTATTATTTTCTCCATACATTTACTCAGAGTCGACGTTAAGCTCACTGGACGGTAGTTCTGACGTAACAACTTATCTCCCTTCTTATAAATAGGGATTACCGTGGCTTGTTTTCAAAGTTCTGGAACCTTTGATTGTAGCTAAGACTGCTTCATTACGCAGGCAAGTGGTTTGCAAAGAGTCGCTGCACATGATTTTAAAAATGCGGTGACAGCTCGTTATGACCAGGACTGGAGTGGGAATTTAGAACGCTCAATTGCTTGTGAACTATTTCTTCATTGATTTCTATTGACGTGATACTCGACGATAGACGCGTAGAAACTGGTAAGGAAGGAAAATTTCTCAAAGTTTCGCGAACATATGCACTGTGAAATTGTTTAGCAAACATCTCGGCCACTGCTCGAGGGTCGCTCTGCAAACCCATAATTGAGTCTTCTTTAAAAATCATTAAAGTCATCAACAGCTCCAAAGCAGCATAAGAAAACTACTTGCAAAAAACCGCCCGAAGAGAGAATTTTCCAAAAAATTTTTAACTTCGAACACGAATAACTTTTTTTCTCGTCATCGGAGCGCTTACTATGACAGAAATGAATTTGAAGGAAAAATACTAACGAGTCAAACGATTTCAAAACCATCAAGTTGCAGTAGATAGAACTTGAGATATGGGCCACAACGCATTTTCCAAGATGGCGGCGAAAGGGGTAATTTCGCGGATACGCGAAACCAGAAATAAGGTCTCCGACCCTCTATCGAATTAAAAAATGACAGTGCCTAAAACTTTTGGGTCACACGTATAGAATTTTCGTAAATGCACTGGACTATGGGTACTTTTTCATTTTTTAAATCTAAAAATTCCTTTTTCATTACCACTCATTGTTCACTAATCCATGAAATGAATAATTATTGTTATTGCCTGTTATTGCATTGGCAAATAAGTAATTATCCTCCACTAATAATTAGTAATTACCGGTAAAATTATGATTTGTAAAAAGAATTTTAGGATTGATTATTAAGTCAATTGTTAATTTTTTCCATTACAAATTTGGATTAGTTCAATTAAATTAATGTCTAATTTTAAAAAAATTCACGGATTCCTTTGGTTAGAGAATGTCCGATTTCATGATTTTATAATACTTTGCCAGGAACACAATGAAAAGTATACTCCAAGAAGTTAAAATAAAAGAATTACAAATATTTTATTTATTGGTGTAGAATAAATTTGTGTTTACAACTTTCAAACACTCACCGGCGACATAGTAAGACGGACAACCTAATCCCTTATTGCTGCTAAACACTCATAAACGTGGTTTATAATTTCTGGATTAGTTAGATCGGTGTAGACTCCAGGTTTCATCGGAGCCGCACATCCGTCGCCCCACGAAATAACTCCAATCAGTACGTCGTTAACAACTAAAGAGCCTCCAGAATCTCCCTAAAATAATATTTTTAATTAAACCGACATAAAACAAACCTTTCGAAACGTTACAAAACAAGCATCTTTGCCACCATGTAGATACCCATAACAAGTCATTCGAGGAGTAAGAGTAAAGTTGCTCAATTGACGCGAGCACAACTCTTGGTTTAATTTTGGCACTACGACTACTTGTAAACGCCCATTTGCCGCCGAGCGTTCATCCAGCGCTCCCCATCCGGCGACTACGCCAAAGAGTCCGTCCGGAATTCTCATATTAGGATAGGGTAGTTGAATCGGTTGAACCATAGGCCCGTACACAAGTTGTCTGTCTAATCGTAAAACAATCACGTCGTAATCTACCGTTTGAGAATCGTATTTGGGGTGTCTACAACCATGTATTACTTGAGCCACTTGTCCACCACGATCGAGAAAATTGCTACCGGCTCTAACTGCTATTACGTCGACATATGAGTTTCTAAAACATGCGAGTTTTTAATAAATTATTACACAAACGAATTAAATAGAATTTTGGTAGTACTCTGGAAAACAATGTGCAGCTGATAATACCAAATCATTGTGAATAAGAGAACCGCCGCAGAAGAACGTTCCATCGGCATGTAGAGATACTAGATGGGGAAGACCTTCTATTTTCGCATTAGTACCACCCACTATGTAGTTTCTGTCACTTTGGCCTAAAAATTTATGTTTGTGTAAAAATAATGAGCCAAAAAAATGTTTCACCAAAATAAGGACGTATTAATAACAGCTGCACTACTAGTAAAGTCAACTTGGACATTATCAACAATTGCTGAAATCTAACTGATCAGCAATCAGTGTTAGATTTACGCATTCTTACGTGGTCAAGTCATTAAATTTTATGGTTTAACTAGCCATTGTTTTTGATCGTTTTCAATTGGACTGGAACAAATGGTTGATATTTACTAGCCGTAATTATACAAGGTGGCTCCAATGAGTTTTAGATATTTATCTCAGTATACGAAAAATGCAATTTTTTTGGCATATAACTTTTCGTGTACCTTTTGGTTTAGTATGACTCCCAAACACCTTCCTTTTCGCAAGACGTTATACTTCGAAGCGCTCTAGCGCCTAAACCGTTCTTCTGAATAATAAAACATACGAGATATTGTTTGTAGGAAATTTGATGTAGTTTACTTATGCAAGTAAGCATTTTTCTCATAAAGTGTGCAGTTTTTGAGTTACGAGCAATAAACTAAAAAAAGGTGATTGTGGCCGATTTTGGAATTCTTGTTAAATTTCCAAGAACTCTACCGCCTAAACTTTATCTTAAGAAAAAACCTATCACACGTAATTTGTAGCAAATTGAATGTACTTTATTTTTCTATAGTAACACGTTGCTCTGAATCGGCGGATCGGTGGTTCGCGGCGAGTAGACTGTTTTTAAATGCGAGCAAGACTCGGAATATGCTCTTTTCAGTTAAGCGGAATCGGGCTTTGGAATCTCAGAAACCGGTCAAGTTTTTGGGGGTATATCTGGACGATCGACTGCTCTGGAATGCACATATCGATGAGTTGTGTAAGACCTTGAATAGGAACATTTTTATTCTGAGAAATCTATCGAGTTGTGTATCCAGACGGGTTGCGAGGGGTGCGTATTATTCGCTCTGCCAGAGCCATATCGAGTACGCTTTGCTGGTTTGGGGACATGCGGCTGATTCACATAGGATTTTTAGAGCTCAACGAAGAGCAATTAGAATATTAGAGGGCCTTGAATATAGGGATGATTGCAGGAGAGCTTTTGTGAGTTGTGGAGTGCTGACTTTTCCGTCTCTGTATATATTTGTCAACCTGGTTTATGTGAAGAAGAGCTTGGAGCTCTACAAAAGGCACGCGGACCTTCACAGTCACAACACGCGAGTTAGGAATGGTCTAAGACCGGCCTACAGGAGGCTTTCAAGGTGTCAGGATGGCCCGAATTTTTGGAGTATTCACTTCTATAATAAGCTTCCCGAGAGTTATAAACGGCTTCCGCTGGCATTATTTAAAGAGAAGGTCAGATTGTTGCTGATCGGTGGGGCCTTTTATTCTTTTGGGGAGTTCTTAGAGTATGAGTTTTAATGTGTTGTTTGTTGCTATGTGTTAATTTATTGATGTTAGTGATGTAGCTATTCGGGTTGTGTATACATGTAATCGACTTGTGTAAGAAAATTTTTTTTTCAAAGCACCAATAAATTATTTGTTATTTGTTTGTTTGTTATTTGCTCTAAAAGTGCGTACTTTTGTAGTTATAGGCCATTAATAAAAAAAACAGTTTTTCTGACCGATTTTGGAATATTTTGCAAACTTTAACGCGCTCTAGCGCCTAAGCCGCTTGTCTGAAAAATATTAGCTAAGATATATAATTTGTAGGAAATATGATGTAGTTTATTTATAAACAGAGACACTTTTCTTATAAAGTGCGTAGTTTTGGAGTTATGTACGAAAAACTAAAAAAAGGTATTTTTGGCAAATTTTGAAATTCTTGTTCAATTTAAAACAGCTCTAGCGCCTAAACCATTTGCCATAAAAAAAAGCTTACAAAAACAAAAATTTATAGAAAATTGAATGTGCTTTATTTTTGTATAGTAACACTATTGCTTTTAAGTGCGTGCTTTTTGAGTTATAAGCGATTAACAAAAAAAAACACTTTTTTGATCAATTTTGGAATTTTTGGCTAACTTTAACGCGCTCTAGCGCCTAAACCGTTTGTCTAAGTAATAAATCCTAAGAAATATAATTTGTAGGAAATTTGATTTAGTTTATTTTTAAATAGAAGTACTTTTTACATAAAGTGCGTAGTTTTTGAGTTACGAGCGAAATACTAAGAAAAGATGTTTTTGCCCAATTTTGGAATTCTTGTTCAATTTCCAAAAGCTCTAGCGCCTACACCATGCGGGTTAAGAAAAAACCTAACATACACAATTTGTAGAGAATTGAATGTGCTTTATTTTTGTATAGTAACACTATTGCCCTTAAGTGCGTGCTTTTTGAGTTATAAGCGATTAACAAAAAAAAATACTTTTTTAATCAATTTTGGAATATTTTGCAAGCTGTAACGCGCTCTAGCGCCTAAACCGTTTGTCTGAGTAATAAATCGTAAAAAATAAAATTTATAGGAAATTTGATTTATTTCATTTTTAAATAGATGCACCTTTTACATAAAGGGCGTAGTTTTTGAGTTACGAGCGAAAAACTAAGAAAAGATGTTTTTGCCCAATTTTGGAATTCTTGTTCAGTTCCCAAAGCTCTAGCGCCTACACCATGCGTTTTAGAAAAAAAACTAACATACAAAATTTGTAGAAAATTGAATGTGCTTTATTTTTGTATAGTAACACTATTATTTTTAAGTGCGTTCTTTTTGAGTTATAAGCGATTAACAAAAAAACACGTTTTTGACCGGTTTAGGAATTTTTGGCTAACTTTAACGCGCTCTAGCGCCTAAACCGTTTGTCTAAGTAATAAATCCTAAGAAATATAATTTGTAGGAAATTTGATTTAGTTCATTTTTAAATAGAAGCACTGTTTACATAAAGTGCGTAGTTTTTGAGTTACGAGCGAAAAACTAAGAAAAGATGTTTTTGCCCAATTTTGGAATTCTTGTTCAATTTCCAAAAGCTCTAGCGCCTAAACCGTTTGTCTGAGTAATAAACCCTAAAAAATAAAATTTATAGGAAATTTGATTTATTTCATTTTTAAATAGAAGCACTGTTTACATAAAGTGCGTAGTTTTTGAGTTACGAGCGAAAAACTAAGAAAAGATGTTTTTGCCCAATTTTGGAATTCTTGTTCAGTTCCCAAAGCTCTAGCGCCTACACCATGCGTTTTAGAAAAAAAACTAACATACAAAATTTGTAGAAAATTGAATGTGCTTTATTTTTGTATAGTAACACTATTATTTTTAAGTGCGTTCTTTTTGAGTTATAAGCGATTAACAAAAAAACACGTTTTTGACCGGTTTAGGAATTTTTGGCTAACTTTAACGCGCTCTAGCGCCTAAACCGTTTGTCTAAGTAATAAATCCTAAGAAATATAATTTGTAGGAAATTTGATTTAGTTCATTTTTAAATAGAAGCACTGTTTACATAAAGTGCGTAGTTTTTGAGTTACGAGCGAAAAACTAAGAAAAGATGTTTTTGCCCAATTTTGGAATTCTTGTTCAGTTCCCAAAGCTCTAGCGCCTACACCATGCGGGTTAAGAAAAAACCTAACATACACAATTTGTAGAGAATTGAATGTGATTTATTTTTGTATAGTAACACTATTGCCTTTAAGTGCGTTATTTTTGAGTTATAAGCGATTAACAAAAAAACACTTTTTTGAGCGTATTTGGAATTTTTGGCTAACTTTAACGCGCTCTAGCGCCTAAACCGTTTGTCTGAGTAATAAAACCTAAGAGATATAATTTGTAGGAAATTTGATGTACTTTATTTATAAACAGAAGCACTTTTCTCATAAAGTGCGTATTTTTCGAGTAATGCCAAAAACTGACTTGCCTCGAGCTACCCCTAAGCTAATGCTGCCACTTAGGAGTGGTTATATTTGGTTATATTAGTTGGTTATATTACTCAATTACCCGCTTACAATTTTCTTCAAATCTGCATTGTTGAAAATTGTTTACTTTTTGATTTAGTTCTAAAAGTGCCTTCGAAATAGGCGTATCGGTTTAAAGTTGCAGTCAATGAGTTAAGTAGAAGTACCTATACATAAATAATAGTTAATTACTTTTCTAACTAAACGTAACTACTTAAAGCAATTTAGTAATTACGTGCATAAAAAAACTTTAATAATTGTTTGGGATATTAAAAAAAGTTACTCTTTCGCCGAAACGATATAGCAGTAAAAATTAGTGCGTCATGTCTGATAGGCCTCTAATCGACGATAGCTTGGCTATTCTAAATCTTGTTGGTTTTGTTACCTACAAAAATAATTCGTGGGGTAAATTGAGGAAATTAATCTTAATAATTCTGCTTGGAACAGCTTACCTGGATGCATTATGTTGTACCATTGTGGACTGGAACAAACCGGATTTTATGGAAAATTTGTTTGTAGTGTTTGGTTTGTCGCAAGTTAGTATTTTCTCGCCAGTTAAATTTACCTTTTTCAACAAAAAGGCTATTATTGATAAATTAAATTGTTTTTCTGTACGTATCGATTAACATTTTTTAGTGCAACATCGTGTTGTAACAGTAGGTAGAGTAATCACAATGAAAGAATAATCTACCACGTGACCAAAGCTCCACTACTTAGTGCAACGAAATCGAGACAAACTCGCACTTTTTCAGCAAACATCTGAGAGGGTGTAATAATTGGCAATAACGTCACGGTAGCGAAATTTGAATGGTAATCACTAATCACGTGATGGGCGTTTCTTTTGCTGGGATCACTATACGTACTACAACTCTCGCTCTTCTTTTCGTACTTTTTCTCTTTCTCTCTCTATAGAGCCACAGCAAAATTGATTGGACATTAGTAAATGGTAACTTTCATCTTTTGTCTCACGTGCGTTAATCAATTTATAGATGGATGTTCCATAACCCATAGCGTCTCCTAACCTAAAAAAAACTTTTTATTTTAGATACTACTGAAGATACTTGGATTTCCAAGCCAAACTCTCTTGACGACCTTAAGCAAGATGAAAATTTTTTACGCCCTCAACGAGTACGGTTCGAAGCAAGAAAAACGAAATAAATCGATCTTTGCTAAAGTTCAAATAATTTTTCGAAGTTTTACAATTTTCTTCTTTTTGATTTTATTTCTATTTAGTATAAAACCATTTTTTACGGCCGAAAAGACCTTACCCTACTCGAGTTATGTGTTTGGCGTTCGAGAACCATCATTGTTCAATGTCGGTTATGGTTTCCAAATTATCGTACTAATTTTTATAGCGCCCGTACAAGTTGGCTTTGACCTCCTGTACATATCTCTCATTACGAATGTGGTTTGTGAATTTAAACTGCTCAAAGCGGGCTTTGCTCAAATTCCAATTAATGAAAATGTTGAATATGACGAGAACACGTCGGAGGCTCTTAGAAATTTGATCGTTCATCACAACGTGATTTTAGAGTAAGTTTCGATTTGACAACCTCGACGAGCGACTTGAATTAATTTTTTAGGTGCTCCAAATCGTTGAGAGAGGTCTATTATTTTCCGTTTCTCTACATATTTTTGTTTAGTATGCTTGGAATTGGATTTTGTTTATTATGTATCATAGTAAATGGGTATGGTAGCAATACTATCTGTTACTATCAAATAAATACGTTGCTTATTTGATTGAGAAAGATATCCCAATGCGTCTCGCGCAATAACAAGTATATCTTAACCTGCTCCCATGCCCGCTCATTTAAAAAATTAAATGTTCAAGAGAGAGTTCGGTAGCCTCTTGCTCTTCTTAGTGCCCCAAGTTATAAAAATTCCAATGCGAGGCTTCCACCGTCGTAAGAAATCGTAAACTTCGAGTGATAGTTCATTGTTGAGCTTGTTCTTGTTGGCTTGTTGGGACTTAAAAGTGCAGGTCTTTCCGTTTTGGCAGTCTTTCTCGCAAAGTTGCACTCTTGGCTAGTCCTGGACTTAAAAGTTAAAACTTGAGGGATAGCTAATATCGTAATTTAGACAAATGAGCAGTGATATAGAGATTTGCACGCAAAGCGGCTATTCAGCCGTCCATAGAGCTCGTGATGTTTCATCGGTCATCGTAACTCAATGATGACAGTGTGTCACGATGACCGATGAACAGTCACAAAATTTGTGGGCGGCTTAAAACCAAAATTCCACAAAAACTGAGCTTCTTTTTAGAATTTTTCGAAACGTTGCCATATCAATGGTATTTGCATCGTGCGCCCTATTTTATACGTTACAGCTATTATTGTACTGCGCCCCAGGAACAATTTTAATATTAGAGGTTAGTGCACGTAATAGTAATACACTTCCAACCCGCATATTTACCCAATTTCTTTTGTAGAGTACCGAAGTATCGGATGTAGTCTTTAATACTGATTGGTGGATTAGAACGCAACCAGAGTTGAGAAGAACGTACGTGAGGATACTTCAGAGAGCTAACAAGCCAGTAATACTATCTGCCGGAGGCATGGCTAACGTCACGTTAGGGACTTTTACTGCCGTAAGTTTCCGAAAGTAATGGTTAAACTCACAACTTGAACTTCAATTGTTTTAGATTGTGAAGAGCGCATTATCGTTCTTTACTTGCGTACAAGCAATGTACAGAAATAATCTCTAAGTCACTTCAAATTATAGACTAATAAGTGTGTAGTGTTTTGTTTAGTTCGTATATTTAAAAAACTTTTTTTTTGTCTGTTAAAAGTTATCGACTTATGACTTGCCATTTCAACTTTCGCCAACTTTTCGGCCGACTTTGAGATTTCCGCTCAACTTTAACGCGCTCTAGCGTCTAACCCCTTTGTCTGGTTTAAAAAAGTCTAAGAGACAAGACTCGTAAAACGTTTAATTATCTTTAGTTTTGTATAAAAACACTTTTCTCGAGAAGTGCGTAGTTTTTGAGCTATAAGCGAAGAACAAGATAACAGCTTTTTGTCCGACTGTGAAATTTTCTCCCAACTTTAATTCGTTCTAGCGCCTAACCCCTTTGTCTGATTGAAAAAGTCTAAGAGACAAGACTTGTAGAAAATTTAATTCGCTCTAGTTTTGTATAAAAACACTTTTCTCGAAAAGTGTTTAGTTTTCGAGGTATAAGCGAAGAACAAGAAAGCAGCTTTTTGGCCGATTTTTAAATTTTTACCCAACTTTAACGCGCTCTAGCGCCTAACCCCTTTGTCTGATTGAAAAAGTCTAAGAGACAAGACTTGTAGAAAATTTAATTCGCTCTAGCTTTGTATAAAAACACTTTTCTCGAAAAGTGTTTAGTTTTCGAGGTATAAGCGAAGAACAAGAAAGCAGCTTTTTGGCCGATTTTTAAATTTTTACCCAACTTTAACGCGCTCTAGCGCCTAACCCCTTTGTCTGATTGAAAAAGTCTAAGAGACAAGACTTGTAGAAAATTTAATTCGCTATAGTTTTGTATAAAAACACTTTTCTCGAAAAGTGTTTAGTTTTCGAGGTATAAGCGAAGAACAAGAAAGCAGCTTTTTGGCCGATTTTTAAATTTTTACCCAACTTTAACGCGCTCTAGCGCCTAACCCCTTTGTTTGATTGAAAAAGTCTAAGAGACAAGACTTGTAGAAAATTTAATTCGCTCTAGTTTTGTATTAAAACACTTTTCTCGAAAAGTGTTTAGTTTTCGAGGTATAAGCGAAGAACAAGAAAGCAGCTTTTTGGCCGATTTTTAAATTTTTACCCAACTTTAACGCGCTCTAGCGCCTAACCCCTTTGTTTGATTAAAAAAGTCTAAAAGACAAGACTTGTAGAACGTTTAATTCTATTTATTTTTGTATAAAATCATTTTTCTCGAAAAGTTTGTAGTTTTTGAGCTATAAGCGAGGAACAAGAATGCAGCTTTTTGGCCGATTTTAAAATTTCTCCCCAACTTTAACGCGCTCTAGCGCGTAATCCCTTTGTCTGATTGAAAAAGTTTAAGAGGCAAGACCTGTAGAAAGTTTAATTCTCTTTAGTTTTGTATAAAAACACTTTTTTCGCAATGTGTGTAGTTTTCGAGCTGTAAGCGAAGAACAAGAAAACAGCTTCTTGTCCGATGTTGAAATTTTTTCTCAACTTTAACGCGCTCTAGCGCCCAACCCTTTCGTCTGAATGAAAAAGACTAAGAGACAAGATTCGTAGAACATTTAATTCTATTTATTTTTGTATAAAAACATTTTCTCTAAAAGTATGTAGTTTTCGAGCTATAAGCGAGGAACAAGAAAGTAGCTTTTTGGCTGATTTTGAAATTTTTGCCCAATTTTAATGCGCTCTAGCGCCTAACCCCTTTGTCTGATTGAAAAAGTCTAAGAGACAAGACTTGAAGAACGTTTAATTCTCTTTAGTTTTGTATAAAAACATTTTTCTCAAAAAATCCGTAGTCTTCGAGCTATAATAAAAAATTATTTTTTCTTTCGCGCCTATACGGTTTGTCTGATGAAGAAAACTTAATAAACCTAATTTGTAAAATATTTATTGTTTGTATTTTATTTTTATTTGTAGAAAAGTACTTTTATCACAAAGTGCGCAAGTATCAAAGTTATAAACAAAATCCTGAAGGAACACCAATTTTATCGCAGTTTTTTGCAATTTTCAATGCGGCAAACTTAAAATTCCGATCCACATCCCAAAATACACGAAGAACGAGAAAGAATTTTTACATTTTTTTTCTCAATGTGCCTCTTATTTTCCCGTAGTGACGACTAAAATTTGACGTATCTCAATTATTTTAATACCACTTTAGTGTATTCTAAAAATAAAGTTACAGAACTTCCCCAAACTTAAACAATGAATTACTACCAATTACTACTGCTCAAGAAAAATTGTTTGTATCCAGTACAAACTACTTCGTCATGTCCGATAGACCCCTAATCGATTACAGCTTAGCTGTATTTAATTTCAGCGGACTTGTAGTTCCATCTAAAAACGATGCAAGAAGTAAAATGAAGCAGTTTACTCTCCTGTTTTTCGTAGTCACTTCGTACGTGGACGTGATCTTCTGTAACATATTCAAACATGACGATCCCGACGCGATGGAAAACGTATTTGTTTTATTTTCGCTTACGCAGGTCTCACGAAAATTACGCTAAGAAATATGAAAACAAGTCGACTAACAAAAAAATATTAATTTTAGATTTTACTCAAAATCGTAATGGCTTTATTGCAAATCGAAAATATTTTTAATATTATAAACGACATGGAAAGCTTTTGGCCTATTAGGAAATTTGGATTGGAGCAAGAAAAAGTCAATATGAGAGTTTTCTCGTTTGTGAAAACGAATATTAAAATTCTAATGGTTTGCCTAGCGTCAGTCGTAGTGGGTTTTGCTCTTAGGCCTGTTTTCGAAGCCAAAAAGAGGCTTCCGTACACAACTTACTTTTTAAAAACGTCAAACTTGCCATTCTACGCAATAGGCTACGTCTATCAAATTCTCGTAGTTACGTGTTTGGTTGTTGGCCCATTCGGCTTCGACGTTGCGTTTTTGTCCTTGATTACAAACATCATTTGCGAACTCAAGCTACTCCAAGCAGGTTTTACGCAAATTCGTATCGAGGTACAATCAAAAACGGAGAAGCAAACAATGGACAGGCTCAAGACTTTAATCCGGCACCACAACGTGATTTTAGAGTAAGTGCGTGGTACTTTTTGAGTTATTGTCAAAAAGCATATCGTTTTAGTTGCTCGAAATTTTTGAGAAACATTTTTTACGTTCCTTTCCTGTGCATATTTCTATTGAACATGTTTGGAATTGGGCTTAGTTTGCTGTGCATAATAATTCAAAGGTAAGAACGGCTTGTGTAAAGTAAAGCTGTCTGTCACTCTTTAAGCTGTTTGCAAACAGCTAACGAGCTGATTGTGGACGGTGCTTAAAACACTAACATTTTACTTCCATTTCAGAGCCAAAAATATCGAACTATGTCTGGTATACGGAATGTGTGGGCTAATTTTCGTACTGCAATTATTTATGTACTGCGCACCTGGTACTGTTTTAATATCGGAGGTAAAATCAATTTGGTTTGGCACTGTTCTAAATAGTAGTTTTTTAAACTTCTAGAGTACTCGAGTTGCCGACGCTATTTTCAATACCGATTGGTGGATTAAAACGCAGCCCGAATTAAGGAGAACTTACGTGATGATCATTCAGAGAGCTAACAAAGCGGAGATGTTATCTGCTGGTGGGATGATGAATGTAACTTTGGAAGGGTTTAATACGGTGCACATCCATTATATTCGGATTCCGCATGAAAATTATAACGAAACTTTTTTAGATTATGAAAAGTGCTTTTTCGTTTTTTACTTTTGCCAATGCAATGTATAAGGATACTTAAATACGAACGTGCACAATATTTCGCTACGCTTTGTTATTTACCTACGTAACTTAATTTAAGCGTGCACCGCTTAGTGTAGGACGCTGTGCGCTATATAGTTTGCTAGAAGCTTATACGACTACTTGACTTTTTTCTAACCTAATCGAACTGAATTGGTGTTTTTGTCGCATACGATCATAAAAATGTGCAGTGAAACTGCCGTTGTCACATTTTCAAGTTAACAGTAGCAGAAATAAAATATGCAAAGTTGTGTTAGGATTTAAAGTTATCAGAGATTTTGGAATTTTTGCCAAACTTTAACGCGCTCTAGCGCTAACCCGTTCGCCTAAAGGAAAAACTTAAAAAATTATGACTTGTAGAAAATTGAATGTACTTAATTTTTGTATAGGAACACTTTTCTCTAAAGTGCGTAGTTTTCGAATTATAAGCGAATAACAAATAAAACAGCTTTTTGACCGATTTTAGAATTTTTGTCTAATTTGATGCCCTCTAGCGCCTAACCCGCTCGTCTGAAAAAAGAAGTCTAGGAAATTTGATTAGTAGAAAATTTAATGTACTTTATTTTTCTATAGAAACACTTTTCTCGAAAAGTACCTGGTTTTTGAGTTATAAGCGAAAAACAAAAAAACAGTTTTTTGGCCGATTTTGGAATTTTCAATCAACTTTAACTAAATCGTTTGTCTAATGTAAAAAGTTTAAGAAACATACTTGTAGAAAATTTAATAGACATTAATTTTGTATGAAAGCAATTTTATCGTAAAGTGTAGAGTTTCCGAGCCATAAGCGAAAAACGAAAAAACAGCTTTTTGAACGAATTTGGACTTTTTGTTCAACTTTAACGCGCTCTAGCGCCTAAATCGTTCGTCTAACGTAAAAAGTCTAAGAAACATACTTGTTGAAAATTTAATGTAGATTAATTTTGTATAGACACAATTTTATTGTAAAGTGTAGAGTTTCCGAGCTATAAGCGAAAAACGAACAGCTTTTTGGCCGATTTTGGACTTTTTGTCTAATTTGACGCCCTCTAGCGCCTAACCCGCTCGTCTAAAAAAAGAAGTCTAGGAAATTTTACTTGTAGAAAATTTAATGTACTTTATTTTTCTATAGAAACACTTTTCTCGAAAAGTACCTGTTTTTGAGTTATTAGCGAAAAACAAAAAAACAGTTTCTTGGCCGATTTTGGAATTTTTAATCAACTTTAACGTGCTCTAGCGCCTAAATCGTTCGTCTAATGTAAAAAGTTTAAGAAACATACTTGTAGAAAATTTAATGTAGATTAATTTTGTATAGAAGCAATTTTATCGTAAAGTGTAGAGTTTCCGAGCTATAAGCGAAAAACGAAAAAACAGCTTTTTGGCCGATTTTGGACTTTTTGTTCAACTTTAACGCGCTCTAGCGCCTAAATCGTTTGTCTAAAAGAAAAAATCTAAGAAACATGACTTGTAGAAAATTAAATGCACTTTAATTTGTATAACAACAATTTTATCGTAAAGTGCAGAGTTTCCGAGCTATAAGCGAAAAACGAAACAACAGCTTCTTGGCCGATTTGGACTTTTCGTTCAACTTTAACGTGCTCTAGCGCCTAAATCGTTTGTCTAAAAGAAAAAATCTAAGAAACGTGACTTGTAGAAAATTTAATGTACGTTAATTTTGTATAGAAACAATTTTATCGTAAAGTGTAGAGTTGCCGAGTTATAAGCTAAAAAGGAAGCAACACCTTCTTGGCCGATTTTGGAATTTCAATTCAACTTTAACGCGCTCTAGCGCCTAAATCGTTTGTCTAAAAAAAGTCTAAGAAACATGACTTGTGGAAAATTTAATGTAGTTTAATTTTGTATGAAAGCACTTTCCTCGGAAATTTTGTAGTTTTAGAGTTAAAGCGCAAAACGTAAAAACAACTTTTTGTCCGATTTTGAATATTTCGTCCAACGTTAACGCGCTTTAGCGCCTAAATCGTTTGTCTGAAGAAAAAGAATTTAAGAAACTCGGCTTGTAGAAAATACATATAAAGTACTTTATTTTTGTATAGAAGTACTTTTCTCGAAAAGTGATAATTTTCGAGTTATAAGCGAAAAACAAAAAAGCAGCTTTTTGGTCGATTTTAGAATTTACTTGAATTTAATGGAAGTGAACAAAGTGAGAAAGATGACCAGGAAATGTCAAAAAAGCTTTTAATAAGCGAAGAGAAAATTCCATCTTAAGGTTGAAACTAGCAGTTTGAGAACAAATCTAGTATTTATCGGTACAATAAACAATAATAATAACTACAAATTTTTTAAATATTTAGGGTTAATTAGTTAGATAGATCTAATACGTTGTAAATGAACCCCAACACACACACATAAGTGAAAAAACTTTAAACTTTAAATATATATTTCGCTTTCTCGACGCATTTAAACAATGCCGGATAGCTTGTGAAAGTATGTTGACCTCCGTAGTGTATTGGGTATAGGCGTGCTACCGGAAATAGCAAAGTCTTGGGTTCGATTCCCGAGGCACTTGGTGGAAAACAAATTTTCTCATTTAAAGTTTTTTCACTTATGTGTGTATGTTGGGGTTCATTTACAACGTATTAGATCTAATAATAATAACAATCACCACAAGCTTGTAAGTAGTAGTTCACATGTTTTTAACAGATGATGTCAATTGTTTGTATTTAAACAAAAGTCTTACACAACTTCCTCAAGTAATGCGCATTATAATTTTCATCTCTGAACGAGAAGCTTAAGTGTTATAGCTAAATTAAAAAGTTATTATTGATTAATTATTAAATAAATAATATAGCAGCTTCTGTTTTTGTTTTTATTCTCTTTTAGATACTTTAATTCCTAAAATCTTGAAATCAATACGATACTATTTGGAAGAAGTGGCGCTTCCACACTTGCACCCGTGTATAGTTGGTTGCCTAACTCAATTCAAATTATTACAATAAATTAGTATTACAATTAATAATTTAATCCATTCCCGATCGTTTCGAATTAGAATTAGGTTTTATTTTAATTACGTTTGTAGTTTTTAAGGAACTTAAGCACCCCAATGGACTCACACCTATAATACTAATACTATAATATCTACTAAACAACACCCTTCATTATTGCGCTACATTGTAGGTAGACATTAATAAAGTTACGAAAATTATAATTTTAATGAGAGAAATTAGCTCCACGATCTAAATGGAAAATATAAGTATTGTGTTCTAGTTATTTATGTTGAAAAGTATGTCAAGTATAGGTATAATGATCGGCCTTCTCTGCTGTAGCTTAATAAAATCCAAGCCCACGGAAACCGCTCAACGTATAAGGGACTTAAAATCCTGGCTACTTTCATAATATTATTCTCGTGAAATTAAACCCAAAAAATCTATTTAAAAATTTGCATCAATAACAATGTTAAGCCTCGTCTTCACATGCGAGAAAATTTCTGCGAGAAATGTCAGATGAAAACTTAGCTAAAATGTCACTCTGTGACTGTGAGTTTGAGAAAGCTCTAAAGTCTTGCAGAAAGCAAAAGTCGCTTGTATCTGGCATTACTGTAAACAATGGTGTTTTTCCGTATGTGAAGACGAGGCCTTAGAAAACAAGCAGAGCTTTTAATTAAGTAACATTTTTTGAGAAATCAAAAATAAAATTTTTTCTCCTTTGTTTCTTCTTTCTCAATCCTGATACATTTTTACTTTATGTACTTATTGAAATAAAAGTTGCATCGTTTGACTATTTAGGCTAGTAGGCGTAGTCTTTGGGTTAAAAAACAAACTAAAAATAGAAAATTTTTTTAAGTATAGAATTTAAAGCTTCTCGGGTTTAAGAGACCCGGCTCATGCAAACTAGAGTGCCTAAGTGCTCTTTTTTGTAAAATAGCTGTAAGCTACGTATTATATAAATGCATATTCATGATTAAAAAGTGGTAACGTCAAAATTATCGGAGGATAAAGATGAGATGTTTAATGTGTGAAAATAAGCCGAGCTTTATGCATTATAGGATTTGTAAATAAATGATAACCTAAATATGAAATTTACATAAACAGTAAGGGGTATTCGATTATTATTATATCGTAAATTCATAATTCATTAACTTTTCTACATCCCACACAAAGTATTTATTAAATGTTTCGATTTAATTAAAACTCTTTTGTTTAATGCGTACTTAGGTGCACGTCAGAATAACGCCCGATGCTTGTCAAGTTTTAGATTTAGCAATTTATATAGATATACGTTTATCGTTTATGTTTACGTCCAACGATTTTGGTAGGTATAGCAAAATTAATTTATCAGTGAAAAGAATTAAAGGAAACAAATTAAGAGTAAATTAAGAATAAATCGAACGGAAGTGTATTTCGGAGAAAATAAGGAAAATCGGTCTCAAATATATACTTTTGCTCTTACGCGTTCATTTTTTTTTGTGCCGAAAATGTTCTTTCTCGTTAAAATGGCATAAGGCATAAGCTATCTGCACTAAATATTAACGAGATAGCGACAATGGATATTAAATAAAACCGATACGATGTATAGCCGTATTATAGTCCAAGAGCTATTAAACATTATACTACCACCTGATTTAATTCTAAAGATTCATTATTTTCATTTAAAAGTACTTTGCATAGCAGCATTAAACATTAAACAGCATTAACTTAGAGAAGAGGTTTAAGAATAGTGGATTTTGGCTTCATTCACCTTTTTGCTCATAACTTGAAAAGTACGCACTTTATGAAAAAACGTTCGGATGAACCTCCAAAAATTGCCAAGAAACGTTTTTTAGTTTACCGCTTATAACTCAGAAATACAAACTTTTAGAAAAAAGTTTTACAATAAAAAAATAAAGAAAATTAAATTTGCTACACTTTTTTTCTAAGTTTTTTTATTACGACAAACGGTTTAGGCGCTAGAGCGCGTTAAACTTTGACATAAAATCTAAAATCAGCCAAAACCAGTATTTTTTAGTTTTCCGCTTATAACTTGGAAAGTACGCATTTTTATAGAAAAGTCCTTCAACAGCAAAATAAAGAACATTTAATTTGCAACAAATAATGTTTGAAAGGCTTTTTCCTGCGACAAGTAGTTTACGCGCTAGAGCGCGTTAAAATTCGACATAAAATCTAAAATCAGCCAAAACCAGTATTTTTTAGTTTTTCGCTTATAACTCGGAAAGTACGCATTTTTATAGAAAAGTCCTTCAATAACAAAATAAATAACATTTAATTTGCAACAAATAATGTTTGTAAGGCTTTTTCCTGCAACAAGTTGTTTACGCGCTACAGCGCGTTAAAATTTGACATAAAATTTAAAATCAGCCAAAACTAGTATTTTTTAGTTTTTTGCTTATAACTCGGAAAGTACGCATCTTTAAAGAAAAGTCCTTCAATAGCAAAATAAAGAACATTTAATTTGCAACAAATAATATTTGTAAGGGTTTTTTCTGCGACAAGTTGTTTACGCGCTAGAGCGCGTTAAAATTTGACATAAAATCTAAAATCAGCCAAAACCAGTATTTTTTAGTTTTTCGCTTATAACTCGGAAAGTACGCATTTTTAAGAAAAGTCCTTCAATTGCAAAATAAAGAACATTTAATTTGCAACAAATAATGTTTGTAAGGCTTTTTCCTGCGACAAGTTGTTTACGCGCTGGAGCGCGTTAAAATTTGACAAAAAAATCCAAATCGGCCAATTTCAGTCTTTTTTAGTTTTTCGGTAATAACTCGAAAACTACGCATTTTTGAAGAAGAGCTTTCAGATGGCAAAGTCAATATCATTCAATTTGCTACAAATTATGTTTTTCAAGTTTAGTGAGAAGATGCACGGTTTAGGTAATAAAGTTCGTTTCAATTTGACAAAATTTCCAAAAACGAACTAATGCAGTCTTAATTTAGTTTTTCGTTTATAACTCGGAAACTACGCATTTTTAAAGAAAACTCCTTTAATAGCAAAATAAAGAACAATTAATTTTGCTATAGGGTTTTTACCTGCGACAAGTTGTTTACGCGCTAGAGCGCGTTAAAATTAGACAAAAAATCTAAAATTAGCCAAAAGCAGTATTTTTTAGTTTTTCGCTAATAACTCGAAAACTACGCATTTTAAAGAAAAGCCTTCCGAGAGCAAAATAAAGATTACTCAATTTTCTACGAATTATGTTTTTCAGACGCTTATGCGGTTAAGGTAATAGAGTTCGTTTCAATTTGACAAAATTGCCAATAACGAACTAAAAGCAGTCTTCGTTTTGTTTTTCGCTTGTAACTTGGAAAGTACGCATTTTTAAAGAAGAGTCCTTAAGTAGCAAAATAAAGCACATTTAATTGACAACAAATAATATTTGTAAGGCTTTTTCCTGCGACAAGTTGTTTACGCGCCAGAGCGCGTTAAAATTAAAAAAAAATTCAAAATCAGCCAAAACCAGTATATTTTAGTTTTTTGCTTATAACTCGGAAAGTACGCATTTTTAAAGAAAAGTCCTTCAATAGCAAAAAAAATAACATTTAATTTGCAACAAATAATGTTTGTAAGGCTTTTTCTTGTGACAAGTTGTTTACGCGCTAGAACGCGTTACAATTTGACAAAAAATCCGAAATCAGCCAAAATCAGTATTTTTTAGTTTTTCGCTTATAACTCGGAAAGTACGCATTTTTTAAGAAAAGTCCTTCAATATCAAAATACAGAACATTTAATTTTCTACAAATTATGTTCATTAGATTGTTTCTGGCAACAAGTTGTTTAGGCGCTAGAGCGCGTAAAATTTGACATAAAGTCTAAAATCAGCCAAAACCAGTATTTTTTAGTTTTTTGCTAATAACTCGGAAACTACGCATTTTAAAGAAAAGTCTTCGGAAAGCAAAATAAAGATTATTCAATTTTCCACAAATTACAGATTTATTGATAAGACGCACGGTTTAGGTAATAGAGTTCGTTACAATTTGACAAAATTTCTAAAATCGACCCAATGCTGTCTTATTTTTGTTTTTTGCTTATAACTCGGAGAGTACGCATTTTTTTAAAAAAGTCCTTCAATAGCAAAATAAAGAACATTTAATTTGCTACAAATTGTGTCAATTAGGTTTTTTCTGGCGACAAGTTTTTTAGGCTCTAGAGCGCGTTAAAATTTGACAAAAAATCCCAAACCAGCCAAATACGGTATTTTTTAGTTTTTCGCTAATAACTCGTTAACTAATACACGCTTTTAGAGAAAAGCCTTCGCATAGCAAAATAAAGATCATTTAATTTGCTACGATTTAGGTTAGGTTAGGTTCGTTAGTATGACGCACGGTTTAGGCACTAGAGTTTGTTAAACTTTGGCAAAACTTCCAAAATCGACCTAACGCAGTCTTTATTTCAGTTTTTCGCTTGTAACCCGGACACTACTCATTTGTAGAGAAAGGCGTTTCCATGGAAAACTCAATTATATTCAATTTAGAACTAATTTTGTATCTAAGGTTTTTTTTAAAAATGTACGGTTTTTTTCTTTAGGCCACGAGTCGAGATGTTCAAGAATGTTCACAAAAATGAACTTTTTCCAAAAATGAAAGCCATTTCAGAGTGCCTCCTCGCCAGGACTTTTATGCAACAATTTTGCAAATATAACAAAGGTCGTAAATTAATACACATGTAAATTGATAAATTGATAATTGACAAGTTAGTAATTAAATCTCAATTCCCCGTACCTCCTTTCGCTAACGATATTAAACTGTTCGTCTCGTCCAGCAGACGAGTTAAGTTACAAACAGAGGACCTTCACTACTTATACCAGTACATTATAACTAAATTCAAGTTTAGCAAAATTGGACTCGACTAAAATGGAGGAAACCTACAAGAAATATTACCTACTCTTACATTCCAAAACAAAAAAGAACACGTGAGATTCAGTAGCCTTTTAAGTCTTGAAAGTTATCCTGACTGCCAACTTTTATAACTAAGGGCTTAAATCATACTTTATAGTTTTCAAAGTAAATTAATAACGCGTGTGTAAGATTTTCCGGTTATAAATTCAACTTTGTTAATGCAGTGAGGCTTTGTTATGTAATTACTAATTAAAGCGTAGTTCAAGTATAGCGCATTTACTTGGTTGTGTGTATTTCCGTCTTTGTAAAAAGGCGCAGATTTTTAAAAATTCGGTCTGCACTAATTGAACATTAAGTAACGAGTAGTTCAAAGGTTAATTGAAAATTACCAATTAATTAAAATAAAATAATAATGTCGTTCAACTCATCGGGTGGAAATTACTGTATTCTTTTGTTTTTAGTAATTAAAATTAATGTCGATTTTCTTTCTCTCAGTTTGAATTCGCTCCGTTTTAGGTCAGATATAAATGAAAAACACGAAAACTGATTTTATGGTTTATAAATTGTAACGTAAATGTTGCGGAGTCGATTCGGTAAAACATTTCTTAGTATAAACAATTTTCTATACATTTTTATACACGTTACCCGCGGTGTCTTAATAGGAAAATTTAATCTTTAATCTTTTATTTGTTACTCAAACCAGTAACAGTAATATTTTTTACGATCCCATACTGTTTCAACGTGTCGTATTTTTTCTCGATATACCGCAATTTTAGTAAATAAAATAACTATAACTGTAATTTTATATACTTCTTGTTAAATTGATATAACCTAACATAAACTCGGTTCGTTACAGTAAAATTATTTTATTGGGAAAGCGTCTTGGTGAGATCGAAAGCACATATTATAAGAACCATTCGGAAAGCTATATGTAGATATACAAAACATACGATGCTTTTTTCTATTCTAGTTAGTTCGATATTAAAATAAACTACAGAAAACTTCCTAATAATTATGCTTTTTCTTGATACTAATAGCAACTTAGGTGCTAGAGCGCGTTAAAGTTTGATCAAAATTCCAAAATCGTTCATCGCTCGCTATCACTCGAAAATCACGTACTTTTAGATAAAAGTGTTTGTATAGAAAACTAAAATTCATTCCAGTTGCTACAAATTACGTCCTTCGATTTTAAGAAGGGTGGGTTAAAGCGCTAGGCGCATTAAAATTTGAAAAGAATTCCTAAATTGACCGAAAGCACATGCTTTTTAGTTTTTTGCTTGCAACTCGAAAATTACGCACTTTCAGAAAAAAGTGTTTCTATAATAAACTAAAGCTCATTCAATTTTCTACAAATTGCATCTTTTAGGCTTTTCATTACAACAAGCGGCTTAGGCGCTAGAACGCGTTAAATTGGACAGTAATTCCAAAATCGGGAAAAGCACATTTTTTTAGTGTTTCGCTTGTAACTCGAAAGCTACGCACTTTTAAACATGTATCAATTAAAATTAAAGTACATTTAATTTACTACAAATTGTATAGGTTTATTTTTTTATTAAAACAATCAGTTTAGGCGCTACAGCGCGTTCAAATTGAACAAAAATTCCAAAATTAGAAAAGCACACTTTTTAGTGTTTTGCTTGTAGCTCGAAAACTAGGCACAATTAAACATATTTCTATTAAAATTAAAGTACATTTAAATTACTACAAATTGTATTTGTTAGTTGCTTTATTAAAACAATCAGTTTAGGCGCTACAGCGCGTTAAAATTGAACAAAAATTTCAAAATCGGGAAAAGCACATTTTTTAGTGTTTCGTTTGTAACTCAAAAACTACGCACTTTTAGAAAAACATGTTTCTATCAAAACTTAAAGTACATTCAATTTGCTACCAATCATATCTGTTAGTTTTTGTATTAAAGCAATTGGTTTAGGCGCTACAGCGTGTAAAATTAAACAAAAATTTTTAAATCGGCAAAAGGCATATTTTTTAGAATTGTGCTTGTAACTCAAAAACTACGCACTTTTAAAAAAACATGTTTCTATTAAAATTGAGGTACATTTAATTTACTACAAATTGTATTTGTTAGTTGCTTTATTAAAACAATTAGTTTAGGCGTTACAGCGCGTTCAAATTGAACAAAAATTCCAAAATCGAAAAATGCACATTTTTTAGTGTTTTGTTTGTAACACAAAAACTACGCACTTTTAGAAAAACATGTTTCTATCAAAACTTAAAGTACATTTAATTTGCTACAAATCATAACTGTAAGTTTTTTTTATTAAAACAATTGGTTTAGGCGTTACAGCAAGTTAAAATTGAACAAAAATTAAAAAATCGGCAAAAAGCATATTTTTTAGTGTTTTACTTGTAACTCGAAAACTACGCATTTATAGAGAACCATGTTTCTATCAAAACTTAAAGTACATTCAATTTGCTACCAATCATATCTGTTAGTTTTTGTATTAAAGCAATTGGTTTAGGCGCTACAGCGTGTAAAATTAAACAAAAATTTTTAAATCGGCAAAAGGCATATTTTTTAGAATTGTGCTTGTAACTCAAAAACTACGCACTTTTAAAAAAACATGTTTCTATTAAAATTGAGGTACATTTAATTTACTACAAATTGTATTTGTTAGTTGCTTTATTAAAACAATTAGTTTAGGCGTTACAGCGCGTTCAAATTGAACAAAAATTCCAAAATCGAAAAATGCACATTTTTTAGTGTTTTGTTTGTAACACAAAAACTACGCACTTTTAGAAAAACATGTTTCTATCAAAACTTAAAGTACATTTAATTTGCTACAAATCATAACTGTAAGTTTTTTTTATTAAAACAATTGGTTTAGGCGTTACAGCAAGTTAAAATTGAACAAAAATTAAAAAATCGGCAAAAAGCATATTTTTTAGTGTTTTACTTGTAACTCGAAAACTACGCATTTATAGAGAACCATGTTTCTATCAAAACTTAAAGTACATTCAATTTGCTACCAATCATATCTGTTAGTTTTTGTATTAAAGCAATTGGTTTAGGCGCTACAGCGTGTAAAATTAAACAAAAATTTTTAAATCGGCAAAAGGCATATTTTTTAGGATTGTGCTTGTAACTCGAAAACTACGCACTTTTAAAAAAAAATGTTTTTATTAAAATTAAGGTACATTTAATTTACTACAAATTGTATTTGTTTGTTTCTTTATTAAGACAATTAGTTTAGGCGCTACAGCGCGTTCAAATTGAACAAAAATTCCAAAATCGGAAAATGCACATTTTTTAGTGTTTCGTTTGTAACTACGCACTTTTAGAGAAACATGTTTCTATCAAAACTTAAAGTACATTCAATTTTCTACAAATCATACTTGTTAGTTTTTTATTAAAACAATTAGTTTAGGCGCTACTGCGTGTTAAAATTGAAGAAATATTTCAAAATTGGCGAAAGCATATTCTTTTAGTATTTCGTTTGTAACTTATCAACTACGCACTTCTAGAGAAAAATGTTTTTATAAAAAACTAAAGCACCTTCAATTTTCTACAAATTGTATTTGATTTGTTTAAGAAGGGCGGTTTAGGCGCTAGAATGCGTTAAAATTAGACAATAATTCCAAAATCGACCTAAAGCGCAGTTTTTTAGTTTTTCGCTTTTTACTCAAAAACTACGCACTTTTAGGGAAACATGTTTCTATTAAAAATTAAAGTATAGTAAATTTGGCACAACTTTATCTGTTAGTTTTTATAAAGCTGTCGGTTTAAGCGCTACAGCGCGTTAAAATTTAACAAAAATTCCTAAATCGGCTAAAAGCACATTTTTTATTTTTTTGCGTGTAACTAAAAAACTAAGCACTTTTAGAGAACAGTGTTTCTATCAAAAAACTTAAGTACTTACATTCAATTTTATATAACTTATGCTTCTTAGATATTTGAATAAAACCAGTGATTTAGGCGCTAGAGGGTGTTTAAGTTGGACGAGAATTCCAAAATCGGTCAAAAACACATTTTTTTAGTTTTTCCGCTTGCTATTCAAAAACTACGCGCTTTTAGAGAAAAGTATTTCTATGAAAAACTAAAGTACGTTTAATTTTCTACAAACTATATTAGTTACCTACGTGCCTTTTAAAGACGAGCGGTTTAGGCGCTAGAACGCGTTAAAATTAGACAATAATCCAAAATGAACCAAATAAAGCACAGTTTTTTAGTTTTTTGTTTGTAACTCGAAAACTACGCAATTTTAAAGAAATATGTGTCTATAATAAATTAAAGTGTATTCAATTTTCTACAAATTATATCTGTTAGTTTTTTTTACTAAAACAGTTGCTTTAGGCGCTACAGCGCATTAAAGTTGGACAAAAATTTCAAAATTGATAAAAAGCACATTTTTTATATTTTTGCTTGTAACTCACAAACTACGCACTTTTAAAAAAAAGTGTTTTTATCAAAAACTAAAGCACATTCAATTTTATACAACTTATGTCTCTTAGATTTTTTAATAGAACAACTGGTTTAGGCGCCAGAGCGCGTTGAAATTGGACGAGAATTCCAAAATCGGTCAAAAGCACATCTTTTTAGTTTCTCGCTTATAATTCAAAAACTACGTACTTTTAGAGAAAAGTGTTCCTATAAAAAAGTAAAGTATTGCTATTACATTAAGTTTTCTACGAATTAAAATTTCGGTTCGTTCCAGTAAAATTCTTTTGTTGTGAAAGCATTTTGAGAGTATCGAAAGTCATTGTAGAGCATATAAAAAACCACTCGAAAAGCTATACAAAATATACGATGCTTTTTTCTATTTTAGTTAATTAAAGCGGCTCTCTAAAACGAGAAGCGTAAAATGATAAATATCGGCATTTCAAAATTTTACGCAAACTGGCGAAAAGCCCTTTTTATACCTTTTTTGCTGCACCTCTGTTTATAGTAGACCTAGAACAAATAATCTAATCGTTTTTTAGAATTTCCTTAAAATTATCTGTACGAACATAATTTTCAAATTCACCCATTTTCTACTTTAGATGGTACGGCGGCTCGGCGGCCCAGATAGGCCCAGTGGGCATTTGTCTAATCGAAAACGTCGAAGAAAAATATCCAAAAGAAGCATCTTTTGGAAGGTTCTCGCTAACCGAATAATAATTTTCTGAGTTTTTGATTCTTTCGGCAAATTTTTCCGAAACAAAACGCCCCCAAATATTTCCACGAAGAAACATTATTTAACAAAAACACGACACAAAGAACGTAATTCTCCGAATTGGAGCAGTTTTACGAATAATACCGCGTTCGCACCACACACACCTAGTGCGTTTTCCCAAGGCAATAAGTTTTAATTAACGCAAAATAAAGTCAATGCATCAGATTTTGGTTTTGCCAAACGATACCACGTGTTTATCATTTTGCGAGAAAACTTTTTCAATTTTATCTGTCGAAAATGGCAATCTACGACGTAAAGTAAATAAATTTGAGTTAAATCTTATTTTATGAAAACGAGAGGAAATTGAATTTATGAGAATTTTGGAACGTTGTTAGTTGTTTGATTCGATTGATTATTCTTCGAAAAATTTTCGAAATTTTTCTTATCGTTACGATTGACTACGTAACTACCACGCAATTTTCTCCAAGTTCCTTCTCAACTATTACGTTTTCGTATAAAGTTATTAGGTGTTGGAAGTGGAAGGTCATTTTTTTTCATAAGTTGTACGGACGAAAAATTTATTTTCGGCGATAAAAAATGGAAAAACAAACGAATCCATCATTAGACGTATTTCGAGTGTTCTTTTTTAAATGTTGTTATTTATCTGACGTGCGTTTGCGTTGATCGCACCAAGAAAAGCGTATATAAGCTTCTACCACCCCGAGAAAACAGAACAGTTTACAATTGCGTTACGCCACCTGATAACATATTTGAAACAATAATCGAATTTTAAAAAACTCGAGTGGCGCCATTACCAAACACTTAACTAAAAAAGCCACACTTCGTAAAATAAAATTTCCCGAATTTTCTTTATAAAAAAAAGTTGAAAATTTTCAAAACTTCTACTAACATGATGGGGTTGTAAAAAAGTTTTTGTCGAGTCGCAAATTAATATTTGAATTACTAACATGGATTTCAAACAAGGGTTAGTTTGGTTGCACTTGTGTGTGCTCGTTTGCTTCTTATCATTCGAAGAAATTGAAAGTTTTGAAATCGTGCGGAGAAGCGCCGCTCCTGAAAGGGAATCCGACGATTATCCCGATTATTTACTAGGCGTCCGTTACGATGAATATCCGGTAAGTCGTTTTAAACTTATTTAAAAAATAATAATTTAGGGGACCCCTAATCGATTTGAAAAAAATTTTTATTTCGACTAGGTACCTATCTTTGAACCGTAAATGGGTTGAAAAACTGTTTTTATTACCAAATTAACCAAGTTGCGAACCCGTAAATTGTTTAGACGGGAATTTCTTCGGGTCGTGCCCCTTGATAAATTTAATAAATCGAGTTAAATAAACTTTTGATGCTATTGAGACAAATAATTGGAAATTTGTAATAATCGAATGCAAATAACAATCAACCAATCACTCTATTGTGTTATAATTATTTTTTAATATCTTAATTCACGCTGAATCGATCAATTTCCACTTTTTAATTTGTTATTCCGTCGTAGTCGCTCATTTGTTGGGCCTAAAATAGGTTCGAAACTACTTTTGGCACAATTTTAATCAGACAATCAGACGCCCAAAAATGGAAAGTTTTCAATTAGGAATGGGAAAAATAAGTTGACGGGTTCGTTAAAATTTACAGCTCAGATTTCTACGAGAAATTTTCCACGTGGTTTCCACTTAAAGTTATGTGGGCGGACGTTAGTTTTACACAAACTATAAGTAGTGAACATTCGAAGTAGTTTCCTAATTGTTTCTGTCTTTCTCTTTCTTTCTTGCTTCCGTAAGGGCTTGTGTGTCTACCTGTCAATAGTTTCTGATTTTTTGGTATTTCTCTGTTTTTTGGCAACATTTGGCTCGTCTGTCTGCCCGTCAGTTTGCTAGCCTAGTCTACCTAACCGTTCGCCCGTCTCATTCTTTTTAGTTCAGTGGCGCTTTCATCTCTAAAAAGTTACTAGTTTTGGACATATATAGGGTGACTCAAAATTCAGCGAGCACATAATTACAACAGACTCGGGGCTTCACGGCATTTCTCGCAGTTTCAATGGCGACAACACTGTAAGTTTACATCGCAAATCTGATTGGCTCGAGGTAACACGGCAAATAATTTTTTCCCGCCCAAACTGTCAAAAAAACAACATTTTACAAGAGACAGAAAATGTAACTAAGAGATGCATCTTTCTAAGAAATGAAAAAATTTATTTTTTGGACCAGCAGACTTATTTTGAGCCCAAAAAATTCGTAAAGTCGATTAAAAGCTACGCTTTTCCAAAGCAAACTAAACAAAAATGTTCAGTGGCGCTTTCATCTCTAAAAAATTACTAGTTTTGGACATATATAGGATGACTCAAAATTCAGCGAGTACATAATTACAGCAGACTCGGAGCTTCACGGCATTTCTGGCAGTTTCAATGGTGACAACACTATAAGTTTACATCGCAAATCTGATTAACTCGAGGTAACACGCCAAATGATTTTTTTTCGCCCAAACTGTCAAAAAAAAAACATTTTTACAAGAAACTGAAAATGTAACCAAGAGATGCACCTTTTTAAAAAATGTAAAAATTTATTTTTTGGACCAGCCGACTTATTTTGAGTCCAAAAAATTCGTAAAGTCGATTAAAAGCTACTCTTTTCCAAAGCAAACCAATCAAAAATGTTCAGTGGCGCTTTCATTTCTGAAAAATTACTAGTTTAGGACATATTTATATAGGGCGACTCAAAATTCAGCGAGTACATAATTACAACAGACCCAGGACCCAGGGCTTCGCGGTATTTCTGGCACTTTCAATGACGACAACACTGTAAGTTTACATGGCAAATCTGATTGGCTCGAGGTAACAGCCAAATAATTTTTTTCGCCCAAACTGTCAAAAAAAAAACATTTTTACAAGAAACTGAAAATGTAACCAAGAGATGCACCTTTTTAAAAAATGTAAAAATTTATTTTTTGGACCAGCCGACTTATTTTGAGTCCAAAAAATTCGTAAAGTCGATTAAAAGCTACTCTTTTCCAAAGCAAACCAATCAAAAATGTTCAGTGGCGCTTTCATTTCTGAAAAATTACTAGTTTAGGACATATTTATATAGGGCGACTCAAAATTCAGCGAGTACATAATTACAACAGACCCAGGACCCAGGGCTTCGCGGTATTTCTGGCACTTTCAATGACGACAACACTGTAAGTTTACATGGCAAATCTGATTGGCTCGAGGTAACAGCCAAATAATTTTTTTCGCCCAAACTGTCAAAAAAACAACATTTTTACAAGAGACAGAAAATGTAACCAAGAGATGCACCTTTTTAAAAAATTTAAAATTTATTTTTTGGACCAGCCGACTTATTTTGAGTCCAAAAAATTCGTAAAGTCGATTAAAAGCTACTCTTTTCCAAAGCAAACCAATCAAAAATGTTCAGTGGCGCTTTCATTTCTGAAAAATTACTAGTTTAGGACATATTTATATAGGGCGACTCAAAATTCAGCGAGTACATAATTACAACAGACCCAGGACCCAGGGCTTCGCGGTATTTCTGGCACTTTCAATGACGACAACACTGTAAGTTTACATGGCAAATCTGATTGGCTGATTGGCTGAGGTAACAGCCAAATAATTTTTTTCGCCCAAACTGTCAAAAAACAACATTTTTACAAGAGACAGAAAATGTAACCAAGAGATGCATCTTTCTAAGAAATGTAAAAATTTATTTTTTGGACCAGCCGACTTATTTTGAGCTAAAAAAATTCGTAAAGTCGATTAAAAGCTACGCTTTTCCAAAGCAAACTAAACAAAAATGTTCAGTGGCGCTTTCATCTCTAAAAAATTACTAGTTTTGGACATATATAGGGCGACTCAAAATTCAGCGAGCACATAATTACAACAGACTCAGGGCTTCACGGCATATCTCGGAGTTTCAATGGCGACAACACTGTAAGTTTACATCGCAAATCTGATTGGCTCGAGGTATCACGACAAATAATTTTTTTTCGCCCAAACTGTCAAAAAAACAACATTTTTACAAGAGACAGAAAATGTAACCAAGAGATGCATCTTTCTAAGAAATGTAAAAATTTATTTTTTGGACCAGCCGACTTATTTTGAGCCCTAAAAATTCGTAAAGCCGATTCATAGCTACGCTTTTCCAAAGCAAACTAAACAAAAATGTTCAGTGGCGCTTTCATCTCTAAAAAATTACAAGTTTTGGACATAATATATTGTGACTCAATATTCAGCGAGTACATAATTACAACAGACTCAGGACTTCACGGCATTTCTCGCAGTTTCAATGGCGACAACACTGAAAGAGACAGAAAATGTAACCAAGAGATGCACCTTTCTAAAAAACGTAAAAATTTATTTTTTGGACCAGCCAACTTATTTTGAGTCCAAAAAATTCGTAAAGCCGATTAAAAGCTTCGCTTTTCCAAAAGCTACGCTTTTCCAAAAGCAAAACAAATGATGATATGCGTCATTTTATAATTTCGTTCTCTCTCGTGAATGTGCGAAAAAGCCTCTAAAATAATTATCAAATTGACAAACAATCCAACTCATATACAGTGTCCGAATGGTAGGCAAAAAAAGTAAATCGATGGCTATCGAGGGCTCGTCTCTTCATTTAAAAATGCACAAAAATAACTTTAAAAAGCGCTCTCCACTAATAAAAAAACGGATTGGACTCGACAGCTGAACGAATTTTACTCTCTCTTAATTGAAAAGTTGCAATAGAAAAATATAATTAAGTTGGCCGGATAAGTAAACTTACAATTTATTTAAAAGCTCCTACCCTCTCCTACCCTTAAATGCTTTTAATCTTTTAAGTCTTGTTTTATTGAAGGCCGTTTACAATAGTAATTTTTTTATCTTTTAGATTAAAAGTGGTGGATTTTAATGCGAGTCGATTTTATACTTTTCAAGTTATGGCGTGGGATTAAAAAAACGGTAAAATTGTTCAAGTCGCAAACGGCGTATCACAGGGCTATTACTTGCGATTGTTGCGAAGTCACAGCCACCTGTTATAAGATAATATACGCATTTAAAGAAATACGCTCAACAATAAATTGGAAACAAATTATTTAACTTTAACGTCAAATTTAACGAAATATCTTCTAGCGCGAGGTTAGGCCAAGGTAAATAGAGTATACTGCTCAACGGCGAGGTGTTACAAAAGGTGGCTAGATGAGATTTTGATTTGTTTATATTGAACACTTTGTTCAGCTTAAACCAATACCTAAAAACGAACGAAATAAAATATTTTTTGTAGATACTGAGTGGGCGTGAGAAGTTTCAAAATACGAAACTGAAAATTATACTAACAGAAGTCCCAAAGCGTTTTGTTGGTGGTAAATAAAAAAAGAAATGCGTGTGGATAATTTTTTTTAATTCAACACGAACACTAGCCAAAACAAACACAAGAAACTGTACAAGTATCGCACTAAATTAGTGTGCTTTAAATTTTTGAATAGGTACAAACACAAAAACAAGAAGGTAATCTAGGAAAATACTCGTATTAGGACGTATTACCTACATAATTAATTCACATGAGGTAATTCGCCGATCAAGATTAATCAGTTTTTGGTTTTTATTCTACTATTTATCTCATTTATTAATTTATTTCAACTATTTATATTTCTATTGGACGACCGATAAATACACATAATATACAGGCTGATTATAAAATGTCCCGGACAAAAATTTAAAATTTTGCAAACCAATAGTAGGTGGGTGATTGATTGTAAGGTATTGGTAATAGAATCTGATTTCTTTGTTCGTCTGACAAAAAAAACCAAGAGACGTAATTTCTAGAAAATTTAATTTACTTTATTTTTGTATGAAAATGTTTTTCTTCAAAAGTGCGTAGTTTTGAAGTTTTTAGCGATAAACTAAAAAACAGCTTAATGACCGATTTTGTAATTCTTGTCAAACTCTACCGCGCTCTAGCACCTAAACTGTGCGTTTGACAAAAAAAATCTAAAACATTCAATTAGTAGCTAATTGAATTGACTTTATTTTTTATAAAAAACTTATCTTCACAAGTGCGTAATTTTGGAGTTATCAGTGATAAACTAAAAAACGCTTTATAACCGATTTTGAAATTCTTGTCAAACTCTACCGCGCTCTAGCACCTAAACTGTGCGCTTGACGAAAAAATTTAAAACATATAATTAGTAGCTAATTAAATTTACTTTATTTTTTATAAGATAAACTTTTCTCGAAAAGTGCGTAGTTTTGGAGTTATCAGTGATAAACTAAAAAAAAGTTTTATGACCGAATTTGTAATTCTTGTCAAACTCTACCGCGCTCTAGCACCTAAACTGTGCGTTTGACAAAAAAATCTAAAACATTCAATTAGTAGCAAATTGAATTGACTTTATTTTTTATAAAAAAACTTATCTTCACAAGTGCGTAATTTTAGAGTTATCAGCGATAAACTAAAAAACGCTTTATGACCGATTTTGAAATTCTTGTCAAACTCTACCGCGCTCTAGCACCTAAACTGTGCGTTTGACGAAAAAATCTAAAACATATAATTAGTAGCTAATTAAATTTACTTTATTTTTTATAAGATAAACTTTTCTCGAAAAGTGCGTAGTTTTGGAGTTATCAGTGATAAACTAAAAAAAAGTTTTATGACCGATTTTGTAATTCTTGTCCAACTCTACCGCGCTCTAGCACCTAAACTGTGCGTTTGACAAAAAAATCTAAAACATATAATTAGTAGCTAATTAAATTTACTTTATTTTTTATAAGATAAACTTTTCTCGAAAAGTGCGTAGTTTTGGAGTTATCAGTGATAAACTAAAAAAAAGTTTTATGACCGATTTTGTAATTCTTGTCAAACTCTACCGCGCTCTAGCACCTAAACTGTGCGTTTGACGAAAAAATCTAAAACATATAATTAGTAGCTAATTAAATTTACTTTATTTTTTATAAGATAAACTTTTCTCGAAAAGTGCGTAGTTTTGGAGTTATCAGTGATAAACTAAAAAACGCTTTATAACCGATTTTGAAATTCTTGTCAAACTCTACCGCGCTCTAGCACCTAAACTGTGCGTTTGACGAAAAAATCTAAAACATATAATTAGTAGCTAATTAAATTTACTTTATTTTTTATAAGATAAACTTTTCTCGAAAAGTGCGTAGTTTTGGAGTTATCAGTGATAAACTAAAAAAAAGTTTTATGACCGATTTTGTAATTCTTGTCAAACTCTACCGCGCTCTAGCACCTAAACTGTGCGTTTGACAAAAAAATATAAACATTCAATTAGTAGCTAATTGAATTGACTTTATTTTTTATAAAAAACTTATCTTCACAAGTGCGTAATTTTGGAGTTATCAGTGATAAACTAAAAAACGCTTTATAACCGATTTCGAAATTCTTGTCAAACTTTAACACGCTTTAGTACTTAAATTATTTGTTTGACAAAACTCTCTAAGACATAATTTATAGGAAATTACATTTACTTTATTTTTATAGAACAACCTTTCTCCAAAAGTGTATAGTTTTGGCGTTATAAGCAAAAAACTAGACAAACAGCCTTTTAGATAGTGGTATAAGGTAACACATAGCGAATAAAAACCAAATTTCAAAATGTGTATCAAGTGATGCGCCTATGCCCATTTGCCAATTAGGCTTAAAATCAAACGCATTGTTTTTTAAACCCACATTAAGAGGCAATTACTAAATCAGTAATTAATTTTGGTAAAAAATTCACTCTTCTCTTCTCATTTTACAATTTTATCCGAGAAACGAAATCAAATTGCTGCTCGTTCATCTATCAAAAAGGTGGTCAAAGTCGTTTCTACAGTAACTGTCGGGTGATGTCTTTAGCTACTAATGCTTTGATTTGTAACAGCGACATCACCTCTTGAGAACTATTGATATTTATGTGCCATTGCTAATTTATATACTATGGGCAGAAATTTGAGAAGGCTCTGCCCACACCTTCTTCCTGAGAAACATCGGACCACCTATAAGAATACGCTTAACACTTTCAATATATAGCGATCGGTCCTTAAAAAGTATAGGTGACTTATAAAGTTTGACGACTTTTCTAAGTCAGAACAAAGCCTTATTATTTTTTTAAATAATTTTTCAAGTAACTACTTATTATTTCACACCAAATGGTAGAAGCATTTCTTTTAAAGTCAAGTTTCAATTTTGGGGTTTTTGAAAATAATAAAATCGTGGATAAAAGGTGGATGCAACGAAAGTATGTAGAAAGAGCGCGCCAATGAAACGCAACACTTTGATGAATGTACTGACTGGCGTTGTCGCTTCGCAGTTCTGACTCACCGCACCGAAGTAAAATCGTGATAGTATTGTGTAATTGTTTATATTGCGCTTACCCAACATATAAACTATTAAAAATGGTGTCTATTTCACTTATTTTGAATATTTTTAAATATTAATTAAAATGCGCGGTTTTTTTCAGTTTATCGCTTATAACTTAAAAACTAGGCACTTTATGAGAAAAATGATGCTACACAAAAATAAACTACATTAAATTTTCTACAAATTATTTTACTTAGGGTTTTTTTCATACAAACGGTTTGGGCGCTAGAATGCATTCAAGTTTGACAAAAATTTCAAAATCGACTAAAATAACTGCTTGTTACTATTATACCGCGTATAACTCAAAAACTGCGAACTTTTAGAAAAAAGTACTTTTATACAAAAATAAAGTACACTCAATTTCCTACAAATTAAGTCTCCTAAGTTTTTTTGTCGGACGAACAACTAAGATCGCATCTTTATCCAAAGATCAAAATAAAATTGCTCCTTGCTCGTCATTAAAAAAGGTGGTCAAAGTCGTTTCTACAGTAACTTTCGGATGATGTCTTTAGCTACTAAATGCTCTCGTAAAGTTGTAACAACGACATCATCTCTTTTCGACTTTGGTTAGATACACCATTGTTGCCTTCTTTAAATTATTTACAGCGGGCAGAAATTTGAGAAGGCTCTGCCCCCACCTTCTTCCTGAGAAACATCGGACCACCTATAAGAGTACGCTTAACACTTTCAATATATAGCAAACTTTCCTTAAAAAGTATAGGTGACTTATAAAGTTTGGCGACTTTTCTCAGTTACAAAAAAGCTCTTTTTTTTATTTTTATAATTTTTTTAGCAATTACTTATATTTTCGCACCAAATGGTAGAAGCGTTTTTTTCAAAGTCAAATTTACATTTTTAAAATTTGCGACGCAACACGTAGGGAGAGTGCGCTAAGTTGGCGACGAAACGCAACACTTCAATGAATGCGCTTCTCGTTGTCGCTTCGATTCTAACTCATTCCATCGAAATGAAATAATGATGTAGTAGTTTCATTGTTTATATTGTGTTTACCAAACCAAAACATCAACTATCTTACTATCTACTACAATGGTGTATATTTTCACATATTTTAAATTATAATAAACTAGTATATTAACTTCCGACTTTAAAAGGCCCTCTTGGATCCAAAAGTAAAATGTATGATTTTAAAGAGGTCGCAGCCAGTTTTAAAACACTTTTTTTCGTTGTACGCGTAAAGCAGGCTCGCCAAGAAAATTGAAACGTTTCGAGAGGTGTCGAATCATTCGGGTGGTAGAGTAGTCGGCGCTCATCCTGCAGATATCGCCAAACTGATAGCTTCCTCACAGATCCATAAAAATGTGATAATTAATGAAATTAATTTGTGGTCCGGAGGACCGGCGCGCGCCCCACAGAACCGAGCGGAGGCCCCAAGGGCCGACCTACGCTGATTAAGCTCTAGCTATAAATATTTCTAAATCAAATCACGCCAGTTTATAATAGTACAAGAGTTAGCCGTGCTATATTGGTTACGTTACAGTTTGAAGCTGAAGATAACTCGTACCGGGCGGTTTTCTGCAGCAGCCCAACAATGCCTCTGTGACCTACCTAACCTAAAAGACATAGTTTGTAGGAAATGTAATTTATCTCACTTTTCTACACAAACGTTCTTCTCTAAAAACGCGTAGTTTCCGAGTTATAAGCGAAATACAAAGAAAACAGTTTTTTGGTCTAATTTGAAATTTTTGTCAAACTTTAACGCGCTCTAACATCTAAATTATTGGTTTGAAGAAAAAAGTAAAGAAATATAATTTGTAGGCAATTTGATGTACTTTCTTTTTGTATAGAAAATGGGTTTTCCTCAAAAAGTACGTAGTTTTTGAGTTATAAGCGAAAAATTAAGAAACCAGTTTTCTGGTCTAATTTAAAATTTTCGTCAAACTTCAACGCGCTCTAACATCTAAATTGTTGGTTTGAAAAAAAAACTAAAACAATATAATTTGTAGAAAATTTGACGTAATTTATTTTTATATAATTGTTTTTCTTAAAAAGTACGTAGTTTTCGAGTTATAAGCAAAAAACTAAGAAAACAGTTTTTTGGTTTAATTTGAAATTTTTGTCAAACTTCAACGCGCTCTAACATCTAAATTGTTGATTTGAAGAAAAAACTAAAACAATATAATTTGTAGGAAATTTGATGTACTTTATTTTTGTGTAGAAGTCTTTTCTTCAAGAAGTACGTAGTTTTTGAGTTATAAGCGAAAAATTAAAAAACCAATTTTCTGGTCTAATTTAAAATTTTTGTCAAACTTCAACATCTAACATCTAAATTGTTGGTTTGAAAAAAAAACTAAAACAATATAATTTGTAGAAAATTTGACGTAATTTATTTTTGTATAATTGTTTTTCTCAAAAAGTACGTAGTTTTCGAGTTATAAGCAAAAAACTAAGAAAACAGTTTTTTGGTTTAATTTGAAATTTTTGTCAAACTTCAACGCGCTCTAACATCTAAATTGTTGGTTTGAAAAAAAGACTTAAGAATTGTAATTTGTTGGAAATGTATTGTAGTTTATTTTTATATAGATGTGCTTTTTTCAAAAAGTTAGTAGTTTTCGAGTTAGAGCTGCCGCAGACTACAGACAGTCGGTGACCGTCAAAATAGTCGGTTACAATGCTTAGTATAGATTCTAGGCCCGTCATTTTTGTCGGTTGTGTGCGGTGCTACATAAGAATCTCTACAGACTACAGGGCATTCTAACCGACTATTATGACGGTCACCGACTGTCTGTAGTCTGCGGCAGCTCTTATAAGCAAAAAACTAAGAAAACAGTTTTCTGGCCTAATTTGAAATGTTTGTCAAACTTCAATGCATTCTAACGTCTAAACCGTGGGTTTTAAGAAAAAAACCAAGAAATATAATTCGTAGGAAATTTGATGTAGTTAATTTGTTTATAAAAGTGCTTTTCCCAAAAAGTACATAGTTTTTGAGTTATAAGCAAAAACTAAGAAAACAGTTGTTTTGGCATAATTTAAAATTTTTGTCCAACTTCAACGCGCTCTAATGTCTTAAACGTTGGTTTGAAGAAAAAACTTAAAAGATATAATTTGTAGGCATTTTCATGTAGTTTATTCTTATATAGACGTGATTTTTTCAAAAAGTGCGTAGTTTTCAAGCTATAAGCGAAAACCTGAAAAAAGACCCACTCTTCTCAAGCCTTTCCCAAGTTTATTCTGTCACTTAGAAAAACCAGGCTATGTTCGTTTCAGACGTCTCGCTCTATTGAATTACCGCTTATGCGCTAAAGTGAGATGAAATGAGAATCTTTATAATTTCAATATGAAATTTGAGTACGAGCTCTACAACTGTAACGGGCCGAATAACCCAATATCGAAAGTACTAATTTTCTAAAGAACAATTTTTCCCAAGTGATGGATTGGAAGAGGTGGGCTCATATCATATACGGCCTCCATTAAAATTTTTAAAAGAAAGCCCTTATCCCATATCTCGCAGATGTGGTAGGTAGCGCGCTGCTGTGACACCCATAATAGACAAAAGCATGCTACCAAGGGTTCGTGTTTACGTGATAAATCGTGGAAATGTTGAAAACTGAAAGATTAAATTTTAATTATTTATTTTTTACCAATAACAAAATATAATCGGCAAATTTGCCGCTTTCAATAATTTTATATTTACTTTAGTCCCTTAAATCGGGAATTATTAAATTAATTAAAATCCCACGCATTGCTGGTAAGAAGTTTACTTCTATTCCACCCCAAAACTTACAATAAAATTATTCGATATGGAGTATTTGAACGTAACATCCAATTTAATTGTTTTTAAACCTTTTTCAAAGTACCAATTTAGGTTCAGTAGTACTTAGGTGGTTATTTTCGAGTCCCTCTGTAATTAATGATTATGTAACTGATGATGCGGTCGTAAAGCAACTACAACGAATTTAATTTATTTGATAAGGGCTTTTATAATTTGAAACGAACAATGGATAATCCTCGTCGACTCAAAGCTGCTAAGGGACTTCAACAGGTCTTTCGTATACCGGGTGTCTCAATCCAACGACGCTTACATGAGAGTATTAACTTAAGCCAACAATGTATAAAATGTACCGATCTATTCTAAAACCCACACCGGTACATTCTTGTTTTTGAATTTTTATACTTTAAGTAGAAAACAAGGTATAACTTTCTATATTCATAATAAAAATGAAAGACTGCGTCTCATGATGGGTATTACGTAAAATTGTTTATCGGAAACTTTAAAGAGCTTACAGAGTTTGCTTTTGAGTTTTAGTGGTAAACAATTTTTCTAAGTAAATACTTTTAGCTAAATGAATTTCAGTACCCAATATACTCAATTTTCTTTTCTGCTAAATTTAGGTCGTAGGGCCTTGCTTGCTTTTTCCCGAAGAAAAATTTGCAACTTTGGAAGTAGGTTGACAAGGATTAAACTTGAAACAAAGATTAATTTAAAAAAATTAACGAAAAGCTGCTATTAATTGAAACTCTTTACCCCTCCGAGGATGAGACTGGATTACGCTTTTAATAGATTAAAAAATTATGCGTTAATTATTATTTTCTTGTTTTAAAAATGGCTTAGGATTTAGGATTATCGTTACAGAAACGTTATGGGAGCCGCTAGAAAATTTTAATTTTACCTGAAATTTTCTTTTAAAACTGAAAAACTAAAAATATCTTCATTTTCAATTAAAATTAATTTTCCTCCCCTTTAGTAAAATTACAAATCAAATTACAATTACTTTTGTTACAGTATGCTGAAGAAGGGTTGCTTTGTTTTAAATAAAACCACAGTTTACTGCATAAATAAATTAACGAAGCGCGCGCTCACAACCTGAAAAATTTATATATTTATGAAAAAAATGAGTGTCGCTCTTTTACGTTTCACGTAAGTTCGCCTATACAGGGTGTTTCCCATAAGTGCGTCATAACTTCAGGGGCTGTTACAAGAACTCAAAAAAAGTCGTTTGACCCTAATTTTCTTATACCGAAAGTTCCTCCATTCAGAGTTACAGGGTGTTTTAGCTGAAATTTTCAAATTTTTAAAAATTTATTTTGGCGATACGAAAGCAGTTGAGAAAATAATTTTTGTGGAGATGCCTTATGTATTTTTAAGTCTATGAGATAGATGTGGTACTTTTGTTTTTCAACTGCCAATATGGCGGATTCAAGACGGCGCTAATTGAAATATTAATGGGATTGCAATAAAATTTTAGATACATGGGTTTCTTGAAAATTCGTCGACAAATCTAAAATTAAAATTTAAAAATTTAAAAAAAAATTGACAAACGCGTAACCTGAAAAAAAAATTTTTTTTTCAAATTTTATTAAAATAAATTATACTGTTAGGTACTTTCGAATATTGGTTTTCAAACTATCGAGTCAAATTTTCAAAATTTCGTCTAGAAAAAAAATACAGCTATTTGAAAATACTTATATCAGTACAAATACAAATAATAATAATAATAATAATATCATTTATTTCGCCAACAAGTACAATCCTAGTACAATCATCAACTACCACGACCGAAATAAATGATTAAGAGGGAAAATATTTTATAAAGTAGGCACTTGATTTTAAAATTTAGAAATTAGTTACTTTCAAATAGCTGTATTTTTTTTTCTAGATTGAATTTTGAAATTCTGGTTCAATAGTTCAAAAGTCAATATTTGAAAGTACCCACAGTGTAATTTTCATCAAATTGGGTAAAAATAATTTTTTCGCTCAGGTTACGCGTTTGTCATTTTTTTTTAATTTTAAAATTCTAATATCAGATTTGTCGACAAATTTTCAAGAAACCCGTGTATCCAAAATTTTATTGCAATCCCATTAATATTGATGAGCGCCATCTTAAATCCGCCATATTGGCAGTTGAAAAACAAAAGTACCACATCTATCTTATAGAGTTAAAAATACATAAGGCATCTCCACAAAAATTATTTTTTCAACTGCTTTCGTTTCGCCACAATAAATTTTCAAAAATTTGAAAATTTGAGCTAAAACACCCTGTAACTCTGAATGGGGGAACTTTCGGTATAAAAAAATTGGGGTCAAACGACTTCTATTGAGTTCTTGTAACAGCCCCTGAAGTTATGACGCACTTATGGGAAACACCCTGTATAAAACAAACTTGGTACGTCACGTAAATTGCCCCTTATTGATGATTATTTCAAAATTCGCACAATTAAAGCTGCTTGTTACTAAGCACAGAAAGTAGAGAGCCCTCTAATTGGATTAATTAATTATTTAGCAGATTTTTAAACGAGACACCCTAATATTAAATTCACTTTAAGTCGTAAAGAAGTTTTATTATTTAAATTTAGGGATGCGCCGCCTCCGCCCTGCTTCTTTCGTAGAAATATTATATACTCGAGTACATACTCGAGGGTCTTTCTTAGAAAATATAATTTTTAGTGATGGCGCCTAAGACTTTAAGCGCGCGCCTACGCAGGTAATAACATTGTAGCTTTATTTGTTTTGTTTTGGTTATACTTTTCGAAATTGATTGGAAATTAAATTTCAGCCGAATAATAATATTTATCATTTATCAGTACGATGAAAATAAGGTGTCAAAATTTCATTTTAAACTTATTGAGTTTGGGGGAACTTGCATTCAAATGAATACCAATACTCTGCACCTAATTTTTAAATTTTTAAGCGATTTTAATACATTAGAGAATATGATCTCAGACTTTAATAGTTTTAGAAACTCTCAACTCTAAATTTACACAAATTAATGTTTAGACAAAGCATTTATGCAAATACTCTGGTAGAAACTGGTACCTAACCTAACCTAACCTAATAGTCCAGTGTATTAGGCATTGAAGTCACAGTTTTTGGCACAAGAATTTTTTATTTTTGTGATTGTGTTGGTCGGAGACCTTAACCCTGATTTTGCGTATTTGCGAAATTAACGCTTTCGCCGCCATCTTGGAAAATTACTTTTTTCGCGATGGGACCCATATCTCGCGTTCTATACATCGCAACTCGACGATTTTTGAGTCGTTGGACTCGGTTTTCCTTCAAACGCATCCATGTCAGAGTAAGCGCTCCGATGATTTTTTAATTATTAAGCGATAAATTTACACAAATTAATGTTTGGACAAAGCATTTGTGCCAATATTCTGGTTGAAACTGGTACCTAACCTAACCTAACCTAATAGTCCAGTGCATGAGGCATTGAAGTTAAAGTTTGTGGCACTAGAATTTTTTATTTTTGTGATTGTGTTGGTCGCAGACCTTAACCCTGATTTTGCGTATTTGCGAAATTAACGCTTTCGCCGCCATCTTGGAAAATGACTTTTTTCGCGATGGGACCCATATCTCGCGTTCTATACATCGCAACTCGACGATTTTTGAGTCGTTGGACTCGGTTTTCCTTCAAACGCATCCATGTCAGAGTAAGCGCTCCGATGATTTTTTAATTATTAAGCGATAAATTTACACAAATTATTGTTTGGACAAAGCATTTGTGCCAATATTCTGGTTGAAACTGGTACCTAACCTAACCTAACCTAATAGTCCAGTGCATGAGGCATTGACGTTAAAGTTTGTGGCACTAGAATTTTTTATTTTTGTGATTGTGTTGGTCGGAGACCTTAACCCTGATTTTGCGTATTTGCGAAATTAACGCTTTCGCCGCCATCTTGGAAAATGACTTTTTTCGCGATGGGACCCATATCTCGCGTTCTATACATCGCAACTCGACGATTTTTGAGTCGTTGGACTCGGTTTTCCTTCAAACGCATCCATGTCAGAGTAAGCGCTCCGATGATTTTTTAATTATTAAGCGATAAATTTACACAAATTAATGTTTGGACAAAGCATTTGTGCCAATATTCTGGTTGAAACTGGTACCTAACCTAACCTAACCTAATAGTCCAGTGCATGAGGCATTGAAGTTAAAGTTTGTGGCACTAGAATTTTTTATTTTTGTGATTGTGTTGGTCGCAGACCTTTACCCTGATTTTGCGTATTTGCGAAATTAACGCTTTCGCCGCCATCTTGGAAAATGACTTTTTTCGCGATGGGACCCATATCTCGCGTTCTATACATCGCAACTCGACGATTTTTGAGTCGTTGGACTCGGTTTTCCTTCAAACGCATCCATGTCAGAGTAAGCGCTCCGATGAATAAAAAAAAGTATTCAAAGGTGCGTGGGACATGGACAGAGTGCAACTTTGGGCTTGGATTAGTCGGCGACCAATCGACCAATTGGAATAATTTTTATAATAAAATACGCGTAATAGAGCCTTCTTTAAGAATCGATACATTCATCAACAGCTCCGAGGCACTAAAATTCTTTATTATTTTATTTGGTAAGTAACGCTTCGGTCGCCATCTTGGAAAAGTATTAAAGTTTTTTCATCTTCAGAGTAAGCACTCCGATGAAGAGCAAATAACTTATTCGTGTTTAAAGTAAGAAATTTTTTGTAAAAATATTCGGGGTTTTTTTTTGGAAATAATTTTCTTATGGTGCATCGGAGCTGTTGATAAATCTAAGGATTTTTAAAGAAGACTCGATTACGCATTTGATACAAAAATCAATCTGATTGGTTGATTGGTCGCCGACCGATCCACGCCCAAGTTGCACTGTTCATGTCGCACGCGACTCTGAATATATTTTGTTCGCTTCATCGGAGCGCTTACTCTGATGTGGATGCGTTTGAAGGAATAACGACCCCAAAACCATCGAGTTGCGATGGATATAACGTGAGATATGAGTCACAACGCAAAATAAGTCATTTTCCAAGATGGCGGCCGAAGGATTAATTACCAAATAACATAATAAAAAATTTTAGTGCCTCGGAGCTGTTGATGAATGCGACGATTCTTACAGAAAACTTACTATGCGTATTTGGATGTAAAAATTAATCCGATTGGTTGATTGGTCGCCGACCAATCCAAGCCCAAGTTGCACTGTTCATGTCGCACGCGACTCTGAATATATTTTTTTCGCTTCATCGGAGCGCTTACTCTGATGTGGATGCGTTTGAAAGAATAACGACCCCAAAACCATCGAGTTGCGATGGATATAACGTGAGATATGAGTCACAACGCAAAATAAGTCATTTTCCAAGATGGCGGCCAAAGGATTAATTACCAAATAACATAATAAAAAATTCTAGTGCCTCGGAGCTGTTGATGAATGCGACGATTCTTACAGAAAACTTACTATGCGTATTTGGATGTAAAAATTAATCCGATTGGATGATTGGTCGCCGACCAATCCAAGCCCAAGTTGCACTGTTCATGTCGCACACGACTCTGAATATATTTTTTTCGCTTCATCGGAGCGCTTACTCTGATGTGGATGCGTTTGAAAGAATAACGACCCCAAAACCATCGAGTTGCGATGGATAGAACGCAAGATATGGGTCACAACGCAAAATAAGTCAATTTCCAAGATGGCGGCCGAAGGATTAATTACCAAATAACATAATAACAAATTCTAGTGCCTCGGAGCTGTTGATGAATGGGACGATTCTTAAAGAAAACTCAACTATGCGTATTTGGATGTAAAAATTAATCCGATTGGTTGATTGGTCGCCGACCAATCCAAGCCCAAGTTGCACTGTTCATGTCGCACGCGACTCTGAATATATTTTGTTTGCTTCATCGGAGCGCTTACTCTGATGTGGATGCGTTTGAAGGTAAAATGACCCCAAAACCATCGAGTTGCGATGGATAGAACGCAAGATATGGGTCACAACGCAAAAAAGAGTCATTTTCCAAGATGACGACCGAAGCGTTACTTATCGAATAAAATAATAACAAATTCTAGTGCCTCGAAGCTGTTGATGAATGTATCGGTTCTTAAAGGAGGCTCAATTACGCGTAATTTGAAAAAGATAAAGATAAATAATTCTAGTGCCACAAACTTTTACGTCGCATTTCTATGATTTTCGTAAATGCACTGGACGTGTAAAGAAGTAATATAGGCATCACATTACTACGTTTTGATTCAAAGTGGCGTTTGAAACTATTTTTTCTTCTACTTAACGTTATTTAGAAACTTCATGTCGAATTTAATCCACCGGATGTCACATGACGCCGTTACAGCGGCTTACTCATAATCTTGACAGAAGAAGAAAAATTGCCATAATAAGTTTTCACTATGGCGGAGATAATATTGTCTGGAAATTTGGTAAAATGGAGGCGATGTGCTATCACAGAACTTCCCCTTTTTTAACCCACACTTTTTTAAATAAATGTCCTTTTTTTGTCTCACTCTGTACGTTACTACTTTATCGCATTAAAAATAATTTTAAGCCGACAACAATTTCTTTTTAAAAATTTCCAATTTATCGTAAATTCTGCAGGATGAGCTACCGGATAATTGACCAATTTTAACCACCGTCGAAGTGGAGGTGGAGATGGCCCCTTAAATTTATTTGATTCGAACAAATGATTGATTAGGTAATTATTTTCAAATTCGCAGTATTTATTTCCTCAATATTTTTGTAAAAATAGAAAAAATATTATTTTTAACGGTCGAAAAGCGACGTGGGTATTTGTTTTTCACGTTAATTTCCCGAGTTACATTTGTTGTTTTTTTATTTTTGTCGAATAATATTCTAATAAGATAAGATACAATTTTTTTAATAAAATGCTCCCACGACAGTTTGTAGTTCGTCGAGGAACGCCTTTTCAAGCGTCCACCACGCACGCATTTTCTTTTGTATTACATCCCTAACCCCTAACCCAAACTATTACTTGTTTACTTCATTTACTATCCACGGCATAGTTAGTAACTTGACTGTTCTTTGAAATTTCAAAGCGATAGCTCCTAATGAATCTCCATTTGTAGCCGACATCTTTACGTAGGTCTTGGAAAATCTTTGTAACATTTATCAAATTTGCGTTGCTAGAGGAAATTTTGGAGACGAGAAGAATGTAATAATAACAGTCGTCTTTGTCCGTGAACGGCGAGCTGCAAACATCATGTAAAAGGATTTATAAATGCGCTAAAGCGTAAGTTGGCATAAATCTTCATCACATACAGTGTGACCTAAAAGCACTTTTTGAAACAGTTCTGGTTATTTCTCTTCTGCAGAAATGTTTCGGCCCTTCTTCTCGCTATTTGTACCCATTCTCACGGTCGTCCCTATTATTGACAAGGTGTTCGCGAACGCGACTGTTGGGGAGGAGCATCAAAATCAAAACGTTCAACAAAAGGCGGCTAAAATAAAATGCTCCATTTGTTTTATGCTTTTAGTAGAAAAAACTTTTTTCTTAAAATCACACAAAATTGATTTTCTTGCTAGTAAATACTACAGGATGCTAATTTCCTTGAAGGATGTTGCATTTATTTTTAAATTATTGGAAATTAAAAAAAAAAGGATTGAAATGCCGAGGAAGCCGCAATCGTTAACTAAGTTATCGAATAGATGCTCTTTTATAAAATAAAACTTTTGCTAGCCTAAGAAACAAACTCAATGTTGTTGCTCTTTAAAATCGCTCTCGATGTACAGGGTGGACAGAATTTACTGGTTCTGATTGTTCAATTTTTCACCAAATGTCGATATCTCGGTTGTCGGTTGGCGTGATCTTTGCTTATTGCTCCAAAACTAAAGAAGATCGCGAATTACGGTTTTCGCCATTAAGTTCCTCTCAAAACAACAGAACGAGGATGTGTCATCCATTTTTCCTTATCACTCCTAGTTATCGATTTCACTATAATAACGATCCAATTATGCCCACCCTGTACACGTACAGGGTACGCTCGGTTTGTTTTCACACAGCCTCTTCAGCCAATTAAATCGCTCAGCGAATAATTCTCTCGGGAGTTCCATTGTGACCCAGACAGTATGGCAGTAATTTTTCGCCACAGCTAAGGGCTCGACGCTATAAAACAGCCAATCGGAAATCATTGAACGTGTGGCAGCCAATTAATCAAGGAATTACTGGAAATTATCATCGTCTTTTGGCTCGCCGAGCGGTTGTCTCAGGAGTTGCTAGCAGTAGCGCCACGACGTCTGAATCCTACAGGTGAGGACTCGGCATTGCGAAGCAGCGAACCGATCCATACCAAGCCAAAACATTCATTTATTCATCAGGGAATTCCTGGAAATTATCATCGGCTTTTGGCTCGCCGAGCGGTTGTCTCAGGAGTTGCTAGCAGTAGCGCCACGACGTTTGAATCAAACTTTAAGTCAATTTTCCGCTACAGGTGAGGACTCAGCGTTGCGAGGCAGCAAATTGCTCCATACCAAGCCAAAACATTCATTTATTCATCAGGGAATTCCTGGAAATTATCATCGGCTTTTGGCTCGCCGAGCGGTTGTCTCAGGAGTTGCTAGCAGTAGCGCCACGACGTCTGAATCAAACTTTAGGTCAATTTTCCTCTACAGGTGAGGACTCGGCGTTGCGAGGCAGCAAACTGCTCCATACCGAGCCAAGACGATTATTGATTCACCAGGAAATTCCTGGAAATTATCATTGGCTTTTGGCTCGTCGAGCGGTTGTCTCTGAATTGCTAGCAGTAGCGCCACGACGTCTGGATCAAACTTTAGGTCAATTTTCCTCTACAGGTGAGGACTCGGCGTTGCGAGGCAGCAAACTGGTCCATACCGAGCCAAGACGATCATTGATTCACCAGGGAATTCCTGGAAATTATCATTGGCTTTTGGCTCGTCGAGCGGTTGTCTCAGAATTGCTAGCAGTAGCGTCACGACGTCTGAATCAAACTTTAGGTCAATTTTCCTCTACAGGTGAGGACTCGGCGTTGCGAGGCAGCAAACTGCTCCATACCGAGCCAAGACGATCATTGATTCACCAGGGAATTCCTGGAAATTATCATTGGCTTTTGGCTCGTCGAGCGGTTGTCTCAGAATTGCTAGCAGTAGCGCCACGACGTCTGAATCAAACTTTAGGTCAATTTTCCTCTACAGGTGAGGACTCAGCGTTGCGAGGCAGCAAACTGCTCCATACCGAGCCAAAATATTCATTCATGTATCAGGAAATTCCTGGAAATTATCGTCGGCTTTTGGCTCGCCGAGCGGTTGCTCAGAATTGCTAGCAGTAGCGCCACGACGATTGAATCAAACTTTAGGTCAATTTTCCTCTACAGGTGAGGACTCAGCGTTGCGAGGCAGCAAACTGCTCCATACCGAGCCAAGACGATCATTGATTCACCAGGGAATTCCTGGAAATTATCATTGGCTTTTGGCTTGTCGAGCGGTTGTCTCAGAATTGCTAGCAGTAGCGCCACGACGTCTGAATCAAACTTTAGGTCAATTTTCTTCTACAGGTGAGGACTCGGCGTTGCGAGGCAGCAAACTGCTCCATACCGAGCCAAAACATTCATTCATGTATCAGGAAATTCCTGGAAATTATCGTCGGCTTTTGGCTCGCCGAGCGGTTGCTCAGAATTGCTAGCAGTAGCGCCACGACGATTGAATCAAACTTTAGGTCAATTTTCCGCTACAGGTGAGGACTCGGCGTTGCGAGGCAGCAAACTGATTCGTATAAAGTCAAGACATTCATTCATTCATTAGAGAATTTCTGAAAATGATCGTCGGCTTTTGACTCGCCGAGCGGTTTTCTCAGGAATTACGAGGTGTAGCGCCACGACGTTAGAATCATACTTTACTGATCTCTTTGAATACTCGCCTTGAAAATAACGTCCAAATTCTTGTTTTTATAAAATTGTTATTGGGTCGCCTACAGCCTACTCAAAATTAGGCGCTCACGAGACGAGACAGACGAGACGTCGGGATATTTTTGGAATATTGAATTACTTTCAACCTCATTCTTTTACCGTCTGTCCAGAATATAACTCGCGTCCGAGTTATATTCAACGTTACTAAAATGCAATCTTTCTCGTGACACAAACACAAATAAAAGTAACAGTTGGGGGTAGCGTGTTATAGTCGGGGAAGCACCGAGAGCGACACTTTACGTCCGCGACTGAAATTAATTTTTACATTAAGAAAATAAAAAGAGAGTGCAACGACCAAGCACATAGGTAACTAATGCAATTTCTTCATAAACCACAAATGTTCTTTAAAAGCTAACATGTTGCGTTGATCGGCTTTTAACACTTATTTATTCGTTAATGGCTTTATATTTTAACACTCTATAGGTTTATCGTGAAACAGATGTCAACGCAGGGGTTGAACGCGAAATAAGTGGGAGGTTAATAACTTTCTTTGATTTTCATTAAATAATATAAATAAAAGTTGACGAAAATAAATGAAATATTTTTATTAAATTTACGTCGCGGACAATAGTTCGTAAAGGGCGACAGGTTTTGGATGCGCATTCTCTTTTTTTTTACGATATATTTTGTATTAAAGAAGTATATGATAAATATACCGCATTTGTTTCGAAAATATTGTTTCCTTACAAAGCTAAAATATCTCGGTAGTACTATAGACTAATATAGACCCTTAAAGTAAATAGGACCGTATGAGACTATAATTATTTATTTTATACTGTACGGGTATTGCTACTATCCGTCATTAATTTGAGTCCGGGAAATGGCACATTACTTCACTAGGCCGGGAAGTGTTGCTAAGTAACACTTCCCGGACTGTTTGGCGAAATTCTTGACAAGGATTTTATTTTTTAAATTTTTGCTTGAAAAAAGCTTGCCGGCAGCGGGGATCAAACCTATAAATCTCTGGGTGAAATGCAAGGGTGTTATCCAATACACTATACGAACATCTATATTAATGTATGTAAAGCGTGAAGTTATAAAGTAGTTATTTGTTGCTAAGTAACGCATATAAAGTGGATGATGTGATTTAAAATGAAATACCTACAGCGGATGTTTAATTCGACATTTTTAAAATAACGTTTTTATACAAAGAAATTATTCAAATAAAAAAACTGTTTTTACAGTATGAAATCAAAATTTTATACGATATACGTCCGTGAAGTGATTATTAAAGCATTCGTTTCAAAATTCCGGACTCAGCTTCCCTTCGTCCGTAAACATCTAACTCATGCTTTAATAGGTCACTTCTCGAACTAATGACGTAAATAACTATTAGTGGAGGGCGGAGATGGGAAATTTAACCGCTTCAAAAGAAGGTGGTAACTTCGGAAAAATTCGTGTCATTTGCTTTAATGAAAATTGAGAAAAACTAAACTTTTATAGATACTTTTAGTGTGTACTACCCTAAAGGACTGTAAACACCCTGTAGTTACTTTTTTTTACAGTTTGTTCTAAAATTACACTTTTTCAATTTCAATTTATTGCATCTTTTAAAGACATTCGTGTCGCAGTGCATTGCATCTCAAGTGCAATGACGAGAGACTGTTTTGACAACAATAATGCAGTTCTTCCTCCAGCTTATGATAACTTTTTTAGAACAAGTTCGTTTATAAATAGTAAAGTAGTACGTCATTTCTCATTTCTCCTCCTATTCTAGATCTGTGTTGACATATCACTATTACATTGAAATTGAAACGTAAAATTCTCTTAAATTTACTTTTGCGTCTTATCTGTTATAATTGAATATTGGGAGACCTCGTATTACTTTCACTGTTTACCTAAACTACTCATCCTATACAAATTAAAGATTGGCGAAATTTGCGAGGGCTTCATAGCTATAACATTACCATTCAATAACGACTTTAAAGCAATAGCAGCCAAAACACTTCACAATCACTATCATCTTCAGTTTATTTAAAAAAAACTACACGAGTTAACTAAAGAGTGGGAGACTACATTAAATTTCCTACAAATTGAATCTCTTAGGTTTATAGTCTCAGATTCACGATTTAGACGCTACAGCGCGTTGAAGTTTGAAAAAAATTCCAAAATCGTCTAAATAACTCTTTTGTCGACTTTCCGAGTCTTTGGACGCGCCCTAGCACCTAAACTGTTCGTTTGAGGAAAAAATCTTACAAACGTAATTTTTATAAAATTTAGTGTAGTTTATTTTTGTATAGATACACTTTTCCCTAAAAGTGTCTAGTTTTTGAGTTATAAGCGATAAACCACAAAAAACGTTATTTCGGCCGATTTTAGAATATTTGGCAAACTTTAACGCGTTCTAACGCCTAAACCGTTTATCTGAGGGAAAAACACTTCTGATATAATTTGTAGAAAATTTAGTGTACTTTTTAGGTTTATATAAAGACACTTTTCATAAAAAGTGTATAGTTTTGTAATTAGTAATTATTATAATAGAAACTCTGAAAAAATAGCATAACCCACCCTTCTTGAGTTTTCGGACTCAAGAAGCACCTAACTGTTTGTTTAATGAAAACAATTTAAAATACTTTGTAGAAAATTAAATGTTCTTTTTTTTTATACATACACTTTTCTCTAAAAGTGTGTAGCTAACGAGTTATAAGCGATAAGGCCTTTCTTTGGCCAATTTGGTAGTTTTAGTAAACTTTGACGTGGTATAGCGCCTAAATCGTTTATCAGGGGGAAAGACCTTTCAGATAAAACTTGTAGAAAATATAATTTTCTTTATGTTTATAGAAATAATGCGTTTCTCTAAAAGTGCGTAGTTTACGAGTTATAAGCGATAAAACAGTTTTTTGACCAATTTGGTAGTTTTAATAAACTTTGCCGTGGTCTGGCGCCAAAATCGTTTATCTGAGGTAACAACCTTTTTAATAGAACTTGTAGGAAATTTAATTTCCTTTTTAGTTCTATAGGAAATCTTTTATGTAAAAGTGCGTAGTGTTTGAGTTATAAGCGAAGAGCTGTTTTTTGTGATAAACCACAAAAAGAGTTATTTCTGCAGATTTTGGAATATTTAGCAAACTTTAACGCTTCTAGCGCCTAAGCCGTTTATTTTATGGCAAAAACCTTTCAGACATAATTTGTAGAAAATTTTATGTAGTTTTCGTTTGAATAGGTAAAATTTAAGACGTGTGTAGTTTTGCAGTTATAAGCGAAACGCTGAAAAAATAGCAAAGCCCGCCCCTCTCAAGTCGTTGAACGCGCTCTAGCACCTAAACTGTTTGTTTAACGAAAAAATTTTAAGAAATATAATTTATAGTAAATTAAATTTGCTTCAGTTTTGTATAGAAACACTTTTCTCTAAAAGTGCGTAGTTTTTGAGTTATAAGCAATAAAACAAATCTTGAACCGACTTTTTTGCAATTTTGCTAAAACTTTAAATTACTGTAGCGCCCTAATTGTATATCTGAGGGAGAAAGTTTTCAGATATAGCTTGTATAAAATTTAATTTACTTTATATTTGTATAGAAACACTTTTCTCTTAAAGTGCGTAGTTTTTGAGTTATAAGCGAACAACCGTTTTTGGTCGATTTTGGAATATTTGTTATACTTTAACGCGCTCTAGCGCATAAACCGTTTATCAGAAGGAAAAAACTTTTCAGATATAATTTATAGGAAATTTAATTTAGTTTACGTTTATATATACACACTGTTTATAAAAAATGTATCGTTTTGCAGTTATAAGCGAAAATCTGAAAAAGTAGTACAACCCACTCTTTTTGAGTCTCCGGACGCGCTCTGCACCTAAACTGTTTGTTTTCCTTAAAAACTTTAAGAAATATAATTTGTTAAATTAAATATACTTCATTTTTGTAAAAAAACACTTTTTTCTAGAAATCCATAGTTTTTGAGTTATAAGCGATTAAACAGTTTTGTGGCCGATTTTGGAATTTTGGCAAACTTTAACGCGCTCTAACGCCTAAATCGTTTATCTGAAGAGAGAGTCTCTCAAATATAATTCGTAGGGAATTTAATGTAGTTGGAATTCATATCAACACACTTTTCTCATAAAGTGCGTAGTTTTTGAGTTATAAGCAAAATAACGGAAAACAGCAATAATCTACCCTTCTCGAGTCGCTTTCGAGTGGCAGACAGCCGGTGTTTTTGCTCATTTTTGCTTCTTTCAGCCTGCATTGTTAAAAAATTTTGTACTTTATCGTTCAGTAAAAGTTCTCGCTGACTCCCGAACTATGACTCTGCTCCGTGCTCCTTTGTGCGCGGTGGACAACGTAACCTAACCTACGAGGTAGGTTAGGTTGTTTTAAGCCCGGGCCTGTATATTGCACTGTACACTTTACCTGTAGTAGGAGACAACAGAAGCGGGCTTATGTTGGCTTAACTTAGCTTAATGGCGTTTAATTATTACTTCTTATTACACACGCGCCATTTTACACTCTTTTAAACGGAACGAAACATTGGCCTACTTTCGAGCTCTCCTTTCTGATCTTCAAATTTAAATTAATAACGCAAAATATTTTTCTTTCGGCAGTTTTTCTCTTTATCAAAATAAAAGACGTCTTTGGTACCTAATAAAATTTAATTGTTTTTCATTCTCAATTAAACTACAAAAGCCATTTTCGCGAACATTAATTTTAATTTCGTTATTAATAATTTATAACAGTTTAAGTTAACTTAGCGTTTGAGGAATTAAAAGGTTTACGAAGCGAAAATCTTATAACGCCGGTTTAATTTGTAACGAACAGTAAACATGATGGGGTGAAAGTTTTGGTTCACACCAATAGATTTTTTACGGCTTTTCACTCTCTCAATTTTCTTAAAGCTCGTGTCAATCTCACTCTATTAGTGCCTTTATTAATAAGAATTATATTTTATCAATTTTTTTATGTACTGTAGGACTATTTTGGCCGAAAAAATTATTAAAATAAAAACCGACGTTTAAGAAAAATTTGGTAAAAGCTTCATCTAAAAGTATAACTGTCCAACCCCTGTCTGTCGATGGTAACGTAAAAGGGATGAAATTTTTTGACGTTTTATTCTTTAGTAGCCCCTCAGCGAATAATTTAGCGCCGTTAGCTTCGAGCTGAAAGAATAGACGAATTTATTTGTTAAAAAGTTTGTCTAGTTCCACTCAAGTACAACGCATTAATTAAAATTAAACGTAGTAAAATGAGACCAAACTAACCCTGACACTACTGACGCTAACCATTAGTTTGATTAATTTTGCAACTCAACTTGCAATATTGTCAAAGTAAAGCCACATAAGCTATTCACTACTGCGGGCGACTTGAAGTATTTTAAAATAAGGGCGAAAAATACATTTATAGGTTAATGGGGTAAGGCCGGTCTTTGTTTTAGTGATTAAATTTTAATGAAATTATAAAACAAATTTAATGTTTTTTTTTAAATACACAATAGGGCGTTAATAATTGCCAAACGAGATTGAGGGCTTAAAAATTAAAATTGTTAATACATTTTCATTTACGAAAACGTCGAGAGTGGGTGTATCAATTTTAATATTTCCCGAGTAGACTTGATCATTTTCAAAGCGAATTCTGTCTTAGTGTTAGTTCTACAAAAAAGTTTCTTTGGCATTTTTTGTAGCCAATTCAAATCTGAACAAATTTGTTCTTTAGCAAAATTTTGCTACGACTAACATTTCTCAAGATAACTCCGTTTTAAAGCGCGACCTCGTAGGCGCGTTGTGCGTCGCGCATCGAACTTTCTAACGGCATTTTTGCGAAAAGTATAATCCCTATCGAAATTTTACCCAAACAAAATTTATTCAAAATTGAATGAGGAGCAAAAAATATTCACATAACTTTCACGTAGGATTTGTAACAAGCCACTTTTCTTTAATTAACGCTCAAAGAGTTACCCGAGCGAGCTTACAATTGGCACACGTATAATGTACTCATTATAGTGAGTGTGCTCACTAGTTTTTGGTTAGTCTCACGGCAGGCTGCTTAAATTGCTATGACAACGCAACAGTCTAGTTTCAAGAAATATGTAATAATTAGAAAATAAACTCGCCTACTAATATTTAATTTAATGGCCAGTCAAATAGTTTAATTTTGTTTGAGTTGTGGTAACAGTATCACTATTTGCATAATAAATTAACTACCCGTGTATCGTTTTCAATAGTTAACAAAGTAATTAATGTAAAATTACCCACCTGCTATACTAATGTTTTTATCTCACGACCAATTAAATACAAACTCAAATTAATAGTTCAGCGCGTTGCTCATTGTGTTAATGGATGCAACAATAACATTGAAATACACAGTGGCAACAGTCCTGAAGTTTTTTAAGTAGTACGTACGCTTGTCCGCATGCAAAGCAACCCAACGATAGCAAAAAAAACAAAGATCGGGGAAACACGCTACAAATTGGCGCCCGAGCAGGAACCTTAAAACTTAGCATTTAAACGACCAGGTCACTATTTAGTGTCTAGTTAATTAGCACGAATTGATTTAATGTAGTTTTTCTAAAGTGGTGCTCATATCGTTCAGGCACTTAGAAGTGCTTCTGAAGCGCTCTATAAATGCGTAGTTTCTCCCTTAGCAGAGCTTCTTCTTTTAGTGTCTTGTAACTAATATAGTCGTTTTATTTTAGATGATAGTGCCAAGAAAACGGGCAGCATTACTACTGGATCGCCTCATGGTCGCTCTACAAAAAGCCATAGAAGATGAAGAAGGGTCAAAAACGCAGACGCCTTCGACGAAGATTAGCTACAACAAAAATGACGATGTTCGATCAGTAAGTATTGGTTTGGGTTATGTATAGCTGGAGTAACAATTAGTAATTGAGAGCACACTCCTCACGGATTTGTTTGTACATGACCATACAATTTGCTTCTGAAACGTGCTCTTAACGCCTAATACGTAGGCAACACACTTGTCAGAAATCGGGAACCAAATAGCTCATATTAGTTTGACATCATTGTTAAAGGTGATAGTGGAGCCACGGTCGGATATAAAAGAAGTGGGTGTTGGGTTTAGCTCTATTAGCTCTATAAATATCAATACACATACGTTTTTCTTGATAAAAGATAAAAGCCTTTAATAATGCATTCGTTAAGCGATTGTGGGTGTACCTTAAATTCTCCACCATTGCTTATATTTCTATTCTCCTGGCACCCACATGCACGTTAGTGGCCCTTAATATATTTACATGTCTTTTCTTTCCCGCAAGACAATCGAAACATTTTTCTAAATCCATTTTAAAATGCCGCTTTTATTCGAAGTTTCCATCATATTTTGCTTTGTTCATGAATGAGTGGACTGTATATAAAGCAATAATCCAAACTAGGGTGATGAGGAAAAAGTAAAAAAAACAAATTTTTAGATCAGTACAGAACATTTTATTTGCACAAACGTTTGTCAGTGAGGCACTTCTATTTTAACTTTAAAACGGAATTATATCTCTCATCAAATCAATGCCTATCATAAACTGAGAGCCAAGGTCATGGCATGCTTTAAGAACTGGCATTATTAAATCTTCAGCACTAGGAATGCTTCGTTCTACCTACAATTAGAAATTTTTTAATTGAGTGCGCCCGTTCCCACTTCCAAAGTTAAAAAAAACTCAATCTTTAGATTAGTACAGTGCATTTTATTAAAATTAAACTGAGCTACACTTCTTCTACACTTCACTTATCAAACATTAAACAGGGAGAAGGCCTCTCACAAGGTCGTAGCCCGTCATAATTGTAGCGCAAACGTTTTTAAATGCTTCTACAAGCGCAGTCTCATACTCTCCAATATTGGGAACAGGAATGTCTCTTTCTATCTACAATTTGAAACTTTCAGTTTAATGCTCTAATACTTAGGGAGTAATAAGAGGGCCCCGCATTTAAAAATGTTTAAAAGGGGCATATTCTAAACGAAGTTCCACTTACTCCCTACCCCGTAGTGAACATTGGCTCTACCTCTACAGGGGTACAGTGGGCTGATAAAGTATTTTACTCCCTAGAAAAGCCGTGAGCCACTGCAAATCGAACACCAACCAGAAGGTACTATAGCGATTCTTGACTAACGTGAGCACGCGTGAAATGTAATGGAATTACAGGAACCGAAGTAGCTTGGTGGCAAAGTATAGTGGCACGATACTGCCGGGTGCTGCCACCCGTCTCCGGCGTAGAGACTCGGGTTCAATCCCCGACTGCGATTCTTTCTTAGATTATCAGCGCATTTCAGACGTCTACCGTCTACGACTACCCTGACTTAATATGAGTCAGCAGTGCTCCCAAATTTAACTACCGTCACCCATGTTCGTTGCCCTAGATGTGGCGGGTTCTAATGAATGGTCGTAAGAACTGAAGGCGCAGCCTGGAACCATGCACACACAACGACGTCTGTGGAACGGGGGGTACTGTAGCGACTCCGTACTAACGTGAGCTCGTGTGAAATAAAAGGGAATTGTCAGGACCAAGGTAACTTAGTGGTCAAAGCGGCCCAACGCGACACAGTGGACATTCGGGTTCGATCACCGATCGCGTTTTAAGTTTTTCTCTAGGATTATCAGCGCATCTCGGACGTGTACCCATCTACGACCACCTAACACGTGCTGAAATGGTATCCCAGGCGTAATATGAGTTAGCAGTGCTCCCGAATCCAACTACCGCAACCCATGTTTGCAGCCTTTCGTTGCCCTAGGTGTGACGGTGTGAAGGTCATTCCGATGAATGATCGTAAGAAGGCGCAGCCCGGACCCATGCACACGCACAGTATATGGAGACGAACGACGTCTAAGGGAAGGGGAGTTCTGTACAACGACCCCGGACTAACATGAGCATGCGTGAAGTAAAAGGGAATTGACGGGACCAAGGTAGCTTAGTCGCGACACCGTGGAGACTCGGGTTTGAGTTCGAGTATAATCAGCGCATCTCGGATGTCTACCGCCTAGTGTATAACCATGTATAACCAACTGCCCGCACTACCAATGCCAGAATGAGCATGTTTAAGACCGCCCCACGCGCCCGAAGAACGGGAATAGTTAACTTGACCGTCATCCGGACACGTGCAGAATGGAACCGTATTCACTTGCTCATTCAACTATTAGTAATCTTGCAAGGATCTAATGAGGTCCGAGAGCGGGGTATTCCCCCTCTATCATCAGTTTCTCACAAAATCGCTTCCGGGTCACCCGTCACGATCTGAAACATGCCACTTCTACCACTATGGTGCTCCGAAAAAGCGAGTGTATGGCTTAACCATCATGCGCACACTTCAATGGCACGACCTGGGTCATTCGACCAGGCATTACCATCGTGGAGTGAGCGCAAGAGGGGGTGAACTAACTCAACCATCAATAGGACAAACTAAGAGCGGTATCTGAGCCTGTAACACTAATTGGTTAGATTGTGGGCCGTAGCTCAACTCATAAATTGTTATCATTAAATTTTTTATTTTAAATCACCCTGTAGAAGTTTTAATTGAGCTGCAAATGAAGAGATAGCACGAATTGGAGCAAACTGTTACGCGATGTAAAGCAATTATAGCCGAAATTGGAATCGGCCAGTTTATTAAAACTTGGCAGCTGTACCACATGCAACGTTTTGTTTTCATATGGAAATTAACCCGCAGTTATCTAATTATTATTGGGTAATTTTTAGTCAATCTAGGCTAATTGCAATAATGAAATGATTAAATTATACAATAACAAATATTTTCAATTAATTGTAGCGTTTTGATATAACAAACGGCTCCGTTAGTACAGGTCACTATTGTACAGGAATTTATTGTTTACTACACGTCGTGCATCGTAGATCGAAAACACGCCACGTGGGTAAGTTGGGCTTCGAACCCGGCACCTATAGTACGCCCACTTTAGCCCAATAAATTAAAACTATTGAACTTACTCTCAAATGTGAACTTTCAGTTGATATGGGGGCCATAATAACATTTTGTATAAAACAAAAGAGCAAAACTAGTTTAATTAAAACTTGAGACATTTTACCTGAAACACAACAATGAAAATGTACATTAAAATAAAATGAATGTAATTTATACCGGCTTTTTTCGCGACTTAAAAAAAATGTAACAAAGTTACGCAATGTGAAACAAAAGAAAATTCAACTCCAAAAGGATGCTGTTAACGTATTTTTTAATTGGAAATTATTACGTCGTGACAACGTTTTAACAGGCAAAGTTAACAATTGAAACAAATTTTTTTCAATCTAAACGTGGAAATTCGAACAAGAAGTGTATTAATTGCAATTTGCAATAACGTTTCGCGATGTTGCGTAACTTGAAATGCGAAAGCAAGCATCGGAATTTTCAGCAACGTGTCGTATTAGGCGGGTGTCTTCCCTAACAAAGCTCTTGTGACAGGATTCCAAAGACGATGAAAAAATTCTTCCATCAAACCATTAAAGTCTAATTCGAATTAGTTGACTCTTATAGCGTTGTAGAATTACTTCAAGTTGGGTGTGTGTTCGTTCAACAGACAGCTTCAGACAACCAACAGGCGGAGTGGAAAGACCAGAGGCGGACATAGGGACAGGCAGACAACGAAATCACTTGAAAATGAGACCGGTAGACAAGCGGAAAGTCAGATAGAAACACAGCAAGACGAGCAGACTTGCAGTAAGGCACGCGAAAAGTCAGACAGGCAGTGAGACGAACAGTGAAGTCAGGCAAATTAAAGTTGAAAAAGAAACAGGCAAACTGGTAAAGACGTCGTAGACACGCAGGCGGATTTTGGAGATGTGGCGTAAATAAGTAGAGAGATTAGCAGATAGTGCGGCAGAAGGATAGGCTAGAAAACAGCAAGCAGGCAAGCTTCTAGACCAGACTAGAAAGCAGGCAGGAAGTCAGACAGGCTGTAAGACGGACAGTCAGGCTTAAAGTGAAACGTGAATTAATCAGGTAGATTAAAGCTGCGAGACAGTCAAACGAACTGACAAGTAAGCAAGCTGAATACACACAGACGTATTTGCGAAATGCATCCGTGTAAGATAGTAGATAGATAGAGAGATAGACAGAAACCATGGTAGACAGGCAGATCGTTAGACAGAGGGATAGGCTAGAAAGCAGCATGTAGGCAGACCAGCCCAGAGGCACTCATACCGACACGCAGACAATCAGACAAGTTTAAAATTAGACACATACAAAAGCTAAAAGTCAGATAGAAATACAGCGAGACAAGGTGACTTACAGTGTCGAGGCAGACGGAAAGTCAGACAGGCAGAGATAGGAACAGACGGGTTTAAAGTAAAATGGGGAGTTAGTCAGGCAGTTTAAGCTGAATGTTAGAATTTTGGAGATGCAGCCGTTTAGACGAGCAGATAGATAGAGAAGTAAACGGAAACCAAGGTAGGCAGGCAGATAGTTTCAAAGATTAACAGGCTATAAAACAACAAGCAGATTAGCCAGGTCAGAGGCATACATACAGGCAAGCTGACAATCAGACAAGTTAAAAATGAGACACGTAGACAAGTACAAATACAGAAAGAAATTTAGCAAGCCGATTACACTTGCAGTAAGGCAGGCCGAAAGTCAGACTGGGTGTGAGATAAACATGTAGGCTTACAATGAAACGAAGAGCAAGTCAAGCAAATTAAAGCTAAAATACAAGTAGACGGACTGACTGGTAAACAATCTGTAGACACGCAGAGGTATTTTGAAGATGCAGCCATTCAGGCGAACAGATCGGGCGAGAGGAAGACGGAATTTAAAATAGGCAGAATAGACTTATAATGAGGCAGACGAAAAGTTAGACAGGCCGGCTTCAATTGAAACCGCGAGTTACTCAGACTTGATTGAATCTGGAAGGCAAGCAGACAGACTATAAACAAGCTGTAGTCATGCAGGCGTATTTTAAAGATGCAGCCGTTTAGGCGAACAGATCGGTCGAGAGGTATACGGAAACCGAGATAGGCAGAACAGACTTATAATGAGGCAGACAAAAAGTCAGACAGGCAGTCTTCAATTGAAACGGGGAGTCAGTCAGACTAGATTGAATCTGGAAAACAGGCAGACAGACTATAAACAAGCTGTAGTCATGCAGACGTAGTTTGAAGAGACGGCCGTTCAGGCGAGCAGATTAGTCGGAAGGTAGACGGAAACCAAGATAAGCAGAACAGACTTATAATGAGGCAAGCGGAAAGTCAGACAGGCAGACTTTAATTGAAACGGCGAGTTAGTCAGACAAGATTGAAGCTGAAGGCATGGAGATAGACTATAAACAAGCTGTAGACATGCTGACGTATTATATATAAACCAACGCATGCACAACTGAGTTATAATGAGGCAGGCGGAAAGTCAGACAGGCAGACTTTAATTGAAACGGGAAGTAAGTCAGACAAGATTGAAGCTGAAGGCATGCAGATAGACTATAAACAAGCTGTAGACATGCTGACGTATTATATATAAACCAACGCATGCAGAACTGAGTTATAATGAGGCAGGCGGAAAGTCAGACAGGCAGACTTTAATTAAAACGGCGAGTTAGTCAGACAAGATTGAAACTGAAGGCATGGAGATAGACTATAAACAAGCTGTAGACATGCTGACGTATTATATATAAACCAACGCATGCAGAACTGAGTTATAATGAGGCAGGCGAAAAGTCAGACAGGCAGACTTTAATTAAAACGGGTAGTAAGTCAGACAAGATTGAAGCTGAAGGCATGCAGATATACTATAAACAAGCTGTAGACATGCTGATGTATTATATATAAACCAACGCATGCAGAACTGAGTTATAATGAGGCAGGCGAAAAGTCAGACAGGCAGACTTTAATTAAAACGGGTAGTAAGTCAGACAAGATTGAAGCTGAAGGCATGCAGATATACTATAAACAAGCTGTAGACATGCTGATGTATTATATATAAACCAACGCATGCAGAACTGAGTTATAATGAGGCAGGCGGAAAGTCAGACAGGCAGACTTTAATTGAAACGAGAAGTAAGTCAGACAAGATTGAAGCTGAAGGCATGCAGATAGACTATAAACAAGCTGTAGACATGCTGACGTATTATATATAAACCAACGCATGCAGAACTGAGTTATAATGAGGCAGGCGGAAAGTCAGACAGGCAGACTTTAATTAAAACGGCGAGTTAGTCAGACAAGATTGAAGCTGAAGGCATGGAGATAGACTATAAACAAGCTGTAGACATGCAGACGTATTATATAATATAAACCAAAGCAGGCAGAACTGACTTATAATGAGGCAGGCGGAAAGCCAGACAGACAGAACGGCGAGTTAGTCAGACAAGATTGAAGCTGGAAGGCAGACAGACAGACTATATACATGCAGACGTTCAGGCAAGCAAAGAGGTAGAGAAATAGACCGAAGTCAAAGTAGACAGGCAGATAGCTCGAGAGAGAGGAGCTAATCAGTTTCAAACGGTTGAAATAAAAAAATTCAATAATTATAATAATTCTGAAGCCAACGAATGTGAATTATTTATCTAAACCAAGACTTGTCAAGTTGAGGGTAGCAGATACTTCGTGTATTATTATAAAACATGACGTTCGGCTTAAAATCTCACTTGAAACGTTATTCACTTTATGTAATATTTAAATATTTATACGAAATGACTAAATCCGTGTTTTAGACACATGACGAGCTTTTATTGCGAATATGGTAGGTAAATTTTCCTTTAAAAGAGAACTTTTTCTTTGAAACGGCGAAAATAAACTCAAAGTCATCATTTATTTATTCCATTCCCGTGCAAAGTCGTAAAAATAGGTATTTTTGAAAGAGAAATTGTTTTGACTTTTTTACGCCAAAAAATCGTAACCATTTTATTTCTTGCCTATCCGCCTGAGGGGCCCACGGACGATTTTTGCGGAATATCTACTACTCGAAAATTATGAGTCTAATAATTCCTGACGACACGAGAATGGAACCTCAAGGTACTGGTAGACTTCTCACACCAAAACTTTCTACTATCGACCACTTGTTTTTGAATCGCCCTGTACAGTACAAAAACATTTTTTAATTTGTCAATTTGTCAAGTCCGTGTTACCATTATGTTGGCAGCTCTATAATATATCTATCTAACGCCTTCTTTAACATTTGAAAATTTAATCATCGGCGTGGGTTATTTCCCATTTGAATTTCCCGATAAGACTGTTAGTATTTTCATATCCAAGTGGAATTGTAGTGGGTGACTTTTTGACGTCTCGCTTTGTATTCTAGCACAAGCTGCCCACTATCGTCAATGTAAGCTCTCGTAGCAATTTACTGTTGAAAAGGGATCCGAGCGCTTGATGAAAGTAGTTCTTCTGTATTGTATAAAGTCAGGTTTAATAGGGAAAATTTGCATAGAAGCAACAAGTTGGAAAGAAAATTCGTCTTTATTATAAGTTTGAAGCTCACGAATTGTGGAAAAACGTTAATTTCGTTTTAAATTTTATTAATTCGTAGCTTTATACTTCGTGACGCGATAAGGGCCATTGACGAAAATGTTTTTGTCGACGCTTAATGTTAAGAGACGTCGGCTTTTCATCGGTGTCCTTTATTTTGATTGTTGACATTTACTCTTTATCCAAACAAACTTAATTTCGAATTTAAGCGTTTTACGCATTTACGCCACTTAATGTCTCGTTTTATTATTCTAGACAAAAATGTACCTGTATAAATAATATAATAGGAGTTCGGGAGGGCTTAAAGAGTTTATTTTCGAGACAATCGCAAACGAACGCCTTCGAAGAATTTATTCAAATTAATAAGAGGGGACAAACAGTGGCGTAGCGAATTTCGAAAAAGTTAGAGAATCTAACAGTAGGCGACTAACATCCTCTCATTGGACTCAAATCGTAATTTTGGCGCAAAATAAATCAACAAGTGGTTGTACCAGCGAGTGATTGCAAAAAAAGAGTCGTAAATTTATTATTTTGGCAATTTTTTTGAGTTTTTATCGCTCGGGTAGATCACGTATGGGTAATTTACTACTCGTTTAACACCATTTTGGCTATACTAGTTCAGAATAACATTTTTTCTTTAAATTTCAGATGGATTTACAAAGAAGAGGTCACCAAGGAAGTCTAGCTGGACAACAGAAAGGGCGCGTTTACTGGAGATGTTATTTTAATGCGGTAACCTGCTTCAAGTAACGAGAAGTTCTTCGAGAAAATATTTTTTTTCTAATTTGCTCCTTGTGTTATTGTTACTTGTTTTAATTCTATAAATTACTAAGTAAAATTGTAATTAATAAGTATTGTGTACTTCCGTTTAACTTTCTATTGTTAATATTACAAAATATAAATATTATTGTATAGTGTGAACAAAAATAAAATTTGATTTTGAATTTCAGCATCAAATTAATTATTTTTATTTGGAAGCTTTTACAGTTTTTACGAAAAAAATCGATGATTTAAAATCGAGTTGTTCCCTGAATTAACAAAATAGAAAAAACAAAATGTTGTGACTCGATATTACACATATAAATTGTTCATGTCTCATGTCTCATGTCTATCACAGAGTAATCCTTGGGGTAATAGTAATCACCGCCTTGCGTTACGTTGCGTAGTGCCCATTTTTTTTTTCTACCTTTAATAGTCCGGGAGGCAGCGCGCACTTTTACTAAACGATAAAGTAGTCTGGTATGGTCAATGGAAAATTTTTGTATTGATTTTAGTAAATCTGCACTCCGCTTTACGGCTTCATGGACACGTTGCGTCCGATATAGACTACACTTCAACGCGCTCTAGCGCCTTAACTCTTTGTTTGACAAAAAATATATCCAGACATAATTTGTAGACAATTAAATTTTCTTTATTTTTGTATAAAAACACTTTTATCAAAAAGTGCGTATTTTTCTAGTTACAAGAAATAAACTAAAAAAACAATTTTTTTACCAATTTCGAAAAATTGGTCAAACTTGAACGCGCCCTAGCGCCTAAACCGTGCGTGTATGAGAAAATAATTACAAAAATATTTTGTATAAACTTTGATGTAGTTTATATTTATGTAAGGGCACTATTCTCATAAAATGCGTAGTTTCGAGTTATAAGCGAGAAACCAAAAAAAGAGCAAAAACCTACCCCAAGAACTTCAACGCGCTCTAACACCTAAACTGTTTGTTTGACAAAACAAATATAAAAGACATAACTTGTAGAAAATTAAATTTTCTTTATATTTGTATAGAAACGCTTTTCTCTGAAAGTGCGTAGATTTTGAGTTATAAGCGATAAACTTAAAAAACAGTTTTCTGGCCGATTTTTGATATTGGTCAAACTTGAACGCGCCCTAGCGCCTAAACCGTGCGCGTCTGAGGAAATAACTTAAGAAATATTTTGTAGCAACTTTGATGTAGTTTATATTTATGTAAAAGCACCTTTCTCATAAAATGTTTTTGAGCCATAGCCGATAAAATAAAAAAACATTTTTTCTGATTTTAGAATTTTTGTCACACTTTAACGCGCTCTAGCGCTTAAGCCGTTTGTCTTAGAAAGGAAACCTAAAAAACATAATTTATAGTAAATTACATTTCCTTTGTATTTGTATAGAAACACTTTCTTCCAAAAGTGCATAGTTTTTGAGTTAAAACCGATAAACTACAATTAAGTTTTTTGGCTAATTTTGGATTATTGGTCAAATTTTCAGGCGCTCTAGCGCCTAAACCGCCCCCCCCCAAAAAAACCGAAGAAATATAATTTGTAGTAAATTTGATGTAATACTTTATATTTTTGCATAAAATGCGTAGTTTGTGAGTTATAAGCAAGAAGCCAAAGAAAGAATATAAACACACCCTTCTCGAGCCATCCTCAAGCTAATGCTGCCACTTTGTAGTAGCAAACGGTCGGTTTTATTTCTTATTTGTAATAATCAACGACCACCATTTCATGTAGAATTAAACTGCCATAAAATAATTGTTTCTAAAAAATATTTAACATTATTGTATACACTTACGATTTACCTACGCCTGAACTGGTGACGTATGTAGTAGTAGTTTTTAAGTTTGGTGGTGCTTAAAAAAGACTTTAAATTATTCATCACTCTGTATGAAACATTTGAACCTAATTTTCAGACCACTTCAGGCTTTAAAATGAGTGTAAACCAAAGCGTTTTTCTCCTAGTTATGACGGTAGTTGTCTATAGGCAACCAGCTACGCAGTCATGCTAAATGGGTTGCCTATCATTTTTAATTTGCTTTTTTTTTAAGTAATGTATTTTAATTAATTAGAATAACTAAATAAAAGTAACAAAATCGCTAAACGTAATAATTATATACCCTCCCTAAAATCTCTAAAACGCATAATTTAACCACTTCTTTCATTTTGAATTAATAGAATAATAAAAAAACACTCGTTACAACAGCAATTGCGGTATTAGTTTGCATTAGGAAATTAAAATCGTAGTAAAGCTGCTAGAAGATTGTAGGAAAAGTACTTGATATACTTGCAATTGTGCAGTACGTATTAAAATTCATGTCTAATTAGTTTTTTTTTTAGAAAACTTCGCTAGAAACTTTTTTTAAATAAATTCAAAAGTATTAATTACCAGAACACTACGGCAAAGGCGCCGAGAGGCAATATCAAAATTCATAATTATAACGCAACAATATTTCAAATTTAAGTTTCTTTTGTAGGTATATGGCGCACATATAAAGAGTAATGATGCAAATTACTTGGATAAATTTTAAATTGTGTGTGTAGGAAGTAAAATGCGAACTGAATAATAGGCAGGGAGATAAAAGCTTCATCTATTCGAGTAACTTAATTGAACCATTATAGAACTTATTACGTCGTTTTCCTTACCATCCTGCAGTTTAGGTCGTGTTCTTCCAGTAAAGCAGGGTTGTGAAATATATGTATGCGTGTTGTCATTTAATTGTCAAATTAATTTGTAATTTCAATCGGAAAGTATTCGTTACACAACTTCAATTGTAATCTGTACAAGTGCACGGATTTCATGTTTATGCCGACCTTGTTGCTTGCATCAGTGAGCGCTGTACTTCAAAAATCGGTTTAGGAAAGAGTTTTTGAGTTAGGGAACATCTTAACAACTTTTGTCACTAATTTTGAATGTGTGCTTCTGTTAGACAGGCCGTTAAGGCACTAAGCGTAATAATACAAGCAGTTTGGGTCTAGTATTTGTTTGTTTCTGACGACACGGGAACGAAACTCCAACAAATTGATAAATAATATCGAAGTTTTAGAATGGTATGGGGATGCCCTAAACTTGAAGTACCATTTTGTAAAAATGGTAACTTACTCAACCAAAAAGAAACGTTTCAGCAGAAGTTATTAGGAACGAAGTTTTAGATTTAAGCTTTCTCGTGGGGGAACCCCCCAAAAAATAACGAAAATTTGCAATGAAATGCCTAAGTACAGATATATTCGTGCATTCTTACATTTTTACCATAGAACAACAAAACTAATGAAGCCTTTTACATCAGAAGTTGATTATTTACGACGGCCCAACACCGACTGCCCTAGTGAAGATGCTTGAGCCACTGTATCTTGAACTTGTTCTCCTCCGGGAATTGATGGAGCCTGACGTACAATCTATAACGAGACGATCGATTGTAAATTCTCACATTTACACAAGACAAAAGATAAAATAAAAACTTACGCGTCTCGCTTCGCCGCCTTGCGGTGGTGGTGCGGGCGGATCTTGCGCCATGGCAGAAACCAAAGCGAAAACCACTAGTAGAATTACAATTTTGTTGGTCATCTTGATGCGACTTTTGTCCAAATGAGCTGCGAGGTGGGTTTATATAGGAGATTTTCTGTGTGTCAGGAGCAGGAGCAGGAAATGATCTTTTTTTCATTATAACCTTGCAAATCAAATTCGTGTCGTGTAATTTTTTATTTTACATGTTGAACATTTTTTCCATAACAATTTTTCACACGTAAAGGTTTTTACATTAATTAGTTTTGCGGGTAATTATCGATTGGAGTTACAAGTTTAAATTGTAGGTTGTACAAAAATGTTAGTAGACGGGTACACATTTAAATCAAAAGTAGTTAGTATTACCGCTCAATGCGTTCGTGCATTAATTATGCCTGTGGTATGCCCTGTTTCGCAGCTTCAATATGGGAAGACACCTTCTGAGCAACTTCTAAGGCCTTGGCTTCGGCCTTGGCCTTATGGTCATTTGGACTCATACTAGCTAGCTCGGATAAGGAAGGCGGTGGATTTTCGCCTAGCTTAGGAAACTTGCCAATTTGTCGTGGTACCTTAGCAAAAATAAAAAGTTTAAGAGAACGATATGAAATATGTCATGCTATAGATATGATATAGAATATATCTATAACAATAGATTTAAATGAAAATATGTTTTTATATTTTGCGTCTGTAAGATCGCTATTATAGCATCCATTTGCGTGTCGTAATGAGATTTAGCGTGCTGTAATAATTTTGGTAAAATTTGATGTTCGAAGTTGGTAGTAATTAGTAATATTTAATTTGACATATTTTGTCAAATCGAGGAAAGAGAAAACGACAATTTTTGTAATTAACATGTTCTATTTTTTAACATAATAATTAAAATCAATTAATTAACGACCAATTCAAACTACAAAACAATTTATTTGAATTTTAAATTACGAAATGTCACTTCGCAATTAGTACTGCCAACCAGCTAACCATCACAAAAATCCCTAAATTTTTATATTTTAATTTTTTTCTTTGAAAATGGACTTTAACAGGCGCAAAATAGAAAAAATTGTATAAAGAACTCATTTCATAAGTCATTATAGCGATTATAGCACTCCTCCATTAAAACGCTCCTGGCTACGCCAGTCGCATTTTAAACTTGGAGTCGTGCTATAATACGTGACTTATGAAATTCGTTCTTTAATATACTATTTTTATGCCTTGAGGACGACGTAAGATTTCCCCATAATAATTGAGCTTCTCAAAAATTCTAATAGATGTCGCCACCTAGCCGTCGCTGTCATAACCATAGACAAATAATAGTAACCTGTTTAAAATTTTACGCTGATTACGACCATTTAAAGTCTACTCCAAAAATATGATGGCAAACGATACCAAACATGTTAAATTTTGATTTCCGGTTTAACCGGAAACAGGGTTAACTTTTCTAGTTTAAATACAACACCCTGTATATTTTAGGTGGTTTGGAAGATTGTAAAATAATCTATCTAGTAATACTAAATATTACATATTATGTGAGCTTTCGGTTCAACCGGAAATGATATTCGCTTCTTTTTCAAATAGAAACGCCCAGTTTTAGCGTTTTAAAACTTCAACGCGCTCTACCACCTCAACTGTTGGTTTTATCAAAAAAACTTAAGAGGTATAATTTGTTGGAAATTAAATGTGCCTTATTTTTGTATAAAACAACTTTCTTCTAAAAGTGCGCAGTTTTTGAGTTATTAACGATTTAAACCATTTTTGGTCGATTTTGAAAGTTTTTTTAACTTTAACGCGCGCTAGTGTCTAAATCGTTCACCTCAGAAAAAAGACTTAAGATATATAATTTGTAGGCAAATTGATGTACTTTGTTTATATACAGATACACTTTTGTCATTAAGGGCGTATTTTTCCAGTTATACGGAAAAAAACGAAAAAAGAAAAATCCACTCTTCTCAAGCCTCCCCCACTTTAATGCTGTCACTTTTAATAGGCAGACGGTCGGTCTTTCAACTCATTTGCAATGCTCTTTCATCCTGCATAATAAAAAAATAGATTTATAATAGTTTTTTAGCTTTCTTGTTAATGATAATAATATTTTGAAGATAATAAAGCCAATATAAAAATAAAAATATAATTCGCTAACCTAATTTTGATTTATTTCCTTTACAGATTTTTAAGCTTTATTTTTTAAAGTTTTTTACTTTTTTAATTTTTTTTTTTAATTTTATTATCTGATGAAGCCTTAAGGCGAAACGCGTAATTATATTTTTATTTTTATATTGGCTTTATTGTCTTCAAAATATTATTATCAAAAAAATAGATTTTTACGGTTTAGTAAAATGTTCACTACCTCCTGGACTACATTGATGACCTCTGTGAAGTTGGCCCGCCCTTAGAGCCCTTTACTCAGAAAATCATCTAGATCGTTTGTTTATCGTTTGTTTACGTTTGTTTAGCCATTTACAACGTTTGTTTACAATGCCTTATGTGCTTTTTTTAAATAGGCAAATGGGCGGGCCAACTTCGCGCTCCCTGCCCAACTTTTGAAAATTGATAATTTTTTAATCTAGATCGTTTGTTTACGTTTGTTTAGCCATTTACGACGTTTGTTTACAATGCCTTATGCGCTTTTTCAAAATAATAAAATGGGCGGGCCAACTTCGCGCTCCCTGCCCAACTTTTGAAAATTGATAATATTTTAATCTAGATCGTTTGTTTATGGTTTGTTTACGTTTGTTTAGCCATTTACAACGTTTGTTTACAATGCCTTATGTGCTTTTTTTAAATAGGCAAATGGGCGGGCCAACTTCGCGCTCCCTGCCCAACTTTTGAAAATTGATAATTTTTTAATCTAGATCGTTTGTTTATCGTTCGTTTACGTTTGTTTAGCCATTTACGACGTTTGTTTACAATGCCTTATGCGCTTTTTCAAAATAATAAAATGGGCGGGCTAACTTCGCGCTCCCTGCCCAACTTTTGAAAATTGATAATTTTTTAATCTAGATTGTTTGTTTACGGTTTGTTTTTATTTGTTTAGCTACTTATACCGTTTGTTTACAATGCCTTATATGCTTTTTTAAAAATAGTAAAATGGGGGATGCGTTGTCAATAGAGAATTTACACATTTGTCAATACGTTATTGTCCAAAAAAAATTAAAAATTATTAAATTATTATCTCTATACGCCCCTGGTAATCTAGATATGACAATGAATTGGTGCTAATTGTTGCTTTGAAAACTCTTAAAGTTAAGAGTTCTTGAAGTTCGTCAAATTTACAAATCTTTTTTAGCATCATTTTATTTATGTAAAAAGAATACTATTTTAAATTTATTGAAGATTTTGAGGCACTTTAATATCCCCCAAAGATCTAGAAATGTTAAGTCATTTGCTCTAAACTTCTCAAAAGTTGAGGTTTGAAATTCGTTAAAATTTAAAACTCGATCACAATATGATTTCCACTTTTATTGATTGATTTATTTTATTGATGGTTTATTGAAAATCGATTTAAAATACCAAAAAAATTGTTTATTAATAATCCGATTTTTTAAATTTAAAACAGGACAATATAGCGCTCTAATATGCACTGCAAATGGGCCTCATTCAAAATTTTTTTAGGGTGCCATTTCTGACCAGTGGTTCAACGTTTATTCTATTTCTTATAATAATTATTCTGACAGGGATTTTTTTTCTGAATTCAATAGTGTAGTGCAACTTGATTTTTGTAATTTTGGGAAGTTGTAACCGAGTTACAATGTGGGGCGTTTTTGTAAGACATTTTGTACTGTACAATACAGGGTGATTTATTAGCTTACAGATAAAGTTTGTCATATGAAAGCTCATATTAATTATATACCTAATTTTAAGAGAAAAACATTATTGGGACGTATGTCCGATTTCACTTACTTAAGGAATTAGAAAACTTCAAAGGTTACTGCATAAAATGCGAATTTAATAAATATTAATAATAATAACAAAAAAAGTTGGCTAAATTTATTAAATTTGAAGTCTTCTAATTTCGGAAAAATGTGAAATCGGACATAATATGTTCAAATAACATTTTTCTCTTAAAATGACATGAGCTTTCATATGGCTAAGTTTGTCGGTGAGCTAATAAATCACCCTTAGAGCCCTCTTGTATAATATTTATATACTATAACAATTTTTGTATACCCCAGTCACTATTCATTTAGACCTCAGGAGGCCATGATATTGCGTTCTCATTTCCGATACAAAGTAGGAAAATATCACTTTTTATTTGTCACATTGTAATTAAACAAGTGCCAGTAAACGTAAAATAAATAGGTAGTACATTTTCTTTCTTTATTCATAAGAAAATTATATTAACGCACGGATGTCTGTGTAACCCTGTATGTAGGTAGGTATACATGAAGAAAAGTATAAAAGATCATGATAGAGAAACGAGTTAAATCGATTTAGATTTATGATATGGAACTACGGGAATGTCATACTTTTGTACTTTTCACTGGTAGAATTGAAATTCATACACACGATCGGCTGAAATTCAAATTAGCCCACGCTTGCTTATTTAATTTGAATCGATTTTAATTGAATAAATCGATTTTAGGTTCAATTTAAGTTTAGTCGATTTTTAGTTAGGCCGGTCATCCATTTATACGACATGTCGTATCATTTTTAAACCAAGAAAACAAGAAATAACTTGTTTACGACACGTCTGTCAAGTGTACGAATCTTAATTAATAAACACAGGTTTAAAAATGTCGTTTAAATGGATGACCGGCCTAAATTAATGCATAAAACCCATACCAATTATTGAAAGAATTCTGTAGGTAGTACCTAGTATACATATAAAAGAAGTATAAAAGGTCATGAATCAGGATAGAGAAAAGAGTTAAATCGATTTAGATTTTTGATCGCTTTAGACCCAGTTGTATAACTTCACGATTTAATCAAAATCAACAACTAATTCTGAGTTAATTGAAATACATATATATAACTCTAGAAAATTGATGGGTTAACCCTGGACCAAGTGCCTACGAGCTAACCTAATCTAATACACGCTAAGATCTAACCTGATATTCAGATCGTGGAGTTAACTCCGACTTCGAGATTATATCGTTTATACAACTGGGCTTTAGCCATCTATGCACCTTTTTGCCCTAATCGCCCGTTGCCGGGGTTTTGTTTATTAACAAAACTTTATAAAGAAAAGGTTTTGCGAAATTCGTAAAAGCTTTTTTTTTAATTCTTAATAATTACAAAACTGTAGGTATTTAAAAACTATTAATTAGAGGTAGTTGAGAACACAATGAAAATTACATATTTTTGCTGTTATAGCTGTTATTTGATTTCACACAATATAAGTACCTACATACATATTTAGACAACTAATACACCAGTGCAAGAATTTCCGTCTATTACTTGTTCCAGAGCCCCCTTATTGTGATATTAATATTTGAATACTATTTTATAACTCTTCCTACTTTTGGATACAAACAATATTTTGTCTGGTAAGAAACAGTACCAATGATATAAACTGGAAAAAATATAAAAATTGTAATGGAGTGTTAGTGTGCCCCCAAAAACATAAGGCATTGTAAACAAACGTTATAAGTAGCTAAACAAACAAAAACAAACCGTAAACAAACGATCTAGATAAAAAAATTATCAATTCTCAAAAGTTGGGCAGGGAGCGCGAAGTTGGCCCGCCCATTTGCCTATTTAAAAAAAGCGCATAAGGCATTGTAAACAAACGTCGTGAATAGCTAAACAAACGTAAACAAACCGTAAACAAACGATCTAGATTAAAAAATTATCAATTTTCAAAAGTTGGGCAGGGAGCGCGAAGTTGGCCCGCCCATTTGCCTATTTAAAAAAAGCGCATAAGGCATTGTAAACAAACGTCGTGAATAGCTAAACAAACGTAAACAAACCGTAAACAAACGATCTAGATTAAAAAATTATCAATTTTCAAAAGTTGGGCAGGGAGCGCGAAGTTAGCCCGCCCATTTTATTATTTTGAAAAAGCGCATAAGGCATTGTAAACAAACGTTATAAATGGCTAAACAAACGTAAACAAACCATAAACAAACGATCTAGATTAAAAAATTATCAATTTTCAAAAGTTGGACAGGAAGCGCGAAGTTGGCCCGCCCATTTGCCTATTTAAAAAAAGCGCATAAGGCATTGTAAACAAACGTCGTGAATAGCTAAACAAACGTAAACAAACCGTAAACAAACGATCTAGATTAAAAAATTATCAATTTTCAAAAGTTGGGCAGGGAGCGCGAAGTTAGCCCGCCCATTTTATTATTTTGAAAAAGCGCATAAGGCATTGTAAACAAACGTTATAAATGGCTAAACAAACGTAAACAAACCATAAGCAAACGATCTAGATTAAAAAATTATCAATTTTCAAAAGTTGGACAGGGAGCGCGAAGTTGGCCCGCCCATTTGCCTATTTAAAAAAAGCACATAAGGCATTGTAAACAAACGTCGTGAATAGCTAAACAAACGTAAACAAACCGTAAACAAACGATCTAGATTAAAAAATTATCAATTTTCAAAAGTTGGGCAGGGAGCGCGAAGTTGGCCCGCCCATTTGCCTATTTAAAAAAAGCGCATAAGGCATTGTAAACAAACGTCGTGAATAGCTAAACAAACGTAAACAAACCGTAAACAAACGATCTAGATTAAAAAATTATCAATTTTCAAAAGTTGGGCAGGGAGCGCGAAGTTGGCCCGCCCATTTGCCTATTTAAAAAAAGCGCATAAGGCATTGTAAACAAACGTCGTGAATAGCTAAACAAACGTAAACAAACCGTAAACAAACGATCTAGATTAAAAAATTATCAATTTTCAAAAGTTGGGCAGGGAGCGCGAAGTTAGCCCGCCCATTTTATTATTTTGAAAAAGCGCATAAGGCATTGTAAACAAACGTTATAAATGGCTAAACAAACGTAAACAAACCATAAACAAACGATCTAGATTAAAAAATTATCAATTTTCAAAAGTTGGACAGGGAGCGCGAAGTTGGCCCGCCCATTTGCCTATTTAAAAAAAGCGCATAAGGCATTGTAAACAAACGTCGTGAATAGCTAAACAAACGTAAACAAACCGTAAACAAACGATCTAGATTAAAAAATTATCAATTTTCAAAAGTTGGGCAGGGAGCGCGAAGTTAGCCCGCCCATTTTATTATTTTGAAAAAGCGCATAAGGCATTGTAAACAAACGTTATAAATGGCTAAACAAACGTAAACAAACCATAAGCAAACGATCTAGATTAAAAAATTATCAATTTTCAAAAGTTGGACAGGGAGCGCGAAGTTGGCCCGCCCATTTGCCTATTTAAAAAAAGCACATAAGGCATTGTAAACAAACGTCGTAAATGGCTAAACAAACGTAAACAAACCGTAAACAAACGATCTAGATTAAAAAATTATCAATTTTCAAAAGTTGGGCAGGGAGCGCGAAGTTGGCCCGCCCATTTGCCTATTTAAAAAAAGCGCATAAGGCATTGTAAACAAACGTCGTGAATAGCTAAACAAACGTAAACAAACCGTAAACAAACGATCTAGATTAAAAAATTATCAATTTTCAAAAGTTGGGCAGGGAGCGCGAAGTTGGCCCGCCCATTTGCCTATTTAAAAAAAGCGCATAAGGCATTGTAAACAAACGTCGTGAATAGCTAAACAAACGTAAACAAACCGTAAACAAACGATCTAGATTAAAAAATTATCAATTTTCAAAAGTTGGGCAGGGAGCGCGAAGTTGGCCCGCCCATTTGCCTATTTAAAAAAAGCGCATAAGGCATTGTAAACAAACGTCGTGAATAGCTAAACAAACGTAAACAAACCGTAAACAAACGATCTAGATTAAAAAATTATCAATTTTCAAAAGTTGGGCAGGGAGCGCGAAGTTAGCCCGCCCATTTTATTATTTTGAAAAAGCGCATAAGGCATTGTAAACAAACGTTATAAATGGCTAAACAAACGTAAACAAACCATAAACAAACGATCTAGATTAAAAAATTATCAATTTTCAAAAGTTGGACAGGGAGCGCGAAGTTGGCCCGCCCATTTGCCTATTTAAAAAAAGCGCATAAGGCATTGTAAACAAACGTCGTGAATAGCTAAACAAACGTAAACAAACCGTAAACAAACGATCTAGATTAAAAAATTATCAATTTTCAAAAGTTGGGCAGGGAGCGCGAAGTTAGCCCGCCCATTTTATTATTTTGAAAAAGCGCATAAGGCATTGTAAACAAACGTTATAAATGGCTAAACAAACGTAAACAAACCATAAGCAAACGATCTAGATTAAAAAATTATCAATTTTCAAAAGTTGGACAGGGAGCGCGAAGTTGGCCCGCCCATTTGCCTATTTAAAAAAAGCACATAAGGCATTGTAAACAAACGTCGTAAATGGCTAAACAAACGTAAACAAACGATAAACAAACGATCTAGATGATTTTCTGAGTAAAAGGCTCTAAGGGCGGGCCAACTTCACAGAGGTACATTGATGCGAGATGCGAGGATCGACAAGTAAGAGCCGGTATTCTCATATTTTCCAAAAGTGTAGAAAAATGTTTATCTATTAGCCTTGTAAGTATTTACCCAGCTATTATTTGGAAACGCTTCCAAAACTATTTATACAGATATTGACTTCAGAAGTTGATACTGGGGAAAAACCATTTTAATGACTAAGCATGCTCTTAATTTCTATACTTGAGAGTTTGTGAACCCTGTATTATCTTATGATTTGCCTTAGAAATAATTAAAATTGGTGAAAGGTGACTATATACACAAATTGATAGTTGATGTTTTGATAAACACGATATAAACAGTTAAACACCATCATAGCGCATTCTTAGAAGTGTTGCATGTTGCGTCTCATTCCAAACTTGACGCGCTCTTTCTGCGTGGCTTCGTTGCACCCACTGAAGCGATTTTATGACTTTTAAAAATAAAAAATAAACTTGACTTTGAAAAAAATGCTTCTACCATTTGGTGCGAAAATATAAGTAATTGCTAAAAAAAATTTAAAAATTAAAAAAAAGGCTTTTTTCTAACTGAAAAAAGTCGCCAAACTTTATAAGTCACCCATACTTTTTAAGGAACGTTCGCTATATATTGAAAGTGTTAAGCGTACTCTTATAGGTGGTCCGATGTTTCTCAGGAAGAAGGTGTGGGCAGAGCCTTCTCAAATTTCTGCCCGCTTGTACATAACTTAAGGGAAAGGATCATTTGTACCGAAATTATGTAGAGATGTTGTCGTTGTTACAATACGTAAGCATTTAGTAGCTAAAGACATCATCCGACAGTTACTGTAGAAACGACTTTGACCACCTTTTTTTAACAGGCGAGCGAGGAGCAATTTTATTTAGTTTTTTTGGATTAAAATGCGATATTAGTTGTTTGTCTGACAAAAAAACTCAAGAGACTTAATTTGTAGGAAATTAAGTGTACTTTATTTTTGTATAGAGGCACTTTTCTCTAAAAGTGCGCAGTTTTTGAGTTCTACGCGGTATAATACTAACAAACAGTTTTTTTGGTTGATTTTGGAATTTTTGTCGAACTTTAGCGCGCTTTAGCGCCTAAACTGTTCATCTGAAGAAAATTCAAAGCAAAATAATTTGTTAGAAATTTAATGTAGTTTCTTTTTTTGTAGCATCATTTTTCTCATAAAGTGCATAGTTTTTAAGTTATAAGCGATAAACTGAAAAAAGACACGCGCGATTTGATTATTTAAAAATATTTAAAATAAGTGAAATTGACACCATTTTTTATAGTTGATACGTTTGTAAGCGCAATATAAACAATTACACAATACTATCGTGATTTTACTTCGGTGCGGTGAGTCAGAACCGCGAAGCGACAACGCCAGTCAGCGCATTCATCGAAGTGTTGCGTCTCATTGGCGCGCTCTCTCTACATACTTTCGTTGCATCCATTTTATTATTTTCAAAAACCCCAAAATTGAAACTTGACTTTAAAAGAAATGCTTCTACCATTTGGTGTGAAATAATATGTAGTTACTTGAAAAATTATTTAAAAAAATAAAAAAAGCTTTGTTCTGACTAAGAAAAGTCGCCAAACTTTATAAGTCACCTATACTTTTTAAGGACCGCTCGCTATATATTGAAAGTGTTAAGCGTATTCTTTTAGGTGGTCCGATGTTTCTCAGGAAGAAGGTGTGGGCAGAGCCTTCTCAAATTTCTGCCCGTTGTATATAATTTAGCGATGGGAATATATTATGTCTATCAATCGGTTCTCAAGAGGTGATGTCGCTGTTACAAAACAAAGCATTAGTTGCTAAAGACATCACCCGACAGTTACTGTAGAAACGACTTTGACCACCTTTTTGATAGATGAACGAGCAGCAATTTGATTTCATTTCTTGGATAAAAATGTAAAATGAGAAGGGAATATCTTGAGTTTGAGTATGTACACAGATAAGTACAGTGTCGATACTCATTTCATGACATATAAAGACTTTTTATTGCGGCAAATGGAAATGGAATAGGACGTAGAGATAATGTTAAAATAACAAAGTCGACGCGAGTCTCTCGAAAGTTAAAAAAATATTTAACCCATAGGATACTGCCCGAAGTCGTGAGTCATGAGGTTTGCGTTAGAACAATATCAATTTTTAATATCTTGTCGTTTAAGAAATTTAGAAAAAAAAGAAAAGGTCAAAATAAAGCTCGTCCTATTCGTTTAGCCCGCTGTTAGTTGTGCTGAAAATTGTCGACAATTTCAAAAGTGTAAAAGTATACGCCGGGACGTAACTTTAATGCCAAGTTCGCTCACACAAGTTTGAGACACCCTGTATAACAGTAAGTGAACTGTGTGAAACGTGGGATGCCTCCCTACAACTTCTATCTAAAATATTTCGTTTTGTCTGCTTTCGTTTAGAAGATATTTAAGAGTTACATAATATGGGACACCCGGTATATCAGCGGAATGTTTTATTTTCCTATTTTCAACACCATGCATTAAATTTCGCTGCTTAATATTCAACCACCTGTGTCTCGGCGTAATATATCACATCACATACGCAGGATCTTCCACTCATTAAGCCCCGGTGCTTCTCCTCGTTATTAGTTCTCAGCCTTCGGGTATTTTTCTTTGCCGAAAATTTTGTTTATAAGCTTTGCTAGTTCTTCCATTAAATTGCTCCTTCCACGTTTATTTAACAAGTACGCTTTGCATTCTACACCTTTACCAGCTGCTGTAGTTCTCCTTCAGTTTTGTTCACTGGGCGGATGAACAAATGTGGAAAAAAATACACATTTTTGTATAAAAATGTTAAAGTCGATTACGACTGTGGTGATGGAGACTATGAGCTATCAGATACAGAGCAAAATCCTCCAGGAGTGCTCTAAGAAGCTACCTGAAGATGGATGATGGATGCAAATCGTATCTTTCCAAACTCTAATGAGCTCAATTGAGAACATCAAAGAGGACATGACTGTCTTTACACTCATCTGAGCTGGCCCTCGATAGCAGCCTACCGCTAAGAGAATAAATATGCCTCAGTTTTTCAAACTGAACTGATGGGATGTACCAACGAAATCCAAAAAAAATCTGATGTCGACGAACAGTAAAGCTGCTTGACAAGCCTTAACCACCTGCAAGGTAGCATCTGGTCTTCTGTTGGAGTGCATAAAGCTGCTGAGCCAAAAGCAATGTTCTGGAAGGGAGGATGACGATAAATCAGACGAGCTGGACACGAAAGATTCAAACAGCCTTCCTTGTGGCCTTGAGACAATCATCAAACTAGCCGTAACTACTGTTAGTACTCTCCTTAAGAATAATGACGATTAACTACAGACTGAAAGATGAACAAGAAACGTAAGTTGCCGTCAAAGCAAAAGAACTTTACCAACTCGTAAAAATCTAGCCTTGAACTAATGTACGAACAATTTCAGGGACACTCACAGGACACTGTCGACTACACAGACATCTCCACACTCTGGGCTTGGTAGATAATCTCATATGTCGTGGATGAAAAATAGAAGACAAAACGGTTGAACACAGTCCAGTTCTAACGTCGACAAGACGAGCCATGTTGGGGAACTTCTGACTCGACATGACCAGGATAAGCTCCACCCATCCTAGCACAATCCTTGAGTTCATTCTACAAGTAGGATGGCTGGAGTACTGATGGGTGATGGGCACGGGGAGGCCGCTTAGAGAAGGTACAGTAGACTCGATTAAGTGGCCCAAATGCAAGGAGCTTACTCCTTCTCCCTAAATAATCCAGATCCAGCTAAGGTCGATTTTCAGCTTATTATTTACCGAACAGAATGATCTCATTGTATAACTCTCTATGAAATTTCTGTTTGGCTTCTGACTCCTTACTCCTTAAGTAGCACATTGGTTAGAATAAACACCATCTCTCCCGCCAGAATTCTGGAGTTCATCCTACAAGCTCGAGATCTGATGGGCACGGGGAAGCCGCTTGCGGAGGTAGTACAATGGGCTCGATTAAGTGGTCTAAATGCAGAGACCTTGCTCCTCTTCCCTAAATGATCCAGATCCAGCTAAAGCCGATCCTTGGCTCATTATTATTTATTAAAGAAAATGCTATCATTGTATAACACTTCATGAAATTTCTGTTTGGCTAACCCTTCTGCCTGAATATTGGAGTTCATCCTAAAAGTTTAATACGGCGGCTAGAGATGGGAACGGTGGGAACGGTTGTGGAGGTAGTACAATGAGCCCGATTTAGTGGCCTAAGTGCAGGGAGCTTGCTCCTCCTCCCTAAATGGCCCAGATCCAAATCCAACTAAAGTTGATTTTCAGCTCATCATTTACCGAACAAAATGCTCTCATTGTATAACTCACCATATGAAATTTCTGTTTGATTCCTGACTTCTTAGGTACCGCTCTGTTTCTGGCTCCTGCATTAAAATCTCTCTCGACTTGACGGACTTCCGACACTCTGTATAATATATAATCTCATGGACCATGTACTACCTAAATTTAAAATTGCCAAATAAACAATAATCGGACGTAGGCAATTTACGTCAAATGAAAATAAAATTTTCTCATTGAAGGGTTTCATTAAAAAAATTTGTTCATTACGCTGTCAACAAAAGTTAACAATTCAAGTACATAGTTAATAGGTGGGTGTATACCGTATACGTAATCTGAACAAGTTTGATGATTTTTCATCATCCACTTTTAAATGTCTTACCATCTCATCGTCTACGAATTATTTGTATACAACAATCGTTTGTTTCGTAATAAACTTGTACGCGACTCTCGCGTTCTCTCTCGCTCTCCGTCTCTTTTAATGGGTTATGAATATTTAAAATTTAATAATGAATACATAATACATAAACACATAAACTGCTTAAAATTGAAATTGGAAAAGTTTCTAGAGTAGATAGAGAGGCGATTTAATTTAAAGATAAACAACTGTAAGTTAAGCAGCCGATAAAAAATTGCAATGTACCCTCATGAAAAGATGCAATTTCCATTCTGTTTGTCATTTATCATATTAATTTTTATAAAGCCTTAAGTGACTAATTCTTGGGAGATTTAAATCCGAGCTCTTTCAAATCACATCGTTTGAAACTTTGAAACCAAAGCTTATAATTTCCGCCTAAAGCGCGGCGTACGATTCGAAAGGTTACGAGAAAGACGCGACGCGACGTCAAATCGTCATTCGTTAATAAGTTATCTGTTGGTGTGTTTTCCACGGCGCACTTGAAAAGTTTATAAGGAACCCAGCTCAATATTGAGTATATTTTTGGCAGTCAAAATCGTCTTTAGAGGATAATTTTCTTACCCTATAGACACCCCATTAAAAAGTCACTATTAGTGGGTGTGAAACTTAAACTTGTATGAAAGAGGGCTGATGTGGCCACGACAGAACTTTATACGCGTTGAAAATATTTAAAAAAGTGTAAGAAATAGTACCTAACAGTTTTTAGCTCTCCCTGATTTCAAAAATCTACTGTTATACGGAGTGTTTCTATTAATTTCAAATGGGGAGGTTGATATCATTTCTAGCTGGGACCAAAAGTCAAGAGTTTGGCATCACAAGATGGATAATTTTACAATCTTCCAAAACAATTAAAATATATATTGCCTAATACATTTATACAAAGTGAATTATTTTTAATTTTTTTTTTTTTTGGATAAAAATTATTTTTAAAAAAATGAAGAAAAATTCGCTCTCCGCATTGGTATAAAAATTTGCATAGGATGCCACTTAAAATTCGACAGTTACTAAGGGCATTGTCTCAAAAACGGTCAATGAAAAAAAACTATTATTATTATTTTCAAATTCTAGACAAGGAATTAAAGTAGTGTCGTTTAAACTTTTTTTCAATATCTCTTTAAATAAAATAGTTAGAGCACTTTGAAAAATTTTCTATTTTTTAGTTTTTCGCTCATATTTAAACAATTGAACATCGCACCAAAAATTGAAAAGCATCAATAAATTACTCTTTTACAACTGCACTACTTTCCTCCTTTAACCGATTCTCTAATACTTACAATAAGCGAGATCCCCCCATAGGAAAAACGAAATATAATTCACCCTGTATATCGGACACGCTATGTCTGATATACCCTAAGCTTCAACGCGCTCTACTACCTCAACTGTTTGTTTTACAAAAATATTTAAAAAGCATAATTTGTTGGATATTAAATGAACCTTATTTTTGTATACGAACAGTTTTCTCTAAAAGTGCGTAGTTTTCGAGTGTGTGCGATTACAAAAATTTTTGGTCAATTAAGGAAGTTTTTTTAACTTTAACACGCGCTAGCGCCTAAATCGTTTACCTGAGTAAAAAACTTAAGGAATGTAATTGATTGGCAATTTGATGTGCTTTATTTTTATACAGACAAACTTTTATCATAAAATGCGAGCGAGGAGCAATTTTATTTTGTTCCTTGTCTAAAGATGTGGTATTAGTTGTTTTTCTGACAAAAAAACTTAAGGGACTTAATTTGTTGAAAATTGAGTGCACTTTATTTTTGCATAAAAGCACTTTTTACCTCTGTGAAGTTGGCCCGCCCTTAGAGCCTTTTACTCAGAAAATCATCTAGATCGTTTGTTTATTGTTTGTTTACGTTTGTTTAGCCATTTACGACGTTTGTTTACAATGCCTTATGTGCTTTTTTTAAATAGGCAAATGGGCGGGCTAACTTCGCGCTCCCTGCCCAACTTTTGATAATTGATAATTTTTTAATCTAGATCGTTTGTTTATGGTTTGTTTACGTTTGTTTAGCCATTTATAACGTTTGTTTACAATGCCTTATGCGCTTTTTCAAAATAATAAAATGGGCGGGCTAACTTCGCGCTCCCTGCCCAACTTTTGAAAATTGATAATTTTTTAATCTAGATCGTTTGTTTACGGTTTGTTTACGTTTGTTTAGCTATTCACGACGTTTGTTTACAATGCCTTATGCGCTTTTTTTAAATAGGCAAATGGGCGGGCCAACTTCGCGCTCCCTGCCCAACTTTTGAGAATTGATAATTTTTTTATCTAGATCGTTTGTTTACGGTTTGTTTTTGTTTGTTTAGCTACTTATAACGTTTGTTTACAATGCCTTATGCGCTTTTTCAAAATAATAAAATGGGCGGGCTAACTTCGCGCTCCCTGCCCAACTTTTGAAAATTGATAATTTTTTAATCTAGATCGTTTGTTTACGGTTTGTTTACGTTTGTTTAGCTATTCACGACGTTTGTTTACAATGCCTTATGCGCTTTTTTTAAATAGGCAAATGGGCGGGCCAACTTCGCGCTCCCTGCCCAACTTTTGAGAATTGATAATTTTTTTATCTAGATCGTTTGTTTACGGTTTGTTTTTGTTTGTTTAGCTACTTATAACGTTTGTTTACAATGCCTTATGCGCTTTTTCAAAATAATAAAATGGGCGGGCTAACTTCGCGCTCCCTGCCCAACTTTTGAAAATTGATAATTTTTTAATCTAGATCGTTTGTTTACGGTTTGTTTACGTTTGTTTAGCTATTCACGATGTTTGTTTACAATGCCTTATGCGCTTTTTTTAAATAGGCAAATGGGCGGGCCAACTTCGCGCTCCCTGCCCAACTTTTGAGAATTGATAATTTTTTTATCTAGATCGTTTGTTTACGGTTTGTTTTTGTTTGTTTAGCTACTTATAACGTTTGTTTACAATGCCTTATGCGCTTTTTCAAAATAATAAAATGGGCGGGCTAACTTCGCGCTCCCTGCCCAACTTTTGAAAATTGATAATTTTTTAATCTAGATCGTTTGTTTACGGTTTGTTTACGTTTGTTTAGCTATTCACGATGTTTGTTTACAATGCCTTATGCGCTTTTTTTAAATAGGCAAATGGGCGGGCCAACTTCGCGCTCCCTGCCCAACTTTTGAGAATTGATAATTTTTTTATCTAGATCGTTTGTTTACGGTTTGTTTTTGTTTGTTTAGCTACTTATAACGTTTGTTTACAATGCCTTATGCGCTTTTTCAAAATAATAAAATGGGCGGGCTAACTTCGCGCTCCCTGCCCAACTTTTGAAAATTGATAATTTTTTAATCTAGATCGTTTGTTTACGGTTTGTTTACGTTTGTTTAGCTATTCACGATGTTTGTTTACAATGCCTTATGCGCTTTTTTTAAATAGGCAAATGGGCGGGCCAACTTCGCGCTCCCTGCCCAACTTTTGAGAATTGATAATTTTTTTATCTAGATCGTTTGTTTACGGTTTGTTTTTGTTTGTTTAGCTACTTATAACGTTTGTTTACAATGCCTTATGCGCTTTTTCAAAATAATAAAATGGGCGGGCTAACTTCGCGCTCCCTGCCCAACTTTTGAAAATTGATAATTTTTTAATCTAGATCGTTTGTTTACGGTTTGTTTACGTTTGTTTAGCTATTCACGATGTTTGTTTACAATGCCTTATGCGCTTTTTTTAAATAGGCAAATGGGCGGGCCAACTTCGCGCTCCCTGCCCAACTTTTGAGAATTGATAATTTTTTTATCTAGATCGTTTGTTTACGGTTTGTTTTTGTTTGTTTAGCTACTTATAACGTTTGTTTACAATGCCTTATGCGCTTTTTCAAAATAATAAAATGGGCGGGCTAACTTCGCGCTCCCTGCCCAACTTTTGAAAATTGATAATTTTTTAATCTAGATCGTTTGTTTACGGTTTGTTTACGTTTGTTTAGCTATTCACGATGTTTGTTTACAATGCCTTATGCGCTTTTTTTAAATAGGCAAATGGGCGGGCCAACTTCGCGCTCCCTGCCCAACTTTTGAGAATTGATAATTTTTTTATCTAGATCGTTTGTTTACGGTTTGTTTTTGTTTGTTTAGCTACTTATAACGTTTGTTTACAATGCCTTATGTTTTGGGGGCACACTAACACTCCATTACAATTTAATATTTTTTCCAGTTTATATCATTGGTACTGTTTCTTACCAGACAAAATATTGTTTGTACCCAAAAGTAGGAAGAGTTATAAAATGGTATTCAAATATTGATATCACAATAAGGGGGCTCTGGAACAAGTAATAGACGGAAATTCTTGCACTGGTGTATTAGTTGTCTAAATATGTATGTAGGTACTTATATTGTGTGAAATCAAATAACAGCCATAACAGCAAAAATATGTAATTTTCATTGTGTTCTCAACTACCTCTAATTAATAGTTTTTAAATACCTACAGTTTTGTAATTATTAAGAATTAAAAAAAAAGCTTTTACAAATTTCGCAAAACCTTTTCTTTATAAAGTTTTGTTAATAAACAAAACCCCGGCAACGGGCGATTAGGGCAAAAAGGTGCATGGATGGCTAAAGCCCAGTTGTATAAACGAGATAATCTCGAAGTCGGAGTTAACTCCACGATCTGAATATAAGGTTAGATCTTAGCGTGTATTAGATTAGGTTAGCTCGTAGGCACTTGGTCCAGGGTTAACCCATCAATTTTCTAGAGTTAAATATATGTATTTCAATTAACTCAGAATTAGTTGTTGATTTTGGTTGATCGTGAAGTTATACAACTGGGTCTAAAGCGATCAAAAATCTAAATCGATTTAACTCTTTTCTCTATCCTGATTCATGACCTTTTATACTTCTTTTATATGTATACTAGGTACTACCTACATAATTCTTTCAATAATTGGTATGGGTTTTATGCATTAATTTAGGCCGGTCATCCATTTATACGACATGTCGTATACGACATGTTTGCGACATTTTTAAACCTGTGTTTATTAATTAAGATTCGTACACTTGACAGACGTGTCGTAAACAAGTTATTTCTTGTTTTCTTGGTTTAAAAATGATACGACATGTCGTATAAATGGATGACCGGCCTTATCAATGTGGACAAGGGCAATAAACGATTATCACTTTTTTGTAAGGCCGGTCATCCATTTATACGACATGTCGTATCATTTTTAAACCTGTGTTTATTAAGGCCGGTCGTCCATTTATACGACACGTCGTATACGACATGTCTGCGACATGTCGTATCATTTTTAAACCTGTGTTTATTAATTGAGATTCGTACACTTGACAGACGTGTCGTAAACAAGTTATTCCTTGTTTTCTTGGTTTAAAAATGATACGACATGTCGTATAAATGGATGACCGGCCTTATCAATGTGGACAAGGGCAATAAACGATTATCACTTTTTTGTAAGGCCGGTCATCCATTTATACGACATGTCGTATCATTTTTAAACCTGTGTTTATTAAGGCCGGTCGTCCATTTATACGACACGTCGTATACGACATGTCTGCTACATGTCGTATCATTTTTAAACCTGTGTTTATTAATTGAGATTCGTACACTTGACAGACGTGTCGTAAACAAGTTATTCCTTGTTTTCTAGGTTTAAAAATGATACGACATGTCTGTCGTATACGACATGTCGTATAAATAGACGACCGGCCTAATTGAGATTCGTACGACAGACGTGTCGTAAACAAGTTATTTCTTGTTTTCTTGGTTTAAAAATGATACGACATGTCGTATAAATGGATGACCGGCCTAACTAAAAATCGACTAAACTTAAATTGAACCTAAAATCGATTTATTCAATTAAAATCGATTCGAATTAAATAAGCAAGCGTGGGCTAATTTGAATTTCAGCCGATCGTGTGTATGAATTTCAATTCTACCAGTGAAAAGTACAAAAGTATGACATTCCCGTAGTTCCATATCATAAATCTAAATCGATTTAACTCGTTTCTCTATCATGATCTTTTATACTTTTCTTCATGTATACCTACCTACATACAGGGTTACACAGACATCCGTGCGTTAATATAATTTTCTTATGAATAAAGAAAGAAAATGTACTACCTATTTATTTTACGTTTACTGGCACTTGTTTAATTACAATGTGACAAATAAAAAGTGATATTTTCCTACTTTCTATCGGAAATGAGAACGCAATATCATGGCCTCCTGAGGTCTAAATGAATAGTGACTGGGGTATACAAAAATTGTTATAGTATATACATATTATACAAGAGGGCTCTAAGGGTGATTTATTAGCTCACCGACAAACTTAGCCATATGAAAGCTCATGTCATTTTAAGAGAAAAATGTTATTTGAACATATTATGTCCGATTTCACATTTTTCCGAAATTAGAAGACTTCAAATTTAATAAATTTAGCCAACTTTTTTTGTTATTATTATTAATATTTATTAAATTCGCATTTTATGCAGTAACCTTTGAAGTTTTCTAATTCCTTAAGTAAGTGAAATCGGACATACGTCCCAATAATGTTTTTCTCTTAAAATTAGGTATATAATTAATATGAGCTTTCATATGACAAACTTTATCTGTAAGCTAATAAATCACCCTGTATTGTACAGTACAAAATGTCTTACAAAAACGCCCCACATTGTAACTCGGTTACAACTTCCCAAAATTACAAAAATCAAGTTGCACTACACTATTGAATTCAGAAAAAAAATCCCTGTCAGAATAATTATTATAAGAAATAGAATAAACGTTGAACCACTGGTTAGAAATGGCACCCTAAAAAAATTTTGAATGAGGCCCATTTGCAGTGCATATTAGAGCGCTATATTGTCCTGTTTTAAATTTAAAAAATCGGATTATTAATAAACAATTTTTTTTGGTATTTTAAATCGATTTTCAATAAACCATCAATAAAATAAATCAATCAATAAAAGTGGAAATCATATTGTGATCGAGTTTTAAATTTTAACGAATTTCAAACCTCAACTTTTGAGAAGTTTAGAGCAAATGACTTAACATTTCTAGATCTTTGGGGGATATTAAAGTGCCTCAAAATCTTCAATAAATTTAAAATAGTATTCTTTTTACATAAATAAAATGATGCTAAAAAAGATTTGTAAATTTGACGAACTTCAAGAACTCTTAACTTTAAGAGTTTTCAAAGCAACAATTAGCACCAATTCATTGTCATATCTAGATTACCAGGGGCGTATAGAGATAATAATTTAATAATTTTTAATTTTTTTTGGACAATAACGTATTGACAAATGTGTAAATTCTCTATTGGCAACGCATCCCCCATTTTACTATTTTTAAAAAAGCATATAAGGCATTGTAAACAAACGGTATAAGTAGCTAAACAAATAAAAACAAACCGTAAACAAACAATCTAGATTAAAAAATTATCGATTCTTAAAAGTTGGGCAGGCAGCGCGAAGTTGGCCCACCCATTTTACTATTTTGAAAAAGCGCAGAAAACCTTGTAAACAAACGTCTTGAATAGCTAAACAAACGTAAACAAACCGTAAACAAAGGATCTAGAATAAAAATGATCAATTTTCAAAAGTTGGGCAGGGAGCGCGAAGTTAGCCCGCTCATTTTATTATTTTGAAAAAGCGCATAAGGCATTATAAACAAACGTTATAAATGGCTAAACAAACGTAAACAAACCATAAACAAACGATCTAGATTAAAAAATTATCAATTTTCAAAAGTTGGGCAGGGAGCGCGAAGTTAGCCCGCCCATTTTATTATTTTGAAAAAGCGCATAAGGCATTGTAAACAAACGTCGTAAATGGCTAAACAAACGTAAACAAACCGTAAACAAACGATCTAGATAAAAAAATTATCAATTCTCAAAAGTTGGGCAGGGAGCGCGAAGTTGGCCCGCCCATTTTATTATTTTGAAAAAGCGCATAAGGCATTGTAAACAAACGTTATAAATGGCTAAACAAACGTAAACAAACCATAAACAAACGATCTAGATTAAAATATTATCAATTTTCAAAAGTTGGGCAGGGAGCGCGAAGTTGGCTCGCCAATTTTATTATTTTGAAAAAGCGCATAAGGCATTGTAAACAAACGTCGTAAATGGCTAAACAAACGTAAACAAACGATAAACAAACGATCTAGATTAAAAGATTATCAATTTTCAAAAGTTGGGCAGGGAGCGCGAAGTTGGCCCGCCCATTTGCCTATTTAAAAAAAGCACATAAGGCATTGTAAACAAACGTTGTAAATGGCTAAACAAACGTAAACAAACGATAAACAAACGATCTAGATGATTTTCTGAGTAAAGGGCTCTAAGGGCGGGCCAACTTCACAGAGGTGCACTTTTTTCTAAAACTGCACAGTTTTAGAGATATACGCGGTATAGTTCCAAATAGAATTTTTGTTTAATTTTTATGCGCTTTAGCGCCTAAACCGTTTATCTGAAGAAAACCCCTAAGTAAAATAATTTGTAGGTAAAATGTAATTTATTTTGCTGGATCACCACTTTTTCCAAAAAGTGCGCAGTTTTCGAGATATACGTGGTATAGTAACAAACTGTTTTTTTAGTCAATTTTGGAATTTTTGTTTAACTTTAATGCGCTGTCCGTTGATTTGACAAAAAACCCCAAGTAAAATCATTTGTAGGAAATTGGATGTAATTTATTTCACTATAGAACCACTTTTCCCTAAAAGTGCACAGTTTTTGAGATATACGCGGTATAGTAACAAACAGTTTTTTTGTCGATTTTAGAATTTTTGTCAAACTTTAATGCACTTTAGCGCTTAGACCGTTGATCTGAAGGAAACCCCTAACTAAAATAATTTGTAGGAAATTTGATGTAATTTAATTTGCTATAAAACTACTTTTCTTTTCAAGTGCGCAGTTTTTGAGTATACGCGGTATAGTAACAAACAGTTTTTTGGTCAATTTTGGAGTTTTTGTTTAACTTTAATGCGCTGTAACGCCTAAACCGTTCATGTTAAAAAAAATACTAATTGAAATAGTTTGTAGGAAATTTGATGTAATTCATTTTACTACAGAACCACTTTTCCCTAAAAGTGCACAGTTTACGAGATATACGCGGTATAGTAACAAAGAGTTTTTTAATCGATTTTAGAATTTTTGTCAAACTTTATTGCACTTTAGCTCTTAAACCGTTGATCTGAAGGAAACCCTTAATTAAAATAATTTGTAGGAAATTTGTTGTAATTTAATTTGCTATAAAATCACTTTTCTTTCAAAGTGCACAGTTTTCGAGATATACGTGGTATAGTAACAACAGTTTTTGGTCAATTTTGAAGTTTTTGTTTAACTTTAATGCGCTGTAACGCCTAAACCGTTTATGTTAAAAAAAATACTAATTAAAATAATTTGTAGGAAATTTTATGTAATTTATTTTACTACAGAACCACTTTTCCCTAAAAGTGCACAGTTTGCGAGATATACGCGGTATAGTTTCAAACTGTTTTTATAGTCAATGTTGGAATTTTTGTTTAACCTTAATGCACTCTAGCGCCTAAACCGTTTGTGTTAAAAAAAATCCTAACTAAAATAATTTGTAGGAAATTTAATTTAATTTATTTTGCTGTTGAACCACTTTTCCCTAAAAGTGCACAGTTTTTGAGATATACGCGGTATAGTAACAATCAGTTTTTTTGTCGATTTTAGAATTTTTGTCAAACTTTAATGCACTTTAGCGCTTAAACCGTTGATCTGAAGGTAACCCCTAACTAAAATAATTTGTAGGAAATTTGATGTAATTTAATTTGCTATAAAATCACTTTTCTTTTAAAGTGCGCAGTTTTTGAGTATACGCGGTATAATAACAAACAGTTTTTTGGTCAATTTTGAAGTTTTTGTTTAACTTTAATGCGCTCTAGCGCCTAAACCGGTCATGTTAAGAAAAATCCTAACTGAAATAATTTGTAGCAAATTTGATGTAATTCATTTTACTATAGAACCACTTTTCCCTAAAAGTGCACAGTTTGCGAGATATACGCGGTATAGTAACAAACTGTTTTTTAGTCAATTTTGGAATTTTTGTTTAACTTTAATGCGCTCTAGCGCCTAAACCGTTTATGTTAAAAAAAATCCTAACTAAAATAATTTGTAGGAAATTTGATGAAATTCATTTTACTATAAAACCACTTTTTCCTAAAAGTGCACAGTTCGCGAGATATACGCGGTATAGTTCCAAACTGTTTTTTTAGTCAATTTTGGAATTTTTGTTTAACCTAAATGCGCTCTAGCGCCTAAGCCGTTTGTGTTCAGAAAAATCCTAACAAAAATAATTTGTAGGAAATTTGATGTAATTCATTTTACTATAGAACCACTTTTTTCTAAAAGTGCACAGTTTGCGAGATATACGCGGTATAGTAACAAACAGTTTTTTGGTTAATTTTGAAGTTTTTGTTTAAGTTTAATGCGCTCTAGCGCCTAAACCGTTTATGTTAAGAAAAATCCTAATTGAAATAATTTGTAGGAAATTTGATGTAATTCATTTTACTGTAGAACCACTTTTCCCTAAAAGTGCACAGTTTGCGAGATATACGCGATATAGTTCCAAACTCTTTTTTTAGTCAATTTTGGAATTTTTGTTTAACTTTAATGCGCTCTAGCGCTTAAACCGTTTATCTAAAAATAACCCTTAGAACAATAATTTGTAGGAAATTTAATATAGTTTATTTTTGTATTAAGAACATTTATAAAAAAGTGCATAGTTTTAAATAAAAAAATCGAACGCAGATACAATGTACAGTGTGTCCCATGCTCGAGACTCAGCCTAAACCCTTCCAGTATTCCACTAAAATGTCCTGATGGTTAGCCACACAGCCACAAATATATTTTCAGTTGTATAATTGAAATTGACAATAAACAACCGATGAATTGCAATAAAACAATAATTATAGATAAATGGCGATTTAATTGTGGCCCTTTTCGAGGGCTTGGCAATAATTCAATTACTTTAATTTTCGATTTTGAAATTTAAATTGATTATTATATCTTTATGTGCAAGCAATTAATTATTGTTAACGTGTCATAATATAAATCTTAATTGATTAATAAACTCACCCTGTCGTGTAGTCTTAAACGCGAACGAGTAGCGCAGTCGTTTCCTGAAATAACAAAAGCCAATATTACGCTGACAGCACAAAGCAAAAGAAGCTTAAAATTCATTTTTTCTCATAAAGAGTATGTATTTCGCAAAAATAGACAAACTTCCAAAGGCAAATATTATGCTTGTGCTGTATTTTTATTTTTATCTTCCATTTATAGAGCGGCGTTGGAAACGATAAAAATCAAAGGACGTTCCAAATGATGGGTAAAAATTGTGCAAAAAAACAGGAAGTTCTTGCTCGTTATTAGATACAAAATTACGGTAGAGCTGTAAATTAAACGAGGGAGCCCTTTGAATTATTTCTAAAAAAAATTGGCAACAACTACTTATTGGGGCGTTCATTACGGGCGCTGTTAAATTTTTGGAGCTCGCTCTGCTCATCTACTAACGCGAGTTTGATTACTTTTCTACGTTGAAGGTTCTACAATTAAGATCGGCCCAGATTACATTTATCAGATAATAATAATCGATGTGTTTTGCATGTTTTTCATTTTTAATTATTACAAAACAAAGAAGAGTGCCCTTTTTAACCCTATTAAACCATAAAATTACCTACCGGAACAACTGAATCGTTTTGATGAGGCAGCCTCACACTATTTTGATTAATATTCAAAAATTTAGCAAACGACAAAAAATTCTAAATTTGTTACATTTTTTTGCTTGTTTCATGAAAGTACCCGAGTTGCAAATTTTTAATTTTTTTATTGTTGTTTCGCGGAAAAAATTATTTCTAAGCCATTTCAGCCAGAAAATGACAAAAATTGATGTTTTATCTCTTAAATTTCGCGTTTTAGTGCACTCAGGTAGCCGAGTCTAATCAACTCAACGGGTGAACTCATGGTGCTTGTCCTGCTCAGAAGGTCTAGATGCTTCTTGAAAGTTTTGGTGAGATCTCATGTGCTCTAGAAGCTTTTATGAACTTATAAAGAGTCGCGACAAATTCTGCATGGTTTTCAAGCTCTCTAGAAGGTTCTGAGACGTCCTACAAAGTTATTAACAGTTCTTGAGCGTTTCAAAATATATTTTAAGGTCGTTCAAAGGTATACGAGTCAGTAAGAGCTTACACATCATTAAGTATGTTGTGCATGTTGTGCACGTATTCAAATATCGCCTTCCAGACGCCCTGGTTCCAAAAGCAAAAGTATACTAGGAGCGCAAATGAGCATTTTTGTAGCTTTTAAGCTGTGGGCCAGTACCGTAACGTGACTTTCAGGCCTCAGATAACATTAATTAATTAGATAAGTGGGGTTATTGTATTTTTGGGGTGTATTTAGACGCCAAAAGTGAAAAAAGTTTTCAGAAAAATAATAAACTATAGTGGGAATCGAATAAATGATAAGTCTTAGATTAATCTTCAGGGTATTTGTATTTATGCTATAACTCAAAATCTATGCCTCAGAGCAAAAAATTTGTTTTATACTTTCATTTTTTAAATTTTATAACGAAAAGAATGCACGGATTAATAACTTTCTGCGGCAAATAGAACCAGAGATATCTCGGGTGAAAGTTAAGGGTCGTAACCGTCTAAAAATGCCCAAAAATGTACTTTTACTTTTTCGTTGACTTCGTCAACTTTAAAAAAGTACCTATTATGATCGAAAAATAATTTTTTTTAATTTCTCGACGTTTTGCCCCCCCCCCTCCTGAATCTAAAACAGATAAGACTCATAAAAAATGTCTGTGTGAGTGTATTTAACGCAGACAAACAAGAACTAGTGAAACGATTTTGTTGAAATTCGATTTCATCGACAAAATAAGTTTTTAAACGAAATCGATACCGGGTGGTCCCAAAAAATGGGGTTATTTTGGTCGTATTATGAAAAATCTTGACCCACAGTATTTAAACTCGGCTATAAGTTAGTACACTACTACCCTATATTTAAAAGGAAATTTAAGAAAGTGTCGAATTGAAAACTACACGAAGTTTATTCCTAAAGAAATTTTCAATATAACGCTTGACCTTGAGTTATGCGTAAAGCTATTTTTAAAATTATTGTGTTATCTTTCTCCGTAGAGAAGGCAATATTCATTCAATTCTTCATCGCATCTCTAAACCGCCAAATTTGTGGCATTGATGTCACTAGTTCAGTTTATGCTTGCCAATATTAACGGTCGTAGTGTCGGTATAACGGAGTGTATAAGAACTAGAATCGCACTGAAATAGTTCACTACTTTCAAGCTACTAATGATGTGCAGCTCATCGATAGTATCACATGTCGGTCTGATGCACAGATGTCACAAACATAAGGTCGGTGTGTGTATGTGTATGTAACGCCGTTAAATAAAAACTACTAAAGCGATTTTGTTTAAATTTGGTATCGGCCACTTTAACAAAATTTCATTGCCAAAATAAATTTTTAAATGAAATTTATACAGGGTGGCCAAAAATAAGAGGGTTATTTTGGCCAAATTTTGGAAAATCTTGTCTCACAGTATTTATACTCGGCTATAAGTACGCATTGGCCCTAATTAAAAATTAATTTTTCCAAATTGTTCAATACAAAATGGCGGCCAGTATAACGATAGACCCATTTTCCAGTTTTTTTATTATAACTTTGGAGATAATTGTTATTATAAAAATCTAAAAACTGGAATGTAATAGGCAAAATATAGAGCTTTAGTTTTGTTAAAGTCGATTTTTGAAATAATTTTAAAATTAGCCACTTTTAAAAGACCAAAGTTGACTAAAATTTTAAAACGGATTTTCTCAAAATTGGGACTATTTCGTCTATTTTTGGATATGTTATTGATATCAAAGTTCTTAATTAAACGCCGTAGTTTGGATTATTTTCTATGAGCAGATCCGGAGCTATGATTTTTTTTAAATTAAAATTACCAAAATTGTAAACTATGAACTGTCGGTCTAACCGGAAGGGGTAGCTTTTTTTTTTAAATACAACACCCTGTATATTTTAAGTGGTTTTGAATGATTGCACAATTATCTATCTAGTTATACCAAACATTGTGTAGTTTGGCTTCCATTTCAACCAGAAATTAGTTTAGCTTTAAGTCTCTTGAAATCAGGGAGAGCTTCTGAGCATACCATTGTTAATCGCTTTTAATATTTTATCGTGTGTGAAAAAGTTCTGTTATGACCATAACACTCATTTTTCTTACATGTAAAGTATAGCAAATACCTAATAAACAAATTTCCCACTACACGTACGTACGGCTAAGTGAAAATCAGATTGGTCAAAGAGAAAACAATGTTTACAATGTTACCTTTGGGAAATTTTGCAGTTTCGTGATACGAGTCGACGGTTTTTCTTCTACATGATTTCTTAGCGTTTTTCTTTATTGTTACTTATTTACCTTTTTTTTTTATACGAAAAAGTTCATTACTTGAGACATTAAACGTTTGTTGAACTGCAATTTGCAGAGCATTGTGTAAACTTATAATGAATTTATAAGACAAGTTTATTATCTACGCGGACTAAATTATTAACAAATTTTTGTCTTCTTGCAAACAAATTGTTGTACATTGTATGATTAACAAACAATTTTTTGTACTTATCATTTTACAACACAAAATGAGCTCAGTTGGGTATCTTAGAAGTTGCGAGCTTTTTGAAAGGAACAATTAATTAGTGGATAGTTTAAACTCTATTAATCAGAAGCTATCGGCTAGTGAGGTTGTAACAATCTCATAATTTAGAATAACTTAAAGTATACAGTTACCAATTCGTTTCGTCCTCTTTAGAAAGCGTAGCTTATTATGTCAAACGGTCAGTTTCAAGAAATAAGGTTTAAAGGACGGAAGTGTCCATTTTTTCATGCAAGTGTTAGTTTTCATTGTTAGTTCCGAGAAAGGGCCTTTAAAGTTTAGTTTGAGTTGCACAGAATTAAGATATATGGGATCATAAACATTCGATTGACAGCTTCTAGAATCTTCGGTATTATTGTTTTTACAAGGGGACCGGTCACTTTCTCCAGTTTTTCTAAGAATGAGACCTGGCGAGCTGGATTTTACGTAGCCAATGAGGAAGGACATTAAAACTTACAATATTTTGAAAGGTGGTCAAAACCCATAGTTTGGACCAGTAACAGTAAACCCCGGATTTTGACCATGAAGCTAGCCCCTCACATTGGATCTGGAAGATCATTTTGTCCCTGTTAGTTAACACCCCCGAGTTTATAAAAAGGCTTTTCTCCCTTGCCTCTGGGCGATATGTTAGCTGACTTCCGCGCGATTCAGACCGTTGACTAATTGCTTTCGTTAGTTTGGTTATTTTGGTAAATTGTCATTAGAGTCAACGTGTATTAGAGAAATTGTAAGTTTTGCTTGAGTTAAGATTTAGTGTCCTTCGCCCCGGAAAATATTAAAGTTTGGGTTAAATGTTAAATTAGTTTTTTTGAGTCCAATGTTGGTTAAAGAAATTGTTAAGTTTTGGTTCATTTGTTTTTGTTTTAATAAAAATCGTTAACCCAATTTCGGAGTGTTTTTCTAAAGTGTAGTTCGACATGACACCCCTGGACCTCGCTAAATGGAATTAAACAATAATTGGTAAGAGAAAGATTTTGAGGAACTCTGTTTTGAATGATCCCGCGAATCTACGTAACCCTAACCATCTTAACTGTCTTCTCCAATATTTTGGGCTCGTGTAAGACATTGTTAATTCACATGGTTACAAGGTGGTATTTTTAGTTCATTTGTAGAAAACCTTTCCCGCAAAGCTAAATCCGTACTTTTCACACAAGTCTCATTTAAATGCGTTTTAAAGCGATAAATTTTCATACAAAAATTAAATACGAGGAAACTTTAGGTAGCCCCTGTGCTTGGATATTAACATGTCTGTTCGAAAACTACACTTTACACTCCCACCTTCCTTTCGAAACCCCATTTTTTATAAATCTAAAAAAAGTGAGAAATTGATATTTAGATGACGTAAGTTGCTTCGGCAATAAACTCTCGTACGGCACAATTTCCCTAAAAGTATCATTTTTCACAAACATTGTGTTTTGCGTTTATTCTTTTCGACCAATTTTTCTCAAAATTCTTAATAAACTTAAATTTATGGTGTATGAGGTAGACTGTAGTTCGTTGGTACAGTACCTAAGTAATATTATAGTAAAATTGGTACTTAACGACACAAGGTAAGGTTTAAGTTTCAGACTGTAATTAGAAGATTTTGTTTCGTCTAAACCTATAAATTTAGTCTGAAACATTGTAGCTATGTGGCGAGTACGAGTACATTTCTAAAGTTATTATTAATTGCCTTTTACCTTTAAAATGCAAGTTTAACAGCCTTTTACAGAATAGCAAATAATATATTTATTGTTATTGCGTTGTTAGATAAATTTACTAGACGATAAAACGTAATAAAGTTCCTTTTAATTTACTTTGTTAAAAGACAATAAATGTGTTTACGGTATATTATTATTGTTTTATTACGTAATAAAAATTTATTTCTGTTTAATACGTTGTACATAAGTTTGCAGTCAAATTTGAAAGAACAGAAGGGAACAACTTAAGTGTTACGCCGCGTTATACGTCTCTACTATTGATATATTATGTATTCCTACAAAGTCCGATTATGGAGGCCATGGAGGGCAGTTATCTTTTAGAGAAGTGAAAAGTAGGTAAAGTAATTTTTTTTGAAGTCTCACAAAAAGTAACAGTTTTAATACTAATTTCCCATTCTAATAATTGCCGAACGATAAAAAGATTAAAAAGTGAAAGAATTATTGTAATTTGCCAAATTTGCCCAAAACTTCCAAAATAACAGTTTTATAAAAAAATGTCATGAGACCCTTTTTGAAGGTTACAAAATTTTCTTTACTGTAGTTTACTTTTTAGTCGTATACGATCAAAATTAACCGAGATAGAATTTTTTGAACGTGGCACTTTTTTCACACTGCCTACTTCGACTCTCCACTTACATAATTTCTTAGCTTACTTAAAATAAATACTTTTACGTAAAAATACTTCGTATAAAAATGATAGCCTATTTAATTTTCTACAATTTGGTTGTTTTTACATTATTGTATTGCAAAAAATAGCTGAGCTACGGCCCAAAATGTCCTGAAAGGAGAGTAATCTGTCACTGCTGCTTAGGTCCGTGTGAAGCTGGCCCCACCCATTTACGCACACTTTTTTAGCTAGACGTAAAAAATTGTGCAAAAAGTGTGCAATCGAATGACCTACTTTAAAAAAGTGTGCGTTAATAATTCCCACAAAATCTTAAATTCAAAATGGGTGGGTCAATTTCATGCCAGCCTTACCCAGTGACGCACACGTTTTCTAACCTGGATGGAAAAATATTGCAAAAAGTGTGCTTTTGAATGGTTCCTTTAAAAAAAGTGCGCGCCCTTCCTAAGTATTTTTTTTTCGATAATCTATTTTATACCTCAGCCCGACCCAGTGACGCACACTTTTTCTAACCTAGTGGAAAAAATAGTGCAAAACGTGTGCTTTCGAATGGTCTACTTTAAAAATGTGTGCGCCGTTTCTAAGCCCTTTTTTTCGATAATCTGTTTTATACCTCAGCCCGACCCAGTGAAGCAAACTTTTTCTAACCTGGTAGAAAAAATAGTACAAAAAGTGTGCTTTCGAATGGTATACCTTAAAAAAAGTATGCGCCCTTCATAAGCCCCTTTTTTTGATAATATATTTTCGACTTCAGCCCGATCAAGTGATGCACACGTTTTCTAACCCGGTGGAAAAAATAGTGCAAAAAGTGTGCTTTAGAAAGATTTTTTTTTAAAAGTGGGCTCTCATCCTCAGCTCTTTTTGTCGATAATCTATTTAGACGTCAGCCCCACCCAGTGACGCACACTTTTTCTAACCTGGTGAAAAACATAGTGCAAAACGTGTGGATTCGAATGGTCTACTGTAACCCCGAACTTCGTCGATGAGCTATTATTCTGCCAGCGACTTAGCTCAAAGCCGAAGACGGGCAGGGTTCGAGGAAAAAAATAAAATAAAATAAACAGTCGCGGTGAATGGAAAAAAAAATGTTTATTCAAAACAAAAGTAAATAAAATATAATAAAAAAACTCTTCTTAAAAAAAACCAACAAAAAAAAAATTTTTTTTTCTCTTCTTATCTTCACGGGGAAAAACACGGGAACAGCGGAAGCTTAGGCCTTACTGCGGCTCAGAAGGAACCACAGCAAAACGGCAACCACTCACGGACGAAGAGATGATATCAACTAACGCGGAAGCTTAGATTCCACTGCGGCTTAAAATAAAACCACGGCGAAAAACTACCACAAGAAGTTGAAACCGATCTAATGCGGAAGCTTAGATTCCACAGCGGCTTAAAAAAACCACTACGGAAAACTACCACAAAAGATCCAACCCAAAATAATGCGGAAGCTTAGATTCCACAGCGGCTTAAATAAAACCACTGCGAAAAACTACCACAGAACAAGGGTTGATCGGGATGGTCAGTGTCACTGAAGGGTTGAAATATGTAATGTTGGACCGGACAAACGCGGACTCTCAACAAGACAGGACTAGGACTCGGACCGGACTCGACTCTCCTCTAAGAATGTTGCACCTCTATTTATAACTTCTCCACCACCGTACACGAGCACCAATCAGAGCTTACCTCGTGATGGCGGTACCAGTGGGGATTTTGAAGTTATCTAAATAGAGATGCAAGGGAAAATTTCTAGGGAGATCAAAATTTGGGAAAAAGAATATTGGGACGAGAAGCGCTCTTAAATGGGGACCACGTGAATATAAATTTTAAAATTAAGGAGCAATACTTAAGAGCGGAGAATAATTAATAAATGACAAAAGATTAAAGACTAATGACTAAAAATTAACAGGGAGCAATGACGCAAAAAATTACAAGGGCTGACTAGAAAATTCAAAAAACAAATTTAAAATTTTAAACGTTAACTAAAAGTGAAATTAAAATTGAATTGAAAGCGTGCAAGGTCGCGAGTAAATCTCATATCGACGCTTGCACTTGGAACGATATCTAAAACACGGTTATTTAAATCTAAATGACTAAATGACAATTAAAATTAAGGGGAAAAAATGACGAAAGGGGCCAAAATTTAGAAATCACAAAGGTTAGGAATATTTAATAAATATAAAGCAAAACAAGGAGAAACTCAGTGACTACTGAAAAACCCCAGAGATAGCGTACAAACGATGCTGATTTTGATAGTTCGGAGCCAGAATCTCAAGATTCATAACTACTCCGAACCATCCCAAAATCCACATCGTTACACTACTGTAAAAAAGTATGCGCTCTTCCTAAGCCCTTTTTTTCTATAATCTATTTTATACCTCAGCCCGACCCAGTGACGCACACTTTTTCTAACCTGGTGAAAAAAAAGTGCAAAAAGTGTGCTTTCAAATTGTCTACTTTAAAAAAAGAGTGCGCTGTTCCTAAGCCCTTTTTTTATAATCTCTTTTAGACCTCAGCCCGACCCAGTAACGCACACTTTTTCTAACCTGGTAGAAAAAATAGTACAAAAAGTGTGCTTTCGAATGGTATACCTTAAAAAAAGTATGCGCCCTTCATAAGCCCCTTTTTTCGATAATCTATTTTAGACCTCAGCCCGATCAAGTGATGCACACGTTTTCTAACCCGGTGGAAAAAATAGTGCAAAAAGTGTGCTTTCGAAAAATTTCTTTAAAAAAGTGGGCTCTCATCCTCAGCTCTTTTTGTCGATAATCTATTTAGACGTCAGCCCCACCCAGTGACGCACACTTTTTGTAACCTAGCGTGAAAAATTGTGCAAAAAGTGTGCTTCGAATGAGCTACTTTAAAAAAGAGGCGCGCCCTTCCTAAGCACATTTTTTCGATAATCTATTTTAGACCTCAGCCGCACTCAGTGACGCACACTTTTTCTAACCCGGTGGAAAAAATAGTACAAAAAGTGTGCTTTCGAATTGTTCTATTAAAAAAAGTGTGCGCCCTTCCTAAGCCCTTTTTTTCGATAATATCTTTTAGACCTCAGCCCGATCGAGTGATGCACACTTTTTCTAACCCGGTAGAAAAAATAGTGCAAAAAGTGTGCTTTCGAATGTTCTACTTTAAAAAAGTGTGCGCTTTTCTTAAGCCATTTTTTTCGTTAATCTATTTTAGACCTCGGCCCGGCCCAGTGACGCACACTTTTTCTAACCCGGTGAAAAAATAGTGCAAAAAGTGTGCTTTCGAATAATCTACTTTAAAAAAGTGTGCGCCCTTCTTAAGCCCTTTTTTTCGTTAATCTATTTTAGACCTCGGCCCGGCCCAGTGACGCACACTTTTTCTAATACGGTGGAAAAAATAGTGCAAAAAGTGTGCTTTCGAATGGTCTACTTTTAAAAAAAGTTGGCGCTTTTCCTAAGCCCTTTTTTTCGATAATCTCTTTTAGACGTCAGCCCCATCCAGTCACGCACACCGTACACTTTGTATTCTTTTTTTTAAGTAGGCTATTCGATTGCACACTTTTTGGACTATTTTATACGCCTAGCTAAAAAAAGTGTGCGTGAATGGGTGGGGCCAGCTTCACGGCCCTCTGATGCTTGCCTTCTGCACTTTAAGCTTTAAGGGCCATTGGTGTTTGGGGACCTTACCAAAGGTCTTAAAAATCTAAGCAAGTGGCGTCCGTGTGCCTACACATCGTCCAGTCGTGCAATCATCTCAAGAAGTGGGCTCTTGTAGAGTGTAGATCGAGAAATGCTTTACACCTGCTATGCAGTAGGCGGCTCACTCGTCGTTTGCAGCTCTCTCTAGTGGTAGTTAGTGTTTTATTATTAGGAAAATTAGATATAAATAAAAACAGCAAAGCAAATAGATTGGTTTGCGGCAAATTCGTAATAATTTTTCTTTTTTTTACAGAAAACGAAACTAATAAAAAGAAATTTAAGTAGAAATGGAAATAAAATGTAAAAAAGTACATCTCAACAAAAATATTGAAAATAACTAATGAATAAATTCTACATTAATTTAAATAAAATTGCATATAAATAAATAGTTTTAACATACATTTTAAAGTAAAATAAATTGGTTTACAAATTTTAACGTAGTAATAAACGTAGTAATTGGCAATTAGAACTAGATTAATACGTACGTGTATCGTAGTAGCTGTGTAGGTAGCAAAATCCCTTTGAGTTAAGATCAAAAGTAAGGTAATGCGTGTAGAAATCATCAACTCAAAGTGATCTTTCATTACGGCCATCGTATACAAGATTGTGCTTCTTAAATTTCATGTAATACGTGGCTGCTAAAAATTTCGACTAATTCTCTCACTTAATGAGCAGTCCGCAGAATTATCCTAAAAGAAAATAGAAGTTCGGTAGATCCGATGTAGGTTTCTCGACAGCACATGGATAAGAATGTTGAACCACCCTAATGCTTAAATAAGTTATAAATATAATGTGTAAGTAAATTAGAATAAATAAATAATGCTAATGTATGTAAATTAGTGAAAATAAATATGTACAAACAAATGCACGAAACGTAATTTCAACTTGAAACTAAAGAGTTGCAATCCTTTTCTGCGTCTTATGCTGTTTATTTAAAGTGTGGCTAATTGTCCTGTTTGCAATTGTAAAGTTTTTCACAAATAAAACACTAGAACTTTTTTAGAAATTATCTTAAAATATTGATGTAGGTCGTTTTTATTTATTTACGTATTTATAAAAGCTACTTCTCCAATATTCAAATCTTAAAGAAATTCTAAGAAGTAGAAATTATGCTCCTTAAACACGAGTTCGGAGAATAATAAAATTGTAGTCAATGGCGGCGTTATGATACAATAATTCACGTAAGGGTTTCTTATGAAGTCTCAAAAGTCAATCAAAGTCAGCTTCACAGTGAGCTGGTGAGGCGTCTAAAGTCTTTCAGTGAGGCAATGAGATGGCACAAGTTTGTCAGTGAACTAACAAGATTTTAAAAACCACTCAGTGACCTGACGAGATACCACAAGTCTCTCAGCGAACCAACATAATTTTTAAAATCTCCCAATAAAATTTAAAATGTCTCTCACTGAGCTCACGAAATGTCACAAGTCTTTCAGCGAACCAACGTAATTTATAAAATCTTCCAATGAGATTTACAAAGTCTCTCACTAAGCTCACGAGATGTCAAAAGTCTTTCAGCGAGCCAACGTAATTTATAAAAAAATCTTTCACTGAGCTGACGAGATGTCACAAGTCTCTCAGCGAGCCAACGTAACAAATAAAATCTCCCAATGAAATTTAAAAAATGTCGTAGTGAGCTAAAGAGAGTCGCGAGTTTCTAAATGAACTATCTAGTTGTCACAAGTCTCTCACTGAACTAATGTGATTTAAATAGTTTTCCAGTGATATAATGAGATGTCACAAGCTTCTCAGTGAGCTAACGTAATTTCAAAAGTCTCTAAGTGATTTAATGAGCTTCTCAGTAAACTCTTGAATTATTAGAACCTTCTTTACTAGCTAACGAGACGTTACAAGCCTCCCAGTGAGACAACGTAATTTAGAAAGCCTCCCCGTGGTCTAATGAGACGTTACTATAGTTTCGTATTACGCTAACAAGATTTTGAAAGTTTCTCAGTAAGCCAAATAGATGTCTCGAGTCTTTAAGTAAGCTAACTTGCTTATACAAGTCTCTCAGTAAACTAGTATAATTTAAATAGTCTCTTTTAGAGATACAATAATAAGTCACAAGTTTCTCAGTGAGCTAATGCAATTTCAAAAGTATCTCAGTGTTTTCAGTGAGCTCTTGAATTATTATTAAAAAACGAAATGTCACAAGTCTACCAGTGAGAGACAACGTTATTTAGAAAGTTTCCTAGTAATCTAGAGAGGTATAACTAAAGTCTTCTATTAAGCTAACAAGATTTTGAAAGTTTTTCAGTACTAGTCTCTCAGCGAACTAATGCAATTTAAATAGTCTTTTAGTGATATAGTGAGATATCACAAGTTTCTTAGTGAGCTAATGCATTTTCAAAAGTCTCTCAATGATTTAATGAGATTTCTCAAGTTCTCCAGTGAACTCTTAAATTCCAATCCTTTTTACGAGCTAACGAAAAGTCACCAGTCTCCCTGTAGAACAACGTAATTTAGAGTACCTCCTAGTGATATATTAAGACGTTACTATAGTCTTCTATTAAACTAACAAAGTTTTAAAAGTTTCTCAGTGAGCCAAGTAGATGTTACTAGTCTCTAAGCGAGCTTACTAGTTGTTACAAATCTCTCAAAAAACGAATGTAATTTCAGTAGTCGTTCAGTGATATAATGAGATGCCACCAGTATTTTCAGTGAGCTTTTAAGAAAACTTTCTTATTTTATAAGTTTTTTGGTAAGGTAAAATAAAGTTTAAAAAGGGTCTCCGTGATCTAATGAGATTTCCTCTCAAATTCTCTCAATGATTTAGTGAGATTTCCTAGATGTTCCCTAGTTGTTGTAGGTCTCTCAGAAAATAATGTAACTTCAACTTTTGTTCCGTGATATAACGAATTGTCCTAAGTATTGTCAGTGAGCTAAATAAATGTTACAAATCTCTGAGTAAACTTACTTATTTGAAAAGTTTTTTAGTGAGCAAATCCAGTGATCTAGTGATCTGAAGAGAGGTCACAAGTCTCTCAGTAAACTTAAAGATTATTACCAGCTTACCAGCTAACCTAACTTAACCTAACCTAACCAGCTTTCTACAACCTAATAAAATGTCGCAAGTTCCAGTGAGCTAACAGAATTTTGAAAGCGTTTCAGTGAGCTAAAGAGATGTCACGAGTCTCTAAGACTCTAAGACTCCTATAGTTGTTATCTGTTTCTCAGAAAACTTATTTTCAAATCTAACTTTAACAGCCGTTCAGTGAAATAACTAAGTGCCATAAGTATTTTCAGTGGGCTAGAAAGATGTTACAAATCCCAAACGTAGACATACTTGTTTGAGAAAATGCTTAGTAGGCGAATGCAATTTAAAAAGGCTATCAGTGATTTAAAGGGACATCATAAATCTCTCAGTGAACTTTAAAATTATTTTACGCTTTTATACAAGTTAATGATGTATCACAAGTCTGCCAGAGACCTAACAGAGTTTAAAAATACTCTCCGCGCCCTAAAGAGCTGTTACGAGTCTCTAAGTGAGTTTAATAGTTGTTACAAGTCTCTCAGCGAACTTTTGAATTATTACAAGTGCCTGTACGAGTGAGAGAGATACCACAAGTCTCCTAGTGAGCTAATAGAATTTTTAAAATCTCTCAGTGAGCTAAAAAGGTACCAGCTTCTTTATGAGCTAATGCGATGTCACAAGTATCGCAGTGAGCTACCAAGATTTAAAAAATATCTAAGTGATCTGAAAAAATGCCATGCGCCTCTAAGTGAGTTAGCAAGTTTTAAAATCATCTCAGTGAGCTAAAATCGGTCTAGATGGGCTTCTCCCGGAAGCTGACGGATCCTCACTGCATGGGAAGTGGTGGAGAAGAATAATTATTTTATGCCATGGCCAATATTAAAGGCCACGCGTATTTACGTTTTGACCTTTCAATCTAGAAAAAGCGCCTTATAATTAGGCAACCCAATATACGATCGAGTTCGTAGGTGATTAAAAATGACTAGGTTTTAGAGTACCCCGTATATATTAAATAACCAAACTTCACTAATTACTGTATTTTAGAAGATTAACTTTTAGTTATTAGTTAGTAAAGTTATAATTATACAAGTTTAATTTAAATTCAACTTGTTATTTAATCATAATCATGCATGCAACGTTGTGCAACGTACAAATATGAAAAATATGAGCCAGTATACCGACCTGAGGCGGGCTCTTATGTTATGTACTAATAGTAATACGCGTAATAGGATATTTTATTAAAAATAATCAGTAATGAAACATGACGTTTATTAATTCGGTAGTAATTCGAGGTAAACTACTATATCAACTGCGCTAATCTAGGATTACTGCTAGTGCGAATATTGATAGTAATTATAAACACATCAAAATCTTGCAGCTTAATAGCTGTTTACACATTGTGGTTTAAAGCTTCTAATTTATTATGTAAAAATAATCTCTCTTAATCGCGTATTTCACACAAAATAAAACTAAAGTTTGTATTAACACATCAAGGGTTCATTAATTTTAAATCGTGTTGTTTGATGAATAAATAAAGCCATCAAGTAAGGCGTCGTTTTTAGCAGACGTCTCTTAATATTTGGTTTGTTGAAACTCAACTAAAAATTAATTATTTACGAATTGCAATTACTGCAAAATGGAACTCGACAAGTTTTGTATCTTTTCTCTTTCAGTGGTGAAATAAATAAGAAATTAAACGAACTGTATAAATGCAGAACTTAACCAAACGCCTTCATCAGGTTGCTTCGCTAGACGTAAAATGCGAAATTATTTCCATTTGCGCCCACTACAAACAGACGTAATAGTGGGAGAGGGTTGGAAAACTATGCTCGAATTCTTACGGAGGGGTTTTAAAAATCTTCACTAGAACAAATTGCTTTCGCTCTTTTTGGGAAGAAAATGTAAAAAAATTAGAGTTTGCCCTGTGAAAATTGTTCGCGGGCAGACAAACTAGATATACTTGATATAAAAAGTAATCAAAAAGAGCCGGCTTACCAAAATTAAAATTAGAGAAGTATAAAAAAATAGGACCACCCTTTTAGACTTATACGTAGGTGGGTATTACTCGCTTACAACCTCGGCTTCGCTTATTGAGGACGCTCATGAGCCGTTACATTTCAGTTATGCGCGAAAACTCCCTTATTTATTCAACACGAGATTGAAAAGAAGCACTAGAGAGCTTTTTGCACCTTGCAAACTACAAAGTAGAAACTTTTTGTTAAAATAAATGAACTAAAGTTTATAAAAACGCAATGAAATACTTTTACCAGGTCTTTTCACCACTTCTATTAATAATAAGTTTCGATTCTACTTCGCTCAAGCTTTACGCTCCGAATTTTCAAATTACTAGAAATGTGAGAAATTAATTTCTACGTTTTCTAGAAGATCGTTTGAAATAAAATCTACCAGTCTCGCTACTATTGTAGAGAAGTAATTGCAGGCATTCAAACGAAGAAAATCACTGTGAATGCAATGTCGAAGCAACACAAGCTTCCGTATATTGCGTGCAACCAACACAAAAAGTTGTAAACGCGGGAATAATTTAACTAGAAAACTTTGATAGAAGACTCCCCTGTGTCACAGTTTCAAGAGTTGAAATTATAATGACTTAAAAATAATTTACAGAAAACGCGGAGAAGCATCAAAACATCCATTCGAGCTCTAATTGACATCAGTAACTGATTTTAAAAGAGGTGTAGTTAGTTGTAAAATTGATACTCATACACAACCGGTAATTTACTTAGAGAAATTAACACTAAGAACCTTTGGGTAACTAAACTGTTAGCTACATCATACCCTCGCACCGTCTAAAATTTAAAAGACGATCACAACTACAAAGCCATCAAGAAGTGGAATGGTATAAGAAACAAATTAGCTCTCCATTGTGATGACAAGGGTTGAAGTAAAGTTGTGAGTCTTGTCGGGTAGTTGTATATCTGTGTGCGACTTGAAATTCTTATGGTTAATTAGAGAGTCCATTCAAGTCCTGCAGAGCTTTAGTATTCAGTTAAATCCCACAAAGTCATTTTTCGGTTTCAAAAAATTTTATCACTATTTCGCCTATCGGCTGTTCACTTTGACAATCCTAACAATTCTAATTTATGAGAAGAGATAAACCTTCGTCCCGCCCACAAGACAACGTGAGACCCGACAGTCCAAAAAGCTTCTTACATTATAAGAAGACTCGGCACTTCGTCCGGCCCAGAAACGTGAGACTCGACAATCCTGTAGTTCGTATTTATGAGAAGACTCGATATTTTACTCCGCCCAGAAGACAACGCGAGGCCCGACAATCTTAACATTTTTTTTTATAGAAGACCCAGTACTTTGCCCGAGACAGAAACCAACGTGTGACTTGACAATTCTTAAAATTCCTTTTATGAGAAGACTCGGTACTTTCTTAGATCTAGAAGACAACGTAAGACTCAACAATTCTAAAAATTCGTATATATCAGAAGACTCGGTACTTTTTCAGGTCCAGAAGTCAACGTGAGACACGAGTGTCCAAAAACCTTCTTTTACTAAGAGACTCTGCATTTCGTCCAGACCAGAAAACGACATGAGACACGACAATCCTTAAAATTCTTTTAATGTGAAGATTTAGTACTCTCTATGATCCAGAAGACAACGTAAGACTCAACAATTCTAAAAATTGTTTATATCAGAAAACACGGTACTTTTTCAGGGCCAGAAGTCAACGTGAGACCCGACAAACCTAAGAATTGTTTTTATGAGAAGACCAGTACTTCATCCGGCTCAGAAGACAACGTGAGACACGAGAAGTGTCCAAAAAGTTTCTTTTACTAAGAGACTCTGCATTTCGTCCGGCCCAGAAAACAACATGAGACACGACAATCGTTAAAACTCCTTTTATGAGAAGACTTGGTACTTTCTAAGATTCAGAAGACAACGTAAGACTCAACAATTCTAAAAATTTGTTTATATCAGACAACTCGGTACTTTTTCAGGCTCAGAAGTCAACGTGAAGCCCGACAATCCTAAGAATTATTTTTATGTGATGGCCCAGTACTTCATCCGGCTCAGAAGACAATGTGAGACACGACGGTCGAAAAAGCTTATTCTACAAAGGGACTCTGCATTTTGTCCGGCCCAGAAAACAACATGAGACACGACATACCTTAAAATTCCTTTTATGAGAAGACTCGGTACTTTCTTAGATCTAGAAGACAACGTAAGACTCAACAATTCTAAAAATTTGTATATATCAGAAGACTCGGTACTTTTTCAGGTCCAGAAGTCAACGTGAGACACGAGTGTCCAAAAACCTTCTTTTACTAAGAGACTCTGCATTTCGTCCAGACCAGAAAACGACATGAGACACGACAATCCTTAAAATTCTTTTAATGTGAAGATTTAGTACTCTCTATGGTCCAGAAGACAACGTAAGACTCAACAATTCTAAAAATTTGTTTATATCAGAAAACACGGTACTTTTTCAGGCCCAGAAGTCAACGTGAGACCCGACAAACCTAAGAATTGTTTTTATGAGAAGACCAGTACTTCATCCAGCTCAGAAGACAACGTGGGACACGAGAAGTGTCCAAAAAGTTTCTTTTACTAAGAGACTCTGCATTTCGTCCGGCCCAGAAAACAACATGAGACACGACAATCGTTAAAACTCTTTTTATGAGAAGACTTGGTACTTTCTAAGATTCAGAAGACAACGTAAGACTCAACAATTCTAAAAATTTGTTTATATCAGAAAACTCGGTACTTTTTCAGGCTCAGAAGTCAACGTGAAGCCCGACAATCCTAAGAATTATTTTTATGTGATGGCCCAGTACTTCATCCGGCTCAGAAGACAATGTGAAACACGACGGTCGAAAAAGCTTATTCTACAAAGAGACTCTGCATTTTGTCCGGCCCAGAAAGCAACATGAGACACGACATACCTTAAAATTCCTTTTATGAGAAGACTCGGTACTTTCTATGATCCAAAAGACAACGTAAGACTCAACAATTCTAAAAATTCGTTTATATTCGAGGACTCGGTACTTTTTCAGGCGCAGAAGGTAACGCGAGATCCGACATACCTAACAATCATTTTTATGAGAAGACCCAGTACTTTCATCCACCGCAAAAGACAACGTTGGAGACACGACAATCCTTAAAATTACTTTTATGAGAAGACTCGGTACTTTCAATGATCCAGAAAACAACGTCAGGCTCAAAAATTCTAAAAATTTGTATATATCACAGGACTCGGTACTTTTTCAGGCCCAGAAGTCAACGTGAGATCCGACACACCTAACAAGCATTTTTATGAGAAGACCCAGTACTGCCCAGTACTACTTCATCCAGCTCAGAAGACAATGTGAGAGACACAACGGTCCAAAAAGCTTCATTTACAAAGAGGCTTGCATTTCGTCCGGCCCAGATAACAGAATGAGACACGACAATCCTAAAAACTTCTTTTATGAGAAGACTTGGTACTTTCTATGATCCAGAAGACAATGTAAGTCTCAATAATTCTAAAAAATTCGTTTATATCAGAAGAATCGGTACTTTTTCAGGCTCAGAAGTCAACGTGAGATCCGACACACCTAGCAAGCATTTTTATGAGAAGGCCCAGTACTACTTCATTCAGCTCAGAAGACAACGTGAGAGACACGGCGGTCCAAAAAGCTTCATTTACAAAGAGGCTTGCATTTCGTCCGGCCCAGATATCAGAATGAGACACGACAATCTTAAAAATTCCTTTTATGGGAAGACTTGGTACTTTCTATGATCCAGAAGACAATGTAAGACTTAAGAATTCTAAAAAATTCGTTTATATCAGAAGAATCGATACTTTTTCAGGCCCAGAAGTCAACGTGAGATCCGACACACCTAGCAAGCATTTTTATGAGAAGGCCCAGTACTACTTCATCCAGCTCAGAAGACCACGTGAGAGGCACGACGGCTCAAAAAGCTTCATTTATAAAGAGACGCTGCATTTCATCCGGCCCAGAAAACAGCTTGAGACTTGACAATCTTAAAAATTCCTTTTATGAGAAGACTCGGTACTTTTTGTGGTCCAGAATTCAACGTGAGATCGGACACACCTAACAAGCATTTTTATGAGAAGACCCAGTACTACTTCATCCAGCTCAGAAGACAGCGAGAGACACGACGGTTCAAAAAGCTTCATTTACAAAGAGGCTCTGCATTTCGTCAGGCCCAGATAACAGAATGAGACACGTCAATCCTAAAAATTTCTTTTATGAGAAGACTTGGTACTTTCTATGATCCAAAAGACAATGTAAGACTCAATAATTCTAAAAAATTCGTTTATATCAGAAGACTCGGTACTTTTTCAGGCCCAGAAGACAACGTGAGAGACACGACGGTCCAAAAAGCTTCATTTACAAAGAGGCTCTGTATTTCGTCCGGCCCAGATAACAAAATGAGACACGACAATCCTAAAAATTTCTTTTATGAGAAGACTTGGTACTTTCTATGATCCAAAAGACAATGTAAGACTCAATAATTCTAAAAAATTCGTTTATATCAGAAGACTCGGTACTTTTTCAGGCCCAGAAGTCAACGTGAGATCCGACACACCTAACAAGCATTTTTATGAGAAGGCCCAGTACTACTTCATCCAGCTCAGAGGCACGACGGCCCAAAAAGCTTCATTTATAAAGAGACGCTGCATTTCATCCGGCCCAGAAAACAGCTTGAGACTTGACAATCTTAAAAATTTCTTTTATGAGAAGACTCGGTACTATTTGTGGTCCAGAATTCAACGTGAGATCCGACACACCTAACAAGCATTTTTATGAGAAGACCCAGTACTACTTCATCCAGCTCAGAAGACAGCGTGAGAGACACGACGGTTCAAAAAGCTTCGGCACTTCGCCCAGTCCAGAAACTCGACAATTCTAAAAATTCCTTCTGGGCCAGAAGGCAACGTGAGACACGACACTTCCAACAATTCTTTCATTCTTTCAAATTACATTCATAATTTAGCATCTCATCGTTTAGAAGTTCGCCGAAGTTTTCCACTTTACCGAGTTAGTCGGACATAATTTACTATTTTCGACTTTTGTGCGTAAATATTACTCTGAAAATTAATAACAAAAGAAAGCCTGCCTCTATTGTTGGCTTAGATTTAAGTTTAAGCTCGTCAAAAGTGTAGCTGAAACTGAAGTAGTTGCCATCTGCACGCACAATACGTGACAAGAGGTGGTGCCTAATTGGAATCAACTTCTCCCGATGGTTTTGGAACAAAAAAAATTTTATTTCTTCCGTAAACTACTAAAAACAAAAACGCATTAATTTGCGTCATTAGTTGTAAGCGCGTTTAAATAATCTCCGGGGAAGCCGCAGAAAAGTTCTCGTTCACTTTTTTTACTAATCTCCCCTTTCAATTTTACTAAAATGAATTTTTTTTCTATAAAAGTAGTGACTTTTAATAAAACTTTTGTTAAAAACATTAAGCCATATTGATTGGTTAGTGCAATTTTACGTCAGATTACCGTCCTGCCGTGGTTGGTGCGACGCTGAGCGCCACGACGTTCATATAAGAACGCAGACCCGTCACAAAATCATCATTGTTTAGTAGACTCGGCTAGTGGTGATACCAAAAAAGGTGAGCACTTATTACAGATAATTAATTTTTTAATCGTCTCTACCAAGTATATATATTAGGAGAAAGTGGGCGCAAATAATTATAATTGGCAATATATTTTTCAAAAACTTTTTGTAAGTAGCGGTTTTATTTGGCTGTTAATTTTTACGCCCTCGCAATAAATTCTTACAAGTACTTGAGTATCAAATTTTAATTTACGTAAAAAACGAAATTAAGCTTTGTAACAATCCAAGTTGGAAACTTTTTCAAACTCGAAAATTAGGTAGTACAACCTGTTGCTAAATTTTAATTTTCTCCGTCATTAATTTGTAGTTTTCTCGCGACTAACAAAAACTTAGTTGTTTGCGCCTCAGAGGCTACTTACTATAAGGGTAGTTTTTTCAAAAATTCATCCGTATACACACTATATCTATTTCTACTCTAGTTGTGCTTTGTTTTTTTTTAACAACGCCGAAGAATATGACTAATTAGTAATTAGTTAGCAAATTGCACTATTGCGAATCGTTGGGTATAGTGGAAAACTAGGTTTAACAGGAAAAACGCCCTAAAGCGTACCTGTTGATGTGTGGTTTGAATCGTAAGTGCCATTAAATAATTCTAAAATTATACACGTTTCCACCTATTTTTGCTAATATTTTGGTAACGGTACAAGAACAAAAAAAAGTTAGCATATTTAATTTTATAAACAATTAAATTGTCTCCAATTTCAATTAAGTGTATAACTGTTGTAAGATTCTCCGTTTCGACGCTACGCGTCGTCAAAGTTTAACTTTGAAAGTGTGATTTTCTCGTATCGCCGGATACAATAAGCACGAAAACTTATTATTCCATAACAGAACTCAAAAATTCATGAGCTTTATAGATATTTCAAAGAACATATTTAAGGGCTGAATAAGTGTTTTCTTCCCTACGCGAAACAAACAAAATAAACGTTTTTAGTAAAGTTGCCCTTGATTAGAATGTATACCTATAACTACACAAAAGTCTTAGATCTATAGGACAATTATAATTTCAAAAAGTGCGAGAACTACGTAACAAAGGTAATTTTTGGAAAAATTAACGATAATTTTTACCGAAATTCTTCCTTACTTTATTTTCTACACATTTGGTTTTTCCAAAATTTTTATAAAGCGGAAAGATAAGGCCTTAAAATAGACCCGACGGTAGCGCAGGTTTCATTTTAACATTTTTCATCTTTGCGTGTCTGCAGTCAGGATATTAACCATTAACCACCTTAGAGGAATTTTCTGTGCAGTTTTCAATAAAGGCATCTTTATGGCCACCTTCTAGAAAGATACAAACTTTTATCTCTTGAAGGTTAGCCTCAACAGCTCTTTAATAGAAAAATAATTTTTGATTTACTTATATGAAATTCGGTATTTATATAAATTTAATCTTTGGATAACTGCAGTCAGAGTATTAACCATTTTAGTGCTATTTTATGTACAGTTCTTAATAAAAGTGCATTTAGGGTCGTCGCAGAAAAATTTGTAAACTTAAATATCTGGTACATTAGCCGTAACGGCACTATAAAAAATAATTTATGCTTTAGGTATCTGAAATTTGGTATTTTTGGCACATCGATCTTTGAAAACTACAGCGGTCAGAGAATTAGCCGTCTTAATGCTATTGTGAGTGCAGTTCTAAAGAAAAACGCATCTAAGGTCGCCACAGAAAAATTTGCACTTTTTTATCTTCAGTGTATTAGCCGTAACAGCACTCTAAAAATATTCTTCGGTTTATCCGATTCTAAGTATTTTTGTGATATTAATCTTTGGACACCTGCAGTCAGGATATTAACCGTCTTAGTGCTATTTTTAGTGCAGTTCTTAATAAATGCGTATTTGAGGTCCTTAGAGAAGAATTTGCAGATTTTTATCTTCAGTAACATTAGCCGTAGCAGCACTCTAACAAATAATTTTCTTTATCTTTATCTAAAATTTGGTATTTATGTCATGATAATCTTTGAATAGCTGCAGTCAGAGTTTTAACCGTCTTAGTGCTACTTTTAATCGATTCTTAATAAATGTCTAGTTAGGGACGCCATAGAAAAAGTTACACATTTTTATCTTCAGTGTATACATTAGCCGTAACAGCATTCTAAAAAATAATTTTAGTTTTATCTAAAATTCGATATTTTTTGTCATGCTAATCTTTGGATAGCTGCAGTCGGAGTTTTAACCGTCTTAGTGCTACTTTTAGTGCAGTTCTTAATAAATGCGCATTTGAGGTCGTGATAGAAAAATTTGCAGATTTTGATCTTCAATAGATTAGCCGTAACAGCACTCTAAAAAATAATTTTCGTTTTACCAGAAATTCAGTATTTCTGCCATGCTAATCTTTGGATAGCTGCAGTCGGAGTTTTAACCGTCTTAGTGCTACTTTTAATCGATTCTTAATAAATGTCTAGTTAGGGACGCCATAGAAAAAGTTACACATTTTTATCTTCAGTATACATTAGCCGTAACAGCATTCTAAAAAATAATTTTAGTTTTATCTAAAATTCGATATTTTTTGTCATGCTAATCTTTGGATAGCTGCAGTCGGAGTTTTAACCGTCTTAGTGCTACTTTTAGTGCAGTTCTTAATAAATGCGCATTTGAGGTCGTGATAGAAAAATTTGCAGATTTTGATCTTCAATAGATTAGCCGTAACAGCACTCTAAAAAATAATTTTCGTTTTACCAGAAATTCAGTATTTCTGTCATATTAATCTTTGGATAGCTGCAGTCAGAGTTTTAACCGTCTTAGTGCTACTTTTAGTGCAGTTCTTAATGAATGCTTAGCTAGGGGCACCATAGAAAAAGTTACACATTTTTATCTTCAGTACATTAGCCGTAATAGCGTTCTAAAAAATAATTTTCGTTTTATTTAAAATTCGGTATTTTTTGTCATGCTAATCTTTGGATAGCTGTAGTCGGAGTTTTAACCGTCTTAGTGCTATTTTTAATGCAGTTCTTAATAAATGCCTAGTTAGGGACCCCATAGAAAAAGTTACACATTTTTATCCTTAGTACATTAGCCGTAACAGCATTCTAAAAAATAATTTTCGTTTTACCCAAAATTCGGTATTTCTGCTATGCTAATCTTTGGATAGCTGTAGTCGGAGTTTTAATCGTCTTTGTGCTATTTTTAGTGCAGTTCTTATTAAATGCTTAGCTAGGGGCGCCGTAGAAAAAGTTACACATTTTTATCTTTAGTACATTAGCCGTAACAGCATTCTAAAAAATAATTTTCCTTTTACCGGAAATTCAGTATTTCTGCCATGCTAATCTTTGGATAGCTGCAGTCGGAGTTTTAACCGTTTTAGTACTACTTTTAGTGCAGTTCTTAATAAATGCCTAGTTAGTGTCGTCATAGAAAAATTTGCAAATTTTTATTTTCTGTACATTAGCCGTAACAGCACTCTAAAAAATAATTTTCGTTTTACTCGAAATTCGGTGTTTCTGTCATAGTAATCTTTGGCTAGCTGCAGTCAGAGTTTTAACCGTCTTAGTGCTACTTTTAGTGCAGTTCTTAATAAATGCGCATTTGAGGTCGTGATAGAAAAATTTGCAGATTTTGATCTTCAATAGATTAGCCGTAACAGCACTCTAAAAAATAATTTTCGTTTTACCAGAAATTCAGTATTTCTGTCATATTAATCTTTGGATAGCTGCAGTCAAAGTTTTAACCGACTTAGTGCTACTTTTAGTGCAGTTCTTAATGAATGCTTAGCTAGGGGCACCATAGAAAAAGTTACACATTTTTATCTTCAGTACATTAGCCGTAATAGCGTTCTAAAAAATAATTTTCGTTTTATTTAAAATTCGGTATTTTTTGTCATGCTAATCTTTAGATAGCTGTAGTCGGAGTTTTAACCGTCTTAGTGCTATTTTTAATGCAGTTCTTAATAAATGCCTAGTTAGGGACCCCATAGAAAAAGTTACACATTTTTATCCTTAGTACATTAGCCGTAACAGCGCTCTAAAAAATAATTTTCGTTTTACTCGAAATTCGGTGTTTCTGTCATAGTAATCTTTGGCTAGCTGCAGTCAGAGTTTTAACCGTCTTAGTGCTACTTTTAGTGCAGTTCTTAATAAATGCCTAGCTAGGGGCACCATAGAAAAAGTTACACATTTTTATCTTCAGTACATTAGCCCTAACAGCATTCTAAAAAATAATTTTCGTTTTACCCAAAATTCGGTATTTCTGCTATGCTAATCTTTGGATAGCTGTAGTCGGAGTTTTAATCGTCTTTGTGCTATTTTTAGTGCAGTTCTTATTAAATGCTTAGCTAGGGGCGCCGTAGAAAAAGTTACACATTTTTATCTTTAGTACATTAGCCGTAACAGCACTCTAAAAAATAATTTTCGTTTTACCCAAAATTCGGTATTTCTGCTATTCTAATCTTTGGATAGCTGTAGTCGGAGTTTTAATCGTCTTTGTGCTATTTTTAGTGCAGTTCTTAATAAGTGCTTAGCTAGGGGCGCCGTAGAAAAAGTTACACATTTTTATCTTTAGTACATTAGCCGTAACAGCACTCTAAAAAATAATTTTCGTTTTACCCAAAATTTAGTATTTTCGCTATGCTAATCTTTGGATAGCTGCAGTCAGAGTTTTAACCGTCTTAGTGCTACTTTTAGTGCAGTTCTTAATAAATGCGTATTTGAGGTCCTCGGAGAAAAATTTGCAGACTTTTATCTTCAGTACGTTAACCGTAATAGCACTTTAAAAATAATCTTCGGTTTATCTGAAATTCAGTATTTCTGTCATATTATTCTTTGGATAGCTGCGGTCAAAGTATTAGCCGTCTTAGTGCTATCTTTAGCGCATTTCTTAATAAACGCCCATTTAAGGTCGCCACAAAAAAATTGGCATATTTTTATTTTCAGTGTATTAGCCGTAACAGCACTCTAAAAGTTATTTTTCGTTTTACCCGAAATTCAGTATTTCGGTCTTATTAATCTTTAGATAGCTGGAGTCAGAGTATTAACCGCCGTAGTGCTATTTTTAGTGCAGTTTTTAATAAACGCTTATTTAGGGTCGCTACAGGAAAAATAGGAACATTTTTATCTTCAGTAGATTAGCCGCAGCAGCACTCTACAAAATAATTTTTATTTTATTTAAAATTCAGTATTTTTGTCATATTAATCTTTGGATAGCTGCAGTCATATTAGTGCAACTTTGAGTAGCAGCTCTTAAAAAAGGCGCATATAGGTTCGCCACATAGAATATTTCAAATTTTTCTATTGAATTTATTAACCGTAGCTTAATTTGTGAGAATATCCGAGAATTTAGTATTTTTATAAATTGTGACTTTGACAACGCGTAGCATCGAGTTTTACGAGTTTTGTCGACAATATTATTTTAAATTGAAATCATAGAAAATTCAGAATAACTTTTTTCTGATCTCGTACCGTTGTTGTGGTCTTGAGAATGTATTATCAAGAGACGTCATAAATGTATAAATAAAAATTGCGTAACGTACCACAGGTACGCTCGAGGCACTTTTTCCTTATATTATTTTACGCCACTATACAGGGTGATTAAAATTTACTGTGAGCGGCGTGAGTCTCCCGCTTGTGTCGTAGAAAGATCTCCAAGCATCTTCTCCAGTTTTCTTCCAAAAGTTTGCTTAAATAAGTTCTCAAAAATTAGTTTTATACAATTCGAACCTAGGTTGTTAGGTTTGCTACTATTATTTTGATGGTTAGTTTAGCGATGCCCAAAATTTAAACCGAAGGTATTAATTGAACAAACGAAGCGCTAAAAAAATCGCGAAAATGCTTCTTTCATTTACATAACGAAATTTGCGACGTCTCTAGTCTTGTCTCCTACAATGTTTAATTGGTTTGTGATGAGAAAAAGGACAATTTGAGACGCTTTTACAATTTGAGCGTGCCATTATTTAATTTTTACTATACGCGCTCCGAGTGTTGCATTACAAAACGACAATATTAATTCGAATTGTGAATTAAGTTACAAACACTCCGTTTAATTTATGCTTTTGAGTGATAAAATACGTCTACCTAAATAATGAAATTAACAATTTGTAAGTGAAACTGGCGTACAAAAAGACACACTATCGGCGTAAACAATGGCATCCTTAATTTGGCGTAAATTTGCCGGAGCGGATCGCTCAATTTTGAAGTTTATTTATTTTTAACTACGGCGTTGCCACTTGATTTAACATTTTAAAATTTTTATATGTGGTAGAATAATTAAATGCGAAATATACGCTCGTTAGTTCCACAAATTTTATTTTGGCATCGCTCGTGTTGTTCGGACCTGTATTTTGCTCCACCATTATCAAAGTTGAACTTTGTTTTTAAAAGTTATGGAAAGTTATGCATTATTTTATGTTTTAAATATTTTGTAAAGAAGTTTTTAACGTAGTTATTAAAATAATACAACTGGGAGGAGTTGACCGAAAGTTTTGAAAAAATACAAACTCAATTTCTATTGAGGTTTTGAGGTGCTCACCATGGCGTAGATGTTTGAAAGTTAAAAGTAACCAATCTGTACATTACCCATTTAAAACTTTTTAATAAAATCGCAAAATTTCCTTATAATGACATAATAACAAAATAAAAGTCATTTCCAAAATATACATAAGTACGCGTGGTTAGAGAAAGTAATTTGTACTAATACCACTCGCTTATTTTAAAGAAAGAATTTTTCATTATTGAATTGCTAAAGTAAATCTAATTTGGATTTTAAAATAAACATCGTTAGAGCTAGTCCATTTTTAAAGTACGTCTTCATTTTGTCGTTATAAATAAGACATTTCAAGTCCCCATTCGTACCGTGTGCGTTTCCAAAGCTTCAAAGGCCACAAACACCACTTTTTCATGAGTATCTCGCTTCCCCTTGAGCGCATAAAAAAATAGTTTTAATAAAAATTGTTAATTAGAAAATTGTCTACAAAAAAGGGTTGGTGTAATTATTTGTACAGATAACTGTTATCACGTTAGAGAGTTTTCAAAGCCACTACAAATACAAATAATGCGATTTGCATCAATAAAACGCAAAAGCAACCAAATGGTCTTTATAATTTTCTTCTAAATAGCTCAGTCTATTGCGAAACTTTTCGCAAGTTTAGAAACTGAAAAATATACTGGATGTTCCGCGTAAAGTTGCAACAATTTGCGGTAAAATCGGAAGCGAACAAATTCAAATATGCAGTTGTTGGTGTATTAAACCCTTGCTGGATAATGGATATTATTTCCGTGGCTAAAAATGCAGGAGACCAATTAAGGTGCACATCTGCAGATCGCAGATGATTTCATCGACATCCAATAGTAAGCATGTCAATAACAGAGCAAAACAGCAGGTGATGATGTGGTCAAAATCGATTCAACCGACGTAATGGGGCGTTGGCACGAAATTATTTTAACTTTTGCATTTACGTTTTTCCTCCTTAAACTGCTCGTATGTTGAAAAATAAGTCGAATAGGGCAAAATTGTAAAACATCTTTTTTAAAGAGCGGAAAATTTCCTACAAAAAAGTTCCAGACGACTATTTTCTAATGCGGGCGGTTTGGACGGGAGAGTTGCCCAAATGCAAACGTCAAATTTCTTGGTTTTCGCGTGAGGCCCGAGCGCCAACTTGCGGCAAACGGGTGGTACAAAAATGTACACAGTCGACTTAAAATTCTGAAAAAAATTCATGCAGTATAAAAGGCACTGTAAAAAAGTTTCAGACGCCTATTTTAATTCGTTTGAGCTAAAGTCCCCTTCACACGACCTGATTTGGTCAGGCGGTCGGGCCGATTTGGTCAGATCAGGTAGAATATCAGGTCGTGTGTAGGCTTGTCGTCTGACATTTATTGTGTCGGGTCGTCGGGAGTTGTCAGATGGCCCGCCTACCTGACTTCCCAACCGCCTGACCAAATCAGGATTTAGCGTGTAAGCAACACCTGATTTGGTCGGACCGACTGTTGGGCCGACCGCGTTAGGTCGTGTGTAGGGGACTTTACTTTGAAATTTTAAATTAAATTAAGTGCGTACTGTGCTTAAATTCAAATTTTACACAATTTCGGAACATTTAGGTATAAAAAATCCGAGAAAAATTACATTTGTGTAGAAAATGGTAGGCTTTTATACGTATCAAATGCGATATTAATTGAAAACATGCTAAAGAGCTTTCCAAATACGCACGGTGATGTTATTTTTTGACAGATGAGTTCGTATTGTGCAATAAATCAACATTATTGTTGACAAAAGTAATTTAAAATTTTAAATAAAAAATTCCGAGCTGTAAGTAAATCAAGTTGGCGATGAAAATGAATAAAGCCAAATTGATACGAACAGTGGTGTATTGACAAGAATGGAAAATTAATTTAAAAATTGATACGATGGCTTTTAGCGTCGTTACCACAAACATCAAGAATTATTGACAAACATTTGTCATTATTTCAAATTAGTAATTTACCCAATCAATTTAATTTATTTCGGTTTGTACAAAATTATATCGATAAATTCTGTTAACCAGAGTACGGAGTGATTTATTATAATTACATTGGGGAGTGGGGACGCTAGAAAATTCTAACCAATGTTCAGTTTTGAAATTAATGTCAATCCTTGAGAACCTAAAAGGCCGAGGGCCTTCTAACGACAATGAAGAGAAGAGAGATGGAGATTATTAAGTTGAACGTGTGGGATGTGTATAAACAGAAACTTCATGAAAACCCCCGAAAACTTTTACGAAAGTACTTTTCATTCTTCTCTTACCCTCAAGGCTTTTTACTGTCCCCATTTGAAAAACTGGTACTGCGGGCAGACGTCTAAAGACTTCTGATGAGGTTGGTTTCGCAGGGGCTAATGGTTTCCTGGAGGGTGAAAGATACCAATCAGCCTGCCCTCTTATACCCCTGATATAGCTAAAGCTGGGTGCAAGGGGGAGAGTAAGTGGATCCTGGATCCAAATCGCATCAAAAAACGTCCCCATTTGAAAGGAATGAGAATCTAAGAAAACCAGATTTGGCGAGTGAGCTAACCTAAACTAACGCAGCCTAGCCTAACCTAACCTAACCTCATATAGCTTTGCGGAAACCTATAAATGTCTCTCAAACCCCTCTCATTTGAAAGGAATGAGAATATAAGAAAACCAGATTTGGCGAGTGAGCTAACCTAAACTAACGCAGCCTAGCCTAACCTAACCTAACCTAATATAGCTTTGCGGAAACCTATAAAAGTCTCTCAAACCCCTCTCAGGGGCGCCAGAACATTTCTACCAATTTTCAGTTTAAAAATTAAAGTAAAACCCTGAGAACATAATAGATGGAGAAACTGCTCAAGACAATGGCGAGAAGAAGGATTGATATAGATTATTGAAACATGTGGGCTTCTATAAGCAGAAACTTGATGGAAATCCCCAAAAACCTTTTTAAGAAAGTACTTTTTGTTCTTTTCTTACCGCCGAGGCCTTCCAGTGACTCTTTCTAAAAGGCCGAGAATCTAAGATAACCAGATTTGGCAGGTGAGCTAGCCTAAACTGACGCAGCCTAGCCTAACCTAACCTAATATAGCTTTGCAGAAACCCTCAAAAGCCTCTCAGACCCCTCTCAAAGGCGCTAGAACATTCTAACCAATTTTCAATTTAAAAATTAATGTAAAACCCGGAGAACCTAAAAGATTGAGAAACTGCTCAAGACACTTTCGAGAAGAAAGATGTAGATTATTTGAACATGTAGGCGTCTTTAAACAGAAACTTCATGAAAACCCTCAAAATCCCTTTTAAAAAAGTACTTTTTGTCCATCTCTTACCGTCGAGGCCTTCTAGTGTCTCATTCTGAAAGGAATGAGAATCTAAGAAAACCAGATTTGGCGCGTGAGCTAACCTAACCTTACATAACGCAGCCTTGCCTAACCTAACATAACCTCATAAAGCATTGCTGAAACCTTAAAAAAACTCTCAGAAAGATCGTTTAATCCTGTTCTACCCTCAAGGCCTATCTAACCAAACCTAACCTAGCATAACGTTTTTTTTGTCTTTTTTGGTGAGGGGAAATTCTCACAAGCATCCCCGCTGTTTGTGAAGGTCGCGTGGGACTCGACTAGAAAGGGGTTCCAGTCGCCTACCCACTAAACCCCTCTGGTGTGCTCATTTGGGAACTCTCCTTAAATCTCGTCCATATTAAATATTACATTAAAGAGGGGCGCGGCGGAATCATCATAGACAGGCTTCGGTGTTTAAATTAAATTTAATCGTCGTTCCTCTTGCTGTCATGACATGACGGAAGTAGTTTGTTTTCACGGTCCATGTTTGCTCGCTTCCTACTAAGAGTTTCGCAACTGTGTGCTTGCTCACCTCGCTGTTCAGCTCCCGTTCGATGGCGGCCTTGGCATTTCTGAATTCAGAGCATTGAAGTTTTGGTTAGTGGTTTTCTTCACAAAACCAGCATCTCTCGTTTTCTGGCCAAACTGAGACAGATAGGTGCAAAAGTCTCATGCCCTGTAAAGGCTTGTGTGAAACCTAACCTAACCTAACCATTTTCTTTATTTAACGAATGTTGAAATCTTCAGAAAGACATCGCTACTTTCGGTAATGAAGGCTGGGGATCCGCGTTAACATTGCTTCCAGTCTTTCACGTCAGAGCTTGACGCTTTTCTTTGTTGTCATGTCCGGTCTTGGTTTTTTAACGCTTCTTTCTACTAGTGCGTCGTTTAGTCTATGTATCTGCGTCTTTTTGTTTACTGTCTCGTGGACGGTCTATCGCAGTTCGTTCTGCGACGTCCTTACATCCTGAACTTGGAGAACTTACTGATGAGGGTTTTGATGCTGTTGTCGGATTTGAGGGTAACCTCTCCTTTCGCAAACCATTACTGCCTTTGACTTTTTCGAAACCAGAGTTAGCCTAACCTAACCTACTTTAACCTTGCGGAAACCCCTTGAAACCTCTCAGAAAAACCGTTTTGTTTTGTTCTACCCTGAAGGATTTCCATTATCTCTTTCTCAAAGGAATGATAGTCCATTGAGAAAAACAGATGTTGAGTAACCTAACCTAACTTTGTGGAAACCCCTGAAAACCTTTCAAAAAGACAGTTTCATTCTGTACCACCCCTAATAGTTAAGTACCAGTCATTTCAGGCGTGCAAAAGCGACTTTAGAGGTCGATATCTTTTGTCTAGCTTGCTACAAATGATTAATGATTGCTGCACCCTGTGCATAGTTTTCACGCATGCTAAGTCACGTCGAGACTAAATTCAGCATTCAATTTAGAAATTTGAGAATTTCTCACGAAGAATACTCGGTAAACTTTCAAACCTTCAAAGGGCTTTCAGTAAATATTATGTTTACGTCTTAACATCTTTGATATGAACTATGCGACGACGACGATGATACGCAATGTGTATCTAAAAGATTCTAAAGTGCCTATAATGGATAATACAGCTGGGGGCAACTGAGATGAAAACTTCAATTTACGCCGAATTTTGTTCGGTAATTTGATTAAGCTCGTCATCTGTCATATGATGAATTAATAATAAGTCATTTTCAAATTTGGCCAATTTGCGGCCTCCATAAGATCCAATTATTGTTAGTTTCGGTTTCCCAGTATAATTAAACACAGCAGTTTTATACAAAGTGAGTAGAATTCTTGCTCAATTAAGGGTCTCTCATAGTGCACTGCAGAGCTTTTTCTTCGGATTTACAGTGATTTAACATTTTTCCAACCGACTAACTGGTGAGAGCTTGGCTGTATAAAAAGCTACATTAAATAGCCTCTACCAACTATACCACATCAATAAAATGGTCTTCGTGGTTTGTTTCTCGCCGCCAAAAGTTAAAATTCGTAAAAATCTGCAAAATCTTTTATTTTTATTTTTCGAGATCGACACGACGCTTACCCAACTTCTAATGGCGTCTGCCGCAATATTACCGAATTTACGAAGGTTCAACCCAAGTACACTTTGCTCTCGAGAGTCGTCATCTCATATCTCATATCTCATTAAACTATCTAATAGAATTTGTAATGACCTTTAATACGTGGTAATTCAAATTTGGTACTCACGAACGAGGCAAAGAGATTGTGGAAATTACAGAAAGGTTGTGATACACCACGATTGTCGATTGTTTTATCTTGTATGGCAATGATTAAAATGATGCGATATTCATTAAATTAACAAAGCAAAATTTAAAAAAAGTGGGTTTTTGGTAATTTGGCGTATAATTATTATTATTGTTAAACTAAACTCCCGGCTATAATACGTCCAATGAACATTATTTGACCTATTTTGAATTTTTGTCAAGCTTTAACGCGCTCTAGCAGATAAAGTGTTTGTCTAAGAAAAAAACTTAATACACATTATTTATAGAAAATTTAATGTAGTTTATTCTACTATTAGAGCACTTTTCTCATAATGTGCGTATTTTTTGAGTTATAACCAAACAACTAAAAAAACAATATTTGACCTACTTTAGAATTTTTGTCAAACTTTAACGCGCTCTAGCAGATAAAATCTTTGTTTACGAAAAAAGCTTAATACACATTATTTGTAGAAAATTTAATGTAGTTTATTTTACTATAGAAGCACTTTTCTCATAATGTGCGTAATTGTTGAGTTATAAGCAATAAACTAAAAAAACAATATTTAACCTACTTTGGAATTTTTGTCAAACTTTAACGCGCTCTAGCAGATAAAATGTTTATCTGCGAAAAAAACTTAACACACATTATTTATAGAAAATTTAATGTAGTTTATTCTACCATAGAAGCACTTTTCTTATAATGTGCGTATTTTTTGAGTTATAAGCAAAAAACTAAAAAACAATCTAATACGTTGCAAATTAACCCCAACATACACACATATGTGAAAAAACTTTAAATGAGAAAATGTTGGGGTTAATTTGCAACGTACCTATTAGATTTATCTAATTAATTTAGCCTAAAAATTTAAAAATTTCTAAAAAACAATTTTTTGACTTATTTTGAAATTTTTGTCAAACTTTAACGCGTTCTAGCAGATAAAATGTTTATCTACGAAAAAACTTAGTACACATTATTTGTAGAAAATTTAATGTAGTTTATTCTACTATAGAAGCGCTTTTCTCATAATGTGCGTATTTTTTGAGTTATAAGCAATAAACTAAAAAAACAATATTCAACCAACTTTGGAATTTTTGTCAAATTTTAACGCGCTCTAGGAAATAAAATGTTTATCTGCGAAAAAAACTTAACACACATCATTTATAGAAAATTTAATGTAGTTTATTCTACTATAGAAGCACTTTTCTTATAATGTGCGTATTTTTTGAGTTATAAGCAAAAAACTAAAAAACAATCTAATACGTTGCAAATTAACCCCAACATACACACATATGTGAAAAAACTTTAAATGAGAAAATGTTGGGGTTAATTTGCAACGTACCTATTAGATTTATCTAATTAATTTAGCCTAAAAATTTAAAAATTTCTAAAAAACAATTTTTTGACTTATTTTGAAATTTTTGTCAAACTTTAACGCGCTCTAGCAAATGAAGTGTTTGTGTAAGAAAAATATTTAATAAACATTATTTCTAGAAAATTGAATGTAGTTTATTCTACTATAGAAGCACTTTTCTCATAATGTGCGTATTTTTTGAGTTATAAGCAATAAACTAAAAAAACAATATTTAACCTACTTTGGAATTTTTGTCAAACTTTAACGCGCTCTAGCAGATAAAATGTTTATCTGCGAAAAAAACTTAACACACATTATTTATAGAAAATTTAATGTAGTTTATTCTACCATAGAAGCACTTTTCTTATAATGTGCGTATTTTTTGAGTTATAAGCAAAAAACTAAAAAACAATCTAATACGTTGCAAATTAACCCCAACATACACACATATGTGAAAAAACTTTAAATGAGAAAATGTTGGGGTTAATTTGCAACGTACCTATTAGATTTATCTAATTAATTTAGCCTAAAAATTTAAAAATTTCTAAAAAACAATTTTTTGACTTATTTTGAAATTTTTGTCAAACTTTAACGCGTTCTAGCAGATAAAATGTTTATCTACGAAAAAACTTAGTACACATTATTTGTAGAAAATTTAATGTAGTTTATTCTACTATAGAAGCGCTTTTCTCATAATGTGCGTATTTTTTGAGTTATAAGCAATAAACTAAAAAAACAATATTCAACCAACTTTGGAATTTTTGTCAAATTTTAACGCGCTCTAGGAAATAAAATGTTTATCTGCGAAAAAAACTTAACACACATCATTTATAGAAAATTTAATGTAGTTTATTCTACTATAGAAGCACTTTTCTTATAATGTGCGTATTTTTTGAGTTATAAGCAAAAAACTAAAAAACAATCTAATACGTTGCAAATTAACCCCAACATACACACATATGTGAAAAAACTTTAAATGAGAAAATGTTGGGGTTAATTTGCAACGTACCTATTAGATTTATCTAATTAATTTAGCCTAAAAATTTAAAAATTTCTAAAAAACAATTTTTTGACTTATTTTGAAATTTTTGTCAAACTTTAACGCGCTCTAGCAAATGAAGTGTTTGTGTAAGAAAAATATTTAATAAACATTATTTCTAGAAAATTGAATGTAGTTTATTCTACTATAGAAGCACTTTTCTCATAATGTGCGTATTTTTTGAGTTATAAGCAATAAACTAAAAAAACAATATTTAACCTACTTTGGAATTTTTGTCAAACTTTAACGCGCTCTAGCAGATAAAATGTTTATCTGCGAAAAAAACTTAACACACATTATTTGTAGAAAATTTAATGTAGTTTATTCAACTATAGAAGCGCTTTTCTTATAATGTGCGTATTTTTTAAGTTATAAGCAAAAAAGTAAAAAACAATCTAATACGTTGCAAATTAACCCCAACATACACACATATTATGTGAAAAAACTTTAAATGAGAAAATGTTGGGGTTAATTTGCAACGTACCTATTAGATTTATCTAATTAATTTACCCTAAAAATTTAAAAGTTTCTAAAAAACAATTTTTTGACTTATTTTGGAATTTTTGTCAAACTTTAACGCGCTCTAGCAGATAAACTGTTTGTCTAAGAAAAAAACTTAACGTACATTATTTGTAGAAAATTTAGTGTAGTTTATTGTAATATAGAAGCATTTTTCTCATAATGTGCGTAGTTTTTCAGTTATAAGCGAGAAACCGCAAAAAATCGGTTTTTGGCGTCACTCCTAAGTTACTGCTGCCATTTAGGAGTGGCATACGGTCGACAAATAGTACTAATTTGCAATGTTCTTTCAGCTTGACTCGTTTGGTAACTTTCGTAATTTTGTACTTTACTGTTTGTTGTTAACAATTGAACGATCTTCGTAACTGCGTAATTAAAAGATAAATGAACTCACCTTACCAGTTAAAAGAAAAAAGTTTAAAGCCCTAATTTTTTATCACAAATTTTTTGATTTGTAAATTTGAAAAAGACAAATCTTTCGTCTGGAAAAGGAAGTCATTAAAAGTATTAAAAAATGAATAAGGAGAACTTCAATGAACAAATTTGCTACAGACAAACGATTAATTAGTGTTTGAAGAAGTAAATTACGCGACACTAGAGAAAAATTTTTTTATATTTTTTATTTAATGTGCGTCAACGGTAAAAAGTAACTTTAATAAAATTTAAGTAAAATATGAATATTTTTTTATGAATATACTACGCAAAAAATGCGAGAAAACACGGAACAATACATATAAAAAGTTTTGCATATTTTATATTATTTTATTAAATAACATTGATATAGAGATAATTAAATGTATTGTTTAGTACTTGCTCGAGTTCAAAATAAAGAAAATTCGTTATTACTTTTTCAAATTTTTGTTTAATTTAACGAGTTTTTAGTTTTAAAATTCACTAATACCAATTTGAAAGGACCAAAGTATAATAACATTTCTAAAAGGCTCTTCTCACAATCGACGCTGGCCTTAGAAAAAAATAATAACATCGTAAAACAGAAATGTAAAAAAAGAATAACGTCGAATAGAAAAAAGTTCATTTAGATGCAAAAAAATTTGAAATTTGAAATTTGAAAAAGCAATCAACTTCTACAATTTCACGCCGTAACTATGGTCTTTTTTTCGAATACCTATCTCAAATCTCCTTGCGACTTTTACAATTATCCTAGCCGAGCCTAAAGTAAAATGATATTAGTTGAGATGTTTCGTTATAAAATTAATTATTTGGAGCTCCACCTTCTAAAATCGCGGTCATAAGTCATAATGTCATAATGTCTTTGTTTTTAAGTGGATATATTCCCTGAAATAGTACATTAAAGAACGAATTTCCTCCATTAAAATGCTTCCCGCTACGCAGGGTTTATTTTAAACTTGGGGTCGTGCTAGACTAACTTATGAAATGAGTTTTTTGACAATTTTGTCAAAAGTCCATAAGTGCAAGGAACTACTGGGGGCCAGCCTCAGGGAAAATAAGTAAGTCCATTTTCAAAGAAAAAATCGAAATACAAAAATTTAGGGTTTTTGATTTTGTTTTTGATTTTTAAAAAAAACCCACTCTTTATGAAAACTCCTGCTTGCTTTAAACCTCTCGTAACACACATTATTTTTTACCAATTTCTTACAGAAAACTCATGATTTAAAGGTTTTCACACAATGATTAATCTGATTAACAAGCAGGACCTTTTATGAAAAGTGGATTTTTTGAAAAAATCAAAAATAAAATTGATTTTCTCTTGGCAACCCCAACTGCCCATGGTTGTAGTTCTGATAGGACGTATTTTCAAACTCGAAATGACTTCAAAGCACGCTATGGGTCTCGAATCATCGAACGCCTTGTATATGGTGAAGTAGCAAGAATAGCACCGGTGATAGTTGGCCCACATTTTGTTAATTTTTAAATTGATGGGTGTACCTAAACCTTTCTTTGAGAAACGGCCCTAAAAATTCACTTCCTTCTACTGAAAAGGTTTTCAGAGGTAGCTGTGGGTTCTTGAGAGCATAAAAGTGTACCTTAGAGTTGAAAACATCAGTTATATATAGTAGGTATTACCGTCACATTACTAAAACCTATAATTCCGCGTCTTAAGGGTGTTCGGTATACGAACATATATACGAAATACCATTTAGGTAAACTTATAATTTTCAAAAAATATTGACTTTGAAAAACACACTTTTAAACATAATCTGTGATTGTGAAAATTCTTGTACATTTGGAGCGTGCAACAGCCCACTTTGTGCAAAAATCTCAGTTTTATTTAAATTGGAAGATCTCGTTTGTTTAAAACGATTGCAAAAATGTCCAGATATACGTGCAAACCTATAAGAATTACACATTTGAAAAATATTTTCCAATAAATCCTCACGGATACTGGATACCGTGTTGCAATTTTCTCTAAAAAGTATCAAATTTCCCCAACTACATTTTTCTTCTAGGGCATTTTTGTTTTATTAATTAAACTCGATTTATCACGTTTGGAAAAAAAACAAAATCTTTTAGTTTTTCGATTGTTGAACAGATCGAGGCCCTTCTTTAGGAGGATGGCACAAACTAATGTACGACCACTACTAAACTAATGCCTAACAGCTCTAGAGAGCGCATGTGCTATTATAAAACAAATCTAGAAATAGCTACAATAATGGAAAAGTAACGGAGCAACAAGGCGGGGAGTAGATAGTCTAGGCGGGTTCTGCCTCATATTTCATAAATATGTCGCGAAAATTAATTAAGTTGCAGTTTTCTGCCGATCATTCACGGTTTTAATGACGCAGTTAAATTATTTAATTAGCGGCCGCAAACAACCAAAATTATGTTAAATTAAGGCAGAACTTCCATAGACTACCACTTCGGGGCAGGTAAAGTAACAGACAAACGACGGAATAGCAACAGTTGGGCAGAAAAATAATAAAACCGCCGAGCAGACCTTCCACGTCGCCCCAACTACGTTGTGCACAGTATTTCCTGCCACATCGGCGCTTTTTAGAGTGCAGCGCCGGACGCCAGTAGTACGCTTCAATAAAAACTATTTTAAAATAGGGCAAAGAAAGCCACGCTGGTGGTACGTGTGGTATGTCTACAAGTAGAAACCAGACAATTTCTACTTTTTTTTTATTTTTGCGATCGATTAGCATAAATTTTGAATTAAGCACGAACAGTTAAACCTCATTAGAGTAAAGACTAATAAATTTTTGAGCTCTAAGCTGCGTCGTTAGTTTGTCTCGCATTAAAAGTTACTAACAACGGCGAGATGCCTTTTAAAACAAATTTAATACTTTTTTCGAATTTTAAGAGATTAAAACGAAAACAACTTGCGACTAATCCAATAATTTTTAATGACGCTGCTACGTTTTTCCCCTATTTCAATTCAATTACCGGTATTCGAGGAACTACTTACCTGTCTCAGATAAGTTTTTTTTTCTCGTAAAAATAGGGTTGGTGTGCTCGATAACAATAAAAATTCTTTTAGTAGTTACAAGACATCACTGGATACTGATGAGACTAAAGCTCATTTAATTTTTAATTGCGTTTATTCAAATTGCAATTTATATAATTCAGTAGCTCAATAAACGTTCATCAAAGCTGAATTAGCTCAAGACTACGTAATTAGGGCTTTGAGGCTCTGAAAGGTTTAAGTTAAGTAAAAGTCACTATTTATAATAAATAAATAAAATTGGCTATCACTTACTAACGATTATCAAAGAGACTATCACTCACTAATAATTATCTGAAGATCTGAGAAATTTAAGGTCAATATGACACCCTCTTCTGACTCTTCTACTGCTGCTAACTTAATGTTTGATTTGTAACTCGGTCATTTCTGACTTACTAACGTTCATTACTGACTTATTATCAATTATCGCTTACTAAAGATTATCCAAGAGACTGCTACGTTATGCTCAATCTGAGGCACTCCTACTACCAACTTCTCGTTTGCTTTTTGGTTTGTAGCTTGGCTATTTTTGGCTTACTAACGTCAGGATTTTACTTACTACCAGTCACTAAGAATTATCAGAAGGTCTGAAAATTGTAAGGTTGATATGACACACTCTTCTGACTCATTTACTACTGCTAACTTAACGTTTGCTTTGTAACTCGGGCATTTCTGACTTACTAACGTTTATTAGTGACTTATTCTCAAATATCACTTACTAAAGATTGCCCAAGAGACTGCTACGTTAGGCTCGATCTGACACACTTCGACTACCAACTTTGCGTTTCCTTTTTGGTTTGTAGCTTGGCTATTTTTGGCTTACTAACGTCAGGATTTTACTTACTACCAGTCACTAAGAATTATCAGAAGGTCTGAAAATTGTAAGGTTGATATGACACACTCTTCTGACTCATTTACTACTGCTAACTTAACGTTTGCTTTGTAACTCGGGCATTTCTGACTTACTAACGTTTATTAGTGACTTATTCTCAAATATCACTTACTAAAGATTGTCCAAGAGACTGCTACGTTAGGCTCGATCTGACACACTTCGACTACCAACTTTGCGTTTCCTTTTTGGTTTGTAGCTTGGCTATTTTTGACTTACTAACGTCAGAATTTTACTTACTACCAGTCACTAAGAATTACCAGACGGTCTGAAAATTTTTAAGTTGATATGACACACTCTTCTGACTCTTCTGTTAATTTTACTGTTAACTTGACGTTTGCTTTGTAACTCGGCCATTTCTGACGTACTATTGTTCATTAGTGACTTATCAATTATCACTTACTAACGATTATCCAAGAGACTGCTACGTTAGGCTTAATCTGACTCACTCCTACTACCAATTTCGCGTTTGCTTTTTGGTTTGCAACTTGGCTATTTTTAACTTACTAACGTCTGGATTTTACTTACTATCCGTCACTAATAATTATGTAAAGGTCTGAAAATTTTAGGGTTGGCACACTCTTCTGACTTTTCTACTACTGTTAACTTAACGTTTGCTTTGTAACTCGGGCATTTCTGACTTACTAACGTAAGTAATAACATAATAATTAATAACTATTATCAATTATTACTTACTAAAGATTATCCAAGAGACTGCAACTTTAGGCTCAATCTGATACACTCTTACTACCAACTTCGCGTTTGCTTTTTGGTTTGTAACTTGGCTATTTTTGACTCGCAAACGTCAGGATTTCACTTAATGTCAGTCACTAATAATTATGTAAATGTCTGAAAAATTTACGGTTGATAGTGCACACTCTTCTGACTCTTCTACTGCTGCTAACTTAATGTTTAATTTGTAACTTAATCATTTCTGACTTACTAATGTTCATTACTGACTTATTATCAATTATCACTTACTAAAGATTAACCAAGAGACTGCTACATTAGGCTCAATCTGACACACTCCTACTACCAACGTCGCGTTTGCCTTTTGGTTTGTAGCTTGGCTATTTTTGTGATTTTAATTAAAATTGTAATAGATTGGCCTCAACTCTTAAAATTCAACATTTTGAAGGCTAACTAAGCCGTCAAGTCCCTCGATAACACATCACTTATTTTCGTAGACGTTCTTTACAGTGTGAAACGTAATAAAATGTTTTAAATTCTTATTTTTATTACGTACAAAAGTACTTTTTCTTGTTCGTCACTCAAGTCGTATAAATGTGCGTACCTGCTCCTTACGGCTGGAAGGTGTTGACAGTGTGTCTGATTGATGTTGTGGTCGACTATAGCGTCTCCGCTTCATTTTATTTATTCCAGATATTTTTCAGCTCTTGAAATACTTCCCAAGAGGCATTTGTACGACTTTTATTTTTTGTTTACACAAAAATTTGGTCAAGGAGGCGTTAAGTGAGGCGTATATTGCTAAAGTAATAAAAAGTCCAGGAAGTTTACAACTTGAATAATTGAAGACTTGACGAAATTAAATAATATTTAAGTATTGCCCTTTTACTCTCGAGAGCCTTAAGAGCAGCTTAATGAAAATGTTGCTTTTCGTTTGTTAGGTCTATTTCTATAAAATTAAATTAAATTACTCTTTTTGTGGGTAGTTCATGGAAATTACACGATATTAAATAGAGAAATTAATTTAAATCGTTTTTATGCAAATTTTCTCATTTATGTGCGCCCTGAAATTTTGTATAATTTCGACTAAGATTGTTAATGAACTTTAAAATATAATTAATTGTAGATTGTAGGCACGGAGGGTTACGGTCGGCTTGGTGTACCTACGCGAATACATGTTCAAACCAACTTGTAAGGCTTTTCGCCACTTTCAAGTTGTACTGCTTCTCATCACTTTAAATTTACTTTTCTGTAAAAATTCCCCATAGTGCTCCAAGGTACAAAAATATTTGCTTGCTAACTGCATACTTTTGCATTCAAATTACGTTAGCCAAATGTGCCGTAATGAGGGATGTGTGTATCATGTTGTACTGTTTCGCCCTATTGACCCCACAAAACAGAATCGCACAAAAGGATGATAATTTTTTCGCTTGCTTTATTTATTTTTTTATAACCGTTTTTATTGTTTGCTTTACGGCTTAACTTAAAAGAAAAATATTCTGAATAACATTTCCACTTAATTAGGGCACAGTTTTGTTGTTGTTATAATCGTTAAAAAGTTCGCGACTGTGTAGTTGTTCTTTAAACATAAAAAATTATTCTTACAATTTCATTTAAATAATTGGCATTAGCACTTTTAATTAGATAAGAAGGGCCTACAACTTATTACGATTACGAAATGTTCAACGAATTGCCACAAAAGTGCATTTTAATTTTCTAAATATCTAACTAATAACTTCTAAAATACAATTTCAGCGAGTCCCATGATTGCGTATTATTTATTGAGCATCAAATTACGCAAATTTGCCACGTTTAAACCCACCCTCCGCTCTACGTTCTATCAATTACAATAATTAATAAACGAGCTCATCGAAAGGTGAGTAGGCGGTAAATAATTGTTTACGCCAACTGGCGAAAAGCCTTGGCAGCGCCGTAAGGCCACGGTTAATCCCAATAGATAGAAGACAAAGATAACTAATAAACTTATAGACGTTACATTTACAATTCATGTCTTGTTTTATTAATTATTACAACAATTTCTAGTACCTTCGTTAAAGTTAATAAATAGCCATCCGTTAATCTCATTGTAAGTAACTTCACTCCATTGCAAATTGCGAAAGAAAAACAGAAAAGCTCACGTTAGATTTATGAAATATTTATAATCCTTATCTATTATGACTTAGCAGGTACCTATACATTTCTATTGTTTCACTGTGAATTAGATTTGGAGCATATCGATCGTATAACAAAGTTAGTTGTCGCTATAATTTTGCACGGATGCACGGATCTCCAATTATATTTATGTGTGTAGCTGTGAAGTTTGAAGTATCAATTGCACTATACTGCACCCCTTAAGTATCTGAATAAATATATCGAATAAATAATGCCTAATTGATAGTCTAATGTCTAATGCATTATTAACCATACGGCACACGAATGCTCGCTATGCTCTGTGTCCATCTCTGCGCTCATATCGCAGAGCGTAGCTCAATTCTCAACGAGGCTTTCCTCGAGGCGAATGAAAATGATAAATTCTAGTACTATTTTCTACACTCTTGAATAATTGCACACCCATTGTAGAAGAGACTGCTGGAAAAGAAAAATATTTGTCATTGCTGTGGCAGAGATAGTAGCGAGTCGCGAGCAGCGAGCAGCAGCATCGGAGCTGCAGGATAAATGCGCCAATATAGATTTGGAGCTCGAAATGTTGGGTTATCGTACTCTACTAAGAATTACATTAATTTAAAAGCGCCCTTTTGGCAGAAAAATATTTCCCATCAATTTTAAGATCTGAAGAGTCCTTTGATGCTGTTTATTTTTTATTTCCCATGGGTTATGAATTTTTTAAATAGTGATAAGGTGATAAATGAATAAATGTTTGAAATTTCTAAAGCTTTACTAACTTTTTCGTTTACCTTTTTTAACGCAACACCATAAAATTGAGCGTTCGTTCGATATTTGCCAATCAGTCTTGAGGTATAAATTATTACTTATTGCCAACGTTTTTAAATCTCTATGCGCACAACTCGGATATAATTTTAAATATTCGGATAGGTATTAGGTACTACTGGTACTATATCTTTTTAATTATTAATATAATTAATTTGATAAAAAACCAACAAACGATTATACCGAATAATATTATTGATGATTATTAATTATTTTTTTAAATTTAAACTTTTGTTTCAGAATCCATCACATACAATACCTATTTGACTTTAACCGTAAGTAAATAAAAATATATTGTTAAAACTAAGGCACAAGTTTCATAGTCTGGAAAGCAGCGTTAACTTTTACTAGACGATAAAGTACTGTCAAGTCTGCCACTCCTACGTGGCAGCCATTAACTTGGGGATGGCTCGAGAAGAGTGGCTTTTTGCTCTTTCACGGGCTTTTCGCTTATAACTAGAAAAATACGCACTTTCTGAAAAAGTTCTTTTATACAAAAATAAATAACATCAAATTTTCTACAAATTACATATTTTCAAATTTTTTTGTAAGGTGAATGGTTTGAGCGCAACAGCTCGTTAAAATATGACAAAATTCCACAATTGAGCAAAAAAAGTTTTTATGGCTTATAATTCGAAAACTACGCATTTTCTGAAAAAGTTCTTTGATCAAAAAATAAATAACATCAAATTTTCTACAAATTACATATTTTCAAATTTTTTCGTAAGGTGAATGGTTTAAGCGCAACAGCTCGTTAAAATATGACAAAATTTCAAAATTGAACAAAAAAAGTTTTTATGGCTTATAATTCGAAAACTACGCACTTTCTAAAAAAGTTCTTCGATATAAAAATAAATAACATCAAATTTTCTACAAATTACATATTTTCAAATTTTTTCGTAAGGAGAATGGTTTAAGCGCAACAGCTCGTTAAAATATGACAAAATTCCAAAATTAATCAAAAAAAGTTTTTATGGCTTATAATTCGAAAACTACGCACTTTCTAAAAAAGTTCTTCGATATAAAAATAAATAACATCAAATTTTCTACAAATTACATATTTTCAAATTTTTTTGTAAGGTGAATGGTTTAAGCGCAACAGCTCGTTAAAATATGACAAAATTCCAAAATTGAACAAAAAAAGTTTTTATGGCTTATAATTCGAAAACTACGCACTTTCTAAAAAAGTTCTTTGATATAAAAATAAATAACATCAAATTTTCTACAAATTACATATTTTCAAATTTTTTCGTAAGGAGAATGGTTTAAGCGCAACAGCTCGTTAAAATATGACAAAATTCCAAAATTAATCAAAAAAAGTTTTTATGGCTTATAATTCGAAAACTACGCACTTTCTGAAAAAGTTCTTTGATATAAAAATAAATAACATCAAATTTTCTACAAATTACATATTTTCTAATTTTTTTGTAAGGTAAATGGTTTAAGCGCAACAGCTCGTTAAAATATGACAAAATTCCAAAATTGAGCTAAAAAAGTTGTTATGGCTTATAATTCGAAAACTACGCACTTTCTTAAAAAGTTCTTTGATATAAAAATAAATAACAGCAAATTTTCTACAAATTACATATTTTCAAATTTTTTTGTAAAGTGAATGGTTTAAGCGCAACAGCTCGTTAAAATATGACAAAATTTCAAAATTGTGCAAAAAAGTTTTTATGGCTTATAATTCGAAAACTACGCACTTTCTGAAAAAGTTCTTTGATATAAAAATAAATAACATCAAATTTTCTGCAAATTACATATTTTCAAATTTTTTCGTAAGGTGAATGGTTTAAGCGCAACAGCTCGTTAAAATATGACAAAATTCCAAAATTAATCAAAAAAAGTTTTTATGGCTTATAATTCGAAAACTACGCACTTTCTGAAAAAGTTCTTTGATATAAAAATAAATAACATCAAATTTTCTGCAAATTACATATTTTCAAATTTTTTCGTAAGGTGAATGGTTTAAGCGCAACAGCTCGTTAAAATATGACAAAATTCCAAAATTAATCAAAAAAAGTTTTTATGGCTTATAATTCGAAAACTACGCACTTTCTGAAAAAGTTCGTTGATATAAAAATAAATAACATCAAATTTTCTACAAATTACATATTTTCTAATTTTCTTGTAAGGCGAATAGTTTAAGCGCAACAGCTCGTTAAAATATGACAAAATTCCAAAATTAATCAAAAAAAGTTTTTATGGCTTATAATTCGAAAACTACGCACTTTCTGAAAAAGTTCTTTGATATAAAAATAAATAACATCAAATTTTCTACAAATTACATATTTTCAAATTTTTTCGTAAGGAGATTGGTTTAAGCGCAACAGCTCGTTAAAATATGACAAAATTCTAAAATTAATCAAAAAAAGTTTTTATGGCTTATAATTCGAAAACTACGCACTTTCTGAAAAAGTTCTTTGATATAAAAATAAATAACATCAAATTTTCTACAAATTACATATTTTCAAATTTTTTTGTAAGGTAAATGGTTTAAGCGCAACAGCTCGTTAAAATATGACAAAATTCCAAAATTGAGCTAAAAAAGTTGTTATGGCTTATAATTCGAAAACTACGCACTTTCTTAAAAAGTTCTTTGATATAAAAATAAATAACATCAAATTTTCTACAAATTACATATTTTCAAATTTTTTTGTAAAGTGAATGGTTTAAGCGCAACAGCTCGTTAAAATATGACAAAATTTCAAAATTGTGCAAAAAAGTTTTTATGGCTTATAATTCGAAAACTACGCACTTTCTGAAAAAGTTCTTTGATATAAAAATAAATAACATCAAATTTTCTGCAAATTACATATTTTCAAATTTTTTCGTAAGGTGAATGGTTTAAGCGCAACAGCTCGTTAAAATATGACAAAATTCCAAAATTAATCAAAAAAAGTTTTTATGGCTTATAATTCGAAAACTACGCACTTTCTGAAAAAGTTCGTTGATATAAAAATAAATAACATCAAATTTTCTACAAATTACATATTTTCTAATTTTCTTGTAAGGCGAATAGTTTAAGCGCAACAGCTCGTTAAAATATGACAAAATTCCAAAATTAATCAAAAAAAGTTTTTATGGCTTATAATTCGAAAACTACGCACTTTCTGAAAAAGTTCTTTGATATAAAAATAAATAACATCAAATTTTCTACAAATTACATATTTCCTAATTTTCTTGTAAGGCGAATAGTTTAAGCGCAACAGCTCGTTAAAATATAACAAAATTCTAAAATTGAGCAAAAAAAGTTTTGATCGCTTCTAATTTGAAAACTACGCTCTTTCTGAAAAAATTCTTTGATATAAAAATAAATAACATCAAATTTTCTACAAATTACATATTTTCTAATTGTTTTGTAAGGCGAATGGTTTAAGCGCTACAGCGCGTTAAAATATGACAAAATTCCAAAATTGGGCAAAAAAAGTTTTTATCGCTTATAATTCGAAAACTACGAACTTTATGATAAAAGTGGTTTCATATGAAAATAAACTACATACAATTTCGAGCTAATTATATATCTACGATTTTTTTCTTCAGGTAAACGGTTTAGGTGCTAGAGCGCGTTAAAGTTTGATAAACTTTAAAAATCGTTGAAAAAATTTTTGGGAAGTTTAAGTTCAGTGTAGATTGGACGTAGCGTATCCAGGACGAAAGTGCAGATATACTAAAATGCAAAGCTTTTGACATTGAGGATGCAGGCTGAAAGAATTTAGCAAAGGAGTAATAAAACCGGCCAACTGTCATTTTTAAATGGCAGCATTCACTTTGGAACGTCTTGAGTAGGATGGGTTCTTGCTCTTTCTTTAGTTTTTCGCTTATAATTTTACAACCGTACATTTTTTGTAAAATGCTTACTATATCAAAATAAACTACATCAAATTGTCTACAAGTTAAGTCTGAAGGATTTTTTTGTCAGATAAACGGTTTAGGCGCTAAGAGACATTCAAGTTTAACAAAAATTCAAAAATTGGCTAAATTATTAATTTTTTTAGCTTTTCGAATCTAACTCAAAACTACGCACTTTTGATGAAAATGGGTCTAATAAAAACATAAAATACACCAAATTCTTCACAAATTAGGTTTGATACGAGATTCCGAACCATAAACTTCGTAAACCCCCAAATTACTTATTATATTGAAGTTTTATTGTGGCCGAGAGAAAAAATAATGAGACAATGAGCAATAGGCCCAAAGGGCTGTGTGTGATGTGTCGGGTTAAAACAATTTATTTGCTTGTGGATGAATCGATAAATTACGGACTACCGGCAATATCTGCATTTATCAATGAGAAAATTAAGGTTTTTCTTAGAAATTTTTTTTTTAATATTCACTCTCTTCAACGCAATAGATAATTTAATTTTCTTTTTCAACTTGTTTCTAAAGCTTTTATTTATTTTTTTCAATAATAATATCCGAATTGCAAATTATTGTAATCTACTTTATTCTACAAATATTTAAAAAAGCGTAACAGAGTTTAGCCAATTTAATTAAATTTACATTGGAAAATACATATTTTCTTTCTTCCCTCTATAATAAGATTGGGCGAATTTTTACAATAAAATTTATTTCTACGACAGTGATGAGTCGAATAAACTTAAATTGCCATTTTTATACCCACCAGTTCAAATTGTGAGAAGTTTTCTATAGAAATAGAGCAAATAAAGTAAGTAATGCTAACGAGGATCGAAAAATTCAAAATGTTTTTCTGAACGTTTTTCTACAATTAGCGTTCGTTGAGCTGCGTTCTCTTGTCCACTATAATGTATCTTAGATGGGTAGATGGCAATCAAAGGCGAGCTGTACGATTAAAACGACAAATAAATCTTTTAAACTCGACGAAGCAATCAGTTACCACTCTTACGTAAGTCTTTTCTCTTATCAAGTACTATCGAACACCATTTAAACCCATCTTGGCTAATTTTTATGCAAAATTTTCAAAATGTTCAGCTTCAGACATTAAAAAGTCATTTAGAACATCTACGACACCCTGTATATTTGAACCGTTTTAACAATTCGAGTCTTTTCAAATATGATTTATTGCAATAGTTACATAAAAGCTAACATCTTTCATTACGCCACGATATGACATGTTAATCGATAAGTCCCTACTGTGAAAATGTCAATTTTCATAAATATCTGAAAAAGAGATATTCCTGAAGGAGTTTTTATCGGTGTTTGTATTTAATTAAAACTGAATTTAATTAAAATTGTTTCCTCTACTTCGGATTAAGTTGCAAAAAAGTACCCACACAATTAGATTTTTAAGTGGATTGGTTTACCATGTTCATGTTGTATACATTACTTTTAGCAGGTAAACCTACTCCGCAACAATTGTGATCGAATTACCGCAAAACTGTGTTTGTAGTAGTTTAAAAGGAGTGAAATGTTGGAACAAATGATGAAAAAGAAGAAATAACAGTAAAATCAAGAATGCGAAATGAGAGAAAAAAATTATATGAGAGAGCCAACGAATTGTGAACAAGCCTTAACACTTAATAGTTTTTCGCTGTAATGGGTTGTAAAAAGCTTTCGGTTTCTCTCTCATAACTCAAAAACTACGCACTTTATGAGAAAAGCTCTTTTATACGAAAATAATCTACATCAAATTTCCTACAAGTTATACAGCATAGATTATTTCCTCAGATGAGCGGTATAGACGTTAGAGATGTTAAAGTTTGACAAAAATTTAGAACTTGTGCAAAATTAGCAGAAAGTTAAGGGTTGGGAAATTGATAAAACACCCTTTTTGTAAGACTCTTTTTAAAAATATTCTCTAGTGCAGATTTTGCACCTGAGTGGAAACACTTGAAAATTATCAATAGTAGAGAAGCGCGTAAAACTATCTTAAGTATTTAAGCACTGCTAAACCTCAAAACCGTTTGTCTGATGTAAAAAACCTGAAAAACATTATTTGTAGGAAATTTAATACACTTTATTTTTCTATAAAATATTTTTTTCTGGGGTGCGTAGTTTTTGAGTTATAAGCAATAAACTAAAAAAATGTTATTTCGCCTATTTTTAAAATTTTTATCACACTTTAACGCGCTCTAGCGCCTAAACGGCGTGTCGGAATAAAAAAACTTGAAAGATACGATTTGTAGAGAATTTAATGTAGTTTACTTTTTTGTGCCGCCGCTTTTCTCTAATAGTGCGTAGATTTGAGTTATAAGCAATAAACTAAAAAACTAGCTTTTTGAGAGATTTTGACATTTTTATCTCATTTTAACGCTTTGTAGCGTCTAAACTGTGTGTGTTAAAGAAAAACCTAGCAAATATAATTTATAGAGAATTTAATGTAGTTTATTTTTTTATCAGAGCCATATTCTTAAAAAGTGCGTAGTTTTCGAGTTAGATGAGATAAACTAAAGAAAGAAGTGTTTTGATCGATTTTTAAATTTTCATCAAACTTGAACGCACTCTAGCGCCTAAACAGTTCATCTAAGAAAGAAACCTTTCAAACATATATTGTAAACAATTTAATGTAGTTTATTTTTTTATAAGACCGCTTTTCTCCCAAAATGCGTAGTTTTGGAGTTATAAGCAAGACACGAAACAAATAAGTTTTTTGGCCGTCACACTTTAAAGCGCTCTAGCACCTAAACGGCGTGTCTGAATAAAAAAACATAAAAGATACAGATTGTAGAGAATTTAATGTAGTTTATTTTTTTATAAGACCGCTTTTCTCCCAAAATGCGTAGTTTTGGAGTTATAAGCAAGACACGAAACAAATAAGTTTTTTGGCCGTCACACTTTAAAGCGCTCTAGCACCTAAACGGCGTGTCTGAATAAAAAAACATAAAAGATACAGATTGTAGAGAATTTAATGTAGTTTATTTTTTATAAGACCGCTTTTCTCCAAAAATGCGTAGTTTTGGAGTTATAAGCAAGACACGAAACAAATAAGTTTTTTGGCCGTCACACTTTAACGCGCTCTAGCACCTAAACGGCGTGTCTGAATAAAAAAACATAAAAGATACAGATTGTAGAGAATTTAATGTAGTTTATTTTTTTGTATCGCCGCTTTTTTCTAATATTGTGTAGTTTTTAGTTATAAGCGATAAACTAACAAACTAAGTTTTTTGGCCAATTTTGGAATTTTAGTCACACTTTAACGCTCTCTAGCGCCTGAACGGCGTGTCTGAATATAAAAACTTAAAAGATACGATTTGTAGAGAATTTAATGTAGTTAATTTTTTTGTGTCGCCGCTTTTCTCTAATAGTGCGCAGTTTTCAGTTATAAGCGATAAACTAAGTAACTAAGTTTTTTGGTTGATTTTGGAATTTTAGTCACACTTTAACGCTCTCTAGCGCCTAAACGGCGTGTCTGAATAAAAAAAACCTAAAAAATACGATTTGTAGAGAATTTAATTTAGTTTATTTTTTTGTGCTGCCGCTTTTCTCTAATAGTGCGTAGATTTGAGTTATAAGCAATAAACTAAAAAACTAGCTTTTTGAGAGATTTTGAAATTTTTATCTCATTTTAACGCTTTGTAGCGTCTAAACTGTGTGTGTTAAAGAAAAACCTAGCAAATATAATTTATAGAGAATTTAATGTAGTTTATTTTTTTATCAGGGCCATATTCTTAAAAAGTGCGTAGTTTTCGAGTTTGATGAGATAAACTAAAGAAACAAGTGTTTTGATCGATTTTTAAATTTTCATCAAACTTGAACGCACTCTAGCGCCTAAACAGTTCATCTAAGAAAGAAATCATTCAAACATATATTGTAGACAATTTAATTTAGTTTATTTTTTTATAAGACCGCTTTTCTTCCAAAATGCGTAGTTTTGGAGTTATAAGCAAGACACGAAACAAATAAGTTTTTTGGCCGTCACACTTTAACGCGCTCTAGCACCTAAATTTAAAAACTTAAAAGATACGATTTGTAGAGAATTTAATGTAGTTTATTTTTTTGTGTCGGTATTTTTCTCTAATAGTGCGTAGTTTTCAGTTATAAGCGATAAACTAACAAACTAAGTTTTTTGGCCAATTTTGGAATTTTAGTCACACTTTAACGCTCTCTAGCGCCTAAACGGCGTGTCTGAATATATAAACTTAAAAGATACGATTTGTAGAGAATTTAATGTAGTTAATTTTTTTGTGTCGCCGCTTTTCTCTAATAGTGCGCAGTTTTCAGTTATAAGCGATAAACTAAGTAACTAAGTTTTTTGGTTGATTTTGGAATTTTAGTCACACTTTAACGCTCTCTAGCGCCTAAACGGCGTGTTTGAATAAAAAAACCTAAAAGATACGATTTGTAGAGAATTTAATGTAGTTTATTTTTTTGTATCGCTGCGTTTCTCTAATAGTGAGTAGTTTTTAGTTATAAGCGATAAACTAAAAAAATAAGTTTTTTGGCCAATTTTGGAATTTTTGTCACACTTAAACGCGCTCTAGCGCCCAAACGGCGTGTCTGAATAGAAAAACCTAAAAGATACGATTTGTAGAGAATTTAATGTAGTTTATTTTTTTTGTGTCGCCGCTTTTCTCTAATAGTGCGTAGTTTTTAGTTATAAGCGATAAACTAAAAAATAAAGTTTTTTGGCCGATTTTGGAATTTTAGTCACACTTTAACGCTCTCCAGCGCCTAAACTGTGTATGTTCAGAATAAACCTAGGTTTGAGAAATAACCTAGAGGTATTTTAAACGTATGTTATACGTACCTAAAATTGATTTACTTCAAATACAAATTTAGACGTTAAATAAACGTATATTTTTGTAATTTAATATATGTTGTCGTAAAAACATATAAGAACTGTAAGTTTTAACTATTTTTGGCAATAAAATATGCCTTGCAGCTCCGTATATTACTTGTTATTTCCTTACGTTTATTTTACGTCTAAAAAATATACAAGATACGTAGACGTATAATTAACGTAGCTGTGTTTTTTGCCTAACAGAGAAGGGTCGATTTTAATTCAAGAAAGACCAGTGCCAGAGGATTTTTTTACTTAGTTGCGAAAATACGAGAACGGCAAATTTAGGGTTCGCACTGCATGGCAGAAATCTCAGCTACGCCACTGATCAAACAAAGTTGACTAGTGGGAGATGTTTTGAAACTTCTTAGGTATCTGTTGGCTGAAAATTGCTAAAACAAACAAATTCAAGCCAAACTAAAGCTGCTTCGCTAAAAGTGTAATATGACAGTTAAACTTGTTACAACTCACATTACAACTGTCTCTTATACACCCCGTGCATTAAAATAATGAACAAGTCAAGTTTAAGATTGACAGTAGGTACGAAAATTTTATTTGGAACGCAAGAAGCGAACGAAAAAAGAGCGAAAATAATAAAGGATATTGGTTAACATGTAAAACGAATGTTTGAGAATTACAATTTCTGCGCCTCATTCGCTCTTTCCAACTCAACCCTTAATGTCGAATAATTCGATTTATGTAAAAAAATTTCATCACCTTGTAACTCGTAAATTTCTCGTACGTTTCAAAGATCGAAAAATTGAATTAGCGTAAAACGTTTCCATATTTTTATAGAGATGTTACATTTTAGTATTGAACAGCGGGTGCAAATACACAACATTGTGCTCTTTTTAAAGCTTACGCTCGTTTTAAGCTTACAATCGTACAACGTAGTGACGGTTGGTAACAAAACTGTTCAAGTATCGAGTCGTCTCAATATACGATGCTAATCTGAACTCACGAAATCGATCACATTAGCTACTTACGCCAAGACTAAAACTTTTAGTTGGGGGTAGTTTTAGGAAGTTTTAGTAGACGCCAGTTAACGCCCAATATTAAATGAGTAAATAAATTGCCGTGCAAATATGTAAATTATTCACAAAATAGTTTGTTTAATCAAAATTTACATAAAATGTACGTACTTAATGGATGTTAAGGATGGAGGACTAATTCTTACACCGCCGACCTCAGTTTAGTGGTAATAGGATTTCCAAGATGTTAAAAGTAATTTTCTTTGCTCTTACACCCTCAATTAAGCTCCTATATTTACATTTAAACCCAATACTTATGTAAATATGTAGTTAAGATACACAAAAAATTTTTAAGGCCCTCAACACCAAATTATTACTAAAAGGGGTTTGTTTGAAGTAAATTAAGGTGATTGAAATGCAAATTAATTACGAAAAACTCGTGACGTTTTGAGAGTTAATTTGTAAAAGTTTGTAAAAGTTTCAACCAAAAAATAATTTGAATTTGATATAAAAGTTCAAAATTGAAAATTAATGGAATGAGTTCGTAATGACTTATTTAAACTTCGACGCGTACCCCTTTTATTATCAGTAAAAAGAGATATTAGAGTGGTTTAAATAGACATCAACAGTCAACAGGCTTATTAGCAAAAATTACGATATTACGTCCCTTGTTTAACGCACGCGTTGCCGTATAACTTGCACTCTCTTGCACTCGTGTAAGCAGACTAGTTCATTTGGGTGGTTCTGTATAAAGCGCCATAGAAACTTAATTTTTTAAACCTGACTATATATTGTGCGAGATAATACGTTGGTAGAGCTTCAATTTAACTATGTGTACAAAAAAAATTAAATTTTGTGTCTTTCAAAAAAAGTTAGGCGCGTTTAAAGTCGAAACTACGCACATTTTGTCTCGCAGTTGCCACTAAAGTGCACCTTGACTCGCCGAGAAAACCAAGTAGGTAAAAAGCAATTTGGGTTGTAATTTCGCAGGTAATGCAGGCTCACATGCAGTTAATTAATTTATTGATATAATAATTAATGACAAAACAAGTCGAGCGCATTTAGAAACACCGCAAAACCATTTAACCATACACAACTATAACGACTACCCGCTTATTAGCACGGGATCTGATGCGCACTTACGAGTAAACGTTATATAATATCGTGTGCTGAGAGGTGAATTATTTCCTATTAACGTATAGTAAACAATTAAAGTAAAACAATAGGGTCGATTAATAGACGTGTAGTTAAGATCTACACCAATTAAAATATTAATAACAGAAACAATAGACGTAATAACTAGTCTCGTCATTGTTATCAAGGTGTAGCTTTATTACACGTACAGGATGCCTCAGTATAAAAATTAGCGGAAAGGTAAGGGTTGGGAAATTGATGACGCCCTTTTTTTTTAAACACTCTCAAGCACAAAATCTAAATTTGCTTGGAAACACTTGAAAATTAGCAATAAACAGAGGAGTGCGTAACACTGTTTCAAGTATTTAAGTACTGCTTAACCTAAAAACCGATCGCTTCATGTAAAAAACCTAAGAGACATAATTTGTAGAAAATTAAATTTTCTTTATTTTTGTATAAGGGCCCTTTTCTCTGAAAGTGCGTCGTTTCGAGTTATAAGCGATAAACTAAAAATACAGTTTTTTGACAGATTTTCAAATTTTCCCCAAATTGTAACGCGCTCCAGCGGTTAAACCGTGTATCCAAATAAAACCTTATAAAGGCACTTTATAGAAAATTTGATGTAGTATATTTTTTAATAAGGCCACTTTTCTCTAAAAGTGCGTAGTTTTCGAGTTATAAGCAATAAACTAAAACAAATGTTTTTTTACCGATTTCGAAATTTTCGTCAAACTTTAACGCGCTCTAGCATCTAAATCGGGTGTCTGGAAAATAAACTTAAAAGACATAACTTCTAGAAAATTTGATGAAGTTTAGTTTTTTATTAGTTCGCTCTTTTCCCTAGAAGTGTGTAGTTTGCGAGTTATAAGCGATAAACTAAAAAAGAAATTTTTTTTACCGATTTTGAAACTTTTCTTAAACTGTAACGCGCTCCAGCGGTTAAACCGTATATCTGACAAAAAAACCTTACAAATATAATTTGTAGAAAATTAGACGTAGTTTATTTTTTAATAAGGCCACTTTTCTCTAAAAAAGTATCGTTTTCGAGTTATAAGCGATAAACTAAAAATACAGTTTATTGAACCAATTTTGAAATTTTCCTCAAACTTTAATGCGCTCCAGCAACTAAACCACGTGTTCAAAGAAAAGCCCTTAAAGATTTAATTTATAGAAAATTTAGTGTAGTTTTTGTTTTGATAAGGCCATTTTTCTCTAAAAGTGCGTAGTTCCGAGTTATATGCGCTAAACTAAACTAAAGGTTTTTTGACCGTTTTTGGAATTTTTGTCAAACTTTAACGCGCTCTAGCATCTAAATCGGGTGTCTGGAAAATAAACTTAAGATCTAACTTATAGAAAATTTGATGAAGTTCATTTATTTATTAGTTCGCTTTTCTCTAGAAGTGTGTAGTTTCCGAGTTATAAGCGCTAAACTAAACTAAATGTTTTTTTACCGATTTTGGAATTTTTTTCAAACTGTAACGCGCTCCAGCAGTTAAATTGTGTATTCGACGAAAAAGTCTTACAAATGTAATTTATAGAAAATTAGACGTAGTTTATTTTTTAATAACGCTACTTTTTTCTAAAAGTGTATTGTTTTCGAGTTATAAGCGATAAACTAAAAATACAGTTTATTGAACCAATTTTGAAATTTTCCTCAAACTTTAATGCGCTCCAGCAACTAAACCACGTGTTCGAAGAAAAGCCCTTAATGATTCAATTTATAGAAAATTTAGTGTAGTTTTTGTTTTGATAAGGCCATTTTTCTCTAAAAGTGCGTATTCCGAGTTATAAGCGCTAAACTAAACTAAAGGCTTTTTGACCGATTTTGGAATTTTCGTCAAACTTTAACGCGCTCTAGCATCTAAATCGGGTGTCTGGAAAATAAACTTAAAAGATCTAACTTATAGAAAATTTGATGATGTTCATTTATTTATTAGTTCACTTTTCTCTAGAAGTGTGTAGTTTCCGAGTTATAAGCGCTAAACTAAACTAAATGTTTTTTTACCGATTTTGGAATTTTTTTCAAACTGTAACGCGCTCCAGCAGCTAAATTGTGTATCCGAAGAAAAAGCCTTACAAATGTAATTTCTAGAAAATTAGACGTAGTTTATTTTTTAATAAGGCCACTTTTCTCTAAAAAAGTATCGTTTTCGAGTTATAAGCGATAAACTAAAAATACAGTTTATTGAACCAATTTTGAAATTTTCCTCAAACTTTAATGCGCTCCAGCAACTAAACCACGTGTTCGAAGAAAAGCCCTTAAAAATTCAATTTATAGAAAATTTAGTGTAGTTTTTGTTTTGATAAGGCCATTTTTCTCTAAAAGTGCGTAGTTCCGAGTTATAAGCGCTAAACTAAACTAAAGGCTTTTTGACCGATTTTGGAATTTTCGTCAAACTTTAACGCGCTCTAGCATCTAAATCGGGTGTCTGGAAAATAAACTTAAAAGATCTAACTTATAGAAAATTTGATGAAGTTCATTTATTTATTAGTTCGCTTTTCTCTAGAAGTGTGTAGTTTCCGAGTTATAAGCGCTAAACTAAACTAAATGTTTTTTTACCGATTTTGGAATTTTTTTCAAACTGTAACGCGCTCCAGCAGTTAAATTGTGTATCCGACGAAAAAGTCTTACAAATGTAGTTTATAGAAAATTAGACGTAGTTTATTTTTTAATAACGCGACTTTTTTCTAAAAGTGTATCGTTTTTGAGTTATAAGCGATAAACTAAAAATACAGTTTATTGGACCAATTTTGGAATTTTCCTCAAACTTTAACGCGCTCCAGCAACTAAACCACGTGTTTAAAAAAAAATCTCTTAAAGGTTTAATTTATGGAAAATTTAGTGTAGTTTTTGTTTTGATAAGGCTACTTTTCTCTAAAAGTGCGTAGTTACCGAGTTATAAGCGCTTAACTAAACTAAAGGTTTTTTGACCGATTTCGAAATTTTTGTCAAAGTTTAACGCGCTCTAGAATCTAAGCCGGGTGTCTTAAAAATAAACTTAAAAGACAGAACTTATAGAAAATTTGATGAAACTTATTTATTTATTAATTTGCTTTTTCTTCGTAGAGTGTAGTAATAAATAAAAAATAAATTCTTTTTACCGATTTTGGAATTTTTCTTAAACTGTAACGCGCTCCAGCGGCTAAACCGTGTATCCGACAAAAAAACCTTACAAATGTAATTTATAGAAAATTAGACGTAGTTTATTTTTTAATAACGCTACTTTTTTCTAAAAGTGTATCGTTTTCGAGTTATAAGCGATAAACTAAAAATACAGTTTATTGAACCAATTTCAAAATTTTTGTCAAACTTTTTAACGCGCTCTAGCATCTAAATCGGGTGTCTTGAAAATAAACTTAAAGAACATAACTTATACAAAATTTGATGAAGTTCATTTATTTATTAGTTCGCTTTTCCCTAGAAGCATGTAGTTTGCGAGTTATAAGCAATTAACTAAAAAAATGTTTTTTTACCGATTTTGGCATTTTTCTCAAACTGTAACGCGCTCTTGAGGCTAAGCCGTGTATCTTAAATAAACCTTACAGATGAAATGTATAGAAAATTTGATGTAGTTTATTTTTTGATAAGGCTAATTTTTTCTAAAAGTGCGTAGTTTTTGAGTTTTAACCGATAAACTAAAAAATGAGTTATTTGGCCGATTTTGGAATTTTTCTCAAACTTTAAGGCGCATTAGCGTCTTAAGCCGGGTATCTAAGGAATAAACTTAAAAGGTATAATTTGTAGAAAATTTGATGTAGTTTATTTTTTTATAAATTCGCCTTTTTCTAAAACTGCACAGTTTTCGAGTTATAAGCAATAAACTAAGAAATAAGTAATTTGCCCTAACCTTAAACCGTGTCTGATGAAAAAACCTAGGAGATATAATTTGGCAATTGGCAATTTGAAGCAGCTCAATTTTATATCTTAGAACTTTTTCAAGAAATGCTTAGTTCTCGAGTTCTAAGCAAAAAATCGAGAAAATACCAATAACCCACCCTTCTCGAGCCTCCCGAAGCTTATGCTGCCACTCAGTAGTGGCAGATGGTTGGTTTTACTACTTGCGCATTTAAAAACGAGATTTTTATGAATCTATCAAATATTTGTACGCGCCCTAGCTTTGGATGTAATAAGTGCTTTATTTGCGCATTAAACCACCTTACGGTACGCGATTCAATAAAATTTTATATTTTCGCAATGAATTGCTGTAAATCAACTAGTTAGAAGTTACGATTGCATTTTCGAGACGTGTTAGTCCCGCACAGTTTACTACTTCTATTAATAATACCCTTAATGCACTCGATGTCAAAATTAAACGCCATAACTCTATAACAGCAGTTGTCGTATCCATTAAATAAAGTTCGCTAAAACGCATCGGTGTAAAAGTAGTAACACGATTATAAAGCTTAACGTTGTAATAAAACAATAACGTTAATTGCTTGTAGCTCTTTACTTTTTACTACACCTAGACCTGCTTCACTCAAAAATTAATTTTGTTTCTGCTTAGCTGTGACGAACGGCGAAGACTCGAGTGAGATCAAAAATTTGACTTACCTAAATTCTTTTTACGCGTTATTACCTAAAAAATTAACATCTGCGTTACGCTCATTAGATCTAATTATAACTTTCATAATACTTTACGAGGATTATTTTTTCGTGATACATTAATCTTCTTCAGTATAGGTATTTTCTTTTGTTTAAACTTTTTTGCACCTACAAAAGAGATTAACGACTGTGAGATTTTCCTCAAAATAAATTGATATAAATTATTGTTAAAGTGGAAAAGTTGCTACTTTTAAAAAAGTTCAAGTGATTGGTAAATAAAAAGATTTTATAATTATTACAAATTATTTTAGATTAAGGGGGCTCTAAAGTAAGCTTGTTAACTCGCTAGCGGAGTCTCCGCTCGTACCGTATAACTTTTCCAAAAATTTTTTTATCTAATTGAAACTTTTTTTTCTTTAAAAATTGTGCCGATTGTAGGTATACAAAATTTAAAGGACTATCCAAACATGGGTTCAGTTTTGTTCTAAGACTACCGATTCCGACGTCACAGGTGTTCAAAGTAAAAATTGTAGTCCAAATTTGTGTATTTTTCATGTTACTTTGAGTTTGGCCCTCCGTAGCGGCTAAACTAGGGAATGGGTCTAATTGAAGATTGGGCTTATTGTGTAGTAAATTTAAAGGACTATCAAAGCATGGGATTAGTTTTGTTCCAGGACTACCGATTCCGACGTCACAGGTGTCCAAAGTAAAAATTACAGTCCAAATTTGTGTATTTTTCATGTTACTTTGAGTTTGGCCCTCCGTAGCGACTAAACTAGGGAATGGGTCTAATTGAAGATTAGGCTTATTGTGTAGTAAATTTAAAGGACTATCCAAGCATGGGTTTAGTTTTGTTCCAGGACTACCGATTCCGACGTCACAGGTGTCCAAAGTAAAAATTGTAGTCCAAATTTGTGTATTTTTCATGTTACTTTGAGTTTGGCCTTCCGTAGCGACTAAACTAGGGAATGGGTCTAATTGAAGATTAGGCTTATTGTGTAGTAAATTTAAAGGACTATCCAAGCATGGGATTAGTTTTGTTCCAGGACTACCGATTCCGACGTCACAGGTGTCCAAAGTAAAAATTACAGTCCAAATTTGTGTATTTTTCATGTTACTTTGAGTTTGGCCCTCCGTAGCGACTAAACTAGGGAACGGGTCTAATTGAAGATTAGGCTTATTGTGTAGTAAATTTAAAGGACTATCCAAGCATGGGTTTAGTTTTGTTCCAGAACTACCGATTCCGACGTCACAGGTGTCCAAAGTAAAAATTGTAGTCCAAATTTGTGTATTTTTCATGTTACTTTGAGTTTGGCCTTCCGTAGAGACTAAACTAGGGAATGGGTCTAATTGAAGATTAGGCTTATTGTGTAGTAAATTTAAAGGACTATCCAAGCATGGGTTTAGTTTTGTTCCAGGACTACCGATTCCGACGTCACAGGTGTCCAAACTAAAAATTATAGTCCAAATTTGTGTATTTTTCATGTTACTTTGAGTTTGGCCCTCCGTAGCGGCTAAACTAAAGAATGGGTCTAATTGAAGATTGGGCTTATTGTGTACTAAATTTAAAGGACTATTCAAGCATGGGTTTAGTTTTGTTCCAGGACTACCAATTCCGACGTCACCGGTGTCCAAAGTAAAAATTATAGTCCAAATTTGTATATTTTTCATGTTACTTTGAGTTTGGCCCTCCGTAGCGGCTAAACTAGGGAATGGGTCTAATTGAAGATTGGGCTTATTGTGTAGTAAATTTAAAGGACTATCCAAGTATGGGTTTAGTTTTGTTCCAGGACTACCAATTCCGACGTCACCGGTGTCCAAAGTAAAAATTATAGTCCAAATTTGTGTATTTTTCATGTTACTTTGAGTTTGGCCCTCCGTAGCGGCTAAACTAGGGAATGGGTCTAATTAAAGATTAGGCTTATTTTGTAGTAAATTTAAAGGACTATCTAAGCATGGGTTTAGTTTTGTTCCAGGACTACTGATTCCGACGTCACAGGTGTCCAAAGTAAAAATTACAGTCCAAATTTGTGTATTTTTCATGTTACTTTGAGTTTGGCCCTCCGTAGCGGCTAAACTAGGGAATGGGTCTAGTTAATGATTGGGCTTATTGTGTAGTAAATTTAAAGGACTATCCAAGCATGGGTTTAGTTTTGTTCCAGGACTACCGATTTCGACGTCACAGGTGTCCAGAGGAAAAATAATAGTCCAAATTTGTGTATTTTCCATTTTACTTTGAGTTTAGCCCTCCGTATCGGCTAAACTAGGAAATGGGTCTAATTGAAGATTGGGCTTATTGTGTAGTAAATTTAAAGCACTATCCAAGCATGGGTTTAGTTTTGTTCCAGGACTACCGATTCCGACGTCACCTGTGTCCGAAGTAAAAATTATAATCCAAATTTGTATATTTTTCTTGTTACTTTGAGTTTGGCTCTCCGTAGCGGCTAAACTAGAGAATGGGTCTAAATGAAAATTTAGCCTTTTGTATACAAAATTTAAGGGACTATCCAAGCATGGGTTTAGTTTTGTTCCAGGACTACCAATTCCGACGTCACAGGTGTCCAAAGTAAAAAATTATGTTCCCAATTTGTGAGTTTTTCATTTTACTTTGAGTTTAACCCTCCGTATCGGCTAATCTAGGGAATGGGTCTAATTAAAGATTGTGCTTATTATAATTAAAATTTAAAGGGCTATCCAAATATTGGTTGATTCTCGCTTCAGGGATATTGATTCCGACGTCACGGATGTCCAAAGTGAACAAAAGATAGAAAGGTTTTGGAACATTTCTGGAAAAATGCGATTTTACCTTATGTTGGTTTTTATGAGATTTTGAGACTACTAAACGACATACAGACCCCGCTTTGCACTTAATTTGAAGCTAATTAAATTGCCTACACTTCTATTTTATGAGTTCTACTTGTAGAATCTATAGTTTAGCCGTAATCTCGCTCTAAAGAATGTCAAAAACTAAAATTTTTACTTTTTGGAAAAATTGACTATTTTCAAAGTGCCGTACTTCGGTAACTAATTGACGTACAAAGTTTCGGATGGGCCTAAATTGTCACACATTTAATGCTCTTTAGAAACGTATATAGTGGCTTTTGTCGAAAAATGCATAACCTACGCTTTTTCCACACCTTTTAGAGAGTTGCAAACTTCTTGGGTATACACTACCCTAATGGGTCCAAACAACATACTAAAAAATCTGAGATACATCATGTTTTGTTGATTTATTGTCGATTTTGACTGGCCTAATAAGGGAAGCCTATTTTTTGTAAAATTTTAACAAAAATTTAGGTGATAATTTAATAAAGATTTGTAAAAATGCACAAATTGCTTAGTAGATAGGAACAGTCAGTGCTCGTAGGTTAATAGGTAATTTAATTTTGATTCTGCTTTTCTAGTTTTCTCTTTTGCGGATTTTTTGTAACCTAAAAGGCAGTTTTAAGATCCTAGTGGCCCAAAGTGTGGGCGTTACTACCCACGCATCACACCGATACATTTTTAAAATTAATTTAGGACAACAACAAGCCTAAAACTTTATCCAGAACTCAAAACTCAAAACAGGCAAAATGAACAACAGATCAATACGCAAATAAAGCCCTTAGGCAACTAAAGTATTATTCAAACAACAAACAATATATAATTTTAAAAAAAGACATAGATTAATGCAAAATAAACATCAAAAGTTCTTGTTATTTATTCATAACTCCTCTATGTTTCTGCACAAAACCTCGATGTAATTGCCTACTTGATATTGATATTGGTCGGTATAGGATGGTATCGGTAAACAAAAAAATAAATTTTTATATTAAAACAAAATATACAAAAGTAAACAAAGACTTTTTTGTTTTTCATTCAACTCAGCATTATCAAAGCCAATAATTACTTATAAACCGAAAGATTACATTTCTATTACATTTTAATGCAACGGCGCCTCCTAACGGCATTTTTATCAATAAAAATAAGTCGTCGATAGTGTCGCGTTCGAGAAATTCGCGACGTTAACATTTTTATTAAAACTTGAAAATTTATTGGTTAACATAATGTGAGAGTAAAGTGTCAAAATCACATGTTTTGGGTTCTTTAAAATTGGCGTAAAATCGAGTCATTAAAATAGCTGATTATTAACAATCGATAAACTGCATCAGCCCATCAGCGACAAATTATTGTTTACAGGACTTTATGGCAGATATTTAAAAATGCAAAAAGGTGAAAATTACAAAAATAACGAGTTTAAAAAGAAACGTTCTTATTTGTGTTTTGTATAAGCGTATAATTAGCGAAGTAAAGTTATAACACCGTACACCGCTATAGGCAAACGTCGTTGAAAAGCTTTTAAGCTCTTTAAATAACATTAAATTTCCCTAAAAAGTTGACACGTCACGTTGAGAGTAGGAAGAAGCTTCCTAATTTCATTGACTTTTCCCCACGACGTTTACCTACACAAAAATTTATTTACAAAAAGGAACCAACCACAAAACCTACTCAACTTGCTTACTTCCGAAATCAAAAATTTAAACAGACGAACTGTTTTTCATGTAAAACGTAGAGTAAGAAGAATGTGAAATAAGAAAAGGTCGACTCATTACTAAAGTAGTAATTAAAACATAATAACCATTACAGACTTAACATTAAATTTTTTTCTTTTGGAAGGAAAATCCGTCACTGGCAATTTTCCGTGTATTTCTTTTCTAAAGCCCAAAGTGATGTTTGAAAGAAAAGGATATTTGATCTTTTTGAATAAAAAGGTCGAAACGTCTACAATTGAAGTTAAAATATTTCCAATAGGTATTACTATTTTCTCCTTAACACTAACTGGATTTGAACTTCAAACCGTACCTACTATAAAAGAGATGAAACGTTGCGGATTTACGATGAATCAAAAAATATATATCCACACCACGACATAATACGTTTTGGTAGGAAGAAATACGTTTTTAAAGTTTACTAAAATGTGGTCGTATAGAAAACATTAATCTCGTTGTTTTGCTTTTATAAAAAGAGCTTTGGAGGGCGTAATAAACTAATAATCAGTTTGGATAGTGGTTTTTAACGAATTGTTTTTTATTAATTTGTTTATTAGCAACGCTTGAAACAAATTGATGGTTGGCTGAAAATTGGCATAGGTAGGTACTGAGTCTAAGGGTACTGAACAACATGCTAAAAGTTCCGCGAAGATTTTAGGGCAATTTTAGGTCTATTTTAGGACTATTTGATTATCTTATAACTCGAAAACTACGCACTCTACGAGAAAAGTGCTTCTATATGAAAATATACTGCATCAAATTTTTTGCAATTTCTATTTCTTAGCTTTTCGTCTTCAGGCAAACGGTTTAGGCGCTATAGATCGCTAAAGTTTGACAAACTTTCAAAATCGGCCAAAGATTTTTTGAGGGTTTCTCGCTTATAATTCTAAAACTACACACTCTACGAGAAAAGTGCTTCTATAGGAAAATAAACTTCAGCAAATTTCCTGAAAATTATATTTCTTAGATTTTCGTTCTCAGACGAACGGTTTAGGCGCTAAAGCTCGTTAAAATTTGACCAACTTCCAAACTCAGCCTAAAATTTTTTTGAGGGTTCCTCGTTTATAACTCGAAAACTACGCACTCTACAAGAAGAATACTTGTGTATGGAAATAAACTAAGTACATCAAATTTCTTGAAAATTACATATTTTAAAATTTGTTCTCAGGCAAACGGTTTAGACTCTATCGCACGTTAAGGTTCGACAAACTTCCAAAATTGGCCAAAATCTTTTTGAAGGTTTCTCGCTTATAACTCGAAAACTACGCACTCTACAAAAAAAAGTGCTTCTATATGAAAATAAACCTCATCAAATTGCCTAAAAATTATGTTTCTTAGATTTTTGTCCTAAGGCAAGCGGTTGAGCCGCTAAAGCTCGTTATACAGGTTGACAAATTTCTACAATCGACCCAAAAAGTTTTTAGGATTTCTCCCTTATAACTCGAAAACTACGCACTCTACGAGAAAAATACTTCTATATAGAAATAAACTACATCAAATTTCCTGAAAATTATATTTTTTAGATTTTTGTCCTCAGGCAAACGGTTTAGGCGCTATAGCACGTTAAGGTTCGACAAACTTCCAAATCGGCCAAAATTTTTTTAAAGGTTTCTCGCTTAGAACTCGAAAACTATGGAATCTACGAAAAAAGTGCTTTTATATGAAAATAAACTTCATTAAATTTCCTGAAAATTATGTTTCTTAGATTTTTGTCTTCAAGCAAGCGGTTGAGGCGCTAAAGCTCGTTATACAGGTTGAGAAACTTTTACAATCGACCAAAGAAGTTTTTAGGGTTTTTCCTTTATAACTCAAAAACTACGCACTCTACAAAAAAAGTGCTTCAATACCAAAATAAACTACATCTAATTTCCTGAAAACTATATTCTTTAGATTTTTGTTCTCAGACGAACGATTTAGGCGCTATAGCCCATTAAAGTTTGACAAACTTCCAAATCGGCCAAAATTTTTTTAAAGGTTTCTCGCTTATAACTCGAAAACTATGGAATCTCCGAAAAAAGTGCTTCTATATGAAAATAAACTTCATTAAGTTTCCTGAAAATTATGTTTCTTAGATTTTTGTCCTCAGGCAAGCGGTTCAGGCGCTGAAGCTCGTTATACAGGTTGAGAAACTTCTACAATCGACCAAAGAAATTTTTAGGGTTTCTCCCTTATAACTCGAAAACTACGCACTTTACGAGAAAAATACTTTTATATAGAAATAAACTACATCAAATTTCCTGAAAATTCTATTTCTTAGATTTTCGTCCTCAGGCAAACAGTAAACTTCCAAAATCGGCCAAAGTTTTTTTGAGGGTTTCTCGATTATAACTCGAAAACTACTAATCTACGAAAAAAGTGCTTCTGTATAAAAATAAACTTCATCAAATTTCCTAAAAATTATGTTTTTTAGATTTTTGTCCTCAGGCGAGCGGTTGAGGCGCTAAAGCTCGTTATACAGGCTGAGAAACTTCTACAATCGACCAAAGAAGTTTTTAGGGTTTTTCCTTTATAACTCAAAAACTACGCACTCTACAAAAAAAGTGCTTCAATACCAAAATAAACTACATCTAATTTCCTGAAAACTATATCCTTTAGATTTTTGTTCTCAGACGAACGATTTTAATGTAACCTGTAATTGGGCCTAAGGCCTGTTGGTTGCTAAAATAAATAAATAAAAAAATAAAATAAATAAATAAAATTAGGCGCTATAGCCCGTTAAAGTTTGACAAACTTCTAAAATTGGCTAGAAATATTTTTAGGATTTCTCGCTTATAACTCGGAAACTACGCACTCTACGAGAAACAAACTTCTATATGAAAATTAACTCCATCAAATTTCCTGAAAATTATATATCTTAGATTTTCGTCTTTAGGCAAGCGGTTGAGGCGCTAAAGCTCGTTATACAGGTTGTCAAACTTCTACAATCGACCAAAAAAGTTTTTAGGGTTTTTCCCTTATAAATCAAAAACTACGCACTCTACGAAAAAAGTGCTTCAATACCCAAATAAACTAGATCTAATTTCCAGAAAATTATATTCTTTAGATTTTTGTTCTCAGACGAACGATTTAGGCGCTATAGCCCGTTAAATTTTGACAAACTTCTAAAATTGGCTAAAAATATTTTTAGGGTTTCTCGCTTATAACTAGAAAACTACGCACTCTACGAGAAACAAACTTTTATATGAAAATAAACTCCATCAAATTTCCTAAAAATTATATATTTTAGATTTTCGTCCTTAGGCGGGCGGTTGAGGCGCTAAAGCTCGTTATACAGGTTGAGAAACTTCTACAATCGACCAAAGAAGTTTTTAGGGCTTTTCCTTTATAACTCAAAAACTACGCACTCTGCAAAAAAAGTGCTTCAATACCAAAATAAACTACATCTAATTTCCTGAAAATTATATTATCTAAATTTTTGTTCTCAGACAAACGATTTAGGCTCAATAGCCCGTTAAAGTTTGACAAACTTCTAAAATTGGCTAGAAATATTTTTAGGGTTATTCGCTTATAACTTGAAATCTACGCACTCTACGAGGAAAGGGCCTTTATATGAAAATAAATTACTTCAAATTTCCTACAAAATGTAACTTTTAAATTTGTTTCTTAGACATACATACATAGGCGCTAGAGAAATTTCCAAAATCGGCCATAAAAACATAAAAACTCGAAACTACGCACTTTTATAGAAAAGTGTTTCTAAATAACAATAAAATAGGTATATATTCAATTGCCTACGAATTAATTATCTTTTAATGTTTTCGTGTAACAAACAGTTTAGGTGCTACCTGCTGAAGATGCCTACCACAGTTTAGTAAATTGTAGGCAAAACGTGTAGAATCTCGCCAAGAGGCTCCCGACCTTGGCCCAGGAGCCAGGAGCCCACAGACACTCCTCGCTCCTCGAACTAATTAACAATTATTCTCGTTAAAAATAACTGAAGAATTAAATAAAAGCGCCTGAAAGCGCTTTTACCAAACACGAAATAAAATTAAATTTGAAATGAACTTTGCAATTTGCAATCTTCCCCTAATTAGATTTTCAAAAGGTAAAATGGCTGTTTTTATTTTCCACCTATCTAGGTATTAATTTGCCATCTATCAACATAACAATTTAACGGTAAACTGGCAAAATTGCAAATTAGAAATTAGTATTTAAATTTGTGTGTAGGTATAGCAGTCAGGGTACACAATTTCCATTATTCAAGAGCTAAAAATTTGTGTTATTTCATTATCAATTCATAAAGCGAATTACTTTTATATTAAATTTTAATTATAAACAAGCAAATGCATGATTTAAACATTTCCCACTAATTTATAAGAAAGTACGTGCTCGATAGGAAAGAGCCGCACTTTCAATTTCTCTTAGGTCTCAAACTTTTACCACTCGCAACTTTTAATTACTGAAAGGTAGGCAACACATCGAACTTTGTAATTTAATGGTAATAAATGCCGAGTATAACTTGGCGCTTTCCGAGAAATGGGAATTAAATTAAACGCACCCAAAGAATTAAATTAACTAATTGGACGTAAAAATGTATTTTTAAATCGTGCAAGTCACTGGAAGATTTTAAACAAAATGACCTGATGATGATCAACTAATGTTTTAGTAGTAAATTAGAAACGTTCCTTAGAGCAGACGTTTTGGAAGTCGGGAGTAACCACGATTGGAACAATTGATAACCATATCGTAAACTCTCGCCTCTGCGGACTGTAGTATGACAGAAAATCGATAAAACTCTTCTATGAGATGCCCAAAACAGTTCGTAATACGTGGCAGTTCAGACAACTGCATTGTTAACCAAATTCGTCAGATAATATTATTTAATATCAAATTTAGTTGTCAGCGCCTCATTGGAAACAGTTAAAATAATAGGAAAGCTCCTAAACAAACTTTGTGGAAATAAAATTTCCGTCGATCAACATTTACCGGTTCCAAAAATCACATTTTGCTTTAATTTAAATTACGACGTTATCGTCTGTATTTAAGTGAGAAAACTATTTTTTTTTTGAGGCGGAAAATTACTTTCCACTTTGTCGAAGATTAACGAAAATATACAGGGTGTCAAACGAATTAGGACCAGCCCTACAACTTTTTGACCTCTTGAGATAACGATTTAAAATTTCTGGTGGTTAAGTAACGGCCATTTTTGAATTTATGGGCTTTAATTGCAATTTTGTATCGCTTCCGTTTTTCAACGGTTAGGGTTGGGGGTAATGTATGAAAATAAGCGCTAAAGCAGTTAAAATCAAATGATTAATATTGATGTAACTGAGCTGTGATTTTAATCATGTTAATGGACTATGTTATATCAATTAATGTGCTATGCGCTACCATTAATGGAGAATTACACACTGGTAATGAGAATCGCTAAAAGCGCTTAACATTCGGGGTAGTTACAATAAAGTAAATTAAAGTTAAGGGTCGTTAACTTTGAAACACTTCCCTATTATTGTTGTAAAATTTACTCAAACCGGATGACTTTGGTTACAATTCTTTAAAAAAAAACGTCTAGAAAGCTCCTTGGACTCCTTGGAGCGTATTAAGTGCCTACTAATAACAAATTTCTTTATTTTCAGTTTCCAAAATGTCAACCCAAATCACTCATCTTCTCGTACAATCTTTTCTCGTCGTCGTTCTCTTGGCAATCGCATCGGCTTCCGCTAGATCGACCCACTTTGGCGATTCGATTCAGGTGAAAAAAGTTGTTAAAATCCCAAGCTAATAACGAACTCATTATTTTTTAGTCGAATCAAGAACAGGAGGGCGCCAACACGCTCGTCGATTCAGGATTGACTCCGCTACAGCTCGAAGTACTCGCACAGAGATTATCCGAATATAACAACCAATTGGCGCCGATTCCAGCCGCATGGGATCGTTTGGCTCGTAATCCTGAAGTTAAACGGCAAAGTCGCTATCGCCAATGCTACTTCAACCCCATCAGTTGTTTCAGAAAGTAATTTGCCGATTACGAAGGCGCTGAAATTTTACTTTACTAAAAAATAGATAAATATACTAAATGGTTCTAATATTATATTTTGTGTTACATAATATACAAGCAAAACAGATTGTAGTTACTTAATTGTGTCACGTCGCTCTTAATGGAATATTTATGTGAATAAATTGTTTTGGAGATGTACGACTTTTTTTGTTGGTCGATTTGGCGTTTTTGAATTCAAAATAAGAAGCGCATTGTGCCTAGGCCAGTTACGGAAAATTGGGGAAAGGATTTGCGGGTGGTGGCCTAACTACTAATGTACTCGCCGCTCTTACTGCGGAGCACAAAAATCTCGATAACTATTACACGCAGAAAAAAAATCTTCAAATGAAAATTGTTTGTAACTTAAGTCTCTACAAATTTTGTTTCTACATATTTTTTTATACGTGCCAAGATAAGGCCATAAATGGGGTTTGAAAAAAAAATCGAGATCCAAGTAAGTGTAAGTGCATACCTAAATTTTTGAGAAGCGCCACTTAACGGGCTCTTTTCTAGCCTTACCTTTGCACCCACAGAAAAAGACGTAGAAATCAAAGTTGTTGGTTATTAAGTTGGCAACACTTTTTATTTACAAAAATTTTTAATTTACCCAATATGTTGTGACATTTTTACGAGAAGCTCTTTTTAGGGGAATTCAAATTTCCCCTTTAGTGGTAGGGCCTCAGTTGAGCTTCTCTTTGGCTAACGAAATGGCAAAAATTATTACTTAAGCAACAGAAGCTTTTCCACTTTCATGTCGAGTACTACAACTACTCACCGCAGCTACAAAAAAAAGTTGTTAAATACAAAAAAATTTAATTAAAGGCGTAACACATCATAGCTAGTGGTTTTTACACAGTAAAATTATATTGCATGAGAGTAAATTTAAATTTTACTATCAACAGCTGATGAAATTTATTATTTTTGCCTATAACGTACTATATTGTTGTTAAGATTTATGTTTTAATCTTAAGCTTGTAGTTTAACGTAAATGTAAGTACTTGTTGGATGGCCTTTGCGTAAGAAGTAGAAAAAATGTTTAATGGGTTGTTTTTATGTTTACGTAAAAACTTTTCTAATGCACAATATTGTTCAAAAGGCAGGACTGGAATGCATTAACCCATTAACGAACCAAATGAAGTCTCTTTAGTTCCTAGGGATCTTCTACTAGGGGTTGTCCTATGGTGGCGTAGCGAGCTTAACTGGCGCCCAAGGTATGATACTCTTTTGGCTCGACCCCTCTTTCCCCATCCCGCCCGTTAGACATCTAATTTTATACCATCAGTTAAAGAAAATTAAATTTTTTATTGTTCAAGGTCAAACAGCTTAAAATGAAGTAACGATTGATAGTGTATCTAAAAAAAATGTTTCACCAAAACAAAGTAGGAAAATTAATAATTAAATTTCTATATTAGTATTGTCAATAAATAAAAAATTGTGTTGGAGAATTACGAGGCCCCTTTTAACTCGAGGCTCGGGGGCTCAACTTTAGACTAGTTAGCCAAATGGTAAAAATCCAGAGCAGCGAGAAGAGAATTTCTAATACAGGTCGCTCAGATTCAACTGGAAACCCTGGCTACTGAGTCCTAATACGTAAGCGACTTTTATGTTGCAAGTTGCAAAAGACCCGCCCTGGATAAATCAATTTTATTTTTAGCCATTTCTTCTTCGTTGGTGTATGAATATGCCCAAGCATTCTATTACCAATCAAACAGAAGCTTTTTTATCCAAAAATGAAAGAGATCGGCGGGTTTAACTTCCCCTCCCCCCGTTCGAAAAAATGCGAAATAATTTGCAGTTTAAGTACTTTTCTGTATCTTGTTCCCATCCCCGGTAAAAAGAGCTCAAGAAGAATATTAAAATCAAAAATCAAACTATGTGCCTTAAAATGTGCAACCCCAACCCAATTTGTTTTCTGTATAAAGGCTTGTGTGAGGCCCATAATTGCAACCTGCAATTATTTGCAAAGGACCAGCCCTGGCTACGATACAACCCTAGAATTCTATAGGCTCAAGGCCTACTACTAAATCAGTATTACTAATTAAACAGAAGTTGGTTTATCCAACAAAAGAAAAAGTATCAGTGAGTTCCCCCCCCCCCCCAAGCTTCTAAAAATGTCAATTAATTACAGTTTAAGCATTTTTCTGCAGCTTGTCCCCATCCCCGGTAAAAGGAGCTCAAAAAAGGTATTAAAATCAAACTCAAACTGTGTGCCTTAAAATGTACCACCCCAACCCAATTTGTTTTCTGTCTACAGACTTGTGTGAGACCCATAATTGCAACTTTCAATTTGTTGCAAAGGACCAGTCCTGAATATGATATAGCCCTAGAATTTTATAGGCTCAAGGCCAACTACTAAATCAGTATTACTAATTAAACAGAAGTAGGTTTATCCAAAAAAAGGAAAAGTATCAGTGGGTTTCCCCCCCCCCCCGCCCAAGGTTCTAAAAATGTCAATTAATTTACAGTTTAAGCATTTTTCTGCATCTTGTCCCCATCCCCGGTAAAAGGAGCTCAAGAAAGGTATTAAAATCAAAGTCAAACTGTGTGCCTTAAAATGTACCACCCCAACCCAATTTGTTTTCTGTCTACAGACTTGTGTGAGACCCATAATTGCAACTTTCAATTTGTTGCAAAGGACCAGTCCTGGATATGATACGGCCGGAATTTTATAGGCTCAAGGCCTACTACTAAATCAGTATTACTAATTAAACAGAAGTTGGTTTATCCAAGAAAAGAAAAAGTATCAGTGGGTCCCCCCCCCCGCTCAAGGTTCTAAAAATGTCAATTAATTTACAGTTTAAGCATTTTTCTGCATCTTGTTCCCATCCCCGGTAAAAGGAGCTCAAGAAAGGTATTAAAATCAAACTCAAACTGTGTGCCTTAAAATTTACAACCTCAACCCAATTTGTTTTCTGTCTACAGGCTTGTGTAAGACCCATAATTGCAACTTTCAATTTGTTGCAAAGGACCAGTCCTGGATATGATACGGCCGGAATTTTATAGGCTCAAGGCCTACTACTAAATCAGTATTACTAATTAAACAGAAGTTGGTTTATCCAAAAAAAGGAAAAGTATCAGTGGGTTTCCCTCCCCCGCCCAAGGTTCTAAAAATGTCAATTAATTTACAGTTTTGGCAATTTTCTGCATCTTGTCCCCATCCCCGGTAAAAGAAGCTCAAGAAAGGTATTAAAATTAAAATCAAACTGTGTGTATTAGAATTAGGTCTCCTCAGGTCTGGAGTTATCATTAGGCTAAAATCTAGGGCCTAGGGACCCAGTAATTATTTCGCAATACTGCTTATTTATCTTACAAAAATATAGTAACTTAATTCTTAATTTTCATCCCTTGTTTTTGTGATACATTTTTTTTGGCTATTAAAATTGCCAAACTTCATTTTAAGCCGTTTCACCTTAAACAATCAAAAATATTTGCGTGAGCTGCTACGCCATTTGGGGCACATTTGGAGAGGCGCAAAATTGAACTGGTTTGTTTTTTGCCCGACTCTGCTTGTACAACCCCAACCCAATTTGTTTTCTGTCTACAGGCTTGTGTGAGACCCATAATTGCAACTTGCATCCGAACCCATGCTAACCTTGCTACGCCGTAGATGTGAGTCATTACGTCATTACTTTATTATTAATTAGGAATAAATACGAAATTAAATCGAATATAAACTCACCATAAATCGTACAATATCGAAATTACACCTACGATTAATTATAAAATGGGCTAATTTAAACCCACTGTATTAATTCTAAATCAAGCGAGAACACAAGCAATTACAAGATTCGTAAATAAAATACCTTCAATGGAACAATACATACTGGAGGTTTTTGTAGTAAAACTAATGGAAATTGGACTGTTACCCATATCAAATTAGACGGCTATATAAACATATCCAATACCGCAACTTAAATAAATACGAAACGCGGCGAGTTCTGCAAAAAATTCTGTCGGCCCGAGCGAAGAATAATCAAATCGTAACTTTGACAAAAGTAAGTAAAAATAGTTGCATATTTTTTTAATTAAGACTCCTTCCGAAATTGAAAATGTAGGCCAACCACCGATGCCTCAAGAGTGCCATACAAGGTGATTCTAAAATGTGTACCTACTCAACTTTTGAGTGGACGTAGAGAAAGTCAATTTATGGCAAAAAGCTTCAGGAAATTTTTTTCTAAAGTGCCTCTTGAGGCAGGTACACAGATACACATCAGGTCCAGCTCTTGGAAAGTGGTTCCATGCAAAGAGTTTTTATTTAATATCTCTCAAACCGTTGGAAGAATCACCTTTATTACAAACTTATACATCTATACAGCGCTGCGCGCTGCCCTGGCCTCTACGTCGGCCCTCTTACTACTTACTAGTAACAGATTCTTTCATTTTCAGTTTCTGAAATGTCGACCCCAATTATTCATCTTCTCGTTCATTCTGTTCTCGTCGTCCTTCTCCTGATAATCGCATCCGCCTCCGCTAGATCGATTAATTGGAATAATTTGAATAAGGTGAAGCAAGTTGTAAAAAAGTAAAGCTAATAACTAATAACGACCTTATCACAATTTTTTAGGCGAATCAAGACCAAGCACTTTCAGACACGATCTTCCCTCCGATAATGCAGCCTCGAATAATCACAAGGTTGTCCGAAGAGAAAAGCCAATTGGCGCTGATTCCTGGGCAAGAATCGAAGAGTTCGACTATTCAACAAAAGGCTCCGCTACAGTCTGAAGCACTCGCAAAGAGATTAGCCGCAGTTAAAAACAAACTGGAGCTTACTCCGGTGCATGAATCGGAGCGTTCCGCACTTCAACAACAGGCTCAGCTACAGCCCAAAGTACTCTCACAGAGATTAGTCGCAAATACAGATCAATTGGCGCCGATTCCAGCGCAGGATACGGAGCGTTCGATTCTTCAAAAAAAGCAGACTCGGCTACAGTCTGAAGCACTCGCAAAGAAATTAGTCGCAGATACGCACCAATGGGTGCCGACTCAGGCGCGGGAATTGGAGCGTTCGATGCGTCTAAAGCAGGCTCCGATACAACCTGCAGCACTCGCAAAGGAATTAGCCGAAGTTAAAAACAAGTTGATGCCGTTTCAACCGCAGAAATCGAACCGATCGACAACTCAAAAACAGTCTCCGCTCCAGCCGCGATTAGCCGCAGATACACACCAATTGGTGCCGATTCAGACGCAGGAATCGGGGAGTTCGGCTCTTCAAAAACAAGCTCCGCTACAGTCTGAAGCACCCGCGAAGAGATTTGCTTAAGATAAAAACAATTTGGTACTAATGCCGAAATCGTATCTTTTGGCTCGTGAGCCAGAAGATGCACCACTATGACGCCATCGCCATTGTTACTTCAATCTCATCACTAGTTTCAGAAAGTAATTTCTCGATCATTACTAAAATGGTTCTAGTGTTATACTTTGGGTTACTTACATAAAATATACATTCAAAATAAAATATAAATCTCAATAAATAGATTTTGGGATGTACGCCTTTTTTTGTGCGTCGATTTGACGCTGGCAAATTCAAAAGATGCTGATTAGCTGGTGGCTTAACTAAGTTTCTACTCAAAGAGTTCATTTCCAAAAATTTCGAGAACTACTACACGTAGCCAAAAAGTCTTCAGATAAAAATTGTTTCTCCCTTAATGCTCTACAAATTTATTTCCTACATATTTTTTGTACGGGCGAAGATGAGGCTCAAAAATGGGGTCTGAAAGTCGCTCGCTTTAAAAATGTCGTTTTTTGGTGTTTTTGGTGAAATGCGTCACTTTCGGGTCCTTTTCTAGCCTTACCTTTGTGCCCACAGAAAAATATGTAGAAATCAAAGTTGCGAGGAATTAAGTGAGAAACACTTTTTATCTAAAAACTTTTTTTCTACGCGCAATACATCTCGAGATTTTTACGAAAAGTCCACTTTCGCGGGACTACAATTTACAAAAACTAACAAAGTTGGCGAAGCGGGAAACAACAGCAGTTTTCTCACTTTAATATCGCGCTACAAAAAAACATTGTTAAAAAGGAAGAAATTAACAAGGAGAAATAACGAAACATAATAAAATTTTATTGCAGGTGAATAAATTTAAATTTTACTATCAACAGCTGATAAAATTCATTATTTTTGTCTATTGTAAGTATATTGTTGTCAGTTGTCAAGATTTATGAGGTAAGGTCGGCTAGGTTGGTACCTAATACTTTTCCATAAAAAACAAAAAAAAATTTAAACGATTGTTTTTATGGATACATAAAGCTAGAATAATATTCCATCAACAAATAACAAACCAAATGAAGCATTAGTTCCTAGTTAGTTGCTGCATTTCTTACGCTTTTTTCAATTTTCTTATCAGTTATCCAGATCACTGCATTACTAATTTTTTGAGGAAACGAAATTTATTGAAACAACTTAAAGCATGATTACTTAAATTCCAATAAAGTGCACCCTGTTTAATAGAGGGTGGATATTTTACAATATTTTCTCAACTTCAACTCTGGACTCTCGAGTCGACTCGAGAATTTTATAGGCTCAGAGCCAACTATATCTGTATTGCTGATCAAACAGAAACTTCTCATCCAAAAGTACCAACATTTCGTAATAAAAATTTTAAATTGATAAAAAATTTTTGACCTCTGTAAATATTTGTAAATATTTTACACTTTGCCTCTAAAAAAGTTTTTCTATTATCATCATCATCGAAACTTTCAAACAAAAGTAATACTAAAATGGAGAATGGAGCTAAAAGTCAAACACAAAATACATACTTAGGTAAACTTTTTTTAAAATATATTAATAATTTATTCAAAAGTGTCACCAATACACAACCAAACATTTTGAGCAAATTTATTCAATTGTTAATTAACGTTCGCTATATTTACACTTTTTTTTTAATTTCTAAAAATACATTCATTTTTTTTCTTATAAATTTATTTACAAATAAAAAATAATAGTTTGTTAAATAATTAAGGAACATTTTATAATTTAACAAAAACAAACAATAAGTACAAAGAGGGAGGAGAGTACAAAGATTTGTACAAACGTAAAATACTCTAATTAAAATACAAAAATTATATTTGATGCGTTGAAAACAAATGGCAGTGCTTGCTTCGTTGATTGTTTAAAAAAATCGATAGTTTTCTTGTATTTCGTAGGTTGTACAGAGCGGGGAAAATTCGATGGTTTTTATGGAGAACTAGAAGAGGTAACAAAAAGGAAAAATGCATGGCGCGTCCTCGTTCTCTTTTTTTGAGAGGAACTCAATGTCAAAAAGCGGAATTTGCGATCTTCTTTTGCTTTGGAGCTACATAAAAGCAAAAGTTCGGTTTTTCAATTTTTCGGTAAATAAAAGTTCATATATCAAGTTACAGAAAAAAATATTAGCACGTTATTCAGGCATCTTTTTAAGGGTAATGAACTCAAAGGAATTGTTTTTGTTTGTATTTTACGTCCGCATCAACTACTGTGGTTATTAGCAGACGGGACCTACACCTTTAGGCGGGTTCCGAACCACCAGAACTGGGTATTTGACACATAGAAACACTCTAGTGGTGTCAGCCGGCTTTGAACCTACGACCTTTACATCCGCATGCGACGATGTTAGCCTCTAGACTACCCCGGTCCTCAGAAGGGATTTTTAATATCTTCGTTAGTTTCCGGTTTATAACACAAAGTTGTGTTTTTTTAAATAGCAACTATAGTTGGTTGTTACATATTTAAATAGCGTTTTTCATCCTCTTTTTAATGATATGTAACATGCAGGGTCAATTATTTAAGTTTCATCCAATTTTATTAAAAAACTAAAAAAAACATAAATGAAATACCTACAAAAAAAAATAAAAAAATAATAAATATACAATATTATATATCATTGAAAAGAGGATGAAAAACGCTATTCAAATATGTCACATTCAACTATGGTTCCTATTTAAAAAAACACAACTTTGTCTTATAAAGCGGAAATTAACGAAGATATTAAAACTTCTTTCGATTCATTTTATTGCACTTAAAAAAGTGGCTGAAGAACAACCAAAATATCAACATTTATTTAGCGAAAAATTTTAAACCGAACTTTTGCTTAGAGCTCTGAAACAAAAGAAGATCGCGAATTCCGCTCTTCGCCATTGGACTCAAACAAAGAACGCGAATGCGCCGTCCTTTTTTCCACATCTCTTAATAATAGTTATCAATTTCTTCATAAAAACCATCAAATTGTGCCCATACATGCGTGTCCGAAAAGTAATGCTTTTAAATTCACTAGTCAAAAATTGACAAAAAAACATCTTTTGTTTTAGGACATTAACAAGTCATGGGTGATGACGTCATCAAATAAATTTCGATGACGTCACAATCATTGAAAATATGTCCAAAAACAAAAGTGGACTAAGAAAAAGTGGTAATTGGCGTACATTTATTTACGGGCCCGCCGTTGTTTCTACAACTTTTCTACACAAAAATTTCCACATTATTTCTCGAACACACTGTACACAATAACTAAGTAACATTTGTAAAACATACACAAGGTATCGTAAAATGCAGACAAGATTTAGTTCTGAGTAAAATACATATCGGGTCCATACCAAAAAAATATACAGAGTGAGCAGTTGTTTATGGTAGGAGGTATTCAGTTCATGTTTCGCCTTACGACGGCTAACCCACGTTTTATTTGCATAAAATAAAATCTGGATCTGGATTATTAAGGAGGGGGAGCAAGCTCCCTGCACTTAGGCCACTTAATCGGGCCCGTTGTACTACCTCCAAGCAGCCTCCCAGTGCCCATCAGATCTCGAGCCATCCCACATGTAGGATGAAGTCCAGATGTCTGTATATTTTGGTATAGTTTTTCAAAGTATTTTCTAATAGAAACGACTTTGATTGTTGATTTCTACAAAATATTGAAGAACTACAACATAACCCTACATCCGACATTTTACAACCGAAAGTGCGATTAAAAAAATTATCCTTAAAACTAAGTACTTTTACTTTATAATCGGCTCACGACAAATAAGGAAAAAGGTCACACCTAAAGAAACGTATAAAATATCAACATAAAATATTAGTTGTAAAGTTTCGATTATTAATTTAAAAAAATAAAAAAAATGAAAGAACTCAAATATACGGTCATTAAATAATATATCCACAAATATAAATTGTGAAAATAAATTTTTTTTATGGGGATGGGAATTTAACAATTTAACGACTTAAAAATTTAATAGCGAGATGCTACTTTGCATTTATTTTCGCTTTATATTATGACCAAACGGACAATTTAAATAAATAGTACCACCATACGAAATTCTCTAATAATACAAACTCTCGATGAACTTTGGAAGAACTTTTTCGTCTGTGTGACCCGTCGCACACACACGTATTAATTGCACCTATTTTTACTTTATCACAATCGCACGAATTATTTCAATAAATTAAATGCTTATAAATTACACAAATAATATTATAAAACAACTGTTAAAAACGTCCATCTCATGATGCTCCTCCAGAGTCCGATGTGTTTCCCGTTACGTTACTAGGATCAGGCGAACTCGACGAATTTCTGTGACAATGAGTGCAGTGTAAGCAGATGCTGCACGAACCTAATTTTTTGGCTAATATCGAGCGAAGTTTTAACGCCGGCCCTAATTTCATGTTCATTTTTGTCGTTAAATGTTCTTCTGTGAGTAAAGGGAGGCCCGAACCGTCAATTTGTTGTTCTCGAAAATTCTGAAACGAAATAGAAATGTTAATTATGTACCGATAAGTCGATATAAAATAAAAAATGAAAAAAATTTTTCGAGTTGTAAAAATTTGGATTTTTGATAATAAATTAAGCCAAACAAATGTGCCAATAGCGTCCAAACCACTAGATTTAACTATGGCTTGTAACATATCAGACGAAAGGTAATTAAGTGCAGAATTTTAAAATGTTAAAATATACAGAGTGTTGTATGCAAGATAAGAAAGATATGAGCCATTTTCTGAATTTTCCAAAAATATAATCTAAATCTTGCGCCTAAAAAATAAAGCTCTTGCATATTACTATACCAATTAGAAGCTTAATTACGTAATTAGCTAAATATAAAAATATACAGGGTGTTCTATTAAAAATAAAAACGTTATTCACCTTTTTTTATCTTTCAAAAGTTCAAAAGTCTCGAATACAGGAAAAATTATAAACTAGTATATTTTACAACAAGAGATGCAACACCAATTTTTTTTGGAAATGAAAATTTAATTCACGAGCCGCGGAGCGGCGAGTTAGACAATCTCGAGAACCCAAAAACGGATATTATCGCGAGCCGTAATAGTATATTATTCAACAAGCGAGTAATGATTACTCACTAGAATGAATTGCGGAATGAGCCAAGGGCGAATGTCGTAATCGTACCCGACAAGTTGAATACTATGCTTTATCCGCAACCGTAAGTATTAAAAATTGTGTTTAAAATGATTGGCATTTATCAATGTGAACTAAAATATTTTAAGTTGGTAGTACTGAATTTTTAATTTGACAGTTAGTTGGCTGTCAACTGGCGTAAAAGTAAGTTATTAATTCTGACAGTTTATAGCACACATTACTTGTCAAAAATGTCATATGTAATAAATATACTGTTTAACGGTTGCGGATACAATAATTAGTTGACCATAATCAACCTCGTCTGACTTCTGTCATTTTGTGCCATCTATTAACATCCGCTTATAACGTTACTTTTGCTTTCTAGAGAGAAAAAAACTCTATTTTTCTACAGAACAGATGGTGTCAAAATGCGTAACTTTCACATTTTATCATGGCAGTAGAAAAAATTCAAAACTTTTTATGAACAAAAACTTTACCACTGTGAGTGTACAGTTGCCTATCTGTTAGGCGTAAAACATAGAAATATCTTCACGATTAATTTTAAATGTAATAAAACTGATTGAAAGCATCACAGATGCTTCAGCTTTCCTCAAAGAGCCTTAAAGTCGATACAAATCGTCTCATTGTTCCAAATCGAGCGCATGATCACCGTTAAAAAGATAATTAGGATTAATGCGCTTCCATAACCCCAATTGGGTCCCAGCCCGTAGCAATTTTCACAATTTTGGGTATTGGAAAGAATTTTGGTTTCAAGAAAGTCTTTTAAATTTATTAAAAATACAGGGCGTTAAGATATCACGTTTCGAAACGCGGAACTTATCGGGACTACTCCGTTAGTTTAACGACTTTCAGAAGCACAGGTGTAGTGAAGTGTTCAATTCTGGTTAATAAGTTAAAACTTGCGCTAACTAGAGCAACGAAGTTTATCGATAAAAATTTGAATAAATTGGACGTGTGGTTTTAATAATCACCATAATAGTTGATAGCATTGATAAATACTTTGTATATTATGGCGAAGCCATAAATTTGAGCAAATTGATAGATTAATTGAAAACAACTAACACTAAAAGTCGAATGGTTTAATTTAAAAATAAATCAAATGTGTGCATATTTTAGTAAATTTATTGATTTTATGCAATAAAAAAAGTTATAGCAAATATTTGCTTTCTGATGGCACCCACTGTTATGCTAATCTCCGCACATTAATTTTATTTTCGTAATAACAACCCATTATAACGCGTTTACTTGTTCGTACGTGTAAAAAAATAATTGAAACAATACGTAAAGTTATGTTAAAAAACCACAACATAATTACTCTAATCCGATAGCGATCTAAATTAGTTTAGAATAAACAGTAAAATATAAAGTAGCTCACGCTTTTGTGAAGAAAGGTGGCACGAGCCGCTAATGATTCGCGTGTCGAACTTTTACACGCAGATCCTTCAACCGAACACGCCACTGCACCCGGATTTTGTAATTTTTTTTAAACTTCAAAACCGAATACCCACACACATAGACATCGTATAAAATATTTTTTTCCAAAAATTTCTCGATTAATAAAAAAAATGACGATAACTTTTCACGTGTGTTTTTCTAAAAGACTCCCCGCTAATTTTTAAATTACTACATAACATTTCTAGGACCATCATATTATAATCGTAAAAAGTTGTCAAAATGCATCAGTTTTATAAAAAAAAATTAATTTATTGGAGTAATAAAAATATGGATATTTTAATATCTTAAAATCGTTTTCTCACGGCCTACGTATATATTGCATACGATATTTTGATCTTATTTTATAAGAGCACGCTGTTATAATTTACCAGAGGTGGACTCGAGGATGTTTCGCATCTAAGTATCTGATTATCGCTTCTCGTGCAAGAGGCTAAGACTTTTAAGTACGGGAGGCAGCGAGCACTTTTACTAGAAGATTTAACAAGTTTTCACGATGCAGGCCGAAAGAACATTACAAATGAGTAATAAAACCGACCGTCTGCCACTCCAAAGTGTCTCGAGACGAGTGGGTTTTTGCTTTTTTCAGTTTTTCGCTTATAGCTCGAAAATACAATTGATGAGGAAAGTTTTTCTATAAGGATATCAAACCACATCAAAGATCCTACAATTTATGTCTCTTAGGTAATGGCCCTTGGGCGACTAGTTTAGGTGTTAAAGTGCCATCAAAATCGGCCAAAAACTGCTTTAGCTCAAAAAATACGAACTTTATGAGGAAAGTTCTTCTATAAGAATATAAACTGCATTGAATATCCTACAATTTATATTTGTTAGGTTTTTTCTCAAAAAAATGGTTCAGGCGTTAGAGCGCGATCAAGTTTGACAGAAATTTTAAAATCGGCCAAAAAACTGCTTTAGCGGTTATAACTCAAAAACCTCGCACTTTTTGAGAAAAGTTCTTCTATAAGGATATAAACTACAATAAATATCCTACAATTTATGTCTTTTGGGGTTTTTCATCAGGCAAATGTTTTAGGCGCTAGAGCGCGTTCAAGTTTGACAAAAATTCCAAAATTGGCCAACAAACTACTTTAACGCTTATAACTCAAAAACTACGCACTTTACGAAGAAAGTTCTTCTACAAAATATATAAACTACATTAAATTTCCTACAATTTATATATCTTAGGTTTTTTTGTCAGGCAAATGGTTCAGGACTTGAACGCATTAAAGTTTGACAAAATTTCCAAAATCGGTCAATAAACTGCTTTAGCGCTTATAACTCAAAAACTATGCACTTTACGAGGAAAGTTCTTCTATAAAAATATAAACTACATTAAATTTTCTACAATTTATATATCTTAGGTTTTATTCCGCAGGCAAATGATTCAGGTGCTAGAACGCATTGAAGTTTGACAAAATTTCCAAAATCGGCCAATAAACTGCTTTAGCGCTTATAACTCGAAAAATACGAACTTTATGAGGAAAGTTCTTCTATAAGAATATAAACTGCATTGAATATCCTACAATTTATATTTGTTAGGTTTTTTCTCAGAAAAATGGTTCAGGCGTTAGAACGCGATCAAGTTTGACAAAAATTCCAAAATCGGCCAACAAACTACTTTAACGCTTATAACTCAAAAACTACGCACTTTACGAAGAAAGTTCTTCTACAAAATATATAAACTACATTAAATTTCCTACAATTTATATATCTTAGGTTTTTTCCGCAAGCAAATGGTTCAGGTGTTAGAACGCATTAAAGTTTGACAAAATTTCCAAAATCGGCCAATAAACTGCTTTAGCGCTTATAATCAAAAACTACGCACTTTACGAAGAAAGTTCTTCTATAAGAATATAAAATACATTAAATTTCCTACAATTTATATATCTTAGGTTTTTTTCCGCAGGCAAATGGTTCAGGTGCTAGAACGCATTGAAGTTTGACAAAATTTCCAAAATCGGCCAATAAACTGCTATAGCGCTTATAACTCGAAAACTATGCACTTTACGAGGGAAGTTCTTCTATAAGAATATAAACTACATTAAATCTTCGACAATTTATATATCTTAGGTTTTTTTTCGCAGGCAAATGGTTCAGGTGCTAGAACGCATTAAAGTTTGACAAAATTTCCAAAATCGGCCAATAAACTGATTTAGCGCTTATAATTCAAAAACTAGGCACTTTACGTGGAAAGTTCTTCTATAAGAATATAAACTACATTAAATATCCTACAATTTATATCTCGTATTTTTTTTCTCCGACAAACAGTTGAAGCGCTAGAGCGCGTTATAATATTACAAAAATTCCAAAACTAGCAAAAAAGTTATTTTATCGCTTATAACTCTAGGCTAACGCTTATAAAGAAAAGCGTTCCTAAACCAAATTAAAGCCAATTTCCTACAAATTATGACATATCGGCCCTCAACAGGTAAATAGATAAACTAGCAGCTAGATGGGACTGAGACAGACTGGGAGACAGGAACACAGCCGGGCATCCGGGCAACCTGTCATCGCCATCCAGCAAGCCATGACCAGTCATGAGACCAAAGCATTTTCATGAAACGTTATAATTTCGTGATAGTGGGTCAGAGAATAAATAAACTTAACATTATACACCGAATACTAAAAAATGAAGTAAATTAACGTGTCTTGAACCAGATGTAAGTAATCTGACCTCTACGACCTTTCTCTGCCTTTTGTACCAGAGAGAATACGGAATAACTAGTCCACCTCTGCATATTAATAGCTTTTTTATATAAAAAACCAAATTAAAAACCATCCTACTAATATTCTCGTATAATAATCTCACGAGGATATCTTAGTTTAATTAAATAATAAATTGTTTTAGTATGCGCAAGTGACATAATTACTTAGTGCAGTCGTGAACCGGACGCACGTAAATCCCACCAAATGAGATAATCATCACTTAAGAGTTCAAGAGTAAACATTTATTGAACTTCGCATCATTAAATAAACTTACAACAATTTGGTGCTGCAAAAGTTTAAAATTAGAGTGCTAAAAGTGGACCTCTTCCCCCCTCCCTTCAAGTTGATTTGGTCGAAAAACAAAGCTGTGACCGTAACAGGACTCTTTCGCTCAAGTGGTGAAAAGCCCTCGAAATAGCGAACGTATAGGTTCTGTCCGATTTTAAAAATGTAAAATATATACGGGGTGGTCTATTTAAAGCAAACATTTATTTAAAACAATTTTTCTCATCATGAAGAATAAATTAACGAAAAAGTAAAACTTTTCCCACTGTAGAGCGATTGGCGAAAATTAAATGAACATCTGCCATTACCCATTACCCATTACCTACAGTTTTTTTATCCAATTCAATAACATACTGCTGGTAGCAAAAGGTTTTTTGCCCGTATAATAGAGGTCAGCTGTGGTTGTGGTAGTAGAAAGAATAACGACTAACAACAGTGTCGATATTAAGACATTGTGTAGCAAAAGAAAATTAAAAAGTGGTCTGGAAGTGCAAAAGACTTTTTAACGCCGTAAGTAATAACCACACAGAGAGGTGTATAATATGTATAACAAATGTTGCATGACAAACGAGAAAACGCTCCCTAAAATTCTTTCTTTCGCTCATTATTGTAAAAAGCAAGAAGAACTTGTCATCGACTCTTCGCGAAAACGCTTAAAAAGCGCCCATAAAATGATTTATACTCGTAGTTTACTGTTGGTAACATTAAAATCGTATAACTCACGTATTAGGTAGGTACCTACTACCTAATAAAAAGTACAAAACAAATTGACTTCTTATAGGTAAGTCGAAATTAATTCGTGACCGTCCTCGTCACAAATAAAAAAAACGACAAAAACGCGAGTTCATTTTTAATGCCCTTCACGTTTTGACCCATCGATCGCATTAAAAAGAGAAACAAAAAAGGTGAAACCCCCCGAGGGTTCAAGATCGAGCTCACGCACTTCTAAGGGAGCGGCTGACAGCAGCTAGAAGGCTTCACTTATTTAAAAGAAAAGGGGGGTACAGGGGGACAGGGCGCGGCTGTGACCCGCAGCCACGCGGCCGCGCCCCACACACTCGCGAGGTCAGTCGCCGGCTGAACCAGATCAGATCGGCTAAATAACCTGTCCTGTCTTGTATTGACCACCGGTGGATGGAATTATACATTAAAGTATTTACTTATTATCTTAAATTGCTACCGCGCGAGCATACGGTGGCAATTGAGGAAAAAGAACGGCTATTAATTTATAATAATTACTATCGGAAACCATTAGTTGGGGCTTATATAATTTATTTACTCAAATCGTATACAAGAGCGAGATTCTCCCGAGCTCTCAAGTTTCAAAGAGAAGTAATTTGAAATATATTGCTACAATCGAGAGCACTATAAATTGAATTGGAAACTTGGGCTTTCGGTCGAGAGACTAAAAACCTCTTTCAGCTTCTCGTTTTATTTCTCATGGATTAAAAGCGGCACAACTGACATTTTAATTAGTCAAAATGTATACAAAAACCATTAAACATTAATAACGAGGCATAAAATAAAAATAAACGGCTTTAAAATGGACGAAATACAAAATTTAGCGGGAGACTTCAATGAGCGGGTAGACGACGAACCCAATTCATTTATGTTAATTTGCGCACTATTTAAAGAAAATGTCTTTTTATAGGTTATTGTTTGACGCTTTTCTCAAAAATAAAAAGTGGCAAATGTGTAGAACTGTCAAAAAATGAAAACCTAATTTCGATTGTGTCGATTACTCTCGGAGAAGAGCGTCCAGTCACGAAAGAGAATTTAGTTATTGATCAAAATATTTAATTTGTCATTAAATATCTGCCGCACCGGCTGTTAGAGAACTAAACTTACTAGGAGACGTCAATGATCGAGTAAGCGACGAAATTTTTCTTATTAAATTTATTTCACATTGATTTTGCGTACAAAAACTCTAAAATTTTTTGCAAAACGTTGATAATAAAACTTAACGAAATTACAGATGAGGTCGAATGTAAGATTCGTATCCCAATTAATTCCTAAACGGCTGAAATTAACAATTAATGCCCAGGAAATAAGTTCCCGCGCATAAAATCGAATCTTTGTCGGCGATTTGAACGTTCGCTCACGCGACGAACGCCGTATTAAACGTATAATTTCAATTCCCTTATTCCTTATTACCGAACACCATCCCAATAAGCAATAAGACATAAAAAGTCGCGGTAGTTAGCAGCTATCGGCAGCCGTATATTTATAAAATAGGACTGGCGTCCGGTTTAAACATAATGAACAACCTTTGCCAATATTTGTTATCTTTATCTCTCTCCTTCAATCCGCTCGGAAAAGTCGATTAAAAAAAGAATTACAAATGTCATAGTGTAAGAGTTATGCTACGTTACGTATACGTATGTAGAAACGGGAGGTTGTCAAAGTACTTTTAATTAAGAAGCTGTAGGCTGAGCAAGGAGCAAGCAAACGAATGCCGGAAATTAGTTGAGTAATGTTTAGTTACGGATTTATTATAATGCACTTAATATTATTTACGGTCGGTGTAATTTTATGAAAAAAATCTTTTAATACGTCTACTTCGGCTACTATTATTAGTTCGAGCAAAACGCCATCTTCTGGTAGTAGGCTTTGCGTGGGTAGTTAAAATGTTAACTAATTTTGTTTTAAGAGTTCCACGTCCACGCGGCGCACGAGGGAAACCAAATGGAAACGCCTTTGTTGGACGGACACGTCCACGTGAACGCGCACCCCAAGAAATCTAAGAGCAGTTCGGAACCTATACCTATACATCTATACAACCTTTCAAAGACCACCAGAGCTTGTGGGAACTCTTAAACCCTTTGAGAACTTTCAAGGGTTCTGAAACTGTAAATTCATTATTTAAAGCTTCCAAGGCACATTCTAAAGCTTTCTAAAACCTACAATGCGTCTTTCAAACTCTCAAGAACTCGAACAACCCCTCAGAGACCGATAACCCTTTGAGAACGTTCTAATACAGCCTCTGAGAGCTTTCAAGAAGTATCTATAACTCTAGAGGTAGGTATATTCAGTTCTGTGTAAGCTGAAAAACATCACTAAATAAATAATTTCAACTTTTTAAAGTTATAACCTTTCGCAGTTGTAACTTCTACAAACGTTCTGGACCCTTTGAAAAAGTTATGAACCAGTTGAGAACTTTCAAGAAGCTTCTAGAACTCCAGATTCATGTATTCTTGTTTCACGTATTCAGTGCTGGTGTAAGCTAACAATTTATAGAACTTTCAAGATATTTTTGGAAGTCTCTACAACTTTCGAGGTACTCTTGAGAACTTTATATAACTCTCTAAAACGTTAAATAAGCCTTTAGAACTTTCTAGAACTATTACAACCTTTTAGAGAGAGCAAAACCTCTAAGAAGGTTCTAAACCCTTTGAAAAGATTATGAATATTTTAAGAACTAAACGCTAATAAGCCCTTAAAACTTTCTAGAACTATTACAACCTTTCAGAGAGAGCAAAACCTCTAAGAAGGTTCAAAACCTTTTGAAAAGGTTATGAATCTTTTAAGAACTAACGCTAATAAGCCCTTAAAACTTTCTAGAACTATTACAACCTTTCAGAGAGAGCAAAACCTCTAAGAAGGTTCAAAACCTTTTGAAAAGGTTATGAATTTTTTAAGAACTTTTAGGAAGTCTCTAGAATTATAACTCCTATAAACTTCTGGTAACTCCAGAACTTTAAATAACTCCCTAAAACCTCAAATAAGCCTCTAGAACTCTTTCTAAAACTCTACAACCATTCAGAGATCGCTACAACCTCTAATAACGTTCTGTCCGTGTATTCGTATTTTCTGTATTCAGTGTTATGCAAACTAAAAAACTTAAAGAACTTTTAGGACATTTTAATTACTTCCTACAACTTTCAAAAAACATCTGGTAGCTTCAGAACTTTCTATAACTCTCTCAAACCTTGAATATGCCTTTAGAACATTCTGAAACTCTTACAATCATTCAGATACCTCTAAAACCTCTAATAATGTTCTAAACTTTTTTTAGAACTTTCAGGAAGTCTCTAGAGCTGCAGCTGCATGTATGCGTATTTTACGTAATCAGTGTTGTGTAAACTAAAAAATTTATAGAACTTTCAAGACATTTTTACAAGTTCCTACAACTTTCAAAAAACTTCTGGTAGCTTCAGAACTTTCTATAACTTTCTCAAACTTTGAATAGGCCTCTAGAACTTTCTGAAACTCTTACAACCATTCAGAAACCCCTAAAATCTATAATAACGTTCTGAACCTTTTGTAAACGTTCTAAATTCTTTTAGAACTTTCAGGAAGTCTCTAGAACCCTAGGTTCATGCATTCATATTTCACGTATTCAGTGTTGTGTAAGCTAAAAAACGTATAAAACTTTCAAGACATTTTTAGAACTCTCAACAACTTTCAAAATATTTCTGGTACTTTCTATAACTGTCTAAAACCATGAGCAAACCTCTAGAACTTTCTGAATCTATTACAACCATTCAGATACCGCTAAAACCTCTAGTAACGTTCTGAACCCTTTGACAACGTTCTGAACCCTTTTAGAACTTTCAGCAAGTCTCTAGAACCTCAGGTTTATGTGTTCATATTTCACGTATTCAGTGTTGTGTAAGCTAAAAAACTTATAGAACTTTCTAACCATTTTTAAAACTCTCAACAACTTTCAAGAAACTTCTGGTACTTTCTATAACTGCCTAAAACGTTAAACAAACGTCTAGAACTTTCTGAATCTATTACAACCATTCAGATACCGCTAAAACCTCTAATAAGTTTCAGAACCCTTTTAAAAAGATCTAGTATCTAGAATTCCAGATTTATGTAATCATATTTCACGTATGCGGTACTGTGTAAACAAAAAAACTTCTAGAACTTTCAAGACATTTTTAGAACTATCTACAAATTTCAAGAAACTTCTGGTAGCTTCAGAACTTTCTATAACTCTCTAAACCCTAAAAGAAGCATCTAGAACGTTCTGGAACTCTTTCAACCTTTTAAACTTTTAAACTCTTTGAGAACTTTCCAGAAGTCTCTAAAACTTTCCAGTAACCTAAGAACTATACGACAGAAATAAACCTTCCAGGTTAGTTGAAGCAGTACACGATGGTCTACACGGCCAAGCTATTTGTTCTAAATTTGTCCACATTGACAAGTTACTGTAGCTATTGGGATCGGTTCTTTAGGACCTTATAATATTTGTAGAATATTTCGCAAACAGATTTGCGTCGGAGTTGAGATTTGAGATACGCGATGCCGGTGCTCGGTGCACAGTTTAAAGAAAACGCCATAAATCACCGTGACACAGTACAACCATTTGAAGTTATACTACCAGTAATAATATTAACACAAAGAAGGCGTTATAAAGTTGTATAATTCGTAGCATATCTTCATTCTAAACATTCCTAATTGTTGCCACAGCTATAAAATAAAATGTAAAATAACACATTTACACGAAGTCAGTTAGTCTTTTAACAGTAATTCACAGTCTATCATCGCCGTGGGTGATCAAAAGAAAAGAAGACATATTTAAAAACATTACATTATTATAAAATGATGGTTATTTAAGCCATTAGAATGTTTCGCAAGGTAACCAGTTAATTTCGACTAATTTAATTGTACATACAGGGTGGTCCGCACGGTTCGCACAGCTAAGGTTTTAAAACAGATTTCATGAAGAAGTGTGGGAGGCGTCAAAATTGATAAAATTGCATTTCTGAGCCGGCAAGTCACAACTAACAGTGTGTCCCTTCCTCCCTTCTGTTATTATTACTCATAGATGGCGCTAGCTATACATATACGTTGCGTTAGATCGATTGCGCCATAACTTTTTAACCGGTAACTTCATTGCTGTTTTGGTTAGAAATTCAGATGCGGACATGTTTTTTTAACAAAAAAGGTCTACTAGTTCATAGTCGCTAAAAGCGCCATTTTATACAGGGCGTATACGAGTATAACTCTGGTAGATATACTCACAGGTTAATTTGCGTTTTTCTCGAAAACGGTCAGTTTTAGCGCCTCTCAACAAGTATGCCTTCTTGTTTTAAAAAGCACGTCTGTACCATAATTTCCAACAAAAATAGTACTACTGAAGTCGGCAAAGAAGGTATGGCACGATTTATCGGTTCTAAGGGACGTAACTAGCGCCATCTAAGAGCAGTTGAAACGGAAGCAACGCTTTGTAATTTCCCGTCATCAAAAACTGTATTTTTAAGGACCACCCCGTATACGGCGTCTTCGACTTTAAAAATCACGACGTTTAGAATTTATTTATTCGATGGGAACTAATTTCGTATTCACGATATAAAAAAAGATTTAAATTGTTTCGTTAAAAGGCCATTTGTATAATTTAGTTGACGCTTTTATTTTAAATAATTAATTGACGATTTGGTTGGGGATTTGAGTAAAATTTTGAAAAAGTCAGTTTTTCGAAAAAAACTCGAAATTCTAACACGTATGCTCTGAAAACCTCTTCATGACAAGGTTCGATGTGCACGGTTTGTAATTTTACCGATGTACGTGATTTCTATCGAGTTAAAAATACTTGACAAAGTCAAAATAATTCTTCTGCACGTAACATTCCGATTAAAATTGATTAGTATCAAATTATAACGGTTAATTTTTTTAATAATCGCTTCTGAAGTTGTTCCGATAGTATCTTACGGATAGGTAGTTTGTAACGATGTGGATTTTTTATACAGCTCAGAGTGATAAGAATCCCAAGATTCTAGCTTTGAGCTTGTCCCAAATCCGCATCCGTTTTGGTTGTCAACTCCCTACCCTTAAACCACGACCCAATATTTCTCCCTTATTCATTTTCCTTGTTGTTAATTATTAACAAAAATCAACAATTGTTAAATTAGACCGACACCTGAACATTATCTAGTGTGTATTCAATGAATACGCGCGAGGTCAAGCATTTTAACGTCCGATCTTTATATATAAAATTTAACAATTTCAAAACTTTAAATTAGCTTTGTCTAAAAATTAAATTTTCCATTTTTCCCCCCATTTCTTTTGCTCCCCTAATCTTCTGTTTACGTTCCCTGCTGGTCCATAATTAATTTTATTAATTACTGGCCCTGATTATAATTTTTCTTTCTGTTGCATCCCCAAATTTTCCCCGATTACGACGGGACAAACACCCTTCAAATGCCCTTTTAACCGCGCATTTTTCCTGTTATCATTTTTTCCCCGAATGCCATTAGTTGAATTTTTAGAAGTATAATTAGCTAGTGGATGATAGCCCGTCCGCCACTATTATCCCCATTCTCTCAATCACAGCTAGCGCTGTGATTGGCTGTTTCCCAAGAAGGGGAAAAGTTAATAAATAACCGTGCGACCAAAAGGTCGAGGCAGTTCCTAGCAGTTCGACGGCAGTCCCTGGCAGTCTTGGTGTTTTGACAGTCGTCTCCGTGTAGTCGCGGTGTAGTCCCCTATCAGTCGTTACGTGTTAACTGTGTGAAGTCTTGTCTTGTCCGCGGTTCCAGTTTGACAACCAAATACCCCAGCTTCCGAGTGGTAGAAGTTCGTAGTGGTTCGCAAGAGCCACTGTGGAATTGTCCCTAGCCGCCGTATTCCCTTCCGTGTGGCTACTGTGCTGTGGTGGTCCGCAAGGGCCGTTGTAGTGCATAGCCGCACCTCCCCTCTTTCCCCTGTACGTAATTTAACGCTTTTTTTTTCCTTCCAGAATATTTTGGTTAATTAGTTAATTAATTAAATTTGATTTGTATTTAATACTAATATTTTGAATTCTCTTGATTTATTACATTTTATTTATTTGGGTTTAAAATAAATATTTTAATTTGTGGTATGTGTGTCTTTTATTTCGACGCCGAACCTACCCCTCAACTGACTGAGCGACGCTAAAGGGAGCATAAGTGAGCTACTGATTTTCCCGCTTACAAATGGCGCCCAACGTGGGGCTATTTTTTTGATCACCCCTCACACCCCTTAGACTTTCGCCCAATTTTTCCCAACTTCGCACAAGTTTGTTTTATCCCACGTTTCGGTCTTACAACTGGCGTCTTCCTTTTCATCGGCTTCTACCCCTTTGCCTCCCCAAAAATTTTGGACAAATTTTGGTCCACTTTTCCCACGTCAAAATTTTTTTTTCTTCGAAATTTTTTTTTCTCACAATCATCCCTTGCCCCAAATTTTTGAGAAAACTTTTGCCTAACTTCAAAAAAAAAAAAAAAAAATTTTTTTTAAAACTCCCCTTCGTACAAATTTTGTTGTATAACCCGATTCGGGTTTGCAACTGGCGCCCAACGTTTATCTACCTTCACCCCCTGCCGTTTAACGTCATTTACTCTTGCCACCGTCCTCCCATATCTGAATACACACGTACCACCCCCCCTCCTCAATTGTTTTTCTTTCGTGACTTGATACCACCCTAACATAATAAACTCAAGTTCGTCGTCAACCCCCCATCGTCCCTATGCAGCCGTCTACTGTCCAACCCTCTTCAATTATGCAGCCGTTCATCCTCTCCCGTACCGCACAGGTGTGCGACCTGGTTTGCCAATGGGGTTTACTCTATTCAGAAACGGGAGACTGCAACTCTTTTCTAGAAGACCTGGAAGAGAGAGTCGATACCTATGGGCTCTCTTTCGACGATTTACTTCGTGTCCTCCCCGATCTATTAAAAGACGACGCCCTCCGGTGGTGGAGAAATCAACGAGGCACTCTCACCACCTGGAATGAGTTTAAAGCAGCCCTCCGACGACAATATGCCCCCGTGCTCGATCAGTACGAGCTCCGTCGAGAAATTTACTCCAGACGGCAACACCCCAACGAATCTTCCGCGCAGTATATTTATTCCCTCCGAGCGCTAATGCAACGCGCCAGTTTTCCTCCCGAAGAAGAGGTTGACCTGTTGTACGATGGACTTCTCATCGAGTATAAATACCACATCCGTCGCTTCGAGGTTCACAATGTCCACCAGTTACTGGAAGAAACCCGAGATTTTGAAAGGTTGCAGAGCGCAGAGGCCGCCCATGAGAGTGGTCCATGTTCCCCAGAGCCTCAACCGTCCCACAATAGTCCCTTGCTGCCTGCCTGCGTGGTTACTCCTTCCTGTAGCCGCCAGAGCTCCCACCCAACAGAACCAGTAAACGAGATGACGTCGCTACAACCCTCTTTTCCCATACCCGCCGAGAATAACGATTACCGCATCAAGGTCCAAATGACGGTAGGAACCTTGAAGATTCGTGCTCTCGTGGATACTGGCGCAGCAGAATCTTTTATACGTGTGGGACTTATCGAAGACATCGCCCGCGAAGTCCCAGTAGTCCACACCAGCTCCTCACGACGCAGTGTGCAACTTGCGGATGGTAGCTCAACTCCCTTACAAGATGCCTACACTTTTGAAGCCGAAGTCGGACCGGTTCCTATCAGGCACCGCTGGAACGCCCTCCCTGACTTAATCGAAGAAGCCGTGATAGGAGTGGATCTTCTAAGAACCAACGAAGCCGTGATCTCAATGGATTCTCACCGGCTTTCCCTGAGAGGTGTACTCATCCCTCTACACCCTATAGAGTTACCTTCGTCCCTGGGTATTCTCGCGTCCCCATTAAGCCCGCAAACCTCTACAGTAGACCCGACACAACTCTCCAACAACTTCCCAGACAACGAACCCACGGAAGCCGACCGTACTATTGTCCCTACGGATCGAGAAGAGCCAGTCGTTTGTCGGAAGCCAAAAACACCTCCCTCATCAAGACTCCACGATTCACCCAGACCTCTCAAAATACAATCCGTGAAGCCCCGACAACCCGCTAGGAAGAGGAAGAAACAAAGATGTCGTAGGTCTACGTTCCCCAAAGTGGATCCAACCACACTCCCCAGGCTGATGGATTTAAAAATTCCCAACCCCTTCATCAAGCCGAGAAGTCAACCCGTGCGGAAGATCAAGTCCAGCTCTGAAGTGAAAATATCCCCTTGCTTCCACCGTCCCAGAACGCTCGCAAATCCTAAGATGTCCCCCCTCGTACCGTCCAAAAGGATGCCACGGAAAGTTGTCCTTTTTCCACGTCAACTGCAACCATATTTCCCAACTCCGCCGCCATTGATGTCCTTGGTGGTGATGAAGCCTTCGTGGATACCATCCAGGATCCTTCCTAGGACGTCCAGCCTTCAAAAACCCAAGCCCAGGCGACGATCCAACCGGAACACCAAGCCCTCGTACCGGAGAAGGAAGGAAGAATGGATCACCCGACATCAGGAGCAGCTTCGGACAGGTGAGACCTGATAATATTCAGGCACCCCCAGTCATCTCCCCCTTCCCCCCGCGAAGAAGGAGGCTATGTAACGATGTGGATTTTTTATACAGCTCAGAGTGATAAGAATCCCAAGATTCTAGCTTTGAGCTTGTCCCAAATCCGCATCCGTTTTGGTTGTCAACTCCCTACCCTTAAACCACGACCCAATATTTCTCCCTTATTCATTTTCCTTGTTGTTAATTATTAACAAAAATCAACAATTGTTAAATTAGACCGACACCTGAACATTATCTAGTGTGTATTCAATGAATACGCGCGAGGTCAAGCATTTTAACGTCCGATCTTTATATATAAAATTTAACAATTTCAAAACTTTAAATTAGCTTTGTCTAAAAATTAAATTTTCCATTTTTCCCCCCATTTCTTTTGCTCCCCTAATCTTCTGTTTACGTTCCCTGCTGGTCCATAATTAATTTTATTAATTACTGGCCCTGATTATAATTTTTCTTTCTGTTGCATCCCCAAATTTTCCCCGATTACGACGGGACAAACACCCTTCAAATGCCCTTTTAACCGCGCATTTTTCCTGTTATCATTTTTTCCCCGAATGCCATTAGTTGAATTTTTAGAAGTATAATTAGCTAGTGGATGATAGCCCGTCCGCCACTATTATCCCCATTCTCTCAATCACAGCTAGCGCTGTGATTGGCTGTTTCCCAAGAAGGGGAAAAGTTAATAAATAACCGTGCGACCAAAAGGTCGAGGCAGTTCCTAGCAGTTCGACGGCAGTCCCTGGCAGTCTTGGTGTTTTGACAGTCGTCTCCGTGTAGTCGCGGTGTAGTCCCCTATCAGTCGTTACGTGTTAACTGTGTGAAGTCTTGTCTTGTCCGCGGTTCCAGTTTGACAACCAAATACCCCAGCTTCCGAGTGGTAGAAGTTCGTAGTGGTTCGCAAGAGCCACTGTGGAATTGTCCCTAGCCGCCGTATTCCCTTCCGTGTGGCTACTGTGCTGTGGTGGTCCGCAAGGGCCGTTGTAGTGCATAGCCGCACCTCCCCTCTTTCCCCTGTACGTAATTTAACGCTTTTTTTTTCCTTCCAGAATATTTTGGTTAATTAATTAATTAATTAAATTTGATTTGTATTTAATACTAATATTTTGAATTCTCTTGATTTATTACATTTTATTTATTTGGGTTTAAAATAAATATTTTAATTTGTGGTATGTGTGTCTTTTATTTCGACGCCGAACCTACCCCTCAACTGACTGAGCGACGCTAAAGGGAGCATAAGTGAGCTACTGATTTTCCCGCTTACAAGTTTGATACGGGTGAAAAGCCATCAATTTCGAAAACAATTGAACTTTTCTAAAAAGAGATGGCTAGAGACTCTACGAAAGCAAGCAACCCCTTGCAAGTCGTTCTAACCTCACTAATTATTTGTAATTTATCGAGCGTAACTGCCCTCAACCCCCCCCCCCCCCGACGGTCGATTAATTAGGAAAGCAGACGCAAAAAGAAGAAGAGAATAATTCCCTTCGATAAAATTACATTTACTTATGTAACAAATGTTTTACAAAAACCACAGGTGTTTTCTACCACCTACCATTTAAAGATGTCTTAAATAAGCCGTTTGAATGCAAACAAGTTTCTAATAATTTTTTTTCTTTTGATTTCCTTTACGCTAACTTGTAATTTATATCAAGATCTAGAATTTCTCATTTCATAAAAAAAATGTGGTGACCCTCAAAGGAAAGAATTTTCCTTTTTTTTAACAACGGATACCAGGATACCATTTCTGTTATAGCGTCGAGGAAAATATAAACTCGATTTATTTCAATTTTGGAAAAAATTCTCGTTTGCTAATTAAAATGGTTGAGTTGTTCTAATGAGTTTTCAGTTATGAGCACTAAAACTAAGAGTATTTTAACTTTTTTAGTGCAAATATAAGAAATGAAAGGTTGAAATCGTAATATAGGAAAAAGTTGAAAGTTAAATGGCTTTACTTGCTCTGAAAATGTATTTAACGGAACTATTAATAACCACAATAAACCTCATTAATCCGGATCTGATACTACTACATGATTATCGATAGAAAAGAAAAATTTTAAATGATCGGAATCTACTCAGCAGAACGTTCGTACGGAAAAAGAAAATAAAATCGACTATTCGACGTTTTTTGACCTTAAACTGAAAAGGAAGCGAGATACGGAAAAATTGCAAAGAACCTTTTTTATAGAGAAGAAAATTTTCCGCAAAAAAGTTCCCGGCGACCCTACTCTAACATTAGTAGTTTAGGCGTGACAGCCGTTCAAAAATGTGTAGGCAAAAATACTCGATTTTTGCGTAACATCTCCATATAATGTGTACTATTGATCGCAAAAATACGAAACTTGACCTAACCTATCCCAGTAGCATTAGAATGGGCTCGTCGATGACACTTTTGTGTACGTCGCCAAATTTTTGTTTTCTTAAAGTGAATAAATAGGTAAATTAGCTGTTTAGCTCCTTGTCGTAATTAATTATTTTATATAATTTCTTAAAAGTATTCATACAAGCCCCCACGTTTTTCAAATTTCTAAAGTGATGCCAAAATCTAATCCTTATCAGAAAAAAGATTTATCCACTTACTACTAAAAATAAATTTAAAATTGCCATAACTCATTCTGGGACATTTTAAAATAATTTTTTATCGCCTTTTGGAGGAATTAAACGCTATTAAACGTAAAAAATGTTTTAATTCAAAATTAACTTTTAATTGAGGTTGAATTGCCTTCAAATTTTTAATTTTTACAATTTGTCAAGAAGATAAGCCAAATGTTAACAACTAACAGTAAAAATGTTGAACAAGAAAGGATTTTGGTACTTTCACAAATTTTGTACAAATGTCTAAAAACAGCTGCAAAGTACTGCTATCAGTGTATGCTTCTCTGGCTAAAATAAAACACTTTATTATTCGTTTTTACCTCTTGAAGGAACAGTAAGCTTGCGGATGCTCCGGAGTTAAATTCCTTCTAAATGAACGCCCACATTAGGACTACGAAGTCGCAAGCGTCGCAGAGCACCTCCGTATCTTCTAAGGGCTCTATCGTAAAAAGTAGTAGCCCTAGAAAAATGTTTCATTTTACGGAATTTGTTCAGAATTGAATAATCTGCAAAAACCATTCAGGTCGTTTTTACGTAAAAGCTTAAACTAAGCGTCGGCATTAGGACTACGCAGTAGCGGGCGTCGCAGAGCACCTTCGTATCTTCTAAGGGCTCTATCGTAAAAAGTAGTAGCCCTAGAAAACTTTTTCACATGACAAAACTTGTTCAGAATTACATAAGCTACAAAAAACGTTCAGGTCGTTTTCGCGTAAAAGCTTAATCTGAGCGCAGACACTAAAGCTACGCAGTAGTGGGCGTCGCATAGCACCTTCTAACCTTTTAAGGGCATTATCGTGAAAAGTATTACCCTTACAGAAATTCTTTATATAATAGACCTTGTTCAGAATTTCATAAGCTACAAAAAACGTCCACAGGTCGTTTTCACGTAAAAGCTTAATCTGAGCCCCGACACTAAAGCTACGCAGTAGTGGGCGTCGCATAGCACCTTCTAACCTTCGAAGGGCATATCGTGAAAAGTATTACCCCTAAGGAAATTTTTTAAATAATAGAACTTGTTCAAAATTGCATAAGCTACAAAAAACCTTTAGGTCGTTTTCACGTAAAAGCTTAATCTGAGCCCCGACACTAAAGCTACGCAGTAGTGGGCGTCGCATAGCACCTTCTAACCTTCTAAAGGCATTATCGTGAAAAGTATTACCCCTACAGACATTTTTTATATAATAGAACTTGTTCAGAATTGCATAAGCTACAAAAAACGTTCAGGTCGTTTTCACGTAAAAGCTTAATCTGAGCGCCGACACTAGGGCTACGCAGTAGTGGGCGTCGCATAGCACCTTCTAACCTTCTAAGGGCATATCGTGAAAAGTATTACCCCTAAGGAAATTTTTTAAATAATAGAACTTGTTCAAAATTGCATAAACTACAAAAAACGTTCAGGTCGTTTTCACGTAAAAGCTTAATCTGAGCGCCGACACTAGGGCTACGCAGTAGTGGCCGTCTCATAGCACCTTCTAACCTTCTAAGGGCATTATCGTGAAAAGTATTAGTTCTAGCTAAAATTTACATACGACATAATTTGTTTAAAATAGAATAAGCTACAAAAGATAATAAGGCCATTTTTACGTAAGACTAACAAAAATCCCAGAATCATGGGATTAAAAACAAAATCAGTGTTATAAACGGTACAAACTTAAAACTCACCCAATCAAGTAGATATTATAAGCAAAAGAGGTTAAAATTAAGCTATAAAAACTAAGCTACTTTAATATCTTATTTTAAAAGCGGAAACCAACGAACTTTAATGTTTAAAAAACTTCCTAACAATTTTCTTATATTACATGTAATTACGACATTTAAATCTTTTTGTTGATACTTTTTGCACCAAATTTTTGCCAAACTCGCCTATGTTTGTAGCAGCAAGCACAGGTAATAGGTATCGAATTTAAGGCGCGAAGGTCAAGGCGACTTTGCGTGTAATTATTTCGCTTACTTTAAATGTATTAAAACCTTGGAGTTCTTTATTAATAATATATAACAATTATACTATTTATTGCGTCCGTTTGACCCAAGAATCGTATAATTTTAAAATAATCATTTGTTTAACCTTTGTTTTTAATACTATTTGTATCTTGAGCGTACGTTGAAATCTCTTTACATATAAATTTAGAGTCAAAAGATCGATAACTGTGAACTTGAAATGTTGTTAAAAAGGCTATTTGTTGTTATTTATGTATTTTATGTGCAAACCGTATTATGGTCAATTCACCACATGTAGTAAAAGTAAGTACCTACTCTGCTTGTGGTTTGCAAAAACGACTGCCGTCGCTCAAATTTTCAATCAAAGTCTAGTTTAGTCCACATCTCGTCGAGTAGTGCCTATGTGTCATGCAAATTGCACAATGCTCAATTTTAGTTTATGAAAACCACCAACCACCAGTCGGATAGGTGATTGACGACATGACGACCGTCCAGGTGGCAGCGAGCACTTTTACTAAAAATGATAAAGTACAAAATTTTACAACGCGCTCTTAGCACCGAAGTAAAATTATAACAATGCAGGCTTAAATAACATGGCAAATGAGTAATTAAAGCGACCGTATGTCATTCCAAAGTGGCAGCATGAACTTGAGAGTGGTTCGAGGAGGATGGGTTGGTGCTCTGTTTTCGGATTCTCGCTTATAACTCGAAAACTACGCACTTGATGAAAGAAGTGCTTGTATACGAAAATAAACTAAATAAAAGTTGCTACAAATTACATTTCTTAGATTTATTTCCTCAGACTAACGGTTTAAGCGCTAGAGCGCGTTAAAGTTTAACAAAAATTCCAAAATCGACCAGAAAACTGTTTTATCGCTAATAGCTCGAAAATTATGCATTTTTAGAGAGAAGGGTGTCTATACAAAAATAAAGTAAATTCAATTTTCTACAAATTATATCTCTTGAATTTTTTTCCTGAAACAAACGGTAGTGACGCTAGAGCGCGTTAAAGTCTACAAAATATGACAAAAAATTGTTTTCTCGCTTATACTTATAACTCAGAAACTACGGCTTTTGAGAAAAAAGTGCTTTTATAAGAATATATAAATTACAACAAATTTCCTAGTAATGATGTCGTCAATATTTTCTCTGAGATAAAGGGTTATGACGCTCTAAGCGCGTTAAAGTTTCTAAAATCGGCCAAAAAATTGTTTTATCGCTTATAACTTAGAAACTACGACTTTTTAGAGAAAAGTGCTTCTATATGAAAATAAACTACATAAAATATCCTAGCTATTCTATGGTTACAATTTTTCCTTAGGCAAACGGTTCAGGCCCTAGAGTGCGTTAAAGTTTTACAAAAATTCCAAAATTGGACAGAAAATTGTTTTATCGGTTATAGCTCAAAAACTACGCACTTTTAGAGAAAGATGTTCCTATAAAAAAATAAAGTACAGTCAATTTCCTACAAATTTTATTTCTTAGATTTTTTTCTAAGATAAACAATTTTGGCGCTAGAGCGCGTTAAAGTTTTCAAAAATTCTAAAATCGGCCCCAAATCGGTTATATTGCTTATAACTCGAAAACTAGGCTATTTATGAAAAAGGGGCTTCTATATGGAAATAAACTAGATCAAATTTCCTAGAAATTATATTAATAAGGCTTTTTCCGCAGATAAACGGTTTAGGCGATAGAGCGTGTTAAAGTTTTCAAAAATTCTAAAAATCGGCCCCAAGACTGTTTTATGGCTTATAACTTGAAAACTAGGCTAATTATGAAAAATGTGCCACTATATGAAAATAAACTACATCAAATTTCCTACAAATTATATTGGTTAAGATTTTCCCTCAGAGAAATAGTATAGGCGCTAGAGCGCGTTAAAAGTTTATCAAAAAGTTTAAATTCGACCAAAAAACTGTTTTATCGCTTATTGATTGAAAACTATGCCCTTTTAGAAAAATATGTACCTCTATGAAAATACACTACATCGAATTTCCTACAAATTAAATTAGCTAGGCTTTTTCTTCAGATAAATGGTTTAGGCGGTAGAGCGCGTTAAAGATTTCAAAAATTCTAAAATCGGCCCCTAAACTGTTTTATCGCTTATAACTTGAAAACTAGGCTACTTATAAAATCGTCCCACTATATAAAAAGAAACTAGGTACATCAAATCTCCTACAAATTATGTTGGTTAGGATTTTCCCTCAGAGAAATAGTTTAGGCGCTAGAGCGCGTTAAAGTTTATCAAAAAGTTTAAATTCGGCCAAAAAACTGTTTTATCGCTTATTGATTGAAAACTACGCCCTTTTAGAGAAATATGTACCTATACGAAAATAAAGTACCTTTAATTTCCTACAAATTAGGGCTCTTAAATTTTTTTCGTAGAGCAAGCAGTTTTGGTGTTGGAGCTCATCGTAAAATTTTGTACTGTATTAGTTTAGTAATAGTGCTCACTGTCTCCCGAAGACCCAAACTATCAGGAATAAAGAGTTAGAAGCACCATAAATGCGACTAATTTGCGTAGGTTGGGCACTAGAGCTCGTACCACCGAGATACGCTACGTAAGCTGACACCTTCCGTACCAAATAGAATGACAGTTTATTGGATTAAAAATATTTTCGAAGTGCAAAAGGTTAATTAAGAACTTTTTTTATAAGGAATTTGACGTAATAATTATTATAAAAACCCACCGATGTATAAATGCGCCCCTGTATTTTATAAATATAGTTCGTATCTTGACCGTGCGTTGAAGTCTCTACAAATTGAAAACTGTGAGATCAATAACTGCACTTGAAAGTTGAAAGTCTCGAAATGTTATAAAAATATTTATTGTTATTTGCGTACTTTATGTGCAAATTGTATAGTAAATAATGTACCTATGTTAAGAAAACACAAGAGCAATAATATTGTCTGCGGTCTTCAATACATCACTCATTTCTAAATGGCGAACAATAAAAACCATTTTTTTTCCTTTTCAACAAACCTTCAAGTTCAAGTGAGCTCGGTTGTTAGTTTAACAAATATAGCAAGTGATAATTGCAAAAGTAGTCCAATAATTTTTATAATAACAATTATTATTTATTTATGAAATAATAAAGAAATTAAATTAAAATCAAGCAGCAGTGTGTAGTAAATTGCTCGTGATAAATGTTCCGAGTCCATAAACAAGCCAACGCAAAGTTAATGATTATAGGCCGACAATAAGCCTTAAACAACACAAAAAGTAATCAACGAGATCATTAATTAAAATTTAATATCGTCGTTTCGATCGCCCATCTTTTATTATTAAAAAAAAAGACCGTCCAATTGTTCGTTCCAAATACGTCGATCAAATATGAACGTATTATAGAACAGAACGTTCCAATAAATTCCATAACGGGTCGCATTGGTCGTGACATCCAAATCCAATCCAAATGTCGTTTTGGAGAAAGATCGGTAAAAGGTGCTTCGTTAAAAAAATGAGGTTAAGTAAACGTTAAATAAATAAAGAGTCATTTTCCTTATTGTTTGATCGAAGTGCGTCGTTTAAATTTCCATTCGACATTCGCGTGTATAACCTAATACATGCTAATACACACATTGCTTGTAAGCAGCGGTCCGTGTCAGAGGTTGAAAGCGGACCGAGGTCCGGTGCTGGTGGTGGTACCTGGTAAAAGGAGCTTATATGCGAAGGGGCCGGTAGCAGGCACGTGCCCGGAGGCTTCCGTAATAACACGGTACACGAAGATGCCTTAAGGCCGCTTAGTAATCGCGGTCTACATGAGCCTGCACCTGTCTTCTTCCTCTTTTTTTTGTATATTATTCATCTTCTTTTGTGAACTCGCATACTTAAATAATTAGACCGGCATGCGATTTAATGGTGCCCCCAACTTATTTTAGCTAATCCAGATCCAGACAGGGCTCATTACAATAACGTGCTTTTAAAACCCACACGACTACACGTTCCAAAGAGGCTTTGCAACTTTTTATTTATAATGGATCTTTAAATTAAGTCCCATCCACGACTATAAAAACAACATCCATCAAGTTTCGACGCAAAAGAACTTTTGATGGGCCGAATTATTGTAATTTTTTTTTGCGAGATATGATTTCCAACTACCCACAACCGCCACCTCCGTAACACCACAACTTCATTCATATCGGAGCCTTTTTAGTTCATTACGCACGTCTTTGGACGTGCTCTGCAACAGTCTCACAACTCAACTTTTCCGTTTTAAAGATAATTAACAACCGAATTAATAGCGTGCCCAATTTCGAGACTGATGAGACAGTTACACTGACTGACAACTTAAAGAGTCCAAATTTAATTACATAAATCGGCGAAGCCTATAGAAGTTTGTTTAACGATAATGATCCAAAAGACAATAGTCATCGTCCCGTACGAGCTCACAATAGATAAACATCGCTTGGAGGAAGGGCGTAAATTAAAAATCTTTTCCAAAGCACAAAAAAAGGTCAAAATTGATATTATTTGCGGGTAAAAACGATGAGTTGAAGTCGAGTTTAAGTTCAATGAAAATTAAAAAGATATTTTCCGCGCATGTTATGAACGTCTTGTGCTGTGCTAAAAGTAACGATTAGACTCCCCTATAAATACCTCCCCTTAAACCTCCTATATCTTTTTGGGTTTTAACAACACCTTGCGGTTTCGTTCTCGTGTCGTCGGGAGTCTAGTTGTCTTGAACAAACTGTTTCTAACTGAAAGTGCTTACAGACCCAACGACAAGACTTTTGCCGTTGCGTAAAAAAGAAAAAAGAATTTCTCTAAATCTAGAGAGCGAGGTTAAGTATCTGGGCATTAGTCTAGATTACAAGCTTTATTGGGGAAACCGCATCTAAAACAAAAGAACGGCTTTCTGGCAGTGCCGCAGGGCAGTGGGAAAGACGTGATGTCTTTCTTCTGAAATCTCACTTTGGTTCTACACTGGCATTATTAGACTTACGAGCTGCTATGCAGCTCTTATCTGGTGGCCCAAAACCAGGTAGATCACTACAAAAAATCTACTAGACAAAACACAAAGACACTTTTGTCTCATGCTCATAGGGGCAGCTATGGCCTTCTCCAATAGATCTATATGCGGAGGAGATGGCAGCAACCCTACGACTTCGGGGATCCGTGGGGGGTCCGTCAGATATGGAATTCTGGACACACCAAAATCTTCGAAGAGTGTTCCAAAAAGAGGCAGCATAGCTCTTCTCCACTAGATCTGTATTCTGGACTCTGGACTAGACTGATCCTCAAAGAGTGTTCTAAGAAGAGCCAGCAATAGCAGCACCATTAGTGCTTCTATGCCTTCTCCACTAAATCTGTATTCTGGACTCTAGGCTGGACTGAATTTTGGACACGCCAAAATCATCGAAGAGTGTTCCAAGAAGAGACAGCATGTGCTGCTATGCTCTTCTCCACTAGATCTGTATTCTGGACTGGACTGGATTTTGGACATATCAAAATCCTCGAAAACTGTTCTAAGAAGAGGCACCATAGCAGCACTAAAGGTGCACTAAAGGTGCTGCTATGCCCTTCTCCACTAGATCTATATTCTAGACTCTGAACTGGACTGGAGTCTGTACACACCAAAATACTCGAGGGGCGCTCCAAGAAGAAGCAGCTTAGCAGCACTAAAACTGCTGTTATGCCTTTCTCCACTAGATCTGTATTCTGGACTCTAGACTGGACTGAGTTTTGGACACACCAAAATACTCGAGGGGCGTTCTAAGAAGAAACAGCTTAGCAGCACTAAAAGTGCTGTTATGCCATTTTCCACTAGATCTGTATTCTGGACTCTGTACTGTGTTCCAAGTGTTCCAAGAAGAGGCAGCAGTTCTGCACTAGATCTATATGTGGAGGAGATGTCAACAAAAGCAGCCCTACGACTGCGGGGATGGAGACTATGGTCGATCAGATATGGAATTCTGGACACACTAAAATCCTCGAAGGGTGTTCCAATTAGCTTCCTTCTCCTGGAGATGGATGTAGATCGTATCTCTCCTTAATAACCTCCTTAAATCCCATTATAGACTGAAAGATCGACTACAAGCGTAAGTTGCGGCCAAAGCAAAAGAGCCTTACGGGCTCCTTCTAAAAATCTGACAAAATACCGTCTACAGCTGCCCCGAACTAATCTTCGAACAATTGCAGGGACACTGTCGACTACACAAACATCTCCACACACTGAGCTTGGTAGAAAATCCCAAATTATGTCATGGGTACTTTGTCACTGTCCATCCCTAACGTCGATAGGAAAATTTGTGTTGTGTACAAGTAGGATGGCTCGAGATTTGACGGGTACGAGAGGTGCGACTACGTGGCCTAATATCATCTTCAGGAAATGTGCTCGAAGAGAATGGAGAAGAGAAAATACAAAGACATCAGAAAGTAAAAATTCAAGCTTTAGGAGAGAAGAATTTGGAATGGTTGAGACACTTCATGAACCGAAACGGAAACGAACGGCTCAACAAGGATAATCTCCACGCTCTGTTGGTATGAGAAGAAGAAGAAGGTCCCTATTGTGACTGGAATTTCTCAGTTATAAGCGCCACAGTCTCTTTTGGACCCAACACTCTTTCGGAAATTCCGACTAATACTCACTCGAGCTAAAAGTTCACAAAAACGGCGAAGAAATGGATTACACAATCAAAAACATTTAAGGACACCCTGTATAACCCTATTCTGCTCTTCTCATTCCATTTAAACGGCAATTGTTTTTAATTCGTATCAAATCAGCTCCATACAATCGAATAAAAGTTTCGAGAAGTGAAATTTATGCACTTGATGTGGTCGGTCGATTGATCTTAATCTAAAGATTTATTTAGAAAAAAAAAGTATGTGGGAACATATCTGAAGCAAAGTTCAGATAGTTAAAACCAGTTCCACGTCCTTTTTTCGCCATTATTTAAAAAAAGCAGAGACAAATTTACGAGGTCAATTATTACGAATTAATTATTGGTTTTTGTTTGGAAAAATTGGTCATTCTCGGCTTGAGCCAGTAAACGAAAATGGTCAAGCGTCGTGATAAGTTGCACTACTTGTTGGTTGTAATTGGTAGCCCACTTATGTCCTTTCACCTTGTACGAGATTTGAAAAAAAACAACATCTGATAAAATAGCTTAAAGTAATACATTATAATACTACTTTAATCTAATTCATCAACTTTTACTTCAGTAGTAGTAGTAGTGAGCACACCCATTATTGAAAGATTAATTAGAAAACATTTATAGTACAGGACACAATTAGTCAAAAGGTCAATTATCTATAATTAAGAAAAAAATACAGGAAATTATAAATTAAGTGAAACCAAAAACTTTATACTTATACGGTTTTAGGAAATTTTTTTAAAGTAAGTAGATATTTATACGTGAGTAAACGGTTAGAAAGGTTTTTTGCTCGCTTCCGTATTAAAAAAATTTTTTCGAAGTGTCCTGGAGGCCCTCTCCAATCGAGCAATGGTAATCCAGCTTACAGACGGACTTGACGGTCGTTTCAAGATGGAGAGGCTTGAAGAGAGATAACTAGGGCGAAAGTACAAGTGAACAGGCAGGTGAACAGCTACGTGGACGGATAGAGGAGTTGAAGGATAGGCAGGCCAGTGAGCAGGTGAACTGACATGAGAATGAACAGACCGATGCCTAGTAAAATGTCGAAATTGCCGAAAATCGCGTTATGAGGGTTTTTTGCTGGCTTCTGTATTAAAAAAATTCACGAAGTGTCCTGGAGGCCCTCTCCAAACGAGCAATGATAATCCAGCTTACAGACGGACTTGACGGTCGCTTCAAGATGGAGAGGCTTGTAGAGATATAACCAGGGCGAGAGTACAAGTGGACAGACAGGTGAACAGCTACGTGGACAGATAGAACAGTTGAAGGATAGGCAGGCCAGTGAGCAGGTGAACTGACATGAGAATGAACAGACCAATGCCTAGTAAAATGTCGAAATTGCCGAAAATTGCGTTATAAGGGGTTGTAAGGGTCTATACAGGAAACTTGAAGTCTTACAGAGTGAGTAGTTGAGCGAGCGATACAAACAGGAGAGTGGACCGACAAACAGGAGAGTGGACCGACAAACTGATGAGAGTCCACCAAGGAGCAATCAAGTATGCAAACTGCATGAGGCTGGGCCTCCGGCTTTCTCAGCCTCCCTCGGTAAGTGACAGGCGAGTGGACCGACAAACTGATGACTGATGAGAGCCCACCAAGAAGCAATCAAGTAGGCAAACTGCACGAGGCTGGGCCTCCGGCTTTCTCAGGCTCCCTCGGTAAGTGACAGGCGAGTGGACCGACAAACTGATGACTGATGAGAGCCCATCAAGGAGCAATCAAGTAAGCAAACTGCACGAGGCTGGGCCTCCGGCTTTCTCAGCCTCCCTCGGTAAGTGACAGGCGAGTGGACCGACAAACTGATGACTGATGAGAGCCCACCAAGGAGCAATCAAGTAGGCACACTGCATGAGGCTAGGCCTCCGGCTTGCTCAGCCTCCCTCGGTAAGTGACAGGCGAGTGGACCGACAAACTGATGACTAATGAGAGCCCACCAAGGAGCAATCAAGTAGGCAAACTGCATGAAGCTGGGCCTCCGGCTTTCTCAGCCTCCCTCGGTAAGTGACAGGCGAGTGGACCGACAAACTGATGACTGATGAGAGCCCACCAAGGAGCAATCAAGTAGGCAAACTGCACGAGGCTGGGCCTCCGGCTTTCTCAGCCTCCCTCGGGAAGTGACAGGCGAGTGGACCGACAAACTGATGACTGATGAGAGCCCACCAAGGAGCAATCAAGTAGGCACACTGCATGAGGCTAGGCCTCCGGCTTGCTCAGCCTCCCTCGGTAAGTGACAGGCGAGTGGACCGACAAACTGATGACTGATGAGAGCCCACCAAGGAGCAATCAAGTAGGCAAACTGCACGAGGCTGGGCCTCCGGCTTTCTCAGCCTCCCTCGGTAAGTGACAGGCGAGTGGACCGACAAACTGATGACTGATGAGAGCCCACCAAGGAGCAATCAAGTAAGCAAACTGCACGAGGCTGGGCCTCCGGCTTTCTCAGCCTCCCTCGGTAAGTGACAGGCGAGTGGACCGACAAACTGATGACTGATGAGAGCCCACCAAGGAGCAATCAAGTAGGCACACTGCATGAGGCTAGGCCTCCGGCTTGCTCAGCCTCCCTCGGTAAGTGACAGGCGAGTGGACCGACAAACTGATGACTAATGAGAGCCCACCAAGGAGCAATCAAGTAGGCAAACTGCACGAAGCTGGGCCTCCGGTTTTCTCAGCCTCCCTCGGTAAGCAACAGCGTAAAATTTCGACTTTTCGCAAAGAAAAATAAAAAAGAGCGCGGTTGTAAAGAATAAAAGAAAACATATAGTTTTACAAATATTACATAAGTTCGCGGCAAAAAGGTAACATTCAAAGGGGAGGTTTGTCACGTTCCTAACTCTTTTTGCATCACGTACAAGACTTTACGCGCGAACACATCTGTACCATTGTACCATCGTGGAACATCAATAAGACCACCACTTTATTTCAATGAAAAGCTCTTTGAATTATTACATTTTGTATAATCGTGACGCTATTGTGTTGGCCTCGATATAAACACGCCAGCGTTAATAACTCGAAATAGATTTTTCACGAAACAGGTAGAAGCCGGAAGAAGTTGATTTTTATTTTACAAAAATATCATTATGATCACTTAAAATTTCATAATCTCTTCTAAATTAGTGATAAGTGCCGATCTAAATTTCAACCTACGCTAATAAATGCTCTTTTAGTAGAGCAATCGGTGGCAATCCATCTGTCAAGTGGTCGTAGAGTCGTGGTGGCCGTTATAAGTTGGTATAGTGGAAGAGAAAATCTTATCGTTACAAGTCGTCAAATAAGGAGCAATACTTTAAACTGACATTTTATTGCTTTAACCTTTTAAAGTTGTTTAACAAATTTTGCAACGACAATAATGTAAATGAGAAATATTATAAATGACTTATGTTCCAGTTTTATTTTAATTAAGACTACAAATTCCTTTTAATAAAGTAAAGGTTTGTCTCGTGCGACCTTCGTATCAAAAATGACAATCGAAGAGGAAATTCCTAAAGGCTGTCTTCGGAACTTTCACCAATTTTCCAAACAAGCGCCGTAGTCGAGTAGACCACAAAATAGTTCGCTAGGTTGTACCGTGACCATTCTTTCTTAAGAATTACTACTAATTTTGTGTGTGAGTCTGGATGAGACCCCGATGCTGGCAGCAATCAAAACAAAATAGAGATGAAGGACTTTTTAAAGAAACAATGGGCCGTTTAAAAACGACTAGAGAAAAGAGACACGAGCACTGGAGAAGAACGGGCAATTTAAAAAACTGCGCGTAGAATTAATATTGATGGATTCCACATTGGAGTCACATTCCAAGCAAATAAAGAACACTTAACCCCAATAGATCTTCTGACAAGCATAAATTTCCTTCAAGTTCACTATTTGAGATTAGAGGTGGATTACATCTCCGTATAGGACACGGTTAAGAGAAATTGCGATCAAAGTCGCGCCTGCTAAAATGAAATCTCACATAGATAGGTACTATATAGGCGTCTTTGAAGGCCCCACGTTAAAAGTGAAGTCGATGCTTAGCTTTAGCCACACTGTGGGCACTCCAAAAGCCCAGCTTTTGCTTATCCGATCCGAATATACAAGGGATCCATCTCGACAGGCTTATAGCCAGCACCATTGGGACCTTTTTGATTTCCGGAAAGAGATCTATAGAAACCAGATCTCACAGATTACTAGTAGCAAATTTAGTCTATGTCTAATTGGTGCTGGAAACCAGAATCAACGATCTACTAGGCAAACTAAACACTACAAATTAGCTATCTAGTAATAGTCAATCTAGTCATAAGCGATAAAAAAAAATAGTTTTGAAATTTTTATCAAACTTCAATGCCCTCTAGCGCCTAAACCATTCGTCTATCAAAAAAACCTAAAGAGGCATAATTTGTAGGAAATTTAATTTAATTTATTTTTCTATAAGAACGCCTTTCTTTAAAAGTGCGCAATTTTCTAATTATAAGCGATAAATAAAAAAACAGTTTTTGGCCGATTTTGTAATTTTTGGCAAATTTTAACGCGCTAGAGCGCCTAAACCGGTCATCTGACAAGAAAACCTAAGAGACGTAATTTGTAGAAAATTTTACGTGCTTTATTTTTCTATAAGAACGCTGTTTCTAAAAGTGCGTAGATTTCTAGTTACAGGCGATAAACAAAAAAACATTTTTGGCCGATTTTGGAATTTTTGGGAAATTTTAACGCGCTCTAGCGCCTAAACCGCTCATCTGACAAGAAAACCTAAGAGACGTAATTTGTAGAAAATTGTATGTGCTTCATTTTTCTATAAGAACGCTTTTTCTAAAAGTGCGTACTTTTCTAGTTATAAGCAAGAAAGAAATAAAACAGGTTTAGCCAATTTTGGAATGCTTGTCACATTTTAACGGGCTGCAGCGCCCAAACCTTTCGCCTGTCAAGAAAACCTAAGAGACATAATTTGTAGGACATTTAATGTACTTTATTCGTCTATGCAAACGCTTTTTTCTAACTGTAATGTTCTAGTTATAAGCGATAAACAAAAAACAGATTTTGACTAATTTTGAAATTTTTGGCACACATCAACGCGCTTTAGCGACTAAACCGTTCGTCTGACAAAAAAAACTTAAAATACATTATTTGTAGGTAATTTAATGTACTTTATTTTTCTGTAAGAGCGCTTTTTTCTGAAAGTGCGTAATTTTCTAGTTATAAACGATAAACAAAAAAACAGTAGGTATTTAGCCGATTTTGAACTTCAAGCCCTCAAGAAGGGCAAGCTTCGACGCGCTGTAGCGCCTAAACCGCTCGTCTGACAAAAATACCTAAAAAACAAAATTTGTAGAAAATTCAACATACATTATGTTTCTATAAAAACACTCTCCTGTAAAAGTGCGTAGTTTCTGAGTCATAAGCGATAAACCAAAAAAAACAGTTGTTTGGGCGATTTTGAAATTTTTAGCAAACTTTTATGCGCTCTAGCGCCTAAACCGCTGGTCTGACAAAAAAACTTACGCAATATAATTTGTAGAAAATTCAATGTACTTTATGTTTCTATAAAAACACTTTCCTGTAAAAGTACTTAGTTTCTGAATTATAAGCGATAAACCAAAAAAACAGTTTTTTGGACGATCTGGAATTTCTAGCAAACTTTTATGCGCTCTAGCGCCTAAACCGTTCTTCTGACAAAAAAAATTAAGAAACATAACTTGTATAAAATTGAATGTGCTTTACTTTTCTATAAGAAGACTTTTATCTAAAAGTGCGTAATTTTTGAGTTATAAGCGATAAATAATAAAAAAGCAGTTTTTGGTTGATTTTGGAATTTGTGTCAAACTTTAACGCGTTCTAGCGCCTAAACCGCTCATATAATGAAAAAGTTTAAATTATGGAACTTGTAGAAAAGTTTATTTAGATTACTTTTATATAGAAGCACTGTTCTCTAAAAGTGTGTAGTTTTGAAGTTATAAGCGAAAAACTGAAACAAGAGCGACAACCCACCCTTCTCGAGCTGCCCCCAACTTAATGCTGCCACTTAGGAATGACAGACGAACGATTTTATTGCTCATGTACTATGCTCTATCAGTCTGACCTCCCCAACTAGTAATCGCCACCGATCTTCTTCATGGCAGCATGCTTCCGGATGGTGCTACAGTATCTGAGTTTATGGCTTCCACTCGAGTTTAAATTTCTAGCCTCTTTAAAAAAGTCACATAACATCGACTCTTATAAATATGCTTAGCGCAATTGAAATTGATTGATTAAAAACAAAAAAGTAGTGAAAGAAAGTTACGAAAGTTCGAACAAAGTTATAATTAGGTTGTAGCAACTGTTAGGCAACACCTTACTTAAATATACAGATGCCCATTTAGAGTAGTTATTAAAATATCTGCTTCCAAGCGCGCTCGATAATTACTAAATCCGAGATTAATAATAAAACCGAAGTCTCTTTGAATCGTCTAAACGGGAGAAAATGCGAAACAAAAGCGTTTGGACGCCTTTAAAAAAACCGCCCATTGTTAATCTAATGGTAAAGTTTAAAAACAAGCTAATTACTGTTACTTTAAATGTTAAAAGTAGTATTCAAATCAAACAATTGAATGCGATTTTTAAATTCATTTCAGTAAAAGGCGAGAAAATAAGTTAGTTGACCGCTGATGGTAACCCGTGACCGGAACATTGTGGTTACATTCAATTGTCTGTAAGTCCACTTCTGTTCATTAGTCCGTATCAAACACTTCTTCAAAAACCTCTACCGCTTTCAATTCAAGCATATACAATTATTTATATATTTATACCAAAAAACAAAATAACAAATTCCTCTCACCTTCGAATACTCGGCGCAAATGTCGATTCCAGATATAAAGCTGCACACGTCGTCAACAGACCAACTCGACACGTCCTCTTGAAATTTCGGACTTTCGGATTGCGACCTCTTCGCGATTGGATCACTCCTCACGAGATTACTTAACGATGGTGTTCTAACTTTTGGTTTCTTCATTGGAGGGGCTGCCGACGATAAGTCTAAGGGTGACGATGGATCTTGTTTCTTGTTGCTCTTTAATAAGTTCTGTAGTTCGGCTTCTTTTGCCGTCCTAACCAACGCCATTAGGGTTTGCGTCGACGACATGTCGATCAGTGGTGGAAATAGTGTCGGCGACGCGAAATGATTCAACATCGACGAAAAGTCTTGTTGTTTCTTGTTACTCTCTTCCCTACTATTCGACGGCGGTATTAAGTTTGGTACTACGTTGGCGAATGGGGTTGGTTTAAAACGCGAGTCTAAAGGTGGCGGAAAACCATTTCGTACGGCGTTGAAATAGCTGCAATTTATTCGATTAAGTTACCATCGGTATTGAGCAAACTGGGCCTTATAAACTACACGGTTATCGAGACAACTGGAAAGTGGCGCGTGTTGACCACTCGTCTAGAGCAAGGTGGTCGAATCTACACCTAATAAGAGGTCAAAACTGGCGAATGCTAAATCTGAAACTTGTACCCATTTCGGTTCCTGCATGGAGACTTAACCAGCCACCAGCCTTCTCGACATTTCCCATTCTTAAGAATTGCTATTCGTAAAAGAAAAAAAACTTACTCGTTTGGATTCGAATTATTATATTTAGCTGCTAAACTCCTCATAAAGTCGCTATAGTTTCGCCCGCTGGGCGGCAAAATCGTCTGTTCTGAGGGTGGCGTATCTGGATGGGATGCCGAAGAAGGTGTTACCGATCTCGAAGACGTGTCAGGGGTGCCCGGACTAAGTCGTTCATTTTTGACGTGATTATTATTATTGTTGTGGTTATAATCTTGCGGTAAAGATGGCGTCGTCGATATATTACCGTTGCTGCTATTGCTAATTGCAATTCGATCTAAACGACGCTTTCGCGACGGCTTCAAAGCAACCTGCGAACTATTTTCCAACGATTCTCCAGATGGTGTGTCGCCTGCAAGGAAAATAAAATTATTATAGACGTTTAATTGAAAAGTATAATTTAAAATGATTTATTTCGTTTCCCATTTCTATAAAATACCGGGAAGAAGCGACATTAAAAAAGTCGTAAAGAGTCGTTAATAAAAATTCAAAATTAAAATTTGACAAATCTCGTGTTAAAGTGACAAACTGTTATTTGAGGTAAATATTTGCATAATAATCTGTAAAAATCTAACTACAACTTTATTTAAATTAAGTTAAACCGGGAACCAATAAAGTACGTTAAAAAATCAACTCCAATCGATTTGCGTTGGTTGTTGGATTGTAATTTATACATTCACACATTTTTAATTTTATTGTTAACAAATGTAAGTTGGAATTTAAATGTTTAACTTATGCTCAATATTTTTTACATAATAACATAATAGAAACAGAAATTTGACGCTAGAGTGATTTTTAATCCAAAATTATCTCAATACTAGTAGCAATTTATAGGATTAGCATCTACATTTTTGAATTTTTAAATTACATATCATTTTTTAAATTAAAACATAAATTTGGGAGATTAGCATAGGTATTACGGGCTCCCTATAGGTGGGCAGACCGATAGAACAGAACGGCAATGGGCAGGCAGGTCCATGGACAGAACGGCCGAGAGGCAGAATATTTACTACCTTAGTGACTAACGTATCCAAACAGAAAGTTAAGCAGATAGGCAGGTCGCCTAACACGTAGACAGATAACCATGACCCTGATCTGGTGACTAACGACGACAAACATAGAAGACAATAGACAGAAAGACATAGTATATGTAATATGTGAAGTAATATGTGAAACCGTCTGTAATTCTATGTAAAAAAATGTAAATAATTACTGAAGCAGCCCGAATATTCATAAAAGTACGGCAAAACGTATAATAGTAAATAAAGACAACACTTCGAAAGAAGCATTAATAAAATTGGCCTTTAATCTAAAGTTTTCAAGAAGAATAGTCGGATAGGCAGGCAAGAAGACGAAAAGGCATAAAAGCTTAACTGGTACGTAGACAGGTAGTCAGATAGTCAGACAGCCAGGCATGCCGGCTAAAAACCATAAACGTCCAACTGGTACGCAGGAAGATAGTCAGACTGCCAAGCAGGCACACTAAAAGCCATAAAAGTCGAACTGGTACGCAGGCAGATAGTTAGACAGCCAGGCATACCCACTAAATGCCATAAACGTCCAACTGGTAAACAGGCAGATAGTCAGACAGCCAAGCAAGCACACTAAAAGCCATAAAAGTCCAACTAAAACGCAGGCAGATAGTCAAACAGCCAGGCATGCCCACTAAAAACCATAAACGTCCAACTGGTAAGCAAGTATATAGTCAGACAGCCAAGCATGCTGACTAAAAGCCATAAACGTCCAACTGGTGCGCAGGCAGATAGTCAGACAGCCAAGAATGCTGACTAAAAGCCATAAACGTCCAACTGGTGCGCAGGCAGATAGTCAGACAGCTAGGCATGCCCACTAAAAACCATAAACGTCCAACTGGTAAGCAGGTAGATAGTCAGACAGCCAAGCATGCTGACTAAAAGCCATAAACGTCCAACTGGTGCGCAGGCAGATAGTCAGACAGCCAGGCATGCCTACTAAAAGCCATAAAAGTCCAACTAGTACGCAGGCAGATAGTCAGACAGCCAGACAGGCACACTGAAAGCCATAAACGGCCAACTGGTACGCAGGCAGATAGTCAGACTGCCAAGCAGACACATTAAAAGCCATTGAAGTCGAACTGGTACGCAGGCAGATAGTTAGACAGCCAGGCATACCCACTAAATGCCATAAACGTCCAACTGGTAAGCGGGCAGATAGTCAGGCAGCCAAGCAAGCACACTAAAAGCCATAAAAGTCCAACTAGTACGCAGGCAGATAGTCAGACAGCCAGGCATGCCCACTAAAAACCATAAACGTCCAACTGGTAAGCAGGCAGATAGTCAGACAGCCAGACAGGCACACTGAAAGCCATAAACGGCAAACTGGTACGCAGGCAGATAGTCAGACTGCCAAGCAGACACATTAAAAGCCATTAAAGTCGAACTGGTACGCAGGCAGATAGTTAGACAGCCAGGCATACCCACTAAATGCCATAAACGTCCAACTGGTAAGCGGGCAGATAGTCAGGCAGCCAAGCAAGCACACTAAAAGCCATAAAAGTCCAACTAGTACGCAGGCAGATAGTCAGACAGCCAGGCATGCCTACTAAAAACCATAAACGTCCAACTGGTAAGCAGGCAGATAGTCAGACAGCCAGACAGGCACACTGAAAGCCATAAACGGCAAACTGGTACGCAGGCAGATAGTCAGACTGCCAAGCAGACACATTAAAAGCCATTAAAGTCGAACTGGTACGCAGGCAGATAGTTAGACAGCCAGGCATACCCACTAAATGCCATAAACGTCCAACTGGTAAGCGGGCAGATAGTCAGGCAGCCAAGCAAGCACACTAAAAGCCATAAAAGTCCAACTAGTACGCAGGCAGATAGTCAGACAGCCAGGCATGCCCACTAAAAACCATAAACGTCCAACTGGTAAGCAGGCAGATAGTCAGACAGCCAGGCATGCCGACTAAAAGCCATAAACGTCCAACTGGTGCGCAGGCAGATAGTCAGACAGCCAGGCATGCCGGCTAAAAGCCATAAACGTCTAACTGGTGCGCAGGCAGATAGTCAGACAGCCAGGCATGCCGGCTAAAAGCCATAAACGTCCAACTGGTGCGCAGGCAGATAGTCAGACAGCCAGGCAGGCACACTAAAAGCCATAAAAGTCCAACTGGTAGTCAGGCAGATAATCAGACCGATAGGCAGGCAGACTAAAAGCCATAAAAGACCAGAACACGTGCCTAAGCGAAGACAGAAGACCAGAGGGTGAGTCGACGCAGCCAACCAGACAGACTGACTGGCCCATGAGCAAATAGACGAACAGATACGAGAAATAGAAACGATACACACAGTGAACGAGAACGAGCATTATTTGGGCTTTGAACAAACCATCAGAAGAATCTCTCAACTAGACCAACATAAAATCCGAATAATTTGACATAAATGAAACATTCCGTGTGCAGTTGAAACAAACTTTTTTTTTATTAAAATCGTGAAAAAATTGAATACATAATTATTTTCCTTTTAATATGATGCAGCAATTCCCGCGCTTCTGAAGTTGTTTATAAAAGATAGTGGCAAGTCACGCTTTCTTAATATTGTTATAACAAAACAGATTTGATTACTCGGATGAAATGAGATGCTAAAACCTCTTCAAAGAAAATAACCTTTCAAGAGACTGAAGCTTTATAAAATCTTCTTTTTTTAACGAATTAAAAAAATATATTCAACTACCACTTTAAGTTGTTTTCAATTCAACCAAGAACGAAGAGAAGCTTCTCTTTGGTAATTCACGCAGAGTAATAAGAGGAGGGGCAAGAGTAAATTTGTGGCAATTACGAAACATTTTTCGAAGCGTTTTACCCATGTTTTCCTCTATCGTAACATTTTTTTTAAAGGTAGAAAGTCGCCTAAAACTGCACTAGCACCACTGACTGGTCAGCTACTTTAGAACCTCTAAAATATAAGGCAGTTGATTTACTCAAAGTCGCTATCATGGCTACCACATGAGTTTGTATCTTTCTTTCATAAGTTTTAAATAGTGCTCTTTCAGGGCTCCGCCCTGAACCGACCCTTTCCAGAACCGATTAATCTTTTGTTTCTAATTAATGTACATTTGTCAAGCGTTTCCAATTGGAAACGCTTTAGCAATTAATTGAAAATTTACTTTTTAAAACTCTAGTTTCACGAGAATTATGCTAATGTAACGGTGGATAAACTAGCCACTCGAAGAGCTTTTAGAGCTTTTTACTATTACGAAGAAATCCACTACTAATCTGTTAATATTTGTGCATCCAATTGCTTCCAGAAAGTGCTAAAACAAAGTACCTTTTCTCGAGACGTAGTTTCTATTTAAAAAAACCAAAGGTTGATGTCCTTACTATACACTAAGAAGAAACTCATTCACTTAATGGCCTCAAACAAAGTCCACGATTGTAGAAAAAGCATGAATGGATAATTTTTTCGTCCTCATAAGACAATTAATTTAAACAGAATTAAAGAGTAACTAAGTAGTACTACTAGTTGAAATAAAACCGAGCCCAAACAAAATTGCGCTACTACTATGTGAGCGTTCAGAATTTAACAAATTTGGAAAATAAACAAGAAACTAATTCCTTTCAATAATGGACGAGTGTGAGGCGGAGAACTTGAAAGAGCATTGCTATCTTAGAAATTTATTAAATGTGTGAAATACCAAATTTACATGGATAACATTAGAATACCAAAAATCCTCAAATATTAACTTAAATTAAATAATTAAGTTTTAATAAAGATACAATTATTTTTAAATTAGCAATCCACGGCATTCGCCAATTCAAGCTAAGCACACAACGCGAATTTAAGGCATAACTCGATTAATTTCGAGTTCAGACTAAGCCTTTATTGGCAACAATTCTTTATTTGGAAATTGTCGACAACTGTTATTAACAATAATTTCAAATTCACTCACTAATTTCCATATTATTTACGACTAATCATATGCTAAATAGAAGAAGTCCACCCATCGCGAATTTGATCCACAACTTGATTAGTTTCGAGTTTAGACTAAGACTTTATTGACAAGAATCCTTCGTTTTGAAATTGGCAACAACTTTTATTAATAATAATTTCAAATGCACTCACTAATTTCCGCAATATTTGAGACTAATCATATAATAATTACAAGAAGTGCGCCCATCACGAATTTGATCCACAAATTGATCAATTTCGAGTTTAGGCTAAGACTTCATTGACTAAAAGTCTTTATTTGGAAACTGTCAACAACTTTTGTTAATAATAATTTCAAATTCACTCACTAATTTCCACAATGCTTGCAAATTATCATATGCTAATTACAAAAAGTGCACGCATTGCGAATTTTATCCACAACTTTATTAATTTATCGTTTAAACTAAGACTTCATAGACAAAAATTCTTTATTTAGAAATTGTCGACAACTTTAATTAACAATAATTTCAAATTCACTCACTAATTTCCACAATATTTGCGACTAATCATATGCTAATTACAAGAAGTGCACCCATCGCGAATTTGATTCACAACTTGATTAATTTCGCGTTTAGACTAATATTATATAGACAAAACTCCTTCATTTTGAAATTGTCGATAACTTTTATTAACAATAATTTCAAATTCACACTAATTTCCACAATATTTACGACTAATCATATGCTAATTACAAGAAGTGCACTTATCGCGAATTTGATCCACAACTTGATCAATTTCGAGTTGAGACTTACGACTTTATGCGCAAAACTCCTCTGTTTTGAAATTTTCGACAACTCTTATTGCCACTAATTTCAAATGCACTCACTAATTTCTACAATATTTGCGACTAATCATACGCTAATGACAAGAAGTGCACCCATCGCGAATTTGATCCACAACTTGATTAGTTTCGAGTTTAGACTAAGACTTTATTGACAAGAATCCTTCGTTTTGAAATTGGCAACAACTTTTATTAATAATAATTTCAAATGCACTCACTAATTTCCGCAATATTTGAGACTAATCATATAATAATTACAAGAAGTGCGCCCATCACGAATTTGATCCACAAATTGATCAATTTCGAGTTTAGGCTAAGACTTCATTGACTAAAAGTCTTTATTTGGAAACTGTCAACAACTTTTGTTAATAATAATTTCAAATTCACTCACTAATTTCCACAATGCTTGCAAATTATCATATGCTAATTACAAAAAGTGCACGCATTGCGAATTTTATCCACAACTTTATTAATTTCGCGTTTAAACTAAGACTTCATAGACAAAAATTCTTTATTTGGAAATTGTCGACAACTTTAATTAACAATAATTTCAAATTCACTCACTAATTTCCACAATATTTGCGACTAATCATATGCTAATTACAAGAAGTGCACCCATCGCGAATTTGATTCACAACTTGATTAATTTCGCGTTTAGACTAATATTATATAGACAAAACTCCTTCATTTTGAAATTGTCGATAACTTTTATTAACAATAATTTCAAATTCACACTAATTTCCACAATATTTACGACTAATCATATGCTAATTACAAGAAGTGCACTTATCGCGAATTTGATCCACAACTTGATCAATTTCGAGTTGAGACTTACGACTTTATGCGCAAAACTCCTCTGTTTTGAAATTTTCGACAACTCTTATTGCCACTAATTTCAAATGCACTCACTAATTTCTACAATATTTGCGACTAATCATACGCTAATGACAAGAAGTGCACCCATCGCGAATTTGATCCACAACTTGATTAGTTTCGAGTTTAGACTAAGACTTTATTGACAAGAATCCTTCGTTTTGAAATTGGCAACAACTTTTATTAATAATAATTTCAAATGCACTCACTAATTTCCGCAATATTTGAGACTAATCATATAATAATTACAAAAGTGCGCCCATCACGAATTTGATCCACAACTTGATTAATTTCGAGTTTAGGCTAAGACTTCATTGACTAATAGTTTGTATTTGGAAACTGTCGACAACTTTTCTTAATAATAATTTCAAATTCACTCACTAATTTCCACAATGCTTGCAAATTATCATATGCTAATTACAAAAAGTGCACGCATTGCGAATTTTATCCACAACTTGATTAATTTCGCGTTTAAACTAAGACTTCATTGACAAAAATTCTTTATTTGGAAATTGTCGACAACTTTTATTAATAATAATTTCAAATTCACTCACTAATTTCCACAATACTTGCGACTAATCATATGCTAATTACAAGAAGTGCACCCATCGCGAATTTGATTCACAACTTGATCAATTTCGAGTTGAGACTTACGACTTTATGCGCAAAACTTCTCTGTTTTGAAATTTTCGACAACTCTTATTGCCACTAATTTCAAATGCACTCACTAATTTCCACAATATTTGCGACTAATCATATGCTAATTACAAGAAGTGCACCCATCGCGAATTTGATTCACAACTTGATTAATTTCGCGTTTAGACTAATATTATATAGACAAAACTCCTTCATTTTGAAATTGTCGATAACTTTTATTAACAATAATTTCAAATTCACACTAATTTCCACAATATTTACGACTAATCATATGCTAATTACAAGAAGTGCACTTATCGCGAATTTGATCCACAACTTGATCAATTTCGAGTTGAGACTTACGACTTTATGCGCAAAACTTCTCTGTTTTGAAATTTTCGACAACTCTTATTGCCACTAATTTCAAATGCACTCACTAATTTCTACAATATTTGCGACTAATCATACGCTAATGACAAGAAGTGCACCCATCGCGAATTTGATCCACAACTTGATTAGTTTCGAGTTTAGACTAAGACTTTATTGACAAGAATCCTTCGTTTTGAAATTGGCAACAACTTTTATTAATAATAATTTCAAATGCACTCACTAATTTCCGCAATATTTGAGACTAATCATATAATAATTACAAAAGTGCGCCCATCACGAATTTGATCCACAACTTGATTAATTTCGAGTTTAGGCTAAGACTTCATTGACTAATAGTTTGTATTTGGAAAATGTCGACAACTTTTGTTAATAATAATTTCAAATTCACTCACTAATTTCCACAATGCTTGCAAATTATCATATGCTAATTACAAAAAGTGCACGCATTGCGAATTTTATCCACAACTTGATTCAATTTCCACAATATTTGCGACTAATCATATGCTAATTACAAGAAGTGCACCCATCGCGAATTTGATTCACAACTTGATCAATTTCGAGTTGAGACTTACGACTTTATGCGCAAAACTTCTCTGTTTTGAAATTTTCGACAACTCTTATTGCCACTAATTTCAAATGCACTCACTAATTTCCACAATATTTGCGACTAATCATATGCTAATTACAAGAAGTGCACCCATCGCGAATTTGATTCACAACTTGATTAATTTCGCGTTTAGACTAATATTATATAGACAAAACTCCTTCATTTTGAAATTGTCGATAACTTTTATTAACAATAATTTCAAATTCACACTAATTTCCACAATATTTACGACTAATCATATGCTAATTACAAGAAGTGCACTTATCGCGAATTTGATCCACAACTTGATCAATTTCGAGTTGAGACTTACGACTTTATGCGCAAAACTTCTCTGTTTTGAAATTTTCGACAACTCTTATTGCCACTAATTTCAAATGCACTCACTAATTTCTACAATATTTGCGACTAATCATACGCTAATGACAAGAAGTGCACCCATCGCGAATTTGATCCACAACTTGATTAGTTTCGAGTTTAGACTAAGACTTTATTGACAAGAATCCTTCGTTTTGAAATTGGCAACAACTTTTATTAATAATAATTTCAAATGCATTCACTAATTTCCACAATATTTGCGACTAATCATATGCTAATTACAAGAAGTGCACCCATCGCGAATTTGATTCACAACTTGATTAATTTCGCGTTTAGGCTAAGATTATATAGACAAAACTCCTTCATTTTGAAATTGTCGATAACTTTTATTAACAATAATTTCAAATTCACACTAATTTCCACAATATTTACGACTAATCTTATGCTAATTACAAGAAGTGCACTTATCGCGAATTTGATCCACAACTTGATCAATTTCGAGTTGAGACTTACGACTTTATGCGCAAAACTTCTCTGTTTTGAAATTTTCGACAACTCTTATTGCCACTAATTTCAAATGCACCCACTAATTTTTACAATATTTGCGACTAATCATACGCTAATGACAAGAAGTGCACCCATCGCGAATTTGATCCACAACTTGATTAGTTTCGAGTTTAGACTAAGACTTTATTGACAAGAATCCTTCGTTTTGAAATTGGCAACAACTTTTATTAATAATAATTTCAAATGCACTCACTAATTTCCGCAATATTTGAGACTAATCATATAATAATTACAAGAAGTGCGCCCATCACGAATTTGATCCACAAATTGATCAATTTCGAGTTTAGGCTAAGACTTCATTGACTAAAAGTCTTTATTTGGAAATTGTCAACAACTTTTGTTAATAATAATTTCAAATTCACTCACTAACTTCCACAATATTTGCGACTAATCATATGCTAATTACAAGAAGTGCACCCATCGCGAATTTGATTCACAACTTGATTAATTTCGCGTTTAGACTAAGATTATCTAGACAAAACTCCCTAATTTTGAAATTGTCGATAACTTTTATTAACAATAATTTCAAATTCACTCACTAATTTCCACAATATTTGCGACTAATCATATGCTAATTACAAGAAGTGCACTTATCGCGAATTTGATCCACAACTTGATCAATTTCGAGTTGAGACTTACGACTTTATGCGCAAAACTTCTCTGTTTTGAAATTTTCGACAACTCTTATTGCCACTAATTTCAAATGCACTCACTAATTTCTACAATATTTGCGACTAATCATACGCTAATGACAAGAAGTGCACCCATCGCGAATTTGATCCACAACTTGATTAGTTTCGAGTTTAGACTAAGACTTTATTGACAAGAATCCTTCGTTTTGAAATTGGCAACAACTTTTATTAATAATAATTTCAAATGCATTCACTAATTTCCACAATATTTGCGACTAATCATATGCTAATTACAAGAAGTGCACCCATCGCGAATTTGATTCACAACTTGATTAATTTCGCGTTTAGGCTAAGATTATATAGACAAAACTCCTTCATTTTGAAATTGTCGATAACTTTTATTAACAATAATTTCAAATTCACACTAATTTCCACAATATTTACGACTAATCTTATGCTAATTACAAGAAGTGCACTTATCGCGAATTTGATCCACAACTTGATCAATTTCGAGTTGAGACTTACGACTTTATGCGCAAAACTTCTCTGTTTTGAAATTTTCGACAACTCTTATTGCCACTAATTTCAAATGCACCCACTAATTTTTACAATATTTGCGACTAATCATACGCTAATGACAAGAAGTGCACCCATCGCGAATTTGATCCACAACTTGATTAGTTTCGAGTTTAGACTAAGACTTTATTGACAAGAATCCTTCGTTTTGAAATTGGCAACAACTTTTATTAATAATAATTTCAAATGCACTCACTAATTTCCGCAATATTTGAGACTAATCATATAATAATTACAAGAAGTGCGCCCATCACGAATTTGATCCACAAATTGATCAATTTCGAGTTTAGGCTAAGACTTCATTGACTAAAAGTCTTTATTTGGAAATTGTCAACAACTTTTGTTAATAATAATTTCAAATTCACTCACTAACTTCCACAATATTTGCGACTAATCATATGCTAATTACAAGAAGTGCACCCATCGCGAATTTGATTCACAACTTGATTAATTTCGCGTTTAGACTAAGATTATCTAGACAAAACTCCCTAATTTTGAAATTGTCGATAACTTTTATTAACAATAATTTCAAATTCACTCACTAATTTCCACAATATTTGCGACTAATCATATGCTAATTACAAGAAGTGCACCCATCGCGAATTTGATTCACAACTTGATTAATTTCGCGTTTAGACTAAGATTATATAGACAAAACTCCTTCATTTTGAAATTGTCGATAACTTTTATTAACAATAATTTCAAATTCACACTAATTTCCACAATATTTACGACTAATCATATGCTAATTACAAGAAGTGCACTTATCGCGAATTTGATCCACAACTTGATCAATTTCGAGTTGAGACTTACGACTTTATGCGCAAAACTTCTCTGTTTTGAAATTTTCGACAACTCTTATTGCCACTAATTTCAAATGCACTCACTAATTTCCACAATATTTGCGACTAATCATACGCTAATGACAAGAAGTGCACCCATCGCAAATTTGATCCACAACTTGATTAGTTTCGAGTTTCGACTAAGACTTTATTGACAAGAATCCTTCGTTTTGAAATTTTCGACAACTCTTATTAACAACAATTTTAATCGCAGTCACTAATTTACACAATTATCGCGACTGCTGAGTTTTGAGCACGAACTAATAAATAAAATTGTTTAGCAACAAGTTATTTCCAACTTGTACTAATTGTCGAATTTTTACTTTCAATTTAATGTCCACTTTCCTCAGTATCAATGAGGAAAGGTAAGGTAATTCCAGTTTTTTTACAACACAACTTTATGGCGCTTTTTTGTCCGAACGTTTGGTCCTAAAAGTTTCCGAACGCAAAATTTATAGAAATTCGAAACCATAAAATTGTAAAAAAAAATTCTGTCAACTTCCAGCCAAAGCAAGATTATAATTATAAAGGGAATTTAAAGTGTTAGGTCAAACATGAATACAGGTAGGTAGGTGACCTTAGCTTTGGGCATCGTCAAAGATGACTTTTACATTAAGTTAACTTTGGAAATTTATGGCCAACAATACGTTAGATATTTCCGATATATAATATGAGCAACTTTTATTGCTTTATATCCTTGTGGGAATGGTCGGTCGATGTGAAAAGTTTACAAAAGGACCGAACTTTCGAAAAGCTTTAAAAGCGTCGCTTGTTCCGCGTTCGGGGGAAAATATTTAATTTGCCGGGCGCATTGGTATCTACCGAGAGCAGTACTTAATAACTAATAACAATCGCGGTTTTAAAAATCAGAGCGTTAACCTGAAGAAAAATCGTCATAAGCCTTCTCTTCGAAAGGCTCTTTAGTTTACTGCTCCGTTGTCCATATGCCATAAGATTTTAATTGTGAGTATTTACTTAACTGTAAGAACAGTTCTATACGTAACCTTTAAGACGTGACGTTAAGTTGTTTGTCGAAGAAGTTTTATTGTACTTGAGAGAAAAAGTTTCCTTTTAGTCCTATTGCAATAAACATAAACAAAAAAGAAATTGGCAAGTTACACACAAAGACTGACATACAATATGTGCGTGCACAGTCCTTTCATTTTCGCCTCGACTCAAAAATTATGATGAAGACGCCAAACATTTTGTTTACCTTCAAACACAATAGGTAATTTCAGATACTTTAAAACGGTTTTAACAGCATTAAAACGCGACTTACTTGGCGTATTAAAAAATGCGATATTGTTCGGAGAACGGCGTATAAAACATACGTTAAGTTGATGGTTAAAGTTAAAGATCAAATCGCTAATAACTAATAACTAAAAGGTTATTGTTTAAGAGTTGAAGCTCCTTTATGTTTTACGTGGCACGCCAGACGCTTAGGAGCTCGAAAATGAGTTTGTGAGATACTGGAATTAGATTGAGTTTGAATCTTCAGAAGAAAAGTTAGGAAGAAGTCGCAAGTACGTGTGGTGTGAAGAAAATCGCCGAGTTTCCTCCACAGTTCTGCCCTCGCGCCGTCGGTGGAGACGTGCCATTAGACGGAAATCAAATTTCGCAAGAACTTTAAGACGACGAGCGTCTCTTCTACAAATCGATTTTACCGATAAAACACAGAAAAAATCCAAACGATATGTAGAGGTTAATTTAAATTGTTTAAACAAATTTCAATAGTTTAAACTTCAACCGTCATTACCGGTTTATGTAATATGTATTTTGGCTCACCTGTATAACCTTCATACTTCCTACTAATGTCATGACAAATAAACCTCGAACTCTGATCTCTTTAATTAAATAATAGGTAAAAACCGTTCCTTGTTCGAACCATTATCATATTCGATATGATATATTAATATAGACAGACTATACACACTCTACACCTCTACACTAACTAACCTAACTCTATAGACGCCACTGCCTAAGCCAACTAAGTACTACATGATTTAAAATGTTATTTTTGCCTCAAAGAAGACAAGTTGTCACAAGTTTTTCCATTGTGATGAAGTTCCAAGAAAGAGACAATCATCATCAATATCCTGGGTCAGACCCATCAAACCCACCTGACTCGTCCTTGCGTGTAATTTTATTGACACGCACAAAGTTTCTATTTTCTACAATGACCAAAGCCGGCATCTTCCTCTATTGGAGTTTACACTAAAACCTCCAAAGAAGACTTATTTTCTAAACAAATAACCGCCTCTTACTGTCTTTACAAGCCACAACTTTTGACATTACATTTTGAGTATTCAAGAGATGTACCGAGTGTCCAGCTGAGAAAATGCATTTTGGCTATTGAAAGTTGACTGTCTCTTTTAATGTGTCACTAGCATAATTTATGCTGGTCAAGTCGCGTTTAAAATAGATAATAGACAATACGTTAGTCTTACACAGATTAGAAAGGATTTACAAAATATACATTAAGGATCTTCCAAGAAATTATAAAACCAATAATCCACCTCAGTATCTCAAGAACAGTTATTTTAGGACCCATCAAACCTGTCACCAAGGTTTATACTTTCGATATAAATTTTCTAATAAATCAGAACGTGCAACAACGCACAAGGTGTTACCTACATAGAAAAGTAAAAAAGGCAATTTACGTATTTCAATACTAAAGTGAAAATATCTCTAGAACGGTTCGATTTAAGCCTATAAAAGTTCTCTTCATTTTCAAGCTAAATCTTATAGAAAATCTAAATACGAAATAATATACAGGGTGTCGCATTTAAAAAAGTCGAGGAAATACCCATTTTAGAAAGAGTCGTGAAAAGTAGCTTCTTATAGATATTTCAATACTAAAGTGTAAATATCTCTAGAACGGTTCACTTTAAGCCTATTACAGTTCTCTTCATTTTCAAGCTAAATCTTATGGATAACCTAAATACGAAATAATATACAGGGTGTCGCATTTAAAAAAGTCGAGGAAATGCCCATTTTAGAAAGAGTCGTGAAAAGTAGCTTCTTATAGATATTTCAATACTAAAGTGTAAATATCTCTAGAACGGTTCACTTTAAGCATATTAAAGTTCTCTTCATTTTCAAGCTAAATCTTATGGATAACCTAAATACAAACTAATATACAGGGTGTCGCATTTAAAAAAGTCGAGGAAATGCCCATTTTAGAAAGAGTCGTGAAAAGTAGCTTCTTATAGATATTTCAATACTAAAGTGTAAATATCTCTAGAACGGTTCACTTTAAGCCTATTACAGTTCTCTTCATTTTCAAGCTAAATCTTATGGATAACCTAAATACGAAATAATATACAGGGTGTCGCATTTAAAAAAGTCGAGGAAATGCCCATTTTAGAAAGAGTCGTGAAAAGTAGCTTCTTATAGATATTTCAATACTAAAGTGTAAATATCTCTAGAACGGTTCACTTTAAGCCTATTAAAGTTCTCTTCATTTTCAAGCTAAATCTTATGGAAAACCTAAATACAAAATAATATACAGGGTGTCGCATTTAAAAAAGTCGAGGAAATGCCCATTTTAGAAAGAGTCGTGAAAAGTAGCTTCTTATAGATATTTCAATACTAAAAAAGTGTAAATATCTCTAGAACGGTTCACTTTAAGCCTATTAAAGTTCTCTTCATTTTCAAGCTAGATCTTATGGAAAACCTAAATACAATATAATATACAGGGTGTCGCATTTAAAAAAGTCGAGGAAATGCCCATTTTTGAAAGAGTCGTGAAAAGTAGCTTCTTATAGATATTTCAATACTAAAGTGTAAATATCTCTAGAACGGTTCACTTTAAGCCTATTAAAGTTCTCTTCACTTTCAAGCTAGATCTTATGGAAAACCTAAATACAATATAATATACAGGGTGTCGCATTTAAAAAAGTCGAGGAAATGCCCATTTTAGAAAGAGTCGTGAAAAGTAGCTTCTTATAGATATTTCAATACTAAAGTGTAAATATCTCTAGAACGGTTCACTTTAAGCCTATTAAAGTTCTCTTCATTTTCAAGCTAGATCTTATGGAAAACCTAAATACAATATAATATACAGGGTGTCGCATTTAAAAAAGTCGAAGAAATGCCCATTTGAGAAAGAGTCGTGAAAAGTAGCTTCTTATAGATATTTCAATACTAAAGTGTAAATATCTCTAGAACGGTTCACTTTAAGCCTATTAAAGTTCTCTTCATTTTCAAGCTAGATCTTATGGAAAACCTAAATACAATATAATATACAGGGTGTCGCATTTAAAAAAGTCGAAGAAATGCCCATTTGAGAAAGAGTCGTGAAAAGTAGCTTCTTATAGATATTTCAATACTAAAGTGTAAATATCTCTAGAACGGTTCACTTTAAGCCTATTAAAGTTCTCTTCATTTTCAAGCTAAATCTTATGGAAAACCTAAATACAAAATAATATACAGGGTGTCGCATTTAAAAAAGTCGAGGAAATGCCCATTTTAGAGAGAGTCTTGAAAAGTAGCTTCTTATTCGTATTTCAATACTAAAGTGTAAATATCTCTAGGACGGTTCACTTTAAGCCTATTAAAGTTTTCTTCATTTTCAAGCTAAATCTTATGGAAAACCTAAATACAAAATAATATACAGGGTGTCGCATTTAAAAAAGTCGAGGAAATGCCCATTTTAGAAAGAGTCGTGAAAAGTAGCTTCTTATAGATATTTCAATACTAAAGTGTAAATATCTCTAGAACGGTTCACTTTAAGCCTATTAAAGTTCTCTTCATTTCCAAGCTAAATCTTATGGAAAACCTAAATACAAAATAATATACAGGGTGTTGCATTTAAAAAAGTCGAGGAAATGCCAATTTTAGAAAGAGTCGTGAAAAGTAGCTTCTTATAGATATTTCAATACTAAAGTGTAAATATCTCTAGAACGGTTCACTTTAAGCCTATTAAAGCTCTCTTCATTTTCAAGCTAAATCTTATGGATAACCTAAATACGAAATAATATACAGGGTGTCGCATTTAAAAAAGTCGAGGAAATGCCCATTTTAGAAAGAGTCGTGAAAAGTAGCTTCTTATAGTATTTCAATACTAAAGTGGAAATATCGCTAGAACGGTTCGATTTAAGCCTAATAAAGTTCTCTTCATTTCAATGCGAAATTTTATGGGAAACCTAAATATCAAATAATATAGTGGGTGTCGTATTTAAAAAAGTCAAGAAAATGCCAATTTGTGAAGATTTCCTAAAGTGACGTCTACATTTACAATCTACTTACATACTTCAGTATAGTATACTAAAGTATATACCGTGTGTAAAGGTTCAAAGCTGGCCATAGGAAATAAAATAATTTTCAATATTTAGATAAATTATCCACATTAAGTTTGTCTATAACAATAATAATGGTATCAATAGAAAAATAAAATTATCGTACAACAAAAGATAATAAAAATAGAAGTTTTAAATTTAAATTTTCTACTTGTAATTATTATAAACTACAAATTTTTAAATTTTTAGGGTTAATTATTTAGATAATTCTAATACGTTGCAAATGAACACCAACATACACACATAAGTGAAAAAACTTTAATTGAGAAAATTTGTTTTCCACCAAATTTGACAAATTTTCTCATTTAAAGTTTTTTCACTTATATGTGTGTATGTTGGGGTTCATTTGCAACGTATTAGAATTATTATTATAAACATTCTGCAATTTAATTTTCTGATTTATTAAAAAAACATTTTATTAACGTAAAACATTGCCATTTATTCGAGTACTAGTTCCCGTAAAACTCGCTTTTGTAAGCTAAAATTGAGATTTTCATTTTGATTTTTATTATCTTTTGTGGTACGATAATTTTATTTTTCTATTGATACCATTATTATTGGCATAGACAAACTTAATGTGCATTAATTTATCTAAATATTGAAAATTATTTTATTCCCAATGGCCAGCTTTGAACCTTTACACACGGTATATATAGGTATCAAGGGCCGTTTGCTTTTGACCTGTGAGACCTTTGAACATTTCGCATCATTATTTGATAGTTAAGTGTAAATATGCACTTGTGGTCAAGAACCTTGAGAAAAAGCTCATTTTGTGAGAAGATACAACTTACATTCACTTTTTAAAATTAATGTGTCAATATCTAATGAACAGTTTATTTTGAACCCGTCAAACCTACGTCATTATCGATTAGCGCGTTACAGAAAATCTCAAGATCTAAAATATACAAAGTATTAAGACACTTATGAAAAGTGGAAACGTCAAATAACCTCCAGTTATCAAGAAATTGAGCTTAGGTTAGATGCTCAAGCACCTAATTGCGCGACTTTATTTTTATAAGAGCAAGTACATACACGATGCACTTAAAAGCTTACGAAACTTTCTTGTGTAACGTCGTATCAACAAGTCAAATATTTATACGATTTTTCGACGAAGTAAATTCCTAAGTTTATCTCACCACAGCTATACGCTCAGGGAATATTTAAAAAAGCGAGTGTAATTAAAATTACAAACACATCGATTTAAATTTTCTTGTGTCACATTAATACGAAATTAGTAAGCGTTAAAGAGTTGTGAAAAAATCGTGAATTTAAATTCAATTGTTTTGTTTTAAAATACAAAGAATATAATGGGTCGTGTGGTGAGTTCAATGCTGGGTGAACTCGTCAACCTCATGTCTCCCCATGTGTGTATTGAATCGTAATTTGTTTTATACGTTTTTTTATATTTTTTCCATTTAACTTTTTTCGTGCATATTTGTGAGTTTGAAATTATTCGATGTGGGCCACGTATTGTGACGTTTTCTAACGATAAAAATCTTATCACGAACTGGCTGCTAAAAAATAAATATAATAAAAAAAAAGTGGAGCAACAATTATTAAAGAGTAGATTTTTCAATTAAATAATTAGCTCGTAAGATAAACCTAATTTTACGGGTCACCAAATGTGAAATTTAATAAGATTTGTGAAGAAATTAAGGATCCTCATTTCTCACTTTTGAAGTGAAGAAAGAGCCTGCCCTGGGATATTTAACTAAAAACAGCTAGAAAATTTTTTTTCTTCTTTCAATAATTCCATTTTGGTGCAAATTTTCATAGCATTTTTCCTAATTTTCACAACGAATGTAGTTGTGGCAAATTTTTACAGAGGAGCATTACCAATGATTGCCGCAATCGACTTTTCCCTAAATTCGGCCCCGGAAAAAAATGTTCCCACTAATGCGAACTTTTGGCGGCCATTTGAAATGAAAAAAGCAGTTGCTTTATTAAAACCACAAAATTAACATAAAAAGGGTATAAAAACAACAACAATACATATAATTAGTACAAAATTTTTACTCCTGGGTGCAAGGTCAAAGAAAGGAAAGACGTCAAGAGATGTTGTTTACATAACAGGGATTTTGCCGTTAATTTGAATAAAACAAAAATTGCCCAAATTGCCAATTTTCTATAGCCGCGCAATGTCGTAATCGGATATGATTATCATTACGGACTCGAGAACGTTTACGTTAAATGAAACTCGGAAAGCTCTTCTCTTCATTCTACAACTAACATCTCACTTAATAAAGAGTAGATGATCTGTGTACGCGCATTTATTATTTATTTAACTTCTTCTTAATTGTAAGCTTAAATACCAGCATGAAATCGCACTAGCACTAAATTAAAATTAAATAAGAGGTTGTGCAAATAAATTAAGTCGTATAAGTAATAGCGTAGTATAGAGTGTGGTGGAAAATTCAAGAAGTGTCCACTTTTTGTATTATAGGGGTGCAAATAACACTTTTAACGCAAATTACCATCAGATACTTTTTAAAGCCTGTAAAATTTCCCCCAAGTTGGTTAATTTTCTGTTAGCATAAGATCAAAATTGCGCAAGATACGCATTTTTTAAAATGCTCCATTTTTTCGCCACCTTTTTTTCACAACGCCAAACTTTTGCGCGCTATTTTTGCATTTTACGCGTAACTGAAGGCACCTAGGTAAAAAATTGTTCTCTTCGCGCTTAGAGCTTATTCAATTCCCTTTAAATTGATGCGCACCCGGTCATTCTACGACAGAAATTAGCCAAGTTACAAGTAGAAATTTCATTTCCGCAGGTTTCACCGTCACGCCGGTAATTGTTATCGGCAATAATCAGCGGTAACTCCGGTAAAACAACTGCCAAGTTTGTTTTGAAAAAATATTTTAAAATAAAAACGCTGATGCTACTATTTTGGAAAGAGAAGAAATTTATACGGGTGAAATAATAGGGAGGGTTCGAGCTTAGAATTGCTGGTTGTAAATTGGCACAAACCATCAGACGTAATAAATACAGGCGCCCCAACACTTAGCGGCCTTAAAAAGGGCACACGCAATAGTAAAGTATACTAACAAAATTAGAAATCGTCAAAATGATAATAATTAAAATTGTCATTTGAGTTTGTTCATCCGAAATTCGTCATTTGTTTTTTAAAAGAGGTTTGGGGTGGAGAAATGCCGCATTGTTAAAAGATTCTATCTCGGTTAATTTTCACCGTACAGCAATATAAAGCGTATCATATTAAAGGGAATTTTATAAGCTTCCAAAAGTGCCTGATGACATTTATTGCTAAAACGGCTATTTTTTTAAATTTTTGCTAAAATTCACTTTGCCTCCACTTTGCGTCCACCCCCGTGGACGCCGTACGACGGCAGGCTCGCCGGTTTCTTAAAAATTGGACGTTTATAAACGCGCCTGCCAATTTTCGTCCACTTCTCCATTTTTTCCTTCATTTTACGAATTTTTAAAACTAATTTCACCGCAATAGCCCTATTCTCGAGATCTCGAGGAATTAAAAACAGGTGGACGACCCTAAAATGCACCGACCGGGGCCTCAAAGGCCCGCAGAGACTCCAATTTTAATTGTAGTAACTTTTTACATTTTTAAAAACATCCCAGAGTCGATGCCCCGCACTTAAACAAACCAGGGCCTGTAACCGGGCCTTACAGGCCCTTAGATTAAATTCGCGTGTAATCTTCCACAGTAACCACACGTGAGCACTTTTAAGTTTATTTAGTAATTTTCGAGGTGCAAATTTGCGATTACCTCATCAGAGGTTGCCATTGGCCGTCTCGGTGCGTTTTCTTTCGTGCACGCGATCGACCGCTTTTGTCGCGTTTGTTTATTTGTTAATAAGCAACTCGAGTATTTTGTTTTATTTGCAAACATTTGCGCTACGAGCTCGCAGAAAAACTTTCACTTTCGTACGAAAGACGGTCGCTTAAACGGCGCTTGAATGGTCGGGCCTCAGAGGCCCGGCTTGTGCAAATTTGTCTTTGGGCTAAGCACGGGAGATATTTATCAATTTCAGCGAGAAACTAAAAATTATTGTGGGAGAAAAGATAGAAAAGTTCTTCAGCAAGTTGAAAATTAACACAAAAGTGAGCTGAGAAGCCGAATATTTTACAACTTTATTTGAATATAAACAAAAAACTGACTTCTTCTACCAAAAATTAAAGTTGTTTAACAGGTAAAAATTAACTAACAGGTGCAAGACGTAATTTTTCTCCGTTTAAAAAAAATTTCTAACCAAATACTTTCAAGATGTGTTCCCCAATACGTAATTTGAATGGTTCGTTAATTTACAGAAGAAGCCATACGTATTAGAGGAGACGTAATTAACCACTTTTTTTCATTTCGTGCACCTTGACTTCAATTTGTCTTGTAAGTAACCACCAAAAATCCAAGGTTCTCTCAAATTGTTGTAAATTTTTCCAAATATTTTGGGACCAAATTATGAAAAACGACTAACCTGAATAACACCAAGCGGGCCAAATTACTGGACTTTCGGTATCCATCTCTCTCATGACTCTTACACTAACATTCAATTTAATATTAACCCTTAACGGTTCCACTTTGTTTTTAGTTATAAACTTCGATTATTTGGTTGATAATTAATTAGTCCGTACACTGCGATTAGTTGGCGATGCACGAGAAACACAATTTTTAACACCTACGTATATATATTTTAATTGTTTATTATTAACTTAATTAAGTCTTATCACTTAACTCGTGTGAAATGTCAATTTCGTCGTTTGTTGTTACAATAAAATTATTTTTATTGGCACTTTAATCGATGTTTTATTTTCATTAGGCACTAAAAGGCGACTTTTTCGCACACTTAAAAAAAAGCACGTGTTTGTTGATAACAATAACAATTAGTAATTTATTTTTTAAAAAAATTCGAGAGAGATAAGAAAATTCGTATTTGAGTTCGACAATAAAATAACACTACGAAGCCGTGACTACGGCAGGTGCAGGTGAGATAAGTGACCATGGACGGCCTCGGCACGGTGCGCACTGATCAAGAGTGCTCTCCTTTGGAATTGGTCGCCACCACTCACTGCTGTCATTCTTCTTATAGAGACTAGTAGTTTTTTTCGCGGTATCCAACAATTAACGGTGGCTAATTAAGTTATTTGATACTTTTAAATACAATTTTCAAAAATTTATCCAAGTCGACTCGAGCTGACGCTCGACCCACCACACCGTCCTAACGTTAAACTCCATCAAAATCAAATTATCTAGAAAAACTAGACCGGATCTAATTTGCGCGTTGCTCGAAGAAAATTACGCTTGACCATTATACTCAACCAACAAGAACTTCGTTTTAACGAATGGACTTAAAAAAATTTATTTTGCAATTACAAAATGGTCCGAGGTTTGTTTGAAAATAAATTCGTGAAGATGGTTAAGGCTCAGGTAACGTACGTAATAGTACCATAATTAGATTGAGTCATAAGTCGTTCAAAGTCACTCGAATTATTTTCAAAGGTCAAGTGGTTAGAAAATGTCAGTTTAAACAAAACTCAATGACGCGATCGTCTTGCAAAAAATATCGACAGCACAATAATTCATCACTTCACTATTCCACGCAGATACTATTTGCATCTCTCCAAATTCGCGAGATATAATGCTAAAGAGGTGCGAAAAGGTCCCACTGAGGCCATCAATGGAGGATGTTAGGGGAGATTGCAGTACGTAGCGGCAAACACTCACAAGAACAACAACAACAAGAATTATGAATTCGGTTGCTGAATTAATCAGAAACTCAGGAAAGAAGGATAAAACGCGCAAATAACAATGGTCTATCGTTGATGACGTCACGAGCGTCTCAACGCATTGTGAACAAGCCTTGTTTATCATAGGTGATGGGAGTTGGAAAAAAAATCCAAAAAGACTGGCACGTCGAGGCCCCCGAGGTATTTCGAAAAGAAACAGTGAGCTGTAGACGTTCTCTCTGGTAGACTTTCGAATACTAGCATGTTGAGGCCCCCAAGGTGTTTCGAAAAGAAACAGTGAGGTGTAGACGTTCTCTCAGGTAACTTTCGAAGACTAGCATGTTGAGGCCCCCAAGGTGTTTCGAAAAGAAACAGTGAGCTGTAGAAGTTCTCTCTGGTAGAATTTCGAAGACTAGCATGTTGAGACCCCCAAGGTGTTTCAAAAAGAAACAGTGAGCTGTAGACGTTCACTCTGGTAGGATTTCAAAGACTAGCATGTTGAGGCCCCAAGGTGTTTCGAAAAAAAACAGTGAGGTGTAGACGTTCTCTCAGGTAACTTTCGAAGACTAGCATGTTGAGGCCCCCAAGGTGTTTTGAAAAGAAACAGTGAGCTGTAGAAGTTCTCTCTGGTAGACTTTCGAAGACTAGCATGTTGAGACCCCCAAGGTGTTTCGAAAAGAAACAGTGAGCTGTAGACGTTCTCTCCGGTAGAATTTCGAAGACTAGCATGTTGAGGTCACCAAAGTGTTTTGAAAAAAAACAGTGAGGTGTAGACGTTCTCTCTGGTAGGATTTCAAAGACTAGCATGTTGAGGCCCCAAGGTGTTTCGAAAAAAAAAACAGTGGGGTGTAGACGTTCTCTCAGGTAACTTTCGAAGACTAGCATGTTGAGGCCCCCAAGGTGTTTCGAAAAGAAACAGTGAGCTGTAGAAGTTCTCTCTGGTAGACTTTCGAAGACTAGCATGTTGAGACCCCCAAGGTGTTTCGAAAAGAAACAGTGAGCTGTAGACGTTCTCTCCGGTAGACTTTCGAAGACTAGCATGTTGAGGTCCCCAAAGTGTTTCGAAAAAAAACAGTGAGGTGTAGACGTTCTCTCTGATAGACTTTCAAAGACTAGCATGTTGAGGCCCGCAAGGTGTTTCGAAAAGAAACAGTGAGCTGTAGACGTTCTCTTCGGTAGACTTTCGAATACTAGCATGTTGAGGCCCCCAAGGTGTTTCGAAAAGAAACAGTGAGCTGTAGAAGTTCTCTCTGGTAGACTTTCGAAGACTAGCATGTTGAGACCCCCAAGGTGTTTCGAAAAGAAACAGTGAGCTGTAGACGTTCTCTCCGGTAGACTTTCGAAGACTAGCATGTTGAGGTCCCCAAAGTGTTTCGAAAAAAAACAGTGAGGTGTAAACGTTCTCTCTGATAGACTTTCAAAGACTAGCATGTTGAGGCCCGCAAGGTGTTTCGAAAAGAAACAGTGAGCTGTAGACGTTCTCTTCGGTAGACTTTCGAATACTAGCATGTTGAGGCCCCCAAGGTGTTTCGAAAAGAAACAGTGAGCTGTAGACGTTCTCTCCGGTAGACTTTCGAAGACTAGCATGTTGAGGCCCCCAAGGTGTTTCGAAAAGAAACAGTGAGCTGTAGACGTTCACTCTGGTAGGATTTCGAAGACTAGCATGTTGAGGCCTCCAAGGTGTTTCGAAAAAAAACCAGTGAGCTGTAGACATTCTCTCTGGTAGACTTTCAAAGATTGGCATGTTAAGACCTCCAAAGTGTCTTGGACAAAAATAGTGAGCTGTAGACACTGCTTCTGGTAGACTTTCAAAGACTGACATGTTAAGGCCCCCAAGGCGTTTCGAAAAGAAAGAGTGAGCTGTAGACTGGCATGTTAAGACCCCCAAGGTGTTGGAGAAAAAAGGGGTAGCTGTAGACGTCCTTTATGGTAGACTTTTAGAAGACTGGCACTTTAATACCCCCAAGGTGCTTCAGAAAGAAGCAGTGAGCTGTATACGATCTTTCTGGTAGACTTTCGAAGACGGGAACGTTAAGACCCCCAAGGTACTTCGGAAAGAAACAGTGAGCTGTAGACAATCTTTCTGGTTAACTTTTGAAGACCGACATGTTAAGGTCCCCAATGTGTTGGAGAAAAAAGAGGTAGCTGTAGACGCCCTTTCTGGTAGACTTTTAGAAGACTGGTACTTTAATACCCCCAAGATGGTTCGAAAAGAAATAGTGAGCTGTAGACACTCCTTCTGGTAGACTTTCGAAGACTGGCATGTTAAGGCCCCCAAGGTGTTTAAAAAAATGAGTAAGCTGTACACCAGTGGCGGCTCATCAATTTCAATATTAAAGAGGCTAAGGAAAACTCGCCGAGCAGAGCGAGGCTAAGAGCGCGCCGCAGCGTGGCATAAATTTTCTGTTTTCTCTTTCTTCTTCTGTTTTTGGTTCTTCTGAAAAGCCGCCACTGCTGTTAAGGCTCCTGAAATGATTCGAAAAGAAGCAGTAAGGTGTAGACATTCTCTCTGGTAGACATTCGAAGACTGGCATGCTAAGACCCCTAACGTGTTTCAGAAAAAAAGTTGAAAAAAAGAGCTGTATATTCCAGTTCCATTTCTGAATTTTTGAATTTTATTCTTCAGGTATCCAACCTAACTACCTATAACCTATACAATCTCTTTAAATGTGTTAGTTCCCGATACAAACGTTTTAAATTTCATCTCTACAGCTCTTGTGTTTTGGGCCTCAGTTTCAACTTCTACCGCGGTGCCTCGTGCGTCATGGTTACTAACGTGGGTCCTCTACTATTTAACTAATTATAATTTCATAATACATTTGATGTACCTACCTATACAATTTTTTAAATAGAAATTGGAAGGGTATTTGATGTTAACTGCTGGTCATTAAAGTAAACAAACACCTTGACCGTTTTGAAACTGTTATGCGTCCGTCGTGAAAAATTCCCATGTCAATAATTTTCGAAATCTAATTTAATACAAAAACGCTTAAGAATATTGTAAAAAAATTATTAATATTTTCTTCCTATTCAATAACTTTTTTCCGTTTTATTTCAAAAACCGCAGAAGATAAAAGCAACTCACACGATTCAACACATTTCGTAAAGGAAGTGTCGAACCGCATAAAACAAAACAGCCAAACAGGATAAGAAATCACGTACAAATTTTAAATTATAATTTTTTTATTTCTCATAATAATAAATCAACAAAGTTCTATTATATTCGTCCCCCACTTTAAAAAAAAAGTTTTAATAGGAGTTGCAAAACCATGAATGAAAACTATTTCACCACTAGTCTCTATAAAAGATACCTGTGCTGTTCATCATGAAAGTCAAAAAAATAAATCAAGAAGTCGTACGTCTATCTCGCTCTAACTCGAGTAGTACGCGTATATGGAGAATCGACGCCTATACCTTCACAATCATTTAACACAGGTAGGAGCAAAATTATTGGTTGAGTAAACGTAACAAGGACGGCAGAGCGACCTTTATACGTGATAAAAGATGCAAGATACGATATTATAACGATTCGAAATGAGATGTCTTGGAAAGGTTAGTTATAAGAAGGAGAAGAACGTCCAAATTAAAAATGCAATTGAATAAGGACGACGCGCGCGTAAAAGATAGAAACGAGACGGTAGCACAACGAAGAGAGCAACAGGTAGTTAAAAAGAGACTTGTGGCGGTTGGAAGGAGACCAAGAAGGTACTATAAAGGTAAAGTGACGATAGGAGACCACGGGAGGTTGTCGAGTCGAGGTTTGTTGCTAGTAAGCACACAAGTTTTGCCGTAGCGCAACAGGTGTGTGAAAAAGGACGGAGAATCAAAAGTAATGTGCAGCGTCCAGGTAATAAAGTATATAAGAGATATATTTCAAAAGAATACTTGTATGCCATTAGTAAATAAATACATTGATATTTTTCAAAGGTATAAATTAGAATTTATTACTTTATACGAGTTTATTATAAGTCGACACCTTTTTGTAAATTCCAAAACACGCCCTTTCCTTCGCCAAAAAAGCTCGGCCTTTTGTTTCCGACGCCGCGATTTTATTAAATTATCCGTCCGAGATGTGCTCCACTTTCGTAATTTCTGAAATGAAAGTGCGTTTAGGTTCAAGTAACCCGTTGTTCCACCTGCTTGTCTCTTTTCGAACGTTCGAAAAATCATTAAAAGCACCGAAAACGACGTTGACAGCTCGAATTCGAGCCGACCCCCCGACTAAAAAATATTTGGAATTAACGAATTAAGAGAAGCGTATCGTACATCTCGAATAGTACGTTGTTTTATATAAAATCGATTGGACTAATGGAGAAGGGTAAGGAGAGATAATAAAAAAGCAGACTGTGACCTGGGGACATCTCCTAATTGGCGGCCCAACCTGTTATATTATCAGGAATCTGGTCCGGAGTTCAATCAGGCGCGATGCACTGCTAAATAACCTCATGAACTGCAACTCTTCTACAGCAGCAACCTTCATAAACCAAACCTACCATTTCATCTTTTATGCGACACATTAAATCGACTTCTTCAGAAACTACCATCTCCGACCGAGTCGGTCGCGAGTTGTTTTTTTGGAAAGAAATAAAAATCGGAAAAACGTCGGAGCCATCGATTTAAAATAATAATTTAAATTATTACGTGAAATAAACGACAAAAACTGGTCTGATTGCCGGTGGCACACACAGGTCAGCGGAAGTAAAGAATTATCGGCCGCGGTCACGCTGCCCACTGGCAATGCAGATGCACGGCCACTGGCCACGAGATCGGCGGCTACGTACACATCCTTCTTCGTTTCTAAACAGTAATTATAAGGCGAACTTATCGTAAACCTCACAGCAGTTATACATATAAAATATAATAATGTATTAAATTAAAATCGTTGCCCATAAAAGTTTATATAATCAACTTCTTACAACAAACGAAATTAATTAGCAATACGTATAAAGTACAATTAACACGAATCAGACCAGAAATCAGAAAATTAATTATGTAACTATTAATTACAGAGACGACTAGGAGCTTTCTCAACTCGAGTTTCTCGTTTTACTCAATCTTTTACTTAAACGTTTCGGAAGCTGCTCAGAACGCCCATCAGAGGGCGAGAAAAACTACAAAAAGTCGCAGAAGACGGGAGGACAATCAAGGACATTATTGATTCGTTCAAATTAGTGCAGTTTTGACACTTTTGCGAACTCAACTGCTATTTCTACGCCATTAAAACTCTAAAAGTTTGCAATTTGAACAAAATACTCAATAAACTCAAAAAAATTCCGAAAAGTCGCAGAAGATGGGTGTACAATCAAGGCACTTCTTAGTCCGTCTAAATTAATGCGGTTATCAGTTAAAAGAGTAGCGCTTTGAACTGCTTGGGAGCTCGACGGTTGTTTCTGCGTTATTAAAACTCCGGAAGTTCGCAATCTGGGCAGAATACTCAAGAAACTCAAAAAAACTCCGAAAAGTCGCATAAGATGTGAGCTCAATCAGGAACTTCTTAGTTCGTCCAGATTAATGCATTTATCAGTTAAAGGAGTAGCAGTTGGAACTGCTTGGGAGCCCCACTGTTGTTTCTACTCCATTAAAACTCCGAAAGTTCGCAAACTGAGCAGAATACTCGAGAAACTCAGAAAAACTCCAATAAGTCGCAGAAGACGGGAAGCCAATCAAGGAAATTATTGATTCGTTCAAATTAGTGCAGTTTTGGCTCTTTTGCAAGCTCAACTGCTATTTCTACGCCATTGAAACTCCAAAAGTTTGCAATTTGAACAAAATACTCAATAAACTCAAAAAATTCCGAAAAGTCGCAGAAGATGGGAGTACAATCAAGGCACTTCTTAGTCCGTCCAAATTAATGCAGTTATCAGTTAAAAGAGTAGCGCTTTGAACTGCTTGGGAGCTCGACGGTTGTTTCTGCGTTATTAAAACTCCGGAAGTTCGCAATCTGGGCAGAATACTCAAGAAACTCAAAAAAACTCTAAAAAGTCGCATAAGATGTGAGCTCAATCAGGAACTTCTTAGTTCGTCCAGATTAATGAATTTATCAGTTAAAGGAGTAGCAGTTGGAACTGCTTGGGAGCCCCACTGTTGTTTCCACTCCATTAAAACTCCGAAAGTTCCCAAACTAAGCAGAATACTTAAGAAACTTAAAAAAACTCCAAAAAGACGGTAGGACAATCCAGAAAATTATTGATTCGTTTAAATTAGTTAAGTTTTGGCACTTTTGGGAGCTAAACTGCTTATTTCTACGCCATTAAAACTCTAGAAGTTCGCAATTTGAACAAAATACTCAAGAAACTCAAAAAAACTCCAAAAAGTCGCATAAGATGTGAGTTCAATCAGGAACGTCTTAGTTCGTCCAGATTAATGCAGTTATCAGTTGAAGGAGTAGCAATTTGAACTGCTTGGGAACTCCACTGTTGTTTCAACTCCATTAAAACTCCGAAAGTTCGCAAACTGAGCAGAATACTCGAGAAACTCAGAAAAACTCCAATAAGTCGCAGAAGACGGGAAGCCAATCAAGGAAATTATTGATTCGTTCAAATTAGTGCAGTTTTGGCTCTTTTGCAAGCTCAACTGCTATTTCTACGCCATTGAAACTCCAAAAGTTTGCAATTTGAACAAAATACTCAATAAACTCAAAAAATTCCGAAAAGTCGCAGAAGATGGGAGTACAATCAAGGCACTTCTTAGTCCGTCCAAATTAATGCAGTTATCAGTTAAAAGAGTAGCGCTTTGAACTGCTTGGGAGCTCGACGGTTGTTTCTGCGTTATTAAAACTCCGGAAGTTCGCAATCTGGGCAGAATACTCAAGAAACTCAAAAAAACTCTAAAAAGTCGCATAAGATGTGAGCTCAATCAGGAACTTCTTAGTTCGTCCAGATTAATGAATTTATCAGTTAAAGGAGTAGCAGTTGGAACTGCTTGGGAGCCCCACTGTTGTTTCCACTCCATTAAAACTCCGAAAGTTCCCAAACTAAGCAGAATACTTAAGAAACTTAAAAAAACTCCAAAAAGACGGTAGGACAATCCAGAAAATTATTGATTCGTTTAAATTAGTTAAGTTTTGGCACTTTTGGGAGCTAAACTGCTTATTTCTACGCCATTAAAACTCTAGAAGTTCGCAATTTGAACAAAATACTCAAGAAACTCAAAAAAACTCCAAAAAGTCGCATAAGATGTGAGTTCAATCAGGAACGTCTTAGTTCGTCCAGATTAATGCAGTTATCAGTTAAAGGAGTAGCAATTTGAACTGCTTGGGAACTCCACTGTTGTTTCAACTCCATTAAAACTCCGAAAGTTCGCAAACTGAGCAGAATACTCGAGAAACTCAGAAAAACTCCAATAAGTCGCAGAAGACGGGAAGCCAATCAAGGAAATTATTGATTCGTTCAAATTAGTGCAGTTTTGGCTCTTTTGCAAGCTCAACTGCTATTTCTACGCCATTGAAACTCCAAAAGTTTGCAATTTGAACAAAATACTCAATAAACTCAAAAAATTCCGAAAAGTCGCAGAAGATGGGAGTACAATTAAGGCACTTCTTAGTCCGTCCAAATTAATGCAGTTATCAGTTAAAAGAGTAGCGCTTTGAACTGCTTGGGAACTCCACTGTTGTTTCAACTCCATTAAAACTCCGAAAGTTCGCAAACTGAGCAGAATACTCGAGAAACTCAGAAAAACTCCAATAAGTCGCAGAAGACGGGAAGCCAATCAAGGAAATTATTGATTCGTTCAAATTAGTGCAGTTTTGGCTCTTTTGCGAGCTCAACTGCTATTTCTACGCCATTGAAACTCCAAAAGTTTGCAATTTGAACAGAATACTCAAGAAACTCAAAAAAATTCCGAAAAGTCGCAGAAGATGGGAGTACAATCAAGGCACTTCTTAGTCCGTCCAAATTAATGCAGTTATCAGTTAAAAGAGTAGCAATTTGAACTTCTAAGGAGCTATACTGTTGTTTCTACTCCATTAAAACTCCGAAAGTTCGCAAACTGAGCAAAATACTCAAGAAACTCAAAAAAACTCCAAAAAGTCGCAGAAGACAGGATGACAGTGAAGGAAATTATTGATTCGTTCAAATTAGTGCAGTTTTGGCACTTTTACAAGCTCAACTACTATTTATACTCCATTAAAACTCCAAAGGTTTGCAATTTGAGCAGAATACTCAAGAAACTCAAAAAAAACTCCAAAAAGTCGCAGAAGACAGGAGGACAGTGAAGGACATTATTGATTCGTTCAAATTAGTGCAGTTCTGGCACTTTTACAAGCTCAACTACTATTTATACTCCATTAAAACTCCAAAGGTTTGCAATTTGAACAGAATACTCAAGAAACTCAAAAAAATTCCGAAAAGTCGCAGAAGATGGGAGTACAATCAAGCCACTTCTTAGTCCGTCTAAATTAATGCAGTTATCAGTTAAAAGAGTAGCAATTTCAACTGCTTAGGAGCTCCACTGTTGTTTCTACTTCATTAAAACTCCAAAAGTTTGCAAACTGAGCAGAATACTCAAGAAACTCAAAAAAACTCCAAAAAGTCGCAAAAGATGTGAGTTCAATCAGGAACTTCTTAGTTCGTCCAAATTAAAGCAGTTATCAGTAGTTAAAAGAGTAGCACTTTGAACTGCTTGAGAGCTCCACTGTTGTTTCTACGCCACTGAAACTCCAAAAAGAGGCCAGGGTGGCCGAGCAGGCCGGGCATCGGGTTCAGGTCTGGATGTACTCGGTTCGAGACTCGCTGGCACCACTAGATTTTTCCATGTGTCAAATGCCTTGTCCCTGGTGGTTCGAAACTCACCTAAAGCTGTAGGGGCCGTTGAAGCGGACGTTAAATACCACATTAAAAAAAACTCCAAAAGTTCGCGATCAGAAAAGAATACTCAAAAAACTCAAAAAAGTTACAAAAAGTTGCAGAAGATGAGAGTACAATAAAGGAACTTCTTAGTTCGTCCCAATTGAACCTCCGAAAGTTCGTAAACTGCGCAGAATACTCAATAAAATGATTAAAAACTCCAAAAAGTCGCTGAAGACGTGAGTGCAGATAAGAGAATTGCAATTTCAACAGCTTAGGAGCTCTACTGCTGTTTTTACGTCTTTAAAACTCAGCTCCACTGTTGTTTCTACGCCACTAAATCTGTAAAAGTTTGTAAACTGCGCAGAAGACTCAAGAAGCTGAAAAACAACTATAAATTGTCGATTGTATAATCAAGGAACTTCTGAACTTTTGGGAGCTCTGCTGCTGTTTCTAAGCCAATGAACTGCGCAGAATACTCCTTTAGAGAGTCAGTAAAAATCGCCATTTGAGGATAAACTCAAATTTATAGAAAGCGGACCTTTAGCGGTGAAGGTGTTCTATCAGATGAAACTCCTCGAATTCTGGTCACCTCAACCTACCCGTTTCGTAATAGGACTCGACTCGTTGGTAATTATTTTTAAATATGGTCCGGGTTAAGTCCAATTTACCAAGAGATTGATTTCAATCAAAACGTAATTTTAAATTTGAACAAATCAAATTAAGCGTTTATTCAATTATACAAATTACTGCGACTTAATGCTCGCTCGTTGAAAAATTAATGACGACGCAATTAAGTTGTAAATCCACCCACCACCCACAAGACTTTATGAGAATGAGAGTTCCATCTTATTCGAATTTAATTTTTCATGTAACTGATTACTATCAATCCAATTCAATCCAAGATTGTATACATGTGATAAGGCTTGTTGATAGACTGCCCATTACTAACTGTAAATTATAGATTCGGGCAGAATTATTTTTCTCGAGTTATCTACGGAGTAACTTGGAATGGAGCTCTAATTACCCACATCCGACGATAATCCAGTAGCGTTTTTTCATTTCTATTTTTTGCAGCTTCTCTAAAGTTCTACAACCGCACACACAATCTGACGCAAGGCTTTATGTGTTATGGGCTATAACTCAGAGCCCTCTAAGAGGATCTTCTCTGAAAGATGGGTCCACTGCGAACATTTTACAGCAAAGGCAATATTTTTGCACGGCGTGGCCTGGGTAGCCTTTCAGCTTCTTAAATTTTAATTCAAAGTTCATCCGAGGACGACACCACGACACGGTATACATATTTTTTTGCAAAACTTCCCATAAAAACGTTTCCTTTATAAAAACATCTTTGCATACAAAGCACCCCCTAAATACCCAACTAAATATAAATATTATCTCACAAAACCGACCAAAATGGCATTTTTGATCTCAAATTGACCAGTTTGATGTTAAACGCGAGTATTTTATTATGTTTACAAACGAATTTACAAAAAATAAAAGAATTAAATGGTCTTTAAACGAGTTTTCACATATGCGTAAGTAGCCGGAATGTGTAAGTTTTAAAATTCAGTAAATTGCTTCATAAGATAATTAGATAGATATGATCATTAAATGAGATACTTATTTACTGGTAATGGCTATATATTAACTATTGGAATGTTCAGTTTATAGTCGAAAACTTAAAGGCGAGTACGTCGATTGATAGCCAATTATACAGGAGCAAAACTACTGTAACCGATAACAAACGTTCGTAACCTCGTTAATTGACGGTTTTCCGTTAAGAGAGCTGGGAAAATTAAGCTGTACGCTGTACACTTTACAACTCCAGAAGAGTCTGCATCTCGAAGGCTACAACTTCAGACCTAACAAGCTGCAGCGAGAAGTTCTCCACCTCTACTGAACTGTGCACTGCTCACAGCTCAATTTTTTCGACAGTCGAACCATTTCGTGAACGGCCTCAGATCCGCCTCTCGGAACATAGTGGATTGTGGCATTGAATGAGTTGTATTCGATTCGTCCACGATTGTAGAGTTGTATGAGCTCAATACAAAAGTGATATCTTCTGAAGAGAACGTATAAGTGTCCCCATCCTCACTCCTATACAACATTTGGACTTTGGACTAATAATTCGGAATCACTGCAAAGTGGGTCTTTAAACTTGACTCCAAAGATGCCAAAATCGTCACGGATTGAGAACTATCGATAAGAAACGTTCTCTTCTGCAAAATCGTTAGGAACCGAATAAGCCAAATACAGCTTGACATGCGCTCCACAAATAGAATCAGTGGATAAGAGCTCAGTGCAGTGGAGTCTAAAACAACTAGACAGCTAACGACGTCGCAAATCAAATTAAAAACACTCCAAGGCAACTTAGAGCTGTTCAAGACCTACCAGAGTGGGAAGGTGGGCTAGACACCAAACTAGCAACATGGGCGTACAACCCATGGATCTTTCTTAATGACCGCCTTGCAATAATCAACAAGTAACTACCTACATGCTGATGTTTTCTAAACTCTAAAGTAATTGTTCTCATAAACTGGGAACTGGGAGCGGTAGAAAGTCGCATGTGCGCAATTGAGAAAATAAGACAGTTCAAAATGCCCAGTGTAACTAAACAGTTCTCTACAAAAGAATCAACACCACAGACAGTTCTCCAAAATCAATCGTATGGTTGGACGAATTGAAAATTATTATTCTCGCTGTAGCTATTTAACGCAACGTTTAGTTCACATGGCCTTGGTGACCCCGGCGTGATCAGTGATCAGAATCCGAAAACTAACAACGACAAAGCTAGAGCTTGAGTGTTACAATATGGAGTTATATGGTTGTCTCAAAGCAACTGGTTTTCCTCCACGCACAGCTCTTTGTTCGGAAGTTCCATCTACAGGTCCCTGACACTTAGACCAAGTGATCGTTGGTACTTTCAGGTCATGTTAAGGGTTAGTCCGCATTCCTGCCTCATTGAAGAAAGGTACAAGACTTTTCGGATAGATCTTTCGTGTATCTATAGAGTACCCAGGGTGGACTGTCTCAGTGTCGCAGTAATCTCGTCTAAAGTAACGGTTACAAGAGCTGGAAGAAGGTCATCAAGAACTTCAACTTTTGAAAACTGGGGGAAGGGAGGTGATGTGCCCTAACCACTTGACTAAAATGACCTACTGCAGTATCAAGAATTTGAGTGATTGTAGCTATTTAACGCAACGTTTAGTTCACTTAACCTTGGTGACCCTGGCGTGATCAGTGATCAGAATCCGAGAACTAAAAACCGCAAAGCTAGAGCTTGAGTGCTTGTTACAAGATGGAGTTCTATGGTTCCTTCCTATAGTTCCTTCCACAGGCTCCTGGCACTTGGGCCAAGTGGTCGTTTGAACATATATAGGTCGTGTTAGCGGCCAGTCCGCACGTCCTCAGTCCTGCCTCAGTAAAGATAGCTACAAGACTTTTCGGATAGATTTTTTGTGTATCCATAGGGTACCCAGGGGGGACTGTCTCAGTGTAGCAGTAATCTAGTCTAAAGTCTGCCTGTCTGCCTGCCTGCCTGCCTGTCTGTCCGCCCGTCTGCCCGCCTGTCTGTCCGCCTGTCTGCCCGTCTGTCTGTCTGTCGTCTGCCCGCCTGTCTCCTGTCCGTCTGTCCGCCCGTTTGTCTGTCTGTCAATCTGTCTACTTGTCTGTCTGTCTGACAGTGGGCCAGTCTTCTGTCCGTTTCTCTTTGCGCCCTGCCATTAGCCCTCGACCTGCCTGTCTTGTGTCTTCTGTTTTTTGCGTTCTGTCTTATGTAATCTGTCGGTCTTTTTCTCTCTTCCGTCTGCACCCTACCCCCTGTTTCTTGCCTTTTTCTCTCTGTCTGTCTGTCTTGTGTCTTCTTTCTTCTGCCTGTCTGTTGAAAGTCATCAACGACTATCGTCAAGAAGTACCTGCGCGTTACTGAAATGTTCACCAGAAGGCCGAATAGCCGAAAAGCAGTCAAGTATACAGTCTGTCGCTATTAGAAGCAAGCTAAGCCCGGCCCTGATGGTTAATTAAAAATTACTATTAGTTCCTTACAGCTGCTACAGTTAAACAAGCGTTTTCGTAATTAAATTCTGTAAGGTGTTAAAAATAAAGGTCATCCAATTAACTTGCAAGTTTCGTCATAGCCTACTACCTATATGTAAAACAAACGTAGAATATTTAGACTAAATTTGCCAAATTGTTCAAGAAACATTTTTCAAAGACATACCAAAATGCAAATTCTATTCCGTCACGAACCTACAAGTTATTAAGTTCAGTTTAGCCCCATCAAAATATTTTTAACGCCCCTGCTCGAGCGCCATTCACACGCCGTCTTAAAAAAATTTTCAACTTTCCAGTTTTTGGTCAAGTATTTAGCTTAAGGTCATGCCGTGATCTTTAACCTCAAATTTTTAAGTTACAGGTTTTTAAAGTCGAGACTCGTGATGGACTTTTGTTTGATTTGCCCGTCAGTAGACGCGAAAACATTTTTTTCCCAAACATAACGATCCGAGTACGAAACTATTCGATCAGATTCGTTCGAGACTATTTATTTTTAAAAACGACGCGGAATGTCATTCTGTTATTTCTCTAATACATAAAATTAGTTTGATTGTTATCTATGGCCATATATGTGGACGAAAGGTGAGTTGGAGTTCACGCACAGGGTTGGCTCGGCGCAAATGGAAAGTATAAAAAAGTTTTTCGACTTACCAAAAGAGAATATTCCTTCTGATTTACGATCTACAAATTAGAAATAAAATAATTAGTCTTTTGTTTTTTTGACCAATCGACTTTTGAGGTTGAAATTGCAAAATTACGCAAAAGTCGTCTTTTTAAAGTTCGTGAAGTGTCGATTATGGAGCAGTTCGTGGTCATTGCTCAAGAGAGGAGCAGCATAGTAGCAATTACGTCTCCGTTGAATGTATGTGCCGATGGATGGATCAATTTAATTTCTCCAAAAGTGCCGGTTTAAAAACAAGCGAACTAAAGTTAATAATAGACTTACACAGGTCAAAGATGTTGGCAAAATTTTCTCGTGTCGATTGCATCTGTATCATTTTCGTTTTTAATTATCACAACGATAAAACTTTTTGCACTGTCACCAAACAATTACGTTGGAAATTTTTTACATTTACAAAAAAATTTATGATGGTACCGCTAGTAGTCGTAAAGTGGATGTGAGTAAGCGCGGAATGAACACAAAAGCAGGCGACTCTAGGGGTCGGAGTTCACGGACGAGCCAAAACCTGCGACCTTCCCCCTTACACACTCGCATCAATTTATATCTATAATAGAATATATTTATGCACCGAAACTAAAACCTACACATTCCAAATCAAAAATAATGTATTCCTACCTGAGAGAAGGTAGGATCAGAGGTCAAGGCAGGAGATCGTTTACCTACAGGTGACGTCTCTTAAAAAACACTTTGTAACTAAAAACTCGTCAAATTGTTGTTTTTTTCCACCAAACAAACATTGCGAATTACTGTTAAAAATGACTCCAACATTCTGGGTCAACAGAATGGCGTCTAAAAAGCCATTTTCTTACCTAAAATTCGGAATTTTCTCTAAAAAAAGACAATTCGACGTATTTATCTAAACGAGTCTTTCTCGTTTTCCTTCATGTGCCTATACTTCGACATTTTGATCGTATCGTCCTGTTTAGAATCAAATAACGTAAATCAGGGCATATGTTTATATATTGTCGTTTGCCACAACTGTTGTGAGAAATCAAAGTGAAATTTTATTTCTTCTTGCACGTTAAGTTTACCTCCGAAGATCGTAAAAGGGTGCCAAATAAGGATGAGCGAATGAGGAAAAGTCCGAACGACTCTAATGGATTACAGGTATAGCGTAACGCTCGTTAAAGTTTATTTACAAATTTCCAACTTCGGAACTTCGTAATAATTAAAAATCCACAAATTTACGATTCTTCATTTTTCGATTTTCAATTTTTGACGATTTCCCAAATAAAATGAAAAATTACTTGTAACACAGATTTCTATCATTTCTTTTTCCGGTCTTGTATATCCGTTAGGAGAGAGGATTTTAGCAAAACCAAAAAAATCAATTTAAAAAAATCCTGTCTGTCTGTCTGTCTGCCTGCCTGCTTGTTTTTATTTTTTACCCCTTCCTTTGCCCCCTGCCCTTACCCTCTGCCCTCTAATGTCTGTCTAGTGTGTTGTGTCTTCTTTGTTCTGCTTTTGTCTGTTTGTCTGTCTGTCTGCTTGTCTGCCTGTCTTCTATCTCCTATCTGCTGTCCTCTGTCTTCTGTATTTTGTCTTTTCTCTTCTGCCTCCTGTCTTCTTTGTTCTACTTTTGTCTGCCTCCCTGCTTGTCTGCCTGTCTTCTGTCTTCTATCTCCTATCTTCTGTCTTCTGTATTTTGTCTTTGCTTTTCTGCCTTCTGCCTCCTGTCTTCTTTGTTCTGCTTTTGTCTGTCTGTCTGTCTGCTTGTCTGCCTGTCTTCTATCTTCTGTATTGTTCTCTGTCTTCTGTATTTTGTCTTTTCTCTTCTGCCTCCTGTCTTCTTTGTTCTACTTTTGTCTGCTTCCCTGCTTGTCTGCCTGTCTTCTGTCTTCTATCTCCTATCTTCTGTCTTCTGTATTTTATCTTTGCTTTTCTGCCTTCTGCCTCCTGTCTTCTTTGTTCTGCTTTTGTCTGTCTGTCTGTCTGCTTGTCTGCCTGTCTTCTATCTTCTGTATTGTCCTCTGTCTTCTGTATTTTGTCTCCCCTTGTCTGCTTTTGTCTGTCTGTCTATCTGTTTGCTTGTCTGCCTGTCTTCTATCTTCTGTATTGTCCCCTGTCTTCTGTATTTTGTCTTCTGCCTTCTGACTTCTGTATTTTTTGTTCTTCTTCTGTCTGTCTATCTATCTGTTTGCTTGCCTGCCAGTTTGTTTGCTTGTTTTCTTGTCTGCCTGTTTTCTGTCTGCCTGTTTTCTGTCTTCCGTCTTCCGTTTTCCGTTTTCCGTCTTCCGCCTTCCGTTTTCCGTCTTCTGTCTTCTGCTCTCTTCCCGGCAAAGGCACCCTACTTTCTGTCCCCTGTTCCCTGCTCTTTCCTCTCTGTCTGTCTGTCTGTCTGCCTGCCTACCTGTTTGCTTGTCTGCTTGTCTGCCTATCTTCTGTCTTCTGCCTTGTGTTTTCATTCATCTGCTTTTGTCTGTCTGTCTGTCTGCCTGCCTGTATGCTTGTCTGTCTGTCTGCTTGTCTGCCTGTCTACTAGTCTTCTATTTTTGCCATCTGCCTTTTGTCTTCTGCCTTCTGTCTCTTGTCTTGAGTCTTCTGCCTTGTGTCTTCTGTCTTGTATCTTCTTTTTTCTGCCTGCCTGTCTTCTGACTTGACTTCTGGCTTCGGTCTTCTGATCTCTACCCTTACTCCTGTTCTCTGCTTCCTGCCCCCTGTCCTGTACGTTCTGCGTCTCTGATTTGAGTCTTCTATATTGTATCTTCTGTCTTCTCTCTTCTGCTCCTGCCATTTGCCTTCGACCTGCCTGTCTTGTTTCATTATGTTCTGTCTTGTGCCTTCTGTATTATGTAATCTGTCTTCGGGTATTTTCTTTTCCCTCTGTACCCTGCCCTCTGTCTTTTGCCCTCAACTTGTTCTCTTGTACCTACTAAATTTATATTTAGGAAGAATCTAACAGTCTTGTGCCTTCTGTCTTCCGTCTTTTGCCTTCTGTTTTCCTCCTGTCTTGTGTCTTCTGCCTTATGTATTGTGTCTTGTGTCTTGTGTTTTGTGTCTTGTGTTTTATGTCTTGTCTCTTCTGCTTTCTGTTTTTAGCCTGTCCGTCTTCTGTGTTCTCTCTTCTGACTTCTGACTTCGTTTTTCTGCCTTCTACCCCCTGCCCTTGCCTTTTGCTCCCCGCCCCCCGTCTTTTACGTACTGCATGTCTGTCTTGCGTCTTATTGTATATTGTGTTTTCTGTCTTCTTTCTTCTGCCCTCTGCCCAAGGCCCCTGCCCTCTGTCTTTTGCTCTCTACGTGTCTGTCTAGTGTCTTCCGTCTTCTTTTTTCTGTCTGTCTGTCTTATGACATGTCCCCTTTATCTCTGCCCCATTTTAAATTTCAACATAATTTCCATCAGGGCCCCACACTATGTCCAGCGCTTTTCTAATTTTTGTGATACCGTCTGAAAAGTCTTTTATCAAAGGCTGAAAAATACGTATTGATGGCGTCGATAGCATCGTCATTCTATAAGAATTTCTTCCCACATAGTCAAATTTTTAAATTTGAGAACAGGAAGAAGTCGCACTGGACCAGATCGGGATAATACGGTGGATGAGAAATGAGCTCGAAACTCAATTCGTGAAATTTTGCCATTGCAACGGTTGATTTGTTACCCGGACCTTTGTCTTGGTGAAAGAGTACTTTCTTCCGAGCCATTCGTCGCCATTTTTGTGCACTCTTTTTGTTGAAACGCCCATTTATCTCGGCAATCTCCCTTACTTTCACTCGACGGTCTTGCATCACACTATCATGGGCTTTTTCAACATTATCCTTCGTAATAACCCAAACTGGACGCCCCGAGCGCGTTTCGTGAGCAGGTGGTTCGAACTCGTTTAAATTCGTTTATCCAAAAACAAATGAACTTTCGCGATTTTGAAAAATCTCCATAAACTTCATCCAACTCCGTTTTGTTTTGGGAGGTCGTCCACGCGAAAACTGCTACAATGTCTACTCGGAACTTTGGTAAATCGTAAACAATTCGTCGCATTTCGCTGAAATGTGGCCTGAGGTAAGTTTAAGAGTGGCACTTGACACTCGACAGTCGTGACCGGTTACAATTCTGATTGAATAGTGGCGCCATCTCATAGAAACTTACTACACTTCTCAAAGTAGTTCCATATACATAAAGAGCCGGGACTGGCTTCCGACTTTAAAAGGCCCTTTTCGATCCAAAAGTGTAACGTAGGGGGTTGAACGGAGTCCGTAAGGGTCGACCTAGAGCATCTACTATCTACTACCTAGAGAGTATCTACTATTAACCTTTATAAAGCTGTTCAACAAGCCAAGACTTTCTACTTGGTTCTTTTGTGTAAAACACCCCCTAAAGTTGCTCTCAAACGCTTGAAAATTCGCAATAGTTATTTTCTTCTTGTTTTTTACTCTTTACATAAAGAAAACTAGTTTAAATATTTATTTTCTAAATAAATTATGATAATTTATTCGCATATAATTCGCTTCTCGTTAAGTGAAGTGGATGCGGAAAAGCAACGTTTTCTGTCAAAAGTTGAAAAATCGCCTTCTTCAATTATTTTTTAAAATAAGAGTAAATTACGTATAATATAGCATAAATAAGTAAATAATATTGAATTAGATAGCGTGGTCAGTTGAGAAGCAACAGGTAGCGCGAATAACCGTCCGTTTCCGATGACCGGCGGATTGATGGGAACGACGGGGCCCCATTGAACTTACACCGTTTGAGAGTGTTGCGCTCTCGAATTAAATAATTTTTTTTTTAAAGGGAAGTTTTCGCGAAGTAAAAGTTAAGCGCAAGGATGTGTGTTGTAAGTTGTAAGTTATATAGCGTTATAGAACGTTTGAGTTGGATGCGATGCGGGCTTCCGGTACAACCATGTCAACCGATGGAGATAATTAGAAAAAATTGCCAGTCCTACATGTTTATGTACTTAAAAGCGCAAATTTGTTTAATTCCACTATCGAAAAATTATTTATTTATTTAACTTTTTTTATTATTCGTCCGATTCGTTTTGTTTTTTTTTAACAAATTTGAACCGCATGAACTTTTTATAATTTTTAGTAATTTTACACTATCGCAAGTGCTCAATTTAAAATTACTACAGGAAATGTACAGATAGATCTTTTCATCTTCTATTTATGATAGCTTAAAGGCTATCATAATTTAGTTAACTTTAATATGTGGCTTGTCTACAGTTTAATAAATCATTTTATTGTTATTGCAATAATTTCCTTTTAAACTTTTTAGTATTAAAGAAATAATTAAAAAATGTTAATTTATAAGAAATCATCTGACACGCTTCTATATTTAAGAATAGGCCAAAAGTTGCGACCTTTTACCTCTCTCAAAAAGTTCAAATCGATTAAAGTTGCTTCATCCTTTGTCAACTTTAATATTATTTTGTTATTACTTATTACTTGGAAAGACATTCTCGTCCGAGAAAATTCGCTCTCTAAAAGGAATGGAAGTATTTACTTTTTACAATAATTATCTATTTAACTACATGCTCTCGAGTCTGTTGTTTTTGTGGCATAATAAGAAATGGGAGCCATTAACACGATCGAGAAAAATTGTTGAGTATAAGTTAAATAGAACGTTTTCTGTAATTTGTTTATACCTAAACCTAATTGTTACTAATTACGCGTTTAACATCATTGCGATGTTTCATAGATAATTTCATTATATTTGGATTGGAAGGTGAGTAGGTGGGGCTACTAGCTGAGCTTCTACTTCTGAGCTTCTATTCTACTCAAGCTTTCCTCGAGACGAGACGAGACGAGACAAGACCTCGAACAGGTCGAACAGAAAAGGGGGAAAAATATCATTTTTAGTGCCCTCAAAAGTGAAGCTGACATGAGAATCTGTTACAATGTTTCCTACTTCCTAATTGGATGGAGGGGGGGGGGGGGGTAACAAAACAGCTGCGAGTTTTTGGGTTTCTTTACATGTTTAGTATTTCATATTTCTTCAAGAGCCCAGGACGACCGATGGCCATAACAAATCACATTTAACTTCAAGCAAAGTTCCCTGAGGAGCCCTGGAAGAGGCTGGAGGAGGTGCCCTGAGGAGGTCTTCGACTTCAAATACGTCTGGCATCATGAAGGCTGTACTTAAAACCGTATTTTCTGTAAAAGTTCGTAGTTTTCGGGTTATAAGCAATAAAACAGCTTTTTGGTCAATTTTGGAATTTTTGTTAAACTTTAACGCGCTCTAGCGCCTATAGGAAAAAACCCAAAACATAATATAATTTGGTAGGAAACTGAATATATGTACTTCATTCTTGTATAGAAACAGTTTTCTATAAAAGTGCATAATTTTCGAGTTTTAAGCGAAAAACAAAAAAGCAGCTTTTGGCCGATTTTAGAATTAAAACTTTAACACACTCTAGCGTCTAAACCGCTCGTCTGACGAAGAAACCTAGAACGTATAGTTTGTAGAAAATTTGACGTACTTTACTTTCATATAAAAGCACTTTTCTTATAAACTGCATAGTTTTTGAGATACAAACAAAAAACAGTCTTTTGGCCTATTTTGGAACTTTTGTCAACTTTAACCCTCTCTAGCGCCTAAACCGCTTGAGTGAAAAACAATCTGAAATATATAATTTGTAGGAAATTTAATATATGTAGTTTATTTAGAATAAAAAATTTTTTACATAAAATGCATGGTTTTTGAGTTATAAGCGATAAAACAGTTTTTTGGGCGATTTTGGAATTTTTGTTAACCTTTAACGCGCTCTAGCGCCTAAACCGCTTGAGTGAAAAACAATCTGAAATATATAATTTGTAGGAAATTTAATATAGTTTACTTAGGATAAAAAAAATTTTCCATAAAGTGCATGGTTTTTGAGTTATAAGCGATAAAGCAATTTTTTGTCCGATTTTGGAATTTTGGACAAACTTTAACGCGCTATAAAGCCCAAGGCTCTCGTCTGAGGAAAAGAAATGTGGTTTGTAAGAAATCGAATATACTTACTTTATTTTTGTATATAATCACGCAAAAAGTGCGTAATTTTTGAGTTGTGCCCGATAAGCAAAAACAGTTTTTTGACCGATTTTGGAATTTGTGTCCGACTTTAAGGCGCTCCAGCGCCTAAGGCGTTTGTCTGACGAAAAAATCGAAGAAATATAATTTGTAGGAAATTGAATGTAATTTATTTTTTTATATAAACACTTTTCCCAAAAAGTGCGTAATTTTCGAGTTGTACGCGAAAAGCAAAAAATCAGTTTTATGGGTCGATTTTAGAGTTTTTGCCAAACTTTAACGTGCTCTAGCGCCTAAACCGCGTGTCTGACTAAATAAACCTAAAGTTTATAATTTGTTTGAAATTTAATGTAGTTTATTTTCATATAGAAGCACTATCCTCATAAAGTGTATACTTTTCGAGTTATACGCAAAAAAACGAAAAAAGTGCAAAAATCCAACATCCTCGAGCCACTCCTACGTAATGCTGACACTTAGGAGTGACAGACGGACGCTTTCATTACTCATTTTGATGTTCTCTCAGCCCGAATGTTGTACTTGATCGTTTAGTAAAAGTACGCGCTGGCTCCCGCACCATATTCGTGGCTAATACGCTGTATCCGTCAAATAAGTATTAAGAAGCCCACTAAACTAGACGTTATTTTCGTATTTGCGAGATTAATTACATTTGAAAAAAAACTGTATAAATACACTCTAATTATTCTACACTAAAAAAAAGATAATTTTCATCCAACTATATTACATCTTGAGGTCACATCACGACATTTGATCCCAAGGTCCTCAACTTATTAGTTCGAGTTAGTTATCAGGGGCAGGGTTTCTCGTTTGTATTTTGTGTTTATCTCATAAATATTATACTTTTTGACCAATTTTAATAATAATTATATCGCGATTAAATAAAAAATGTGCGATTATCACAAATTTGAGATCCGAACAACCAAGGTACCAACCAAGTACCTTTTTGGGGCCAAAATAACCATCAAATAAATTACATGTTATTTTACCTCAACGAATTTTTGCATTTGCATAGTGCATGAATCACAAAACAATGTATAAAGCGGCTTTTAATGACGATAATGGAAATATTTAAATCTCCCGTGTCGATTATTAATATTTAATGTGTTGTACATAGTTGTAAAAGGTGAATAACTAATATTAGAGCCGTGCCATGTGGCATGTGGACGAAAATAAGAAATTATAAACGAAAGGTCTCACCAGTACTGGACTGGCCCTAAGATGTTTTTGTCTAAAATCATACTACCCCAAGCGCGTCGGTTCATTTCTTCGAGTACATCCGTCTCGAAGGACCACGTTGTTAGTATTTGAGAGGTGGACTGGCGTGGCTTTTTTGGCCTGTTCATCTGCCTACACCTTCCCTATTTATTAATTTGATTGCTTTTGGCGTTTCTACCTGAGCGTCTTCCGAACTACCTGTTCGGTTGCCTCTTCAAGCCTCTTACATAGCTCCTCTCGAGTTATCGACGAGCCTGCTGGCCTCTCTTCCAGCCTAACTGTTTACTAGCCCATCTGCGACCGGCGCGTGTACGAAGCCCAAAAGAGATTAAACAAATTGTAGGTTTATTTTATTATATGAGCCGCGTTTTGCAATTAAATCCGAGTCATGGAATACTTTTAAGCAATTAATAGTTGCGTTTAGTTAAATTAAGTGTCGGTTAATTTTGAAACGTTAAATTGCTGAATAGAGTGGCACAAGAGGACTATTATAAAATTTTCGAGTCCAATACTGAAGAATTAATTAAAAACGTAAAGAAATTCGCCCACATTTGTGGTAGTAACACTAAATCTACCTACTTAATCCGCCTCTGCGTTAAACTTTGAACTTATACACCCAAACGTTTTTCTATTTTATTCAAAGGGATAGTCAGACAAAAATTTCTTTGAAATTTTAATTGACGAGTTAAACAATAGTTACCTGCAACTAAAATTTTTATAACTAAATCTAAAAGTAATATCTCGTGAATGTAGGTGTATCAATTTGTAAAGAGAGGAATAAATTATTGTTGTTTTACGAACGTATAGCGTCACTTTTGAATTTTAACCATTGTCTTTGCGTCGGAAAAAATTGAAATTTGAAGGATCTTCGTTTCGATGCGCGTCTCGCCTTGGCGATGGCAATCGAAATAAAAGTATGTCGAGAAGGGTTGAAACTGCGTCGGATTGGGCCAAAAAACGCGCGCTTGATACGGTTTCGTTTTGATCACATTTGTGTACCTAATAATTATCCTACGAGGTTATAAGTTATAAGCTTATAAGCAATGACTGTAATCTTCCGCTGGTAATTTGTTAATAATAAAATTATTAAACAAATATCAAACATTTATAATTATTCAAAAATTATCTTTTTTTTTATTTTGGTACTTTTTCTAAATATAATGCGTCAACCTAATATAGTCATGATGGGTAAGGTCTTAGGTCCAGGTCGCAGTTCAAGGAACAGCTATATATATATGTGTGTACTGAACCTGATGCTTTTAACCTGTAAGAGGCAAGACCTATGCTCCTATGCACCTTTTGCCCTTTGTATTAACCGTATACGTTATTATACTTTCTGCAGCCGAACAATTACGAAATGTAGTTGGCCTTGTTGACACGCCGTTCGCGAAAATTAAAAATTTTTTACCTAAAAAAAATTATGTTAATGACACGAGTACTAATTGCAGACACGGATTTATACGTGAGAATTACTTTTCAGCGGATATTTGAGTCGGATGCGCACCTATTCGATTAATGTCTCTTTACGTCTTCGATAAATTACTTGTGATGTTTTTATTAATGCTTTTAAGATTGTAAATTTATTGTACGCGACTTGTAGAAGATCAGGTTTGCCATTTTTGCTTTTAACTTTCAATTTTCTTTTTTCTCGCAGGTGCATAACGCAATAATACAAAGTGAAGCTATTAGGCTGTACCGCTGTACGATAATGAAGAGGAGAAGTCACCGACGCGTTCTCAGGCGAAATTAGCGACTGAGGTAAATTTCCTAAAAATTGGGCTGTTACTTGGATAAAGAAAGCTTTTATACTTCGTCTCATCGGGCTAGGCCTCTACGTCATAAAATTGAGCCTTGCGCAGGGGTTGGGAGCACTCAGAACGTACACAAGACAAAACAAGAAAATATTTAGAAGAATTGAAGACTTGTTCAAGTGCATCTCGCTTTAAATCGCTCCACCAGCTCCACGAGCTACGGGGAGTGGACTAGCGACAACGAGCAACAAAGCGGGGAATACCCGAAAAATCTTGCCTTTTGCTCTTCTTATTCTTCTCCCACTTTTTCGAATTAATTTACTTGTTTACAACAATTTTTTCCTTTTTTAACCTCAATAACACCCCCACCTTCCTCATTATTAGGCACATTTGCTCCCCCTTCCACTAAACCGTATCGGAAGAAGAGGTTCCGCCCTAGTAAGTTTATTCTCTACCATAGCTCTACCTCTACTGTAAAGAGGCGGAGGTAAATTTCCTCAGAACTGGGAAATTACTTGGATAACGAAAGCTTCTATACTTTGTCTCACCGGGCTAGGCCTCTACGTCATAAAATTGAGCCTTGCGCAGGGGCTGGGAGCACTCAGAACGTACACAAGACAAGACAAGAATATATTTAGAAGAATTGAAGACTTGTTCAATTGCATCTCGCTTTAAATCGCCCCACCAGCTCCACGAGCTACGGGGAGTGGACTAGCGACAACGAGAAACAAAGCGGGGAATATCCGAAAAATCTTGCCTTTTGCTCTTCTTATTCTTCTCCTACTTTTTCGAATTAATTTACTTGCTTACAACAATTTTTTCCTTTTTAACCTCAATCCCACCCCCACCTTCCTCATTTTTAAGCACATTTGGTCCCCTTTTCCACTAAACCGTATCGGAAGAAGAGGTTCCGCCCTAGTAAGTTTATTCTCAACCAAAGCTCTACCTCTACTGTAAAGGGGCGGAGATAAATTTTCTCAAAACTGGGATATTACTTGGATAACGAAAGCTTCTACACTTTGTCTCATCGAGCTAGGCCTCTACGTCATAAAATTGAGCCTTGCGCAGGGGCTGGGAGCACTCAGAACGTACACAAGACAAGACAAGAATATATTTAGAAGAATTGAAGACTTGTTCAAGTGCATCTCGCTTTAAATCGCTCCACCAGCTCCACGAGCTACGGGGAGTGGACTAGCGACAACGAGAAACAAAGCGGGGAATACCCGAAAAATCTTGCCTTTTGCTCTTCTTATTCTTCTCCCACTTTTTCGAATTAATTTACTTGCTTACAACAATTTTTTCCTTTTTTAACCTCAATCCCACCCCCACCATCCTCATTTTTAAGCACATTTGCTCCCCCTTCCACTAAACCGTATCGGAAGAAGAGGTTCCGCCCTAGTAAGTTTATTCTCTACCATAGCTCTACCTCTACTGTAAAGAGGCGGAAGTAAATTTCCTCAGAACTGGGATATTACTTGGATAACGAAAGCTTCTATACTTTGTCTCACTAGTCTATACTAGGCCTCTACGTCATAAAATTGAGCCTTGCGCAGGGGCTGGGAGCACTCAGAACGTATACAAGACAAGACAAGAATATATTTCGAAGGATTGAAGGTTTGCTCAATTGCATCTCGCTTTAAATCGCTCCACCAGCTTTCCACGAGCTACGAGGAGTGGACTAGCGACAACGAGCAACAAAGCGGGGAATACCCGAAAAATCTTTCCTTTTGCTCTTCTTATTCTTCTCCCACTTTTTCGAATTAATTTACTTGCTTACAACAATTTTTTCCTTTTTTAACCTCAATCCCAACCCCCACCTTCCTCATTTTTAGGCACATTTGCTCCCCCTTCCACTAAACCGTATCGGAAGAAGAAGTTTTGCCCTAGTAAGTTTATTCTCTACCATAGCTCTACTTCTACTGTAAAGAGGCGGAGGTAAATTTCCTCAAAACTGGGATATTACTTGGATAAGAAAAACTTCTACACTTCGTCTCATCGGGCTAGGCCGCCGAGGGTTCAATTTTGAGAGCACTCAGAACAGACACAAGCTATTGAAGCTATTAGGTTGTACAGCTGTACTATAATGAAGAGGAGAATTCACCGACGCGTCTTAGGCGAAATTAGCGACTGAAGTAAATTTCCACAAAATTGAGCTATTACTTGGATAAAAAAAAAGCTTCCATACTTCATCTCACCAGACTAGGTTTCTGCGTCATAAAATTGAGTCTTGTGAAAGTGTCTAATTCTGGGAGCACTCAGAACGTTCACAAGACGAGACGACAGGAATGTATTTAGAGAGTCGCCCGTTTTCCCCACAAGCTCCTCGTTAAGGAGAGGCTGGATCGAAAGAAACCGCCCAGGGAATTTTGGCGCGGTAACCGCTATCAGAACATTCATACCTGGGCGTGTTGATAAGTGAAAAGTGTATGTTTAACCAGCACCTAATAAGGCAGTGTTTGAAGACGACGAGGATATTCGGGGCAGTAACCAGAGTAGCTAGGGCGGCTGGGGACTGCGCTCGGGGACTCTTCGTCCAACCTATAAGGTCGTGTTGGAGACCGTCTTGCTGTACACATGTGGAGTGTGGGCTCCTAGGGTAAACGTTCAAGTCTGCTCAGAGCCTGATTAAAGGTAACGAGGAACTCCTCTGAGGCTCTGCAGGTCCTCGCGGGCATTGTGCTCATCAAGCTAAAAGTGGTGCCCATCAAGAGACCAGGTGGTGCTGTCAGGATGATGGATCTTATTGCTGAGAGATACGCCCTGTCCGAAAAAATGGTAATTAAGGGCCGTCTTCTTACAGAAGCCCTGAGTATTTGATCGAACTGCTAAAGGTAGACTCACCCACGAATATTTGCCTACTGTTACGACACATATCTGTTATCTTGGCCCGAGAGTTTTACAGGTTGTTACGGGGCATGGGGGCGTCGGAAGCTATCTGCTATGTGCTATGGTCCGGGATGACCGGATCTTCGGGTTCCCGGGCATCGGAGGATCTTCAGCAATATCTGTGAGGTCATTATGAGGTTTAAAGAGGGATAGGGTGCCCCTTAAAGATACTCCTTACTTCTGAAAGGCCCATACAACGTAACAACGCTTCAATGCGCCTCTTGGGTTGCTTCGTTAATTTCGTTCGTTTCGTTGGGATGTCGCAGTCCTCATCGGAAGTTCAGAAGGAGCAGTACTTGCTTGCTGTGGTACTTAGTTCGAAAACGTTGATGGCAAAAAAGACAGGTTGCCGGCTACTGGTCGAGCTGGAGAGTAAGTAGTTAAAGGTGTTAGATACTAAACAGGCCAACAGGAAATACAATATATGTCCGTTGGGAAGATTGGCAGAAGAGGAGGTGACTCAAACAATTGCCAAAAAGAGTGTACACGGGGCCGGGTATAGCGAAGCTAGGTACCGGGCTAAGAAGCGGCAAAATTAAATAGAAAAACAATGATTCACGGCTTTATTAGGGATTCATTGACCCTATCACCCTGCTCTCTAGATTTTGGTGTATTTAGTTATAAGTACAGAGGGGAGCAGGGGGATCGTAGATTTGATAAACAATAAATCTCCCAAATTCCTAAAAACTGGATAATAACTTGGATTCTCTAGAAAGTTTTTATACTTCGTCTCGCGGGGATAGGCCTGGCCTCTACGTCATAAAATTGAACTTTTTGCTAGGGCTCAATTTTGGGAGCACTTAGAACGTACACAAGACAAGGCAAGAATTTATTTAGAAATTGTTTAATTGAATCTCGCTTTAAATCGCCCCACTTGCCCCAGGAGCTAAGGGGATTAGAGAAAACTATCAACAACGCGGGGAATACCCGAAAGATTTTGCCCTTTCCTCTTCTTATTCTGCTCCCATTTTATCAAATTTGTTCCGGTTTATTTACAACAAATTTTTTTTCGTCATCATCCTTAATTCCATCTCCATCTCCGTCTTCTTCATGTTCATCTTCATTGCATCCGCTCTAGCAATAGGTTCATACTCTACCATAGCTCTACTTTAAAGCGACTGAGGTGAATATTCTAAAAATCACGCCCTTTCACCTTTCTCCTTATATGTCTTTCAATAAAGAAAGCGTCTATAGTATACTTCGTCTCACCGGGCTAGGCCGCTATGTCCCAAATCTTTAAATTGCCCATTTTGAAACAGCCGATACTCTAGTTCAAGCGCGATAGCACCTCTACTACTGTAAGAAACATTTAGAAGAAACGTAATTTCTACCCATCTTAGTGACGCCTTAATATCATGCCGAATAGCCTGATATTATTCCGATGCACTTATGACAACGCGAGCTTAGTCTACTACTGTAGTAAATTGAAGGAGCGAACGCGTAATTATTTATTATCGACCGTTTAGTTAAGCCCTTGAACTCAAAGGTTGAAAATGGATTTTCAACGTCCGATTGTCCGACCACTCTCATGGTATATTAGCGGTGGTTAGCTGGTAAAAGTAATACCACCGTAAAACAACATGCCCAAGATACACAGCCTACCCACGTTGATTTATATATTGTCGATGGTGCACTTGTCCTTACTACCATTGTTACAGTTCGTTACGTATTGTATTATAGAGTTACCGCCGCCTTTTATCTACCGTATAAGCTTCTTCTCAGATGCCACTGAATAACTAAAGATGATGCTCTGGCAGATGAATAATGAGAAAATGCTAATTACGGATTTGAATATCACTTCTATAATGGTACGTACGTACTACATAAATAAACTTTTCGACTTTCAACTCGAAACGGTTGAGACGCAAGATCTAGTTAGGCCACAAGTCGAGGAATTTCGTTATAATAAAAGACTGCATCGATATAAATAATTGAATGAGATATAAAAAAAAGCGACTTTAACACCAACCAAGAGCCATCTTATTAGGTAAAATGATTCGACAAAAATAATTTTTTTTAAGTAGCGAAAGGTGATCGTGACCTTTTATTGAAAGCCGCGCTTCTTTCAACTTTTTAATGATCGACTCTTGTAGTTGCACTATGTACTTTGAAAAGTACATTGAAGTGTTATTAACACTATAGATAAATTACACTCCTATTAATTATAATGGTTTTAAGGTTTTACGCTTTTAACTTTTTTCTCAGAGTCGTACATTATTAAAAGATCGCTTTGATTTGTTAAAAATTGTTGGAAATTTATGTAAATTACGAAACAGTTATAACAAATAATTGGAGATTTTTAGATTAATTTAATTGGTTTGTTTTACAACTTGTACAATTCAATTCGAGCTAATTTTCGCGAGTGAAATTGGAACTGAACTCCAGTGGCAGCTACTGTAAGAGGTTGCAGCAGGAGCAGCACAGGTTCGCAGCGACTAGTCAAAACCTAGAAAGGTTTTGAAAAGAAAGCAACCAAAACCGATCTTCCATCATTTAATACCAGGATGGGTCTTTCGATCCACTAGATAAAGGAATCTGAAAAATTGATGAAGGTCTGCTCAAAAATGGAGAGGAGTTAGATATGATCATGACCAAGGTTTTCACGGAAGAAAAATCATTTGGAGCTTGGAATACTGGCCATGGTAGTTAATGCAGTTTAGCACCAGAAAAATAAAAATTTGAGGCACTTACTCTAGTAGAAGAATTATTAAACCGAGGATTTATTATGAAGGTCTTATCTGGTGGCCCAAAACCAGAAAGATCACTACAAAGAGTATATTAGACCAACCATAAACCTCTTCTGCCTCATATTAATAGGAGTCATGAAAACCACTCCATCAGCGGCCCAGGAGGCGCTTCTCTGCCTTCCCGCATTGGATCTATATATGGAATGGACGGTAATAAAAGCAGAGTCCTTGGACTGCGTGGATGGGGCAAAATCCTCTAAGAGGTACCTCTTCTGGAGATTGACGCAGACAGTATCTCTCCAAAATCCATATTCAATAGACACTTTCAAACTCTAATGAGTCCAATAGAGAACATCGTAGTAGACATAACTGGCTATACCAATGGATCAAAAAATCCAAAGGGATCTGGAGCAGGTGTGCTCTCGTAAGCAGCCTATCGCTGAGAAAATATCCTTCAATTCCAAACTGAACTTATGGGAATATTACGCAGCACCAACATAACCCTAAATAGAAAATATATATAGCGACGAACAGTAAAGCCGCCTTGCAAGACCTAAACACTTACAAGGTAACCTCTAACGTCCTGTAGAGTGCAATGATGGAGCTTCTGAACCAGGTATCCAAAGCCAATCTTGTTATACTCTACTGGGTCAAAAGGGACTACGGAAACGAAGGTAATGAGCCAGCTGTCAAAAAGGGCTCAAACAGTCTTTCTTGCGGCCCTGAGTTAATCTTAAAACCTGTTAGCACCCTCTTCAAAAGTAATGCCCATTTATTACGCACTGTAAGATGGACAAGCAACACAAGCTGTCGCCAGGGTAAAAAAGTCATTTGGACCCCCTCTAAAACGCTGAAAATACTGTCCCAGGCTGTCTCGAACTAGTCTACGAGCAATCTCAAGTATTTGCACGGGAAACTGCCGACTAAAGAAGTACCTCCACACGCTTGGAATAGTAGACAATAGTAGCGAACTAGAAGGCGAACAGCTGCACAGTACGTGTTTAGCCGCGACAAGAAGATTCGTGTAAGGGGACTTCAGGCTTGGCATGGCCAAATTTAGCACTTTCTCTCGCCAGAATTCTGGAGTTCACTCTGCAAGTGGGCTCTTGCAAGTGGCAAGTCTAGGCTCTCCGCAATCTACCTAATCCCTGTTGCGGACACAGCCCCGCTGTTGGAGGGTTGCAAAGTGATCTTCGAGTGCGCTATCATGGTAGCTTGGCCCCGCTGTTGGCGTGCGATAGAAGGACACCGAGCGCTCTCCCTCATGGTAACTGGGTTGTAATAGGTCGTAACGGATGATCCGGAGGCGATTAAGTGGCTGCTGGTGGAAGGGGATTAGCTACCCCCGAACCTGTGACCAGTCTGGTTAAACTGGTACTGCGGGCAGACGTCAAAAGACTTCTGATGATGTTGGATTCGCAGGGGCTAATGGCTTCCTGGGAAGTGAGAGATACCAATCACCCCGCTCTCTATAACTCCTGATATAGCTAAGTTGGGTGCAGGGGGAAGAGCGGGTGAATCTTAGATCCATATTTCGTCGTCGAAATGTACAAATGCAAGTGGGATGGCTTGAGATAAGTAGGGCTCGGGAAGAATGCTCGGAAGAAGCTTGGAGGATGCTCTTATACCGACAAGAAGATCCGCGTTTGGGGGACTTCTGGCTCGGCATGGCCAGAATCACTACCTTCTCCCGTCAGAATTCTGGAGTTCATTCTGCAAGTGGGATGGCTTGAGAATACAGAGCTCGGGGAGGATGTTCGGAGGAAGCTTTATACCGACAAAAAGATCCGTGTTAGGAAACTTCTGGCTCGGCATGGCCAGAATCACTACCTTCTCCCGCCAGAATTCTGGAGATCAATCTGCAAGTGGAATGGCTTGAGATATGATGGGCTCGGGGAGGATGCTCGGAGGAAGCTCTTATACCGACAACAAGATTCGTGTTGGGGAACGTCTGGCTCGGCATGGCCAAATTCAGCACCTCCTCCCGCCAGAATTCTGGAGTTAATTCTGCAAGTTGGATAGCCCTCCCTCTCCTTAAACAATCCAGAACCCAGCAGAAAAAACAAACAGAACAGAAGGAACGAAGAAACAACAACTCTTAAGTTCCTAACAACTTGGAACTGTTTCGGAAACCTGAAGCTTCTCACACCAATATTTGGAAGGAGTGGGGGGGGGCGTCATTACAAAAACATGCAACGCAGTTTTTAAGATGCCAAGGGTTTAGTATATATTTTACATTTGTAAAACTGACGAAATCCGTCACGAATTCAACAGAGTCCAGCTTTGAATGGCAAGACCCATGCTAAGTCAGGCTCACCCCCAAACAGGCCTATTTCCTGGGCCGCCAACCCTTCATTTCGGGAGATAAGTGCCCCGCACACATCCAGTTTTGGAACTGGAACCAACAGTCTAACTAAAAAGTGCTAAAGTGCAGCTTGGGCGTATGTGGGGGCCTTTAAAGTCTGAGCTCGTTCTACAAAAAAACTCGTCGAGCCGCCACTGTACGATCTATTTGAAGTAATATTTAACAATCAAAGCGTGTTAGTTCAATTAAGTACATTAATTGCAGTTGAAGATAATAATTGTAAATAGAATGGCGCGTGGCGTGACGGTTTTGCCTGACCCCATCACAGGTCACTAAGAACCATCCGGAGAAGACGACTTCCAGTTCGTATACAACTAATTAATGTGTAGCTATAATTTCAGTTCGGTTGTACACTACATGTAAAAATTTTTTTTGCATAAATGATTAATTATTTTCGGTACGTAGAATTATAATTCGTTTAGATCAAAGATCAAATTTGCTTACAACTTCAATCATAATATGAATTAAATTGATGCTGCTGATTTATTGACTTTGCCAATATACTTACTTTGCTATGGCGTGGATCGAGTCATTTCTCTTATTTTGTGCTATTAGAAAAGGTCAATAATTTGTTCATTATTTATAGTGACCCGATTGGAGATTTAAAGTATCTACGCTTTACAAGCAACAAAATCATTTAGCAGCATCAAATTGATTTGGTCCAATTAAGTTTCCCTCTCGATTTCAAAGGGCTGCTGCCCCCTTTCGAGAGACTAAGTAAGCTGGAAACGTTCATTTTGGTAAGTTCCCAACAATTTTGACAAGCATCCAGCTAAGCAAGACTTTCTGGTGGGATCGTGGAATGAAGAGAGATGTAAATTTTGGAGACCCTGCTGGAGTGGACCGTCTCTTCCTGGAGACTCGTGGGTCCAATAAAGAAGCCAGTAAAAAAGTTTCTATTCTCCAGCGATGAGCACAAATGGGCGCTCGTCCCAAAATCCTACATTGTTTTGGTGTCCGAGAGGACCTTACATGTAGAGGCTTTAGAAAAGACAACGAATCTTTGCAACACATTGTAGACAGATCAGCTTTTGTGGTTTGTAGACTTCTTCGAAGGGATAGGACTGCGCACGAGCTCATAACAGGACTGAGATGGGCATTGTGCAAGGGGCCGACTGAACGAAGTGCAAGGGTAACCCCCGAATAAAAATGAGCTTTCGATTTGATATCACAGTTACGATAAGTTTCCTCTGCCTTCTGAGAAAAACTCTCGATTTAAAGAGTGCACATCTTAATATCCACCTACCGTCCGTTCAGTTCAAGAACACTTCCTTCTTGCCAGTATAAGAAGCGAGCTAAGGCTTTGTTCCTTGAAGAGTTATATTAATATTTATAAAAAGAAACATTCTCTTATTATACATATTGCATAAACAAGTTAATAATAATTATTCGTCACGAATCACATACCTAATGTATAATAAGATAATAAGAAGGTAACCAAGTGAAGTAATACTTAATGATAGGATTACTTTACGGGTGAGTGCTATAGGGTATTCTCCGGTTGAGGAGCATAGTGCACATTTCCGGTGTGCTTACGAGGGATTTCCGGCGGTCGCGTGCCCGTACTGCAACTTGGTGGTCATTCATGCTTCTTGCACATCATAACTATGTTATACTCGTCACGTCCCCTTACTTCCGGTCAACCTGTACGTTTTTCAATGAATACCGAATCTTCTTCATTGTTTAAATCACGAATTATTACAAAGACGTTGGTGTTATTGTTTTTTAATTTTAATTTTTTTTAAAATGCGCTAGTGCGACCCTTTTTTTAAGATTAACATCCGGTTTTTTGGGCTTCTTTCAGGATGCCACTAATTACTGGGCAGGGTGGTTACTAAAATGTAACTTGCGTCTATTTCTAGATTAATTCAGTTGGGACTTGAGACAAATCAAAATTCCACGGAAAGCTTAATCTACGTACATCTCGACTTCCATCGGCCCATCGCACATCGCACACCTGCCGTGGAATATATTAAAAAGTCAAGGAAACGTGGTAACCCTAATTGTTCTATTTTTATCTTTTAATATTTTTTAGACAAAAATGCCCACATTAATAATTCGTGGGACCACTTCGGGCTCCTCCATAAAGTAGTCCAAATTACGAAATTTTTATCTCAAATTGATGTCACATAACTTCAATTTGTCGTAATAAATTTTACATTAAAAAACACTTTTTGCTTATCGTCTCTCAAAATCTTGAAACGCATTTTGAATTTCAATTAAATTTTTTTAACCACTTTATTACTCTTATAATATAATATAAGGGTCCTCGCCTCCTTTAGACCTCCCTGTACACATTACAATTTGAATTCTACAGAAACCTACGGTTCCAATTTCGTGTCGTCAAGATTTCTGAGTCTCCATTTTTAATTTTTTTGAAATTTTATAAAAGCAGGATGTGGTACTTTAAGGCCCCTGCCTTCAAAATATCTTCTGAAATCTTTTTGTTATAGCCGTTTTGACCTTCGTCATTTTTAAACAAGAAAACGTTTACAAACGCCTATAACTTATGCAACACACAATACGCCTAAGCAAATATTTTTACTAAAATCACTTGTGTATCTCATCCTTCTCCATTAAAGTGGAATATATTTTCAAAGCAAACTTTTTAAAAGACAATAAAGCAATACCACTTAACATTTTTTTGAAAATTCCAAAACTTACCCTTTTTGAGCTGCTGAACTTTTAATCCTTTCGTAAAACTACTCGCCCCGCGTTTGCGATCCGAATTTGAGATAGAAAAACGAGCACTTTGTTCAATCAAGCCTTTCCTCTCTGCTTGATTATAACTCGAAAGTAGTTCGCCACTTTTATCTAAATTTCTTTCAAACGCGTCGTTACCATTAGGGAGCACTTGAGAAGATTTATAAAACTCGAGAGTGTCACAAACTTTTTCAACAGGCGCACCATCACTAACACTAATTACAACTTTTGAACTTTTTTCGTCTTCACTTTTATCGTAGTTGTTGGTGAAGTCTTCAAATGTTGAAAGTAGATCGTTGCATAGCTGGTAATTGGCGAGTCGTTTGTTGAAATTGTTCAATTCTTCTTTTTTCTTATTTATAACAAATTCGCTAGGCGACGATGCGAGTTGAGAGACGAAATTTAGAGAATTTTGATCGCGTTCGTCTTGCACGTTGTTGTTTTCGTTCATTTTTGTCATTTGAAATTTATTTCCTCGTCTTTAAATTTTTGTACCGAGTGACGAATCTAAAATTAAAAGCTCGTGAGAGGCGCACGTTGTTTAAATTTTTGTACTTTTTTAAAAACTTTCAATTACAACCTTTTAGAATGTGACAAAAAGGACGAAGCACGTTTATCTATTCATTCATGAAGTAAAATTTTGTAATAAAAATTTTAAAAAGGGCTTAAAATAGCCTAATATTGTAGCCGAATAAGAGCGAATCAAAACGACTTGGGTGCACTTTTAAGTGTTTGCTTATAAACAGAGGTTAAAGTTAATGATATGACCTGGCACGACCCCGTATTCTAAAAATGTAATAGTTTAAAATAACTGACACCTTTGAGCAGAAATAAAACATATCCTCAAACCAAAAATATTTTCATACACCCTTGGATCACACGCTTTTGAAACGAAATTCGACCGACATGTAGTTGTAAGTTGTGGGATAACTTTTTAAAAAAATAGGGGATTTACAATAACCCAATTAATTTTAATTCGATTTCTAGCATGGGGACTTCGAGACGAGACTTTTTGGCAACCGTGGACGGATTTAAAAGTTTTGTTTTTCAGCCAAAATTTGTTTTACATAATTCGGCCAAAAAAATTATGTGAAAAGTCTACTGAATCGTGTAAACGTCAAAATAGAAAAGTAGTTTCTGGTTTTTCTCATACAGCCTGACGACCTCTGAACTTAATAACGCAGGAGGTTTAAAAAAAGATAGATGTATATGTGCATGTGTGCCTTATTTAGGTAACCGAACACCACACAAGAGGTCTCTCAATGACTGATGTTGGTGCGGAAAAACGCAAAAAGATCAATGAAAGATGTCGCTAAAAAAATTTTTGTGCAAGGGTCTTATAGGGCAGACTTGGCTCTATAATTTTTGTTAAAACCTTTTTCGTGTAAAAGCAGCCGTTTCGTAGCCATTTACAGTGGAAAAAAGCGTTATTTGGCTGGTTTTTCGTCAAAAGACCCAAACTGCTCTTCACTCAACTTTGAGCGTTAATTGCTCGAGTACGCTAGAAATTAGCCAAACAGTGCATTGAACGTTTTCTACGCAGAATTTCACAACGAATATTTTTCCTCTCATTCTATTTATTCGTCAGAATGGCCGTTCGGCAATAAAATTTGAAAAAGTGGAATCACGTCCGCTCCTTCCGGAGCCGAAATTATTTTTGGAATTAAAAAAGATGTTCCAGCCACAAATAACGTTGGGGCTCTTCGGACCCTTATTCTTAATTCTAGACTTCTGCCGACAGTTTGTTTTAGTACAAAGTATAAAAAATCTTGTCTTGATTGCCACTTACGCGGCCAGGACGACAAAGTCATTACAAGAAATGTGGGAGGTGCCATCGTTTTCAGACGACCCTAAAACACTATTATCAACTTATTCAAAACGATTGTTTTATTAACCAACTTTAGATAAAAATAACAACAAATAAATATTACAGGTAGATAAGTTACAGTGCAATTTGATACCTATCATTAAGTATACTCTTTACTTAATATTTTTTTAAGGTATAAGTTATCGGAAAGGTGAAACGCGTTCAAAGGTTAGAGCTAATGAGGACTTTTAACTTACACACGTTACGAGATAAGCGTGAATGTCTAAAATTATCAATAAATAGCCATTATTTAGTAACAAAAAAGTACTTGAAAAAAATTAACGGCCTCGATTTAAAATTAATTTTAAACTTTGATACCTACAACAATAATTTTGCCCCAATATTCCAACGAAATCGGGTAAAAGTTTCTAAACTCTCAGTGAAAGTAGAGTTTTAGTTTGTTTTGGAAAACAAACATATCAGGGAGGGTGGGCGGTGGGCGACTTCTTCATCTTTGCCAATTTGGCATAATGGCGTAGCCTACGTTTACTTTTAGTTTGTAGAGGTGAAGAAAGGCTACCATCTCCTATCTCCAGTGGCAAGCGATTCGCACCCTGTTGTAACGGATACAATTTATTGCTTGAAATTATTTCAAAATAGCGATGCTTGGAACAAAAAAAATGGTAAAAGTAATTAAAGTTACATTACCTTGTAGAAATAGGTACAAAAATTTAACTCTTATCAGCTCAACATTATTTATACACCTAACGATAATGAAAAAAATTCTTGGAAGCTTGTAATTGTAATACTTTCACACCTTGCAATTGAATAGTACTGGTTGAAATTTTCAAAAAATTATTTAAAAAAACAAATAATTTACCTGAAGTAGTAGTTAAGAGATCGAATTTAACTAGGAAATATTAATTTACACGTCCAGGAGCGTTCCCCACACACAATACGTAGTAAAACGCCAGGTAGGTGTATAGGTGCAGAGCTCGACTTTGTTATCAGTTATCACAGGTCACGCCTTATCATAACTATTGTGACACCAACATTGTTATTAAACTGTATGGAGGACACGCGGAGAATTGAACCAAAAAAAGTTAATAAACTGATATCTTTTACCTGCGCAGTAACGTGCGTTATTCTTAAATCGCTTATGTTTATTTAAGAAAACAATTGCACGCTTAGTGCAGTGTGTTGCTTAGAATAAAGTGTTGAATGTTGTTATGATTATGAGTCATGAACTTTCCGTTTTAGTTGTTTCACCTTTTGATAACATTGTTCCTTTCTGGTTACTTTAATTTCATTTATAGATTTCAGTCGCTTATGCGCAGAAGTTTTGAGTCAGTGCCTATTTCTGGCCTCATCTTTCTCTATAGATAAGATTTGGGAAATATCTGGAGGTGATGGTTGAGCACGAGCCTTAGAAAGGTTGGTGTCACTACACTACGTTGGGTTTAATACCTCTTCTCCTCTCACTTGCACTGGCCGTGCGCCCCGTGCGAAGCCTGACCGTATTAATTTGTAATGCCTAGTATTTGTCCATCTCATAGCTGGAACCGTCCTCCTCTGCGTTTACGCGTCAGAAGTCAGAAGTTTTGGGTCAGTGTCCATTTCCTGTCTCATATCTATCTCTATAAATAAGATTTTTGAAATATTTGAAGGTGATGGTTGAGCTCGAGCCTTAGAAAAGTGTCACTACACTTCGTTGGGCTAATTACCATCTTCTCCTCTTCTCCCTTGCACTGGCCGTACGATGTGTAGCCCGCATTAATTTGCAACTCTCAGTTTTTGTCCATCTCATAGCTGGAACCATCCTTCTCTGCGTTAACGCCTCAGAAGTCAGAATTATTGGGTCAGTGTCCATTTCCTGTCTCATATCTATCTCTATAAATAAGATTTTTGAAATATCTGGAGGTGGTGGTTGAGCACGAGCCATAGAAAGGTGTCACTACACTTCGTTGGGTTTATTACCATCTTCTCCTCCTCTCCCATGCACTAGCCGTGCGATGTCTAGACCGTATTAATTTGTAATGCCCAGTTTTTGTCCATGTCATAGCTGGAACCGTCCTCCTCTGCGTTTACGCGTCAGAAGTCAGAAGTTTTGGGTCAGTGTCCATTTCCTGTCTCATATCTATCTCTATAAATAAGATTTTTGAAATATTTGAAAGTGATGGTTGAGCTCGAGCCTTAGAAAAGTGTCACTACACTTCGTTGGGCTTATTACCATCTTTTCCTCTTCTCCCTTGCACTGGCCGTACGATGTGTAGCCCGTATTAATTTGCAACTCTCAGTTTTTGTGCATCTCATAGCTGGAACCGTCCTTCTCTGCGTTAATGCCTCAGAAGTCAGAATTATTGGGTCAGTGTCCATTTCCTGTCTCATATCTATATCTATAGATAAGATTTGTGAAATATCTGGAGGTGGTGGTTGAGCACGAGCCTTAGAAAGGTGTCACTACACTTCGTTGGGTTTATTACCATCTTCTCCTCCTCTCCCTTGCACTGGCCGTACGATGTGTAGCCCGTATTAATTTGCAACTCTCAGTTTTTGTCCATCTCATAGCTGGAACCGTCCTCCTCTGCGTTTACGCGTCAGAAGTCAGAAGTTTTGGGTCCGTGTCCATTTCCTGCCTCATATCTATCTCTATAGATAAGATTTGTGAAATATCTGGAGGTGGTGGTTGAGCACGAGCCTTAGAAAGGTGTCACTACACTTCGTTGGGTTTATTACCATCTTCTCCTCCTCTCCCTTGCACTGGCCGTACGATGTGTAGACCGTATTAATTTGTAATGCCCAGTTTTTGTCCATGTCATAGCTGGAACCGTCCTCCTCTGCGTATACGCGTCAGAAGTCAGAAGTTTTGGGTCAGTGTCCATTTCCTGTCTCATATCTATCTCTATAAATAAGATTTTTGAAATATTTGAAGGTGATGGTTGAGCTCGAGCCTTAGAAAAGTGTCACTACACTTCGTTGGGCTTATTACCATCTTTTCCTCTTCTCCCTTGCACTGGCCGTACGATGTGTAGCCCGTATTAATTTGCAACTCTCAGTTTTTGTCCATCTCATAGCTGGAACCGTCCTTCTCTGCGTTAACGCCTCAGAAGTCAGAATTATTGGGTCAGTGTCCATTTCCTGTCTCATATCTATCTCTATAAATAAGATTTTTGAAATATCTGGAGGTGGTGGTTCAGCACGAGCCTTAGAAAGGTGTCACTACACTTCGTTGGGTTTATTACCATCTTCTCCTCCTCTCCCATGCACTAGCCGTGCGATGTCTGGACCGTATTAATTTGTAATGCCCAGTTTTTGTCCATGTCATAGCTGGAACCGTCCTCCTCTGCGTTTACGCCTCAGAAGTCAGAAGTTTTGGGTCAGTGTCCATTTCCTGCCTCATATCTATCTCTATAGATAAGATTTGGGAAATATCTGGAGGTGGTGGTTGAGCACGAGCCTTAGAAAGGTGTCACTACACTTCGTTGGGTTTATTACCATCTTCTCCTCCTCTCCCTTGCATTGGCCGTGCGATGTCTGGACCGTATTAATTTGTAATGCCCAGTTTTTGTCCATGTCATAGCTGGAACCGTCCTTCTCTGCGTTTACGCGTCAGAAGTCAGAAGTTTTGGGTCAGTGTCCATTTCCTGTCTCATATCTATCTCTATAAATAAGATTTTTGAAATATTTGAAAGTGATGGTTGAGCTCGAGCCTTAGAAAAGTGTCACTACACTTCGTTGGGCTTATTACCATCTTTTCCTCTTCTCCCTTGCACTGGCCGTACGATGTGTAGCCCGTATTAATTTGCAACTCTCAGTTTTTGTGCATCTCATAGCTGGAACCGTCCTTCTCTGCGTTAATGCCTCAGAAGTCAGAATTATTGGGTCAGTGTCCATTTCCTGTCTCATATCTATATCTATAGATAAGATTTGTGAAATATCTGGAGGTGGTGGTTGAGCACGAGCCTTAGAAAGGTGTCACTACACTTCGTTGGGTTTATTACCATCTTCTCCTCCTCTCCCTTGCACTGGCCGTACGATGTGTAGCCCGTATTAATTTGCAACTCTCAGTTTTTGTCCATCTCATAGCTGGAACCGTCCTCCTCTGCGTTTACGCGTCAGAAGTCAGAAGTTTTGGGTCCGTGTCCATTTCCTGCCTCATATCTATCTCTATAGATAAGATTTGTGAAATATCTGGAGGTGGTGGTTGAGCACGAGCCTTAGAAAGGTGTCACTACACTTCGTTGGGTTTATTACCATCTTCTCCTCCTCTCCCTTGCACTGGCCGTACGATGTGTAGACCGTATTAATTTGTAATGCCCAGTTTTTGTCCATGTCATAGCTGGAACCGTCCTCCTCTGCGTATACGCGTCAGAAGTCAGAAGTTTTGGGTCAGTGTCCATTTCCTGTCTCATATCTATCTCTATAAATAAGATTTTTGAAATATTTGAAGGTGATGGTTGAGCTCGAGCCTTAGAAAAGTGTCACTACACTTCGTTGGGCTTATTACCATCTTTTCCTCTTCTCCCTTGCACTGGCCGTACGATGTGTAGCCCGTATTAATTTGCAACTCTCAGTTTTTGTCCATCTCATAGCTGGAACCGTCCTTCTCTGCGTTAACGCCTCAGAAGTCAGAATTATTGGGTCAGTGTCCATTTCCTGTCTCATATCTATCTCTATAAATAAGATTTTTGAAATATCTGGAGGTGGTGGTTCAGCACGAGCCTTAGAAAGGTGTCACTACACTTCGTTGGGTTTATTACCATCTTCTCCTCCTCTCCCATGCACTAGCCGTGCGATGTCTGGACCGTATTAATTTGTAATGCCCAGTTTTTGTCCATGTCATAGCTGGAACCGTCCTCCTCTGCGTTTACGCCTCAGAAGTCAGAAGTTTTGGGTCAGTGTCCATTTCCTGCCTCATATCTATCTCTATAGATAAGATTTGGGAAATATCTGGAGGTGGTGGTTGAGCACGAGCCTTAGAAAGGTGTCACTACACTTCGTTGGGTTTATTACCATCTTCTCCTCCTCTCCCTTGCATTGGCCGTGCGATGTCTGGACCGTATTAATTTGTAATGCCCAGTTTTTGTCCATGTCATAGCTGGAACCGTCCTTCTCTGCGTTTACGCATCAGAAGTCAGAAGTTTTGGGTCAGTGTCCATTTCCTCTCTCATATCTATCTCTATAAATAAGACTTTTGAAATATCTGGAGGTGGTGGTTGAGCACGAGCCGTAGAAAAGTGTTACCAAACTTCGTTGGGTTTATTACCATCTTCTCCTCCTCTCCCTTGCACTGGCCGTACGATGTCTAGGCCGTATTCATAGCTGGAACTGTCCTCCTCTGCGTTTACGCCTCAGAAGTCAGAAGTTTTGGGTCAGTGTCCATTTCCTGCCTCATATCTATCTCTATAGATAAGATTTGGGAAATATCTGGAGGTGGTGGTTGAGCACGAGCCTTAGAAAGGTGTCACTACACTTCGTTGGGTTTATTACCATCTTCTCCTCCTCTCCCTTGCACTGGCCGTGCGATGTCTGGACCGTATTAATTTGTAATGCCCAGTTTTTGTCCATGTCATAGCTGGAACCGTCCTTCTCTGCGTTTACGCATCAGAAGTCAGAAGTTTTGGGTCAGTGTCCATTTCCTCTCTCATATCTATCTCTATAAATAAGACTTTTGAAATATCTGGAGGTGATAATTGAGCACGAGCCGTAGAAAAGTGTTACCAAACTTCGTTGGGTTTATTACCATCTTCTCCTCCTCTCCCATGCACTGGCCGTGTGATGTTTGGACCGTATTAATTTGTAATGCCCAGTTTTTGTCCATGTCATAGCTGGAACCGTCCTCCTCTGCGTTTACGCGTCAGAAGTCAGAAGTTTTGGGTCAGTGTCCATTTCCTGTCTCATATCTATCTCTATAAATAAGATTTTTGAAATATTTGGAGGTGATGGTTGAGCTCGAGCCTTAGAAAAGTGTCACTACACTTCGTTGGGCTTATTACCATCTTCTCCTCTTCTCCCTTGCACTGGCCGTACGATGTGTAGCCCGTATTAATTTGCAACTCTCAGTTTTTGTCCATGTCATAGCTGGAACCGTCCTCCTCTGCGTTTACGCCTCAGAAGTCAGAAGTTTTGGGTCAGTGTCCATTTCCTGCCTCATATCTATCTCTATAGATAAGATTTGGGAAATATCTGGAGGTGGTGGTTGAGCACGAGCCTTAGAAAGGTGTCACTACACTTCGTTGGGTTTATTACCATCTTCTCCTCCTCTCCCTTGCATTGGCCGTGCGATGTCTGGACCGTATTAATTTGTAATGCCCAGTTTTTGTCCATGTCATAGCTGGAACCGTCCTTCTCTGCGTTTACGCATCAGAAGTCAGAAGTTTTCGGTCAGTGTCCATTTCCTCTCTCATATCTATCTCTATAAATAAGACTTTTGAAATATCTGGAGGTGGTGGTTGAGCACGAGCCGTAGAAAAGTGTTACCAAACTTCGTTGGGTTTATTACCATCTTCTCCTCCTCTCCCTTGCACTGGCCGTACGATGTCTAGGCCGTATTCATAGCTGGAACTGTCCTCCTCTGCGTTTACGCCTCAGAAGTCAGAAGTTTCGGGTCAGTGTCCATTTCCTGCCTCATATCTATCTCTATAGATAAGATTTGGGAAATATCTGGAGGTGGTGGTTGAGCACGAGCCTTAGAAAGGTGTCACTACACTTCGTTGGGTTTATTACCATCTTCTCCTCCTCTCCCTTGCACTGGCCGTGCGATGTCTGGACCGTATTAATTTGTAATGCCCAGTTTTTGTCCATGTCATAGCTGGAACCGTCCTTCTCTGCGTTTACGCATCAGAAGTCAGAAGTTTTGGGTCAGTGTCCATTTCCTCTCTCATATCTATCTCTATAAATAAGACTTTTGAAATATCTGGAGGTGATAATTGAGCACGAGCCGTAGAAAAGTGTTACCAAACTTCGTTGGGTTTATTACCATCTTCTCCTCCTCTCCCTTGCACTGGCCGTACGATGTCTAGGCCGTATTCATAGTTGGAACCGTCCTCCTCTGCGTTTACGCATCAGAAGTCAGAAGTTTTGAGTCAGTGTCCATTTCCTCTCTCATATCTATCTCTATAAATAAGACTTTTGAAATATCTGGAGGTGATAATTGAGCACGAGCCGTAGAAAAGTGTCACCAAACTTCGTTGGGTTTATTACCATCTTCTCCTCCTCTCCCTTGCACTGGCCGTACGATGTCTAGGCCGTATTCATAGCTGGAACCGTCCTCCTCTGCGATTACGCCTCAGAAGTCAGAAGTTTTGGGCCAGTGTCCATTTCCTGTCTCATATCTATCTCTATAAATAAGATTTTTAAAATATCTAGAGGTGATTTTTCTACATCTTCTACACGAGGTTGTACTCCTCTCCACTTATTCTCCGATTTTCTTGCGATATCCTCTACAACGCCTATAAGTCTGTTAGTCCGCTAGCTAGATTGCTGCTTCTGGTAGTTTTGTATACAATACTAAAAAATCACCAGTAGACTAATGACGTAATGACGTTTCGAGGACATATAACTAAAAGGAAAGAGATGAAGGGGCGATACACCAATTTCTACGCTTCCAACACAAATCAATCAAATGGTTGTAAATCTGTCAAATAGGCAATTAACAATAAAATAATCGTCAAGCAGTGTGCGGTTTTGGAATTTCAAAGTAACTAAAAATAGTTCGAAATTGAGAAAGAGGTATGTTGTATTTGACTTTGAGTATCAAAGTTTACCAATGCGGTAGTAACTCAAATGTGGGCGCACATCGTATTACTAGAAAAATAAAATGAGTAAAAGAAAAACGGCGAGGAGATTAAAAAAACAATATTTGTCCAAGGGAAAATTGCAACGTAGATTTTCCGTTGTAAACGCTTGCGCAAGAAAATTATAATCGGGCAAAGCAAGAGTGTGAGGAAAATTCAACTGTCCAATCCAAAAAGGATAACAAAAATTCACAAGACCAACTGTAACATTTTATTGATCAACGTATCCTCGCTTAGTTTAGATTTAAAGAAGGTGCGTTTACTTTTAATTAAACAAAAATGTGAAAACAGTGGCGACTAAAACAGAACTCTTTAGTTAAAAAAGTAATTTTAAATTTGAGACCAAAACTTAACTTACAAAAGGCTGTGTTAATTTAAGTGATAATGGAGGAAGGCGAACAGGAGCAGAAGGCGACAATTGAAACAATACATCATCATTATGGTCATCCTCATCAAAGCGAAGGAAATTCGACGCTTAACTTCGTCATGTTACTCGTTTTACCATTCACAATCGCAATTTTTCTAATTTCTTGCTTATACTCGAGTTTTCAAGCACAAAATTTAAACATTTCCTCCAACGCACAAGAAGAGCAGCCTTCGCAAGTCGTTCGTCCGAAAATTGTGAGACCAATCCAACCGCAACCAAACTGCACCAGTGGAGAACACATCGACGAACAACTAAACGACATATTTCAACTACTAAAACAAGCAAACTCCGCTAAATTCACTTGTAAACCAGAAGACTTTTTAACTTTAAAAGAACAAGTCAATTCGTCGTCATCTATACCGAATAGTCTCACGGAGCCTCGAGCGCACTTTGTAATTTATTTAGCGGTGGCGCTTTTGTTGACGTCTCTCTTAGCTGCTCTAGTCGACGTCTATAAAGTTAAGGGAAGGCCGTCAAAGACGAAACCTCAGCTGACAAAGAGGTGCTCTTTGGCCGATTTGACAGTTTTGAGGCACAGCAGAAGGGAGTCCATGAGAAAGGATTCCATGACCGACGAACAGCGTGGTCCTGTTAAGCTACTACAGGGTAGGAAAGTGTCAAGACCACCCTTGCGTTTCAACTAAGGTAGCGCTTTGGTGGTTTGCATGACTTTATTGTACCAAATAGTACCTAACCTTCACTACACCAATATTTTTGTATTAAAAATCATAACGAAGTTCTAAGTTCAAAGTTTACTAGCAACTCCTTTTATTGTAGATCCTTAATATGCTGTTGTATTCTTAAATAAAATCCAATAAATTATTGGTAGCTGAAATTCCCGTCGTTTTATTATTTTAACGGCCCTCTTTAATTGTTTTTCTTTGGTTTTAGGTACATCTTCCACGTTAGTATTTCGTCGATCATCTGAACCTCTTTATCACGGAGAAATGCACTCTGAAAGAACTCTGCCTCAGTATTCACAGTACAGAAAAGTTTCTCTAGATTATCATCACGAACTGCACTCGAATGAGACTCATCATAGTCACGTGGTTCGAATAATTCGTAGGTAGATCTTAATTTTTGGACATTTTTTACCCGCAAGTGAGTCCCTTAAATGTAAAAAAATTAATTTTCCGTTAATATCCACTACTTACATTTCCTTAAAAAATTATTGAGAAAAGAGTTAGGTTTGTACAGACATGAAACGTCGAGTATACCGGGTGTGTACCACTAAAGGTGAATAAGGCAACATAGAAAGATATCAGCTTTCATGGAGATGAAGGCTCTGAATAAGGTAAATTGGCATGTGAAGAGTGGAAAAAGTAAGAAAGAGACTAAAATCATTCCCAGAATGATGATTTATGGAAAAGTACAGGTCAACACGCACACAGAGTGACATCCAAACGAAAATTTTCTTGTTAAAATGTTTATATTTTGCGTGTTTTTCGCTAGCAAACTCCTATATCGCTGTTGTTGGAATGTTATTAGAAAATAAAACAAAAAAATCTACTAAAATACAATTTATTTATTTATTGATTCGTTAGGTTTACAGAAATATTTCATTATTATCATCTTGCAGACTTATAAAAATAAATATTTACCTTACTGCATGTCAATTAAGGTGGAATGAAACAGTTAAAAAAACATCACAAAACAATTTACAACTTAAAATCAAAATTTACAAACTAAAGACACATAAATGCCACAAAACTATCACATAAACATACTTAATAAATTAATCTTCAGGTACTTTCCAATTTAAAGTTTTTCCGACATCGTATAACTCGCTAAGAGCTTCGGCCACTTTATTTTCTTTCTCGAGTATTTTGTAGCGTCTGTACAATTGTAAAGCGGCCCTTGCATCTTCGATGGAATCGTGTGTTTCCGACTGTATTTTAATGCCTGTCAACAAAGCCGATTAACAATTATCAAAATTTTTGCTTTAATACCTTACCCAAAAAGTGCCAAGCTAAAAAGCGCAAAGAAACCATGCGATGGTGAGGTAAGTGAAAGAGAAACACAGTATCGACCACTTGATCGGGCGACACGACCAAATTGATGACCCTAAAAGAAATATTTCGGTAACAAAACAATCGAGTCGCACCTTTTAAACTGTACCTAAAATCGTTTTTGAGTCCGTGTCCGACAAAAACAACACCGCTATCTTGCAAAAATCGCAACTTCGTATACGTCGACTTGAGCGTGGTTAAGTGCTTCGAACTAAAATTAGCGTCCAAATCTCCGGGTTTAATTCCAGAAAATTTCGTCAAATAATCCACCACTTGTTCTTGTGTCGAAATATAATCGTCGATGAAAGGTGTGCCTTCGAGTGGTCCTTGTCTACAAAACATTTAAGTCGCTTCAAACGTAAAAATTAATAAAATATTACCCTCTGATGCACGTGATCCTAGCGACCGATAACTGAGAAGGCTTCACTGTCGACATTTTACCATCACTACGTAGCTCGGATTCTTCCTGATTTAAAGTGACAAATTCTGCATCCATAGCAACAAGTTCGCCAGGTTTGGGCAGTTCGTTGTTAGCTAAAGGGGTAAACGTCACACCACGAGTACCCCCACTTCTCGCAACGCATTCGTCTTGATTGAAAACGTCCTAAATCGATCACTCGTTAAATATAACCCTAACGGTCTTTAATTCGATTAGAACGAACCTTTGCCAAACCAGAAATGACTTCAGATTGCGATTCTAAAACTTCTTTAGTCGAATAAAATAAAACGCAAGGAATTTTCCAATCGAGACTAAACCAAACCGCCTCTTGTGCCGGAACTGGACAGATACTGAAATCGTTGAATAAATACCATTGGTGTTCGTTGCTTTTGTTTTCTTTCCCATCGGATAAGTACGAGTTTGGTACTTTGATGAGCGTCACAAGATTACGCCTTTCGTTTGAAATTTGGTCGTTCACAAAACAAACGACGGCCGTTAAAGTGTAATCTTTCGAGTCTGTAACTTGAGTATGATCGCCACTACCACCGTCGGAATCGTCTTTCTGCAATTGTTTACGTGTATTACTAAGCATCTTTCGAACAACCCACTCCTACCTCATTTTCGATCTTTTTGATTATAACGTTATTTTCTGTAAGGGTGATTTTTATATCGTGCGGTAGCCAATTATTGCTGCAATAAAGATTATTCGATGGTGGTTGTGGTACTGTTACGTTGTCGAAACTGTGTCGAAAACGACAGCCAGGTCTCGAACAATTATCGCCGTAACGACAAGGCTTTGATGACAAAATAATAGAATTCTGAACAGCTGCAGCTGGATTTTCAGTAGTTGTAACAGCCTGAAAAAAGCCTTTTGAGTTCCAAAAAAAAAGATCGAATAGACTTACCTTGGCGACGACTTTATCCATTTGAGTCTGCCAGAACAATCTGTGCTGAGAACTGTGAAGACCAGTATTTACTGCCAGTAGTTTAGGAAGCGCCTAAAAAATTTCAAACTTTAATCTTTGTCAAATCGTCATTTTAGACATACCTGGAGAATTTTAACTTGCGATGTAGGTGTAAACCTTATACATTCGTCGCACCAAGCCGGTGTTGTTTGTTGTGGACACAACGAGCGTGCCAAGATGTCGCAAAATGACCACTCCTCCTTATTTAGCTCATTTGTGGGATAAATTAAGTTGTACACCAATAAAAAAGATTCTTTACGAACCTGAAAAGACACCTTTTCGTCAATATTTAAGGGCAAACACAACTAAATCGTATTGAGAAGGTTCAAGACGATTGCGTCAGATCGTTTCCATTTCAACTCAGTCGAGCATCTTCGTCTAGAAAAAGTTGCAGTTCTTGTTCTTATGTACAGCCACAGAAATATTTATTGGGTACTAGTAAGTGATAGCTTTCGAGAGCTAACTATAAAACGTTCTATTATTTGTAATTTCGCCAAACAACGAAACAACCAATAGTGGCCAATAATTAATTCCTCGACTGTACATTTGAAATATCCCAGACTTTAAAAAATTATGTTGGTAATTTAACCAACTCAGCTCTTACATTAATTAACAAAGCTAGACATAGTAGCATAGCAGATTATTATCACCCTGTATAATACTACTTGTAATCCTCGAGTATTTTACCTCGCGGCTGCACTTTAAACAAGTGTTCATTTGCATCTGTTTCGCTCCAAATAATTGGCTAATTTCGCTCTCTTCTTCTTGCTTTTCTTCGTCAATTTTAAGTCCATCTAAAAAATAACATTTCGACATTAAACCGCACGTAAACTTGTCCAATCTAACGCACCACTTTTTTTTCTTTCACTTCCAAGAATAGTAGGAAAGTCGGTTTCTTTGTAAACAAACATTTTTCTACTAGGATTACTCTCCTCTTTGCGTTTTTTAGTCTCCAAGAGCTCGACGTGCATCTGATGTAGAATAAAACGATTCCAGTTTTGAATCAAACCACCGAGATCGATTTTGGACTTGGCCTCAGAATTTAAATCGCTTACGATCAAACTGAGAGCGGAAGCTTCGGGTACGGTTCGAAAGGCTCTCAAAAAATTGCCGGGCTGGCACGGCATACCTTGCGAAGTCACCAACATGTGAAACAAAAAGCCCAACTCGCACGACAAACAAAATTCTTTCGAACACAAATGAGAGAGTAGTGCGGCGCGTAAAGGTTCGGTGTAGTAGAGAACCTAAAATTTAATTTTAATTTTTGTTTTTAATTGAGCGAAAATAGCCTCACCTGGATCATCGTATTGCAGTAGGAGTTTGGAAGAGTTGCCTCTAAACCAGGTAGACCAGTTTTATTGAACTGATCAAACTGAAACTCGTCGTTTCCCAATTTCGTGTACTTTAAATCGACTTTTCTGTATCTCTTGGGTATTGCTACAAAATTAGGACCGTCTTCGTTCGCCTGTTTCGTGGAACGACTGTCTTGCGAGTGTTTGTTCGAAGAACGATTTTGATTCTTTTCCAAGTCGTAAATCACCTACAATAACAAGAGTTTTAAAATGATTCTCAACAAAACGATTGTATCGGCAAATAAGAAATTTGTATTTAAACGCAACTTAAAAATTTATTTGACTCATTTCGTAACATCATTTTACACTGAAAATAGTTAAAATAGGAAACAAAAGGCAACCCAAACCTAAAATGAAAATTAAAGGCTCATTTTGTACAGTCGAAAAAGAATTAAAACTTAAAATTAAACAAATAGATAATAGTGAGGTGTTCACACTCGAAAAATGCTCTTTAAGACGACTTTGTGGTGGGTTTGAAACACCTATTTACGATATATCGTAAAGACTTCAGGCAGAAAGTCGTCCAACAGCATACAGTGGAAAAGGGCTCTATTTGACGTTTTTGAGACTAGTTAGGTGTTTGAACAATTTGCATAGACGAAAATTTGCGCACCCACCCTATATGGTATAGCACCCTTTGTTGACGATTTTGTAATTACGAGTTAAAGTATTTACGGCATACGTAAGGTGTTAGCAAACCCCACACGGACATACAGTGAACATTTTCAAGCGTTGCACACCCTACTATAATGCAGTCTCAAAAAAAATCACAATAAATCTTATAGTCTAGGTAAATTAAGCATTTTACCTACGAATAACTCTCAAATGGATTTGACGAACGCTTATCGACGTAGTTTTGTCTACTGTATACAGGATGTTTGGAAATAACACCGACAAACTGAACCGAACAAACCAAAATAAGCAATGTCCTAAAATGTATCGTTTCTGATATATTATACAGGATGTTACAGATGTTACAGCTGAACATTCTGCGAGGAGAATTTCTTGACAATCTTTAAAAAAATGCGAACAGTGAACTGTCCAGACCACGTTTTTTTAAGACTTCAACAGTCTGTATAAACTTAACGATCAACTTTACAAGTAAAGGTGCTCAGATTAATTTTGTGGGAAATTTTAAACTCTACAAACAAGGTGTGTGTAGTAAATAAGCGTATCTGGCGTAGTTTTCGAGATATTCGCAAAAAAGTGTGACCTTATGGAAAACTTGGTTCACCACATAATATACAGTAGACCAAAATACGGCGATTAGTATAAAGTCAGCTCATTTAGTAGTTATTAATAGATCTAATATACCTGGACTGTAACAACTCATAAATAAATTAATCTATTCATTTCAAACCTCAAATTAAAAGTAAACACTCGTCTAGCCATTTCTAAGCCTTTCTAAACATTTTACACGCAGTCTTCCAATACTTTTACCCTTTTAAGTCAACCGGCTATTTTTGAAAGACACCAACAGGCACTTTATAAAAATTGAGCAATTCTCGTAACTATAAACTTCAACAAAAATTAAAAATTATCAAACACTAAATTGGAAATCAAATCAAACTCTATCCGAGCTAATAAGAACCCATAACAACGAACTACTTCAATAGAAATACACAGAAGGTAATTTATTAGATCTCACTTGATTGCGTTTCGTAACTTTGGGATTTGGAGCGTATCCAATCGGCCCTTGCATTTTCATCGTACGCAATATCTCAGAATCGATCGGTGGAGCTTTACTAAAAAAACCAACGTTAAATTTGGCAGACACTTCACCCTCTCAAACCAACCGATAGCATTTTTGAATTAGTCGTTCAGGCCAATCGGACGCTAAATGTAAACCGGTGTTAATCATAGGTAAAGGAACACTAGTAAGAGGAGTTTTGAAGTCGTCGATTGCAATGGCAGGTAAGGGAGTAACTTGATCCGCATGTTCGGTCATACGCGAGAACATGTTAAAAATCGGCTCGTTCGCCGACGAAAACAAATGAATCGAACCTGTATCGTCACCAAAGGCCATCGCTTGACTCGTCGTAGTCATATCGAATGCAAGACACATAGAACCACCTATAAATGTACGAGTTTATAATTATCCAAACAAACGAAACCGTCTACTTACCTGGATTTTCCATTTGAAGCAAACACATTCTAGGCTGCGACAACGCCACAGTATCGACTAACTGAACTTGCCCTAAATTCGAAACGACGGCCAAACGAGAAGAAACCGACGGCAAAAATCGCAAATATAAAGGATCCAAAACAGTTTGAATAGGCGAAACGGCGCGCATCATCCGTAAGTCGTAAACCATTAAAAATCGATCCACAGATAAATTACCTTGCCTGTAAAGTGAATTGTTATCGACAACCGATACATTTAAAAAAAACCTCACCTCTTACTAAACCCGCACGTAACCAACAAATTTCCTTGAACGTCAAAATCACTAAGACTACCACTGTGAGTTTCCAATGTGTGTTCTATATTCAGCGAATTTGGATCTCTGAAATATATTCTTCCTAACGGATCACCGGCGCACACAAATCGACTATGCCCACGTAACATAACGCAACCGGTCTCTTGTATGTCAACTACGCTGGTCTCCTTACAAACTGCCAAATTAAAATCGATCATTTTGTCTTGGTGACCCGCTAAAAGCAGCCTCGACGGCGACAATTGCAACATACACTGCATCTCCGTTAAGTTTTGCGACCTGCAAAAAGTGCTTCAAACACAAAAAACTATGACGCTTCTACACTTACGTATGAGTAAAAATAGGAATTCCTCGCCTAATCTGTCCTCGAAGCATACTAGCCGTTAACACTAGTATGCCTTCGTCGATTGTTACAATTTGTCTAATATCTTGTGTTGCGTGAACTTGAAACGAGGTGTACTTTTGCATGCCGCCGCCATAATAAGAAGTAACGTGTCCCTAAAACAACATCGTTAGTTTTCATTAGTTTCGCGAACACGTCTTACTCCTTGATTTCCCATCCATAACAACTCTTCGGTTTGATCGAAAGCCAAAGCGCAAACACCGTATCGTTCGCCGCCGTCGGCGAGAACGCATTGAGTTTGTATGTACTCGCTTTGCATACCATCAATTTCTGCCGTTTCTGCATTCTCGACAACTGCCAACTGAATAACGTTTGTTAATTTATTAACCGGGTTAAAGTTAAGTAAATTAGATTCGTATCTTACCCCAGATTGATCGAAGTACATTTTAGTTATTTTCTAGTAACAATTTTGTTACATTTCCTTTTGGACAATTGTTTTTAAATTAATTTAAGTGGAAATAATTATTATAATTTAATTTTGGAAATAATATATTTTTAATAACAATTACAAAAAAATAACCTTAAATTTTGACTCGTTCTACTTGAAATGTCATATTTATCGTAAATAGCCGTGCGTAAGTAACAGCTACAACCACTAGATGTCGCTAAAGTATTCTCTCTTTACTCTTTCTTTACGTTCTTTACATATTTATTTATGGGTAACGCAGGTTTCACATGATGCGGTTTTCCGAATCTAAAATCCAGTTTTTCGGAATGTCACTAGAAAGTCCGAATGTAGTGGTTCACATGATGCGAAATTTGTAATACGTGTTTTTTAGTGACTTTTCGTTAGGAACCAACATACCAACTGCTCAAAATTGCAAGATCCGCGGCCCGCGGCAAAATCAAATTTTAGCTTGGCTCGGTTGTTGGTGTTTCGAAAGAATTTTTTTATATTTTGCGTCTGTAAGATCGCTATTATAGCATCCTTTTGCGTGTCGTAATGAGATTTAGCGTGCTGTAATAATTTTGGTAAAATTTGATGTTCGAAGTTGGTAGTAATATTTAATTTGACATATCTTGTCAAATCGAGGAAAGAGAAAACGACAATTTTTGTAATTAACATGTTCTATTTTTTAACATAATAATTAAAATTTATTAATTAACGACCAATTCAAACTATAAAACAATTTATTTGAATTTTAAATTACGAAATGTCACTTCGCAATTAGTACTGCCAACCAGCCAACCATCACAAAAATCCCTAAATTTTTATATTTTGATTTTTTTCTTTGAAAATGGACTTTAAACGGCGCAAAATAGAAAAAATTGTATAAAGAACTCATTTCATAAGTCATTATAGCGATTATAGCACTCCTCCATTAAAACGCTCCTGGCTACGCCAATCGCATTTTAAACTTGGAGTCGTGCTATAATACGTGACTTATGAAATTCGTTCTTTAATATACTATTATGTTTGCTATTGTTTTTTTTGAGTAGTTGGTATGTTAGTACCTAACGAAAAGTCATTAAAAAACACGATTATGAGATAGATTTGGTACTTTTGTTTTATAACTGCTAAGATGGCGCCCATCGAAATATTAATGAGATTGTAATAAAATTATAGATACATGGGTTTCTCACACATTTGTTCAATAATATTTTTAGAGAATAAAATTTTCTACGTCATTATTACTTATTTATTCGACGTCTTTCAATACAATTACTAGGGGGCAATATGGTGATGGCGAAAACAAAAATCGGGTTCGTGCGTCCGTACAAGATGCCTGATGATCACAATATTATAAGCTAGCGCCGGTGACTGATATTGATGTTTTCTGTCTTAGCATGACCCTAAAGGTCGTAACTCACCTATCAGCACAGCATAGGAACGCCGACTGATCGTCACCGGCAAATTTTATTTCTTTACCTGTATTTAAATGTAAGCGCGCCCACCTAACAGCATCGACAAGGCACCTCAACGCCTCAACCACCGGACATTTCTCCCAAAGAATATTTTGCGGGTGGGGTGCTTGTGATGTGCTGATACCGTACCGATGTCGTACACTCACTTATCAGCACATTTCGCTTAGTTGCAACTTACTATCAGTGGAGTATATGCAGGAGCCGGGCTTGTGGCGCAAATTTTAATAATGCGCAAATTTTGGGAATTGCAAATACACATTTAAAATTTAAGGGGTGTCGATAGGCACATCAAATCGTTTTTTTCTCTTTAAAACTTTATTTTTAAGCAAAAAATAACGTGTGATACATCATTCGATTCGTATCACTGTCCTCTAACTTCCGATCATAATTATTAAAAGAAAAGAAGTTAATTGTAAAGTTTATTAAAGAAAAGCTAGTTTTTAAATCTTGTTTTTCTCATAATTCGTTGAATTATTGAAATTTTTAATTGAAATTGCGTATAGTACATTAACTTATCATTATAATGCTGCCTATCATTTCTGTTTAATTATAAACTTATGAGATTGTCGGAAACAATTGTTTTTATTAAAAGCTTTCCAGGGGCCAAGTTTTTCAATGAATGCACGTTTATTTGTTATTATAATTTCTCTTTACTACTTTTTGAGTAGAATAGGCCGAGAATAACTTTATTTTTTTATTTATACTAATATTATAGCATTGTAATTCTTAATTATCCAATATCTTCTTTTTTGGCGTTTATCATTCCCTTCTTCGTCTAATGATAGAGCAATCATAGCTAGTTCTAAATTTGAAAACCGGAACATATTCTATGCACACGAATCTATACCTACTTCTACAAACAAAATGCAACTGCAATAAAGATGTGAGTGTGCCGGTACTGCGGTGGTGCTGATCCCGTGCTGAGGCGTTAGATGAACGCACGCACGACCGTCGAGTTGACCACTCGGCGGTGCTGTGACGATGCTTGTCGGGTGCTGTGCTGATAGGTGAGTTACGACCTTAAACCTAGACGCTCTTGTTTTTTGTGCTCTAAGACTCAATATCGCCAAATTTCATTTAGTATACTTATAGGAAAAGTCGCCTTTGTCTGTTACGTATAAACAACGCAGCAGAGCAATAGAAACAATAAACCGAAAACAGTTTCATGCCATCACCATTAGGTTTTATGAATGTTCGTTGTTACGATAACCCTTATCGAATTTATTTGAAGCTTAGCAAACTTTACGCTTGCTAATCTTTGTCCGCAAACGGACATTTGGGTTTGTTAGGAAAGCCATCTAATGAGAGGCCACCACTCTTCTTGTTTTTCTATTGAAACTCGTCCAACACTATTCTTTTTCTTTTACACGCTATTTCATCTCTTTCCAACTCTTTTACGTCCGTAAAAGCTTCCGAAGCCGTTCGTTTTTCACCTCCTTCTTGACGACGTTTCGATGTAGGTGGCGACTTCAAATTATTCGTTTGTTGTCGCGAGTATACTCTTTAAAATACTAATGCCATTTTAAAAGAAGCGACGAATTTCGATTCTCTTTCGAAATTCGTTTTACTTCATCGTCGGTGTCTGTTTTAGGCTTGGGAAGATGTCGTCGCACTGTTTGTATTTGTTCAGCATCAGGAGGTGTAGAAGGTTGTTACGTTATTTTTCCGATTTTCGGAAAACTAACGAATTTGTTTGTGATTGTCCCCGCCACGACCGCAAGACTGTGGGGGTGATAGGAGTGGGCTCGTCGTGTGTGTCGCTTGATCTACGTCGACGTGGTGTGGGGTGTAATTTCGAGACGATTTTAGTATAATTTTTTCGTGCCTTTTTGTGGGATATATACCCCACCCCGTCAATAAACGGGACCCGGCTACCGTACCTTTTCGCTTCGTTTTTTTTTTCCGGTGTCCCGGTCGCCCGTTTGGGGATAGACGGGATCAGCGACGTGTTATTCAAACCGCCTTCTGCAGGAGGTAAGTGTTTTTGATTTTGGTTGCTCACTGTTATCGCCACCTTTTCTTGTGGTCCACAGGCGGTTTATTCGTGGCTTCGGCTAATTTTTCGTGGCTCAGTTTTTGGTCCGGTCCGGCCACTTCGTTCCGGCCTTCAGCGATCCGGCTTCTGTGTTCCGGCCTGCCTAGTTGAGGGTCACCAACTCGCCCCTCGAAGCTGCTGTTGTGGTATTTTTGTACAATTCGTTTTTTGTGTGCCGGCATTACGTATTTATTATTATAAACCTACGGTTACCGTTTACGATTATTGGTGTTACTTGTTTTATTTATTTGTCTGGTGCCTGTAATCTACCCAACGCGCTACCGTTACCGCCCGGTGCTCAGCAACCAGCTGGGGTGCCCACGGGCCAGGTTGCTTGGCGCCCAACTTCGAACACCGTTCATATCTTTCATTGGACCCACGACCACCATCCGCTGGGTCTAGCCTGGGCCCCCCGTCGACCATCTGCCGGGTGGTAACAAGTAGCCGACGAACGATACGTAACAAGGTGCTGTCGAAATCTTTCGTGGTATACGATAATTCGCCAAAAACGATTGAATTCTAGCGTCACTAATTTCAGGTATGGCAGACGTTGGATATTTCGATACAATCCCAACTCGATCGTGACTAACACCTTCACGTGAAGCAATCCGCTGCTTAGAGATGGCTTTTCGGTTTTGTTGTCGGAACGTTGTATTCACAATGTTCAAGAAGATAAACTAATAGATCGTCGTCTTCTTAGCTACCCCTTTTATGCTTGAACCGTTACCGTTATACCGGTACCGTTAGATCTTAGGGTTTTGCAAGATGTGATTGGCGGAGAAGGTGAGAAAGAGGCGGAGCTTTGGAAATGACAATTTTTAGTAGAACGTCTCTCCTACTCACCCAAATCCTTGTTGAAGAAATTAAATGAAAATATTAAATTTGTCTACTCCAATTAGGATTTTGATTAATTTTTCACATATTTTTCTCAAAATCAGCTAAGAAGTGCTACTTATTTTTTTCAAAAGCAGGGATCATTTATATGTAGGTATATTATTATTTATAATATTTATAGTTTTGGTATATTTTGATTTAATAAGAATGTTGTAGGTATACTATATTAATAAAACGCCAAAATTATTCAATTAAATAGTACATAGTATCTAATAACTAATAAAGATAGTATTATAGTAACTAAAGCGCAAGTCATTGTATACAGGGTGCTTACGGTCTTCTCTGGATGCATTTAAGAGGCGACAGTACAGGTCACCAAGGTATACAAAACCAACATTTTTGACAAACAAATTAATCGCTTATATTAATGTAAAAACTATAAGTAAGCACTATTTCCTCGCTTATGAGGAAACTTTCACGAAAGTTTTTAAATGTTTTCTTTTTACCTGTAGCATCACTCCGTTAAAGGATACAGAAGAGATCGTAAACACCCTGTACAGAAATATGGATTACTCGAGTTTTAATATAATCGCAATGCGTGCTGATTTCGTCAACTTCAAAAACAAAATTGTAACCCTTTGGCAATAGATAAGGGAGCAAGTAGTAATACCTATTATACAGAGTGATTTATTAGCTCACCGATAAACGTTGCCATATGAAAGCTCGCGTAATTATATAAGAGCAAAAGATCATTTGGACATTTGTCCGATTTCACCTATTTAACCCTTAACTCGCGAAGTTGATATTTTTTACGCTATAGGCGAACGGAGGTATCTGAGGCTTCTCTTATTGTATAGCAGTAAAACGCACAGAATAATACGCAAATATCAGTTTTTTATTAACTAATATTAAAATGCAAAGCTTAAAGTATAAGATAAGCCAAAAAAAATTAATTTTTATGAAGTAACATTTGTTTTATGACCGTTTCTTCCGAGTTAGATGCCATTTTCTAAAGAAAATTATATTTTAACAGTGTACCTACTTGAATTTAAAAAAATCAATTAAATTATATTTTCCAATAATAAACAAAGAAATTTCACAATATAATTACTTTGATTTTTAACACTTTATAAAAATATTCAAATACACACGTAATAAAATTAGTCACGCTGTAGGCGACGGTTGGTATAGTAAACCGCGCGAACCTTGGCAAACGATCTCTAATTTAGGGATACTAAAGACTGGTGACGGCGACATCCGGTCAATTCGTCGATAACACAATATTTTCGAGCTAGACAAGTCGGCAACTTCTTAGGTGTGTCAATAAAATTGTTATAAAACTTTAAATTTTGCACGGTGGTACCATGTACCGCCTTCTCGGGTTAACGGTTAAGGAATTAGAAGACTTCAAAGTTCACTGCAGAACAGGCGAATTATGAATATCAATAAAAATAACCAAAAATGGTGGCTTATAACTTATAACAAAAAAATACGCATGTTATCTGCTGTTAAGGTGCTGTTGTTGATTAAAACTGCTGTATTTTCATTGCAATAATACACAAAAATTACATCGGCATATTTTAGAGTGCTAAAAATGCATATTTTTGGTTGATGGTTGATGAATTGTTGATTTGGTTGATGATTTGGTTTGGCTCACTTGTTTTGATATTTTTTGTTAAATAAACTTTGAAAAGTTTTCTAATTCCTTAAATAAGTGAAATCGGACAAATGTTCAAATTCCAAATATTCTTTTTCTCTTAAAATTGCACAAGCTTTTATATGGTAAAGTTTGTCGGTGAGCTAATAAATCACCCTGTATGTAAAAGAATTTAAATGGTTATACTTATACTGGTTATCTTATACTTATACTAAAGAATAAAAATGTATAAGAATTCTTCAATGGCAGTTCGGTTTTAGGGTTGTTTAACAAAATTCAGTACTTTAAGTTCTCATTTCGGTTGATGGTTTACCAGTTCAAATTACGCTTCAATTACTTATAATTACTAAAAATCAAAATTGAAATCTTCTACCAAGCGCTTTGGGTTATCCAACAAATTACAGTTTTTAAAGCCCCGCCTCCTCCCACCAATCACAGGTGGCAGAACCCTTAAAATCTAACGGTACCGATAACCGCTAGCGCATAAAAGGGGTAGTAAAGAGAAAGATAAGTCAGTTTATCTTCTTGAACCTTGTTAATACAACGTTTTAAGTGCTAAAACTTCTTTGACGATGTCTACCAAAGTCGCGCATTTCAAGCATCGAGGAGCTATTCTTAAGCAACGAAATGCTTCGCCCGAGGGTAGTGAAGGTCGAGTTAAAATTTTATCTCACTATCGTATAATCCCTCAAACAAATTCGATAATACGAGTACCTATTGGAAGAAATGTACGGCCAGTGCGACGATCTCTTCATCTACAACCGAAAACACCGGTGGACGATGGAGTGGATGGAAGTGTGAAAGAGAACCGACACTCGATGCCAATTTTAGGGTCGCCAGTTAACCCCTCGCGTAAAACGGCTTCACAAAACATATTGACCACAAATATGCAATCGTTACCTCCAAAACGACAAGCAGTAGGTGGTCAAAAGCAGCTTATATCTAGTTATGATATAGTACCGCGAAGAATTCGCACCGCTCCGGCACCTCTTAGGAAGTACATACGACCACTGCAAGATGTCCAAACACCTACCCCGCCAACCGAACAAGAACATCGAAACTTGGCGCCTCTTTTAGTGTCGGCCATTAAGAAGCCCTCTCGTATTAGCACAATTACGACTGCACAAGCAAAATCTACAATAACACCTAATACTCCTAATACACCTAATACACTAATACTACAGCCATCACCTAATAATACTACAAATCAAGTAGTCTGTGGTCAAAAACGCACGGCTACAGAAGGCGAAATTCACGTTTCCCTGGAAAGTAATACGACTCCATGGAAAAGGAAGCTGTACGAAGTCCAAATGAGACCTCGAAGAGGTCCATCCGCATACGATGCTTTTGTGAGAAAGCATCAAATGCATTTTCATGCGGAGTGGGACGACTTTCAAGAGAAGTACCTCGCATTGGAAAAAAAAGTTTTATTCGAAAAGCGCGAATTGAACGCCGGTCAACAAGAAGCTCTCAAGAGCTTGAATAATTTCCTCAGGGTGCAAATAGAAGTATGTCCTTGTGCACGTCGTACAGAACATTAGATGCCATCTGGATCTGATGATTGATGATCGTCTCTAACAAACCAAAATGTCCGTTTCCGGACAACTTCAAATGAATTCGATAAGGGTTACTCGTAACAACTAACTTCTACAGAGTAGTAGTAGTTAATAGAGTTGAAACTGTTTTCAGTTTATTATTTCGATGCTTCGTTGTTTATTCTGATAGAAACAGATTATTATCTCGTCTTTTTTTAATTTTGATACTAATATAGGAGCCAAATGAAGACCTCGATGACGATCTATGTCTGTTCGATAGGTTGCGATTAGATTAAATGGCGACGGTCTTGATTTAGGTCGCCCCTCATTATGCCAGATCGACCCGAAGTCTTCTTTAATACGTTTTAAGCGCCAAAACTTCTTTGAGAATGTCTACCAAAGTATCGCATTTCGAAAACCGAAAAGCCATCTCTAAGAAACGGATTGCTTCACGTAAAGGTGTTAATCACGATCGGGTTGGGATTGTATCGAAATATCCAACGTCTGCCATACCTGAAATTAGTGACGCTAGAATTCAATCGTTTTTGGCGAATTATCGTATACCACGAAAGATTTCGACAGCACCTTCTGATGCACCTCCCGATGCTGAACAAATACAAACAGTGCAACATCTTCCCAAGCCTAAAACAGGCACCGACGATGAAGCAAAACGAATTTTGAAAGAGTCGCTTCTTTTAAAATGGCAGTTGTATTTTAAAGAGTACTCGCGACAACAAAGGAATAATTTGAAGTCGCCACCTACATCGAAACGTCGTAAAGCTTGCTAAACTTCAAATAAATTCGATAAAAGTGATCGTAACAACGAACATTCATGAACAACTGTTTTCAGTTACTTAATTGTTTCTATGTTGTGTTGTTTATACATAACAGACATAAAGAGAATTATCCTATAGGTACCTACTTATAAATAAAATTTGGCGATATAGGGTTGGAGTCTAGATATTTCTTAATTGTCGATCCCATTCCGCCGTAGTCGCTTGGCACTACAAAATTAAAAAAACAATTTTTAAGGCACTTTAATTGATGTTGTAAAGAATTTACAGCTAAATTTATTATTTGTAAATTTTTAATAAAATTTTGACAAGTGCTGATATGCAGAGTGAAATTTAAGTTGGAAACATTTTACTAAACCAACTTCGGCTAAAAATGTTTCAAATTTTTGTAAATCTAATACGTTGTAAATGAACCCCAACATACACACATAAGTGAGAAAACTTTAAATGAGAAAATTTGTTTTCCACCAATCACCTCGGAAATCGACACAAGACTTTGCTATTTCCGGTAGCACGCCTACACCAAATACGCTAGGAGGTCAACATAATTTTCACAAAATGTTGGGGTTCATTTACAACGTATTAGATTTATCTAACCAATTAACCCTAAATATTTAAAAATTTGGAAACAAATTTTTGTAATGTTTTAACAAGAAAAAATGCGTACCTAATACCTAGTTTACAAGTTATAAGCACTAAACTAACGAAAAGAGTTTGTTTGTACAATTCTTGAATACTTGTCTAGCTTTGACGCGCTCTAGCGCCTAAGCCGCTCGTTTGAAGAAAAAACGCCGTTAGATATCTCCAAACATATTAAAAGAATTTTGTTTTTTCGTCATTGTTTATTGACATAGACATTTAGCCAAAAATGAACCCCATAACTGAACAAAATTTTGCGATGAAACAATGGGGCAACTTGATTTTCTGTTCGTTTGCCAAATAGACGCCGAAAACGATGGTCTCGCGGCCTTAAATTCTTATACGAGCTGGATAATAAGGCCGTATTTAAGCCACGATCTTCAATTAAAAATTTTCCAAAAAAGTAGTCGGACAGAGGTCAAATAACAATTTGACCTCTGCAACAGCGCACGGTGCCGATCCAGGTATACCGCGAAAAACAACACCCGTTATTATAATATTTATAGTTTAGGTATATTTTGATTTAATATGAATATATATAGATTCTATAATAATAACGCAATATTTCTACAATTAATTAGTACGTAGTAGGTACCTAATAAGTATAGTAACTAACGCGCAAGCCATTGTATACAAGGTGTTAATAGTTTTCTCCGTATCCATTTAAGAGGCGATAGTAAAGGTCAAAAAAGTTTATAAACTCCTTAGTAAAAGTTGCCTTATGACCAAGATATCGATTCGTTCGTTTAATTTTCACAATAAATGATTTTAAAAATCTAGTAATTTACTTGTGAATCTCCTGATTTCCTAGATCCCCAAACCTAGCAATGTAGGAATTTTATTTGTGGGGTTGTATGAAGACCATGGTATACAAAACCAACATTTTTGAAAAACTTTACCAAGGTTTTTTAATGTTTTCTTTTGGCCTGTAGCATCACCCCGTTAAAAGATACAGAGAAGATCGTAAACGCCCTGTATAGAAGTATACTCCAGTTTTAATGTAATATCAATGCGTGCTGGATTAGTCAATTTCAAGAACAAACGTCCTGATCATTAAATTTAACCCTTTAGCAATAGAGAACAAATAAGTAGTTAGTAGTATGTACCTACATTTATCTATTATATACCTTCCCATACCTACTATGTAAAGAAATTTAAAGAGTCTAACTTTTTTCCTTAAAGTAAGTACCTATATTGTTATCCGTTATTACCCAATTTTGTTAAAAATTTAACTCTGATTACAAAAAACGTTTTCTTAGAAATTTATACAAAAAAAACAATTTTAAATTCTCAAGTGTCTCTTTCATTATTGATATTGAAAACGAAAGTGTCAATAAAGGGATTAACGGGGGGTCCTTTTACCATAAGAGTTGTCTGCAAGAATTTGACCGTTTACTTGAAAAAATTTGCGTCAATTATTCCCCGTATTAATAACAACGGGTTTCTCTAGAAATTTTTAACAAAATATGTGATGCTATAACGGTGGAAAATTTTTGCTTTGCAACTCAGACTTGTAGCCCCAACAGATTAAAAATAAATTTTTGATTTTGAGAGCTATAAACGAATTTGCAGTCAATTTGTTAAGGGTGGAAGGTACCCTAGCTAAATTCGTAACATTTTAAATAGGCAACCCAACTTACATGCCTTATTTAAGCCTACGTATATATCGTGTAAGGCTGTAGCATAAAATATAAAAGAAATAGCCAACTTTACCGATAACAATGAAGAAAATAAAATCGACAAGCAGGTACACATAATCTTTTGTATGTACCAAACAGGTGGCGACTTTTCGTTGCATTGTATAAGAACAGTAAAAGTGCCAAGTACTTATGCCAATAGCAAAGATTACCTAGTTGTTATAGTATTATTCAGCAATCTTGGCGCGTACATGCATCAATTTATGAGTTTCATTATTGTTTCCACTCTCATCCCAACGTTACTTAGCATTAGAAGTGCGTTGATACAACAAATGACATACGTTTTTGATTTTATGTATGTCAGGTTCCCTTATTTTTCCGTATTTTATGAATTATGCCCGATAATATATAATGACGCACACGCCAAGAACGCTGAATGATACCATATTATAGTATTTATTATCAAATTATCATTTTATACATGTATTTACGTTTCCTTATTTATATACGTACTATTATAGATTTAGCGCCAGGATTGTAGCCTGAAGTGCGAAGCGCCTAGGGTTACAAGGCGCGTGGTCTATAATAGTCTTCGCAACGGAAGTGTATACACGATTAATTTTACTACTAGCACTTTAATCTCATTAAATTAAAAAATTAAATCTCTCAAAATTAAATCACAAGTTCGATCTAATATATTTAATTGACCTTGAATTTGATAAAAATATTGGTAATTTTTAAAAATACAATTTACCCCGCTCAAGTTTTATACATATTGTTTTGCTTATTTTTTAACAAATTTTTTGGGTTCTTATCGAGTACAAACACTTGACTTCCACCAATCCATTATCATTCACTAGTCCATCAGGGCTACAACATAAGTGAGGGTATTCTTTTGGTATAAAAAAGCCGCTTATTGACTTGACTTTCCACTTTCTTAATTTCCTCATATTTTTCTATAGCAACATTTTCGTGTGTTCTACCATAAAATTTCCACGAGAAAATTTTGCCACAAGACTCGTATAAATACCTTTCCGTATAATTGGTAGTGACATTTTTAGAAAGACTATTTGATTTCGAACAACGTTATCATTACTTTGCAAATCTCTTCAAACAATGCACTTGTTTGTAGCAAAAGCATAAATATAGTTATCATCTTTAATTGTTTTTAAGAGTTTTAAGAATAGAATCTATCCGTTTGAAACATCTGCTCAGTTTTTTAATATTTGTATTATTATCATCGTTTTTGAGTAGTTTGATTAGCTGTTGAGAGTAGACTTTTAGTCATCAGTCGGTAAGAAAGTATGAAAATGCGAATTATCAGAATACATCAAAATAGCACGATAAATGAAATTAGGATAAAGGTTTAAAAAATGAAAAAAAATTAGGCTAGAAATCTGCGCTCTATAATTGATATTCTACTCAAGTATAATTTCGTTTAATATGAAATTGGAAGTCTCGTAGTCTCATAAAATACATTTTTGTTGTAATTCTTCAAAAACTTCGAAAATGACCCCGGGCGAGAAGGGTTGTGTCTTTTATGTCGCAGGTAAAGTGCCGAAATTCGTGTACTTCTCTATCCTTTTCTGGGCTCTACCGCACTTACTCTGCAATATTTTACTAAATTATTTTAGCCAAATACAGTTTTAATTACCCATGGAATATAAAATTTTAAAATTATATCTCAACATCGTGATTCAGTTCAGGGTATAACAAAATTTGAAGCAAATTGGGCAATTAGGTAAGATAATATGACTACTTTTGTGTTAGTGAGACAAATTACAACTCTAATAAAGTTGAATTGTACAAGTATCAAAATAGTAAACAAAATTTTAAATATGTCATACCCTGGAGTGAGGGATTCTCTATAACATGGTATAAACGCCGATTTAATTAAACTAATATTAAGTCCGCGAATGGCTAAAAATATATCTTTTAAACTATAATGATTATGACTTTTATATTATACAGATATTAACTACAGCCCTAGCTAATATTCCTCACATCATCGATTTCTGAAAATAAGTTTTTTATAAGCTAGAAAAAAATTTTTTAAGTTTTAAAATTATCGGGTACCTTCCCTCCTTAAAACTGAAAAAGGTTTTGGGTCGATCTGGCAAAGTGAGGGGCGACCTCAATCAAAATCATCGCTATTTGTACCACCTCATCGAACAGCTATATAGATCGTCATCAAGGTCTTTTTAGAGTTCCAATATTAGTATCATAATTACAAAAAGACTAAGATATTGATTTGCTTCTGGCCAGGATAAACAACGAAGCATCGAAACAGTTTCAACTCCATTAACGATTAGGTACCTACTTTATAAAAGCTCGCTGTTTACGATTAACCCTTATCAAATTCTTTTGAGGTTGTCCGGAAACGGACATTTTGGTGTGTTAGGGATGACCATCAGATCCACACCTTAATGTTCTGGACAGCGTGATGCACAAGAACAAATTTAGCTTTGTACCTTGAAAAAATTATCCAAATTATTGAGCAATTCCCATTGATCGGCGTTCAATTCGCGCTTTTCAAAAACAATTGTCTTTTCCAACGAGAGGTTCTTCTCTAGAAAGTTGTCTAACTCCGCATGAAAATGTATTTGATTCCTTTTCACAAAAGCATCGTATACGGTTGGACCTTTTTTAGGTCTCATTTGGATTTTGTAGAGCTTCCTTTTCCATGGGATTGTATTTTCCTTAGAAACTTCAATTTCGTCTAAGTCGGCATCTGTAGCCGTGCGTTTTTGACCACCGACTACTTGATTATTAGTATCAGGTGATGGCTGTACATTTCTTCCAATAGGTACTCGTATTATCGAATTTGTTTGAAGGATTATACGATAGTGAGATAAAATTTTAACTCGACCTTCACTACCCTCGGGCGAAGCATTTCGTTGCTTAAGAATAGCTCCTCGATGCTTGAAATGCGCGACTTTGGTAGACATCGTCAAAGAAGTTTTAGCACTTAAAACGTTGTATTAACAAGGTTCAAGAAGATAAACTGACTTATCTTTCTCTTTACTACCCCTTTTATGCGCTAGCGGTTATCGGTACCGTTAGATTTTAAGGGTTCTGCCACCTGTGATTGGTGGGAGGAGGCGGGGCTTTAAAAACTGTAATTTGTTGGATAACCCTGTACTATACTACCCTGTACCCAAGGCGCTTGTTAGAAGATTTCAATTTTGATTTTTAGTAATTTGAAGTAATTGAAGCGTAATTTGAATTGGTAAACCATCACTTAAAGTACTGAATTTTGTTAAACAACCCGAAAACGGGTTAAACAACCCCGAAAGTATTACAGAAGACTTCGGGTCGATCTGGCAAAATGAGGGGCGACCTAAATCAAGACCGTCGCCATTTAATCTAATCGCAACCTATCGAACAGACATAGATCGTCATCGAGGTCTTCATTTGGCTCCTATATTAGTATCAGAATTAAAAAAAGACGAGATAATAATTTGTTTCTATCAGAATAAACAACGAAACATCGAAATAATAAACTGAAAACAGTTTCAACTCTATTAACTACTACACTGAGAAAACTAAATTGTAGCATATAATATAAAAGTATTAATATTTAACATTTGTAGTTGTAAAATAGGCTCCAGTCGCTACTAGCCGTTTTAAATACAACTACAAAATAGTACATACGTTACGCTTACCTATACAAACTAAATATGTATTATTTACAACTACATTTTATTGTATTTTCAATAACTTGGTAGCAGTAAGTCTTACAACTACATATGATTTAGTTTTAATATTACATACTTTAATGAATAAAAAGTCAAGACTTATTATCTACCGATTGTAGCAATTGCAAATAAAATCTACAAGTAATATGTAAAAGCACTACATGATTTTAATAGATAATTTGCGTTTATTTTGTTTATACTAGATGCGAGGGTTATTTTTTTTCAACCTCCGATGGGCTATAAAGAAAAGACGGATGAACATACAAAAAATATTTTATTACCAAACGTAACGTACAATACATGTTATTTCTCTACATAATCATAATCACCTTGACGATTGGGGCATTTGTCATATCTGTGAACAAGCTTTGCAATACCCTCTTCATAAAAAGTTTTCGCCAATGATTGGAAGTAAGTTGTGACGGTTTCTTTGAGCTCCATGTCAGTTTGGAAGCGCTGCCCCCAAGCCTCTGCTTCAGTTCAGGGAAAAGATGAAAGCCACTCGGCGCTAGGTCGGGCCTATATGATGGTAGATGTTGGAATTGTTCTGATCCATGACAATGCACGTCCTCACAGCGCTCGTGTCTCGTGTCAGAAGTTCACCTTGACATAAACAAATAATAATAAAAAATGATAGATTAAACAATCAAAAACTTATTACTATTTAGGTGCAGGACAACAAACCGACAAGAACAATGCAAATACAAGCAAGTTTTACAAAAATGCAAGCACAAAAGCTACCGTCGCCCGTGAATAATAGCATGGAGTTTACCAGATTCCATTTTTGCTTGTCTTGTAGTGACGCCGCCTCGCGAAGTCAATGGTGATCTCATGTTATGCAATGTAACAAAACAGGCGCATGCACAAAGACAAAATTCTTACTTTATTTGGGAATAATAATAGTCCTAATACATAACAAGTTTACCTACTTACCTAAAAAAGTTTTTGGCAGTCTTCGATTTTAGATTTCAGGTTCACTTTCACAACATAACCTTTCAACTTTCAACATGTGCTTGTAACGAACTTCTTACTTCCTTTCCTGCTGCACTAACAATCGCGACGGTTACGCATATATGATGCGCATGTACGAATTAGAACTATGCACACAAGCAACATCTCATACAGCTTCAGCATCATAATATGGGTCTACAGATTATATTAATTAACATATGTAGTTGTATTACGTTATACAAGTTTTTAAAATTTGGTAGTTGTAAATAATACGACTACGAAGTTTGTGAGCATAACACTGGATGCGTAAGGGATAAATATTCTAGAGTACTGTTCAGTAGTTGTTTTCAATAAGCATGTATATGTTAATATTAATTTGATAATACATAGCACATACAACGTTTATATTAAGTAATAGTGTTTTCTATTGACATATACGTAGCTTTATTATTTTTTCAAATATTTTTCTCAGTGTACTACTCTGTAGAAGTTAGTTGTTACGAGTAACCCTTATCGAATTCATTTGAAGTTGTCCGGAAACGGACATTTTGGTTTGTTAGAGACGATCATCAATCATCAGATCCAGATGGCATCTAATGTTCTGTACGACGTGCACAAGGACATACTTCTATTTGCACCCTGAGGAAATTATTCAAGCTCTTGAGAGCTTCTTGTTGACCGGCGTTCAATTCGCGCTTTTCGAATAAAACTTTTTTTTCCAATGCGAGGTACTTCTCTTGAAAGTCGTCCCACTCCGCATGAAAATGCATTTGATGCTTTCTCACAAAAGCATCGTATGCGGATGGAAAAAAGGGACATGTTTTCTATCACTGACGCTAGAGCTCGTCTCTGATTTACATGATAAATCTTCACATAATCCTTCACAATAAACGCTTAAATTATTCTGACCTGTAAATTAGTATAAATTATACTTATAACTTTTAGAATAACTCTCATAAAATTATTCATTTATAAATTCTTTTTATTACTATTCTCACTGTATTTATTTGTAACTACGCCGCTATTAAAATTAAATCCTGGATTATCGATAGAAAAGTAATACTTTTGCTCCAAGAAATCTAAGTTGATTCCCCCAAATCGATACCAAATTTTTAAAGCCATTCTGAACAGTTTCTTCGCCGTCTTTGTTAGTTTTTGTTTTTTAACACTTGTAAAAACTCAATTATAATTATGTACCTAGTTTAAGTTACTTCCGACGCAACTTTATGAATAAGAATAATCAAAATTCTTCATAATTATATTATTACATAATAAATTTCATTAATACATAATTTTAAATGACTACTTTATATACCCATTTACTTTTTATTCTCTCTGACGTAAGTAATATCTTCATAAAAGAGTCTGGAGAAATGAGAAGATTTTATCTTCGACCACTACAACCCCACCATCCGAGGATTGTGGGGTTACAACGTCAACGAGACGAGACTCCGAAAGAGACACAAGTTGGTCTTGGACAGAGTCTAGTTCTCGCACACCAAGACCGACAAGAATTAATGTTCGCCTCCGGCGAACCAAGTAAGACGCGTATCGTCAGCGACTTCGGTCGCACTTCATTATAACTGCAATTCTAATTACCCATGTTTTATCTTTTCAGATCCATCCGATGAAGAAGCAATGGACCCAGTTCCGAAGTTTCGCAGCCAATCAAGATTCACGTTCACGATTCACGAAGATTTTATCGAACCGAGAGCGAAAAGTGTAGGTATTAGACACAGTGTGGACTTCGTGAATAACTATTCTACTACTATTTAGCCTTTAGTTATCGCTTATTTTCAGAAGTCTGTTGCGTATCCGCGAAATTACCCCTTTAGCCGCCATCTTGGAAAATGCGCTGTGACACACTTATAGGAAACACCCTGTATAAAACGAATAATTGAATCAAGTTTCTTTGGTCAAGATTTACTTAGACTTTACCTGATCCGGTACCTACTTAATTAACAAACATAAAATATTATTAATAAAAATGATTGTTCTTGAAAAGAAACCCAAACAGTAGTTTCTAACTGGCAAGAGAGCGAGGTTCGAGTCCAAAAAGTTTAAAAATTAACTTGAGCATTTCGGTAAGAATTTATTTTCAATTTGATTTTTCAAAAACAATTTAATACATTTCTATTCATTTCTACGCTGAGAATTAGTATATTAAAGAACGAATTTCATAAGTCACGTATTATAGCACGACTCCAAGTTTAAAATGCGACTGGCGTAGCCAGGAGCGTTTCAATGGAGGAGTGCTATAATCGCTATAATGACTTATGAAATGAGTTCTTTATACAATTTTTTCTATTTTGCGCCTTTTAAAGTCCATTTTCAAAGAAAAAAATCAAAATATAAAAATTTAGGAATTTTTGTGATGGTTGGCTGGTTGGCAGTACTAATTGCGAAGTGACATTTCGTAATTTAAAATTCAAATAAATTGTTTTGTAGTTTGAATTGGTCGTTAATTAATTGATTTTAATTATTATATTAAAAAATAGAACATGTTAATTACAAAAATTGTCGTTTTCTCTTTGCTCGATTTGACAAAATATGTCAAATTAAATATTACTACCAACTTCGAACATCAAATTTTACCAAAATTATTACAGCACGCTAAATCTCATTACGACACGCAAATAGATGCTATAATAGCGATCTTACAGACGCAAAATATAAAATAGTATATTAAAGTATAAGTTTCATAAGGCACCTTGTTAACGCAAGTTTTGAAAACGAGCCGCTTGCGGTGAGTTTTAAAAAGGACGAGTACTTAACACGGCTTATGAAACGTGTAATTTATACTATTTTTTCTATTTCACATTTTAATAAAATGAATTTGTTAAAATATTTAAATAATTAACATCATGGAGATTTTCTTTTTATAATAATTGTGGTGGCACTGACTGAAATGTCACCATCTTTCGTTCAATGATTCATAGATGTCGCAAGTTTATTTTTTTAAATTTAAATAATGCACCTACTCCTGTCTGTATAATTTAAATTTTAACAAATAAAAATTAATGAACTATGTCAAAACATTATTCTTTATTACATTTCAATTCTAATAAGCTCTAAAAATACACATTTTAATAAATGATATTTGACATTTGTAAACGTCAGTGCAACTTGACGCAAACTTAGCAGAAGAAAATCCCCCAGAAACAGTACGTTAAGAGAGCTTCTTAACGCACTGTTTTGAGACCAAAATAGTACGTTAAGAAGTGGATTAAAGTACCGAAATAGAAAAAGATTCTTATAACATAGGCGCCAGTCAACTTATTTTATAAATGTTATAATTTCCGATGTATTTACATCGATTAATTAAATTTGCAATCAAAGAATCGATTAAACGGTATCGATACATTTTTTTTCTATTTCGGTACTTTAATCCATTCCTTAACGTACTGTTTTGGTCTCAAAACAGTGCGTTAAGAAGCTCTCTCAACGTACTGTTTCTGGGGGATTTTCTTCTGCTAAGTTCGCGTCAAGTTGAACTGACGTTTAACAATGTCAAATATAATTTATTAAAATGTTTATTTTTTGAGCTTATTAGAATTGAAATGTAATAAAGAATAATGGTTTTACATATTTCATTCATTTTTATTTGTTAAAATTTAAATTATACAGACAGGAGTAGGTGCATTATTTAAATTAAAAAAAATAAACTTGCGACATCTATGAGTCATTGAACGAAAGATGGTGACATTTCAGTCAGTGCCACCACAATTATTATAAAAAGAAAATCTCCATGATGTTAATTATTTAAATATTTTAACAAATTATTTTATTAAAGTGTGAAATAGAAAAAATAGTATAAATTACACGTTTCATAAGCCGTGTTAAGTACTCGTCCTTTTTAAAACTCACCGCAAGCGGCTCGTTTTCAAAACTTGGACTCGTACGTTAACAAGGTGCCTTATGAAACTTGTACTTTAATATACTATTAATGGATCGAGACTAAAGGCACGCGCCTGCGCGCCGTGGCAAATGATATTTCAAATTCCTGTAGTAATTCAAGAATCAGACAACAGACTTCAGCCTTCAGTCTTCAGTCTTCAGATTTTGAATATCAGACTCAGACTACAGATTTCGGGCATCAATCTACAGACTTCAAACTTCAAACTTTGCACTTCAGTTTTCAGACTTTAGAGTTTGGGCTTCAGATTTTATGCTTTAGGAATCAGACAACAGATTCCAGACTTCAGACATCGGATATCGTATATCAGGTTTAGACAACAAACTTCTGTCTTCAGAGTTCAGTCTTCAAACTTCGAACTTCAAACTGCAGGCTTTATATTTCAGACTAAAGCTTCAGACTTTCGACTTTATTTTTGAGGTTTCAGATTTCAGACTCTAACTTCAGACTCAATATTCACTCTCCAGTCATCAGACATCATATTATATCGGACTCAAACTACATATTGCACACTTCAGATTTGAGACTAAAACTTCAGACTACAGACTTGAGTACTTCAGTCTTCAAACTTCAGACTTTAAGCGCCAATCTTCAGACTTCAGACTATAGGATTTAGTCTTAAGTCTTCGAATTTCAAACTTCAGGCTTTAGATTTCAAACTAAACCTTCAGACTTTTCTTTATTTTTGAGGCTCCAGATTTCAAACTCTAACTTCAGACTTCAGATTTTGGTAATCAGTCTTCAGACATCAGACTCAGACACTGCACCCTTCAGATTAAAGACTAACTCTTCAAACTTTAGATTCTGGCTTTAGACGTTAGATTTCAGATATCAGACTTCGGACTCCAGATTTCAGACTCTAGACTCCAGTCTCCAGACACCAGACTCCAGACTCAGACATTTAATTTGGCGTTTTCGTGTTAGATCTCGGTAACGACAGTGCTCTAGTATTAATTATTCTGAACCCTTAACTAGCGTTTTTGTGTTTTAGCCGAAATTATGGAACTGCTAAATCGCATTCAAAGAATATGTGCATTATTGACTCTCTTCTTACTTACAACTGTAGGTTTAGTAAGCATATTAAAAAAAAAATGCCCTACGTGGTTTCAACAATGTTTACGCTACGGCAAACTTGCAAGCACCGGCAAAAGATCCATTTTTCAACTATCTCAAGTGCCTAAATCGTGGTTTGGACACTTTTACGTCTATGCGTCGATTTTCGCAAATTTAATTTTGCTCACGGGCATATCTGCACTGGTTTTCGATTACGACGTGCCCCTCTGGTTGACAAAAGTAATAACAAGAGCATGTGGTTCTAATCGAAAAGTGTCGGGTAAGTTAATTCTACTCTTCAATAGTTCCGGTATTATATGTTGAGCCCAATTTATTTTAGTAAGTGCCGCTTCTACATTGCTTGCCTTATTTTTATATGCGCTACATTGCACGGGGCGGTGGTACGAAACCTCATCAGTCTCTGTATTTGCAAAAGATAGTAAAATGGATTTGACACACTATATAATCGCGATCGCGCACTACACTGGTTCTCCGATAGCAATAATCTCAGAAGCGCCAAAATTTGCTAGTCCAAACTGTGAGTTGTTGGTTAGTAGAGTTATTGAAGGAAGTTGTGACTTAACTGAGATGTTTCAGCTCAAACTAGTTTGTTTAGATGGTCCGAACTGAACTATTCCGATTGCCTTGCCACGGTGATATTTTTATGGGCTTCGTGGCATCAGTATAAGGCTCATGAAATTTTGTCAAATTTAAGAAAAAATAAAGAAGGTTATCATATACCATAGGACTGTTGTACTTACTGACTGTTTCTTAGTGACAGTATTTTATTTTAGGAGCAGTTGTCACCCAAGAATATAAATTGCCTCACGGCGATTGGTTCGAATATGTATCGTGTCCTCATATGCTCGCAGAAATTTTAATGTATTTTTCTTTAACTATTATTTTATGGGGTAACACAAGTTGGCCGTACATCTTCGTTTGGGTTTTTGTTAATCAGGTAATAGTTTTGGGATCATCCACTAGGGTTTCTATAATTAATTACTTTTATAGTTCCACCAAGCTTTGATGAACCATAAGTGGTATCAAGATAAATTCGACGATTTACCGAAGCACAGGAAAGCGATCTTACCGTTTATTTACTAAAAAGATAAACTTATAAATTATAAATGTTAACTATTTGTTTGCCGGTACTATTGAAGGTTACGGAATAATATATTTAAACACAATACTCGTATACAGGGCGATGGAAATTCATTGTGCAGTATGGAGATCTCGCTTATCCGAAGAACTAGATCATAAGAAAACTGCAAAAACCGAAAATTCTCATTTTCATCAGATTCAAATATTAGACTTCAGAATTAGACTACGGACTTCAGACTTCAATCTACAGACTTCAGACTTCAAGTCTCAAACTTCAAAACTCAGTCTTCAGACTTTAGACTTCAGCCTTTAGACTTCAGGCTTCAGACTTCAGGCTTCAAACTTCAGAAATCAGACTTCAAACGTTAGATTTGAGTCTTTAGACTTCAGAATTTCAAACTTTAAATTTTACACTTTAGGCTTCAAATTTCAGACTAAAGCTTTAGAGTTTCGACTTTATTCTTGAGGCTTCAGATTTCAAACTTCAGACTTCAAATTTCAGATTTCAGACTTTAAGCTCTAGATTTTTGACTTTATTCTTCAGTCTTTATACAATAGACTTCTGCGTTCACTCTTCCGACTTCATACTGAGTTCAGACTTCAGCATTTATCCTTCCGACTTCAAACTGACTTCAGACTATCTCTTAGACAAACGACTTAGGCACTAGAGCGCATTAAAATTGGTTAAAAAATTCCAAAACTGACCAAAAAACTGTTTTTTTAGTTTATCGCTTATAACTCGAAAACTAAGCACTTTATGAGAAAAGTCTATCTGTATGAAAATAAACTACATCAAATTTCTTACAGATTATAATTTTGAGGTTTTTTTTTCAGACGAACGGCTTAGGCGCTAGAGCGCGTTCAACTATAACAAGAATTCCACAATTGTTCAAAAAACAGATTTTTTAGTTTATCGCTTATATATTAAAAACTTAGCACCTAATGACAAAATTGTTTTTAAATAAAAGTAAACTACATCAAATTCCCTACAAATTATGTCTCTTAGGTTTTATTCCTCAGACAAACAGCTTAGGCGCTAAAGCGCGTTTAAGTTTGACAAAAATTTCCAAACTGGTCAAGAAATTGCTTTTTAGTTTATTGCTTATAACCATGTTAAAACTCAAAAACACAAAAACTAAGCACTTTATGGCCAAATTGTTTCTAGACAAAAGTAAACTACATCAAATTTCCTACAAATTATGTTTCTCTGATTTTATCCCTCAGACGAACACATCTGTACTTGAAAATGAAAAGGTTTTTATTTCTATTCTTAAATTTTTCTTAATTTGGAACGAAAAATCAAATCATTTTTGTTATGTTTTAACAAGAAAAAATGCGTAGTTTACAAGTTATAAGCGCTAAACTAACCAAAAAAGTTTGTTTGTACAATTTTTGAATGCTTGTCTAACTTTGACGCGCTGTAGCGCCTAAACCGCTCGTTTGAAGTAAAAACGCCGCTAGATACCTCCAAATATATTAAAAGAATTTTGTTTTTTCATCACTTAGGCGACTCGCTAAAATCGATTCACTGAAAAAATCGATTTGCACCGGTTAATCGACCGATTTGATTAACAACGAATCGGTCGATTGATCGATTTTAATCGATTCAACTTAAAATAATCAATATAAATCAATTTTCTATTTTAATTATTGAGATCAATAAATTAATCTTGTCTTCAATCATTTGAAATCCCTAATAGTAGAAGGAAACTCTTATCTCGACTTCGTTTACCACTGTAACTAAAAGTTTAGATTTAAAATGACAAACTTTCTCAAGCTAAGTATTGTGTGGTATTTTATTTATTGTAATATAATAATATGATACTCCGCAAATAATCAGCACTTAAATAATGTAGTAATTTGTGTAGGTACACAAAGAAATTGCAAGTTTGGCAGTTTATGCCGGCAACAGCAACTTGTTTGTATATTTTGAAGAAGCTGGTAGAGAATCAATTCGCCCGATTCGAATCGATTCACCAAAAAATCAAAATCACCCAAGCCTAGTAGGTTCTAATATAACAACGGAGAGATTTCATAGGCATTGCCGCAAATCTTTTATTGTTAACCGAGTTGTGAGCGCATGGAATGCGCTACCTAGTGACGTTGTGAGCGGCGCTTCTACCAATTTATTTAAAAACCGACTAGACGAGCATTTGGAAAGCTTTATGAGCTACTAAAGTGTCTATTTTTGTTTTTTGTATATATCTGCACTGTACACTATGTAATGTAAAGGTCTTAGTCTTATCGGCATTATATTTATATTGGTTTTGAAAAAAACACGAATTTGCAACGCCCAATAACTCGGTAAACTTTAGGAATATAAAGCCAATGTCCCACTGTAAAATTTTCGTCAATATTTTTATAAAAGTTTGTATACAAACGATTTGGACATCGTGAATCGTGAATCGTGAATCTTGATTGGCTGCGAAACTTCGGAACTGGGTCCATTGCTTCTTTATCGGATGGATCTGAAAAGATAAAACATGGGTAATTAGAATTACAGTAAAAATGAAGTGCGACAGAAGTTGCTGACGATACGCGTCTTACTTGGTTCGCCGGAGGCGAACATTAATCAATGTCGGGCTTGGTGTGCGAGAACTAGACCCTGTCCAAGACCAGCTTGGGTCTCTTTCGGAGTCTCGTCTCGTTGACGTTGTAACCCCACAATCCTCGGGTGGTGGGGTTGTCGTGGTCGATCGTTGCGTCGTAGAATTTGGCGGCCGCTTCTCGGATGAATTCCTGGATGCTGATCATCTGGAGGTCCTCGTGGATGTTCCGATTCCGCACGAACCATGGTGCGTTGACTATGGTTCGCAGGATCTTGTTTTGGACTGTCTGCAACTTCTTGATGTGAGTCGGAGCGGCATACCCCCAGGCGGGAGCGGCGTAGGTCATTATGGGTCGGATGACGGTCTTGTACAGCAGCAACTTGTTCCTGAGGTCCAGAGTTGTTCCTGAGAAGAGCGGGTAGAGGGCGGAGTAGGCGGCTCGCGCTCTGGCAACTGCTCCCTCGATGTGGGGCTTCCAAGTGAGGCCTTTGTCGATGGTGAGTCTCAAGTATCGTGTGTCGTCCTTCCAAAGTATGTCTTGGCCGAAGATCACGATGTTGGGTGGTCGCTGGAAGCTGGGGCGCTTCGTGAAGAAGACGGCGGCGCTTTTGGTCGCGTTGACTGCGATCCTCCATCTCTTGAACCAACGCTCCAGGTTGTCGGCGGCGTTTTGCAGGCGAATTCGAACGAGTCGAGGGTCCCTGCAGCTGGCCATGAAACCTGTGTCGTCGGCGAAGATGAAGAGGCTCGTGGCTTCTGTCTTTGGCATGTCGCTGGTGAAGATGGTGAATAGGTGGGGAGAAAGGGTTGCTCCTTGTGGCACTCCTGCGAGTACACGTCTGGGGGTGGACTTCTCGTCTTCGATTTTGACCCTGAAAGAACGGCGAGTTAGAAATGAACATATTAACTTTACCATGGATAAAGGATATCGGGCGGTGATCATCTTGTATAGCAGCCCCTGGTGCCACACTTTGTCGAATGCCTTGGATACATCGAGGAACACGCCGGCGGCGCAGTCCTTGTGGTCGATTGCATCGGCGACGAATTCTACTACTCGAACGGCTTGTTGGACGGTGGAGTGGAAAGGTCGGAATCCGAATTGTTCGTCTTGGATGACGTTCAGGTCGTTGGAAGACTCGCAGAGTCGGGATAGGATGACCTTTTCGGCGATCTTGCTCATGGTGGGCAGAAGGCTTATGGGTCGGTAGTAAACGTGTCTGCGTGCCAACCATACTTTTCGGTATTTTCAGGCACAGCTGATGAGGTTTTTATAAAAACGTATACCAAAATATTTGACAGTGGGACATACTTTAAAAACATTTTTAAGTACATGACCTCAGAACGTTTGTATACAAATTTTTATAAAAATATTTTATACAAATTTTTACAGTGAGACATCGGCTTAACAAACAAGCTTATATTCAATTTTGTTGCAAATTTATTCAACTTTAATTGTGTATCAGGTCGCGTTTTAGCCTTCAACCTTCAACCCATAGTTTTCAACATATTAACGAATTACCGAAAAAAGGAACATGTTTTCTATCACTGACGCTGGAGCTCGTCTCTGATTTACATGATAAATCTTCACACAAGACTTCTCAATGAACGCTAAAATTATTCTGACCTGTAAATTAGTATAAATTACACATAACTTTTAGAATAACTCTCATATAATTGTGCATTTATAAATTCTTTTCTCACTGTATTTATTTGTAACTACGCCGCTATTAAAAATAAATCCTGGATTATCGATAAAAAAATACACTTTTTTGGAAATCCAAGAAATCTAAGTTGATTCTCTCAAATCGATACAGGATTTGAAAGTTATTCTAGACAGCCTCTTCACCATCTTTGTTAGTTTTTGTTTTTTAACACTCGTAAAAACTCAATTATAATTATGAACCTAGTTTAAGTAACTTCCGACGCAACCTTAAGAATAATAATAATAAAAATTAATCATAATTATATTACTTCAAACATAATAAATTTCATTAATACATAATTTTAAATAACTACTTTACATGCCAATTTACTTTTTATTCACTCTGTAAGTATAGTAATAGCTTTAAAAAATAGTCTGGAGAAATAAGAAGATTTAATCATAGACACAGTGTGGACTTCGTGAATAACTATTCTACTACTCCTTAGTTATCGCTTATTTTCAAAAGTCTGTTGCGTATCCGCGAAATTGCCCTTTCGCCGCCATCTTGAAAAATGCGCTGTGACACACTTATAGGAAACACCCTGTATAAAACGAATAATTGAATCAAGTTTCTTTGACAAAGGTTTACGCAGACTTTACCTGATGTGGTACCTACTTAATTAACATAAAATATTATTAATAAAAATTATTGTTCTTGAAAAGAAACTCAAACATTAGTTTCTAACTGGCAAGAGAGCGAAGTTCGAGTCCAAAAAGTTTAAAAAATACTTGAGCATTTCGGTAAGAATTTATTTTCAATTTGATTTTTCAAAAACAATTTAATACATTAATACAAAGGCGCCAGTCAACTTATTTTATAAATGTTATAATTCCCGATGAACGTCGGCATGTGCCGATCAAAATCAAAGCAATCAAAAGATCGATTAATCGGTATCGATACATTTTTTTAATAGATCGGAACTACAGGCAAGCGCATGATATTTCGAATTCCAGTGGTGATTCCCATCTTTAAACGCACACACATTTGTTTCGAATCGCCACCATGCAAGGTAATACATACTACTCAATTAATTTCATTTAAATATTATATTTGGCGTTTCCGTCTCAGATCTCGGCCAGGGGAGTGCCCTAGTATTAATTATTCTTACTCTCTTCTAACTTATTGTAATTTGAGGCTTACCCAAACAGTTTAGAATAACATGCACCTACTACTTCAAATTTAAAACTTTAGAGTTCAGGCTTCAGACTTTATGCTTCAGGAATCAGAAAACAGATTCCAGACATCAGATACAAATATCGTATATCAGGCTTAGACAACAGACATCAGATTTCAGTGTTCAGACTTTAGATTTAAGACTAAAACTTTCGACTTCAGATTTCAGACTTAAACTTCAAATGTCAAACTTTAGACTTCAAGAATCGGACAACAGACTTCAACCTTCAGTCTTCAGATTTTAAATATCAGACTCCGATTGCAGATTTCGGGCATAAATCTACAGAATTCACACTTCAAACTTCAAACTTCGCACTTCAGTTTTCAGAGTTCAGGCTTCAGATTTTATGCTTCAGGAATCAGACAACAGATTCCAGACTTCAGACATCAGATATCGTATATCAGGTTTAGACAACAAACTTCTGTCTTCAGAGTTTAGTCTTCAGATTTCAGACTTAAACTTCAAATGTCAAACTTTAGACTTCAGATTTCAGCTCTCACCCTTCAGACTTAAGACGAACTTCAAACTTCAGATTCTGGCTTCAGACGTTAGATTTCAGATATCAGACTTCAGACTGCAAATTTCAGCTCTCACCTTTCAGACTTAAGACTAACTTTACTTCAAATTCTGGCTTCAGACGTTAGATTTCAGACTCTAAACTCCAGTCTCCAGACACCAGACTCTAGACTCAGATATTTAATTTGGCGTTTTCGTGTTAGATCTCGGTAACGACAGTGCCCTAGTATTAATTATTCTGAACCCTTAACCTAGCGTTTTTGTGATTTAGTCGAAATTATGGAACCACTAAATCACATTCGAGGAATATTTGCATTATTGACTCTCTTCATACTTACAACTGGAGTAAGCAGAATGGAAAAACATGTACCTACGCTGTTTCGACAATGTTTACGCTACGGCAAACTTGCGAACACCGGCAAAAGATCCATTTTACAACTATTTCAAGTGCCTAAATCGTGGTTTGTACACTTTTACGTCTCTGCGTCGATTCTCGCAAATTTACTTTTGCTCACGTGCGTATCTGCACTGGTTTTCGATTACGACGTGCCCTTTTGGTTGACAAAAGTAATAACAAGAGCATGTGGTTCTAATCAAAAAGTATCGGGTAAGTTATCTCTACTGTTCAATAGTTCCGGTATTATATGTTGAGCCCAATTTATTTTAGTAAGTGCCGCTTCTACTTTGCTTACCTTATTTTTATATGCGCTACATTGCACGAGACGGTGGTACGAAAGCTCGTTTGTCTCTGTATTTGCAAAAAATAATAAAATGGATCTGACACACTATATACTCGCATTCGCGCACTACACTGGTTCTCCGATAGCAATAATCTCAGAAACGTCAAAATTTGCTAGTCGAAACTGTGAATTGTTAGTTAGTAGAGTTATTGAAAGAAGTTGTAACTTAACTGAAATATTTCAGCTTAAACTGGTTTGTTTCGATGGTTCGAACTGAACTATTCCGATTTCCTTGGCGCGGTGTTATTTTTATGGGCTTCGTGGCATCAGCATAAGGCTCTTGATATTTTGGCAAATTTAAGAAAAAATAAAGAAGGTTATCATAGACTGTACTTACTGACTGTTTCGTAGTGATAATATTTCATTTCAGGAGCAGTTGTCACTCAAGAATATAAATTGCAATTGGTTCGAATATGTACGAGGATGTATTGATAACTAGTTAGCCTAGACCAGTTCCATGCAAAAAAAATATATTGCGTTACCATAGCAACGAACAATAACTTATTAGAAATGTCAGTGTAAAGTTTGACGTCAAAAAAGTAAACCAGAGTTAAGTAATAAATTAAAAGAAAAAAGATGTCCACCGAAATCATGAAAATCGAAAAATTGGAGTATCGAGCCATCATCAAGTACCTGTATTTAAAAGGGTTAAGGGGTAAGCAGATTTACGAAGATATGGTTAATACCCTTGGTGATCAATGTCCTTCGTATGCGACCGTGAAAAATTGGACTGCAAGCGTCAAAAGAGGTAAATTTTCAATTGAAGATGATGACCGATCGAAAAGTTCTTGCTTCAGTTTTTTTGGGATTGCCATGGAGTAATCATGTTTGATTTTTTGAATAAGGGTAGAACAATAACTGGAGATTACTATTCGACATTACTGACCACTCTACGGGAAAAAATTAAAGAGAAAAGGCGCGGAAAGCTATCCAAAGGTGTTTTGTTTTTGCAAGACAACGCCCCTGCACACAAATCTCATGTTGCCATGCAAAAAATTCGTGATTTAGGGTTTGAATTACTAGAACACCCCCCTTATTCTCCAGATTTGGCTCCGTCCGACTATCATCTCTTTCCTCAACTGAAAAAAAGTTTAAAAGGTCGTAAATTTTCTTCCAACGAGGAGGTAATAAAAGTTGTAGAGGTCTGGTTTGCAGAGCAAGAAAAAACATTTTTTTTGAAAGGTCTAGCGACGTTGCAGGTTCGCTGTAATAAATGTATCCAATTAAGAGGAGTATATGTTAAGTAATAAAATATTTTAACATTGAAATTTTGTTTGGTTCTACAGTAGGCTAAGAATTTTTCAATATAGCCTCGTATCGTGTCCTCATATGCTCGCAGAAATTTTAATGTATTTTTCTTTAACTATAATTTTATGGGGTAACACAAATTGGCGGTACATCTTCGTTTGGGTTTTCGTTAATCAGGTAATAGTTTTGGGATCTGCCACCACGGTTTCTATAATAAATTACGTTTGTAGTTCCAACTAGCTTTGATGAACTATAAGTGGTATCAAGATAAATTCGACGATTTACCGAAGCACAGGAAGGTTACCGTTTATTTACTAAAATGATAAACTTATAAATTATAAATGTTAACTGTTTGTTTGCCGGTACTATTGAAGGTTACGGAATAAAATAATTAAACACAATACTCGTATACAGGGTGACTGAAATTTATTGTGCAGTATGGAGATTTCGCTTATCCGAGAAGCTAGATCATAAGTTCATAAGTTCGCCATTTTGCAAAAACTGAAAAAACCGAAAATTCTCATTTTCATCAGATTCAAATGTTAGACTTCAGAATCAGACTACGGACTTCAGACTTCAATCTACAGATATCAGACTTCAAACTTCAGATTTCAGACTTTAGGCACTCATAGGAAACACCCTGTATAAAACGAATAATTGAATCAAGTTTTTTTGGTCAAGGTTTACGTATACTTTACCTGATCCGGTACCTACTTAATTAACAAACATAAAATATTAATAATAAAAATTATTGTTCTTGAAAAGAAACCCAAACAGTAGTTTCTAACTGGCAAGATAGCGAGGTTCCCGATGTACGTCCGCATGTAGGCTTAGAGTGTAGTCAGATACATCGATTAATTAAATTTGCAATCAAAGGATCGATTAATCGGCATCGGTACACTTTTTTAATGGATCTGGACTAGAGGTAAGCGCAAGATATTTCGAATTCCAGTGGTAATTCCCTTCTTTAAACGCACACACATTTGTTTCGAGTCGCCACCATGCAAGGTAGAGTACTACTCAATTTATTTAATTTAAATATTATATTTGGCGTTTTCGTCTCAGATCTCGGCCAGGGGAGTGCCCTAGTATTAATTATTCTTACAATCTTCTTACTTATAATAATTTGAGGCTTACCTAAACAGTTTAGAATAACATGTACCTACTACTTCAGATTTAAAACTTAAGACTTCAGATTTCAGACATTAGCTACATACTTCAAACTTCAAACTTGAGTCTTCAGATTTTGTATATCAGACTCAGACTGCAGATTTCAGGCTTCAATCTACAGACTTCAGACTTCAAACTTCAAACAAACTTCACATTTCCGTTTACAGACTTCAGACTTTAAAGTTCAGGCTTCAGACTTTTTGCTTCGAAAATCAGACAACAGATTCTAGACTTCAGAAATCAGATATCGTATATCAGGCTTCGATTACAGACTTTAGACTTCAGAGTTCAGTCTTCAGGCTAAAGCTTCAGACTTTCGACTTTTATTTTGAGACTTCAGATTTTAGACTCTAACTTCAGACTCCAGACTTCAATCTTATATCTTCAATCTTCAGTTTTCAGTATTCACTCTTCAGTCATCAGATTTAGACTACATATTGCACACTTCAGATGTGAGACTAAAACTTCAGACTGCAGAGTTGAGCACTTGAGTCTTCAAACTTCAGACTTTATGCTTCAGTCTTCAGACTTCAGACTTCAGACATCATATATCAGACTCAGACTACATATTGCAGAAGATTTCAGATTTGAGACTAAAACTTCAGTATACAGACTTCAGTCTTCAAACTTCACATTTCGAACTTCAGACTTTAGTTTCAGATTTCAACGTTTAGGCTTCAGTCCTTGGACGACAGACTTCCGATTTCGGTTACCAGACAACAGACTTCAGATTTTAGCTCTCACCTTTCAGACTTAAGACTAACTTTAAACTTCAAATTATGACTTCAGACGTTAGATTTCAGACTCTAAACTCCAGTCTCCAGACACCAGACTCCAGACTTAGATATTTAATTTGGCGTTTTCGTGTTAGATCTCGGTAACGACAGTGCCCTAGTATTAATTATTCTGAACCCTTAACTAACGTTTTTGTGTTTTAGACGAAATTATGGAAACACTAAATCCCATTCAAACAACATTGGCATTATTGACTCTCTTCTTACTTACAATTGAAGTTTTAGTAAATAATTTCGAAAAACATGTACCTACGCTGATTCGACAATGTTTACGTCACGGCAAACTTGCGAACGCCGGCAATAGATCCATTTTCCTACTATTTCAAGTGCCTAAATCATGGTTTGTACACTTTTACGTCTATGCGTCGATTCTCGCAAATTTACTTTTGCTCACGTGCGTATCTGCGCTGGTTTTCGATTACGACGTGCCCTTTTGGTTGACAAAAGTAATAACAAGAGCATGTGGTTCTAATCGAAAAGTATCGGGTAAGTTAATTCTACTCTTCAATAGTTCCGGTATTATATGTTGAGCCCAATTTATTTTAGTAAGTGCCGCTTCTACTTTGCTTGCCTTATTTTTATATGTGCTACATTGCACGAGGCGGTGGTACGAAACCTCATCAGTCTCTGTATTTGCAAAAAATAGTGAAATGAATGTGATACACTATATAATCGCATTCGCGCACTACACTGGTACTCCGATAGCAATAGTCTCAGAAGCGCCAAAACTTGCTAGTTCAAACTGTGAGTTGTTGGTTAGTAGAGTTATTGAAAGAAGTTGTGACTTAACTGAGATGTTTCAGCTCAAACTAGTTTGTTTCGATGGTCCGAACTGAACTATTTCGATTTTCTTGCCACGGTGTTATTTTTATGGGCTTCGTGGCATCAGCATAAGACTCTTGAAATTTTGGCAAATTTAAGAAAAAATAAAGAAGGTTATCATAGACTGTACTTACTGACTGTTTCGTAGTGATAATATTTCATTTCAGGAGCAGTTGTCACTCAAGAACATAAACTGCCTCACGGCGATTGGTTCGAATATGTATCGTGTCCTCATATGCTCGCAGAAATTTTAATGTATTTTTCTTTAACTATAATTTTATGGGGTAACACAAATTGGCGGTACATCTTCGTTTGGGTTTTTGTTAATCAGGTAATAGTTTTGAGATCTGCCACTATGGTTTCTATAGTTACTTTTGTAGTCCCAACAAGCTATGATGAGCCATAAATGGTATCAAGATAAATTCGACGATTTACCAAAGCACAGAAAGGCGATCTTGCCGTTTATCTACTAAAGATACTTATAAATGTCAACTATTGGTTTGCCGGCTTTGCCGGTAGTATTGGAGGTTACGGGTTACGGAATACACGGCGACTGAAATTCATTGTGCCGCATGGATTTCTCGCTTATCCGAAGAACTAGATCATAAGTTTGAATTTGGCAAGTTGCTAAATTCTGTGCTGACATATAATCAGCAATAAAAACTAATAGATTTGCGTCATTTTGCAAAAACTGAAAAAAAGAACATTTCTCATTTTCTTCAGATTCAAATATAAGACTTCAGACTTTAGACTTCGTATATCAGACTCAGACTACGAACTTCAAGTTTCACTCTACATACTTCAGACTTCAAACTTAAATTTCCAACTTCAGTCTTCAGACTTCAGACTTTAAACTTCAGATTTCAGACTTTAGACTCCAAATTTCTGACTTTGATCTTTAGTCTTTATACAACAGACTTCAGCGTTCACTCTTCCGACTTCATACTAGCTTCAGAATTCAGCATTTATCCTTCCGACTTCAAACTGGCTTCAGACTTAACATTCAAGTTTCTAACTTGTGACTTCAGTTTTAAGATTGCCTTCAGACCTCAACCGTCAGACCTCAAACGTCAGACTTAAAACTTCAGCCTTCACCTCCAGTGTTCAGAATTTACTCTTTAGACTTCAGGAATCAGACAAAAAACTTCTTGTTTGGCGCAAAAAAATTTATATTAGCAAAGCGTAGTTTTTTAATTGATATAATAATTGTTATTGTACTTTTAAACTCCATCCCAAGGACACGCTGTATTTTTTTAATACGTATAAAAACTATGTAACTTTAAAAAATTTTTATAATAATATAATTACACATTTATAAATTCTTTTTATTACTAATCTCACTGTATTTATTTGTAACTACGCCGCTATTAAAATTAAATCCTGGATTAATTATCGATAGAAAAATAATAAATTTGCTCCAAGAAATCTAAGTTGATTCCCTCAAATCGATACAAGATTTGAAAGTCATTCTAGACAGCCTCTTCACCATCTTTGTTAGTTTTTGTTTTTTACCACTTGTAAAAACTCAATTATAATTAAGTATATTAATAAAAGACGAAAGTATTTCCTCGAATAATTATATTTTAGATGATTTCACACAACATGTTTCGGATTATAGAAAACACATCATGGACACGGGGCATAGATTTGAGGAAAAAACATGGAACTGTTACGATGAAGCAAGTGTGACACTAGTCTCAATCTCTTTGTTTGACCTTGGAGAAACACAATTTCCATGTTGGCACTCTCGAAAGTGATGCGTTTGAGTGCTGCACGCGAAAAACAAAATGGCTAAGATCTCAAATACTTTCCAATTTATCTTAGCAGTTCCAATTTTTGGTATCTTGTCTATTACGGAGGCCTAATGATAAATCCAAGTTTTCTACCTCGACAGACCTCCGGATCTTTGTCAAAACTCCAAGAAACTGCAAAATTTTACACCTTTTTTCAGTGGCTGTCAATTTTGACCGCGAAAGATTAATTTGGTGGCAAAGATAGTTGAATACTTTTTTAAATAGACAAATTTTTTTACCATTTGAGATTAGAATGGTCTCTGCAAACTTAATAGTATCTCAGATACAAATGTACAAAAGTTTGCAATTTTGTCACATTTTGGCGATAGAGCTTTTGACAAAGATCCGGATTATGTTATCTTGTATCAAATAAGGTAGTTAAGATTTTCTGGTATGTTGTACATGATAAAGGTCTAATGACAAATCTAAGCTTTTGGCCTTGGTGGATCTCCCGATCTTTGTCAAATCTTCAAAAAGATATACGATTTAGATCTGCTGTTGTTTTGAATTTTTGAGAAACATCCGGAGTCCCATCGAGAACAAAAACTTGGATTTATCATTAGACCTTCATCATGTACAACATACCAAAAAATCATAACTACCCCAATTAATGTAAGGTAAATAATCCGGATCTAGATATTACACTAGGCACATAAATTGAAAGATTTAAAAAAAACTCCAAATTTTAGGGCTATTTTCAACAAGAGATAACTCGGAGAACAACGGTCGTATAGATAATTTAAAGAAAGGAAATTGTAACCTCAAGTGTCTAGTTTTCAGATCTGAACAGTAAAATTTGTTAACGTTGGCGGTTTTTACGTAATCATCCGAAAACCAACCAAGAATAATTTTCCAAATTTTTTTTGAAATGGTCTGTCGACGACGAAACATTGTTTTTCATCTTGCGACCATAAAATTCGTTTAGACAATTTAATCAGCTTTAATTTGATCTCTTAATGAGCTGCGTACGATTTTTTGCCGCGAAGTAATCATCGATCAAAGCAAAAAAGGCCATTTTAATTTTGACAATCGATTACTCGGGAACTAATGAATCGTACATTTTTTTTTTGATTTTGTCCTAGGTGTTATGTTTTTAAACCAAAAATATGGATTGTCGCCAAAAAAAACACATTTAAGTCGAAAAAATGCAAAAAAATCGAAAAATTGCTTGTTACGCCGATACTAAAATTTAAACCTTTGGGGCGCTAAGAAAAAAAGTCGCAGAGCTTTGCAACTTTAAACATTTTTTAGAGACACTTTGAGGGTAACAAATTACCGACGATATCCTTTGTTCATCCACTATATCCAAAGTTATACCAAATTTTCCAAATATCCTTAAATTTGCAAATTTTCAACTTTTTTTCTGCCCTCATCATCGCTTTAAAAAAAATTTTTATCAATCGCCACCGATTGCCTCTTATGAAGAATGTCTTGCAGTTTCCAAAAACCCACCTTTATTTTCTGTACAATCTTTAGTTCCCCAGTAATCGATTGTCAAAGTTAAAATAGCCTTTTTTGCTTTGATCGACGATTACTTCGCGCCAAGGTTGTTCAGAAGGAAATCCAAGTGTATGAGAAGTTTTAGAAATTTTCACAGTATATTCTTTGCATGATAAAGAACATCATGGCAAAATTTGAACTTAATCTTGTTCTTAGTTATTGAGATAAAAAATTTCAAAGTTGATTGTTTTGTGCACTTTTTTACATTGCTTATATGCAAACTAGGGTTTGCACACTCACTAAAACCAAATTATCCCGGCACCCAGAAATGACAATCTTATCAAAAACCACCAAAATATTTATGAAAGTCTTATAAATAAGTGTATAAAATTTAAAAAAAGTCCTGTTCTTAGTTTCAGACAAAATTAAATTATCGTTCAAAGAAATAGTACAAAAGCTATCAATCATCATTACGCTTGGCAACGCTGTTACATGAGATAAATTGGGAAAAGCGCGCGCGATTCAAATAAAAGTGATGAGTTATTTAAAGTTTTTTTCTATGACCATTGAACAATAAACGTATAACATATGTAATTTTGATAAAGTTATGTTAGTCATAATCCACTGAGTGAGTTATAGCAGTTGAGTTATGAGCTCATAACCCAACAGTCCTGTCTCCTGTCATCATAACCCAACAGTCTTGTCAGGTCGCGGCTGCCATGAACACCGATGTTCTGTCAAAAGGTAAATTGTCAGGGATAATTGTTGTGACAGTAAATTTATTTATAAAATATTATGAGAAAAGTCCATCTGTATGAAAATAAACTACATCAAATTTCTTACAGATTATAATTTTGAGGTTTTTTTTCAGACAAACGGCTTAGGCGCTAGAGCGCGTTCAACTATAACAAGAATTCCACAATTGTTCAAAAAACAGATTTTTTAGTTTATCGCTTATATATTAAAAACTTAGCACCTAATGACAAAATTGTTTTTAAATAAAAGTAAACTACATCAAATTCCCTACAAATTATGTCTCTTAGGTTTTATTCCTCAGACAAACAGCTTAGGCGCTAAAGCGCGTTTAAGTTTGACAAAAATTTCCAAACTGGTCAAGAAATTGCTTTTTAGTTTATTGCTTATAACCATGTTAAAACTCAAAAACACAAAAACTAAGCACTTTATGGCCAAATTGTTTCTAGACAAAAGTAAACTACATCAAATTTCCTACAAATTATGTTTCTCAGATTTTATCCCTCAGACGAACACATCTGTACTTGAAAATGAAAAGGTTTTTATTTCTATTCTTAAATTTTTCTTAATTTGGAACGAAAAATCAAATCATTTTTGTTATGTTTTAACAAGAAAAAATGCGTAGTTTACAAGTTATAAGCGCTAAACTAACCAAAAAAGTTTGTTTGTACAATTTTTGAATGCTTGTCTAACTTTGACGCGCTCTAGCGCCTAAACCGCTCGTTTGAAGTAAAAACGCCGCTAGATACCTCCAAATATATTAAAAGAATTTTGTTTTTTCATCACTTAGGCGACTCGCTAAAATCGATTCACTGAAAAAATCGATTTGCACCGGTTAATCGACCGATTTGATTAACAACGAATCGGTCGATTGATCGATTTTAATCGATTCAACTTAAAATAATCAATATAAATCAATTTTCTATTTTAATTATTGAGATCAATAAATTAATCTTGTCTTCAATCATTTGAAATCCCTAATAGTAGAAGGAAACTCTTATCTCGACTTCGTTTACCACTGTAACTAAAAGTTTAGATTTAAAATGACAAACTTTCTCAAGCTAAGTATTGTGTGGTATTTTATTTATTGTAATATAATAATATGATACTCCGCAAATAATCAGCACTTAAATAATGTAGTAATTTGTGTAGGTACACAAAGAAATTGCAAGTTTGGCAGTTTATGCCGGCAACAGCAACTTGTTTGTATATTTTGAAGAAGCTGGTAGCGAATCAATTCGCCCGATTCGAATCGATTCACCAAAAAATCAAAATCACCCAAGCCTAGTAGGTTCTAATATAACAACAGTTCTAACAAAGGACATTGACTTGCTGAAAAAAACCCAACGAAGATTTACCAAACTTGCACCCTCGTTGAGACATCTTAGCTACCCTGGTCGCCTGGGGAGGCTTCGTCTGCCAACTTTGGAGGCCAGGAGAGTTCGAGGAGATCTCATTGAAACCTACAAAATTTTTCAAAACCACTACTCCGTCAAGGTGACTACCTATTCGTTGAGCACTAGCGCTCACCTAAGGAGCCACTACCTCAAGCTTGTCCCGGAGAGGTTTCATAGGCATTGCCGCAAATTTTTTATTGTTAACCGAGTTGTGAGCGCATGGAATGCGCTACCTAGTGACGTTGTGAGCGGCGCTTCTACCAATTTATTTAAAAATCGACTAGACGAGCATTTGGAAAGCTTTATGAGCTACTAAAGTGTCTATTTTTGTTTTTTGTATATATCTGCACTGTACACTATGTAATGTAAAGGTCTTAGTCTTATCGGCATTATATTTATATTGGTTTTGAAAAAAACACGAATTTTCAACGCCCAATAACTCGGTAAACTTTAGGAATATAAAGCCAATGTCCCACTGTAAAATTTTCGTCAATATTTTTATAAAAGTTTGTATTCAAACGATTTGGACATCGTGAATCGTGAATCGTGAATCTTGATTGGCTGCGAAACTTCGGAACTGGGTCCATTGCTTCTTTATCGGATGGATCGGAAAAGATAAAACATGGGTAATTAGAATTACAGTAAAAAGTGCGACCGAAGTCGCTGACGATACGCGTCTTACTTGGTTCGCCGGAGGCGAACATTAATCCTTGTCGGTCGTAGTGTGCGAGAACTAGACTCTGTCCAGGACCAACTTGGGACTCTTTCGGAGTCTCGTCTCGTTGAAGTTGTAACCCCACAATCCTCGGATGGTGGGGTTGTCGTGGTCGATCGTTGCGTCGTAGAATTTGGCGGCCGCTTCTCGGATGAATTCCTGGATGCTGATCATCTGGAGGTCCTCGTGGATGTTCCGATTCCGCACGAACCATGGTGCGTTGACTATGGTTCGCAGGATTTTGTTTTGGACTGTTTGCAACTTTTTGATGTGAGTCGGAGCGGCGTACCCCCAGGCGGGAACGATTTGGACAGTGTGACAAAGCATTAGTTTTATACAAATGACCCAGATAAAAATTCTTTTATGGTCTTTGTATTTTCATGACGTCACGTAAAATGTTTTTATAAAAACTTCGGGATATAACTGTTTCTAAAATTTTGATAAAAGCATCCCATTTGCTGTTGACTTCCCACCCAACTTAGTGCAAACTTGAATTTGCGCACGTGTCTGCGTGAATCGTGAATCTTGATTGGCTGCGAAATTTCGGAACTGGGTCCATTGCTTCTTCATCGGATGCATCTGAAAAGATAAAACATGGGTAATTAGAATTACAGTTATAATGAAGTGCGACCGAAGTCGCTGACGATACGCGTCTTACTTGGTTCGCCGGAGGCGAACATTAATCAATGTCGGGCTTGGTGTGCGAAAACTAGACCCTGTCCAAGACCAGCTTGGGTCTCTTTCGGAGTCTCGTCTCGTTGAAGTTGTAACCCCACAATCCTCGGATGGTGGGGTTGTCGTGGTCGATCGTTGCGTCGTAGAATTTGGCGGCCGCTTCTCGGATGAATTCCTGGATGCTGATCATCTGGAGGTCCTCGTGGATGTTCCGATTCCGCACGAACCATGGTGCGTTGACTATGGTTCGCAGGATCTTGTTTTGGACTGTCTGCAACTTCTTGATGTGAGTCGGAGCGGCATACCCCCAGGCGGGAGCGGCGTAGGTCATTATGGGTCGGATGACGGTCTTGTACAGCAGCAACTTGTTCCTGAGGTCCAGAGTTGTTCCTGAGAAGAGCGGGTAGAGGGCGGAGTAGGCGGCTCGCGCTCTGGCAACTGCTCCCTCGATGTGGGGCTTCCAAGTGAGGTCTTTGTCGATGGTGAGTCCCAAGTATCGTGTGTCGTCCTTCCAAGGTATGTCTTGGCCGAAGATCACGATGTTGGGTGGTCGCTGGAGGCTGGGGCGCTTCGTGAAGAAGACGGCGGCGCATTTGGTCGCGTTGACTGCGATCCTCCATCTCTTGAACCAACGCTCCAGGTTGTCGGCGGCGTTTTGCAGGCGAATTCGAACGAGTCGAGGGTCCCTGCAGCTGGCCATGAAACCTGTGTCGTCGGCGAAGATGAAGAGGCTCGTGGCTTCTGTCTTTGGCATGTCGTTGGTGAAGATGGTAAATAGGTGGGGAGAAAGGGTTGCTCCTTGTGGCACTCCTGCGAGTACACGTCTGGGGGTGGACTTCTCGTCTTCGATCTTGACCCTGAAAGAACGGCGAGTTAGAAATGAACATATTAACTTTACCATGGATAAAGGATATCGGGCGGTGATCATCTTGTATAGCAGCCCCTGGTGCCACACTTTGTCGAATGCCTTGGATACATCGAGGAACACGCCGGCGGCGCAGTCCTTGTGGTCGATTGCATCGGCGACGAATTCTACTACTCGAACGGCTTGTTGGACGGTGGAGTGGAAAGGTCGGAATCCGAATTGTTCGTCTTGGATGACGTTCAGGTCGTTGGAAGACTCGCAGAGTCGGGATAGGATGACCTTTTCGGCGATCTTGCTCATGGTGGGCAGAAGGCTTATGGGTCGGTAGTAAACGTGTCTGCGTGCCAACCATACTTTTCGGTATTTTCAGGCACAGCTGATGAGGTTTTTATAAAAACGTATACCAAAATATTTGACAGTGGGACATACCTTAAAAACATTTTTAAGTACATGACCTCAGAACGTTTGTATACAAATTTTTATAAAAATATTTTATACAAATTTTTACAGTGAGACATCGGCTTAACAAACAAGCTTATATTCAATTTTGTTGCAAATTTATTCAACTTTAATTGTGTATCAGGTCGCGTTTTAGCCTTCAACCTTCAACCCATAGTTTTCAACATATTAACGAATTACCGAAAAAAGGAACATGTTTTCTATCACTGACGCTAGAGCTCGTCTCTGATTTACATGATAAATCTTCACACAAGACTTCTCAATGAACGCTAAAATTATTCTGACCTGTAAATTAGTATAAATTACACATAACTTTTAGAATAACTCTCATATAATTGTGCATTTATAAATTCTTTTCTCACTGTATTTATTTGTAACTACGCCGCTATTAAAAATAAATCCTGGATTATCGATAAAAAAATAACACTTTTTTGGAAATTCAAGAAATCTAAGTTGATTCTCTCAAATCGATACAGGATTTGAAAGTTATTCTAGACAGCCTCTTCACCATCTTTGTTAGTTTTTGTTTTTTAACACTCGTAAAAACTCAATTATAATTATGAACCTAGTTTAAGTAACTTCCGACGCAACCTTAAGAATAACAATAATAAAAATTAATCATAATTATATTACTTCAAACATAATAAATTTCATTAATACATAATTTTAAATAACTACTTTACATGCCAATTTACTTTTTATTCACTCTGTAAGTATAGTAATAGCTTTAAAAAATAGTCTGGAGAAATAAGAAGATTTAATCATAGACACAGTGTGGACTTCGTGAATAACTATTCTACTACTCCTTAGTTATCGCTTATTTTCAAAAGTCTGTTGCGTATCCGCGAAATTGCCCTTTCGCCGCCATCTTGAAAAATGCGCTGTGACACACTTATAGGAAACACCCTGTATAAAACGAATAATTGAATCAAGTTTCTTTGACAAAGGTTTACGCAGACTTTACCTGATGTGGTACCTACTTAATTAACATAAAATATTATTAATAAAAATTATTGTTCTTGAAAAGAAACTCAAACATTAGTTTCTAACTGGCAAGAGAGCGAAGTTCGAGTCCAAAAAGTTTAAAAAATACTTGAGCATTTCGGTAAGAATTTATTTTCAATTTGATTTTTCAAAAACAATTTAATACATTAATACAAAGGCGCCAGTCAACTTATTTTATAAATGTTATAATTCCCGATGAACGTCGGCATGTGCCGATCAAAATCAAAGCAATCAAAAGATCGATTAATCGGTATCGATACATTTTTTTAATGGATCGGAACTACAGGCAAGCGCATGATATTTCGAATTCCAGTGGTGATTCCCATCTTTAAACGCACACACATTTGTTTCGAATCGCCACCATGCAAGGTAGTACATACTACTCAATTTATTTAATTTAAATATTATAATAATTTGGCGTTTCCGTCTCAGATCTCGGCCAGGGGAGTGCCCTAGTATTAATTATTCTTACCCTCTTCTAACTTATAGTAATTTGAGGCTTACCCAAACAGTTTAGAATAACATGCACCTACTACTTCAAATTTAAAACTTTAGAGTTCAGATTTCAGACATCAGTCTTCAGATTTTGTAGATCAGACTCAGACTGCATATTTCAGGCTTCAATCTACAGACTTCAGATTTCAAACTATAAACTTCAAACATCAAACTTCAGTTTTCAGACTTTAGAGTTCAGGCTTCAGACTTTATGCTTCAGGAATCAGAAAACAGATTCCAGACATCAGATACAAATATCGTATATCAGGCTTAGACAACAGACATCAGATTTCAGTGTTCAGACTTTAGATTTAAGACTAAAACTTTCGACTTCAGATTTCAGACTTAAACTTCAAATGTCAAACTTTAGACTTCAAGAATCGGACAACAGACTTCAGCCTTCAGTCTTCAGATTTTAAATATCAGACTCCGATTGCAGATTTCGAGCATGAATCTACAGAATTCACACTTCAAACTTCAAACTTCGCACTTCAGTTTTCAGAGTTCAGGCTTCAGATTTTATGCTTCAGGAATCAGACAACAGATTCCAGACTTCAGACATCAGATATCGTATATCAGGTTTAGACAACAAACTTCTGTCTTCAGAGTTTAGTCTTCAGATTTGAGACTAAAACTGCAGACTGCAGACTTTCGACTTCAGGCTTCAGATTTCAGACTTAAACTTCAAATGTCAAACTTTAGACTTCAGATTGCAGCTCTTACCCTTCAGACTTAAGACGAACTTCAAACTTCAGATTCTGGCTTCAGACGTTAGATTTCAGATATCAGACTTCAGACTGCAGATTTCAGCTCTCACCTTTCAGACTTAAGACTAACTTTAAACTTCAAATTATGACTTCAGACGTTAGATTTCAGACTCTAAACTCCAGTCTCCAGACACCAGACTCTAGACTCAGATATTTAATTTGGCGTTTTCGTGTTAGATCTCGGTAACGACAGTGCCCTAGTATTAATTATTCTGAACCCTTAACCTAGCGTTTTTGTGATTTAGTCGAAATTATGGAACCACTAAATCACATTCGAGGAATATTTGTATTATTGACTCTCTTCATACTTACAACTGGAGTAAGCAGAATGGAAAAACATGTACCTACGCTGTTTCGACAATGTTTACGCTACGGCAAACTTGCGAACACCGGCAAAAGATCCATTTTACAACTATTTCAAGTGCCTAAATCGTGGTTTGTACACTTTTACGTCTCTGCGTCGATTCTCGCAAATTTACTTTTCCTCACGTGCGTATCTGCACTGGTTTTCGATTACGACGTGCCCTTTTGGTTGACAAAAGTAATAACAAGAGCATGTGGTTCTAATCAAAAAGTATCGGGTAAGTTAACTCTACTGTTCAATAGTTCCGGTATTATATGTTGAGCCCAATTTATTTTAGTAAGTGCCGCTTCTACTTTGCTTACCTTATTTTTATATGCGCTACATTGCACGAGACGGTGGTACGAAAGCTCGTTTGTCTCTGTATTTGCAAAAAATAATAAAATGGATCTGACACACTATATACTCGCATTCGCGCACTACACTGGTTCTCCGATAGCAATAATCTCAGAAACGTCAAAATTTGCTAGTCGAAACTGTGAATTGTTAGTTAGTAGAGTTATTGAAAGAAGTTGTAACTTAACTGAAATATTTCAGCTTAAACTGGTTTGTTTCGATGGTTCGAACTGAACTATTCCGATTTCCTTGGCGCGGTGTTATTTTTATGGGCTTCGTGGCATCAGCATAAAGGTCTTGCCACATAGCTTATGCCATGCTATGTCAATGTTCAAGTGCTATGTAAAAACCGCATGTGACGCATGTGACGGTCACGTGGTTTCGCTGCCAAATACACTATGCGCGCGCTGCGTAAATAGCATAGTGTTTGTGCGAGAAGTTTAACCTCAAATATGGACGAAGAAGATGTGGGTTTGGGTTTAGTTCTACTAAACCTCCTACCTAACCTTCTACCTAACCTCAACCACCAAACTAGTCAACAACAATGTGCGTATGATATGAAACATTCGCGTCTCACGTTGTTTCGCTGCCAAATACACTATGCGCGCGCTGCGTAAATAGCATAGAAGTTGGACAACGATCGACTCTTGTGCTATGTAAAAATTTAGAAAACATGTGCAAATTTCGCATAGCCGCATAGCATAGCAAATGTGAACATCTATTATTAAATCATATAGCTCTACTTCTGTGTTTTACATTGGCATAGCATAGCATAAGCTATGTGGCGAGACCTTAAGGCTCTTGATATTTTGGCAAATTTAAGAAAAAATAAAGAAGGTTATCATAGACTGTACTTACTGACTGTTTCGTAGTGATAATATTTCATTTCAGGAGCAGTTGTCACTCAAGAATATAAATTGCAATTGGTTCGAATATGTACGAGGATGTATTGATAACTAGTTAGCCTAGACCAGTTCCATGCAAAAAAAATATATTGCGTTACCATAGCAACGAACAATAACTTATTAGAAATGTCAGTGTAAAGTTTGACGTCAAAAAAGTAAACCAGAGTTAAGTAATAAATTAAAAGATAAAAGATGTCCACCGAAATCATGAAAATCGAAAAATTGGAGTATCGAGCCATCATCAAGTACCTGTATTTAAAAGGGTTAAGGGGTAAGCAGATTTACGAAGATATGGTTAATACCCTTGGTGATCAATGTCCTTCGTATGCGACCGTGAAAAATTGGACTGCAAGCGTCAAAAGAGGTAAATTTTCAATTGAAGATGATGACCGATCGAAAAGTTCTTGCTTCAGTTTTTTTGGGATTGCCATGGAGTAATCATGTTTGATTTTTTGAATAAGGGTAGAACAATAACTGGAGATTACTATTCGACATTACTGACCACTCTACGGGAAAAAATTAAAGAGAAAAGGCGCGGAAAGCTATCCAAAGGTGTTTTGTTTTTGCAAGACAACGCCCCTGCACACAAATCTCATGTTGCCATGCAAAAAATTCGTGATTTAGGGTTTGAATTACTAGAACACCCCCCTTATTCTCCAGATTTGGCTCCGTCCGACTATCATCTCTTTCCTCAACTGAAAAAAAGTTTAAAAGGTCGTAAATTTTCTTCCAACGAGGAGGTAATAAAAGTTGTAGAGGTCTGGTTTGCAGAGCAAGAAAAAACATTTTTTTTAAAAGGTCTAGCGACGTTGCAGGTTCGCTGTAATAAATGTATCCAATTAAGAGGAGTATATGTTAAGTAATAAAATATTTTAACATTGAAATTTTGTTTGGTTCTACAGTAGGCTAAGAATTTTTCAATATAGCCTCGTATCGTGTCCTCATATGCTCGCAGAAATTTTAATGTATTTTTCTTTAACTATAATTTTATGGGGTAACACAAATTGGCGGTACATCTTCGTTTGGGTTTTCGTTAATCAGGTAATAGTTTTGGGATCTGCCACCACGGTTTCTATAATAAATTACGTTTGTAGTTCCAACTAGCTTTGATGAACTATAAGTGGTATCAAGATAAATTCGACGATTTACCGAAGCACAGGAAGGCGATCTTACCGTTTATTTACTAAAATGATAAACTTATAAATTATAAATGTTAACTGTTTGTTTGCCGGTACTATTGAAGGTTACGGAATAAAATAATTAAACACAATACTCGTATACAGGGTGACTGAAATTTATTGTGCAGTATGGAGATTTCGCTTATCCGAGAAGCTAGATCATAAGTTCATAAGTTCGCCATTTTGCAAAAACTGAAAAAACCGAAAATTCTCATTTTCATCAGATTCAAATGTTAGACTTCAGAATCAGACTACGGACTTCAGACTTCAATCTACAGATATCAGACTTCAAACTTCAGATTTTAGACTTTAGGCACTCATAGGAAACACCCTGTATAAAACGAATAATTGAATCAAGTTTTTTTGGTCAAGGTTTACGTATACTTTACCTGATCCGGTACCTACTTAATTAACAAACATAAAATATTAATAATAAAATTATTGTTCTTGAAAAGAAACCCAAACAGTAGTTTCTAACTGGCAAGATAGCGAGGTTCCCGATGTACGTCGGCATGTAGGCTTAGAGTGTAGTCAGATACATCGATTAATTAAATTTGCAATCAAAGGATCGATTAATCGGCATCGGTACACTTTTTTAATGGATCTGGACTAGAGGTAAGCGCAAGATATTTCGAATTCCAGTGGTAATTCCCTTCTTTAAACGCACACACATTTGTTTCGAGTCGCCACCATGCAAGGTAGAGTACTACTCAATTTATTTAATTTAAATATTATATTTGGCGTTTTCGTCTCAGATCTCGGCCAGGGGAGTGCCCTAGTATTAATTATTCTTACAATCTTCTTACTTATAATAATTTGAGGCTTACCTAAACAGTTTAGAATAACATGTACCTACTACTTCAGATTTAAAACTTAAGACTTCAGATTTCAGACATTAGCTACATACTTCAAACTTCAAACTTGAGTCTTCAGATTTTGTATATCAGACTCAGACTGCAGATTTCAGGCTTCAATCTACAGACTTCAGACTTCAAACTTCAAACAAACTTCACATTTCCGTTTACAGACTTCAGACTTTAAAGTTCAGGCTTCAGACTTTTTGCTTCGAAAATCAGACAACAGATTCTAGACTTCAGAAATCAGATATCGTATATCAGGCTTCGATTACAGACTTTAGACTTCAGAGTTCAGTCTTCAGGCTAAAGCTTCAGACTTTCGACTTTTATTTTGAGACTTCAGATTTTAGACTCTAACTTCAGACTCCAGACTTCAATCTTATATCTTCAATCTTCAGTTTTCAGTATTCACTCTTTAGTCATCAGATTTAGACTACATATTGCACACTTCAGATGTGAGACTAAAACTTCAGACTGCAGAGTTGAGCACTTGAGTCTTCAAACTTCAGACTTTATGCTTCAGTCTTCAGACTTCAGACTTCAGACATCATATATCAGACTCAGACTACATATTGCAGAAGATTTCAGATTTGAGACTAAAACTTCAGTATACAGACTTCAGTCTTCAAACTTCACATTTCGAACTTCAGACTTTACTTTCAGATTTCAACGTTTAGGCTTCAGTCCTTGGACGACAGACTTCCGATTTCGGTTACCAGACAACAGACTTCAGATTCTAGCTCTCATCTTTCAGACTTAAGACTAACTTTAAACTTCAAATTATGACTTCAGACGTTAGATTTCAGACTCTAAACTCCAGTCTCCAGACACCAGACTCCAGACTTAGATATTTAATTTGGCGTTTTCGTGTTAGATCTCGGTAACGACAGTGCCCTAGTATTAATTATTCTGAACCCTTAACTAACGTTTTTGTGTTTTAGACGAAATTATGGAAACACTAAATCCCATTCAAACAACATTGGCATTATTGACTCTCTTCTTACTTACAATTGAAGTTTTAGTAAATAATTTCGAAAAACATGTACCTACGCTGATTCGACAATGTTTACGTCACGGCAAACTTGCGAACGCCGGCAATAGATCCATTTTCCTACTATTTCAAGTGCCTAAATCATGGTTTGTACACTTTTACGTCTATGCGTCGATTCTCGCAAATTTACTTTTGCTCACGTGCGTATCTGCGCTGGTTTTCGATTATGACGTGCCCTTTTGGTTGACAAAAGTAATAACAAGAGCATGTGGTTCTAATCGAAAAGTATCGGGTAAGTTAATTCTACTCTTCAATAGTTCCGGTATTATATGTTGAGCCCAATTTATTTTAGTAAGTGCCGCTTCTACTTTGCTTGCCTTATTTTTATATGCGCTACATTGCACGAGGCGGTGGTACGAAACCTCATCAGTCTCTGTATTTGCAAAAAATAGTAAAATGAATGTGCTACACTATATAATAGGATTCGCGCACTACACAGGTACTCCGATAGCAATAGTCTCAGAAGCGCCGAAACTTGCTAGTCCAAACTGTGAGTTGTTGGTTAGTAGAGTTATTGAAAGAAGTTGTGACTTAACTGAGATGTTTCAGCTCAAACTAGTTTGTTTCGATGGTCCGAACTGAACTATTTCGATTTTCTTGCCGCGGTGTTATTTTTATGGGCTTCGTGGCATCAGCATAAGGCTCTTGAAATTTTGGCAAATTTAAGAAAAAATAAAGAAGGTTATCATAGACTGTACTTACTGACTGTTTCGTAGTGATAATATTTCATTTCAGGAGCAGTTGTCACTCAAGAACATAAACTGCCTCACGGCGATTGGTTCGAATATGTATCGTGTCCTCATATGCTCGCAGAAATTTTAATGTATTTTTCTTTAACTATAATTTTATGGGGTAACACAAATTGGCGGTACATCTTCGTTTGGGTTTTTGTTAATCAGGTAATAGTTTTGGGATCTGCCACTATGGTTTCTATAGTTACTTTTGTAGTCCCAACAAGCTATGATGAGCCATAAATGGTATCAAGATAAATTCGACGATTTACCAAAGCACAGAAAGGCGATCTTGCCGTTTATCTACTAAAGATACTTATAAATGTCAACTATTGGTTTGCCGGCTTTGCCGGTAGTATTGGAGGTTACGGGTTACGGAATACACGGCGACTGAAATTCATTGTGCAGCAAGGATATCTCGCTTATCCGAAGAACTAGATCATAAGTTTGAATTTGGCAAGTTGCTAAATTCTGTGCTGACATATAATCAGCAATAAAAACTAATAGATTTGCGTCATTTTGCAAAAACTGAAAAAAAGAACATTTCTCATTTTCTTCAGATTCAAATATAAGACTTCAGACTTTAGACTTCGTATATCAGACTCAGACTACGAACTTCAAGTTTCACTCTACATACTTCAGACTTCAAACTTAAATTTCCAACTTCAGTCTTCAGACTTCAGACTTTAAACTTCAGATTTCAGACTTTAGACTCCAAATTTCTGACTTTGATCTTTAGTCTTTATACAACAGACTTCAGCGTTCACTCTTCCGACTTCATACTAGCTTCAGAATTCAGCATTTATCCTTCCGACTTCAAACTGGCTTCAGACTTAACATTCAAGTTTCTAACTTGTGACTTCAGTTTTAAGATTGCCTTCAGACCTCAACCGTCAGACCTCAAACGTCAGACTTAAAACTTCAGCCTTCACCTCCAGTGTTCAGAATTTACTCTTTAGACTTCAGGAATCAGACAAAAAACTTCTTGTTTGGCGCAAAAAAATTTATATTAGCAAAGCGTAGTTTTTTAATTGATATAATAATTGTTATTGTACTTTTAAACTCCATCCCAAGGACACGCTGTATTTTTTTAATACGTATAAAAACTATGTCACTTTAAAAAATTTTTATAATAATATAATTACACATTTATAAATTCTTTTTATTACTAATCTCACTGTATTTATTTGTAACTACGCCGCTATTAAAATTAAATCCTGGATTAATTATCGATAGAAAAATAATAAATTTGCTCCAAGAAATCTAAGTTGATTCCCTCAAATCGATACAAGATTTGAAAGTCATTCTAGACAGCCTCTTCACCATCTTTGTTAGTTTTTGTTTTTTAACACTTGTAAAAACTCAATTATAATTAAGTATATTAATAAAAGACGAGAGTATTTCCTCGAATAATTATATTTTAGATGATTTCACACAACATGTTTCGGATTATAGAAAACACATCATGGACACGGGGCATAGATTTGAGGAAAAAACATGGAACTGTTACGATGAAGCAAGTGTGACACTAGTCTCAATCTCTTTGTTTGACCTTGGAGAAACATAATTTCCATGTTGGCACTCTCGAAAGTGATGCGTTTGAGTGCTGCACGCGAGAAACAAAATGGCTAAGAGCTCAAATACTTTCCAATTTATCTTAGCAGTTCCAATTTTTGGTATCTTGTCTATTACGGAGGCCTAATGATTAATCCAAGTTTTCTACCTCGACAGACCTCCGGATCTTTGTCAAAACTCCAAGAAACTGCAAAATTTTACACCTTTTTTCAGTGGCTGTCAATTTTGACCGCGAAAGATTAATTTGGTGGCAAAGATAGTTGAATACTTTTTTAAATAGACAAATATTTTTACCATTTGAGATTAGAATGGTCTCTGCAAACCTAATAGTATCTCAGATACAAGTGTACAAAAGTTTGCAATTTTGTCACATTTTGGCGATAGAGCTTTTGACAAAGATCCGGATTATGTTATCTTGTATCAAATAGGGTAGTTAAGATTTTCTGGTATGTTGTACATGATAAAGGTCTAATGACAAATCTAAGCTTTTGGCCTTGGTGGATCTCCTGATCTTTGTCAAATCTTCAAAAATACATACGATTTAGATCTGCTGTTGTTTTGAATTTTTGAGAAACATCCGGAGTCCCATCGAGAACAAAAACTTGGATTTATCATTAGACCTTCATCATGTACAACATACCAAAAAATCATAACTACCCCAATTAATGTAAGGTAAATAATCCGGATCTAGATATTACACTAGGCACATAAATTGAAAGATTTAAAAAAAACTCCAAATTTTAGGGCTATTTTCAACAAGAGATAACTCGGAGAACAATGGTCGTATAGATAATTTAAAGAAAGGAAATTGTAACCTCAAGTGTCTAGTTTTCAGATCTGAACAGTAAAATTTGTTAACGTTGGCGGTTTTTACGTAATCATCCGAAAACCAACTAAGAATAATTTTCCAAATTTTTTTTGAAATGGTCTGTCGACGACGAAACATTTTTTTTCATCTTGCGACCATAAAATTCGTTTAGACAATTTAATTAGCTTTAATTTGATCTCTTAATGAGCTGCGTACGATTTTTTGCCGCGAAGTAATCATCGATCAAAGCAAAAAAGGCCATTTTAATTTTGACAATCGATTACTCGGGAACTAATGAATCGTACATTTTTTTTTGATTTTGTCCTAGGTGTTATGTTTTTAAGCCAAAAATATGGATTGTCGCCAAAAAAACCACATTTAAGTCGAAAAAATGCAAAAAAATCAAAAAATTGCTTGTTACGCCGATACTATAAATTTAAACCTTCGGGGCGCTAAGAAAAAAGTCGCAGAGCTTTGCAACTTTAAACATTTTTTAGAGACACTTTGAGGGTAACAAATTACCGACGATATCCTTTGTTCATCCACTATATCCAAAGTTATACCAAATTTTCCAAATATCCTTAAATTTGCAAATTTTCAACTTTTTTTCTGCCCTCATCATCGCTTTAAAAAAAATTTTTATCAATCGCCACCGATTGCGTCTTATGAAGAATGTCTTGCAGTTTCCAAAAACCCACCTTTATTTTCTGTACAATCTTTAGTTCCCCAGTAATCGATTGTCAAAGTTAAAATAGCCTTTTTTGCTTTGATCGACGATTACTTCGCGCCAAGGTTGTTCAGAAGGAAATCCAAGTGTATGAGAAGTTTTAGAAATTTTCACAGTATATTCTTTGCATGATAAAGAACATCATGGCAAAATTTGAACTTAATCTTGTTCTTAGTTATTGAGATAAAAAATTTCAAAGTTGACTGTTTTGTGCACTTTTTTACATTGCTTATATGCAAACTAGGGTTTGCACACTCATTAAAACCCAATTATCCCGGCACCCAGAAATGACAATCTTATCAAAAACCACCAAAATATTTATGAAAGTCTTATAAATAAGTGTATAAAATTTAAAAAAAGTCCTGTTCTTAGTTTCAGACAAAATTAAATTATCGTTCAAAGAAATAGTACAAAAGCTATCAATCATCATTACGCTTGGCAACGCTGTTACATGAGATAAATTGGGAAAAGCGCGCGCGATTCAAATAAAAGTGATGAGTTATTTAAAGTTTTTTTCTATGACCATTGAACAATAAACGTATAACATATGTAATTTTGATAAAGTTATGTTAGTCATAATCCACTGAGTGAGTTATAGCAGTTGAGTTATGAGCTCATAACCCAACAGTCCTGTCTCCTGTCATCATAACCCAACAGTCTTGTCAGGTCGCGGCTGCCATGAACACCGATGTTCTGTCAAAAGGTAAATTGTCAGGGATAATTGTTGTGACAGTAAATTTATTTATAAAATATTATGAGAAAAGTCCATCTGTATGAAAATAAACTACATCAAATTTCTTACAGATTATAATTTTGAGGTTTTTTTTCAGACAAACGGCTTAGGCGCTAGAGCGCGTTCAACTATAACAAGAATTCCACAATTGTTCAAAAAACAGATTTTTTAGTTTATCGCTTATATATTAAAAACTTAGCACCTAATGACAAAATTGTTTTTAAATAAAAGTAAACTACATCAAATTCCCTACAAATTATGTCTCTTAGGTTTTATTCCTCAGACAAACAGCTTAGGCGCTAAAGCGCGTTTAAGTTTGACAAAAATTTCCAAACTGGTCAAGAAATTGCTTTTTAGTTTATTGCTTATAACCATGTTAAAACTCAAAAACACAAAAACTAAGCACTTTATGGCCAAATTGTTTCTAGACAAAAGTAAACTACATCAAATTTCCTACAAATTATGTTTCTCAGATTTTATCCCTCAGACGAACACATCTGTAATTGAAAATGAAAAGGTTTTTATTTCTATTCTTAAATTTTTCTTAATTTGGAACGAAAAATCAAATCATTTTTGTTATGTTTTAACAAGAAAAAATGCGTAGTTTACAAGTTATAAGCGCTAAACTAACCAAAAAAGTTTGTTTGTACAATTTTTGAATGCTTGTCTAACTTTGACGCGCTCTAGCGCCTAAACCGCTCGTTTGAAGTAAAAACGCCGCTAGATACCTCCAAATATATTAAAAGAATTTTGTTTTTTCATCACTTAGGCGACTCGCTAAAATCGATTCACTGAAAAAATCGATTTGCACCGGTTAATCGACCGATTTGATTAACAACGAATCGGTCGATTGATCGATTTTAATCGATTCAACTTAAAACAATCAATATAAATCAATTTTCTATTTTAATTATTGAGATCAATAAATTAATCTTGTCTTCAATCATTTGAAATCCCTAATAGTAGAAGGAAACTCTTATCTCGACTTCGTTTACCACTGTAACTAAAAGTTTAGATTTAAAATGACAAACTTTCTCAAGCTAAGTATTGTGTGGTATTTTATTTATTGTAATATAATAATATGATACTCCGCAAATAATCAGCACTTAAATAATGTAGTAATTTGTGTAGGTACACAAAGAAATTGCAAGTTTGGCAGTTTATGCCGGCAACAGCAACTTGTTTGTATATTTTGAAGAAGCTGGTAGCGAATCAATTCGCCCGATTCGAATCGATTCACCAAAAAATCAAAATCACCCAAGCCTAGTAGGTTCTAATATAACAACAGTTCTAACAAAGGACATTGACTTGCTGAAAAAAACCCAACGAAGATTTACCAAACTTGCACCCTCGTTGAGAAATCTTAGCTACCCTGGTCGCCTGGGGAGGCTTCGTCTGCCAACTTTGGAGGCCAGGAGAGTTCGAGGTGATCTCATTGAAACCTACAAAATTTTTCAAAACCACTACTCCGTCAAGGTGACTACCTATTCGTTGAGCACTAGCGCTCACCTAAGGAGCCACTACCTCAAGCTTGTCCCGGAGAGGTTTCATAGGCATTGCCGCAAATTTTTTATTGTTAACCGAGTTGTGAGCGCATGGAATGCGCTACCTAGTGACGTTGTGAGCGGCGCTTCTACCAATTTATTTAAAAATCGACTAGACGAGCATTTGGAAAGCTTTATGAGCTACTAAAGTGTCTATTTTTGTTTTTTGTATATATCTGCACTGTACACTATGTAATGTAAAGGTCTTAGTCTTATCGGCATTATATTTATATTGGTTTTGAAAAAAACACGAATTTTCAACGCCCAATAACTCGGTAAACTTTAGGAATATAAAGCCAATGTCCCACTGTAAAATTTTCGTCAATATTTTTATAAAAGTTTGTATTCAAACGATTTGGACATCGTGAATCGTGAATCGTGAATCTTGATTGGCTGCGAAATTTCGGAACTGGGTCCATTGCTTCTTCATCGGATGGATCTGAAAAGATAAAACATGGGTAATTAGAATTACAGTTATAATGAAGTGCGACCGAAGTCGCTGACGATACGCGTCTTACTTGGTTCGCCGGAGGCGAACATTAATCAATGTCGGGCTTGGTGTGCGAAAACTAGACCCTGTCCAAGACCAGCTTGGGTCTCTTTCGGAGTCTCGTCTCGTTGAAGTTGTAACCCCACAATCCTCGGATGGTGGGGTTGTCGTGGTCGATCGTTGCGTCGTAGAATTTGGCGGCCGCTTCTCGGATGAATTCCTGGATGCTGATCATCTGGAGGTCCTCGTGGATGTTCCGATTAATAAAAATTATTGTTCTTGAAAAGAAACTCAAACATTAGTTTCTAACTGGCAAGAGAGCGAAGTTCGAGTCCAAAAAGTTTAAAAAATACTTGAGCATTTCGGTAAGAATTTATTTTCAATTTGATTTTTCAAAAACAATTTAATACATTAATACAAAGGCGCCAGTCAACTTATTTTATAAATGTTATAATTCCCGATGAACGTCGGCATGTGCCGATCAAAATCAAAGCAATCAAAAGATCGATTAATCGGTATCGATACATTTTTTTAATGGATCGGAACTACAGGCAAGCGCATGATATTTCGAATTCCAGTGGTGATTCCCATCTTTAAACGCACACACATTTGTTTCGAATCGCCACCATGCAAGGTAATACATACTACTCAATTAATTTCATTTAAATATTATATTTGGCGTTTCCGTCTCAGATCTCGGCCAGGGGAGTGCCCTAGTATTAATTATTCTTACTCTCTTCTAACTTATTGTAATTTGAGGCTTACCCAAACAGTTTAGAATAACATGCACCTACTACTTCAAATTTAAAACTTTAGAGTTCAGATTTCAGACATCAGTCTTCAGATTTTGTAGATCAGACTCAGACTGCATATTTCAGGCTTCAATCTACAGACTTCAGATTTCAAACTATAAACTTCAAACATCACACTTCAGTTTTCAAACTTCAAACTTCAGACTATAGAGTTCAGGCTTCAGACTTTATGCTTCAAGGATCAGAAAACAGATTCCAGACATGAGATACAAATATCGTATATCAGGCTTAGACAACAGACATCAGATTTCAGTGTTCAGACTTTAGATTTAAGACTAAAACTTTCGACTTCAGATTTCAGACTTAAACTTCAAATGTCAATCTTTAGACTTCAAGAATCGGACAACAGACTTCAACCTTCAGTCTTCAGATTTTAAATATCAGACTCCGATTGCAGATTTCGGGCATGAATCTACAGAATTCACACTTCAAACTTCAAACTTCGCACTTCAGTTTTCAGAGTTCAGGCTTCAGATTTTATGCTTCAGGAATCAGACAACAGATTCCAGACTTCAGACATCAGATATCGTATATCAGGTTTAGACAACAAACTTCTGTCTTCAGAGTTTAGTCTTCAGATTTGAGACTAAAACTGCAGACTGCAGACTTTCGAATTCAGGCTTCAGATTTCAGACTTAAACTTCAAATGTCAAACTTTAGACTTCAGATTTCAGCTCTCACCCTTCAGACTTAAGACGAACTTCAAACTTCAGATTCTGGCTTCAGACGTTAGATTTCAGATATCAGACTTCAGACTGCAAATTGCAGCTCTCACCTTTCAGACTTAAGACTAACTTTACTTTAAATTCTGGCTTCAGACGTTAGATTTCAGACTCTAAACTCCAGTCTCCAGACACCAGACTCTAAACTCCAGTCTCCAGACACCAGACTCTAGACTCAGATATTTAATTTGGCGTTTTCGTGTTAGATCTCGGTAACGACAGTGCCCTAGTATTAATTATTCTGAACCCTTAACCTAGCGTTTTTGTGATTTAGTCGAAATTATGGAACCACTAAATCACATTCGAGGAATATTTGCATTATTGACTCTCTTCATACTTACAACTGGAGTAAGCAGAATGGAAAAACATGTACCTACGCTGTTTCGACAATGTTTACGCTACGGCAAACTTGCGAACACCGGCAAAAGATCCATTTTACAACTATTTCAAGTGCCTAAATCGTGGTTTGTACACTTTTACGTCTCTGCGTCGATTCTCGCAAATTTACTTTTCCTCACGTGCGTATCTGCACTGGTTTTCGATTACGACGTGCCCTTTTGGTTGACAAAAGTAATAACAAGAGCATGTGGTTCTAATCAAAAAGTATCGGGTAAGTTAACTCTACTGTTCAATAGTTCCGGTATTATATGTTGAGCCCAATTTATTTTAGTAAGTGCCGCTTCTACTTTGCTTACCTTATTTTTATATGCGCTACATTGCACGAGACGGTGGTACGAAAGCTCGTTTGTCTCTGTATTTGCAAAAAATAATAAAATGGATCTGACACACTATATACTCGCATTCGCGCACTACACTGGTTCTCCGATAGCAATAATCTCAGAAACGTCAAAATTTGCTAGTCGAAACTGTGAATTGTTAGTTAGTAGAGTTATTGAAAGAAGTTGTAACTTAACTGAAATATTTCAGCTTAAACTGGTTTGTTTCGATGGTTCGAACTGAACTATTCCGATTTCCTTGGCGCGGTGTTATTTTTATGGGCTTCGTGGCATCAGCATAAGGCTCTTGATATTTTGGCAAATTTAAGAAAAAATAAAGAAGGTTATCATAGACTGTACTTACTGACTGTTTCGTAGTGATAATATTTCATTTCAGGAGCAGTTGTCACTCAAGAATATAAATTGCAATTGGTTCGAATATGTACTGAGGATGTATTGATAACTAGTTAGCCTAGACCAGTTCCATGCAAAAAAAATATATTGCGTTACCATAGCAACGAACAATAACTTATTAGAAGTGTCAGTGTAAAGTTTGACGTCAAAAAAGTAAACCAGAGTTAAGCAATAAATTAAAAGAAAAAAGATGTCCACCGAAATCATGAAAATCGAAAAATTGGAGTATCGAGCCATCATCAAGTACCTGTATTTAAAAGGGTTAAGGGGTAAGCAGATTTACGAAGATATGGTTAATACCCTTGGTGATCAATGTCCTTCGTATGCGACCGTGAAAAATTGGACTGCAAGCGTCAAAAGAGGTAAATTTTCAATTGAAGATGATGACCGATCGAAAAGTTCTTGCTTCAGTTTTTTTGGGATTGCCATGGAGTAATCATGTTTGATTTTTTGAATAAGGGTAGAACAATAACTGGAGATTACTATTCGACATTACTGACCACTCTACGGGAAAAAATTAAAGAGAAAAGGCGCGGAAAGCTATCCAAAGGTGTTTTGTTTTTGCAAGACAACGCCCCTGCACACAAATCTCATGTTGCCATGCAAAAAATTCGTGATTTAGGGTTTGAATTACTAGAACACCCCCCTTATTCTCCAGATTTGGCTCCGTCCGACTATCATCTCTTTCCTCAACTGAAAAAAAGTTTAAAAGGTCGTAAATTTTCTTCCGACGAGGAGGTAATAAAAGTTGTAGAGGTCTGGTTTGCAGAGCAAGAAGAAACATTTTTTTTGAAAGGTCTAGCGACGTTGCAGGTTCGCTGTAATAAATGTATCCAATTAAGAGGAGAATATGTTAAGTAATAAAATATTTTGACATTGAAATTTTGTTTGGTTCTACAGTAGGCTAAGAATTTTTCAATATAGCCTCGTATCGTGTCCTCATATGCTCGCAGAAATTTTAATGTATTTTCCTTTAACTATAATTTTATGGGGTAACACAAATTGGCGGTACATCTTCGTTTGGGTTTTCGTTAATCAGGTAATAGTTTTGGGATCTGCCACCACGGTTTCTATAATAAATTACGTTTGTAGTTCCAACTAGCTTTGATGAACTATAAGTGGTATCAAGATAAATTCGACGATTTACCGAAGCACAGGAAGGCGATCTTACCGTTTATTTACTAAAATGATAAACTTATAAATTATAAATGTTAACTGTTTGTTTGCCGGTACTATTGAAGGTTACGGAATAAAATAATTAAACACAATACTCGTATACAGGGTGACTGAAATTTATTGTGCAGTATGGAGATTTCGCTTATCCGAGAAGCTAGATCATAAGTTCATAAGTTCGCCATTTTGCAAAAACTGAAAAAACCGAAAATTCTCATTTTCATCAGATTCAAATGTTAGACTTCAGAATCAGACTACGGACTTCAGACTTCAATCTACAGATATCAGACTTCAAACTTCAGATTTCAGACTTTAGGCACTCATAGGAAACACCCTGTATAAAACGAATAATTGAATCAAGTTTTTTTGGTCAAGGTTTACGTATACTTTACCTGATCCGGTACCTACTTAATTAACAAACATAAAATATTAATAATAAAATTATTGTTCTTGAAAAGAAACCCAAACAGTAGTTTCTAACTGGCAAGATAGCGAGGTTCCCGATGTACGTCGGCATGTAGGCTTAGAGTGTAGTCAGATACATCGATTAATTAAATTTGCAATCAAAGGATCGATTAATCGGCATCGGTACACTTTTTTAATGGATCTGGACTAGAGGTAAGCGCAAGATATTTCGAATTCCAGTGGTAATTCCCTTCTTTAAACGCACACACATTTGTTTCGAGTCGCCACCATGCAAGGTAGAGTACTACTCAATTTATTTAATTTAAATATTATATTTGGCGTTTTCGTCTCAGATCTCGGCCAGGGGAGTGCCCTAGTATTAATTATTCTTACAATCTTCTTACTTATAATAATTTGAGGCTTACCTAAACAGTTTAGAATAACATGTACCTACTACTTCAGATTTAAAACTTAAGACTTCAGATTTCAGACATTAGCTACATACTTCAAACTTCAAACTTGAGTCTTCAGATTTTGTATATCAGACTCAGACTGCAGATTTCAGGCTTCAATCTACAGACTTCAGACTTCAAACTTCAAACAAACTTCACATTTCCGTTTACAGACTTCAGACTTTAAAGTTCAGGCTTCAGACTTTTTGCTTCGAAAATCAGACAACAGATTCTAGACTTCAGAAATCAGATATCGTATATCAGGCTTCGATTACAGACTTTAGACTTCAGAGTTCAGTCTTCAGGCTAAAGCTTCAGACTTTCGACTTTTATTTTGAGACTTCAGATTTTAGACTCTAACTTCAGACTCCAGACTTCAATCTTATATCTTCAATCTTCAGTTTTCAGTATTCACTCTTCAGTCATCAGATTTAGACTACATATTGCACACTTCAGATGTGAGACTAAAACTTCAGACTGCAGAGTTGAGCACTTGAGTCTTCAAACTTCAGACTTTATGCTTCAGTCTTCAGACTTCAGACTTCAGACATCATATATCAGACTCAGACTACATATTGCAGAAGATTTCAGATTTGAGACTAAAACTTCAGTATACAGACTTCAGTCTTCAAACTTCACATTTCGAACTTCAGACTTTAGTTTCAGATTTCAACGTTTAGGCTTCAGTCCTTGGACGACAGACTTCCGATTTCGGTTACCAGACAACAGACTTCAGATTTTAGCTCTCACCTTTCAGACTTAAGACTAACTTTAAACTTCAAATTATGACTTCAGACGTTAGATTTCAGACTCTAAACTCCAGTCTCCAGACACCAGACTCCAGACTTAGATATTTAATTTGGCGTTTTCGTGTTAGATCTCGGTAACGACAGTGCCCTAGTATTAATTATTCTGAACCCTTAACTAACGTTTTTGTGTTTTAGACGAAATTATGGAAACACTAAATCCCATTCAAACAACATTGGCATTATTGACTCTCTTCTTACTTACAATTGAAGTTTTAGTAAATAATTTCGAAAAACATGTACCTACGCTGATTCGACAATGTTTACGTCACGGCAAACTTGCGAACGCCGGCAATCGATCCATTTTCCTACTATTTCAAGTGCCTAAATCATGGTTTGTACACTTTTACGTCTATGCGTCGATTCTCGCAAATTTACTTTTGCTCACGTGCGTATCTGCGCTGGTTTTCGATTACGACGTGCCCTTTTGGTTGACAAAAGTAATAACAAGAGCATGTGGTTCTAATCGAAAAGTATCGGGTAAGTTAATTCTACTCTTCAATAGTTCCGGTATTATATGTTGAGCCCAATTTATTTTAGTAAGTGCCGCTTCTACTTTGCTTGCCTTATTTTTATATGCGCTACATTGCACGAGGCGGTGGTACGAAACCTCATCAGTCTCTGTATTTGCAAAAAATAGTAAAATGAATGTGCTACACTATATAATAGGATTCGCGCACTACACAGGTACTCCGATAGCAATAGTCTCAGAAGCGCCGAAACTTGCTAGTCCAAACTGTGAGTTGTTGGTTAGTAGAGTTATTGAAAGAAGTTGTGACTTAACTGAGATGTTTCAGCTCAAACTAGTTTGTTTCGATGGTCCGAACTGAACTATTTCGATTTTCTTGCCGCGGTGTTATTTTTATGGGCTTCGTGGCATCAGCATAAGGCTCTTGAAATTTTGGCAAATTTAAGAAAAAATAAAGAAGGTTATCATAGACTGTACTTACTGACTGTTTCGTAGTGATAATATTTCATTTCAGGAGCAGTTGTCACTCAAGAACATAAACTGCCTCACGGCGATTGGTTCGAATATGTATCGTGTCCTCATATGCTCGCAGAAATTTTAATGTATTTTTCTTTAACTATAATTTTATGGGGTAACACAAATTGGCGGTACATCTTCGTTTGGGTTTTTGTTAATCAGGTAATAGTTTTGGGATCTGCCACTATGGTTTCTATAGTTACTTTTGTAGTCCCAACAAGCTATGATGAGCCATAAATGGTATCAAGATAAATTCGACGATTTACCAAAGCACAGAAAGGCGATCTTGCCGTTTATCTACTAAAGATACTTATAAATGTCAACTATTGGTTTGCCGGCTTTGCCGGTAGTATTGGAGGTTACGGGTTACGGAATACACGGCGACTGAAATTCATTGTGCCGCATGGATTTCTCGCTTATCCGAAGAACTAGATCATAAGTTTGAATTTGGCAAGTTGCTAAATTCTGTGCTGACATATAATCAGCAATAAAAACTAATAGATTTGCGTCATTTTGCAAAAACTGAAAAAAAGAACATTTCTCATTTTCTTCAGATTCAAATATAAAACTTCAGACTTTAGACTTCGTATATCAGACTCAGACTACGAACTTCAAGTTTCACTCTACATACTTCAGACTTCAAACTTAAATTTCCAACTTCAGTCTTCAGACTTCAGACTTTAAACTTCAGATTTCAGACTTTAGACTCCAAATTTCTGACTTTGATCTTTAGTCTTTATACAACAGACTTCAGCGTTCACTCTTCCGACTTCATACTAGCTTCAGAATTCAGCATTTATCCTTCCGACTTCAAACTGGCTTCAGACTTAACATTCAAGTTTCTAACTTGTGACTTCAGTTTTAAGATTGCCTTCAGACCTCAACCGTCAGACCTCAAACGTCAGACTTAAAACTTCAGCCTTCACCTCCAGTGTTCAGAATTTACTCTTTAGACTTCAGGAATCAGACAAAAAACTTCTTGTTTGGCGCAAAAAAATTTATATTAGCAAAGCGTAGTTTTTTAATTGATATAATAATTGTTATTGTACTTTTAAACTCCATCCCAAGGACACGCTGTATTTTTTTAATACGTATAAAAACTATGTCACTTTAAAAAATTTTTATAATAATATAATTACACATTTATAAATTCTTTTTATTACTAATCTCACTGTATTTATTTGTAACTACGCCGCTATTAAAATTAAATCCTGGATTAATTATCGATAGAAAAATAATAAATTTGCTCCAAGAAATCTAAGTTGATTCCCTCAAATCGATACAAGATTTGAAAGTCATTCTAGACAGCCTCTTCACCATCTTTGTTAGTTTTTGTTTTTTAACACTTGTAAAAACTCAATTATAATTAAGTATATGAATAAAAGACGAAAGTATTTCCTCGAATAATTATATTTTAGATGATTTCACACAACATGTTTCGGATTATAGAAAACACATCATGGACACGGGGCATAGATTTGAGGAAAAAACATGGAACTGTTACGATGAAGCAAGTGTGACTTTAGTCTCAATCTCTTTGTTTGACCTTGGAGAAACATAATTTCCATGTTGGCACTCTCGAAAGTGATGCGTTTGAGTGCTGCACGCGAGAAACAAAATGGCTAAGAGCTCAAATACTTTCCAATTTATCTTAGCAGTTCCAATTTTTGGTATCTTGTCTATTACGGAGACCTAATGATTAATCCAAGTTTTCTACCTCGACAGACCTCCGGATCTTTGTCAAAACTCCAAGAAACTGCAAAATTTTACACCTTTTTTCAGTGGCTGTCAATTTTGACCGCGAAAGATTAATTTGGTGGCAAAGATAGTTGAATACTTTTTTAAATAGACAAATTTTTTTACCATTTGAGATTAGAATGGTCTCTGCAAACCTAATAGTATCTCAGATACAAGTGTACAAAAGTTTGCAATTTTGTCACATTTTGGCGATAGAGCTTTTGACAAAGATCCGGATTATGTTATCTTGTATCAAATAGGGTAGTTAAGATTTTCTGGTATGTTGTACATGATAAAGGTCTAATGACAAATCTAAGCTTTTGGCCTTGGTGGATCTCCCGATCTTTGTCAAATCTTCAAAAATACATACGATTTAGATCTGCTGTTGTTTTGAATTTTTGAGAAACATCCGGAGTCCCATCGAGAACAAAAACTTGGATTTATCATTAGACCTTCATCATGTACAACATACCAAAAAATCATAACTACCCCAATTAATGTAAGGTAAATAATCCGGATCTAGATATTACACTAGGCACATAAATTGAAAGATTTAAAAAAAACTCCAAATTTTAGGGCTATTTTCAACAAGAGATAACTCGGAGAACAACGGTCGTATAGATAATTTAAAGAAAGGAAATTGTAACCTCAAGTGTCTAGTTTTCAGATCTGAACAGTAAAATTTGTTAACGTTGGCGGTTTTTACGTAATCATCCGAAAACCAACCAAGAATAATTTTCCAAATTTTTTTTGAAATGGTCTGTCGACGACGAAACATTGTTTTTCATCTTGCGACCATAAAATTCGTTTAGACAATTTAATCAGCTTTAATTTGATCTCTTAATGAGCTGCGTACGATTTTTTGCCGCGAAGTAATCATCGATCAAAGCAAAAAAGGCCATTTTAATTTTGACAATCGATTACTCGGGAACTAATGAATCGTACATTTTTTTTTTGATTTTGTCCTAGGTGTTATGTTTTTAAACCAAAAATATGGATTGTCGCCAAAAAAAACACATTTAAGTCGAAAAAATGCAAAAAAATCGAAAAATTGCTTGTTACGCCGATACTAAAATTTAAACCTTTGGGGCGCTAAGAAAAAAAGTCGCAGAGCTTTGCAACTTTAAACATTTTTTAGAGACACTTTGAGGGTAACAAATTACCGACGATATCCTTTGTTCATCCACTATATCCAAAGTTATACCAAATTTTCCAAATATCCTTAAATTTGCAAATTTTCAACTTTTTTTCTGTCCTCATCATCGCTTTAAAAAAATTTTTTATCAATCGCCACCGATTGCGTCTTATCAAAGAACATAGAATTATCAGAAATCCTAAGCTTATGGGATCTCTGCGCCTTCTTTTAAACGTAGTACACCGGTGAGATTCAGATGTCGCTCCTCATTTTAGCACAATTTTTCGTATACCTACGTAAGAGTAACAAAGAGAGGTACAAAAATACATAAAATGTTTGTCTATTCTCAATTCTAACAATCTTAGGTAGGTAGCTAGCAAGAGGATTTTTACAATACTATTTACGACTAAGGGACAAAGTTGCTTTTCTATTGTTATTTTATGATGGTTATATTATTGTCAAGAAAGTTTTTGTTGATAGGAAGTTCAAAATCTTTGGTCTTTGGTATTATTAGAAAAAAAATATAACAATATTAATTTAATCATAATTTAATATAGATAAAAACAAAAAAAAATTTTAATTATACAAAAATCTTACAAATTAATGTAGTATAATATGTACAGGTACAGAACACAAAAATAAATAAGTAGGTAATCTAAATTTTAATAGATAAGTAATAAGTAATAAGTAATAATCTAATTATAATAATAATAGTTACAATAATAATGAATTGGTAATAATTAATTACAAGCACATGAGAAATAATTTAAAAATAAAATTGCCGTGCCCCACAATAAGATCATCGCAGACTTTCACTACTGGAATCGACCATAGATTTTCTTCAAATTTTAAAATCAAAGTTAAGGAGGGAAGGTACCCGATAATTTTAGAACTTAAAAAATTTTTTTTTAGCTTATAAAAAACTTATTTTCAGAAATCGATGATGTGGGGAATATTAGCTAGGGCTGTAGTTAATATCTGTATAATATAAAAGTCATAATCATTGTAGTTTAAAAGATAGATTTTTAGATATTCACGGACTTAATATCAGTTTAATTAAATCGGCGTTTAAACCATGTTATAGAGAATCCCTTACTCCAGGGTATGACATATTTAAAATTTTGTTTATTATTTTGATACTTGTACAATTCAACTTTATTAGATGTGTAATATGTCTCACTAACACAAAAGTAGTCATATTATCTTACCTAATTGCCCAATTTGCTTCAAATTTTGTTATACCCTGAACTGAATCACGATGATACGATATACTTTTAAAATTTTATATTCGATGGGTAATTAAAGCTGTACTTATCTAAAATAATTTAGTAAAATATCGCAGAGTAAGTGCGGTAGAGCCCAGAAAAGGATAGAGAAGTACACGAATTTCGGCACTTTACCTGCGATATAAAGGACACGACCCTTCTCGCCCGGGGTCATTTCCTAAGTTTTTGAAGAATTACAACAAAAATGTATTTTATGAGATTACGAGACTTCCAATTTCATATTAAATGAAATTAGATTTCTAGCCTATTTTTTTTTTCATTTTTTAAACCTTTATGCTAATTTCATTTATCGTGCTATTTTGATGTATTCTAATGAATCGCATTTTCATACTTTCTTACTGACTAATGACTAAAAGTCTACTCTCAACAGCTAATCAAACTACTCAAAAACAATGATAATAATACAAATATTAAAAAACTGAGCAGATGTTTCAAACGGATAGATTCTATTCTTAAAACTCTTAAAGACAATTAAAGATGATAACTATAATATGCCTTTGCTGCAAACAAGTGCATTGTTGAAGAGATTTGCAAAGTAATGACAACGCTGTTCAATCAAATCGTCTTTCTAGAAATGTCACTACCAATTATACGGAGAGATTTATACGAGTCTTGTGGCAAAATTTGCTGGTAGAAATTTTATGGTAGAACACACGAAAATGTTGATATAGAAAAATATGAGGAAATCAAGAAAGTGGAAAGTCAAGTCAAGCGGCTTTTTTATACCTAAAGAATACCCTCACTTATGTTGTAGCCCTGATGGACTAGTGAATGATAATGGATTGGTGGAAGTCAAGTGTTTGTATTCGATAAGAACCCAAAAAATTAAGGAAAGTTAAAAAAATAAGCAAAACAATATGTGTGTAAAACTTGAGCGGGGTAAATTGTATTTAAAAAAAATTACCAATACTTTTATCAAATTCAAGGTCAATTAAATATATTAGATCGAACTTGTGATTTAATTTTGAGAGATTTAATTTTTTAATTTAATGAGATTAAAGTGCTATTAGTAAAAATAATCGTGTATACACTATCGTTGCGAAGACTATTATAGACCACGCGTCTTGTAACCCTAGGCGCTTCGCACTTTAGGCTACAATCCTGGCGCTAAATCTATAATAGTACGTATATAAATTAGGAAACGTAAATACATGTATAAAATGATAATTTGTTAATAAATACTATAATATGGTATCATTCAGCGTTCTTGGCGTGTGCGTCATTATATATTATCGGACATAATTCATAAAATACGGAAAAATAAGGGAACCTGACATACATAAAATCAAAAACGTATGTCATTTATTGTATCAACGCACTTCTAATGCTAAGTAACGTTGGGATGAGAGTGGAAACAATAATGAAACTCATAAATTGATGCATGTACGCGTCAAGATTGCTGAATAATACTATAACAACTAGGCAATCTTTGCTATTGGCATAAGTACTTGGCACTTTTACTGTTCTTATACAATGCAACGAAAAGTCGCCACCTGTTTGGTACATACAAAAGATTATGTGTACCTGCTTGTCGATTTTATTTTCTTCATTGTTATCGGTAAAGTTGGCTATTTCTTTTATATTTTATGCTACTTAGCCTTACACGATGTATACGTAGGCTTAAATAAGGCAAGTAAGTTGGGTTGCCTATTTAAAATGTTACGAATTTAGCTAGGGTACCTTCCACCCTTAACGGTATGGACATATCAGAAAAAGAATGTATTTTATTATTTGACGAAATTAGTTCAAAAAGAGGATTTTATTGAGGGTTACGAAGATATAGGAAACATCCGAAACGGCGTTGTAGCAAATCATGCTTTGGTGTTAATGCTCCGTGGAGTCATAAAAAATTGGAAACTTCCAATTGCGTATTTCTTTACGCAAGGCTGTGCAAAATCGGGCAATATAGTGTTTTTGAAACGTAATAAAAAATCTTCCGAATATGGGGCTTCGAATCCCCATATCGATCAGGGTTCCAACAACAGAACCCTATACAAAAAATTGAGGAGTCCAAACAGCTCGGAAAACTTTACCGTGATTGGTAATCAGAAAATATATTTATTATTTGATGTGCCACACCTAATTAAAAGCGTTAAACCACAATAATAAAATTTATATTATAGATGACGGTAAAGAAATTTCCTGGGAAGATTTACGCAATTTGTATCGAATTTATCAACAAGGGAAAGCACGAGCATGTGTAAAATTGTCAACAAAGCATATTATGGCAAAAACATTTGACAAGATGAGGATTTCTATTTTTGAACAATACAATTATAAAGTACATAACTGTATTTTCTTTTCTTAATGCCGAAATAAATGAAATTTTAGGGTGTATTGAAAATTTCTATTTTTGAACAATACCTACAGAAACACTTTTGTAAAAGGCAAAGAATTACTTATCAATTTTGGAAAACTTGATTTTTGTTAGTAATGTTGTTAAAAAAAATCTAAGTATCTATACACACACCTATTGTCTTTGTGTAGGTAGGTATTTTAAATTTACCCAATTTGGCCCAATTAAACAATAAGAAAATGTATTTGGTTTTTTAAGCTTTGAATCTTTTGATTTTTCATTTAATTACCTAATCGGTTATTTAAATAATCAGAACCCAATGAATAATGCTTTAATTACAATAAAATTTTTACTGTACATAAGAAAAGAAACTTGCATTTACACAGTTGTTAAACTACCTGGCTAAATTTACTCGGTCGTAAAAATATTATTTTCTTCAACTATTACAAAAGGATTAAAATACCATTCGAATAGACCTTTTTTAAACCATTTAAACTCAAGTTTGGACATACTAAAATTAAATGTTTCATCTTCTCACACTCTCGAAAGTACTGTAAACTGAGCAGAGACATCTGGAGCTCAATTGTGTTACTACACTTTAAAAGGTTTTAAAATTTTACATTGGTTGCTTTTTCTGATAATTCTATGTTCTTTGGTCTTATGAAGAATGTCTTGCAGTTTCCAAAAACCCACCTTTATTTTCTGTACAATCTTTAGTTCCCCAGTAATCGATTGTCAAAGTTAAAATAGCCTTTTTTGCTTTGATCGACGATTACTTCGCGCCAAAAAACGTACGCAACTCATTATAAGGTCAAATTAAAGCTGATTAAATTGTCTAAACGAGTTTTATGGTCGCAAGATGAAAAAAAAATTTTTGAAGTCCACAGACCATTTCAAAGACAAGAAAAACTTTGGAAAATTATTCTTAGTTGGTTTTCAGATGATTACGTAAAAACCGTCCACGTTAAAAAATTTTACTGTTCAGGTCTGAAAACTAGACACTTGAGGCTACAATATTCTTTGTTTAAATTTTTTGTACGACCATTTTTCGCCGAGTTATCCTTTGTTGAAAATCGCCCTAAAATTTGGCTTTTTTTAATATCCTTCAATTATTGTGACTAGTGTATATACGTTTTAGTTTTAGATTTTTGAGACGGGTTCGTATTATTTACCTATCAGCAAATGGAGTAGTTATAATTTTTTGGTATGTTCTATGTGACGGATGCCTAATGATAGATTCAAGTTTTGGTCTTTGGCGGATCTCCGGATCTTTGTCAAATATCCAAAAGTAAAGCAAAACTAAATCGTATATATTTTTGAATATTTGACTAAGATCCAGAGATCCACCGAAGACCAAAACGTGGATTTATCATTACATCTCAATCATATAAGACATATCAAAAAATCATAACTGCTGCACTTTGTGCAAGGTAAATAATCCGAATCGCTGTATCGCTAAAAATCACAAATTAGGAAAAGTTTGTAAACTTTTGTGCACTTGTATCTCGGACACCACTAGGTTTATAAAGACCAATCTAGTCTCAAATTGTAAAAAATTTAGTCTTCTTTTAAAAAGTATAAAACTATCTTTGCCGAAAAATTAATCCTTCGGGGTCAAAATTGACAGAAACTAAAAAAGTTTTTAAAATTTCGCTGTTTCTTGGATTTTTGACAAAGATCCGGAGGTCTGCCAAGGTCCAAAATTTCAATTTATCATTAGGCCTACGTAATAGACAAGGTACCAAAAAATCAGAACTATTTAGATAGATTAAATAGTGTTTGCGATATCGGCCATTTTTTCCTCGAGTGCTTCCCTCAAACGCATCATTTTCGAGAGTGCCAACATCAAAATTATGTTTCTCCGACGTCAAACAAAGGAATTGAGATCAATAACATACTTGCTTCATCAAGGCTCCGACGGGAGTCTGGTTTTGTACAATTACAAGGGGGCTGTAAGCTTTCTGAGAAAACAGTTAGTTCTACTTAAAAATTGGTAATAAGCTTTTTTGTGTATAATTGTTGTAGCAATATTTTGTATATTAAACTTTTTTCGTAACACCAATGGTTACTCAGATAAATTGGAAAAAGTGTTTGCTATGTTAGCCATTTTGTTCTTCACGCGCAGCAGTCAAACGCATAATTTTCGAGAATGCCAACATCGGAATTATGTTTCTCCAAGTTCAAATAAAGAGATTGAGATCAATGCCACACTTGCTTCTTCTAGGATTCTACGGATGTACATTTGAGAACGGGCTATACAATATTATTGAAATATCAGTGCAAGTCAATGTCATACAATCGCAAGTTGATACATTAAATTTAATTTCATTGTGAATTTTAAATTTTAACTGTAAGCGTTCATCCATTTTAAACTGTAAATTGTAATTGCCCAAAAACAACAAAAAAAAAGATAAAAATGCGGATTTCATAATATACTTCAAATAGCCCGCAAAAGAAAAACTGACTAGTAAGTAGATATAGAATTGTAAGAAAGTATTAAAAATGTAAACCTTGTAGTCGCACCTGAAGATGGATTAAAAACTATAATCCGAAACATGTGTGAGATCATCTATATAATTATACGAAGAAATACTTTCGTCTTTTATTCATATACTTAACCAAAAACCTCGTCTCGTACAAAGCGCTTCATCTATATCAATTATAATTACTTACCTAGTTTGAGGTACTTCCGACGCAACCTTAAGAATAATAATAAAAAAATTACAATTAAACATAATTATATTACTACATCATTTATTTCATTAAAATAAATCATTTTAATGGACTACTTTATATACTCATTTATTTTTTATTCACTATGACGTAAGTAATATCTTTTGAAAATAGTCTGGATATGAGAAGATTTTATCGAACCGAGAGCAGCAAGTGTATTAAGCACAGTGTGGACTTCGCGAATAACTATTCTATGTGCTATACCCTTTAGTTTTTGCTTATTTTCAAAAGTATGTTGCCTAACGCTTCTTTGCACAAATTTAATTATAATCGTAGGGTATTTACGATTATTTCTTCCCGGAAGTCTGTAACTTATCGATAGCATTTGGAGAAAGTATCATCAACCTTCTTACACACGGACGCCACAAAACAGCATCCTTCTCCAAGGGAACTCCAACTCTATAGATTCTTAAACAGTTGCTCCTAGACGTTGCGTCACTATCAGATCGCTCGAGATAAACTTACCTTACTGATTTCCGACTTTTAAAGGCCTTCTTGGATCCATAAGTGAAATGTACGATTTTGAAAAGGTGGCGGACTGTTTTTAAATGATTTTTTTGGAAGATTGGAATTGGAACGTTTCGAGGGGGTGGCGAAACATTCGGACGGTAGAGTAGTAAATCTACAGCTTGCAGAGTACGCAAAATTGATAGCTTTGGTAAAGACGCAATTTGGAGAATTCGTAATTTATCTTATTAACCATTGTATACTAGCATCGAAACGCTACGCGCCGCTTCGCGGCTCGAGTTCATACTTATTGTCAATGCTCAACTTTTCACCACTAGTATTATGATTACGAAATACATGACGTGCGGAAGTTACACAAAAAATACGAATATATACAAGTGAGGAACGACGGGATACAGACCTGTTTGTTCCTGTAATTTTTAAAGAGTGTACACCGAAGGCGTACTACATACATCTTCTGAATATACGCTGAAATATAATCTTCTAAGGCATCAGCGTTTCTGCACCTTTTTGGCTCAAGACCCCCCAAATTGTAGACATTTGTTTTGGCGACCCCTCAGAAATAGAAATTTTTTGGTTGTTCAAGGTCAAACGGCTTAAAATGGCGTTCAGTAATATTCGTAGAAATGGATAGTCTCTCCAAACTGATGTTTCATAAAACAAATTAGGAAAATCGACGTCCAGGTCATTGAGGTTCTTAACATTAAACTGACTTAATACTCACAAAATTCACCAATTCACCAAATATACGTATAGGGCTTAATAAATTATTAAAATGTTATTATTTTATTTTATTTTGGAATTGCATTTTATGTCGTCTTTTAATTTTCTATTCTAATAAATAAATTTTCGAGATTTTAGTTTTTTTCTATTTATTCACGCCCCCCTCTTAGATATTTGGCGCCCTCCTAGGAGGGCGCGCCCCACAGGTTGAGAACCACTGTTCTAAGGATTTATTATTTATGGTACGTAATAAACAATATAAACCGAATAATTGAATCAAGTTTCTTCGGTCAGGGCTTACGTAGACCTTGCCTAATCCGGTACTTAATTTAGAAACATAAAATAGTTGGAGCAAATGCGTATCTATTCTAATAAAAATTATATTTCCTAAAAAGAAGGCCAAACATTAGTTTCTAACTCGCCAGAGAGCGAGGTTCGAGTCTAAAAAGTTTAAAAGATGCTTAGGCATTTCAGTAAGTATTTTTTTTTTCAATTTGATTTTTCACAAAAAATTCGATATATTTCTGTTCATTTATACGTCGGCACGTGGGCTTAGAGTTTAGTCAAATACATCGATTAATTATATTTGCAATCAAAAAATCAATTAATCGGTATCGGTACATTTTTTTAAGAGTCGGAACTCGAAGCAACGCATATGCGTCCGCGCGAGTGCTCTAATCGCTAAGCTATTTCGAATTTCTGTAACTCCCTTCTTTAAACGCACACACATTTGTTTCGAGTTGCCCTCATGCAAGGTAGCACTCAATTTATTTAATTCAACAAAATATATTTGTCGTTTCCGACATTAGACAACATAAATATGTCAGATTCAGACTACAGACTTCTGACTTTAGATTTCAGACTAAAACTTAAAACTTCAGACTTCAATCTTATATCAGACTCAGACTACAGTCTTCAGTCTTCAGGCTACAAGGTTGAAGACTTCAGACTACAGACTTCAGTGTTTAGATAACAGACTTCATTATTCAGTCTTTAGTCTTTAGGCATCAAGCATATTATCAGACTCAGACTTCAGACTTCAAGCTTTTGACAAAAACTTTAAACTCCAAATTTGAGTCTTCAGACTGCGGACATCAAACTTTAAATTTCAAATTTTAAACTTCAGGTTTCAAACTTTAAACTTCAGATTCCAGGAATCAGCTTTTAGTCTTTAGTTTTGAGTCTTCAGACTTCAAACTTTAGACTTCAGGCTTCAGTCTTCAGACTTCATTATTCAGTCTTTAGTCTTCAGACATCAGATATCGTAATATCAGACTCAGACTTCAGACTTCAAGCGTCTGACTAAAAATGTAAATTCCAGACTTGAGTCTTCAGACTTCGAACTTCACACTTTAAACTTTAAATTTCAAATTTTAAACTTTAGGCTTCAAACTTTAAACTTCAGATTCCAGGAATCAGCCTTTAGTCTTTAGTTTTGAGTCTTCAGACTTTAAACTTTAGACTTCAGGCTTCAGTCTTCAGACTTCATTATTCAGTCTTTAGTCTTCAGACATCAGATATCGTAATATCAGACTCCGACTTCAGACTTCAAGCGTCTGACTAAAAATGTAAATTCCAGACTTGAGTCTTCAGACTTCGAACTTCAAACTTTAAACTTTAAATTTCACATTTTAAACTTTAGGCTTCAGATTCCAGGAATCAGCCTTTAGTCTTTAGTTTTTAGTCTTCAGACTTCTAATTTTAAACTTTAGGCTTCATTATTCAGTCTTTAGTCTTTAGACATCAGATATCGTAATATCAGACTCAGACTTCAGACTTCAAGCGTCTGACTAAAAATGCAAATTCCAGACTTGAGTCTTCAGACTTCAAACTTCAAACTTCAAAATTTAAATTTTAAATTTTAAACTTCAGACTTCAGGCTTCAGACTACAAACTTTGAGCTTTGGACTTCAGCTTCTAGACTTCAGCAGTCTATAGTCTTTAATTTTCAGACTTCAGAGTTCAGTTTTCAAACTTCATTATCCAGTCTGTAATTTTCCTATCTGACATCATAATATCAGACTCAAACTTCAAACTTCTTACTTTAGATTTCAGACTAAAATGTAAAACTTCCGACTAGAGTCTTTAAACTTCAGACTTTAAGCTTTAAGATTTAAGATTTAAGCTTTAAGATTTTGTACTAAAACTTCAAACTGTAGACTTTAGACATGATATATCAGACTCAGACTTCAGACTTCTGACTTTAGACTAAAACTTAAGACTTCAGACTTGAGTATTATATCAGACTCAGACTACAGTCTTCAGTCTTCAAACTACAGGTTGAAAACTTCAGGCTACAGGCTTCAGTGTTAAGACAACTGACTTCATTATTCAGTCTTTAGTCTTCAAACATTAGACTTCATGATATCAGACTCAGACTTCAGACTTCAAGCTTTTAACAAAAACTTTAAACTCCAAATTTGAGTCTTCAGACTTCGGACATCAAACTTTAAATTTCAAATTTTAAACTTCAGGCTTCAGACTTTAAACTTCAGATTCTAGGCTTTAACCTTCAGACTTCAGACTGCAGACTTCAGTCTTCGCACTTCATTTTCAGTCTTTAATCTTTAAATATCATAATATCAGATTCAGACTCCAGACTTCAGTCTTCAGGCTACAGGTTGAAAACTTCAGGCTACAGGCTTCAGTGTTAAGACAACTGACTTCATTATTCAGTCTTTAGTCTAATATTCAGTCTTTAGTCTTCAAACATTAGACTTCATGATATCAGACTCAGACTTCAGACTTCAAGCTTTTAACAAAAACTTTAAACTCCAAATTTGAGTCTTCAGACTTCGGACATCAAACTTTAAATTTCAAATTTTAAACTTCAGGCTTCAGACTTTAAACTTCAGATTCTAGGCTTTAACCTTCAGACTTCAGACTGCAGACTTCAGTCTTCGGACTTCATTTTCAGTCTTTAATCTTTAGATATCATAATATCAGATTCAGACTTCAGGCTTCAAGCGTCTAACTAAAACTTTAAACTCCAGACTCGAGTCTTCAGACTTCGAACTTAAAACTTCGAACGTTAATTTTTTAAATTTTCAGTCTTTAATCTTTAGATATCATAATATCAGATTCAGACTCCAGACTTCAGGCTTCAGACTACAAACTTCAGACTTCAGATTTCAGACTTTATCCTTCAGATATCAGACTTCAGATTTCGATTTCGTACTTCAGACTTCATGCAATAGACCTCAGTCTTCACCCTTCCAAGTTCGTACTGACTTTAGACTTCAGTTTTAGTCTTTAGATTTTAGACTTCAGATTTCAGACTTCAGACTTCATTCAGACTTCATATTTCAGACTTCACACTTCACACTTCAGACTGCAGACTCCAGTGCTCCAGTCTTCGGACTTCATTTTCAGTCTTTAATCTTTAGATATCGTAATATAAGATTCAGACTTCAGGCTTCAAGCGTCTGACTAAAACTTTAAACTCCAGGTTCAAGTCTTCGGACTTCGAACTTAAAACTTCGAACGTTAAATTTCAAATTTTAAACTCCAGACTTCAGGCTTCAGACTACAAACTTCAGACTTCAGATTTCAGACTTTAGTCTTCAGTCTTTAGTCTCCAGTTTTCAGTCTTAAACCTTCAGATATCAGACATCAGACTTCAGATATAAGACTCTAGACTCCAGATTCCCGATTCCTGATTCAAGAGTTCAGACTCCAGACACAAATATTATATTTTTGTTTCCGTTTCAGATCTCAGTTAGGGAAGTGCCATATTATTAATATTATTCTTAACCCTTAACTAGCGTTTTTCTTTTTTAGCCGAAATTATGGAAACACTAAATCCCATTCAAACAACATTTGCATTATTGACTCTCTTCTTACTTACAAGTGAAGTTTTAGTAAACAATTTTGAAAAACATGTACCTTTGCTGATTCAACAATGTTTACGCTACGGCAAACTTGTGGATACCGGCAAAAAATCCATTTTCCAACTATTTCAAGTGCCTAAATCGTGGTTTGTACACTTTTACGTCTATGCGTCGATTCTCGCAAATTTACTTTTGCTCACGTGCGTATCTGCACTGGTTTTCGATTACGACGTGCCCTTTTGGTTGACAAAAGGATTAACAAGAGCATGTGGTTCTAATCAAAAAGTATCGGGTAAGTTAACTCTACTTTTCAATAGTTCCGGTATTATATGTTGAGCCCAATTTATTTTAGTAAGTGCCGCTTCTACTTTGCTTGCCTTATTTTTATATGCGCTACATTGCACGAGGCGGTGGTACGAAACCTCATCAGTCTCTGTATTTGCAAAAAATAGTGAAATGAATGTGACACACTATATAATCGCATTCGCGCACTACACAGGTACTCCGATAGCAATAGTCTCAGAAGCGCCAAAACTTGCTAGTCCAAACTGTGAGTTGTTGGTTAGTAGAGTTATTGAAAGAAGTTGTGACTTAACTGAGATGTTTCAGCTCAAACTAGTTTGTTTAGATGGTCCGAACTGAACTATTTCGATTTTCTTGCCACGGTGTTATTTTTATGGGCTTCGTGGCATCAGCATAAGGCTCTTGAAATTTTGGCAAATTTAAGAAAAAATAAAGAAGGTTATCATAGACTGTACTTACTGACTGTTTCGTAGTGATAATATTTCATTTCAGGAGCAGTTGTCACTCAAGAACATAAACTGCCTCACGGCGATTGGTTCGAATATGTATCGTGTCCTCATATGCTCGCAGAAATTTTAATGTATTTTTCTTTAACTATAATTTTATGGGGTAACACAAATTGGCGGTACATCTTCGTTTGGGTTTTCGTTAATCAGGTAATAGTTTTGGGATCATCCACTAAGGTTTTAATAATTAATTTCTTTTGTAGTTCCAACAAGCTTTGATGAACCATAAGTGGTATCAAGATAAATTCGACGATTTACCGACGCACAGGAAGGCGATCTTACCGTTTATTTACTAAAGATAGACTTACAAAAATTTATGTCAACTATTTGTTTGCCGGCTTTTCCGGTAGTATTTCAGCTTACGGAATAAAATACTTATACACAACAATCGTATTATACACGGCGACTGAAATTCATTGTGCCGCATGGATTTCTCGCTTATCCGAAGAACTAGATCATAAGTTTGAATTTGGCAAGTTGCTAAATTCTGTGCTGACATATAATCAGCAATAAAAACGAATAGATTTGCGTCATTTTGCAAAAACTGAAAAAAAGAACATTTCTCATTTTTATCAGATTCAAATATTCAGACTTCAGACTTCAGATTTTAGACTTCAGACTTCACATTTCAGACTTCACACTTCAGACTTCAGTCTTCTAAATTCAGACTTCAAACTTCAGACTATAGACTACACACTTCAGACTTCAGTTTTTAGACTTCAGAATTCAGACTTCAAATTTCAGACTGTAACCTTCAGATATCAGATTTCAGATTTCGATTTCGTACTTCAGACTTTATGCAATTGACCTCAGCCTTCACCCTTCCAAGTTCGTACTGACTTTAGAATTCAGTTTTAGTTTTTAGAGTTGAGACTTCAGACTTCAGACTTCAGACTTCAGACTTCAGACTTCACATTTCAGACTTCACACTTCAGACTTCAGACTTCAGTCTTCAGAATTCGGACTTCAGACTTTAGACTACACAATTCAGACTTCAGGTTTCAGACTTCAGAATTCAGACTTCAAATTTTAGACTCTAACCTTCAGATATCAGACTTCAGATTTCGATTTCGTACTTCAGACTTCAGGCTTCATGCAATAGACCGCAGGAAGGCTGCGGTCTATTGCAGCCTTCCAAGTTCGTACTGACTTTAGACTTTAGATTTTAGTCTTTAGATTTTAGACTTCAGATTTAAGACTTCAGACTTCAGACTTCAAACTTCAGACTTTAGACTACACACTTCAGACTTCAATTTTCAGACTTCAGAATTCAGATTTCAGACTCTAACCTTCAGATATCAGACTTCAGATTTCGATTTCGTACTTCAGACTTCATGCAATAGACCTCAGCATTCACCCTTCCAAGTTCGTACTGACTTTAGACTTCAGTTTTAGTCTTTAGCGTTTAGACTTCAGATTTAAGACTTCAGACTTCAATCTGATTTCGTTTCGTTTGCTGCTGTGACAAACATCTTCAAAAGTGTTTTGTCCTGTGTGGAAAATGCCGAAGTAGCCGTACCGAAAATTCAAAATGAGATGTTAGCCACAGCAGCCGGTTAATAACAGGAATATCTCAAAGAACTTCTCGACCACTGTGCATTAGCCCAGAAACCACTCACACTAATGACGCAAGCCGTGAAAGCTTATATTCTCAAATAAATCTTGTTTATTTTTAAAACTTTTGTACACTTGTATCTCGGATACCATTAGGTCTACAGAGACCGTAATGGTATTAAATTGTAGAAAATATAGTCTACTTTTAACAGTATAACCTGTTTGTACCAAAAAATTAGTCATTTTAGGACAAAATTGACAAAAACTTAAAAAGTAGAAGAATTTCGCGATTTCTTGGATTTTTGACGACCATCGGGTTTTAGTACCCCAGAAGGGGGTACCAAACAAAATCCTACAGATTATGTTTATTCCACTTTAATTGATCCCTTTGAATCGCAACCCGCTTCTACACTTTTGCGTTCTTATATGAGCTAATGGACTTTTTAAATAAATAATGTATCGCTTACGAAACCGTAGCTTTTGTTACATCTATATTGCTGAATTATTATTAAAGCTCAAAGAAAGATACAATTTGTGCAAAAAAAAGTATGTCGATTTACGTCAGATTCTAATCCCGAAATAAAAAATCATTCTACAACAATTATTGTGGTCTAACTTTTGAATCTTATCAGACTAGTCTAAAAACTGCCTAAAAACTTTTTTTGGGGGTATATCGTTTATTACTCAAAAACTATTTCCTTTACGAGAAAACCTCTTCTATATAAAAGTTAACTCCATCAAATTTCCTACAAATTCTGTCATTTAGGTTTTTTCCTCAGACAAACGGTTTAGGCGCCAGAGCGCGTTAAAGTTGGACAAAAATTCCAAAAACTGTTTTTTGGGGTGTTTATCACCTATTACTTGAAAACTACCCTCTTTAGGAGAAAAGCTTATCTATACAAAAACAAAGTAAATTCAATTATCTACAAATTATGTCTCTTATATTTTATCGTCAAACGAACAGATTAAAATATACGAATTAATTTATTTTAAAAGCGCTAATAGTAAAAAATCGCTCTAATTAGAATGAATGTGTGTGCACTAAAGATAGTAAGTCCCTAATTCGTGCCATTTAGGCCACTTGCCACTTCTGATTAAGACGCGCTACGCGCATTGTTTTTTTCAAGTTTGAAAAATATTAATCAGCCTAGTTACCCCTGAAACTTATGCAACATTGCGTGCGTCATGCGTCATGTTGGTTGCATATAGCGCAGGTTGTTTATTACATTTTAATTCTAAGTTCAATCAAATCCAAAAACTTGAATAGTACGCGTTTGATAAACTGATTAAAACTATGCTAATTGACGTCTTCAATTTTCTAGTGACTAAGGCCCAGCGGTAATTTTCACTTGAAAAATACTAATTGCCCAAAATTCGAAAAGGCGTTTTTCAAGTTGTCCGTAAAAAGTGTACGGTGAAAATTAGAAACTTTTCAAAAATAAATTTGGCAACAATAAAGTCGCAACAACCTCAACCTGCATATTCTTCAAAAAATGTAAATTTTAATTTGGACATATTCAAAAAAGTCAATTAACTAATTAATGTGCACCTTATAGTTTTGTCTACCAGCAACCTGCATCATTATATTGAATATTATGTATTATTGGGCAATTATTTAAAGGTGAAAAGTAAAATTTTTCTAATTTATTTATAGCAGTTGATCCATGTACTACTATAACCGACCTTCACGAGATCTTTGACCTTCTAAAGGAAGTACAAGAAGTGCAGTTACTTATCCAGATTTCTCAAAAAGTTTAATTTGTTGGAAATTCGCAATTATTTAAAATTAACCGATGCTTATTTATACAGGGTGGCTTTAAAGAGCGTACAAAAACCCTTTCGACTATTATAGACCCTTTTTCTTCTTCTCCATCCTGTATAATAATTAATAACTAAATTAACTACACTTTGCGTAATTAGAAGATCGGTTTGAGAGAGTCAACCATCTTTTGGCAATTTTTTTTTAAATTTAAAACCAACTCGAACGTGATCCGTGCGTTAATTTATTTTCCCGCCGCATCGGTGCATTCAAAAAGATGCATTTTGCACGTGTTTTTTTACGTGACATAGCAACCGGTTATGCCGAGTTTGCGCACGGGACATTCAACAAACCGGCTCAGCAATCCTCAGCCTCGAACTGAACGATTTCAACCACATCCAAGTAGATGGAAATAACATTCGTGTTTTAAACTCTGTGTGAGCGATCCGTTAGTGAACGTCGTTGGTGTTTTTTTTTATAAATTTGCGGTCGTTCGTATTTATTCAACGATATGACGAGAAGTGACTTTTTTTAAAATTTGAAGTGACTTCGTTTGTGATGACTCGCTTTTGGAATTTGACTCAAATTAAGTAAGTTTTTGCAAGTGTGTACTTCGGGGGGGTTGATGGTGTGTTTTTGTTTTTTCCTCTTTGTGGTTTTTGAATTAGTCTCGAGTTTGGTGAACTTGAAACTTCTGGGAATAAATTTACTTTAATTATTTATAAGAATATCGTTTTTTTACCTCGTTCGTGAGTTATTAACGAAAAACCCTTGACAACCCCACAGCTACAGGTTGGTGGTTGATAATAAATACAAATATTGATTTAATAAAGTCTACTCATGTGTTAAATTTGTATAATATGTATACCTACATATTTTAATAGAAACTTAATTTCTAAAAATAATGGTAAAAAAATTAATTAAACGACGAACTTAATATTTATACAGAGATGCAAATGCTTTGGAATTTTCTAAGGAGAAGCAAAAATGAATAATTTGACGCAGAACCGGATTAGGTTTACTATACATTTTTTAAGTCGAGTAGGTCGAAAAGTGATCCAGAAGACATGGACGCCGACTCATAAGGGTCCTTAAGGGGCCACCCCCCGATATTATATGCGTGGCGCAGGAAGTCGCGACACTGGATCCCTTTTCTCGATTTAATAGCTTTTCACCACTTCCGGTTTAGCCGAAAAGGACCCCCCTACTTCTTACATTTACATGCTCCGTTTTGTTATTTGCGTTATTTTTGGAGTTTGACTGTACCAAAAGTATAATTTTTCGGGCAAAACCAAAAATTGACATTTCGAGTTAGTGCTCATTTCTGGTGAAACCGGAGAATTTGCTAATGGGGAAAAAACTTGAAGGTTGAAGGTTGCGTTAATAGTACTTCGACCAGTTGATGAATAGTTTCGACTGTACGGTGTTCCAAAATGAACCAGTACGTAGTGGGGCAACTTCATCTTCTGCGGTTCGAGTACAGGATACTTGCACTTTGGACCGTCATAACGTTCAAATTAGTGGAACTAGAACAATCTTCTCAACGTATTTGGAATTCTCACAAAGTTCTTTATCGACGGAGCTTAATTCACGATTGGGCCCATTTCATAATTTAGGCGATACGGCGGCCCAAATGAACCAGTACGTACGGCAACTTCATCTTCCGCGGTTCCAGTACAGCATACTTGCTCTTTGGACTATCATAACGTTCAAATTAGTGGATCTACAACAAATTCATCTACATATTTGGAATTTTCACAAAGTTCTCCATCGATCGCGCCTAATTGACGATTAGACCCATTTTATAGTTTAGACGCTACGGCGGCCCAAATGAACTAGAACTCCATCGTTCGCGGTTAGGGCACGGATACTTGCTTTTTCGACTGCTATATCCTGAAAACTGGTGAAGCTAGAACAAATTCATCCCCATATTTGGAATTCTCACAAAGTTTTTCATCTGCCAAGCCTAATTCACGATTAGACCCTTTTTATAGTTTAGACACTACGGCAGCAGAAATGAACTGGGACTCCATCGTTCGCGGTTAGAATACAGGATACTTGCACTTTCGGCTGCCATTTCCTGAAAACTAGTGCAGCTAGAACAAATTCATCCGCATTTTTGGAATTCTCCCAAAGTTCTCCATCGACCGCGCCTAATTGACGATTAGACCCATTTTATAGTTTAGACGCTACGGCGGCCCAAATGAACTAGAACTCCATCGTTCGCGGTTAGGGCACGGATACTTGCACTTTCGACTGCTATATCCTGAAAACTGGTGAAGCTAGAACAAATTCATCCCCATATTTGGAATTCTCACAAAGTTTTTCATCTACCAAGCCTAATTCACGATTAGACCCTTTTTATAGTTCAGACCTACGGCAGCAGGAATGAACTGGGACTCCATCGTTCGCGGTTAGGGCACGGATACTTGCTTTTTCGACTGCTATATCCTGAAAACTGGTGAAGCTAGAACAAATTCATCCCCATATTTGGAATTCTCACAAAGTTTTTCATCTGCCAAGCCTAATTCACGATTAGACCCTTTTTATAGTTTAGACACTACGGCAGCAGAAATGAACTGGGACTCCATCGTTCGCGGTTAGGATACAGGATACTTGCACTTTCGGCTGCTATTTCCTGAAAACTAGTGCAGCTAGAACAAATTCATCCGCATTTTTGGAATTCTCCCAAAGTTCTCCATCGACCGCGCCTAATTGACCATTAGACCCATTTTATAGTTTAGACGCTACGGCGGGCCCAAATGAACTAGAACTCCATCGTTCGCGGTTAGGATACAGGATAACTTGCACTTTCGGCTGCCATATCCTAAAAACTAGTGCAGCTAGAACAAATCTAACCGCATATTCCGAATTATCACAAAGTTCTGCATCGACCAAGCCTAATTCACGATTGGACCCATTTTATAGTTAGACGCTACGGCGGCCCGAATGAACCAGTACGTAGGATAACTCTATCGTTCGCGGTTAGGGTAGATCTTTGGAGCGCCCTAACTTTTAAACTAAAAAAAATTCAAAACACTATTGTAGACCTTTTTGATTCAAAATTTAATGAGGATCTCGAATATGTGCTTAATTTTGGCGTAGCTTCCCTGGTTTAGAAGTTACGACCATCTAAAGAGAAATTATCCTGCATTCGTGCAAAATCGAATTGTTAGTATCGTTTTTGGGTTGTTGCCGATTTTTACACGATAGGTTGATAATAATTTTCCTATTCTCCAAATTTTTTGACCAAGATTGCCACCGCGGGAAAAAAATGTAAAATGTCGAGTCTATTAGAAATACATAAATATCTTATTCTTTGCAATTGGGTAATTTTTCATTTTTTAAAATCCGCGTATGGTTACAATCGATTAATCGATAGTTAAATAATCGATTAGTCGATTGTTTAATAATCGCTATATAAAAATCAGCGTTATCCCATCTATAAAAATCACCTCTGTCGTCAACGTATGACCGTAATTAATTCGATCTTGTGTGAAACTGTGTTACTTTTTCTTCTTCCGAATATTTGAATTGTACCTCGAAGCACTTTAAATTCTAAGCCTGATAATCAAAATTACTGTAAATTGTAAATACAACAAAGTAATTACCTCTTCGGAACAAATTCGAGCAATTTTAGTTTGCGCATTCGTTGGTTTTTTCCTCATTGCAAAAACTTTACATTTATGGGTTAATAATTTTCTTTTAATGCCCATCGAATTTAGAATTTAGCAGATGGAAAATGAACAAACTAACGGCTCACAAATATCGAGTTAGTCGAATTCTTTACTTACGCAACTGTAAATTAACATAATATAGAATTACAAAATATTTTGATACTCTTTTAAAAAAAAAAATTTGAGGTTAGGTTAAATCGAGTCGTAGATAATTCGGAAAAAATAACAAGCGAGTGCCTTCTTCCAAGAAGAATTCGTAATCGTAATGATCGAGACACCCGATGATGGTTCGTTCATTTGATTAACTTCATAAAGAAACTCATTCAACGACCAAAGTAATTGACGTCTAGAAATTTTGTTTTTATATACTTTGACTCCTTAATAATTGTATTTGCTTATGTTACGCTTCACTACGACAACATCCGGCTTGAATATGCAAAAGTTAGCGTACAAAAGGGGATAATTAAGGAAATTTTTTAAAGAGACAATTTCACATAGGTGACTGACTCGTGTCTCGAAAATATAAAATGATCTTAGGTACGAGGGCGAGTTTTCAATTTCCAAAAAGTGTCGCAAAATTAAGTACTTAATTTATTCCGAGATGAAATTATGATTTAATAATAAAAATAGAAAAAAATAATGAATCGTTTTGTCGACACAGAATTTAGAAAACCCGGCGCGTTTGTTCGGTAGACGCTGTTAAAGATTCTTATTCCATCTCAGTTTAGCGGATAAGCGGTAATGCGATAGAGCGAGACGTCTGCAGAGGGCACCGCGTGAGCGGTTGAGAGGCAGCGTGCAAATATACTGACTATGCAGGCTTAAAAAACATGGTAAATGAGTAATAAAACCGACGGTCTACCACTCCTAAGTGGCAGAATTTACTAAGGGAGGCTCGAGAAGGGTGGGTTTTTGTTATTTTTTTAGTTTTGCGCTTATAACTTGAAAATTAAGCAATTTTTGAGAAAAGTACTTCGACATAAAAATAAACTACATCAAATTTCTTACCAATCATGTCTCTTATGTTTTTTCCTCAGACAAACTGTTTAGGCGCTAGAACGCGTTCAAGATTCAAAAAATTTTAAAATCGACTTAAATAAGTTGTTTTTTTTAGTTTATCGCTCTTTTTCAGTTTCTCTCGCTTATAACTTGAAAACTACGCAATTTTTGAGGAAAGTACTTTAATATGAAAATAAACTACATCAAATTGCCTACGAATTATATTTGTTAGGCTTTTGCCCTCAGGCAAGTGGTTTAGCCGCTAGAGCGCATTAAAGTTTGACAAAAATTCTAAAACCGGCTAAAAAAAACTTTTTTTTTAGTTTATCGCTTACAACTCGAAAACTACGCACTTTTACAGAAAAGTGCTTATACCGAAAAATAACGTACATTAAATTTTCTACAAATTATGTCTCTTATGTTTTTTTCCTCAAACAAACGGTTTAGGCGCTAGAATGCGTTAAAGTTTGACATAAATTCTAAAATCGGCTAAAAAACTTTTTTTTAGTTTATCGCTCTTTTTCAGTTTCTCGATAATAACTTAAAAACTACGCATTTTTTGAGAAAAGTACCTCTATATAAAAATAAACTATATCTAATTTCCTATAAATGATATCTCTTAAACTTTTTTCTTCGCACAAACCGTTTAGACGCTAGAGCGCGTTAAAGTTTAACACAAATGCAAAATCGGCCAAAAAAACTTTTTTTTAGTTTACGCTTATACCTCGAAAACTACGCACTTTGAGAGAAAAGTGTCCTTATTCTAAAATAACAGGCATTAAATTTCCTACAAATTATGTATCTTAACTTTTTTACGTCAGATGAACTGTATGCTTGCTAACTCTTGTACTACAATTCGTAGTCTACGAAGAATCTTGTGTTCATTCTGTTATAAACAGCTTACTCGCGAATATTCCAATTGGACGTTGTCATTCTTCTAGTATCGATTTTCAAATTTAAACAATCTTTATGACGAGACGTACTTTTGATGTATAATCCTTTATCATTTCGGATTAGCATTTTGAATGAAAGCCATAAATATGTATTATTTGTACTTTTTGGACGTTTTTGCTCGTTTATTTCGATTCCACAAAAAGGCAATGCCAATTTATTATTTCAGCGTCATTATCTTCGTAGTTGTAGTTTGTCATTGTAAACGTCAATTTACCTTCATTACAAGAAATATCTAGCGACATTTCTACATACATTTGTAAATGCTCCCAAACATGACGTAGTTACGATGTTTTAAGGCCTCCTTTCGACTAACAAGTCCTTAGATTTCTGACAGAAATGAGTAAACTAATACGTAGCGGAACCTCACTATCACTGTATTAAGAGTATTGGTATAAATCAAGAGTTGAGAATGAGGTACGATGGGTGTCAAAAAGTTCTCTTTTATTCGTAGCATTGTAAACTGAATTGTTTTGCATAGCCCGGCAAACCGGCGTGGAACTTTGAAAAGCGCCACTCTAGCGTCAAACTAAGTGTGCTACGCAGCCCGCGTGCTATATCGCACAATTTACCCCCCCCAAGTTCACGTTGTGCGAACGTTATTACAGAAATGCACTTCTACAAATGGCTCGCTCTAGAAAACTCCAACGTGTAGGTTTTCAATGATATATTTCTAGTTTTAATTTACATAATAATTCGATAATTCTTAACGTGAACAATTGTGTCATTACGATCTGGCAGCAAATTGTTTTATTCTCCTTAAAATGAAGTCGTTACATCACATAATGTGGATTAATTAGCGTACAGTATCAAATGTATTGTAACACGAACTTATTAGGATTTGAAACGGGAGTTGTGACTATAAAGGGTCACACGCACCGCGTGCGGTCTTTTCAGGAGTGCACAGAAGCGACGGTGGCTCGTCAAGTAGAAAATCAAAGATTCGACTTGTTGGACGAATGACTAGTGAGAGGACAGTGGCACTGTGAGCCTATTACTACTTTTTCAAGTCCCTTTTGTGTTGTGCCACTGAAAACATCGAAGTTTTGCAATTATTTCCTGTGGTTGACATGAACTAAAGTGGCTGTACGTGGGAACCCTTAGATGAAGAGTCAAACGGGAGAAAACAATTCATTTTCGATCTTTTTGTTATTTATTTATATTTTATTTGCATAAAATAGGTTAAACAAGCTTTTTCTTTTAGTTTATCGCTTATAACTCGAAAACTACGCACTTTTACAGAAAAGTGTTCATATCGAAAAATAACGTACGTTAAATTTTCTACAAATTATGTCTCTTATGTTTTTTTTCTCCCGCAAATGGCTTAGGTGCTAGAACGCGTTAAAGATTGGCAAAAATTCTAAAATAGGTTAGATGAGCTTTTTTTTTAATTTATCGCTTATAACTCGAAAACTACGCATTTTTACAGAAAAGTGTTCATATCGAAAAATAACGTACGTTAAATTTTCTACAAATTATGTCTCTTATGTTTTTCCCCTTAAGCAAACGGCTTGGGTGCTAGAACGCGTTAAATTGTGACAAAAATTCTAAAATAGGTTAGATAAGCTTTTTCTTTAATTTTATCGCTTATAACTCGAAAAATATGCACTTTTACAGAAAAGTGTTCAAATCGAAAAATAATGTACGTTTAATTTTCTACAAATTATGTCTCTTATGTTTTTTCCCTCAAGCAAACTGTTTGGGTGCTAGAACGCGTTAAATATTGACAAAAATTCTAAAATAGGTTAGATAAGCTTTTTCTTTTAGTTTATCGCTTATAACTCGAAAAATACACACTTTTACAGAAAAGTGTTCATATCGAAAAATAACGTACGTTAAATTTTCTACAAATTATGTTTCTTCTGTTTTTTTTCTGAAGCAAACGGCTTAGGTGTTAAAACGCGTTAAAGATTGGCAAAAATTCTAAAATAGGTTAGATAAGTTTTTTTTTTAGTTTATCGCTTATTACTCGAAAACTACGCATTTTTACAGAAAAGTGTTCATATCGAAAAATAACGTACGTTAAATTTTCTACAAATTATGTCTCATGTTTTTTCCCTCAAGCAAACGGCTTGGGTGCTAGAACGCGTTAAATTGTGACAAAAATTCTAAAGTAGGTTAGATAAGCTTTTTTTTTAGTTTATCGCTTATAACTCGAAAACTACGCATTTTTAAAGTCCCTTTTGTGTTGTGCCACTGAAAACATCGAAGTTTTGCAATTATTTCCTGTGGTAGTCATGAACTAAAGTGGTCGTACGTGGGGGCCCTTAGATGAAGAGTCAAACGGGAGAAAACAGTAAATTCATTTTCGACCTGTTTGTAAATTTGTATAAGTAATGTCCATTTCGCAAATAAAGGCAGCAGGTAGATGGGAGAAAATCTCGTTATTGCGCCAGATGATGATTGTTCGAATTTTCGGTATTAGACTTATTTTGTTAATTTGACTAATTTGATTCGAAGTGATATAAAAATTTAATTGCGTACATTAACGTAATTAGTAAGTACCTACTTAATTGAATTTTGTTTTCAATTATTATCCGAAATAAAAGTGCCAACATATTGTAACCGTATAACTCGAAAAAAACTAACAATTAACTAACTATTCATTAACGATGAAAGTTTCAACCTTCATTTTTTTCTCGATAATTCCCAATAATTAATTGAAATTTCGAAATTTAGCGTTACGTTTTATTATCATTTTTTTCCAAACTACCAGTTGATATTAAAGCATGACCTTTTGTTAATTCTTTTCGCCATTTTCAATTTTTAAAAAATTCAAATGCTCGCCAAAACTTGCAGAAAAGGTTCCACGTATGCTCGGTTTAACAATGGTTCTCGTTTTATATATCAACAGCTGCCTTACATCTGTCTTGGTGTCTTGCTTGAGTGGATGTGTGTCGTTTAAATGGCTTCTCAAAGGAACCCTTCTTGTCAAAAGGATTAACAAACAAAGGAACGCTCTTTGTGTTTTTGTTCATCACCATGTGAGCTCTCGTTTAGATGATCTCTCATACTTCATACTTAGACCAAGACCAAAATCGAGTGCTTACTAATCAAGAGGTTCGAATTAAACCCCCCACACCCAAACCTCTCTTTGGAGAGGTGTAGATCAATTTGAGCGTTGTAAAACTTTAACTTAAGGTTAATTACTATGGTCAACAATAATTTGTATAGTTACGTTACACCATTAAAAAAAAGACGTAACGAATTGACTTTAGCTTGAGTAAATAACACGTACCTAAATATTTATTGAATTTCGTTTATTTTGTTAATTAAAATTACGGGTTATTTGAATTGCGTCATAATTTTGTATACTGAGTGGCCTCGAATCCATGAAAAGTCTCAGAAGAACGCTCCATTGTGCTCTGCGCCTTTGGCGCTAATCGCACATTCATCTTGTAGCTTCCACAAGAGGCACTTCAGCCACTTCGAGTCGAAAAAAAATATTTTTTCTTTTTCGTGTTGTGTTACGCCACTGTCGTTTTAGGTTACAGATATTACTCGCTTTATGAGAAAACTGCATCTTTATAAAAGTAAAGCACGTCAAATTTCCTACAAATTATATCTCCTAGGTTTTTTACTCAGACGAATGGCTTAGGCGCTAGAGCTTATTAAATTTTGACACAATTCCAAAATTGGCCAAAAAACTGTTTTATTTGGTTTATCGCTTATAACTCGAAAACTACTCGCTTTATGAGAAAAGTGCTTCTTCATGAAAGTAAAGCACATCAAATTTCCTACACATTATATCTCCTAGGTTTTTTACTCAGACGAATGACTTAGGCGCTAGAGCGCATTAAAGTTTATCAAAAATTTTAGAATTGGCCGAGAAACTGTTTTTTTAGTTTATCGCTTGTAACTCGAAAACTACTCACTTTATGAGAAAAGTGCGTCTTCATAAAAGTAAAGCACATCAAATTTCCTACAAATTATATCTCTTAGGTTTCTTACTCAAACGAATGGCTTAGGCGCTAGAGCGCATTAAAGTTTATCAAAAATTCTAGAATTGGCCGAGAAACTGTTTTTTTAGTTTATCGCTTGTAACTCGAAAACTACTCACTTTATGAGAAAAGTGCGTCTTCATAAAAGTAAAGCACATCAAATTTCCTACAAATTATATCTCTTAGGTTTCTTATTTAGACGAATGGCTTAGGTGCTAGAGCGCATTAAAGTTTGTCAAAAATTCCAAAACCGGCCAAAAATCTGTTTTTTAATTTATTGCTTATAAATCGAAAACTAGTCGCGTTATGAGAACAGTGCCTCTTTAGAAAAGTAAAGCACGTCAACTTTCTTACAAATTATATCTCCTACGTTTTTTCTTCAGACGAATGGCTTAGGCGTTAGAGCTTATTAAATTTTGACAAGATTCCAAAATTGGTCAAAAACTGTTTTTTTTAGGTTATCGCTTGTAACTCGTAAACTACTCGCTTTATGAGAAAAATGCTTCTTTATAAAAGTAAAGAACATCAAATTTCCTACAAATTATATCTCTTAGGTTTCTTACTCAAACGAATGGCTTAGGCGCTAGAGCGCATTAAAGTTTATCAAAAATTCTAGAATTGACCGAGAAACTGTTTTTTTAGTTTATCGCTTATAACTCGAAAACTACAGCCGTATAGGAAGTCTAATAAATAAATATATTTTATATTTTATTATAATATTTTATATATTTTATTTATATATAATATATATATATATATATATATATAATATATAAATATATATTATTATATTTTATATATATAAAAAAAAATAAATAAAAAAAAATAATCCTAGTGCTTCTGAAGACTTACAACAAAATTTTTGTACGCCACCCTGTATGTGTTAATAAAAACCACTTTAAAAATGTTTTAAAAGGAATAAACTTTTACGATTTGTTTAATTGATGTTTGAAGTCATTAACATTCACTTTGATGTTTGTAAAGGTTTAATGCATTCGATGCAAAATTTGACCAGTTAGTAATAAAATTTTCTTAAAATAGAAAACTCAACCTTTAGACGCTTTTTTCTAACGATAAAACTGCTGTGACGACCAAAACTCTCGGCGCTCAGTGGCGAAGGGGCTGGATTAAGACTTATTACGGTGAGGGCACCCCACAATTAAAGGGTTAAAAAAATAAAAATAAAGTAGACTACGATTTTTTGATAAACCTCCATCTGTTGTAAAGCGACGACCTCGATATAAAGACGACGTATCAAACTTTAAAGAGAACAAAAGTCATTTATAGACACTACCTTATTTCCATCACAGTTTATTTACACTGCGTGTGCATAAATTTGCAAAATTCCACATGTTAAAGTATAAAAGAAGCTGAAATTTTAACAAAATGAGCAAATAACATATGGTTTTTGTGTATCGGCCTCTTCCGTTTATAATTATTTTTAGCGTTTAAAAAATGCAAATTTAAGAAATGAAAACTGAATTTTTGCGTTATGACCTTATTAAGGCTAGACTACTATTTTTTTCTTTTTAAAAATTTGTTATCGTTTCAATTTAAACGAGTTTTAGTCATAATTATTGTTATTAGAGACATTAAAATTTGCATAATTTAATTTAAGCACTTGTTAAAAGCAGAGCTTAAGTACAGTTATCTACAATAATTTAAATAAGGAAGGTAAGGTCAACCACAATTTTAACTACTTCGAGTTTCGATAAGAAGTCATCGTGAAAGGATATACAAATATACATGCACCGGGTTCCAAAAGGAAGGAAATCGTTCAGTATCGAAATAACGGTTTGTTTGATTTCAACAGGAGGCTAAAGCAACGCCAATTCGATTAGTGTCGACCGTGTTGCCACATCGTGCATTTTTTTCAATTTGTTAAAGAGAACTGAAAGAGAACATGTACATGGATGCAGCAGGCGACCGCCCCTGTACATTTGCACTAAAGGAAAAGTAACAGAAGTTGTTTGAAAAACTTACGAAAATTGCGAAGTGTCGAATTTCGCGTCTTCGGCCTTAAACCGCTCGCGTATCGCAAAGTAAGCCACTTAGGCCAAAACTGTACGGAGCCTTTATTGTAGAACGGAAACTTTTCTACAAAAAAGCCGTAGGTCGGTCTGTTCTAAAATTATTATTTTAGACGCTAGAGTCGCCTAAATGCACGCGACAAATTAATGCTCGATTTTGACGTGGTGCGCGGAACTTGACGTTCGGCGTGTGCTTTAATTAACAACTGAAACGTTATGTGAAAGTTGTGAAAAAATCAAAGGGTATCGAGCGAGATACCCACCACGAAAAAATTTGAGCTGAAAATTGCTAATAGCCGATTTTGCATAAGTATAAGAAGATGTGTACTATAGATCGCCAAAATATGAAACTTGGCGACATAAGGTATTTATGTGAAACTATTTCTCCAAAATATTGTTTGAACGCAAACTTTTTTTATAGGTAAACAAAAATTTTCATGCCTCGTTGCGTTAAATTAATATTTTCTATTAATTGAAGGTTGAGAAAATGTTAGCAATTTCTCGCATTTAATTTTAGACATAGGAAAGATTTAATTACCTACCAGAGGAGTCGAGAGTATAGTAATCGTCAGTTGCGTTATTGAAATATTTATTTAAACTTATTTAGCTATTACCATCTATTACTAAACACTGTTATTTTAAGACAATACTATTTTTGCGGCATAAGTAACGCTTAATAAGAACAAAGATTGAGGTACGATTTAAAATTTAAATTTCGTACAGTTTCGCCATCGTTTTAATTTGATGAAACATTTAATTTAATAATATGTTTATGACTTTACGAGATATGAATTTCAATAAGTCGGAGGATAATTTTAACTCTTCTAATGCGGCTTTGCGAAAATTCGCAACCCAGAGCTTACGTGCGCATGGTGCTTCTTCTGCTCTACTCTTTACGTAATGGAGTTACGCGACTTCTACTAACTGCCTACTAAAAATGTTGAGTTGAGTTTTTCTTTCCATACCTTTTAGGCCTTTTATAGTCATTCTCGAGCATAGTCTCATTTGTCGAGTTCGACCTTGGAATATCGCGCTTATTTGAAGCGCTGTAGTTGATTAAATTGACCGAAACGAAACTTGACCCCTTTCGTACCTTCAAGTCTTGCATACGACGACTTTAAATAGCATAAAGTAGTGTCAATTGCTAATTTTGTTCTTCGAGTAGTTATTTTACGACGTGTCGTAAATCTGAAAGGCATTCTCAAAGTCATCTTTTCTCACTTTGATTGTTCAAATAATTTTTTTGCGTTAAATCGACGCCAAGTTTTCTATTTTTTATGGGAGTCATTTTGAGACATTAAATCATCGGATAGAGGACTTTGTGGGTGTGACTCCCATCAGAATGTGTATTGCTCCAGGACCCTAGAAAAAAATCTCGAGGCACAGTTGTTAGTTGTTCTTCTCTAAGTTTAAAATCTTTGCTGGTCACAGCTCCAACTATAAGAGCTAGAGAGCTGACATTTGAATTTGTATAACTCTGAGAGTAGAGCTCGACAATAAATCTTCCGCCCCGTAGATCTGTCCGTCCGCCCGTAGACGAGCTAGAGAGCTGACTTTTGAAATGATTGTATAACTCGGATAGTAGAGCTCAACAGTTAATCTTCATCCTCGTAAGTATGTTCGTGCGTCCGTAGAAGAGCTAGAGAGCTGACATTTGAATTAATTGTATAACTCTGATAGTGGAGCTCCAACTATAAGGGCTAGAGAACTGACATTTGAAATGATTGTACTATGTATAACTCGGAAAGTAGAGCTCGACAGTAAATCTTTGGCGCCGTAGCCCGTCTGTAGACAACTATTACAGCCCCAACTAGAAGAGATAGAGAGCTGACATTTGAAATGATTTTATAACTCTGATGGTGGAGCTCTAACTAGAAGAGCTAGAGAGCTGACATTTGAAATGATTATATGACTCGGATAGTAGAGCTCGAAAGTAAATCTTTGGCGTCGCAGCCCATCTGTAGACAACTGTTACAGCTCCAACGAGAAGAGTTAGAGAGCTGACATTTGAAATAATTATGACTCGGATAGTAGAGCTCAACACTGAATCTTTGACGTCGTAGCCTGTCTGTAGACAACTGTTAAAGCCTCGATTATAAGAGCTAGAGAGCTGACATTTCAAATGATTGTATAACTCTGATGGCGGAGCTCTAACTAGAAGAGCTAGAAAGCTGCCATTTGAAATGATTGTATAACTCTGACAGTGAGTATTTGGCGTCGTAGCCCGTACGACAACTGTTACAGCCTCAACTAGAAGAGCTAGAGAGCTGAAATTTGAAATGAGCGTATAACACGAATAGGGGAGCTCGAAAATAAATCTTCGGCATCGTAGGTCTGTCCGTCCGTCCGTAGATCGCTTCTACAGCCCCAACTAGAAGAGCCATGGAGCTCACATTTGAAATGATTGTTTGACTCGGATAGTAGAGCTCGACAGTAAATCTTTGGCGTCGTAGCCCGTCCGTAGACAACTGTTACAGCCCCAACGAGAAGAGTTAGAGAGCTGACATTTGAAATAATTATGACTCGGATAGTAGAGCTCAACACTAAATCTTTGACGTCGTAGCCTGTCTGTAGACAACTGTTAAAGCCTTGTATATAAGAGCTAGAGAGCTGACATTTCAAATGATTGTATAACTCTGATGGTGGAGCTCCAACTAGAAGAGATAGAGAGCTCACATTTAAAATGAGCGTATGCCACGAATGGGGGAGGTCGAAAATAAATCTTCGGCATCGTAGGTCTGTCCGTCCGTCCGTAGACCGCTTCTACAGCCCCAACTAGAAGAGCTATGGAGCTCACATTTGAAACGATTGCATGACTCGGATAGTAGAGCTTGACAGTAGATCTTTGGCGTCGTAGCCCGTCCGTAGACAACTGTTACAGCTCCAACGAGAAGAGTTAGAGAGCTGAAATTTGGAATAATTATGACTCGGATAGTAGAGCTCAACACTAAATCTTTGACGTCGTAGCCTGTCTGTAGACAACTGTTAAAGCCTCGTATATAAGAGCTAGAGAGCTGCCATTGAAATGATTGTATAACTCTGATGGTGGAGCTCCAACTAGAAGAGATAGAGAGCTGACATTTCAAATGATTGTACAACTCTGACAGTGAAACTTTGGCGTCGTAGCCCGTACGTAGACAACTGTTACAGCCCCAACTAGAAGAGCTAGAGGGCTCACATTTGAAATGAGCGTATAACACGAATAGGGGAGCTCGAAAATAAATCTTCGGCATCGTAGGTCTGTCCGTCCGTCCGTAGACCGCTTCTACAGTCCCAACTAGAAGAGCTATGGAGCTCACATTTGAAATGATTGTATGACTCTGATAGTAGAGCTCGACAGTAAATCTTTGGCGTCGTAGCCCGTCCGTTGACAACTGTTACAGCCCCAACGAGAAGAGTCAGAGAGCGGACATTTGAAATAATTATGACTCGGATAGTATCTAGAGCTCAACACTAAATCCTTGACGTCGTAGCCTGTCTGTAGACAACTGTTAAAGCTCGTATATAAGAGCTAGAAAGCTGACATTTCAAATTATTCTTCAACTCTGACAGTGAAACTTTGGCGTCGTAGCCCGTACGTAGACAACTGTTACAGCCCCAACTAGAAGAGCTAGAGGGCTCACATTTAAAATAAGCGTATAACACGAATAGGGGAGCTCGAAATTAAATCTTCGGCATCGTAGATCTGTCTGTCCGTCCGTAAACCGCTTCTACATCCCCAACTAGAAGAGCTATGAAGCTCACATTTGAAATGATTGTATGACTCTGATAGTAGAGCGCGACAGTAAAACCAAAAACTACAAATTTAAGCTAGTGGGTGCGTCCGTCTGTCCAAAAACACAACTTGAGCTGAAATTGGAAACAATTGCCCCGGCAAATTAAATTACGACTTCAGCAATTACCCATCGAGTCCAAATTTAATCTGAAGAGCATTGTGAGCTTTGTACTCCGAGTCGTACAAGGAGTGTTCGTAAACATCATGGCATAACGAGCCGTCTCACCGATCTCGCTAAGTGGTACTTACGTGTAACGAGAGAATTATAGTTTAACAGCATAACCCAATGACTTACAATTATTTTTGAATTAGCAGATTGACACTTCATGCACTAAAAAGTAGCGTAATGTGCGTACATTTGAATTTTTTTATTAAGGATTTCCCTCGGTTGTTGTTGTAGTAGTAGTACCACATAATCTTTATTGTTTCGATTGACCTTTTAAGTTGGAAGCGATTTTTTCATAAAAATTCGATTGTGAGCAAAGGCTTAAATATTTAACTCTTTATTATACGATGACCTTTTAATGTATTGCTGCATTTTAAAAGTTTAGCTATACATGCATAAACTGAAATGTCAGCTTTTACTTTCCAAGATGACTTGTGTCGGCGGACGCTCGTAAAAAACGTCAGTCTGCACATTTATTGTTCTCTATTAGGTATAGTCCGCACGCAGACTAGACTCGGACGCTTTTTAATTTATAAATTAATAATTCGTTAACGACCTTGCGAGTGTGTTAAAACTAAAACAACATACGAATTGTATAGGAAACGTGACCGACATTCCTAGTTTTGTGGTTTTTCGTCGGTTTAAAATAAATTCGTCCAACTCGTAGGGAAAAATGCGCATTCGCGCGCGTATCTCGAGGCGAAATCCGCAACAAAATTCTCGTTAGGGTACCACTAGTAATTTTTTTTGCAGTACTAATGACTCGACGTTAAAACATTAATAGGTGAAAAATTTTGATTTATGTCTCGTTTAATTTTTTTTGTGTGGCAAATATTCGCTCGTTCGCCGTAAGAAAATTGCGAGATGACTTGGCTTCAACTGAATAGCTTAAGGCGGAACACGTACTGAGTCTTTGACTTCTGATGGATTGCATGGCAGTTTCTTGAACTATAAGTTTCGAAAAAGTACGATTATTATTATACTTTACGACTTTAAAATAAAAAAAGATCATGTTCGGGATAAAACTTTAATCGTTATTTGTAACGCGTTATTCAATTCTTCAATGGCGGCCGCGTACATACATTAAAAATCTATTTATATGTAATTGAACTGAACGCATTCTTGTACCTATTTATATTTTAATTGTTCAAAGTGCACTCACCCACGTGCCGAAGAAGTTAGTATAGTAAAACTGGGAGACGCATTTCGATCTTCTTGGATCTCATCAGCCGAGACTAGACGATATGTGAGCAAATCGACACAACTTCAGCGTTAAATAGACAGAGATGGTATAGGTCGACATTATCTACTATTTCAACGTCCGAAATGACTTCAGAGATTTAACACAAGCTATAAACGCAAAATATACCAGGTAAACCTGATGTGGCCTAATTTTAAGCCTAATCGCGTTTATCATGATATGGTTAAATAGCAAAGCCATCAAATTATAAACCTAGACTTACGTAATATACTAGGGTTAGGGCTGGTCAATTGTTAAATACAATACATTCAATTGCCTACAAAATGTATCTCTTAGGTTTTGTTCCTCAGGCAAACGGTTTACTCTCTAGAGGGCGTTAAAGTTCGAGAAATATTCCAGCTCGGCCAAAAAACTCTTATCGGTTATAACTCAAAAACTACGGACTTCTAGAGCAACATGTCCATATTCAAAAGTAAATTACCTTCAATTTTCTACAAATTATATTTCTTAGGTTTTTTCCTCGGACGAACGGCTTAGGCGCTAGAGCGCGTTTAAGTTTGACCAAAATTCCAAAACTGGCCAAAAAACTGTTTTTTTAGTTTATCGCTTATAACTCGAAAATTACGCACTTTATGAGAAAAGTTCTAGTATATATTATTAAACTACATCAAATTTCTTACAGATTATATTTCTTGGGTTTTTTCTTCAGACGAACGGCTTAGGCGTTAGAGCGCGTATAAGTTTGTCCAAATTCCAAAACTGGCCAAAAATCTGTTTTTTAAATTTATTGCTTATAACTTGAAAGCTACGTACTTTATGAGAAAAGTGCTCATATATCGAAATAAACTACATCAAATTTCTTACAGATTACACTTTTTAGGTTTTTTTCTTCAGACGAACGGCTTAGGCGCTAGAGCGCGTTAAAGTTTGACAAAAATTCCAAAACCGGCCAAAAATCTGTTTTTAAATTTATTGCTTATAAATGGAAAACTACGTACTTTATGAGAAAAGCGCTTCTATATCAAAATAAACTACATCACATTTTTTACAGATTATATTTCTTAGGTTTTTTTCCTCCGACGAACGGCTTAGGCGCTAGAGCGCGTTAAAGTTTGACAAAAATTCCAAACCGGCCAAAAATCTGTTTTTAAGTTTATTGCTTATAACTCGAAAACTACGTACTTTATGAGAAAAGCGCTTCTATATCAAAATAAACTACATCAAATTTTTTACAGATTATATTTCTTAGGTTTTTTTCCTCAGACGAACGGCTTAGGCGCTAGAGCGCGTTAAAGTTTGACAAAAATTCCAAAACTGGCCAAAAATCTGTTTTTTAATTTATTGCTTATAACTCGAAAACTACGTACTTTATGAGAAAAGCGCTTCCATATCAAACTAAACTACATCCCATTTTTTACAGATTATATTTCTTAGGTTTTTTTCCTCCGACGAACGGCTTAGGCGCTAGAGCGCGTTAAAGTTTGACAAAAATTCCAAACCGGCCAAAAATCTGTTTTTAAGTTTATTGCTTATAACTCGAAAACTACGTACTTTATGAGAAAAGCGCTTCTATATCAAAATAAACTACATCAAATTTTTTACAGATTATATTTCTTAGGTTTTTTTCCTCAGACGATCGGCTTAGGCGCTAGGGCTCGTTAAAGTTTGACAAAAATTCCAGAACTGGCCAAAAAACTGTTTTTTTAATTTATCGCTTATAACTCAAAAACTACACACTTTTAGGGGAAAGTCTGCTTATTCAAAAATAAAGTACATTCGATTTGTTACAAATTATATCTGTTGGGTTTTTTCTTCAGATGAACGGTTAAGGCGCTAAGAGCGCGTTTAAGTTGGATTCTTTTCTCCGAGCCCTACCAGGTGTCGTATTATTTTTATTCGATTGTTTCAAATGCATGGATTGTTTAATTAATCGGTTATCCCCGAGTAAAAGGGAAAAGTCGAGATTTGTCATTTCTGGACTGGAAATTTAGTAAATTAAAGTAATATCGACTCCGGCTAAGATGGCCACCCTACAAACATTATACACAATTCGATTAAACAACTCGTGCACTAACAGGGGCCTTTGTGGTAATCGGTGCAGGTTAAACGCCCTTTTGTGAGATCGTTCATTAGAAAATTTATTAGAGCGAAAAATTTTAACCAGGTCGATTGTAAACCGCATAGGGGTGTCTTTTGGTGGAAATTTTTTGACCTAGACCAGAATTTTTTTGAATCGCAGTAACAGTTCGTTTACGAATCGACTTTTTTTGGCACTACTTGCAATAGATTATACTCAGTAGTCGCAATATAAAAATAACAACTCATTCGTTAACTTATAAAAACTAAGAGGAAGTGGCGAAAAGAAATTCAAGGAAAATCAGCGTTTCGGAACATCTTTTAATTTTGTGTTTTGTGTCGAGCCACTTCACTTTAAAAGTGCTTTAATTGTTACGAGTTACGACATAAATATTATAAATTGTAACGTTAGTCAAAATCTTTTTTATCGTTCAAAAATGTTCTCTCCGATAGCCCGATGCTCGTTCGAAGATAACAACAACATGTCGTATACATTTTTTTTATCATTTCATATTTAGGATTGACGGAACAAAACGAAAAATTCTCGCGGTGAACGACCTAGTATTTAATACGAAAAAGTTCAACCACGATCATTAAATGAAATTATTTCGTTTTCGGAATATTTGAGGAATGTGTAACGTATTATTTGTGGTAAATTTAATGCAAAGAAGAGCGCCCAAAGTAATAAAATTGCTCGTGGCGCGGATTTCTCGCCTAATCTATCTAAAACCGCGAAGTTACCCGGAAAATTATTAATTCGATTTTGTTCGAATTTTCGCATACTTCCAATTCGCTTGTGTGCATCCAATTGGAATCAATTAAAAAGTTATACTTATTAAACTCGAGGTGCTAATAATAATGAAATATGTAATGCCGTGGGAGATACGAGAGAGGTTAAATATTTGTAGAGAAATTGATAATAGTTTAAACGAGAATATGGGAGAATTGAGCTGTGGGGGCTTCCTAACACCGGAATAATTTTGACATTATACAGCTTCCGGTATAAATGGGCCCAAGCTTTACGAAAACACCGTAACCGATGGAGGGAAAGGTATGATTAATTGGGCATTCAAACAATCAAAGTTACGATTAATCGATCAATCAAACAACAGTCAGTTATATTACCAATGGATTAACAAACCAATCTATTGCTAGCTGATTAATCGATTATAATTGACTATTTGATTAATCGATTATAATCGAGTATTTGATTGATCCATTATTGTTGTTGTTTCGATTTAAAGTATTAATCCGTCCTTTGTTGGGCCCTACGAGAAATATACGCACTTATAGAGAAAAGTGTTTTTATACCAAAATAAAGTTCATTCAATTTTCTACAAATTATATCTCCTAGGTTTTTCTCCTCAGACAAACTGTTTAGGCGCTACAGCGCGTTAAAGTTCGAGAAAATTGCAGTTCCACCAAAAGCTGTTTTATCGGTTATAAATCGAAATCTACGCACTTTTCTACAAAAGTGAGTCTATTCAAAACTAAAGTACATTAAATTTCATACAAATGATATCTCATAGGTTTTGTTCTTCAGACAAACGGTTTTGGCTCTAGCCCGCGTTAAAGTTCGAGTTAGGCCAAAAAAGTCTTTATCGGTTATAACTCAAAAACTAAGCACTTTTCAAGAAAAGTGTGTATATTTAAAAATAAAGTACATTCAATTTTCTACAAATTATATCTCTTAGGTTTTTCTTCTCAGACGAATGGTTTAAGCTCTAGAGCGCGTTAGAGTTTGAGAAATTTTCAAAATTGGTCAAAAAACTGTTTTATTAACTATAACTCGAAAACTACGCACTTTTAGAGATAAGTATGCCTATTGAAAAATAAATTACATTTAATTTCCTACAAATTAAATCACTTAGGTTTTTTTCCTCAAACGAACAGTTTACGTGCTAGAGCGCGTTAAAATTCGACCAAAATTCCAATTCAGTCAAAAAGCTGTTTTATTAGTTACAGCTCGAAAATTACGCAGTTTTAGAGAAAAGTGTGCATATTTAAAAATAAAGTACATTCAATTTTCTACAAATTATATCTCTTGGGTTTTTCTCCTCGAGCGAACGGCTTAGGCGCTACAGCGCGTTAAAGTTCGAGAAAATTCCAGTTTGGCCAAAAAACTGTTTTATCGGCTATAACTCGAAATCTACGCACTTTTCGGGAAAAGTGTGTCTATTCAAAATAAAGTACAATCAATTGGATACAAATGATATCTCACAGGTTTTGTTCTTCAGACAAACGGTTTTGGCGCTAGAGCGCGTTGTAATTCTAGAAAAATACCAATTTCACCAAAAAACTGTTTTGTCGGTTATAACTCGAAAACTACGCACTTTTAGAGAAAAGTGTGTCTATTGAAAAATAAATTACATTCAATTTCCTACATATTAAATCTCTTAGGTTTTTCTTTTCAGACGAGCGGTTTAGGCGCTAGAGCGCGTTAGAGTTCGAGAAAAATTCCAGTTAGGCCAAACAAGTGTTTTATCGACTATAACTCGAAATCTACTCACTTTTAGGGAAAAGTGTGTCTATTCTAAAATAAAGTGCATTCAATTTCATACAAATTATATCTCTTCGGTTTTGGTCTTTAGACAAACGGTTTAGGCTCTAGAGTGCGTTAAAGTTCGATAAAACTCCAGTTTGGTCAAAAAACTGTTCTATCGGTTATAACTCAAAAACTACGCACTTTTGGTTGAAAGTGTGCCTACTCAAAAATAAACTACATTCAATATCTTACAAATTAAGTCTCGTAGTGCTTTTTTGTCAGATGAACGGGTTAGACGCTAGAGCGCGTTAAAGTTCGACAAAAATTCCAAAATCTGTCAAAAAGCTGTTTTTTTGTTTATAGCGTAAATTTAGTCGAAAATTAACTTTTGGAGAAAAGTGTGTCTCTTCAAAAATAAAGTACATTTTATTTCCTATAAATGAAGTTTCTTATAATTTTTTCGTAAAACCAACAGTTTAGGTGCGAGAGCAAGTTAAAGTATAACGCCTCGAGAAGGGTGAAATAGAGGTGAAGTTCTACTCGTTTAAGAAAAGAAAACTTAATGACTTATCGGTTGTTGGCTAGGAAAAGCTGCTCTACGAGGACTTCTCGTGAAATTAGTGGGTTAATAAGCGAAAACGAAATTATTTCAACTTGAACATCGCTTTCCAAAGCGATTTTTTTGGCAAATTTTCGCCAACCTGACAAAGAACTCTACGAAATAATTGCCAGTCAGCTGTTCGCTTACTATTTATTTCTTTATTCTAACGAAGTAATGCAGAAAGTTTACAATGCACAAAGATAGCGGTCAAGCCCAGGTTAAATGCTTTCAAACCGACGTTGATTTCTCTCTATGGCTATTATTCCGCACCTTGTTAATGACCTTGAACTAGGATTTCTTGAACATTTTTTTTGTTTACTTCGACGAGATTTAGAGAAATTTATAATCGCTGGTACTCGTACTCTCATACAGTACCAATTATTGTTGCAAAAAATGCAATTCGCTCATCGTAACTTTCAAAGAGATGCTCTTTACATTAACTGTTCGTTATTGTTTCAGGACCGCAGCGTATCGCTGCTTGAATTTTCATCCACGTTTCGGAACGTAATTGCAAGGAACGAAACAACCAAAGGTGCCGTGAGAAGAGAATCGTCGAAGACACGTAAGTACATGCAGTTTAGTTTTACTCGGTGTTAATTTAAAAGAAAAAATTATTGTCTGTAACCCTCCCCATTCGTATTTCGCGTCGTAGACCAACTTAAAGAGGGAGTTAATGAACTTAAATTGAGATTCTATTCTTAAAACAATTTGTTTTATCTGTCGACCAATAATAGGACGATTTTCAGTAGTGTGTGTGAGCTGGTAACCCTTTTATTCGCGTCTGTGTGAAACAATTTTCCGTTTACGGTTTACAGATTTTAATTTAGTACGTAATTATTGAAAAATTGCCAGCAAAACAGTTGTTATTAGACAACAAAACTTAAATTTCAACTCAACTGGTTGGCAGAGTGGCGCGCGTTTTTAAGTTTATTTCGTAAAATAAATAATTACTGATCTACTTACATGACGAGGTGGATTTTCAAGGTGATCTAGATTTTGTTCTAAAGGACAGTTTTACTTATTATTGATATTTTATTAGCGTAATGAAATCGATCAAACTTGTTGTAGTAGGTGTGTTCAGTTACGCTCCTTCTAACCTTTGTGGCGTTACTTAAGTCTATTTGTAGCACGCGCTAAGAGGTTTTGTAAATTTCCAATTACGTGTGTAGTACTAGTAGTCCCACCAACACAAGTTGGACAAAGAACTTGTAAACAGCCACTTTAGGTGACGGAGAAACCAAACACTTGCGCATCGGTGGAAAGTTCTAATAACGCCAAAGTAACCACAAAACACCCTGTATAGAACATTATAGATTGATAACAGTCATAATAGTTTTTAGGGCTTGATAACGCTTGAGGGGGTTGAAAAATAATGAGAACTTGGCATTCGACTGAAGGTAGTGTGGTCAGCACTTACAGTTCAAGAGAGTCTGCTGTACTATACGTATTCGAAATCGACACAAAAATTTATTTTCGCCGAAATTGAAATTTTTGTGAAACTTCAACGCGCTCTAGCGCATAAGCCGATCCTCTGAGGAAAAAAACTTAAGAAATATAGTTTGTAGGAAATTCGATGTAGTTTATTTTAATATAAAAGCGCTTTTCTTCCAAATAGCGCAGTTTTCGAGTTATAATCGATATAACAGTTTTCGGCCGATTTTGGAATTTTTTCACACTTTAACGCGCTCTAGTGTCTAAGCCGATCGTGTGAGGAAATACACCTATACTCCTTGGTCGAAAATGTATACAGTGACTCATTTTAAGAACTAGACAGCCACGGGAGGTGAAACGTGCAAGACGGGTCAATCCATAGACTTGTGTATTGGCAGTATAGGAAATATAATTTGTAGGAAATTCGGTGTAAGTTTTTTAATATAGAAGCGCTTTTCTCTAAAAGTGCGTAGTTTTCGAGTTATAAGCGATAAAACAGTTTTTGGCCGATTTTGGAATTTTTCCACGCTTTAATGCGCTCTAGCACCCAAACCGTTTGTCTGAGGAAGGAACCCGAAGAGTAGGAAACTCAATGTAGTTTACTTTTATATAGAAGCGTTTTTCTCTAAAAGTTTGTAGTTCTCGAGTTATAAGCGATAAAACAGTTCTTGGCCGATTTTGGAATTTTTTCAAATTTTAACACGCCCTAGCGGCTAAACCGCTCATCTGACGTCAAAAACCTATTATGTACAATTTATAGGAGATTTGATGTAGTTTATTTTTGTATAGAATCACTTTTCTTGAAAAATGTGTCGTATTCGAGTTAGATGCGATAAACCAGTTTTTGGCCGATTTTTGAAATTTTTACAACTTTAGCACGTTCTAGTGCCTAAACCGTCCGTTTGAGGAAAAACGCCTAAGAGATATAATTTGTCGGAAATTCGATGTAGTTTATTTTTGTAAAGAATCACTTTTCTTAAAAAATGTGTAGTTTTTGAGTTATAAGCGATAAACCAGTTTTTGGCCGATTTTTAAATTTTTCCAACTTTTTGCACGTTCTAGTGCCTAAACCGTCCGTTTAAGGAAAAACGCCCAATAGATATAATTTGTAGGAAATTCGATGTAGTTTTTTTGTATAAAAGCACTTTTCTTGACAAATGTGTAGTTTTCGAGTTATAAGCGATAAACCAGTTTTTTGCCGATTTTTGAAATTTTTCCAACTTTAGCACATTCTAGTGCGTAAACCGTTCGTTTTAGGAAAAACGCCTAAGAGATTAAATTTGTAGAAAATTCGATGTAGTTTATTTTTGTATAGAATCACTTTTCTTGAAAAATGTGTCGTATTCGAGTTAGATGCGATAAACCAGTTTTTGGCCGATTTTTGAAATTTTTACAACTTTAGCACGTTCTAGTGCCTAAACCGTCCGTTTGAGGAAAAACGCCTAAGAGATATAATTTGTAGGAAATTCGATTTAGTTTATTTTTGTAAAGAATCACTTTTCTTGAAAAATGTGTAGTTTTTGAGTTATAAGCGATAAACCAGTTTTTGGCCGATTTTTAAATTTTTCCAACTTTAGCACGTTCTAGTGCCTAAACCGTCCGTTTAAGGAAAAACGCCCAAGAGATATAATTTGTAGGAAATTCGATGTGGTTTTTTTTGTATAAAAGCACTTTTCTTGACAAATGTGTAGTTTTTGAGTTATAAGCGATAAACCAGTTTTTGGCCGATTTTTAAATTTTTCCAACTTTAGCACGTTCTAGTGCCTAAACCGTCCGTTTAAGGAAAAACGCCCAAGAGATATAATTTGTAGGAAATTCGATGTAGTTTTTTTTGTATAAAAACACTTCTTGACAAATGTGTAGTTTTCGAGTTATAAGCGATAAACCAGTTTTTTGCCAATTTTTGAAATTTTTCCAACTTGGGCACATTCTAGTGCGTAAACCGTTCGTTTTAGGAAAAACGCCTAAGAGATTAAATTTGTAGGAAATTCGATGTAGTTTATTTTTGTATAGAATCACTTTTCTTGAAAAATGTGTAGTTTTTGAGTTATAAGCGATAAACCAGTTTTTGGCCGATATGTGAAATTTTTCCAACTTTAGCACGTTCTAGTGCGTAAACCGTTCGTTTTAGGTAAAACGCCTAAGAGATTAAATTTGTAGGAAATTCGATGTAGTTTATTTTTGTATAGAATCACTTTTCTTGAAAAATGTGTAGTTTTTGAGTTATAAGCGATAAACCAGTTTTTGGCCGATTTATGAAATTTTTCCAACTTTAGCACGTTCTAGTGCCTAAACCATCCGTTTAAGGAAAAACGCCTAAGAGATATAATTTGTAGGAAATTCAATGTAGTTTATTTTTGTAAAGAATCACTTTTCTTGAAAAATGTGTAGTTTTTGAGTTATAAGCGATAAACCAGTTTTTGGCCGATTTATGAAATTTTTCCAACTTTAGCACGTTCTAGTGCCTAAACCATCCGTTTAAGGAAAAACGCCTAAGAGATATAATTTGTAGGAAATTCAATGTAGTTTTTTTTGTATAGAAGCACTTTTCTTGACAAATGTGTAGTTTTCGAGTTATAGGCGATAAACCAGTTTTTGGCCGATTTTTGAAATTTTTCCAACTTTAGCACGTTCTAGTGCCTAAACCATCCGTTTGAGGAAAAACGGCTAAGAGATATAATTTGTAGGAAATTCGATGTAGTTTATTTTTGCATAGAATCACTTTTCTTGAAAAATGTGTCGTTTTCTAATTATAAGCGATAAACCAGTTTTTTGCCGATTTTTGAAATTTTTCCAACTTTAGCACGTTCTAGTGCGTAAACCGTTCGTTTTAGGAAAAACGCCTAAGAGATATAATTTGTACGAAATTCGATGCAGTTTATTTTTGTATAGAAGCACTTTTCTCAAAAATGCGCAGTTTTTAGGTTATAAGCGATAAACTAAAAAAAGAGCAAAAAGCCTCCCTTCTCGAGCTACCCCCAAGTTAATAATACCACAATCAAGTGGTATACTGTTTGCTAGCTCCACTAAAAGTGCTCACCGCCTCCCGGTTTATTAGTCACTATTACGTCTACGAAATGATTCGTTTGATCATAAGAAATGAATAGCTCGCCGATCCGAGAACAAAATAATACAAATCTCTAAAAATAATTTGTTGGCACATATTTAGATATTGCCCAATCTATAGAATTTTCAGATGGTTAATCAAGTACTCCTTGAAGGTTGTAAAATTCATCAGTTCGTTAATGAAGTTCAATTGTTTTTAAAAACAAGACCTTTCGTAAAATTCGACACGAGAGTTACGTAACAATAAAAATTTAAAATTCCAACCATAAGTATCCGGTCAAAAACAGTTTCCTGTTTATGAATCTTCGCATTGGCGAGGCGAGAACATCACTTTCATCTTCATTTGAATAATGTTTAAAAAATTGCCAAAGCCAAAAGATGTATACAAAAAAGAAGGAAACTTTCACGTCATTTCTTAATATTTTGAAAAAAAATTTATAATAAGGTTATTTATTAAATATTATAATAATTGCATAATATTACGTAAATTGTCAAAGTTTGTTGCTCATCAAATAATACAAATGTACGCCTGTGCTTGAAGATAAAAGAAAACGAGAAAATTAAAGAAAGTAATACAAATCTCGAGCAGAGAACTATATCGACTCGATTAGCAATCCAAAGTTTTAGAAAACTGGAAATGTATCTTCTTTTGTTAAATAATGTACAAATACATTTTCAATGAACTAAATTAAACCTATCACTTCCTTTCACTTTCTATAGAAATGCATCTTAAATTTATAAGGGGAAAGGTCAAAAGTAAAACAATATGTCACATTCAAAATTGCCAATTTGTTTCTAAACAAAGACTGTTTAATTTCGCCAAATATTATTATTATTATTCTAATAAGTTACAACGATTTAAAAGATTGCAAATCTAAAACGGTTCAACAATTTGTCTCAAGACACGACTATCGCTATCAATTTTCCAATTGTAGCCTACACGTTATAGTTTTCTAATTCACGATCGTCGATTATTAATAATAATGGAGGAGATATTTCTTTTGTTTTACAATAATTTGCTTTTGTTTCGTACGGAACGTTTTAAAATCATTAATCGCTTATTTGTAATTAATTGTAAGTAATTTCCGACTATTAGTCTCATTAAACTATTTTATACCTTAACCTAACCTAACTTTACTTAGTCTAGCCTAACCTAACTTTAACATCTATATAGCGTGGCCCAATAGTGCGGTTAAAGTGAAATATATATCACTTGTTATAGACGCGCCCAAAAGTGCTAACCCACTCTTCTTTGACAATAAAGACTTTGGGTGCCATATTATGAAATTTAAACATCAGGGCCCACTCTATGACTTCAATATTTAGTTAAATGCGTAGAAGTATGGCAGTTGATAGTCTAAAAGCTACCAAACACTCTACCATTTGATTGTGGCAGCATTAACGTAGGAAGGCTCGAGCAGAGTGGGTTTTTGCTCTTTTTTCAATTTTTTGCTTATAACTTGAAATCTACGCACTTTCTGAAAAAGTGCTTTTATATAAAAATAACCTACATCGAATTTCCTAAAAATTATATATCTGAAGCTTTTTACCTGAGATGAACCGGTTAGGCGCTAGAGCGCGTTAAAGTTGAGAAAACCACAAAATTTACCAAAAAGTTGTTTTATCGTTTGTAACTCAAAAACTACGCACTTTTAGATAAAAGTATTACCATATAAAAATGAACTACAGTAAATTTCCTACAAGTTAAATTTGTTAATTTTTTTCTTTAGACGAACGGTTTAGATGCTAGAGTTCGTTAAAGTGTGTGAAAATTCTAAAATCGGTCCAAAACCTAATTTTCAGTTTATCGCTTATAACTCGAAAATTACGCACTTTCAGAGATAAGCGTTCTAATAGAAAAGTAAAGGTCATTAAGTTTTCTACAAGTTATTTCTGTTAAGTTTTTTTCTTCAGCACAACGGCTTAGGCGCTGGAGCGCATTAAAGTTTGACAAAAATTCAAAATTTGTGCGAAACCTGTTTTTCATTTTGTCGCTTTTAACTCGAAAACTACGCACTTTTAGAGAAAGGTGTTCTAATAGAAAAGTAAAGGACAATAAATTTCCTACAAATATTTGCGTTAAGTTTTTTCTTCAGAGCAACGGCTTAGGGGCTAGAGCGCATTAAAGTTTGAAGAAAATTCCAAAATTTGCCCGAAACCTGTTTTTTAGTTTATCGCTTATAACTCGAAAACTACGCACTTTTAGAGAAAGGTGTTCTAATAGAAAAGTAAAGGACAATAAATTTGCTACAAATATTTGCGTTAAGTTTTTTCTTCAGAGCAACGGCTTAGGGGCTAGAGCGCATTAAAGTTTGAAAAAAATTCCAAAATTTGTTCAAAACCTGTTTTTCAGTTTGTCGCTTTTAACTCGAAAACTACGCACTTTTAGAGAAAGGTGTTCTAATAGAAAAGTAAAGGACAATAAATTTGCTACAAATATTTGCGTTAAGTTTTTTCTTCAGAGCAACGGCTTAGGGGCTAGAGCGCATTAAAGTTTGAAGAAAATTCCAAAATTTGCCCGAAACCTGTTTTTTAGTTTATCGCTTATAACTCGAAAACTACGCACTTTTAGAGAAAGGTGTTCTAGTAGAAAAGTAAATGACATTAAATTTCCTACAAATTATTTCCGTTAAGTTTTTTTTCAGAGCAACGGCTTAGGGGCTAGAGCGCAGTAAAGTTTGAAAAAAATTCCAAAATTTGTCCAAAACCCGATTTTCAGTTTGTCGCTTACAACTCGAAAACTACGCACTTTTAGAGAAAGGTGTTCTAGTAGAAAAGTTAAGGACATTAAATTTTCTACAAATTATTTCCGTTAAGTTTTTTCTTTAGAGCAACGGCTTAGGCGCTAGATCGCATTAAAGTTTGAAAAAAATTCCAAAATTTGCCCGAAACCTGTTATTCAGTTTATCGCTTATAACTCGAAAACTACGCACTTTTAGAGAAAGGTGTTTTTATACAAAAAGAAAGTACATTAAATTTCCTACAAATTCTGTTTGTTGGATTTTTTCGTCAAAACAACAATTCAGGTGCTGGAGCGCGTTGAAGTATAGCGCATCGAGAAGGGTGGGTTTTTGGAGAAAAGTAAAAAAATTGCGTTTTTTGTGTAGATTTTAAATATATTGTGTCTTTGAAGTTCAAAGATCAAATTTTCTTCAACTACACACTGAACTTGCGGTTACGTGTTCGAGTCGTCAAAGGTCCTTATAATGAGAAGAGTATAAAATTGTACGCTTGTGAACATAAAATATTGTACAATTAGTGCACTTACTAATCTGAAATTCTGCAATATCTGTAATTATTGTGATACAATTACCACATATATCTAGGAAATGATTGTAAATGTCTTTAGGTACATAAAGTAATTTAATAAGAATCGAAATGCCTTTCTACAGAGATGGACTCGATTTACTATTAACAACAGCAGCCGGAAAAAACTTAAATTGAATAAGTCACTTGTTTTCTTTCTATTTATGTCGGATTGAGCCCTTGAAGTAGTGCGTCTGATGCCTTAATTACCAACTTATTTTAGAACTATAAGAGGGTGCTCAATGGTCAATAATGTTCTTCGCAATACGCTTTTTAAGGGTTCATGAACACCACAAAGCGATTTTAGAAGTTTACGAAGGCAAAAATAGATTTAGTTGTGAGGTGAACGTTAATAATAAACGTAGAAAACTCCATGTGTCACCCTAACCTACATTACGAAAAACCATTCACAAAGAAAATGCAGATTTGCTAATTAATAATATTTCATAGAAATAACATTATGTTATTATGTAAATCGACGTAATAAAACTATTCCAGGTGTGACAGACAGGGAAATATTTAGAAACAAAAGGAGTAGGTGTACGGTGTACGTCTGCACAATTTCCGTTCTAATGATAGATATTGTAAGGTTACCTATTAATCTTGTTATGATATACCGTTTACCCTATATGATGAAGTTAATCTTACAACTTATCATAGGAGACAGTAACATACCTTAAAAATATAAATGTCAAGATACTTATCAAGGTAAAAGGAGTCGAATAAAAAATGTTGCGACGAATGCGAGGACACTTTCTTAATGTCGCGAGTCGCGAGTCTTGTAAATTTCGAACGTATGGTTAGTTCGATCACGATCTGGAAGGGTTAGGATGCTGTGAGGCTCACGACACACTTACTGCGTGCCCAAGTCGCACTAAGATAAGGCACGCCTGAGCTGTAGCGAGTAGCGACTAAAATCGCCGCCACAAGAGTAGTCGCCAGGTCGCCAAGTGTATCACCGGCCTAACATGCGTCGTTTGGCTACTTTGTAATTTATTCAAAAACCAATTATTTTTTTCCTTCTAATAAAGCGATGAACATAACGGTACAACCAGTATAGGTATAAAGTTGAGTTTGTCGCTCGTGAAATACCCATACGAGAGGATTATAATATCAAAAAATTAAATCGAAAAAGGAGTCGTTATTTAAAATTTGCCAACTCATTAAGTAACTGTTACCTAACGTTCGATTCAGTTATAAAGATGTACCGTAAAATTTGCATTATCCATCTATTTTAAACGAAGAAATGATTGATTGAACTTAATGCAAAAATATGTAACACGAAAAAACAAAATTAATTACGTAAGGAAGGCAAAAAATTACATAAAAAGTTGTAAATAATAATCCAACCACTCTTTGATGCGTAACAAAAAGATGTAAATTATAACATAAGGAAGTAAATTTATTAATAATGCATCTTGTATCGATTTCGATCAATAAAATATTTGGAGTATCGTTTAATAAAGATGATATAAGGATGTGAGGATTCAGGCGAGTTTATTTGCCTCGAAGATGCAAAATTATGAATCGATTATATTGAAAGCGACTTTCGCTTCGATTTTCAATTTCTCATTATCATCAAATTGGTAGGTACCACCGGATTTTGTTCTACCTACTTCATCAGCCGACGGCGCGAGAAACCTCAATCTTTTAAGAGCGAGGGAGAAGTGGTATCGTCTCTTTCAATTACAAATAAATTGGCGTAATTTCAAAATTGTGAACGGTTTCGAGAAGAAATGCGAAGATTATGGTAAAATTGGAGATTAACGGTGCGTCTACACAGCGTCGTGTACACGCACCATCCATCAGGAAGGGGCACTTTTGTTGAAGTTCGGGCTTAAACTTGGCTTTCTCGTGCTATACTTGACCACATGGTCCTTGAAAAAGTTTTCAGAACAAAAAGACAAAAGGAAGGGTTCTTAGGATTTTAGGAATTATTTTGTATTTTGACCATAATTTTGAACTACGGTATCTCCGGTTATATTGGTCATAGCGACTTCCTTTTAATATGGTTATCTTCGTTATGTTATTATTTGCAAATCATAACCTATTCACTTTTTTCATATAGGGCCCCAAAGAGTTTTCAGAGCAAAAATATAAAATGACGGTTTTCAGGCATTATTTTGTATTTTTACCATAACTTTGAACTACGATATCTGGTTATATTGGACATAGCGACTTCCTTTTAAGATCGTTGTCTTCGTTATGTTATGTTATATTATGTTATGTGCACATCATAACCTATTCACTTTTTTCATGTGAGGCCTCAAAAAGTTTTCAGAACGAAAATATAAAAAGACAGTTTTCAGGCTTTATTTTGTATTTTTACTAAAACTTTGAACTACGGTATCTCTGGTTCTGTTTGTCATAGCGACTTCCTTTTAATGTCGTTGTCTTCGTTATGTTATCATCTACAAAACATAACCCATTCACTTTTTTCATGTGGGACCTCAAAAAAGTTTCAGAACAAAAACATGAAATGACTGTTTTCAGGCATTATTTTGTATTTTGACCATAGCTTTGAACTACGGTATCTCTGGTTCTATTTGTCATAGCGACTTCCCTTTAATGTCGTTGTCTTCGTTATGATATTATCTACAAAACTTAACCTATTCACTTTTTCATGTAAGGTCTCAAAAAAGTTTTCAGAACAAAAATATGAAATGACGGTTTTCATGCATTATTTTGTATTTTGACCATAACTTTGAACTACGGTATCTCTGGTTCTATTTGTCATAGCGACTTCCTATTAATGTCGTTGTCTTCGTTATGTTATTATTTACAAAACATAACCTATTCACTTTTTTCATGTAGGACCTCAAAAAAGTTTCTGAACAAAAACATGAAATTACTGTTTTCAGGCATTATTTTGTATTTTGACCATTACTTTGAACTACGGTATCTCTGGTTATATTGATCATAGCGACTTCCTTTTAATGTCGTTGTCTTCGTTATGTTATTATCTGCACATCATTACCTATTCACTTTTTTCATGTGGGGCCTCTAAAAAGTTTCCAGACCAAAAATATAAAAAGTTTCCAGAAGTCTCGTAATTCCACTGAAACCTTTTTCAGCGATGATTATAAGTTATTCAAGACAGTTTGTTGGTAATGACTGCTTCTCTTTCTAAACTAGCGTTATAGAGTGAATTAATATTTATTTATGATTCGTAGCCAACTTCAATTACCAACAATAATCAATAATTGTAATTGAGAAACCTAATTTCAGTTGATTGAATTCAATTGTAGAATAACACGACTTACGAGACTTCTTAATAAAGTGCCCCATATTTCTTCTTTGGGTTTCGTATCAAATCGTTTTTTAATGCTCGCGTTGTGTGCTAAAAGTTGTTAAAAAGTTGCAATTTAGAGACGCGAGCGTATCGTAATAAAATTTTCAGGTCGTTAACTATTAACTATATCATAGTTTTCAAGTTGCAAAACTATGCTAGCGTAAGTCGCTTAACAATTTTTGGCTAATTACAACTATTAAATAATTTACTCTCTTGTAATTTTAAATGGCACTAATTTAAAGACAATTATGTAGAAAAACTTGAAATTAAAAGTGTTTTGTTGTTCTTTCAATTTGAATAACCATAACCTCTATATTTATGCGGTGTGTTGCTTGTAAAATTTGGAATTTTTACATAGATTTCTATCTTTGACATATTTTTTATTGTACAATACGCGACATCACGTTTTAGAATTTCGAAACAATCGCTCGGTGCTCTATTTATGTTCACATTCGTTCTACGAGAATTATCGCATCAGACTAATAGCGACGTTCTTTGTTAACCTTTTTAGAAATTCGATATTTGCCCCATCCAATTGATACACTTCGCAAACCGCACTTTTGGTTCAATAAACAAACCACCCGTGATTTGGTTTTTTGGTGTAAAAATAAGTCTTTTTGTGTCTGTGGCCAACCGCTGCGGTAATCGAATTTACGTCTGCACAAAGTAGGACCAGTCGAAGTAATTAGTGGCTTTTCGCCAGTGCAGTCGATTGTCCTCATCATCCGGGAGGCAGCGAGCCCTTTTACTAAACGATGAAATGCAAGAGGCTCGAGAAAGGTTGGTTCGCTTAGAGCTCGAAAACTAAGCACTTTATGAGAAAAGTGTTTCTATATAAAAGTAAACCACATCAAATTTCCTACAAATTATATCTCGTAGGTTTTTTTTGTCAGACGAACGGCTTGGCGCTAAAGGGCGTTAAAGTTTGACAAATATTCCAAAACTGGCCTAAAAACTGGTTTTTTAGTTTACTGCTTATAACTCGAAAATTACGCACATTATGAGAAAAGTGCTAGTATATAATAATAAACTACATCAAATTTCCTACAAATTATAATTCTTAGGTTTTTTTCCTCAGATGAACGGCTTAGGCGCTAGAGCGCGTTAAAGTTTGAGAAAAATTCCAAAACTGGCCAAAACTGTTTTTTTAGTTTTTCTCTTATAACTCGAAAATTACGCACTTTATGAGAAAAGTGCTTCTATATAAAAGTAAGCCACATCAAATTTCCTACAAATTATATCTCGTAGATTTTTTTCGTCAGATGAATGGCTTGGCGCTAAAGCGCGTTAAAGTTTGACTAATATTCCAAATCTGTCCAAAAAACTGGTTTTTTAGTTTATTGCCTATAACTCGAAAATTACGCACTTTATGAGAAAAGTGCTTCTATATAAAAGTAAGCCACATCAAATTTCCTATAAATTATCTCTCGTAGATTTTTTTCGTCAGACGAATGGCTTGGCGCTAGAGCGCGTTAAAGTTTGACTAATATTCCAAATCTGTCCAAAAAACTGGTTTTTTAGTTTATTGCTTATAACTCGAAAATTACGCACTTTATGAGAAAAGTGCTTGTGTATAAAAGTAAGCCACATCAAATTTCCTATAAATTATCTCTAGTAGATTTTTTTCGTCAGACGAATGGCTTGGCGCTAGAGCGCGTTAAAGTTTGACTAATATTCCAAATCTGTCCAAAAAACTGGTTTTTTAGTTTATTGCTTATAACTCGAAAATTACGCACTTTATGAGAAAAGTGCTTGTGTATAAAAGTAAGCCACATCAAATTTCCTATAAATTATCTCTAGTAGATTTTTTTCGTCAGACGAATGGCTTGGCGCTAGAGCGCGTTAAAGTTTGACTAATATTCCAAATCTGTCCAACAAACTGGTTTTTTAGTTTATTGCTTATAACTCGAAAATTACGCACTTTATGAGAAAAGTGCTTGTGTATAAAAGTAAGCTACATCAAATTTCCTATAAATTATCTCTAGTAGATTTTTTTCGTCAGACGAATGGCTTGGCGCTAGAGCGCGTTAAAGTTTGACTAATATTCCAAATCTGTCCAACAAACTGGTTTTTTAGTTTATTGCTTATAACTCGAAAATTACGCAGTTTATGAGAAAAGTGCTTCTATGTAAAAGTAAGCCACATCAAATTTCCTACAAATTATATTTCTTAAGTTTTTTTCCTCAGACGAACGGTTTAGGCGCTAGAGCGCGTTAAAGTTTGACAAAAATTCCAAAACTGGCTAAAACACTGTTTTTTTAGTTTCTCACTTATAACTCAAAAATTACTCACTTTATGAGAAAAGTGCTTCTTCATAAGAGTAAGCCACATCAAATTTCCTACAAATTATATCTCTTAGGTTTTATCCCTCAAACCCACGGTTTAGGCGCTAGAGCGCGTTAAAGTTTGACAAATATTCCAAAATAGGCAAAAAAAACTGTTTTTTTAGTTTATCGCTCATAACTCGAAAACTAAGCACTGTATGAGAAAGTGGTTTCTCAATAGTTTCTCAAATTTGACTGAGAAACCCGCACTCGCACCTGTTTGTATAAAGTACCTAGTTCACATTTATAACCGCACGGAAAGTAAGCTGTTACGGAGCGAGTAAAAAGTGTTTCGTTTATCTATTAAAGTGTCTTACGTGGAGCGATATCGGCGTAATGTTTATTTTTTTATTCCCGGCGAAAGGTCACCTGTCGACTAATTAAGGACGAGTCCAATAGTAATAATTTCTCAAATGCTCACACTGTGTGTGCATTGCTTATTACTTATATTACATAGGCGATGATTCTTCTTTAAGTAAGTTATGTCAGCGGGTACCAAGAATGTCGAGAGGCGCCGCGGCTCATTTGAAGGCTCATTTTTTACGTAACTTTTGGGAATGTTTCATCCGCAATATCTTACCCGAAAGAATGCAAAAATTTGCATTCGAAATTTCACTAATAGTAAGCATAACAGTAGTCCGAAAGAGTTCACAACTTTTTTTTTACTAATTGATCCATTAGTAATCTAAACCTGTTTATTGAATATGCAAAAAATTGACGAAAAAATGTTTATTTTTAAACCTCGCACCAAATTTATAGTTGTCATAACTCCCAAGTGCTTATAAATCAACCTTGAAATTTCTACGTACGCCTTACCTAAATATCTCTTATTAAATTTTAATGAATTTCGAGTGCCTAGTCAAATTTGACCAAGCAAGGTATCGACTCTCCTACATCAGCCAACCTTAATTGAACACTGTTTAGCCATCGTTATTTTTACCATTTTATTGGATACTTCGTACGTTCATCAAGTCTTATATTGCTTTTCTATTTTATGGCATTTTTGCACGGGGATTAAACTTTTGGGGACGAATTCGTTCGTCCAAATGTCAACCGTCTCATATTTACATTTAAAAATTTACTTTCTTTTTTTTAGACCATTAGTAAGCGTAATCTAAAGAAAAATATAACGCGCCCAAAATAATGACATTAAGCATAATTGATTTACTTTAAACTCGAGTCGAATCCCTTCAAGATATCATTAACTTTTAAGTATTTAGTATTACTTGTATAATGTTTCGGGGGCGAAGCTACAAAAACACGCATTCCATTTATTTTTTTTATTAATGACCGTCAAGCATTGATTGGGTGATATTTCAGGTTGACCTCATTTGGTACTATCGATGTAATGTACTATCGCTTACGTTTCGCTTCTTACCCCCCCCTCCCAATAAAGGTTATACGCCGAAAATATGGGAGAGGGTGGTATAACAACTTGCACTCTAAAAAAGTTTATTTTTGAAAACTACGTCCTTTATGAGAAAAGTGTTCCTATATAAAAGTGATCACATCAAATTTTCTACAAATTATATCTCGTATGTTTTTTCCCTTAGACGAACGGTTTAGGCGCTAGAGCGCGTTAAATTTTCGAAGAAAATTGTGAAGAACTAATATTTTATAATAGTAGTTTTTAGCTTTAATAGCCAAGTTTTAAATTAAATTATAATTATGACGCGTTTCGCCTTTATTCAACGCGTCATAATTATAATTACCCCTACGCCTTTTTTGAGAAAAGCACTTTTATGCAATAAGCTATTATATATCAAATTTTCGACAAATTATATTTGATAGGTTTCTGTCGGACGCCCAGTTTAGGCGCTAGAGCGAGTTAAAGTCGGCCAAAAACTGTTTTCTTAGATTTTTGTTTATAATTCGGAAATTACGCATTTTTTGACAAATACCCGTCTATACAAAAATAAACTAAATCAAATTTTCTACAAATTATGGTTCTTAAGTTCTTTTCTTGAAACAAGCGGTTTAGGCGCTAGAGCGCGTTAAATTTTGAGAAAATTTCAAAACTGGCCTAGAAACTGTGTTTCTAGTTTATCGCTTATAATTCGAAAACTCCGCACTATATGAGAAAAGTGCTTCTATATAAAAATAAACCACATCAAATTTTCTACAAATTATATCTTTTATGCTTTTCTTCTTAGACGCACGGGTTAGGCGTTAGAGCGCGTTAAAGTTTGATAAAATTCTAAAACAGGCCGAAAAACTGTTTTTTTTTAGTTTATGGCTTATAACTCAAAAACTACGCACTATATGAGAAAAGTGCTTCTACATAAAAATAAACCGCATCAAATTTTTTACAAATTATATCTCTTATGCTTTTCTTCTTAGACGCACGGGTTAGGCGTTAGAGCGCGTTAAAATTTGATAAAATTCTAAAACAGGCCAAAAAACTGTTTTTAGTTTGTGGCTTATAACTCGAAAACTACGCACTAAATGAGAAAAGTGCTTCTATATAAAAATAAACCGCATCAAATTTTCTACAAATTATATATCTTATGTTTTTTTTCTTAGACGCACGGGTTAGGCGGTAAAGTGTGTTAAAGTTTGACAAAATTCTAAAAGAGGCCAAAAAACTGTTTTTTTAGTTTATTGCTTATAACTCGAAAACTACGCACTATATGAGAAAAGTGCTTCTACATAAAAATAAACCACATCAAATTTCCTACAAATTATATCTCTTATGCTTTTCTTCTTACACGCACGGGTGAGGCGTTAGAGCGCGTTAAAGATTGATAAAATTCTAAAACAGGCCAAAAAGCTGTTTTTTTAGTTTATGGCTTATAACTCAAAAACTACGCACTATATGAGAAAAGTGCTTCTACATAAAAATAAACCGCATCAAATTTTTTACAAATTATATCTCTTATGCTTTTCTTCTTAGACGCACGGGTTAGGCGTTAGAGCGCGTTAAAGTTTGATAAAATTCTAAAACAGGCCAAAAAACTGTTTTTTTTGAGTTTGTGGCTTATAACTCGAAAACTACGCACTATATGAGAAAAGTGCTTCTATATAAAAATAAACCGCATCAAATTTTCTACAAATTATATATCTTATGTTTTTTTTCTTAGACGCACGGGTTAGGCGGTAAAGTGTGTTAAAATTTGACAAAATTCTAAAAGAGGCCAAAAAACTGTTTTTTTAGTTTATTGCTTATAACTCGAAAACTACGCACTATATGAGAAAAGTGCTTCCACATAAAAATAAACCACATCAAATTTCCTACAAATTATATCTCTTATGCTTTTCTTCTTACACGCACGGGTGAGGCGTTAGAGCGCGTTAAAGATTGATAAAATTCTAAAACAGGCCAAAAAGCTGTTTTTTTAGTTTATGGCTTATAACTCAAAAACTACGCACTATATGAGAAAAGTGCTTCTACATAAAAATAAACCGCATCAAATTTTTTACAAATTATATCTCTTATGCTTTTCTTCTTAGACGCACGGGTTAGGCGTTAGAGCGCGTTAAAGTTTGATAAAATTCTAAAACAGGCCAAAAAACTGTTTTTTTTGAGTTTGTGGCTTATAACTCGAAAACTACGCACTATATGAGAAAAGTGCTTCTATATAAAAATAAACCGCATCAAATTTTCTACAAATTATATATCTTATGTTTTTTTTCTTAGACGCACGGGTTAGGCGCTAGAGTGTGTTAACGTTTGACAAAAATTCCAAAATTGGCCCAAAAACTGTTTTGTAAATGTATCGCTTATAACTCGACAACTACGCAATTTTAGACAAAAGTGTTTATATGGAAAAATAAAGTAAATTCAATTTCCTACAAGTTATGTCTCTTAATTTTTTTTCGTCCAACGGACAGTCGAGGTGCTAGACCGGACACCCGTATATCAGTGGTACAACAAGTTTTACTCTAAAAAAGTTGCTTTTTGAAATTTCGAATTTTTTAATTTTTATTTCGAGTAGTTGTTTAACTTTTTAGGCTTTTCTAAATATTCCTTTAAAATGTTACCACTTTCAGGCGCAATTTTAAGTCTATATTTTGATATGTTGTAGATTTCGAAGTTCTTAATTAAACACTTAAACATTGATTATCTGAAATATTCGCGATTCACTTTTACAACAATGTAAACTTAATTATTATTTATTTATTTAACTTACAGTTACAGAGAACATGCAAATTGATGGATTATACGAAACATTTAGAGCATAAAATTTACTGTTTTTCTATAAATGTTTAAAGGCATCGGGCTTTTTAGTAAAAAAAACATTTTAAACTTAAATCGGTAGGTATTTTAAAACAAAAGGGGGCGCTTGCGAAGCACTTGTAACTTGTTGTGGCAAAATTCTTTGCAGGGTGGCCAATTACAAAACACTCCATTATCATTTTTTATGAAATTTGTTGTCACATTAAACGACCACCTTGTTCAAATAATTATATAATATTTTCCTCGAGTACAAACAATAATTAAACAGGAAGTGGTGTTTCCAATATCAAACTTTATCCTGTTTATTACCTACATTTATTTTCATTGCAGTCCTCCATAGTCGGCACAATAAGTAAACGCTTGTCATTTAAAAATTTATGCTGCGTGAGTAATGACCATGAAATTATAAAAAAATTACTAAATACTTAATGTCTTTCAATGGCGCTAATTATTGATTAAACATATTGATTGGACATCGCATCCTGTACTTTAATTACGTGCCATTTAACGCGATTGTCTTCATTCAATTACGGAGCAGTATCACGTTCTCTTTCGTCTTCGACGTCTACCAACTCTTCAATGAGCTCTTCTTCTTCTTCGCACGTAGTTTCGTCGTACAGAGGATTTTCGTGTTCGCCTTCTTTTACGTTCGACTTTATCTCTGGTAGGGCCTAAAATTGTTACTTATAGACTCGCGAGGCGTTACAAAAAGGGCCAACTTACGACAACGTCTAGGGAGGACGTACTTTCCGTCGAACCGTACATTGGGTTGTCGAACGAACTTTCTAAATTTACCATCGATGGTGCAACCGATAGGCTGCCTTCTTCTTTATTTTCGAATTTTGAGAAAAGGCGTGGACTGAAGTTACCCCCTAAGAGCTCGCTTATTGGCGCTCTAAAAGTTGCATTTTTGAATTGTTAAACATTTGGTGATTATAATTACCGTAAGTTGTAATTTTCCAATGGTCCAACGTAAGTGAAGTAGAGACAGCCGAATATAAACGAAGCTGCTACAAAAGTTCCGAAAATGATGGAAAATACACTCGACCTCTTGTAAAGCGCAATTCCGGAGACTTGCAAGGAAGCGCTCGTCAACTTGAACTTTTTCAAATCTGCAAGAGGAGTCGAAATGTACAAAATGGAACTACACGAGGGGACGTCATTTTTATACCACTCGTAATCTTGCTTTGAAATTTTTGGGCAGCTTTCGAACTCCGTTCTTTGTATTCTCCCTTATCGACAAAAATCACTTGAACGACGGTTCTATTCTTCGACCTAACTTTGCTTGCGTACGTATCGACATCGTCGGCTACGGGAATCTTGCGTTTGAACGAATCTAAATCGAACTTCGAACTATACTCGGTAACCACGAGCCCACCTATTAGTGCAAGAAGCTTGTTTCACTCAACTTCGTTCAAATGAGGAAACACTCACCGCATATTTCATTGCAGTACCCAATCGGTTTAATTGGATTGAGGCACTGAGCATTAGTCTTCGCAACGTCTCTACAAATCCAGTCGACGGCTTCCTCCAACATGTGGCAAAGACAACCAGACTTTTCGCAATTCGACTGTCTGATGCCAGTTTGGGTCTGACCTACGTCAGACATAAAAAATTGGTCATATCCGTAATCGGTCTCGAGAAAACTTAACCACTGCTCGTGAGTTAATCCCAAACCGGAAATGTGAATAGAATTAACTGTCGAGGAAATTTCAGGAAGTGTCACGGCAACCGTGGCGTCCGCTGGAAATACCACGTCGTCGTAACTACAAGGAACGCGTTCCGAGTCTGGAGTAGCCCCATTTGTGCTAAAATTCCAATTATACGGATCTAACCAACGTTTCGGGCTCAGCTTCTTGACTTTGAAACCAACTGCTGAAATGGCGCTTTTAAATGGACTTTGTAAATAATAAGTGGGTGCTTACATGAAGTTTTTGGATCGATTTGAATGAAGCCTCCGTGTCTTATTTCTATTTCCCCGTCGATTGGAAGTGTCACTTCTGTAGCTTCGAGTTCGTAAAGTGATCCAACCGATCCGAGGGTTTTGGGAAAGATTACTCCCTGATTACTTGGCGACGGTTGGCCGCCCTTCCAATTCATTGGATTTAGGATGTCATTTGTGTACTTCCAAGTCTTTTTAGCGCCTTCTACCTCACCTAAAACTTCAATGCGTATAAATAATTATTGTATTGTATCAGCTGCAATTGTTTTTTTTCTAAAATTGAGTAAAGAAGTTTTACTCGACACGGATTGTAAGAAGGGACTCTGCGGTTAACGGGCCAGTAGTTTAGTTATTTAATGAGTTACAAAAAAATGTTATGTACAAAACATGTAGATAATTATCCCCTCTAGACCATTTATTTAAACAATTTTTTATTTCGTGCAACCATTTTTCTAAACTTCAAGCTTTTACTCGACGCGGTTTGTAAGAACAGGCTCTCCGGTTAACGGTTCAGTTATGTACAAAACATGTAGATAATTATCCCCTCTAGAACATTTATTTAAACAATTTTTCATTCGCTTCAAGCAATTTTCTAAAATTAAAGCTTTTACTCGACGCGGTTTGTAAGAACAGGCTCTCCGGTTAACGGTTCAGTAATTCGGTTATTTTGCTAATTACAAAAAAATGTTATGTACAAAACATGTAGATAATTATCCCCTCTAGAACATTTATTTAAACAATTTTTCATTTGCTTTAACCTTTTTTCTAAAATTATAGCTTTTACTCGACGCGGTTTGTAAGAACAGGCTCTCCGGTTAACGGTTCAGTAATTCGGTTATTTTGCGAATTACAAAAAAATGTTATGTACAAAACATGTAGATAATTATCCCCTCTAGAACATTTATTTAAACAATTTTTCATTTGCTTTAACCTTTTTTCTAAAATTATAGCTTTTACTCGACGCGGTTTGTGAGAACAGGCTCTCCGGTTAACGGTTCAGTAATTCGGTTATTTTGCGAATTACAAAAAAATGTTATGTACAAAACATGTAGATAATTATCCCCTCTAGAACATTTATTTAAACAATTTTTCATTTGCTTTAACCTTTTTTCTAAAATTAAAGCTTTTACTCGACGCGGTTTGTAAGAACAGGCTCTCCGGTTAACGGTTCAGTAATTCGGTTATTTTGCGAATTACAAAAAAATGTTATGTACAAAACATGTAGATAATTATCCTCTCTAGAACATTTATTTAAACAATTTTTCATTTGCTTCAACCGTTTTTCTAAAATTAAAGCTTTTACTCGACGCGGTTTGCAAGAACAGGCTCTCCGGTTAACGGTTCAGTAATTCGGTTATTTTGCGAATTACAAAAAAATGTTATGTACAAAACATGTAGATAGTTATACCCCCTAGAACATTTATTTAAACAATTTTTAATTTTCTTCAACAGTTTTTGTTAAAATTAAAGCTTTTTCCCGGCGCCGTTGGTAAAAACGTAAAACCAGACTTTTCGGTTAACGGTCCGGTAATTCGGTTATTTAAGCAAATTTAAGGTAAATTATGTACTGAAAATGTAGATTATTATCCTACCTCGAACTTTTATTTGAGTAAGTTTTTACTTGCTTCAGCAGTTTTTTCTAAAATTATAATTTTTACTCCTTGAAAACTCGTATATGCATCGAACTTGTCCGTCGTTCCAGTTAAAAAATTTGTTACATATTTGTGTATCTTCAAGGTTTGTGATGGGCCCTCAATGAAAGTAATCGTCAAAGCCCATGACATCTTTAATTACAAATTCGCCTCGCGAAATTTTGATTAAATTACACACCTTCGTTTGAATACTAATTACACCAAAACAATTTGCGCCTCTTACTTTCAATTACATCACATTAAGAAAATATTTAAAGACTATAATAAGGTGGTCAACATCCTTGTATAGCTCGTTGTATCAAACGATTAGAAATATGAATTTTTTTGGAAATTATTTAATCGGACGTCACCTTTACGTTAAATTTGCATAAACGGCGAGAGTATGTACTTTTACTTTGTAGGCGTAATGTGGCACATATCGGTTGGTGTCTTCCGTTTTAAGATGATTTTGCAATAATAGATTGGTCGAATTAAAAAAGAAAACCGTATAACTATATACTTACGTAAAGATGCAATTGTGCATAGCAACAGAGTGATGACTTTTAACATTTTCGTTACCATTTTTCACATACAACGAACGGACGGCGATGGTGATGATGGTTTGCATGTCGATTTAAATTTGAAACGTGATACATTTACAAAATGGGTGGTTTCGACCGATTGTATGCGCTTTGTTTCTTTGCGTGTTACAGGGGCGGGCTCGATGAGTACGAAGTTTAGAGTCATCTCGCACAGGAAAAATATTAAAGGCGCTAAGCGGAGGTTCCCAGTTTAGGCCTTTTCAGGAATGTATCGACTCTTTTATATGTGGCAGGACGACTACCGAAAAATGTGGGCCCCTGGCCCTCAAAAAAGCACCAGGAAGATTCTTCTGGAACCATTGGCCCTAAAAGTTGGCATTTTGTTCCTAACAGCAACAGCCCCCGACATTAAAAGGGGTTTATAAGGTGGTAATTTTAAAATAGTTGTAACGTTGCATTAGATCGAATCGACCTTCCCTCTAATTACTAATTTTAAATATTAATTAATTAGTTGCAGGAAATTACGCAGGGAGATCGTTACTTGCTATAGAATTAAAATAATAAATTGCTTAGGATTAATTTGGTAAACAGTTAATTGCTTTTAATTAATTTGAAAATTAAAACATTGCAATTTTATCTTTAAATTTGATGCACTAATTGAAGCTATTATACAGCGTGGCTCAGCTTTATTTCTACGCACTGTCCCGTATTTAGAGTTCCTCTAAGAAATTTTTGTGCTTTTTGAAAAAAAATGGGTGCCCTTGAAGCGCATCTTTTCACAATAAAAAAAGACGAATCTGTTCGTATCTGATTTTTTTTATAAATAAACATCATCTATTTGTTATTTTTAGGTCTTAAGGTTACGCTCGTAACTACTTAATTGAAGTAATCGAAGGTTTTTCGACGCTTTTGTCTCTAAACTTGCTTTTATACAACAAATTAATCACTTTACGAAGCCGTAAAAGTATAAAACAATTCCTAAAATTTTAATTGGCGAACTAACGATGGATGTGATTGGTTTTTTAAAGTATTCTTAGGAGTTGGCCGAGAAACGTGAACATTTAAAAATTTGTTTACGCTTTGTGCGGTTGTCGCAGGTGCTATCTCTTGTTACATTGTACGACAGTGCGTAATGGTATTAGTTAGGTAAGTGGCGGTAGCACTTAATGAATTTGAATTAGACGTTTTACGCTAAACTCGTCGTCGTCATTTAATTAACTCTCCCGCTGTAATCAAATCATCAAACCGACGCTTCCAAAGTAGTTAACACCCTGTATAATTGAAAATAATTTTACGTAAATACGTTAGGTGAGTCGACCCACCCTGTATATCAATATAAAAGTCATATCTCATTTGGTAACTTGATTTAATGCCTACCTACCAAGGTATTTAAATGACAAGGCAGCCCCGTGCCCCCCTCGCATTTATTGCAACGCAACTAAATACCTAAGTACGTGATGGATTTTTAATATTATATTAATTAAGTAGTAGCAGACCTTCATTAACCGTATAAAATTTGCTAATTAATTTACCGAATAAAGAAGAAGCGCATAGTAGAGCTGCTCTACAAAATTACTTATCAGTCGTCGTTCGTCTGTTGGTTAGTTCGTTAGTTGCTAGTTGTTCAGTGGATATGGTCCGTAATGGTCGCTGGTGAGTTTTGTATTTGTACAGAAATTTTTGAACCTTGAACTATTATTACAGTATTACAAAAGATATTTATATTTACTATTTATATATTAATCGAGAACTGATAATTTGTATTGATAACTTTATATGATACAGTCAAGTTGGCGTTTTTCAGTTCAAAGGCACGAACATTCTATAATTTTGTGCACGATTGAAAAATAACTTTCGCAAAAAGTTGTAAGGAGTTGCACGGATTTCTCATTTAAAATCGAGCGTAAGAAATTTATAATTTTTTCTTTAATCTGCAAATTGCCGGAAATACGAGAGGGGTCGTTCAATTTTTTTTTCAATTAAACTAGTGAAAGGTTCCCATATAATATAATATCAGACAGCGACAGCAACACCGCTAGAGGTATTAATTTTATTTAATTATTAAATTGTTATTACCCACAGACCACAGACACATTAGTAACGTATACTCATCTACTCGCCTCTCTGATACAAAATTATACAGGGTGGGATTGGATCTTTGTGCAACTATAATTATATCAAGTTCTGTGGGAAGTACCAAAAAAGGACCTTACTAAAACTTTCTTATTTCAAAGCAGCCCACGTTGAAAATATATTTTTAAATTTACAGGGTGTAGCTTGAAAGTAACACCTAACCTCACTTTATTATTTTAAATAATATTCCCAATTTTTACTACTCATTCCGTTTTATTATTTTGTATAGAAATTATTTAGGGCTACAGTAAACCATTTTTAACCTTTTAAGAAAATCTTTATGATGGTCATGGGGTGCAAGCTGAGTTTTGGTCCTAGACTAGGCTATACCGGCTATACAAAGGTATAACGCGCCATTGGCATACTACTATCAAGCATACTACTTATACATGCTGCCGTACTAAGGAAAAAGGCAGTAAATACAGTTTTTAGGAAATTTCATATTATTGTTTTATATGATCGGTAATACTGTTTTCTATGTCTGTACGAAGTTAGAAGGCGGTAAACGCATTCCAAATACCTTTAAATCGCTTACGATGTTAGCAGTAACTACATGTCGTCATCACTTCAATAAGTTAAAAGGCAGCAACTAACAATTACTAAGAATAAAGGCAGTATCTGCAAAAATGAATGTATTTGCCGCCTTTTTATCTCCTAAGAGTAGGCGGTTCTTTCATTAACTACTAGCGACATCGACATTACTCGAGCGTGACACGCGTTTGTCTACCTAGATATTTGAATAATTTTATAATAATAAGTGATTATATTTGTGTTAGTTTCTTATAGTTGTGTGTGTTGTTTAAAACAATTAATAGAACAGTGTTACAAAATTTATTACTATGTCGTTTAGAAGTAGAGCCCAAAGAATAGTAGATTTGGCGCGTAATAATGAAGCTGTAAATAAACGATATGAAGGATCTTCTGAATATTCTCCAAATAATTCGGAACTTGAACATGAAAGTAGCAGCTGCTGCAGTTCTTCCACGTATTGTGCTGAAGATCCCAAACAACTACGAAAAGAATTAGCTCATTTGCATTCACCTAACAGGAAGGCAACGATTTGCGGAGAAATCGGTAAGTTAAACAAACATTATTTGTATGTTTTATGTTATTATTATCGGACTAGGTAATTAAAACTATTACAAATTTTTAAAACCATCGAATACTAAAAGAATATAAATGTTGTTGTTCAACAACTACCGCGTACCTACCTAGATTATATATTTTTTTAAAATACTCACTTCTCTACATTAGTTACAGATGATATAGTGGGAAATATTACTGACATAAATGAATGCCCAATTGGTTTGATATTTGAAAAAAATGGTAATCAAAATGCAGGATCTAGTTTTAGTATCGATCAGTCTTTAAAATTTGAGGCTTCTGATAAAACGATGATGACACTCACTAATTTGAACCCAAACTCTGAAGATAGTGTACAAATACGGTCAAATGAACCTGCCACAGTTGACATTGAAAATATAAACGAATTCATTTATGTTTCCGAAAACGATACGGGTTACGTAAATAATGGGGAGAATAACAATATAAATTTTGAGAAAACCACTGGCGATTCTATAATAGTCTTTGAGAAGGATACTGAGTGTGCTACTAATATTGATGATGATAAAATTACTACACAGGGGAATTTGTTAAATGATACAGGAAAAATTCGTGTGCTGCAAAATATACAGCTAATTTCGAACAATCAGCCTGTAACTGAACCCGAACCATCAACCTCTAAAAATAATGAATTAACAAAAAGGGGATTAAAACGTAAGAGAAAAACCTTCGATACACCTTTGATGGATCGAAAACAAGCTAAATTAGACGTAAAGAGAGAAAGTTTTAAAATTAAGCCTCCTTGTTCAGATAAATGCATAAAGAAATGTAAATTAAATATGTCAGAAAAACAGAGGGAAATCATAAACAATGAATATTGGAAAATGGACTGGATTGGACAGAGACACTTTATAATAAGTAATACTCAAACATTTGAAATTAAAAGAAAAAAATCTAGTAATTCTGCAAGGAACAAAAGTCATTGTTATTATTTAAAAAACGAGAAGGGCGAAAACGTTCAGGTTTGCAAACCATTTTTTTTAACAACCCTTGGATTCAAATCTAGCAATGATAAAGTCGTTTTTAATGCATTGTCCAATACAAAAAATGCAAATAATATTGCTCCCAAACCAGACATGAGAGGTAAGAATCGTATCTATTTCATTTTTTGTATGTATGAGCTGTGTTTCATTTTAGGAAAAAAGTCGCATCCTCAAAAAGTTAATAGATGTACGATACAGGAGCATATATTGAGTTTTCATCCTTGTGTATCACATTACAGAAGAGAACATGCGCCAAAACGAAGATACTTGCCAAGCGAAATTTCAGTTACCTTCATGTATAAAGATTATATTAAAAAAAATCCTGATAAAAACCACTACTGCTCATATGATCTTTACAGAAGTGTAGTAAAAGATTTAAATATTTCTTTCGCCAAACTTGGAAATGAGGAGTGTGAGGAATGCACAATATTTTCCCAACATGGCCACACTAAGGACAGTTTAGATTCAGATTGTGAAAAATGTACTAAATACTCGAACCATATTGAGAGAGCTGATAATTGCAGAAAAATGTATCGCCAAGATGCAAACTTTGAAAATAGAAATAGCGATGATGTGGTTTACTCTGCTGATTTACAGAAGGTCATAATGTTGCCAAGAATAGACCAATTTAAAATTGTGATATTTACACGAAGGATTGTATTATTCAATGAAAGCTTTGTTCCGGTGGGCACAAAGCAAACAACTTTAAAACCTATCGCTGCCATATGGCATGAAGGAGTAGCAGGACGCAAAAAGGAAGACATCATTAGTGCTTTTAATGCATTTTTCCTATCCAATAGAGATGCGATTAAAATAACGTTATGGCTCGACAATTGTTCGGCGCAAAATAAAAATTGGTGTTTCTTGACGTATTTAATTTATATAGTAAATTCGACATTAATAAATGCTAAAGAGATTGATATTAAATATTTTGAGCCAGGCCATACTTTTATGAGCGCCGACAGTTTCCATCACCAGGTCGAGCAATCTATGAAAAAGAGAAATCTCTACGATTTCAATGATTTCAAACAGTCAGTACAAGAGGCCAATTCTGGAAAAGTCAATATTAAGGATATGGCAATTCAAGATTTCCACGACTGGAAGGATTGCGCCTCTCAAGTGAAGTTGAGAAAAACTGAACCTCGCCCTTATTTAAATAATATGGTTAGGATTGTTGCAACGAGAGGTCACAATACACTTAAGTATTGGAAGAATTTTAACGAAAGTTGTTTAGAATTAAATTTTCTTAATTCTAAAACTATGAAATTAGGTATAACTTCTGCTCCGGAAGCAAGAAAAATCAATAGAGGAATCAACAAAGCGAAGAAAACTGGTATTTTAGAAAAGCTGTGTCCATTGATGCCAGCAAGCAGGTTGGAATTTTGGAAAAGTCTGAAAGAAGATGATGTAGCAGACCTGAATGAGACCCAAGACGAATAACTTGTTATTTTCCTGTTTATATTTTATATTCTTTACTTTTCAATAACATTTTGTAATAAATTAATAATACCAAACAAAATATATTATTGCAAACCATGTTTGTGAAATTGGTCGCAAGATCAAAGTATAAGTAATAAAAAGGCAGTAATTACAAAGAAAATGGTAGTTACCGCCTTTATGATACTTATAGGTTATACCCTTTAAATCGATTTACTAAAAATAAAAGCAATATGCGATATATTTTTACCACACTTACAAATTAATTCGTATATCATATTCCAAAAAGTAAATTAATGTTTACTTTGTCATATGTGAGCAACAAAATAAAAAAATTCTTATCTAAAGTTTATAGATTATGCACTCAAAGTTTTTTACGGTTTACTCGAAACTTGTACATTTGCAGTTGCCGCCTTTTTCCTTAGCAGGGCAGCATGGGTCATGCTATTACGTATAATATTTATTGTTGTTGACAATGTTTTCTGGACTCTTATTTATAATTTTTGTAAGTTTCAAGTTTGATGACTTTTCATAACATCCTTGATCGTACAATCTTTTAGATCCGAGGAAATAAATATATATATACGATAGATAGAAAATTCCCAGAATAATTTTTTAAAGTGTTGTTTTTAAATACGAGAATGAGTGAATGAAGTAGCGGGTTCAAGCATTCTGCCGCTTTGGGCTAGGTATTTCTTCATCCTTCGTCTTACTTATCAACAGTTTGGAAATATTTTGCCCCAACGGCTTAGGAGAAAAGTGCATTTGAATGAAAGTGCATTTTGGAATTTTTTTGAATACTTTCTAGTCTTGGGATGATCGTAGGAACTCATAGATTATAGATAGGGGTGTGTTATTACGAGCCAGTATTTAATCATCCTTCTTCTTACTTGTGGCGAATTTTGAAATATTTTGCCCCAACGGCTTAGGAGAAAAGTGCATTTGAATGAAAGTGCATTTTGGAATTTTTTTGAATACTTTCTAGTCTTGGGATGATCGTAGGAACTCATAGATTATAGATAGGGGTGTGTTATTACGAGCCAGTATTTAATCATCCTTCTTCTTACTTGTGGCGAATTTTGAAATATTTTGCCCCAACGGCTTAGGAGAAAAGTGCATTTGAATGAAAGTGCATTTTGGACTTTTTTGAATAAATTCTAATCTTGGGATGATCGTAGCAGTTCATGGGTTATATACAGGGGCGTATTATTACAAGCCAGTGTTTAATCATCCTTCTTCTTACTTGTGGCGAATTTTGAAATATTTTGCCCCAACGGCTTAGGAGAAAAGTGCATTTGAATGAAAGTGCATTTTAGAATTTTTTGAAATTACTTTCTAGTCTTGGGATGATCGTAGCAACTCAGGTATTATATATAGGGGTGTGTTATTACGAGTCAGTATTTAATCATCCTTCTTCTTACTTGTGGCGAATTTTGAAATATTTTGCCCCAACGGCTTAGGAGAAAAGTGCATTTGAATGAAAGTGCATTTTGGAATTTTTTGAAATTACTTTCTAGTCTTGGGATGATCGTAGCAACTCATGGATTATATATAGGGGTGTGTTATTACGAGCCAGTATTTAATCATCCTTCTTCTTACTTTTGGCGAATTTTGAAATATTTTGCCCCAACGGCTTAGGAGAAAAGTGCATTTGAATGAGAGTGGATTTTGGACTTTTTTTTGAATAATTTCTGATCTTGGGATGGTCGTAGCAGTTCATGGGTTATATATAGGGGCGTATTAGTACAAGCCAGTGTTTAATCATCCTTCCTCTTACTAGTCGCCAATTTTGAAATGTTTTGCCCAATCGGCTTAGGAGAAAAGTTCATTTGAGTGAACGCGCATTTTGGACTTTTTTTGAATAATTTCTAATCTTGGGATGACCGTAGCAATTCATGGGTTATATACAGGGGCGTATTATTACAAGCCAGTGTTTAATCACCTTTCCTCTTACTAGTCGCCTATTTTGAAATTTTTTGCTCAAGCGGCTTAGGAGAAAAGTGCATTTGAATGAAAGTGCATTTTGGACTTTTTTGAATAATTTCTAATCTTGGGATGATCGTAGCAGTTCATGGGTTATATACAGGGGCGTATTATTACAAGCCAGTGTTTAATCATCCTTCTTCTTACTTGTGGCGAATTTTGAAATATTTTGCCCCAACGGCTTAGGAGAAAAGTGCATTTGAATGAAAGTGCATTTCGGAATTTTTTGAAATTACTTTCTAGTCTTGGGATGATCGTAGCAACTCATGGATTATATATAGGGGTGTGTTATTACGAGCCAGTATTTAATCATCTTTCTTCTTACTTGTGGCGAATTTTGAAATATTTTGCCTCAACGGCTTAGGAGAAAAGTGCATTTGAATGAAAGTGCATTTTGGAATTTTTTGAAATTACTTTCTAGTCTTGGGATGATCGTAGCAACTCAGGTATTATATATAGGGATGTGTTATTACGAGCCAGTATTTAATCATCCTTCTTCTTACTTGTGGCGAATTTTGAAATATTTTGCCCCAACGGCTTAGGAGAAAAGTGCATTTGAATGAAAGTGCATTTTGGAATTTTTTGAAATTACTTTCTAGTCTTGGGATGATCGTAGCAACTCATGGATTATATATAGGGGTGTGTTATTACGAGCCAGTATTTAATCATCCTTCTTCTTACTTTTGGCGAATTTTGAAATATTTTGCCCCAACGGCTTAGGAGAAAAGTGCATTTGAATGAGAGTGGATTTTGGACTTTTTTTTGAATAATTTCTGATCTTGGGATGGTCGTAGCAGTTCATGGGTTATATATAGGGGCGTATTAGTACAAGCCAGTGTTTAATCATCCTTCCTCTTACTAGTCGCCAATTTTGAAATGTTTTGCCCAATCGGCTTAGGAGAAAAGTTCATTTGAGTGAACGCGCATTTTGGACTTTTTTTGAATAATTTCTAATCTTGGGATGACCGTAGCAATTCATGGGTTATATACAGGGGCGTATTATTAAAAGCCAGTGTTTAATCACCTTTCCTCTTACTAGTCGCCTATTTTGAAATTTTTTGCTCAAGCGGCTTAGGAGAAAAGTGCATTTGAATGAAAGTGCATTTTGGAATTTTTTTGAATACTTTCTAGTCTTGGGATGATCGTAGCAACTCATGGATTATATATAGGGGTGTGTTATCACGAGCCAGTATTTAATCATCCTTCTTCTTACTTGTGGCGAATTTTGAAATATTTTGCCCCAACGGCTTAGGAGAAAAGTGCATTTGAATGAAAGTGCATTTTGGAATTTTTTTGAATACTTTCTAGTCTTGGGATGATCGTAGCAACTCATGGATTATATATAGGGGTGTGTTATTACGAGCCAGTATTTAATCATCCTTCTTCTTACTTGTGGCGAATTTTGAAATATTTTGCCCCAACGGCTTAGGAGAAAAGTGCATTTGAATGAAAGTGCATTTTGGAATTTTTTGAATAATTTCTAATCTTGGGATAATCGTGTAATTGTAAAAGTTGGTAATTAACAAACTAACAGGACCGTACCTGCGTATCTCCTTTTTGGGTCACTCGGTATAACCATTATAACTAAGGTTAATTCTTTTATTGCAATAATATGTTAGTTATTAGCAACTCGTCTCTTTGGCAGGAGCCTTAAATTAGTCTCAAATTAAATAAAACAAACAATGCGATACGTAACACTTCTTCGTTTAATAAAATAGCACGGCATTGTTTAAATAAAGTGCTTACTTTTTGTTATTATTTAAATAATTTTGGTTGCGTGATGACAATTGGGGAATTAAAATTTTTTAAAAATTTAAAAATAGTTGAAAACGGATTGTCACATAATAATCTAATGATGACACTGTATATACAGCGTGTCACAAACTAAATGGTGCCTTTAAAGCCGAACGGGCGCAGATATTGCAATGGAGTTTGGAGGAAGTTACATTGGTGAGCAAATCCTCCCTACACCAAGGGCGGCAAAGTTGGGGGTCGTACCAAAAAATCTTTGCCCTGAAATGCGTAATGGATCCAATTTTGCGAAACGCTTTTACAGTAACATTCTATACCTACCCTATTTTTTCCATTATAGATCGAACACACACGCGTTTTCATGCTCACTAGGCACGTGACATGGCCCATTAACTGCCCCCTATTATAACATACTGTAAGTAGAGCTTATCCGCAATCACCCTGTGTAAATTTAATTACCGCACAAATATGTTACGTGTCGAAATGTTCGTGGACGTTTCTACTAAAATCGGATCATCTTCTGCCTTTATTTTAATTTCGCGCTTAATCGTTCTTCTAAACGATTTTCTTGCCATTTAATTGCCTAAATTAGTCCTCGGGGTCTCTACAATCAGGTCTCGATGTCACATGTGAAACTATATAAAGCAATTTTAAATTTTATTAACATTTACGTATAGCAATTTAAGGCAATTTGTTGTTAATTATTTTGCTCGAACTTTTTTCGAGTCTTTTTACAATTAATTTATTTTATTAATAATAACATGTGGCTGTATAAGCTCGTTTGGCATAATTGTATACTATTTGCACCATCTGTTTCGTCTTCTATTCTCACTTTTTATTTTTGAGGTTTACAAGTTTCTCACGCGAATTAAAATTTGCACTCGGGAGTCGTCGAGTTTGTTTGTTTGTTTCTTATGTAAATTGTTGAAAGAATTTGTGTGGGGCGATTTTTACGTTTTTCTTGTGCAAATGCGTGATTTAAAAGACATACATATTAAGTGTAACTGTTTCGATGTTCGATAAATGATTATAATAATAATATAATTGAACGTTGTAATTGGTCCAATAGCATAATGATGGTTAATTAAATTTGTAGCGGGAATTTGATTGATGCCTTTGTGTGAGGAATTGGAAAAAATAGAGCAAAACAAAGAATTGAAGTTTTCTATGAATGCAAGATAGTTAGTTACTATTTTTCTATTAATAATATTTACCGTTTAATTAGTTTTTAATTACGTTTTTACCTTTTTACCATTGGAAGTTAATGATTAAATTGCAACAATTAGGTACATAAGATAATGCTAATGCAGATCGATCACAATTTTTGATTAAAAAAACAGTATTTTGTCTATTTGGGAATTTCCATCAAACTTTAACGCACTCTAGCGCCTAAACCGTTTGCTTCAAGAAAAAAACATAAGAACCATAATTTGGAGAAAATTTTATTTACTTTATTTTTGTATAGAAGCATATTTGTCAAAAAGTGCGTAGTTCCCTAGTTATGAGCGAGAAACTAATAAAAAACATTGTTGGTCTATTTTGGAATTTTCCTCAAACTTCAACGCGTTCTACCGCCTAAACCGTACGTCTGACGCATAATTTGTAGGAAACTTAATGTAGTTTTTCTTTGTATAGGAACACTTTTCACTAAAAGTGCGTAGTTTCCGAGTTATAAGTGAAAACCTATTAAATAAACAGTTTTTTGCCTATTTTGGAATTTTTATTAAACTTAAACGCGCTCTAGCGCCTAAACCGTTTGCTTCAAGGAAAGAACCTAAGAAACATAATTTGTAGAAAATTTGATTTAGTTTATTTTTATATAGGAACACTTTTCACCAAAAGTGCGTAGTTTCCGAGTGATAAGTGAAAACCTATTAAGCAAACAGTTTTTTGCCTATTTTGGAATTTTTATTATACTTAAACGCGCTCTAGCGCCTAAACCGTTTGCTTCAAGGAAAGAAGCTAAAGAACATAATTTGTAGAAAATTTGATTTAGTTTATTTTTGTATAGAAGTGCATTTCTCAAAAATTGTGTAGTTTTCGAGTTATGAGCGAAAAACTATTAAAATAGATTTTTGACAGAATTTGAAATTTTCGTCAAACTTCAACGCGTTCTACCGCCTAAACCGTACACCTGACGTAAAAATTCGAGGAAGCATAATTTAGTTTAGTTTATTTTTGTATAGGAACACTTTTCACTAAAAGTGCGTAGTTTCCGAGTTATAAGTGAAAATCTATTAAATAAACAATTTTTTGCCTATTTTGGAATTTTTATTAAACTTGAACGCGCTCTAGCGCCTAAACTGTTTGTTTAAACCTAAGAAACATAATTTATAGAAAATCTGATTTAGTTTATTTTTGTATAAATACTCCTTTGTGGAAAAAATGCGTAATTTCCGAATTAAGATCAAAAAACAAAGAAACAGTGTTTCGTCAATTTTTGAATGTTTTTAACGCGCTCTAGCGCCTAAACTGTGCATCCGAAGAGAGAAACCTATCAAATAAAGTTTGTAGACAATTTGATGCAGCTTATTTTTACATAGAAGTGCTTTTCTCAAATAAGGCGTAGCTTTCGAGTTGTAAGCGAAAAACTGAAAAACTAGCATTTTTAGCAGCTTTTCGCAATTTTCTTCGAACTCGTCACTTTACGAGGTGGAAAAATTGAAATTCTGATTCACCCTGAACTACCTAAACACAAAAAATTTTATCTAATTGAAGAGCGGAATTGTGAACTTTACTAATTTAAGGAACCCCGTCACTATACTATTTCGAACAGTAGGCGCCAATTTCAAAAACTTTTCGAAGTGACCTGGTAAGCCTTCGCAAACAACTTTCTTCACTAATTATTCAGATAAGGAAGCTAAAGATCCTCGGAAGTTTTTACTCCCAAGTTCAAACGGTGGGCTCCTAATCCTATCATGCAGGAAATGGATTACATAAAAAGTGAATGAACAAGCTAATGGCATACCTATAGTAATTTGTACTTGTAGTTAAATAGTTCTTAAACGGTCTATTAAAGGTCTTTAACGTTTATAAGATGATCTCAATCTACAAATTGAAACTTTCCTCTTGCCATATCTGTATTTTATTTATGTGAACTATAACTTGACTTTAATTCAAATAAATTTGTTTATAATTTATTGTTCGATTAGACAATAATTGGCCTACTACATTGAAATTAAGTTTTGGCACAGATTTCAACAACAGTATGTGTTTAGAAAAGTACAAAATTATTATTGAAGTAGTAAGTAGGAAGGGCATTTTTAGAAGAAACCAAGTTGACAAGGTTGGAGTTCTACTCTAGGTGGCTCTAGTGAGTGTATAGTTTGTCTCACCGGTGTAGTATGCCGCACTTACAAACTTTTTGCTTTCCCATAAAAATAATAAAATTTGGTAAGTCTACTATTATTTCCTCGATGTGGCGGTAATTGTTAATTAATTAATGAAGAAACGTGGAACGACGCGCTTCTGGTTTTTTAAAAAAAAATGACTTTATTTACTATTGTTAATAATACTCGAAATGCTAATTAGTTAAATTAGCAGCCTAGTAGTTGAATTCCGCGTTGTGAAAGCGAATTACTCGAATCTTCACTTAATTATAAAAATATTGACTTTTAATTTGGTTCGTCGTAAGTGCCGGATATTTACAAGAAATTTTTGTTAATGTAATATACACGTTAATAAACAAATTGATGATAATTATTACATAATGTTGCTACACAAACCTTATTTTTATAATACCGTGGGCAATTAAATGTCAAGTGAACGGTTTTTTCTTTCAAGTACATCCGAGGAACCTTTTGAAAAAAGAAAGAAAATGGAGATGATCTTTAGTGATTTAGAATTTTATTAGCACACAAGCACACATTTTGTAAATAATATGTTTACACGTCGACATTTAAATTACTTAAGTGCTTGCTATTTTTGCCAATTTGCAAAACATTGCTAGTGAGTAATAAAACCTTTTTCGGTTTTTCGCTTATAACTCTAAAATTAACCACTTTAAGACAAAGGGGTTTCTATACGAAAATAAAGTTCATCAAATTTCCTACAAATTATATTTCTTCTGTTTTTTCCTCAGACGAGCGGTTTAGGCGCTAGAGTGCGTTAAAGTTTGACAAAAATTCTTAATCGGCTAAAGAACTGTTTTTTATGTTTATAGCTTGTAACTCGAAAATTGCGTACTTTTAGAAGAAAGCGTGGTTATACAAAATTAAAGTATATTCAATTTCGTGCAAATTATGTTTCTTACGTTTTTTCCTCAGACGAGCGCTTTAGGTGCTAGAGTGCGTTAAAGTTCGATAAAAATCCAAAACTGGCGAAAACACTGTTTTTTTAGTTTCTCACTTATAACTCGAAAATTACGCACTTTATGAGAAAAGTGCTACTACATAAAGTAAGCTACATCAAATTGCCTACAAATTATATCTCTTAAGTTTTGTCTCTCAGAGGCGTGGTTTAGGCGCTAGAGTGCATTAAAGTTTGACAAAAATTCTTAATTGGCCAAAGAACTGTTTTTTATGTTTATAGCTTGTAACTCGAAAATTGCGTACTTTTAGAAGAAAGCGTGGTTATACAAAAATAAAGTATATTCAATTTCGCGCAAATTATGTTTCTTATGTTTTTTCCTCAGACGAGCGCTTTAGGCGCTAGTTCGATAAAAACTCCAAAATCGACTAAAGAACTATTTTTTATGTTTATCGCTTATAACCCGAAAATTACGTACTTTTAGAGGAAAGTGTGGTTATACAAAAATAGAGTATATTCAATTTCGTGCAAATTATGTTTCTTACGTTTTTTCCTCAGACAAGCGCTTTAGGCGCTAGAGCACCCTAAAGTTCGATAAAAATCCAAAACTGGCGAAAACACTGTTTTATTAGTTTCTCACTTATAACCCGAAAATTACGCACTTTATGAGAAAAGTGCTACTATATAAAGTAAGCTACATCAAATTGCCTACAAATTATATCTCTTAAGTTTTGTATCTCAGAGGCGTGGTTTAGGCGCTAGAGCGCATTAAAGTTTGTCAAATATTCCCAAATTGGCCCTAAAACTGTTTTTCTAGTTTATCGCTTATAACTCGAAAGCTAAGCACTCTATGAGAAAAGTTCTTCTATATAAAAGTAAAGTCATCACATTTCTTACAGATTATATTACTCGTTTTTTTATCAAACGAACGGCTTATGCGCTAAAGCGTGTTAAAGTTTGACAAATATTCCAAAATTGCCCAAAAAACTGTTTTTTTAGTTCGTCGCTTGGAACCCGAAGTGCTTCTATATAAAAGTAAGCCACATCAAATTTCCTACAAATTATATTTTTTAGGTTTTATCCTGCAGACCCACGGCTTAGGCGCTAGAGCGCGTTAAAATTTGACAAATATTCCAAAATCGGCTAAAGAACTGTTTTTTGTTTATTGCTTATAACTGGAAAACTTCACACTTTTATAGAAAAGTGTCTCTATGAAAAAACCAAAGTAAGTAAATTCAATTTGCTACAATTTTGTCTTATCGGGTTTATTTGTTAACGGTTTAGGTTAAGCACTATAGAGCGCGTTGAAGTATGGTGTAGATAACCTCGGAACGAATTTTGAATTTTTGTCAAACTTTAACGCGCATTTACGCCTTAACCGCTCGTTTGAGGAAAACACACTGAGACATGTAATTTGTAGGAAATTTGATGTAGTTATAAAAGCAGTTTTCTCGAAAAGTGTGTAGTTTTGAAGTTCTAAGCGATAAACTAAAAAAATTAGATTTTGGCCGATTTTGGAATTTTTGTCAAACTTTAACGCGCTCTAGCGCCTTAACCGCTCGTCTGAGAATAAAAAACGGAGAAATGTAATTTGTAGGAAATTTGGTGTAGTTTACTTCTATATAGAAGCACTTTTGTCAAGAAATGTGTACTTTTTGAGTTATAAGCACAAACCCGAACAAGAGCAAAAATCCACCCTTCTCAAGCAACCACCAAGTTAATGCTGTCACTTGGGAGTGGCAGACGATCGGTTTTATTACTAATTTGCAGTGTTCGTTCAGCCTGCATCGCTAAAAATTTTGTACTTTATCGTAAAAGTGCACGCTGCCACAAGGGCTGTTAGTCGGTCTTGAACGATACCAAAATATGTACGAACTGTCGAATTTGACAGTTGTCATTCGTGGTTAGACTGGTTATACGTAAAAAAAATGCGACACCTCTCTATAATGCTTATTAGGCGCTCAATTACTGCCAGTACTCGATTTTTGCCTAGTGTAGTCGAGAACATGAACAAGGAAGCAGTAGTACCCGACGTTATTGAAGTAGCTCCCGAAGAAACCGTCGACGTTACCTACCCTAGTGGCGTTTGTGTAAATCTCGGAAATATTTTAACTCCGAGACAAGTTAAAGATGTTCCTATCATCACCTGGAATGCTACTTTTAGCTCATTTTACACAATTTGCATGACCGATCCCGATGCGCCTAGTCGACAAAATCCCAAATTTCGCGAATGGCATCATTGGCTTGTCGGGAACATTCCTGGCTGCGACGTTCAGAGGGGCGAGACTCTTTCCGAGTATATTGGCTCAGGACCGCCTCTCGATACCGGTCTACATAGATACGTCTTTTTAGTGTACAAGCAGAATGGGAAGGTTTGCTACGATTCCGTTCCACGGCTAACAAATAAGTCTGGTGAAAAGCGTGGGGGATTTTCGATTAAAAAGTTCGCTTCTGAGTATAAACTTGGTATGCCAATCGCTGGTAATTATTATCGGGCCGAATTCGACGATTATGTTCCTAGACTCTACAAGCAATTGGGTGCTTAACTAGTTTCTCTGTACTACGTAGTTTTTCACCAAAGATAAAATAAATCAACTGGCAATAATTAGTTTTAGTGTGGTCCACTTAAAATAATTCATTAGTTGGTCTTGACTGTTAAACCTGACAGTTGTCATTTGAGAAGGTTATAGACATGTAAGGAGACTATGCTAGTTGCTAAACGTTCAATCTCAAGTGCACGCCGTTTCTCTACGGTAATCGTGAACATGAATAAAGAATACGTGGTTCCCGACGTGATCGACGCGGCGCCCCAAGACGTCGCTAACATTACCTATGTCAGTGGTGTCGCCGTAAATCTTGGAAACGTTCTAACTCCAACTCAAGTCAAAGACATCCCTACAGTTACGTGGAAAGCTAACCCTAAAGCCTTTTATACCCTTTGCAAGACCGATCCCGATGCGCCGAGTCGTAAAGATCCCAAATTTCGCGAGTGGCATCATTGGCTTGTTGGAAACATACCTGGAATTAACGTTTCGGAAGGCGATACTCTTTCCGAGTACGTTGGAGCTGGACCGCCTCCAGAAACTGGTCTACATAGATACGTATTTTTAATTTACCGGCAGTCGGGAAAGCTTTGTTTCGATGCCGTTCCTCGGTTGACGAAGAGGTCTGCGGAGAATCGTGGAGGATTTTCGATAAAAAAGTTTGCGGCTGCGCATAAACTTGGTGCGCCTATCGCAGGTAACTTTTATCAGGCCGAATACGATGATTATGTCGATTATCTCTACAAGCAGTTGTGTATTAAATGACCCTTCTGTACTACGTAGTTGCTAAAGATAAAATAAATCAGTTGGTTATAATTTGAGTTTTGGTATTTTTGGGGTGTGGTATGTGAGGAACGTGGAGAAACTCAGATAAACCCGGTCAATCGGTTTGAAAGCATAAAAATGTAGCAAAATATACGTCGCTGAGATCACAAGTTGTTCTAAAAAAACTTGGGTTGGTCTTGAGTTTCCCAAATAATGTCGGTAACTGTCAAATCCAGGAATACGCAGTTGCAGAAGTGATCGACACAGCTCCCAAAGACTCAACGTTACGTACCCCAGTGGTGCCGTTGTAAATCTTGGAAACGTCCTAACTTAAACCAAGTCAAAGACGTCCCCGTAGTTACGTTAAAAGCTAGCGATAGCGCCTTTTGTACCCTTTACAAGGCCGATCCCGATGCGCCTAGTCGTAGACAGCCTAAATTTCGTCGTTAGCATACCGGGAACTGACGTGTCGTAGTAGTTTTCAGCAGTATTAGTAGCCCCTAAATCAACTAATAATAATTAATTCTAAAAGAAAACGCTTTGCTTTCGATTATTGCCTTTTGAAGTTTTTAAGTAGCCCCAAATTTTCTAAACGTGGGCCTAAAATAAGAGCCCCACTTCTACAAATGTGCCTTTGTTCCAGCGTACGAAATTTTCATGTCATAACGACGCCCTGTATAAATTTGAGCGTTGTGTTATTTCATCGTGGTTATGTATCGTGCAACATGCCACTTTTTCATTCTTCGTGCTACAAATTGGTTAAATTGTTGTTTTTGCCATAATTTTTAACAATGTCGATTTATGTAACGCTCATAATTTGTTAAAACTTTTATTCATATTAAAGTTGCAATTAGAGATTACAAGAGATGCTCTTTACATTATTTAAATCGTAAGCATTTATTATTTATTCATATACAGGGTGTCCAACTTGACGATTTCAAAAAATGGCGAATTATGCTCGTTCTGGTGGTGTCTAGAGTCCAGTAAAATCAGAAACAACCAAAATCATGAAAAAATGCATTTTTTTTACCTTAAACTGGCTGTATGGTAAAAGGGGGCTAGATACGGCAAAATTGTATAGAACTTTTTTTGTAGAGTCGAAAATTTTCTACCAAAAAGGTCTAAACGGCCCTATGCTTACATTACTAGTTTAGGCGTGAAAGTCGCCCAAATGTGCGCGCAGAAATGCACGATTTGAGAACTTTGCGGTCAGCGCCTGCTTCGTTATAATTGAAAAGGAACCTATGAATGCCATCTGAAAATTCTGAATAAATTCATACGGGCTTGGTATACTCTAAAGAGCCGTTTGACGATAATTTGAAGACATTTGCAATTATTTTCGATTTTTTGTGCTAATAAATAAACAAAAACATTTAGTTTTTCGCAAACTTTGATTTTTTACCTTAAACCGGCGGTATGGAGAAAAGTGGGCCAGATACGGCAAAATTGTATAGGATCTTTTTTTTAGAGCCGAAAATTTTCTACCAAAAAGGTCTAAACGACTTTATTCTCACGTTACTACTTTAGGCGTGAAAGTCGCCCAAATGTGCGCGCAGAAATGCTCGATTTGAGGACTTTGCGGTCAGCGCCAGCTTCGTTATAAATGAAAAGGAACCTATGAACGCCTTCTGAAAATTCTGAAAAAATTCATACGGTCTTGGTATACTATAAAGAGCCGTTTGGCAATAATTTGAAGACATTTACAATGATTTTCGATTTTTTGTGCTAATAAATAAACAAAAACATTTAGTTTTTCGCAAACTTTGATTTTTTACCTTATACCGGCGGTATGGCGAAAAGTGGGCCAGATACGGCAAAATTGTATAGGACCTTTTTTTTTAGAGCTGAAAATTTTCTACCAAAAAGGTCTAAACAACTTTATTCTCACGTTACTACTTTAGGCGTGAAAGTCGCCCAAATGTGCGCGCATAAATGCTCGATTTGAAGACTTTGCGGTCAGCGCCAGCTTCGTTATAAATGAAAAGGAACCTATGAACGCCTTCAGAAAATTCTGAAAAAATTCATACGGTCTTGGTATACTATAAAGAGCCGTTTGGCGATAATTTGAAGACATTTACAATGATTTTCGATTTTTTGTGCTAATAAATAAACCAAAATATTTAGTTTTTCGCAAACTTTGATTTTTTACCTTAAACCGGCGGTATGGCGAAACGTGGGCCAGATACGACAAAATTGTATAGGGCCTTTTTTGTAGAGCCGAAAATTTTCTACCAAAAAGGTCTAAACGACTTTATTCTCACGTTACTACTTTAGGCGTGAGAGTCGCCCAAATGTGCGCGCAGAAATGCACGATTTGAGGACTTTGCGGTCAGCGCCAGCTTCGTTATAATTGAACAGGAACCTATGAACGCCATCTGAAAATTCTGAAAAAATTCATACGGTCTTGGTATACTATAAAGAGCCGTTTGGCAATAATTTGAAGACATTTACAATTATTTTCGATTTTTTGTGCTAATAAATAAACAAAAACATTTAGTTTTTCGCAAACTTTGATTTTTTACCTTATATCGGCGGTATGGCGAAACGTGGGCCAGATACGACAAAATTGTATATGACCTTTTTTGTAGAGCCGAAAATTTTGTACCAAAGAGTTCTAAACGACCCTATTCTCACAATACTAGTTTAGGCGTGAGAGTCGCCCAAATGTGCGCGCAGAAAAGCTCGATTTGAGGACTTTGCGGTCAGCGCTAGCTTCGTTATAATTGAAAAGGAACCTATGAACGCCATCTGAAAATTCTGAAAAAATTCATACGGTCTTGGTATACTATAAAGAGCCGTTTGGCAATAATTTGAAGACATTTACAATTATTTTCGATTTTTTGTGCTAATAAATAAACAAAAACATTTAGTTTTTAGCAAACTTTGATTTTTTACCTTATACCGGCGGTATGGCGAAAAGTGGGCCAGATACGGCAAAATTGTATAGGACCTTTTTTTTAGAGCTGAAAATTTTCTACCAAAAAGGTCTAAACGACTTTATTCTCACGTTACTACTTTAGGCGTGAGAGTCGCCCAAATGTGCGCGCAGAAATGCACGATTTGAGGACTTTGCGGTCAGCGCCAGCTTCGTTATAATTGAACAGGAACCTATGAACGCCATCTGAAAATTCTGAAAAAATTCATACGGTCTTGGTATACTATAAAGAGCCGTTTGGCAATAATTTGAAGACATTTACAATTATTTTCGATTTTTTGTGCTAATAAATAAACAAAAACATTTAGTTTTTCGCAAACTTTGATTTTTTACATTAAACCGGCGGTATGACGAAACGTGGGCCAGATACGGCATAATTGTATAGGGCCTTTTTTGTAGAGCCGAAAATTTGCTACAAAAAAGGTCTAAACGACCCTATTCTCACAATACTAGTTTAGGCGTGAAAGTCGCCTAAATGCGCGCGCAGAAATGCTCGATTTGAGGACTTTGCGGTCAGCGCCAGCTTCGTTATAATTGAAAAGGAACCTATGAACGCCATCTGAAAATTCTGAAAAAATTCATACGGTCTTGGTATACTATAAAGAGCCGTTTGGCAATAATTTGAAGACATTTACAATTATTTTCGATTTTTTGTGCTAATAAACAAAAATTTTATTTAGTTTTTCTCGAGTGTACTACGAATCGCAAAAATATGAAAATTTGTGCACTTAGTTTTCTCTATGCTTTATGCAATGATACTACCGTTTTTGATTTAGTAGTTTAAGTTAATGATGGTGGTCTAAACCACAAACACGAAACGTCGAAACATTCCTAAAATGTCGTGTGAGCTGTGAGGCACCCTATAATTATTGTAATTGATATTTTTGTAACTATTGCATCACGGTTATTAACTTTGAAATTTTTTTACAAATTTTTTAATTCCGTAATTAACGAAGGACGATGATTTAACAATTTTGCTCATCTTTTATTTTAGTATTAACCACAATAATCTCTGTTGTAATTAGTAATTGGCTATAAATATTTAATAATACTTGTTGACTTTACTGTTGGAAATATTTTTGTGTTTGTGTACTATTAACAACAGTTAGTTAGTATTTCCTGTATTATTAATTTGTTTGATACGTACACACGGACTACGGCAAAAAATATTGAAATTACCTCACTCGTCTTGTTGATTTGGGCCGCAAATCTATAATTAACTCATCTTAAGTTGAATTAATTAAATTCGTTTCGATGACGCTAGTTGTAAATCGTCATGCTTTTTTAAAAAATTATGGTTAATGATTTATTAAGAGTGGAGAGTGGGGAGAATTTATTGATTACTCATTTTTAAGACGTATTTAGGCTTCAATACCGAGCTATTACGTGTTCCTAATGACTCAGGAACCCGAATTTTATTTTGCTGGCTTTACTAGCCGAGCTGTGGGTACAATCGTTTGAAATTATACCTCTCTAGCTCTTAATTTGAGTTGGTCACGGACGGAGTGGCAGAACCAGATCAGGTACGCTCCATTCTATGTGTAAAAATCGCAACCGAAATTTTTTCAATCCAACATCATCTCTCTTGTAAACAAAATAAACGAACCTTGTTTCTTTTGTTTGTTTTTCATTCGTTTTTAATTTTTATAATTATAGTAATTCTCTTATTTAATAAAAACGTGTATTGTCTTATCACAGCTATTACAAAAATTACAATGAGTTGAGCACTATAACCTTGTCTTTACTCATCAAACTTTACAAAAAGTAATTTCGATGGATTTTATTGACGCTTCCCGCTTTTCCGATCACGTCACCTTGCGGTTCTAATCCTTGCTAGTTAATTACCAACTAATTGCAATTGTTTATGACTAATTTTATTATTTCATTTTATTAGAAAATGATAAAATACCGTTTTGTTGTTAAAAATGACCGTTGTTTAAACTTTCTTGTAACAACTAGGCGCCCAATGGACAAAATTTAGCATAATAAATCATAATTCTCTTTTAAAGTTAAACTTACAATGGTACAACAATATTCCTTGACGACCAAAAAAGTTTGGGGAACTACACGGACTATGCCAATTATTAACGTATTAATTTGCAACTTTGCGTCTCCATATCTCGCGAAATGCTTGTCGAAAAGTTCGGAAGTCGAACAAAAGGCTCGAACTGTAAAAGGCAAAAGCATGACCCCACCTGTGGATTACTTAATTACTTTTTAATCGAACGTAATTCATCATTCCTCATCCTCTGTCCTTATAATAACCATTATTACTTAAACTTGTAATAATTTCCATAGAAGAGGCACATAAGCACACACACGTAGCGTGCACGAATAATACACGATGATGGTGTACACGATTATTATTTACAATTTGTTTTGTATCCATTATATGTTATTATTCTCATCAGAACGAGACATTACTATCTTTCTTGCCCTTAAAATAAATTCGATTTTGTGGTTTTATTTATGATATTGAATCAATAACGTTTATGAGGTTATTTACACTTGAATAACGTATTTTTTCAAATAAATTGTATAAACGACGTAATACAATAGTAAAATAATAAAATTATACAGTGTGTTGTTTTATAAATTATTATAATACTGAAACGTATTGACACTCGTGACTATTAATTGTTATTAAACAAACGTTCATTTTTTAACTACTTTTGAGGGCCTCAAAATGCTGTTTTTAATATTATGTAAGTGTGTATACAGGGTGGCCTCACAAACACACTACTTATTCGGATTTAATATTCGTGTAGACGTAAAAAAACTTCTCAACTAAATTTGTAGAGCAGTAACAGTATTTAAAGGTTATTTTTTTGGTATATGTATGGCTTAAAGCCACCTTAAGTACACCGCCTAGTACAAAGTTTTTAACGATTCGAAGAACATTGTAAATGAGTAGTAATAAAACCCACCGTCTGCAACTCCAAAGCGGCAGCATTAACTCGGGGTGGCTCGAGAAAGGTGGGTTTTGTTCTTTTTTTACTTGGAACTCGAAAAATACGCACTTTACGAGAAAAGTGCTTATATAAAAAAGTAAACTACATGAAATTTCCTACAAATTCTGTCTTCTAAGTTTTTTCCTCAGAAGCACGGTTTAGGCGCTAGAGCGCGTCAAAGTTTTACAAAAGTTTCAAAACTGGTCAAAAACCTGTTTTTTTAGTTCATCGCTAATAACTCGAAAACTACGCTATTTAAGAGAAAAGTGCATCTACATAAAAGTAAACTACATAAAATTTTCTTAAATTTATATCTTTTAAGTTTTTTCTCTGAGATGCAGAGTTTAGGCGCTAGAGCGCGTTAAAATTTGGCAAAAATTGCAAATTTAACAAAAAAATGTTTTTTTAAGTTTATCGCTTATAACTCAAAAACTACTCGCTTTACGAGAAAAGTGCTTCTTTATAGAAGTAAAGCACGTGAAATTTCCTACTAATTATATCTGTTAGGTTTCTTACTCAGACGAATGTCTTAGGCGCTAGAGCGCATTAAAGTTTGTCAAAAATTCCAAAATTGGCCGAAAAATTGTTTTTTAGTTTAGCGCTTATAACTCGAAAACTACTCGCATTATGATAAAACTGCTTCTTTATAGAAGTAAAGCACGACGAATTTCCTACAAATTATATCTCCTAAGTTTTTTACTCAGACGAATGGCTTACATTAAAGTTTATCAAAAATTCCAGAATTGGCCGAAAAACTGTTTTTTTCGTTTATCGCTTATAAATCGAAAACTAGTCGCTTTATGGGAAAAGTGCCTCTTTAGAAAAGTAAAGCACGTCAACTTTCTTACAAATTACATTTCCTACGTTTTTTCCTCAGACGAATGGTTAAGGCACTACAGCTTATTAAATTTTGACCAAATTCCAAAATTGGTCAAAAAACTGTTTTTTTTAGTTTATCGTTTATAACTCGAAAACTACTCGCATTATGATAAAACTGCTTCTTTATAGAAGTAAAGCACGGCGAATTTCCTACAAATTATATCTCCTAGGTGTTTTACTCAGACGAATGGCTTACATTAAAGTTTGTCAAAAATTCCAGAATTGGCCGAAAAACTATTTTTTTCGTTTATCGCTTATAAATCAAAAACTAGTCGCTTTATGAGAAAAGTGCCTCTTTAGAAAAGTAAAGCACGTCAACTTTCTTACAAATTATATCTCCTACGTTTTTTCCTCAGACGAATGGTTTAGGCGCTACAGCTTATTAAATTTTGACAAAATTCTAAAATTGGTCAAAAAACTGTTTTTTTTAGTTTATCGCTTATAACTCGAAAACTACTCGCTTTATGAGAAAAGTGCTTCTTCATAAAAGTAAAGCGCATCAAATTTCCTACAAATTATATCTCTTTGGTTTTTTCCTTATACCAACGGTTTAGGCGCTAGAGCGCGTTAAAATTTGACAAAAATTCCAGAATTTGCCAAAAAAACTGTTTTTTTAGATTATCGCTTATAACTCGAAAATTACTCACTTTATAAGAAAACGACTTCTATATACAAGTAAACTAGATCAAATTTCCTACAAATTATATCCAATAGGGTTTTTTTCTCAGACAAACGGTTTAGGCGCTAGAGCACGTTAAAGTTTTAAAAAATCCCCAAAATTGGCAAAAAAATGTTTTTTTTCGCTTATAAATCGAAAACTACGCATATTTTGTTTTGTACACCGTGTATTGTATTGCAATTGAACCGTCTAAGCCATTATAAGATTATCGTGCGTAATTTTCCATTTGAAATACTGACCTCTGATATTAATATAGGGATTGCTTTGAAATAATTAATTTTAATAAATAATAGAACATCATCTATTTCAATCAAATTTAACATTAACATAATCAGCCCAAAACACACGGGCAAGCGCAGGGCACATGTGTCTATAACAAAACTACATGAAAAGTAATTTTTTTTCAAATAACTCAAAAACTACATTTTAATTCATTAAAAATTCATTCTTTATATTTCGACATTTTCATTATTTTTCCCATATCGTAGGTATCGTTTTAAGTCTTTGGGCACAAAACGACCTTTCGAAAAGGCATCTCCGGAGCACTTTCTCTGCTACAAAATGGCGTAAACTATTTAGTTGAAAAACGTGACAAACTCTTTGCTCGTTAGTGAGCAAGTCGATGGGTGATTGAGGGTTAGAGCTTTACATGCAACAATTACCGTATTAACGTCTATTATAATGCGCAGCCTTGCTGTAATACATAACAGTTGCTATATTTATCTCTTCAAAGAAGACAGTCACCCACGTATAACAAGGTGAAGTGAAAAACTGTACAAAATTAAGAAGTGTTTAAATGTCATTCATTTTACTATTTGTATTGTTAAATATGTTGAATGCTTCTTGATGCGTTTAAAGTTGATGTTGCCAACTATAGCAAAAGGAAGAATCAAAAGACACTAGAGGAACTGGTTGAAAGCGGTACTTGAGACACTTCCTCTTTACCCAACAACTGTCAAATTAACGATAAATCTTTCATAGGAAGTTCACTTTGAGATTTGGAATTTTTTTGTTATTTTTTTTTCCGCATTGGGCGCATCTTTTTTTTAAATGCCCTCACGAGTCCAAGATAGCGCTGATGTCGTTCAAATCTGCCTCATTTGAGAGAGTTGTGCCACCTACGCCACTGCACGACGTAATGTTTTTGTTTATTTACGACGTACGTAAAACTAAATTAGGTAATAAATGATAAGTGATAAGCTACGCTCTCGTTGGAAAATTATTTAATTGTCATAATTAGCTACAATCGATTAAGTAATTTGATTTGGCTCATTTAGAAATTCGCCATGCTGGTGCATTCTATCCGAATGATAAATTTCAATTTGTTTATTTTTGTTCAAATTGAATTATCCAAAACGAATTACATACTACACAATGGAACGCCCATTTTTTGGCGAAATTGTTGTAAGTTATGAAATTTAATTGGATTACTTTTTATTAGTGGAAATTATTGTTGTTTACTAAAGGTGGGACTTTAATAATAAATAATTGGTAATGAGGAACGAGTTATGCACGATGTGCGGTATTACGCATTTTAAATAATCCAATTAATGGAAAAGTTAGTTTAATGGTCTTTTATAAGATTTTCCTAATAATTTGATCGGGGTATTCAATCGGAGTCGGAGATTAATTTTACGCGGGGTAGTAGGACGAATGGTTCAGTTTATCGAGTTCGCGGTAGGCAACCCAACATACACCGAACTGTAATAAACTGCAAATTGAAACATTTTGAATATTTAAGGGTGTTCGGTAGGAGTAAAATAATTACTTTTAGTACGATTATCAGTATGAATAGCCCTCATTCTATTAGTAAGTCCTTGAAACAAAAGTTTCGTCTTATTGACTTGCAATCAATTATAATGAGGTCCCGTGAAGGATTCTCGTGTTGTGCAACTTATCAATTTGTAAGAGAAAAATTCTTATACGTCGTAAAACTTCTGAACCTTAAAGAATCTTGTTCTCATGTTTAATCTTGCTGTTATTACCTGCAAATCACGTTATTCTACACTGCATCCGTCATTATACTAATAAGATATAGAAAATTATCGCAAATAAAAATCTACTAACACATAAAACATAACGTATTACCCGCAGTAATTGATTCTACATGCAAAGACATGGCGCACTTGAAAAAATATTTTTATCAACTATTCAAAATTAGTCTTACATTAAACTCGCATTATAAGCGAACAAAATTCCGTTACTTACAAATTTTTTTTTTACAGGTTTGACCGTGCAGAATGAATTGCTTCTCGGGAGGTAAAAGTCCAGGAGGCGGCCGCTTTTTGACGAAACTGATCGGTCTGGTCTTGCTATGGGGCCTCGTAATATTTGCCATACTACAGATAAGGACGATTCCTTTAGAAGTGCGCGTTCCGCATCTAAACGGGAGGTTATTGTTACAAAAGCGCCTAGATCCGTTGACGAGGCACGCCGATTCGACCACCGAGGCGATCGACGACGAGCCGTTCGTCGATAAGAGTCCTAGTTTGTCCGAAGATATGTTAGTTGCGGATATACAGAAGCGTATGCCAAATTTGCCGATAGTTTATTGGAATAGTAACAAGAATAAGCCGATGAGTTATAATAGTTCGTGCGCGCAGTTTCCGAGCATGTTCGATTTGGAGTTTAACAACATTTACTGGCAAACTTTGCGGACTAGCAATGGAACGTTTCAATTGTTGGGAGCGTATTTGGACGCGAGACCGAGCAATCGTTTAGGTCCGACGGTGAGAATTTTGGGAATGATCGATAGGATCGAGCCGACTGTAACCACATTCTGCCAGTTTTGGTTTAAGGGTAAAAAGGAGCCGGTGATAGCGAAGAGTTTCGAATACAAATACATCTGGTACAAAAAATGGGGCAATTACAAGCAGGGCATCTACCAACCCTACCTGACCGCTTGCATAATACCCACCGAATACAAACACGTAGTGCCCGAATCGATTTCTCTAGTCGAAAAAGCTTGCGATAACTCGACGAACAACCTACGCGTGATTTACAACAAACCGAAGGAACGGAAAGACTTTGCAGTGTGCGTAAAGGGCTTGGATTTTTTGCACGAAGACTTGTCCGTTCGGTTGATCGAGTGGATCGAACTGCTGAACATTTTGGGCGCGGACAAAATCTTCTTTTACCAACTTCAAGTGCATCCTAACATTAGTAAAGTTTTAGACCATTACGAGAAGGAAGGTAAAGTTCACGTGACGCCCATCAACTTGGCCGGTGGACAGCCCAACGGACCGTCGTTTCAGCACTTGTATTTAACTAAAAAGACGAATCACAAACGACAAAATGAGGTTATACCGTACAACGACTGCTTTTACAAACACATGTACGAGTACAAGTACATAGCTTTGTTGGATATAGACGAAGTTATCATGCCCGTGGATGGAACGAGTTGGAAGGGCCTAATGGAGAAAGTTTTACCGAAGGCGCTTAAAGTGAACAAGGAGGAGCGCGCTTCGTACAACGTACGCAACGTTTATTTTCTAGATGATCTCTTACACAATCACGGATGGTTTAAAGATATACCCAAATACATGCACATGTTGCAGCACGTTTATAGGGCCAAAAATTTTACCAAACCCGGACAATACGTAAAGTGTTTCCACAACACTGATAAGGTGCTAATTCTCCACAACCACTACCCTCTAGCTTGTTTAGGTAGCGGCTGCACTTCTTTCCCCATCGGTATCGAAGACGCACATTTACACCACTATCGTGCAGATTGTGTTAAGACTCTGAAGAAAAGTTGTGACGATTTTAAAAAGAATAGCGTCATGGACACCACAATTTGGAAGTTTAAACAGCCGCTGACGGCGAGAGTGTCGTCGACTTTAAAAACTTTGGGTTATTTTGCGTCCGGGAAAAAGTTGGAGGACGGGAGATGATGATTAGTGATCTTGATAAGACGCCTATGTAAACATTTTAAGTTGCATTTATTACTTTTGTTCCTGTATTATGATTATACTCGATTCCTTTGCTGAAGACATTTAAATTTTTTGACCTGCAATGGTCTCGCAGCCCTCTGGAGTTTTTAAGAATTGAACTTCGTCCAAAGTATTAAGACCGATTGTATTGCAAAAACATTTTTGTCATGTAGAAAAAGGGTTTAAGTTAAATTTTAATTTTATTTGAAAATAATTGCCCCAACCATAACCTCTTGAGGGTTGAAAAAGTTATAAAATGTCTTTGGCAGACCCTCCGAGTATATGTGCTATTAGCGTTGTAAGGTATTTATTTAATTTTAATTTATTATTTGTATGAGTAACACTTTGGCCCTACCTTATTGTTACTTGGATGTATTCTTTAGAGCTGGAGTGATAAGAATTTAAAATTAAGTTTAGATTTGTCTGTTAAATTAAATTAATGAAAAAAAAGGATGTCTGATTATTGTGATATTGATTAATAATGATAATTAAAACAATTTAGATAGAGATATGAATGATTTACGCGAACTATTAGAGAATTAAGGCGCTTTATTTTATATTGCTCAATTTCAGTTTTGTTCGTTTTTATAAATATTTTTTGATGTTGCTCAATACGGAGTTTAGCCATGTTTTAAATAGCAATTATTTAGCAAAAGGTGACTTGCTCGTCTAAATGTTAATTGCGAGTAAAATTCTAAATTAATATAAACTTTAGATGTAAGCTCTCTAATTTGTGTGTTTTTTTTGTAATTTTCAATACCCCTGTGCTCCTCTGTGTTATTATTTTTCGCTTTCGTTTTGTTTTTATTTGTTAATTGTAAATACTTACGTAAACAGTGTCATTCTTTTATTTATAAGTAGCTAGGATTAAATAATTAAATTGATATTGTGATAATTGGAGTAACCTTGCTTTTTTGTATAATAAAATTGCAGAAGTTCTTAGTTCAATATCATTAAAAAATTTAAATCTCAAATTTGTTTTTTATTTCTGCTTTATGGTATTCTCCCGATCCCCACACAAAGTAGTATTTTTTTTGTTTATCGCTCATAACTCGAAAACTACAAACTTTTAGAGAAAAGCGTTCTTTTAGAAAAATAAAGTACATTCAATTTTCTACAAATTATTTCTCTTAAGTTTTTTTCCTCAGACTAACGGTTTAGGTACTAGAACTCGTTAAAATTTGCCAAAAATTCCAAAATCGACCAGAAAAACTGCTGGTTACTTTATCGCTTACAACTCAAAAACTACGAACTTTTAGAGAAAAGTGTTATACATCTTTCAAAACCTCACCGACCCTAGATGCGCAAAAAAGGAAGTGAGAGTGTGCTTAAAAGAGATGCGCAATCCGTATGTTTAGGTTGGTGTGTAACCTTGGTTACGTCGCTGTACGAAATTTGGTTATTTGCTCAGACCGGTGAGGTTTTGAAAGATGTATACCACATAAAAATAAACTACATAAAATTTTCTATAAATTATATCTCTTAGGTTTTCCCCTCAGACGAACTGTTTATGCGCTAGAGCGCGTTAAAGTTTGGAAAAATTCCAAAGTTAGCCAAAAACCTGTTTTTCAGTTTATCGCTTATAACTCGACAAGTACGCACTTTATGAGAAAAGCGTTGTTATAGTTATAGTTTAAGTGCATCAAATTCTCCACAAATGTTTTCTTCAGACGAATGGTGTAGGCGTTAGAACTCGTTAAACTTTGAGAAAAATTCCATAATCGACCTAAAAACTGCTGTTTACTTTATCGCTTATAACTCAAAAACTACGCATTTTTAGAGAAAAGTGGTACGACATAAAGATAAACTTCTTAAAATTTTCTATAAATTATATCTCTTAGGTTTTTCCCCTCAGACGAACGGTTTAGGCGCTAGAGCGCGTTAAAGTTTGGCAAAAATTCAAAAATTTGCCAAAAACCTGTTTTTTAGGTTATCACTTATAACTACGGAACTGCGCACTTTTAGAAAAAAGCGTTGTTATAGCTATAGTTTAGTGCATTAAATTCTCTACAAATCTTTTTTCAGACGAACGGTGTAGGCGCTAGAACTCGTTAAACTTTGAAAGTAATTCTATAATCGACCAAAAAAAACTACAGTTTACTTTATCGCTTATAACTGAAAAACTACAAACTTTTAGAGAAAAGTTATAGGATATAAAAATAAACTTCATAAAATTTTCTATAAATTATATCTCTTAGGTTTTTCTACTCAGACGAACTGATTATGCGCTAGAGCTCGTTAAAGTTTGGCAAAAATTCCAAAAATTTTCCAAAAACCTGTTTTTTAGGTTATCGCTTATAACTCGTGAACTACGCACTACGAGAAAAGATTCATTATAGAAAAATAAAATTCCTTAAATTTTCCACATATTTTTCATCTTAAATTTTTTCTTCAGACGAACGATATAGACGCTAGAACTCGTTAAACTTTGAGAACAATTCCGTAATCAACCTAAAAGCTTCTGTTTACTTTATCTCTTATAACTCAAAACTGCGCAGTTTTAGAGAAAAGTGTTACCACATAAAAATAAACTGCATACAATTTTCTATAAATTATATATCTTAGGTTTTTCCCTTCAGACGAACAGTTTAGGCGCTAGAGCTCGTTAAAGTTTGGCAAAAATTCCAAAATCGGCCCAAAACCTGTTTTTCAGTTTATCGCTTATAATTAGAAAACTGCGCACTTTTGGAGAAAATCGTTCATATAGGGAACTAAAGTACATTAAATTTTCAACAATTTATTTCTTTTAAGTTCTTTCTTCAGAATGACGGTTTAGACGCTAGAGCGCGTTAAAGTTTGACAAAAATTCCAAAATCGGCCAAAAACCTGTTTTTCAGGTTTATCGCTTATAACTAGAAAACTGCGCACTTTTGGAAAAAACTTTCGTATAAAGAACTAAAGTACATTAAATATGCAACAAATTATTTCTCTTAAGTTTTTTCTTCAGAATAATGGTTTTGACGCTAGAGCGCATTAAAATTTGACAAAATCGGCCCAAAACCTGGTTTCTAGTTTATTGCTTAGCTCTTACGTGTCTCGTTATCAGGCCTTTTTAAGAATATACTGAAAGCTGAGAGTCTGGTAGTTGGTAGTTCGTGTGGTTTCTTAGGTTGGGAACCACTGTTCTAGACGACTTGGCGAAAACTGCCTTTTTTTTCAAATCTCCGTCATGTAAGATTGAAATTTTATTCGTGGAATTGTTGTTCCTTGTCATTATGTTGTTTGCATTCTCTTATTCAAATTTGCCTTATTATCTTATCTACTTACTTTAACAATAGCAATGACTATTTAGTGTGTTTTCCACAAACGAATGCAGCTATTTAAGCGATTAAGTTTTTTACGTCAACGTAATTGCGACCCCAATCACGGATGAATTTATATAAAGATTTAATATTTTACGATTTGATAATTTCAATTACAACTTCCATTTCCCTGGTTAATTTATTTCCCACGTAACTAAAGAAGGTGGGACACGCTGTATACATTTTGGCAGTTTTCGTCGTTATTAGCATTTTGCATAGAACGTTACTTAATGTTGATAAAAACGTGTAATTGCATGCAAATGGGACGATAACTGGTAACCGATACACACCAACTAAAAACAGTGAAAACCTATAAAGGTCTTGTAGTATCACAATTATTTTTACTTACAAAGTATAACATGTGTTTACTGATGGTTCGTTTTTCAAAGTAAGTATTTATCCACCCTGTAATTTGAATTGGCTTAAAACCACATTGGACGCTTTTCTTTTAAAACAAAAACCTAGTACACTTTACGACATTGGAAATTGTTGTATTTTTTCGCACGGTATACACCCTGTATATTTTTGAATTTTTGCAACGCTCTCTTAGATTTTAATTAATCAATTTGTCGAAGGTGTAGTGACATATCGTTTTTAATAACGTCGATAAATTAATAATAATTGATAAGAACTCGCCTTTATCAGATAAATTACATTTTTAAAAAAAGGTTGTAGTAGTAGGTTCATAAATTTAAATTAGGCGCGTTTTTTGGTAGGTCATAATTTCGATTAAATGCTATTTAAACAATGTGTACACTCTACACTGTATCTAATGATAAAATATTGTTCAGGTTAGCACTTTAATAATTGAGAAATATAAACAAATACTAGGTATAGTTGAATAAATAGAATTATTATTATTATTATTATTTCGATTTTAGGTAAGTACGCAACTTACCACTTATTATATTACTTAATTAGTTTGTTTAATTATGTTTTTATTCCGAACCGTAAACAAAATTTCTAATACGCTCCTCGTATAGAAGGTGAAAAAAGATAAAGCAACTTGTCGTTATCAGTGATATTTTAGTACTGCCGAAGGTAGGAATAACTGCAATTTTTGTGAAGGTGTAGTGAATGGAGAGAGTTATGCCCTGTTCGTACAACTGCAGGTAAACTATCAATTTCAATAATCGTTAAGTTAGGGTAGCGCAAGAAATGAGAAAAGATACTACTCTAGTGCACACTTGCACCAAAAACACAATTTTGCACGACTTGTTTGCTACTTCCCTGATGCTGGAGGTTACGTCCACATTTTTTTCAAATGGCACATCCTGTATATTTTACAAATTTGTGTAAAGGACAAGGAGGAGATTTATTAGAGTTATTTTGAATATTCGTGCCAAAAATTCGAAAGGACGCATTTTGTGCCACTTTGCAGATTTGGGTTCATACAGGGCGAGTTTAATGGAGCGCCTGAGCTGCGTAGAAATTACGGAACCCAGGGGGCATCGCGTGGAAGCTTACAGTTTGCAATTCGAGACTAAGAGAATATCATCAGCTTAGAGATTTTTTAATCCTAAAACTTTTACAATTTGTGTACAACTTGTTCTTTCGGAGCTAATTGGGGGGGTTACAAACTTTTTGGACGCTCAAAAGTGGCAATTAGCTCAGGAGGTTCTGGTAGAAATTCGGCTTCTCTAAAAAGGTCTCAAAGTCGGCTATACGATTCTCCAATAAAAATTGGGGGAGGGAGTATATCACTCAGATGCCGTTTTAAGATAATTCCAAGGTCAATCGAATAGTTAATAAATTTTGGACAGTAAAACTTTAACAATCGTCATTTTTTTAAATTGATACTGAGTTTGGACACGCGGTATGTATTTTGAGTTAAAATGAAAATCTTGTGAGGCGATCAATTCAAAATATAGTGATATTTCATATCTAAACGATGCAATCGATTGTTGATTACGTATATCTGAATAAAAAACTAATGCAATATCTGAAAAAATGCCAATTTTAACTATAGAAGTGCTGGGGTGCATGTAATCGAAAGATAATAAAATCGTCCACTAAAAGCAGAACCAAAATTGCCTGGTCCTCCCCCTCCCCCCGTTTGAAAACACTCTAAATCTGATCAACGGCCATCGACTGGCGAGCAAAATGAAGAAGGTTTCGCCTTAGTTAACGTTTTGATTTGACTTGATCTATAACACTAGTCTCTTTGTTATTAAACAACAATCTCCCCCCCCCCCCCCGAGGGCTTTCCCATGCTTCAATTTAGGGTTTCGCTCAATTTTGTTGCGGTATCTCCTGCAGACGCTCAGGCAATGGCTTATCCGAGAGAGATTGTAAAAGATGATTGCTCCTTCTCCGGATGCACACGTAAAGAATAGAATTAAATTGTAATCTTGGGAGATTCCAGTACTTTTGAGACATACTGTATACTGTTTTTGTTAACAATAGCTCGAACATTGTAGTAGACGATCGTAGTTCGACTTCTTCGACTATGAGAATTGACTTTGAATTTTTTGTTAATTCACGGTTCTGGGTTCTGGATTTTGGGGCCCCCAAATGTGTCCTTTTGAGTATCTTTTATACCACAGAAAATATCTCAAACCTCGTGGTAGGTACTAGCAGGTACCCATTAAAAATGTAATCTCTTTGAGAACGGCTGTAAACTGTAAAGGAATTAAAAATTGCTGCTCTCACTCTAAAATTTGCAAAATTTACCAGGATGTGCTATTATCGCATTAAAAGTATTATTATTATTATTATTAAACAAATGAATGGTAGTAAAACGTATTAGAAATAGAAAATTGAAATAGAAAAACCTCAAAAAACTTTCATCTACTACAAATAAGATTAAGACAGAGATGTTAACGCCTAAGCGTTATGCAACCAGCATTTCATAAGTATTATTTTATTGCCTATATCTAAGTTTTCTTATTTTATCTCTTCACGAAACTTTTTTATCGTTTCTTGAAGATGATAATTTATTCTCCCATCAAGTTATTTTAATTGTGAACTACTGTAAAAACAAATTTTATTTTTAGCGAGCAATAGCCTAAAATGGAAATTTTAGTAACGCCAGTATGAAGCAGAAAGACTAAATAAAATGAAGATACGTATCCCAAGGCCATCGTTAATAACTTTATTTGTTCTGATATTTATAACGAGCACAATACTGTTAATAGCTGCAACATTTCAAAACCCATATGGCAAAACGGCTACCAGTTATTATACAAATGTCTTCAAGAAGATTCAACCGCCGCCGCAGCCACGTCAGAAACAAACGGTAGAAAGTTTTAACATAGAAGACGAGGTGCCAAATCTGCCCATCGTTTATTGGAATCAAACTCGAAAATATGCAATGAAACATAACAAAACTTGCGCCTCTCTTCCAAATATATTTAACATTCGTTTCAATAACGATTACTGGCAAACTCTAACCACTTCGAATGGCACTTTTCATTTATACAACGCTTATTTAGACGTGAGGAGCGCCCAAAATCCAATGGTGAGAATTCTAAGCATGGTGGATAGAATCGAACTTAACGTAACGACCTACTGCCAATTTTGGTTTGAAAAAAAAACCAAACCCGCAATAGTAAGAGCTCACGAGTACAAGTACGTCTGGGTCAAACAGTGGGGTAATTATAGACAAAACCTCCTCCAACCCTACATTATAAGCTGCAATTTGTCAAAGTTTCTCAAAATTTACCCAAAAGTAGTTACTTTAGTCGAAAAACCTTGCGATACGTCTACAGTCAGCTTAAAAGTGATTTACAACAAGCCGAAAGTGAGAAAAGATTTCGCAGTTTGCGTCAAAGGCTTGGATTTTCCAAATTTAGATCTGACAGTGAAGCTGGTCGAGTGGATCGAGTTGTTGCACATCTTGGGCGTCGATAAAATATTTTTTTACGAGCTCGGTCTTCATCCGAACGTGACGAATTTGTTCAACTATTACGCCCTGCAAGGGAAGGTTCACGTAACACCGCACAAGTTGGCGGGCGATCAGTCGAATTTAGTTAATTTTAGGCACCTTTATTTGAAAAATAGGGTGGTGAGTAAACGGCAAAACGAACTTATTCCGTACAACGATTGTTTTTACAAACACATGTACGAGTACAAGTACATAGTGCTGTTGGATATTGACGAAGTTATTATGCCCGTGGTTAATTACTCGTGGAAGGAGCTCATGGACATGGTTGAAAAAATATATAAATTGCCGCGAGGGCGGCAACGTTCGTCCTTTAGGGTGCAAAACGTTTACTTCTTAGACAACCAAGTGCATGCACACGCTTGGTTTAGTGACATACCACAATACATGCACATGCTCCAACACGTTTACCGAGCAGAAAGCTTCACGAAACCCGGGTATTACGTAAAGTCGTTTTTTAACACCAACAATACCGTGGCTCTCCACAACCACAACCCGCTCCATTGCATAGGCGCGTGCACCCCCTATTCGATTGATAAAAGTTTGGCCCAACTACAACACTATAGAAGCGATTGCGTGGACGAGCTCAAAAAGAGTTGCGACGACTTTAAATCGCACAGCGTCGAAGATACGACCATTTGGAAATTTAAAGACGAGCTAATCGCCAGAGTTACGAGCACTTTGGACGACTTGCATCATTTGCGCGAAGTAATCGATGGTGAGAGTGTCGAGAGTAGTACAAGCGCAGATGAGAATTTATAACGGGTGTTTGAGAACAATAGATCTCGTTTCTTGAATCTGACGAAGTTTTGATTACTTCACGTCTCAAATGTGCCTCCAAGCGGTTGTGTCGAGTGAAATACTGATATTCTATTGCCAAGCATACGTCATCGTATAGGTATTTTGCGCTATTCCGGGTGTAAACCACCAAAAATGGCGTCTCGTGAGCAGAAATCGGCAAAAGCATCACCTTTGGTTGTTTACACTTGGTGGGTGCCATTTACAACGCCCGAGGGCTTAAATTAATCTTAAATTAATGTTGCATTGTAGTTTTGCAAACAATAAAATTGTTACTTAAACGATCTCACTCATTTCTCCTCTCGAGAGCTCGAGACTTTGTAGTGCCTATCAAGTTGTTAAAAACAACCGATTTTTCTCAAAATCGAAGATTTTTGCAGTGTGGTGCCCTTGAAAAGGTTCGCGGGTCTCTGTAAGCGCACACAAGCCACTCACAACGCAATCTTTACTTTGTAATGTTAAATAAATAATTTATTACGCACCAATCAATCAGTTCGCCGAAATTATAGCTACGTAATTCTAAAATTTTAATAAATCGAAGAGGGAGTAGTCCGGCAAGCCCGAAACTTTTACTTCTAAGTTAGGTACCCGGATGGATTAAACATTCAAACATTTACGAGTGGTTTAGTGGAATTAACTACAAATTTTAGTAAATAATTTATTTATGCAAATGCGCCGCTCTGTACTGTCTACTTGAACATTACGCCAGAACTTGGAAATTGCAACAAACGAATAAACGCGTAAAATCAATGCACGGTGCATTGCGTGTTGCCTAACTCTTAGGCGTATTACAAGTGCACGTAACCTATTTGGGATAATTAATCATAATTTATACAATAAATAGTTTATTTTATTGGTGTTTATTTAAAATAGTATATTATTCAACACGCGGGTAATGGATATTATTACTCACGAAAATGAGAATTGCGACACGAGCCGAAGGCGAGTGTCGTAATCATTTGAGTGAGTAATAATCATTACCCGCAAGTTGAATACTATACTTTATCCACGACCGTAAAATTTAAAAATTTTTAAAAATTTAAAAATAAAAAAAATCAAGATTAAAATTATATTAGTTTTTGCTTGTCAAGTATTGCATTTGTTTTTTGAATTTGACGTTCAAGGAGTAAGTACCTATACTTATATATAGAGGGCGCTATATTAATGTCATTTATAACAATATTTATTTTTAATAGTATTATGAAAAGTTAATTAGTTGATTTACAATTTACATTGAATATTAATTTATATTTTGTTCGTAGTTATTAAATATTAAAAGAAAGCAGAATAATATGTTTTAATCAAAATTGTATGCAAAAGTAAGTTGACAGAAACTGTCAATTGTCAACACAGTGGGTAATGAAAAAATCCGTGGGTAATGAAAAATCCGTGGGTAATGATGTACATTACTCGTAAAAAAGATCATATGTAATTAACGTATTATTGGACGGTCGTGGATAAAGTATATTTCTGCGTCACCTAGTAATTGCTCAACTGCACAACTAGAGTAATTTTTGAATTATTAATTAGATTTGCGTATGTTGCGGCAATGGCGAGAAACACGGGTCTGTTGATTTTCGTATTTATTTTCTCCACTTTTTGATTTTAAATATTTTCATTGTACTGGAACTGTCATTGTTGGTCGAAAGTGGCTTTATTTGCAGTTTGAGGTCGAGGATTGAGGAATAATCAAATGAACGAAACGAAAAGTGAATATCTAAAAAATGGCAAATATGTAGGTACCGCGCGCCTCGATGGCTGTAACTCTGCAACCGATTGATTTACAAATTAAACCAATTGAAGTTTTTTGTAAGAAATTTGACCTACTTTATTTTCGGTAACTTGAGATTTTGCTCTAAAGTAAACCTAAAACGAGATATTTTCAAAATTCGTAAACACGTTATTTTTCTAGTCTTCAAGTGGTTTTTTCAAAAAAATCCCAGTTATATCCGGAGTCAACTTAGTGCAAAATTAAAATGTAGTGTTAGTTGGAAGACCAAATAAAGAGCCTAAAACGTATTCCAGTTTGCCCCAAAATGGCCTTCTCAATTTGCACGTTTTGAAAAAAAGTTGGTGCAAAACTTTTCCAGTTTCAATTACGCACGTACTATTTTGAACTTGCGCGTGTGAATAATTAAGAAAGTTTAAAAATAATGGCCTTACGAAAAGTAAATCGAAGTGACGAGATAAATAACTTTATTTCAACTTATTGCGGCTTTTAGGAGCTCTCGACACCGAACTTGTTTAATTTATTGTTAAGCAAATTTAATACTAACCACGATGAGGAAACGCGCTAAAAGATAAGAGTTTCAGCAGACTTCGATAATAGTAGAGGTGGGTGTATAATGAAATTCCAAATTATAAGAGGAGGTTCTTTTCGTAACTTCCAAAAGCAATTAACTAGTCGACTTTGATAATTATTAATATTTAACTTCGACCCCAAATTAAATTTTTTGTCTGAACGTAGTTTACCCAGTTTGTACTAAGACAAATTGTTCAATTTGCACCAATTTGCTCGTATATAGAGTAGTAGGTACATCGAAATGGAATAAATTGAAAGTCGAAAATCAAATTTTCCATCGATTTGCATTTGCGAACAAGTACTGCAAAATTACCTCGAGTAAGTATTGTTGGACTTGGAATACGAATAAAATTGCACTTGGAAATTCGAAACGATGGTTTTTATTTTTTTGTTTTAACGTGGAGCAAATAACACGAATTAGGTAGGTACGGCGCACGACGAGGACCGCTTTAACCCTTTCATGGGCATGAGGTATATTTTAGTTAAAAATTCTTAAAATATCCAAAAAAACGTTTAAGGTGTCATTTACTTGGGATTCAATTAAAAAAAAAATTTTTTTTCCCTTTCAATTTCTGATTACGACTGGTGGGAATTATAGTTCCCACTGCCCATTTTGATATAGAAATCGTGGGAATAATATTTCCCACTGCCTATTATTAGGATAAAGTGTCTTTCCAATTTTTGGATGGACCTGGTGCCGTACTGATATTGCTTTTTCTTTGTATATTTTGTACCGCGTAGGAATTAGTTTCGTTAACTATTAATTGTAATAAGTAAGTCATTTCCTAAAATACTTGGGAAATAATCCAGTTCCTTATGTTGGACATTAAAACTTCAGGTGATGGAGGAGGTAAAGGTAAAAATCATGGTTCCTAATATCGATTACAGGTGTAATTGGCGTACTAAGACTGTCTCGACTTGAATTTGAAGTCAACATCAATTCTAAACCCTGCAATTCATTTCCGACATCCTCATCCCATTCATTTTCGGATTCTACCTCATCGTCAGGAAGACTACAAATATTCTAACGCCGACTCGGCTTGTTTAGGATCATTCAAATTCCACATTTTCTAATTCAATTACAAATAAGTGATAAAACAACAGAAATAGAATCATTATATAGGCAAAAAATAGCGCATAAGTTGAGCGGTGGGAAGTATACTACCCACATGCGCATTTACGTTCAACATAAAAACAAACAAAATATTAAATTTTTTTTAGCTATAAATTATTCAAAGAAGGCCTATTATACACAAGAAAAGCATTAAAATCGTTAGTACTCGCCTTTAAATCGAAATAAACAAATAATTAACAAAATAAGTACAATTTACTCCTAGAAAAATTGACTATACGTTCAAGTTTCTAACAAAATTTAAATTATTTAGAGTACCATCCGGTAATTTCCCCAGAAACAATTTTTTTTAAGTTTTCTAAAGTTATTACTAGATGACACTACGCAGCAAATATGGGAATAATATTGTACACTGCCCAGAACGATATAAATATTAGGTGGGAAAAATAATTCCCACCACCTATGAAAGGGTTAAAAATATTTTAATGAATTGTAAAAGGGAGTCGATAAATTAAATTTGGGCTCTTGGATGTTCGAGGAAGAAGTATATAAAGTCAACTAAGCAAATGGAAATTTTAAAACCGACTCTTTGTACTTTATAAAAGACAAAACTGGATAAATTGAGCGTCCCTTTGCTTCTTTTCTGCAACCAATAAAAGTTGTTATTAGTTTCGTATTGTAACTCGAGTAGATATATCGTGCATCGTAATGTTCTTTTTATAAGAGATAAAGCATACGTACGTATATACCTATAACACAAAATACAATGTTTCGAAATTGGATAAATTTGTTATTTCGTTTTAGTCACAATTTTCAAACTATTAACAAATTTTATTGCGAAGTGTAAAGTTCCATTTTCGCCCCAAACATGCAATCGTCGTGCCACTCTTGTGCCTTTATTAATACGCATTTCTATACACTTTACAGTAATACACTTTTCTCTAAGAAGTGTGCGTAATTTTCCGATTTTTCAGGTAAACAAATAACAGTTTCTATGACTGATTTTGGAGTTTGTGTCAAACTTTAACGTGCTCTAGCGCTTCAACCGTTTGTCTTAGGAAAAAACTTATACAACTTAATTTGTAAGAAATTTAATGTAGTTTACTTTCATATAGACGCATTTTTCTCAAAAAAATGTGTAGTTTTTGAGTTATAAGCAATAAACAAAAATAACAGGTTTTTAGCCAATTTGGAAATTTTGCCAAATTTTAGTGCGCTCTAGCGCCTAAACCGCCTGCCTTGGGAAAAAACCTATTTCACATAATTTGTAGAAAATTAAATTACCTTTATTTTTATCACAACATACTCTTCCCTCAAAAAGCGTGTTTTCCACTTTTAGCCGATAAAACAGTTTCTTGACCAATTTTGGAATTGTTATTGAAGTTTGATGCACTCTAGCGCCTAAACTGTTTATCTGACGAAAAAAACTTAAGAGATATCGTTTGTAGAAAATTGAATGTGCTTTATTTTTATATAAAAACACGTAAAAAAGCGTAATTTTTGAGTTATAAGCAGTAAATAAAGAACACAGTTATTTTAGTCAATTTTTAAATTTTTGTCAAACTTTAATGTGCTCTAGTGCCTGAACCGCTTGGCTAAGAAAAAAACCTATCCGACATAATATGTAGAAAATTATGTTTACTTTATTTTTATAAAGACATATTCTTCTCTAAAAGTGCGTAGTTTTTCACTTACAGCCAATAAAACAGTTTTTGACCGATTTTGAAATTTTTATCGAACTTTAACGCGTTCTAGCGCTTAAAGCGCTTGTATGTGAACAAACGTAAGACACATAATTTGCACGAAACTCAATATACTATATTTTTGTATAACCACACATTTCTCTAAAAGTACGTAATTTTCGAGTTATAAGCGATAAACATAAAAACAATTCTTTAGCCGATTTTGGAATTTTTATCGAATTTTAACGCGCTCTAGCGCCAAGCCGATCTTCCGACGAACAAAACTTAAGAGATATAATTTGTAGGAAATTGAACCTAATTTATTTTTGAATAGGCACATTTTGCTCTAGAAGTGCGTAGTTTTTGAGTTATAACCGATAAGAGTTTTTTGGCGAGCTAAAATATTTCTCGAACTTTAAAGCGCTCTAGAGCTTAAACCGTTTAATTGAGGAAAAAACTTGAGAGATATCGTTGGTAGAAAATTTAATGTGCTTTATTTCTATACAAAAACACTTTCCTCTAAAAAAACGTAATTTTTGAGTTATAAGCAGTAAATTAAAAACACAGTTATTTTGGTCGATTTTTAAATTTTTGTCAAACTTTAATGCGCTCTAGTGCCTGAACCGTTTGGCTAAGAAAAAAACCTATCCGACATAATTTGTAGAAAATTATGTTTACTTTATTTTTATAAAGACATATTCTTCTCTAAAGGTGCGTAGTTTTCTACTTATAGCCGATAAAACAGTTTTTGACCGATTTTGGAATTTCTATCGAACTTTAACCCGCTCTAGCGCCTAAAGCGATCGTCGGAGAAAAAACGTAATGCACATAATTTGCATGAAATTCAATATACTATATTTTTGTATAATAACATTTCTCTAAAAGTACGTAATTTTCGAGTTATAAGCGATAAACATAAAAACAATTCTTTAGCCGATTTTGGAATTTTTATCGAATTTTAACGCGCTCTAGCGCCAAGCCGATCTTCCGACGAACAAAACTTAAGAGATATAATTTGTATGAAATTGAACCTAATTTATTTTTGAATAGGCACATTTTGCTCTAGAAGTGCGTAGTTTTTGAGTTATAACCGATAAGAGTTTTTTGGCGAGCTAAAATATTTCTCGAACTTTAACGCGCTCTAGAGCTTAAACCGTTTAATTGAGGAAAAAACTTGAGAGATATCGTTTGTAGAAAATTTAATGTGCTCTATTTTTATACAAAAACACTTTCCTCAAAAAAAAACGTAATTTTTGAGTTATAAGCAGTAAATTTATTATTAGAGTTATTTTAGTCGATTTTTTAATTTTTGTCAAACTTTAATGCGCTCTAGTGCCTAAACCGCTTGGCTAAGAAAAAAACCTATCCGACATAATTTGTAGAAAATTATGTTTTCTTTATTTTTATAAAGACATATTCTTCTCTAAACGTGCGTAGTTTTCTACTTATAGCCGATAAAACAGTTTTTGACCGATTTTAGAATTTTTATCGAAGTTTAACGCGCTCTAGCGCCTAAAGCGCTCGTCTGCATAAAAACGTAAAACACGTAATTTGCACGAAATTGAGTATACTTTATTTTAGATAACCATACGTTTCTCTAAAAGTACGTAATTTTCGAGTTATAATCGATAACCTAAAAAAACAGGTTTATTGGCGAATTTTGTAAATTTTGTCAAACTTTAACGTGCTCTAGCGCCTAAACCGTTTGTCTGAGTAATAGGACCTAGGAGAGATAATTTGGAGGAAATTGAATATACTTTAGTTTTGTATAACCACACTTTCCTCTAAAAGTACGTAATTTTTGAGTTACAAGCTATAACACAAAAAAACAGTTTTTTAGTCGATTTTGGAATATTTGTCAAACTTTAATGCGCTCTAGCACCTAAACCATTTGTCTGGGGAAAAAGCCTATGAGATGTAATTTGTCTAAAATTAAATTTACTTTATTTTGATAAATACATATTCTTCTCTAAAAGTGCGTAGTTTTTCACTTATAGCCGATAAAACAGTTTCTGACCGATTTTAGAATTTTTATCAAACTTTAACGCGCTCTGGCGCCTAAAGCGGTAGTTTGAGAAAAAACCGCAACAAACATGATTGGCACGAAATTAAATATACTTTATTTTTGTATAAATACACTTTCTTCTAAAAGCATGTCATTTTCGTGTTACAAGCTATAAACAAAAAAACAGTTTTTTAGTCGATTTTGGAATATTTGTCAAACTTTTATACGCTCTAGCGTCTAAACCGTTTGTTTGGGAAAAAACCTATTAGATCTAATTCGTAAAAATTAATTTTTTTTATTTTTATAGAAACATATCTTTTCATAAAAGTGCGTAGTTTTCCACTTATAGCCGATAAAACAGTTTCTGAGCGATTTTGGAAATTTGATCAAACTTTAACGCGCTCTAGCGCCTAAAGCATTTTTCTGAGGATAAAACCTAAGAAAGAAAATTGAATGTACTTTATTTTTGCACATAAACACTTTTCTCAAAAAGTACGTACTTATAATGTTTATTAATTGTATAATTTTTGAGCCATAAACATAAAAACAATTGTTTAGGCCGGTTTTGAAATTCTTGTCAAACTTTAATGCGCTCTAGTGCTTAAACCGTTTGTCCGAGGACAAAACCTATCCGATATAATTTGTAAGAAATTTGATTTGCTTGCTTTTGAATAAAACCACTTTTCTCAAAAAGTGTGTACTTTGAAAGCTATAAGCGAAAAACTAAAAACAGAGCAAACCCCACCCTGCTCGAACTAACCTGAAGTTAATGCTGCCACTTATTTCGTTATTTCAGCCTGTTTGTCAACGATTTTCGTCTATCCGCGCATACAATTCTCAAGGGCCAGCCTAGAATCGTCAAGATATAACTAATTAAGTTTTGCTTACTGCATACAGGGCGAGTCCCTCGATAGGAGGCATAAACAGTGTAACATATAATATTTTAAAATGACTGCCAATTACATTACGGCTCCCTTAACTTGTAGTTTTTCGATAAAAGTTTATTATTAAACGAAGAATTATCCATCTCATCGCTAGATCCAAAATGTAATACATATAAAACGTTTTTGTTAAGAAACCTTCTCAGCGAGTATCCTATTTCGTTAAATTGTTGTACGAACTGAGCGAGCATTGGTTTCGTTTAAGAAAAGATCTCACATTAACTGTTTTTCCTAGTTACTATAAAGCACACACAAAATGAAGAACGCTTTTATTTAGTTGAAATCGATCAAAGTTTAAGAAATGTTTTTCTCGAGTAAATTTAATCCTTTTTCTCCGAGTTTGTGTACTATTTCTATATATTATGTGCACTATTTTGGCTTTAACCTAAAAATAAAATTTTACAAACATTTCTTTGATGTCTCTAGTTTTGTTTTGCCAACATGCGACGTAAAATAAATTTTTGTACAAATCCTTCCGCTGTACTTTTGGATGATATAACAAACTATAAATCTTATCGATATACAGGGTGTCTAGATGAGCGCACGGTCTTCGATAGCTAGCCATCTTGATCTCCAACTAAAGCTAGGGTCAGACACAGCTACTTTTACTGCGCAGTTTTTAAGGTTGCGGCTGCAAAAGTTGCAGTAGTGTTCACACAGAGCGCGCAGTTTTGATGCAGCACGCAACTTTTCGTGCTGCGGCTACCCGTCAAAACTGCAAGGGCTATAAAAGGTTGCATTGCTGTTCACACGTAGCAGGCTGCTTTTGCAGCGCGCAACCTTTTGGAAGGTAGCGCTTGAAGACGTGCTCTCAGTTTCTTGTGGACTGTAGCCGTGTTGGTGTCGCGTAGTGGTTTTGATTGTGCATTTAAATATGGATAATAAAACGGTAGTAGCTACATCTTGTCTATTGAATGAGGCTGATGTGAGCATGTGAGTCCAATTCTTGCAAGCTCGCCTCTCTATATACCTATCGACGTTAAAAAAACTTACAATTTATAGGTGCATAAAAAAGGCCACCATGTTTATCATCGTTAATGAGTGAAGTCTCGAGTAGGTACTTTGCTATAATTTAAAATGAAGTCGCATAACAGATAATACTATAACTGGTATAACCTTATTTTATTAAATTTTCCAATAGAACGAATAATAATCAAAAACCATTTTTAAGATGGTTGGTTCTTTTTAAAACGTCCTCTTAAACACAATTATATCCTTTGAAGTCGTCTCCTCGATTTTTTTTATTTCGATAAATATAAGCTCCTAAAATGGAACAAATTTTATCAATCTTTATATTAAAGATATTTTATTTTTATTACGTAAACTCGTCGATATAAATTGTAAATTCATAAACATTTCGTGTTTTACACTTGAACAGAAATAAATAAAAATTATAGAATTTTTAAAACATAAAAACGTTTATTTTATATAATTTTTAATATTTTTATTTATATAATATGTCTTCTTTTTTTTCTTCGTTCCTATTTCGACGAAAATTTGTTTTTAACGCTTGAATAAACTTGTAATCATAACGTAATTAGGTATTTACGGCTGGCGCAATGCCTAAAGTATAGTGTATATCTATGTACATGTTCAATTTTGATTAAATTTACTTTGCGAAAACAAAATAAAATGTAAAACAAAACAAGAAAACTAGGCTGAATGGAACGGAAAGTACAGACGGAGTTCCAAGTAACGGAGTAACTCGATGAAGCGAGGCGTCTGGAGCGGGCAGCTCGGGAGTTGGTTGGGAGGCAGCGTACAAATATATTAAAACAATTAGTACAAAATGTTTAAAAGTGCAGACTGAAAGAATGTTGCAAATATGTAATAAAACCGACAGTCTGCCACTTCTAAAGGGTAGCAGCATTAACTTAAAGAGAGGCTCGTGAAGGGTGGGTTTTGGCGCTTAACATCAAGTTAATTCAATTTTATACAATTTTGTCTTTTTTGTTACAAAAACGGTTTTGGTTAAGCACTAAAGCGCGTTAGTATAATATAGATAACCCCGGGAACAAATTTGGTATTTTATTTTCAATTTTAACGCTCTCGAGCGCACAAACCATTCGTCTGACGAAAAAACCTAAGAGATATAACTTGTAGGAAATTTTATGTAGTTTTTTTTATTACAAAAACTCTTTTCTCTAAAGCTGCGTAGTTTTGAAGTTATAAGCGATAAACTAAGAAATTAGATTTTGTCCGATTTAGGAATTTTTGTCAAATTTTAACGCGCTCTAGCGTCTTAACCGTTTGTTTGAGGAAAAACACCTGACAGATATTATTTGTAGGAAATTTTATGAATTTTACTTTTATATAGAAGCGCTTTTTTCAAAAAGTAAGTAGTTTTAAAGTTATAAGCGATAAACTAAACAAACTAGATTTTGGCCGATTTGGGAATTTTTTTCCAACTTTAGGGCGCTCTAGCGCTTAAGCCATTTGTCCAAAGAAAAAACCTAAAAAATATAACTTCTAGAAAATTTTATATAGTTCATTTTTATATAGCTCTCAATCTGCGTAGCTCTAAAGTTATAAGCGATAAACTGAAAAATTAGATTGTGTGTAATTTTTTGCCAATCTTTAAAGCGCTTTAAAGTCTTAACCGTTGGTTTGTCAAAAACACCTCGCAAATATTGTTTATGGGAAATTTGATGAGGTCTACTTTTAGATCAATGCGCTTTTTTAAAAAAGTGGGTACTTTTAAAGTTATAAGCGATAAACTAAAGAAATTAGATTTTGGCCGACTTAGAAGTTTTTGAAAACTTTAATGCGCTCTAGTGCCTTAACCGTTCATCGGACGAAAGCACTCAACATATAATTTGTATAAAATTTGATGTAGTTTATTTTTACATAGAAGCGCTTTTCTTAAAGAATGTATAGCTTTGAAGTTATAAGCAAAAAATGGAAATATTAGATTTCGGTCGATTTGAAAATTTTTGTCAAACTTTATCGCGCTTTAGCGTCTTAACTGTTGGTCTGACAAAAACACCTAGCAGATGTTATTTGGAGGAAATTTAATCTAATTTACTTTTATATTAACCGCTTTTCCCAAAAAGTGTGTAGTTTTGAAGTTATAAGCGATAAACTAAACAAACTAGATTTTGGCCGATTTGGGAATTTTTGTCCAACTTTAGGGCGCTCTAGCGCTTAAGCCATTTATCCAAGGAAAAAACCTAAGAAATATAACTTGTAGAAAATTTCGTATAGTTCATTTTTATATAGCTCTCAATCTGCGTAGTTTTAAAGTTATAAGCGATAAACTAAAAAATTAGATTGTGTGTAATTTTTTGGCAAACTTTAACGCGCTTTAAAGTCTTAACCGTTGGTTTGACAAAAACACCTCGCAAATATTGTTTATGGGAAATTTGATGAGGTCTACTTTTAGATAAATGCGCTTTTTTTTAAAAGTGGGTACTTTTAAAGTTATAAGCGATAAACTAAAGAAATTAGATTTTGGCCGACTTAGAAATTTTTGAAAACTTTAATGCGCTCTAGTGCCTTAACCGTTCATCGGACGAAAGCACTCAACATATAATTTGTATAAAATTTGATGTAGTTTATTTTTACATAGAAGCGCTTTTCTTAAAGAATGTATAGCTTTGAAGTTATAAGCAAAAAATGGAAATATTAGATTTCGGTCGATTTGAAAATTTTTGTCAAACTGTATCGCGCTTTAGCGTCTTAACTGTTGGTCTGACAAAAACACCTAGCAGATGTTATTTGGAGGAAATTTAATCTAATTTACTTTTATATTAACCGCTTTTCCCAAAAAGTGTGTAGTTTTGAAGTGATAGGCTATAAACTAAAAAAATACGATTTTGGCTGATTAGGGAGCTTTTCTTAAGCTTTAACGCGCTCTAGCGCCTTAACCGTTTATCTGACAAAAACACTTTTAAGATGTTTTTGTAGTAAATTTAATAAAGTTTACTTTTCTATAAAAGCGCTTGTCTCTGAAAGTGTGTAGTTTTGAAGTTATAAGCGATAAACTAAAAATATTATATTTTGGCCGATTTGGGAATTTTTGTCATACTTTATCGCGTTCTAGCGTCTTAACTGTTGGTCTGACGAAAACACCTAGCAGATGTTATTTGGAGGAAATTTAATCGAATTTACTTTTATATTAACCGCTTTTCAAAAAAAGTGTGTAGTTTTGAAGTTATAAGCGACAAACTAAAAAAATGCGATTTTGGCTGATTTGGAAGTTTTTCTCAAACTTTAACGCGCTCTAGCGCCTCAACCGTTCATCTGACAGAAACACTTTTTAAATGTTATTTGTAGGAAATTTAATAAAGTTTACTTTTTTATAAAAGAGCTTGTCTCAGAAAGTGTGTAGTTTTGAAGTTATAAGCGATAAACTAAAAATATTATATTTTGGCCGATTTGGGAATTTTTGTCAAACTTTATCGCGCTCTAGCATCTTAACTGTTGGTCTGACGAAAACACCTAGCAGATGTTATTTGGAGGAAATTTAATCGAGTTTTCTTTTATATTAACCGCTTTTCACAAAAAGTGTGTAGTTTTGAAGTTATAAGCGATAAACTAAAAAAATGCGATTTTGGCTAATTTGGGAGTTTTTCTCAAACTGTAACGCGCTCTAGCGCCTCAACCGTTCATCTGACAAAAACACTTTTAAGATGTTATTTGTAGGAAATTTAATAAAGTTTACTTTTCTATAAAAGGGCTTGTCTCAGAAAGTGTTAGTTTTGAAGTTATAAGCGATAAACTAAAAAATTATATTTTGGCCGATTTAGAAATTTTTGTTAAACTTTAACGCGCTTTAGCGCCTTAACCGTTCATCTGACAAAAACACCTAAGAAATAAAACTTGTAGGAAATTTGATGTAGTTTATATTTATACAGAAGCTTTTTCCTCTAGAAGTGCTTAGTTTTCAAGTTATAAGCGAAAACTGAAAAAAAGAGCAAAAACCCACCCTTCTCGAGCCTCTCTTAAGTTTTTTCTCTTCTTTTAATTTATAATTTAAATTTGGAATAAATCACGCAATTTTACATTTTTTGGAAATTTGAGTGCGTGCCCCACTGTAACTCGGCTAATATAATCCGGCAGACAAGTGTCGAGTGCTTTTATATTCGCTGTGGAAAGTACTTTTAAATAAAAATAATGAATTTTTGAGTAGTACTCACTACTCAGTTCGCTAAATGTGTTCAAGGAATTAATTAAGAAGTTAGTTTGGGGATGAAAGGGGTTCTTTTTTAAAGGAAACTAAAACTTTAAATTTTATATAAAACGCATAAGTTATTTAACGAATTAATTAAGTAAAAATTCGGAGGAGAACTTGCAAAGCCAATTAAAAGTTTCCACTTTGGTGGTTGTGTTGTTTTTATTTGGTCTCAAAAGACAACGTCCTAAACTGTCCCACTTTTTGGGACGCGCTGTAGATATGTACATACTTTATCAAAAATTCCTTATAGACTATTTTTAGCCGTCGCTTTGTATACATTTTTATCTGCCGTTCTTTTATATTTATAATCTCTGAGAGCCAATGCGTATGATCCGACACGCTATAAAATAAATTAAGTGGTCGCAACTACAAAATGTGTATAGTACTAGAACACATTTTAATTTTATCGAGCAAAAGAAAAAGACTTTTTGATTCATCCCCTGCAAGTTCTTTTTATTTTAATTTCAACTAACAATTGAACATCGCAACTATATTTTACTGGCTTAGTTATGCGTGACTTGTTATCAAAGCACGGGATTCGTTATATAACTATGTTTTATTTGCATTTAATGGGATTTAGGACGATTTACTCAGCTGAATAAAAATAGATTTTGATAAAAAAAATTATTTTTCTAACATTACTTCGAGACGGAATTTCATAAATTTGTACATTTATTTAATTAACGGGCGTGGGACGTCGCAAAAATTTTAATTAAAAATGATGTTGTATAAGTATTTAAATATATTTTCGAGATTATCAAGGAAATTCTTGGGATACTTTTCTTTTCTTATGCTTACGTAAGCTGAGATAAGAAAACAAAGATAACAAAATCTTTGTTTCGACTGACTACTTTCTTATCTTTCGTCTAAGAATTTAATAGTGATGGCTAAGTGCATTGTATCAAATTGCAAGTGGGTATCGTCGTACTACCAGCATGATAATCTGGAAGTCGTAATAATAATAAGATAAGATTTTTGTAATAGTTGAAACTAAGGACGCCAGCTCACTAGCGACTAAGTCGCCACGGCCAACAGGTAACAGTTCGATGAAGTTCGATAGCTGTTTTGGCGAAGCCCAGCGACTTTCTTCTTGAACCGTAAGTTTTAGGAAAATTCAAGTGTAGAGCCTTAAAGCTACTCCTCCTGTAAGAGGCTGCAGAAACAGGAACCCTTTTTGAAGTTAGTTACACACGAAAGTGTACGCCAAATACGGGAAAAATAATTAAAAATTAAAAATCACACAATAGGCCAGTCAGTAGAGCTCCAAAACACCCTTCTATGATGCAGTAAATGGGTTAGAAGCTTTTATTATTTTAAATTGTTTATATGGGTGTAAACATGTAAAAAACAAAAATGCTAACACCGGCGACCTCGGGAGACTTTTTGACAGCCAAAAAACCCCAAAATTTTAGGACTTGCTTTGTTTTTTCGCCTATAACTCCTAAATCCTAAATGGAGCATCTTCACGAAAAAGTATCTCTATAACAAATTAAAGAGCATTAAGCTCTGCGTCGAATGAGTACCAACACTTAATAATTTGGTCAAGCGGTATGGTCGCCAACTGCGGTCAAAAAACGACGACTTTTCCCAACTTTTTCAAAAACTGACATATTGCATTATATATGAGTCTGCTGTTTAGAAATTAGTACTCTAAGAGAAAAACTCATTAAATAAAAGTTGTAGAGCATCTAATTATGCGTTCATGTGTATTAAAATTTTTAAATTCGGTCAAGCATACCTCTCTCAAATTGGCAATATTCTGATGTCCGGCAGTTGGTATAGTAAGAAAATAGTCCAGTCGAAAAAGGATTTTTGGTCAGAATAATTCCTACGAAGCTGGATATTGGTCTACACGTACATTAAGATGTTCCAAATAAGTATATCACAAAATCAGAAAAATTTTGGCGGAGCAATTTGAGATATTCAAGGTCAAAGGCTACAAAAATTGTTTTTGGCAAATGACTCGCCTTCTATAGATCGTACGTTGATGAAGGTTGAAGGTTATTATAAAAATTATAGAAAACATTATTAGCTACAAGATTGGTTATACACATTTTTTTCATAAGTTTAACCCTTTTCGAGATATAGCGCGGAGAAGGGTAGACTTCTGGTTATGGATAAACTCCGGAGTAAGACGCGTAAGTCTTATAAAGGAGTCAGCCACTAAACTTACCGACTGATAAATAATGTGGCACTGTATGAAGTTGAATAAAGGATGTAATTAAAGATTTATGAAAGTAAAAATGGTGTTAGGTCTCGTCTTGACATATTGCAAAGAAATTTAAAAAACAGATAGTTCGAAATTGTGACACTTAGTAAGCGCGCTATTCAACTTCAAGAGCTTCTTATTCACAACTTAGAGCAACGATAAAGATTTCCCATATCACATCTGATAAAAAAGTTTTTTTTTTAACTTGATTGTTTAAAAAACAGTCCCGTTGATTAACGGGAAGTGGCTAAAGTGCCGTCTTTAACTGGAAAGGTAAACTTCACGTATTAAATGTGTGATAGAAAAGTTGCCTAACTATTAGGCGTATAGTGTATTTTCAGTATGTCAATCATTTCTAAAAATGGAAGAACGAATTTGATGATTTAAATTTTTTCGCATAATACAATTATGAGATTTCGTATGCTCCAAAAGCTCCAATAATTGCCTGTCTACTTTTTGAATCTGATTTTAATGTAAAAAAATAATTTTTCTGCTTTTGGCAGAAAATAAATTAATAATTTTTTAAAAAACTAGACATCATTACAAAAATTGAGAAAATTTCGTCATGTCGTGTAACTATTTTCTACAATAAAAATTAAGAAGTATTTAATTATCTTTTATTGCTACACAAAACATAACTAAATATTGATTTTCATATAAATAAAGAAAGGACGTTTTTGCACGCAAGTAACATTACAAATAAATTTACTTAATTTTTATATACCTATACCCAGCATTTATGCAAACAAACTTTTTGTAAATGTCAAAGTAATGAAATACTTTTTTTTTTCTTCTTTATTACCCATAAAAAGTTTAACAAATAAATTCAGATGTATAAAAAGATAAATACGCTAAATAGTTTTTAATAATTACTTATACCTAACGGCGATCGATTTCAAAAACTTTGAAACATTTGTGACTTGCGACTTAATTTATGTTGTCGTTTCAAAAAAATGAGCGATGGTTTTCCAAACTTTTCGTTTCTCGAGCGGAAACTCGTTCGCAAAAAATAAAAAAGTTGAGCCAAAAATGGACATGCGGCTCTCAATAGTTTGTCACTGCCTTCCGAGAGGTTACCCCATACATATCCGTTTTAATTACCAAGTTTATTTTTTTATTATTAAAATCGAAGCCCTTCGATTGTAAAAATGTTAAAGTTGGATTAGAAAACAGTTAGGTTAGGTTAGGTGCTCAAGGTCCTCTCGAAAAAATCCCAAGATTATTGCGATAAAGGTTGATGATATTATTTTTAAAATCGGCTGTATGAGCGTACTCGAAGCCATTTAAAAAAAAAGGTAAATTGAGATTTTGTGGAGTGTTTGTAATAATTAAGTTAAGGTTAGATCCCAGCTAAGGTAGCTCGAATTAGCTTGAGGTCTTCTCAATTAAAAATCGAGGTCGAAGGCAAATAATTATAGGCGCATTTAAATAATTCTAGCGATAAAGAAATGGCAGTTTCAAAATACACTTTCTTTCTTCTTATCTTTGTTTTTTGTTGTTAAAGTACTCGTATAGGGTGATTAGATCGCAGTAGCAAAATTGAACAAAAAGTAGAAATAAAGTTGGTATTAAGAAGCCAACAACATATCAACTAATCGAATTGGTGACCACGAATTCGAAAGCAGGATAAAAAGTGACAACAAAATGTTTTTACAGAATTACAAAAAAAAAAGACAAGACAAGTTATAGTAAAACAAAACAAGAAACGGGTCTGAATGGCACAGTACGGAAAGGATTGACAGAGTCCTCAAGTTAGTAACGGAGTAACTTGATAAAACGAGACGTCGGGAGCGGGCAGTTCGGGAGTTAGTTAGGAGGCAGCGTACAAATATATTAAAATAATAAGTACAAAATTTTTTACAATGCAGGCTTTAAGAACGTTGAAAATACGTATTGAACTTAAAGGGAAGCTCGTGAAAGGTGGGGTTTGGCTCTTATCAGTTTTTCGTATATAACTGGAAATCTACTAGCTTTCTGTGAAAAGTGGTTATATATTAAAATAAAGTACATCAAATTTCCCATAAATTATATTTATTGGGTTTTTCCATCAGATAAGCGGCTTAAGCGCTAGAGCGCGTTAAAGTTTGACAATAATTCCAAAATCGGGTAAATAACTGTTTGTTCTGTTTATTGCTTATAACTCGCAAACTACGCACTTTTTGAGAAAAGTGGTGATATATAAAAATAAACTAAATGAAATTTCTCACAAATTATATTAATTGGGTTTTTCTCAGACAAGTGGTTTAAGCGCTAGAGCGCGTTAAAGTTTAACAAAAATTCCTAAATCTGCTACAGAACTGTTTTTTTGTTTGTTGCTTATAACTTACAAACTACGCAATTTTGAGAAAAATGGTTATATACAAAAATAAATTACATCTAATTTTTCGTAAATTATATTAATCATGTTTTATTTTCAGACAAGCGGTTTAAGCGCTAGAGCGCGCTGTTTGACAAAAACTCCAAAATCGACTTAAAAAACTGTTTTTTTGTTTATTGCTTATAACTCGCAAACTACGCACTTTCTAAGAAAAATGGTTATATACAAAAATAAATTAAATTTAATTTCCCACAAATTATATTAATTATGTTTTATCTGCAGACAAGCGGTTTAAGCAGTAGAGCGCGCTAAAGTTTGACAAAAACTCCCAAATCGGCTTAGAAAACTGTTTTTGATTTATTGCTTATAACTCGCAAACTACGCACTTTCTAAGAAAAATGGTTATATAAAAAATAAACCACGTCAAATTTTCCACAAATTATATTAAGCAGTTTTTTGTCAGAGAAGCGGTTTAAGCGCTAGAGCGGGTTAAGGTTTGACAAAAATTTCAAAATCGGGTTAATAACTGTTTTTTTGTTTATTGCTTATAACTCGCTAACTACGCACTTTTTGAGAAAAGTGGTTATATCTAAGAATAAACTACATTAAATTTCCCACAAATTATATTAATCAGGTTTCTTCTTCATACAAGCGGTTTAAGCGCTAGAGCGCGTTAAAGTTTCGGTTTATTGTTAATAACTCGCAAACTTCGCACTTTTGAGGAAAGTGGTTATATATACAAAAATAAACTACACCTAACTTCCCAGAAATTATATTAATTATGTTTTTTCTTCAGACATGCGGTTTAAGCACTAGAGCGCGTTAAAGTTTGACAAAAACTCTAAAATCGGCTAAAAACTGTTTTGTTTTGTTTATTGCTTTTAACTCGAAAACTGCGTACTTTTAGAGAAAAGTGTCCCTATAGAAAAATAAAGGAAATTCAACTTTCTAAGCTTTGTCTTATTTGGTTTTTTTGTTAGACGAATGGTTTAGGTTAAGCGCGTTGAAGTATAGTGTAGACGTTTTCGAAACGAGTTTGGAGTTTTTTCAAACTGTAACGCGCTCGGGCGCCGAAACCATTCGTCTTACCAAAAAACCTTAAAGATATAACTTGTAGGAAATTTAATATAGTTTATTTTAAACAAAAATTCTTTTCTCTAAAAGTGTATAGTTTTGATGTTATAAGCGATAAACTAAAAAATTAGGTTATGGCCAATTTGGGAATTTTAGTCAAACTTTAACGCGCTCTAGCGGCTTAACCGTTGGTCTGACGAAAACACCTAGCAAGTATTATTTGTAGTAAATTTTATGAAGTTTACTTTTATATACAAAAATCCAACATGGCGTCTAAAAAGAATAAAGTCGGTATTAGGAAACAACATATTTTATCAACTAATCGAATTGGTGTCCACGGATTCGAAAGAAGGATAAAAACTGAACGAAATACTTTTACAGAATTAAAAAAGATTAACAAATAAAAAAATTATTGCTAAAAATTGAAAATCAAAATTTTCGTTTTCAATTTTTGCGAAAGCGATTAAATTTATTAGAAAATCTTTTTCGGATTATTTATCAGCGCAGAATTCAGCAACTTTGGCAAATTTAAACCTACGATCCAGCTCTTAAGATAAGCGCGATTCGCATGTTGTTCGACGAATTACAATCACTCTATACACCGGGTGTTAACCACCAAAGGTGCACATCGGTATTTAACATTGTTTCGAACATTTCCGCCGATTTCCGTGCACCAGTCCGTCATGCGGACAAACTAAGAGTACCACGGAAAGTTATGAAATATTTCTCCTTGGCCGTACCTTTTCAGCTCGAGCTTCGGAAGTAAAAATTATCGACCGCCACTTGTTCTAACTTGTAATCAAGATAGTTGTAAATCAAAAATCTAGCGTATCACGCAAGTTAAAACAGTAAAACAATCTAGAGACGGTATAATCATTTTAAGCGCAATTATTCTACATATTGTTTTATGATATCGTTTATATTTCAATTTTTGTATATCGAATGACATTAAACGGTACCCGCGATTGAATAAAATCGATAGGGATATAAAATGTTTTATTACACGAAAAGACGTCAGATTAAATTTTTTCCCTTTGGAAAAACTTATATCCACTACTACTGCGCTACTGCTAGGATATCTGTCCTATCTATATCGAAAAAATTTTGAATTTATGCTTTTACAAATTTATTAATATTTACAGAAATATTTTGTTAAATGTTTAACAAGTTTATCAGAGGCCTAAATATTGACTCGACGTCAAATTAAATTTTCATTAAATTTTAATATTAAACAAAGAATTTAATATTTTTGTTTGTAGTTTTACCACGGCCATATTTTTACTAAAACAGTCGAGAATAACTAAATTTTCTCTTATCGAATTTATTATTTTATAAATTTGCTTTTAGTACCCTGGTAACAAAGTTAAATTTAAACTCTACACGAAATTATTAGTAAATATAATCATGAAACGCAAAATTTAGCGTTTGCATAATTATTACAAAAAAAGTGACATCCATACTTATAAAAATTTGTTGCTCTTAGAAGGTTCAGTTTTGCATTACCATGGACGACCATGGTATCACTCGATTCAGAAAAAAGTACTGTACCAGAATAAACTAAAAAATATATAGAAAATTCGAAAAGAATACGATTATTAACACTGATGTAGAAGTTAAAAAAAATAAAATAAAAATAAATAAAAATAAATAATAAATAAAAATAAAAAAATAAATAAAAATAAAATAAAAATTTGTAGTACTATATGATATACAAAATAATATCAAAATCTGACAATAAATAACGGGGGCATAGCCTAAGGCGCTTTTCAGCAAACAGCCTGTATATTCGCGCTTCTTTTCTAAAATTCGCAAGAGTAAATATTGAGATAAATAACGAACACTTAATTAATTGCACTATAAATAATTAGTTAATAACATACTCAATAGTCTTTCGAGAAATAAACAAGAGACGCGAAATATAAATTAGTATTTATCTTTAATATGTTCTCTCTATTTATTTAAATCGAGCATATACGAGAAATTACGATTTTAAAACACAAATACGTAGTTCAATTGTAAAATAGTTGAATCAATTACATTTTGGAAAGTCTAAATACAAAGAGAGTCGAGGAAAACTAGACCTACCATTACAAGATAAACACTAATGTAACGCGAGTTATTTCTCTTTTGAATAAGGGTTGAAGTAGATGATGTACTACATTTCGCGAAATTTACGTTTTAAATATTGAGCTAAAATATGCCAAGATAAAAAATAATTATAAACTACAAATATTTGTTTTATTTCTTTACTTATATGTAGAGAGCGGAATTTATGAAATTTTCATATTAATGCATAGTTTATTGCATATAATGCTTACAGGGTGTTCATTTGACCCTCCCGCTTCAAATATCTTGTAAACTATTCAAGATATCAAAAAAATAATCATTTGTAGGTTAACATGGAATAATATTGGTTTTTAGAACAATTTTTATTTTATTTTAGGTAAAGTAGGTACCTACCATATATGACATATTTCAATAGCCTTGAATACATAAATATTTAAATAATTGACCCCACATAATATCATCATTTAAGTTTCACCCTACTTTCTTTAAAAAAATTTAAAAAATAAATAATAATAATAAAGTGAAAAAAAATAAATAAAATGTAAAAAATAAAATAAAAAATAAAATGTCACAAATAAAATATAAAATGTAAAAAATAAAATATAGAAAATAAAAAATAAACTACAAAAAATAGAAAATCAAAAAATACTAAATTCTAGTCCAATAAAAAATATAAATATACAAATATATCAGTGAAAAGAGGATAAAAAATACTATTGAAAATTTCCCATTTAATAATATGTCAATCCAAGTATGGATGATATTTAAAAAATGCAACTTTGTCTTATAAACCGGAAACTAACTAAGATATTACAAACCGATTCGTCTCATTTTCTTGTCTTTAAGAAAGTGCCTGACATAATATCTACATTTAGCGAAAACTTGAAAAACGTTTGCTTACATGCAGCTCTAAAACAAAAGAAGATCGCAAATTCCGGTTTTCGTCATTGAGTTCTTCTAAAAAAAAGGGAACGACGATGCGCCATCCATTTTTCCATCTCTTCTAGTTATGGATTTTTCCATAAGAACTATCGAATTTTGCCTACCTTGTACACTTTAATTCAGGAATAAAATATAATAAATATTTTTAGAATAAAATAAAGAAATAGAAATTTTTTAATAATTTTAAAAGATCTTTTTTTATTTAAGACAATGCGCTTCATCTTCTATGGTTATCACGTTATTAGCGCAATTACGTAGACTTTAATTTATTTAAATTTAAAATTTAAAATTTAAAATAAATTAATACAATATATTTTTGGAATAAAAAATATTTATAGAATAAAATAAAGAAAAATTAAAAAATTGATAAATGCAAATTTACGGCTACACTGTAATTAATAAAATTTTAAAAATAGTTATTAGCTAATATAAAATAAAATTTGAAAAAAAATGGTACCTAGGTGTAATAATTTTGAAATATAATAAATAATACTAAATGCATTTACACTTTAATTTATTAAAATTTAAAATAAAAAAATAGTAAAAATATTTTTTAAATAGTAATATACAAAAAATTAACCTTTTTTGATATTTTTTTAATTTTAACGTATCGTTTTCAATTGAACACACTGTATATACTCTTATATTTACTATCTGCTCAAATTATACTAATTAGAGATGATGAAAACTAATTTTTTCATCCATATTTTTATACATTATTATTATTTAACATAAATTAATATCGAGGGCTATGTGCCCTTTTGTTTCATATTTTACAGAAAACGTATTTTGCATGCTTATCAATTTTGTTTTTCCCACTAGTTGTAAATTGTTTTCTTATAATTAATCGTAGGTAAATAATAACTTTTGTACTATTATAGCTTTATTAATATACAGAGTGATTCATAAATATTGCAAAAAAAATTTAATAAACGTTTCCTTGCACCAAATAAGGGGGGGGGGGAGCTTTACATTAATTATTTGTCTACTCCTGTCAGGGAATCAGCAAATTAAAGTTTTTATTTGCCATTTTCATTAATTGCTATCCTACCATTATTCAACTAAATATTCATATTTTGTCAATAATTAGCATTTGATCGATTCCACTACTTTTCGTTCATTTATTATTTTATTTTATTAAATAAATTTAATGAATCACATTTATTTTTTAACTCCAAAACTGTTAGTTTTGCGGGAAAAATTGAAGAATGAAAAAAGTTTCAAAACAAATCAAGCCTTCGGGGAAAGATTATTAAAATGCAAAATTTCAACCCTTCTCAAAATTCTGATAAGAAAACCAATAAGGGGTCGTACTTTTCAACTCTTTGCGATGATGGAGAATGATTGAAAATATTACTATAAAGACTTTAAATTTTTAATAAGTAAAAAACATTTACCTACTAAAGCCATTCTCCTAATTTTTTCCAAGTTAAGGGATAAAATAGAAACCCCTTTAGAAGGGTCCGAAAGGAGACATTGTAGGAAAGGAATTTATATAAATAAAAAATAAAAACACCTCTTAATTTGAACAAAGAATCGTTTTTTATAGTTTATAGTATATAAATCACCCTCTAAAGATATAGTTTAAAAAAATGTTTTGCATATTTTCCGCTCTCTATACACAATATTATATCATAACAATATTATGTAAAAAAGACAAAGTTTTTACGATTCTCATTAAACTCATCTTATTTCTAGTTTCGAAGGCGCCGAATACGACTATCACAATAGTTTTTTGATCAGATCAAAACATTTTCCCTGAGGTGGGTTCGAAGTTCGAAGGACCAAAATTTTGGAGTGTTGGGCTGGAAAATTCGTAGAGGTCGTAAAAAATACGCTAGAAACCTCATTCTTATGCCAATTTTCGACGAAAAGAATTAATGTACGGTAAAAAAAATTAGCAACGCCGGAAAATTGTTTCCCGGTTAGGAAAAACCGTCCGAAGGTGGGCAAGATAATGAGTTGGCGGTTGGCGCTATTCGATTTATCGTCCGCAAATTATGTACTAAGTATTTTTATGATCGCAAATGTGCAAAAAATGCACGGACTTGGATAGGTACGTACCTAATTAGTACTTAGGGAATTAATGACATGGGAAATGGGAAATGGTATCTCTAATTGCTCGCTCCCCAGTACCCAGTAGGTACATCAAATCGTAATAACATTTAATATGTTTTTTAGAGGCTTTAGCTTTTACACCGTATACTTAAAATTATTCAAACTGATTGTTGCGTAATGCGAACGAGACACGCTTAATTCGCTTAATAAAAGTAAATATAAAAACTATTACGTCTAATGATGAAAAAGTTGTAATAAAAAATAAATAAACAATACTCGGATAAGAAAATGTAAAAAAAGCACGACGATAATGGTCGATCGTTGTGTAAATTAACAATTAAAAAGAGAACGATAACACGTTCATTACCTAATCAAGTCATTAAGTCCTCAATTTACTTTTTTCGATACAACATTTTTTTAATTAAAATTTTTTTTTAATCCAGACACTTTAAAAAATTAAAAGAAAACTTTTTGTTGCAATTTTCTTAATTAAATTCGACCAAAACAATGCCAACTAAGCGCACTTTTTTTTCGATAAAACAAAGTCTCTTTTTTACCGAAACAAATTAAATTATGGTATTGCATAATTTGCGCATTTAATGTACAATGTAAATCAACCTTTTGTTTTTGTACTAATCTCACTACTGAACTAGTAGGTAGTATATATGGTGAACATTTCAGTATTTGCTTTGCGCTTTGCCATTTTACAAAATTATAATTTTAAAATAAACTTGCAACTTTTACAAATTTAATGCTAATTCGACCGCTTTGTTTATTTACAACTTACAACCCCTTTTATAGTTAGGAATTATCCAAGGTGCGATTTTACACGCAATTCGAAAAATTTTCTTCATTAATCTTCGTTTCGTAAGGCACGTGTTGTGTTATGTTATTATAATTTTAAATTGTACTGTAATTTTCTAATTATCAGGTACAAGAGGTCTCGTTAGCGGCCTACTTAATGCTACGATATTTTATGCGGCTCAATTAAATAATTAGCGGCTCGTGAGCTTTGCCAAGAAAAGGGTGTTATTATTAAAAAGAAAAACGACCGATGTGGCTGTAACAGGAGTTTTTCATACGCGTTGAAAATAATTAAAAAGATATATCAGAAGTAGTACTAAACCATAAAGTACAAAATTTTTGACAAGCAGGATGAAAGAGCATTGCAAATGAGTAATAAAACCGACCGGAGGAGGCTCGAAAATTTCGGCTTTTATCGGTTTTTTGCGAATAACTCGAAAACTATGCACTTTATGGCAAAAGTTTATCCACATAAAAACAAAGCATATCAAATTGCCTAAAAATGATATCTCTTAAGTTTCTTTAGCCAGGTTAACAATTTAGGTGATAGTCGCGCGTTAAAGTTAAAAAAACTTCAAAAATCGCCCAAAATTTTTTTTCATCGCTGATAACTCAAAAACTGCGCATTTCTGGAGAAAAGTTATTTTATACAAAAATAAGGTACATTCAATTACCAACAAATTATTCCTCCTACATTTTTTTTGAAAAACAAATAGTTGAGGTGGTAGAGCGCGTTGAAGTTTATGGTATATCGGACATAGCGTGTCCGGGAAGCACAAAGCTGTTTTTTCAGTTTTTCGCTAATAACTTCAAAACTACACACGTTTTCAGAAAAGTGAATCTATATAGAAATAAACTAAATTAAATTTCCTACAAATTAATATCCATAACATTTTCTTCTCGGACGAATAGCTCAGGCGCTAGAGTGCGCTAAAATCTGACAAAAATTTTAAAAACTGTTGTTAGTTTTTCGCTTATAACTCAAAGACTACGCGCTTTTAGTGCAAAGTGTTCTTATACAAAAATAAATAGCATTAAATTTCCTACAAATTATGTCTCTTAGATTTTCTTCTTCAAACCAACAGCTTAGGTGCTACAGCGCGTTGAATTATATAAGGGTGGTTTCGGGGAGTAAAACTAAACCATATAGGGTACATGAAAAATTCTTACACCAAAAAATTTCATTTCTTGTGTAGATTGTCTGTCTCTTAAAATTTGAAAAATTAACTTGGGGGTGGCTCGAGAAGGGTGGGTTATTCCTCGTTTCTCAGTTTTTCGCTTATAACTTCAAAACTGCACCTTTTCCAAGAACAGTACATCTATCTTAAATTAAACTAGATAAAATTCCCTACAAATTATATTTCTTACGTTTTTTTACAGTTGAACGATTTAGGCGCTAGCGTACGCTAAAGTTTGACAAAAATTCCAAAAACACCGTTTCTTGTTGTTTATCGCTTATAACTCACAAACCACGTGCTTCTAGTGCAAAGTGTTCTTATACAAAAATAAATAGCATTAAATTTCCTACAAATTATGTCTCTTAGATTTTTTTCTTCAAACCAACAGTTTAGGTGCTGGAGCGCGTTGAATTATGTAAGGGTGGTTTCGGGGGGTAAAACTAAACCATGTAGGGTACATGAAAAATTCTTACACCAAAAAATTTCATTTCTTGTGTAGATTGTCTGTCTCTAAAAATTTGAAAAATTAACTTGGGGTGGCTCGAGAAGGGTGGGTTATTCCTTGTTTCTCAGTTTTTCGCTTATAACTTCAAAACTGCACCTTTTCCAAGAACAGTACATCCATCTTAAATTAAACTAGATAAAATTCCCTACAAATTATATTTCTTACGTTTTTTTCTACAGGGGAACGATTTAGGCGCGAGCGCGCGCTAAAGTTTGACAAAAATTCCAAAAACACTGTTTTTTTTGTTTACCGCTTATAACTCAAAAACTACCCACTTTTAGCAAATAGTGTTTAGATACAAAAATAAAGTAAATTCAATTTTCAACAAATTATGTCTCTTAAGTTTTGTTCGTCAAACACACAGTTTAGGTGCTAGAGCGCGAAGAAGTTTGTATGATGGTTTTTGGGGGTAAAATTTTTTAACCAAAACAATGCATACTCAAGTAGCGCGTATATTCAAAACTGCATCCCTAAAAAGGTCCACGTCTTCGAAGTTACAGTTTAGAAGTTAAATTTTGAATAACTCGGAATAGCAGACCGGAAGGCAGACAGACAGACGGAATGCAGCAATTTCAAACTTCAAAGACTTTTCACAACTCAACACACAATGATTGTTGCGTAACTGTAGATTTTTAGATCAGATAAACAGTAATCACACATTTTTAATAAAGCACGGCACACTTTGACGTTTTAGCTGCGTTAGATACGTTTTTACGATAAATTTAATTACAACAATACAATAACTACTAATGATTGAAAGTTAATCTTGGTCGTAAATTAAACGCGCCGAATAGTACAGTAAGGTAATAACCATTAATTTCTCTTTCATAAAATGATAATTTTGTGTAATTTAATTAACCGAGGTTGGTATAAATGAATCAAATTTGGTAAAGTTTATCTTATGTCGCTAGCGATTATTAAATTAAGCACAAAATTACGCTTATATGGGTAAAATTAACTGTAACACGGCGGCGACATAGCCACACTCTTTACTTTTCATTAACTATTGGTGGAAAAAAATTGCGAAAACAATGAATTTCCGTTTTACGCATTCTCGCTTTAGTATAGGAAGTTTATTGTTTGTAATTTAAATTTTTAAATTCGCTCACTTGGACTTGGAATTTGTTTTACAACGCGATTAGTATCTAAGCCAAATAAAAAATTGCAATGTTCTAATAATACAATTTTTAGAAAATAAACATTCTGTACGGGCAATTAAAAATAAATAAATATTTAGTAATTAAATTGTTTAAATAGCGATATTGTGACAATAGAGCTCACCACGAGATAGGTAATGTTGTTTATAGCTTAGACGCTACGTTCGATATACAATACCCTAAACTTCGACGCGCTCTAGCGCTTAACCTAAACCGTGCGCCTGACGTAAAAACCTAAAAGACATAATTTGTAGAAAAGTAAATGTACTTTAATTTTGTATAGAGCCACTTTTCTATAAACAAACGTAGTTTTCGAGTTATAAGCGAAAAACTATGAAAAATAGTTTTTGGCCGATTTTGGAAGTTCGTCAAATTTTAACGCGCTCTAGCGCCTAAGTCGGTTGTTTTACAAAAAAAATCTAAGGAACATAATTTGTAGCAAATTTGATTTAGTTTATTTTTATATAGATATGAATTTCTCAAAAAGTGCGTAGTTATCAGGTTATAAGCGAGAAACTATTAAAAAGCAGTTTTTGGTACCTTTCTCCAAAGGAGCGTAGTTTCCGAATTCTAAAAAAATCTATTACAAAACAATTTTTGGCCAACTTTAACGTGCTCTAGCGCGTAAACCGCTAGTCTCAAGAAAGAAACTAAGAAACACAATTTGTAGACAATTTGTTTTAGTTTATTTTTGTATAGATGTAATTGTCTCAAAAAGGGCGTAGTTTTCGAGTTATAAGCAAAAAATTCTTTAAAAACAGTTTTTGGCCGTTTTTGAAATTTTTTACAAACTTAAACGCACTCTAGCGCCTAAACCGTTTGTTTCAAGAAAAAACCTAAGAAACTTAATTTATAGAAAATTTGATTTAGTTTATTTTTGTATAGAAGTGCATTTTGCAAAAAGTGCGCAGTTTCCGAGTTATAAGCAAGAAAGTTTTATAAAACAGTTTTTGGCCAATTTTGAAATTTTTGACAAACTTAAACGCGCTCTAGCGTCTAAACCGCTTGTTTCAAGAAAAAACCTAAAAAACTTACATTATAGAAAATTTGATTTAGTTTACTTTTGTATAGAAGTGCATTTTGCAAAAAGTTCGAAGTTTCCGAGTTATAAGCAAGAAGTTTTATAAAACAGTTTTTGGCCAATTTTGAAATTTTTGACAAACTTAAACGCTCTCTAGCGCCTAAACCGTTTGTTTCAAGAAAAAACCTAAGAAACTTAATTTATAGAAAATGTGATTTAGTTTATTTTTGTATAGAAGTGCATTTTGCAAAAAGTGCGCAGTTTCCGAGTTATAAGCAAGAAAGTTTTATAAAACGGTTTTTGGCCAATTTTGAAATTTTTGACAAACTTAAACGCGCTCTAGCGCCTAAAATGCTTGTTTCAAGAAAAAACCTAAAAAACTTACATTATAGAAAATTTGATTTAGTTTACTTTTGTATAGAAGTGCATTTTGCAAAAAGTGCGTAGTTTCCGAGTTATAAGCAAGAAAGTTTTATAAAACAGTTGTTGACCAATTTTGGAATTTTTGAGAAACTTAAACGCGCTCTAGCGCCGAAGCTGTTTGTTTCAAGAAAAAAATATAGACACTTAATTTTTAGTAAATTTGATTTAGTTTATTTTTATAGAGAAGTATATTTTGCAAAAAGTGCGTAGTTTCCGAGTTATAAGCAAACAATTCTAGAAAACAGTTTTTGGACGTTTTTGAAATTTTTGACGAACTTAAACGCGCTGTAGCGCCTAAACCGTTTGTTTCATGAAAAAACCTAAGAAACTTAATTTATAGAAAATTTGATTTAATTTTTTTTTGTATAGAAATGTATTTTGCTAAAAGTGGGTAGTTTCCGAGTTATAAGCAAGAAAGTTGTATAAAACAGTTTTTGGCCAATTTTGAAATTTTTGACAAACTTAAACGCGCTGTCGTGCCTAAACCGTTTGTTTCATGAAAAAACCTAACAAACTTAATTTGTAGAAAATGTGATTTAGTTTATTTTTGTATAGAATTGTTTTTCTCAGAAAGTCTGTAGTTTTCCAGTTATAAACGAGAAACTGAAATAAGAGCTTTTTTTGCAAGAACCTTCTATTTTTTTTCCTAAATTTGTATCTTAATTGTCCTCTTTTAGCTACTGGATTTATTAGGGTGCAGCAGGCAGTGCGCTTCACACTTTTTTAATACTCCTGATTTTTGCGAAAATTGGAAAAGTATGCTCAACACTTTTGTATCAATCCTATCACCTATCAATTTTGATTCTGACAAAATTACGTAACGCGCCATAGCAGATCAGTTATTCATTTATGTAATCTGGTATTTGTCTCTGGATGTGTCTAGGATTTCATTAAGAGAGAGGTGTGAAGTGCTCTCGACAATTTCTTTACACTGCGTTGTCGATAAGACGCACTTCAAGTTTTCCATTCGAGTGACTTGAGGCGTCACACATACTTCGAATGATGAATTGCGACATGACATTGTCTAACAAGTGTGATAAGGATAAGGAACTAGAATCTCACGTGGTAATTCGGAAGTGGCAATACTTTTGATAATAAGTTTAAGGAAAACACTTCTAATAAAGTACACTTTAACGAGGATGTGACGTTATTAATAAACCCTTCTAAAATTCTGGATGGATAACTCCAAGGAGGTACTTCCGTACTTCCTCGATTATTGTGTGACATTCAGAGAATATACGTTCTCTGCCCAATGTCCACTCTTATGGTATTCGATGCCGAAAATAGTGATCTCAAGCAATCCAAGCGAATCTTGAAGACTTATATATTGAGGACAGAAGTGACGTTTTTATCGCTTCGGAATCTCCGTATAGCTATACCGTCCAAAACTGCTGTCGTAATAGCAAAGCAGTGGTCAGCACTGTAAATGCTTCTTCCGTAAATGTCGCTGCGTGAATCGGCACTATAAGTTTTTAAGTGAAAAGCGACCGGGCAAACAGTTGGTGACTAATCGTTTCCGCGCGAAATGGTTGCAAAATTGAATAATCAACTGCACTTGATGAGCTGTATTCTTATAACTATCGAAGAAGATACACATCATGTACCTACGATAAGGTCGGATGTATTGTATTAAAAATAGATACATATTTAACTTCAGTGAGCTCAAGTTGGCCCTTACAATTTTATTACAAGCGGAGTACTTAAAACTTTTCCATCACAGAAAATTAATTTTTTTACCCCTTTTATAGGTGCAGATGCAGATTGTATGATATAATAGTAGATATTAGATATTTTAAACAGAGCACTTCTGAGCCGATTAACCTGCACCCCGTCAACACACAGGGCGCAGGATAAGAGTCAAAAAACTTATTTTCTACTTTTCCGCGAATTTTACTTTTTAATTAGCCTTTCAAGTGGCTGGTTTTGCAAGTGAAACTTGTTGTTGAATTCTGAAAATGATAGATTAATATGGCGATTATAGCTGGTTACTGATGAGTACCTACGTTGATAATTATTATCGATCAAAATAATTGAGCAGTAGGTACCTAATTAAATATATTTTACCGCGTGCAAATAGTTTACCTCAATGAAATTCTGGTTAGTAAAGGCAGAGAAAAGCGTAGCAAACAGTGATGCATATCGTTTGATATGAGTAACTTTGATAATCGAATAAGATTAAAGCGAATAAAATAATGTTATCGTAGTTATAAATGCAGCATCATTTTGAAAATGCACAACTCACTACAAACATTGCTATTTAACTTACAAACATATTACGCGATCTACCACAGAATATATAGGCCGCATTACAGTAGAACACGCACTCAATTTTCCAAAAACTGTAAAATTGCGTTATTTATTCCAAACTTTATTTAATAGAGAGAAGAAATGCGTAAGCGGTAACTCATTAGAGCGAGACATATGCAGCCAACAAACTAGGTTTATTTCATCAGTCTAACAGGGAGAAGATCCAGCAGCAAGCAGTAGTTTTTGAGTTACAAACGATAAACTAAAAAATAAGGTTTTTGGACGATTTTGAAATTTTTGTCAAGCTTTAGCACACTCTAGCGTCGAAACCGGTGGTGTGACAAAAAATGTAGTAAATCATATTTGTAGGAAATTTGATGTGCAACATTTCTATATAAATGTACTTTTTCCAAAAAGAGCTTAGTTTTTGAGTTAGGGACGATAAACTAAGAAAGAAGAATTTTGGACGATTATCGAATTATTGTCAAACTTTAACGCGCTCTAGCACCTAAACCGTTTGTCTAAAGAAAAAATCTAAGATGCATAACTCGGAAATTTAATGCAGTGTATTTCTATATAAAAGTACTTTTTCCAAAAAGTGCGTAATTTTTGAGTTACAAACGATAAACTAAAAAAAAAGTTTTTGGTGATAAATTTGGAAGTTTTAACGCGCTCTAGCGTCTAAGCCGCTTATCTGAAAAAAATCTAAGAGTTAAATTTGTAAGAAATTTGTTGGGCTATATAAATTTACTTTTTCCACAAAAGGCTTAGTTTTCGAGTTATGTACGACAAACTAAGAAAGAAGTTTTATGGACGGTTTTGGCAAATTTTAATGCGCTCTAGCGAGTAAACCGTTAGTGTGATAAAAAAATGTAATAAATACAATTTGTAGGACATTTGATGTGCTATATTTCTATATAAATGTACTTTTTCCAAAAAGTGCGTAGTTTTTGAGTTACAGACGATATACTAAAAATTTGGTTTTTTAGACGATTTTGGAATTTTTGTCAGCTTTAACGCGCTCTAGCGTCTAAACGTTGAGTGTGACGAAAAAATGTAATAAATACAATTTGTAGGAAATTTTATGTGCTATATTTCTATATAAATACACTTTTTAAAATAAAAGCTTAGTTTTCGAGTTATGTACGATAAACTGAGAAAGAAGTTTTATGAACGGTTTTGGAATTTTTGGCAAACTTTAACGCGCTCTAGCGAGTAAACTGTTAGTGTGACAAAAAAATGTAATAAATACAATTTGTAGGACATTTAATGTGCTATATTTCTATATAAATGTACTTTTTCCAAAAAGTGCGTAGTTTTTGAGTTACAGACGATATACTAAAAATTTGGTTTTTTAGACGATTTTGGAATTTTTGTCAGCTTTAACGCGCTCTAGCGTCTAAACGTTGAGTGTGACGAAAAAATGTAATAAATACAATTTGTAGGAAATTTTATGTGCTATATTTCTATATAAATACACTTTTTAAAATAAAAGCTTAGTTTTCGAGTTATGTACGATAAACTGAGAAAGAAGTTTTATGAACGGTTTTGGAATTTTTGGCAAACTTTAACGCGCTCTAGCGAGTAAACTGTTAGTGTGACAAAAAAATGTAATAAATACAATTTGTAGGACATTTGATGTGCTATATTTCTATATAGATGTACTATTTCCAAAAAGTGCGTAGTTTTTGTGTTACAGACGATATACTAAAAAATTAGTTTTTTGGACGATTTTGGAATTTTTGTCAGCTTTAACGCGCTCTGGCGTCTAAGCGGTGGGTGTGACAAAAAAATATATTAAATACAATTTGTAGGAAATTTGATGTGCTATATTTCTATGTAAATACACTTTCTACAATAGAGCTTAGTTTTTGAGTTATGTACGATAAACTGAGAAAGAAGTTTTTTGGACGATTTTGAAATTTCTGGCGAACTTTAACGCGCTCTAGCGTCTAAACCGTGGGTGTGACGAAAAAATGTAATAAATACAATTTGTAGGTTATTTGATGTGCTATATTTCTATATAATTACACGTTCAACAATAAGAGCTTAGTTTTTTAGTTATGTACGACAAACTAAGAAAGAAGTTTTTTGGACGATTTTGGACTTATTGTCAAATTTTAACGCGCTCCAACACCTAAACCGTCTGCCTAAAGAAAGAGGTGTAAGACATATAATTTGTGCGAAATTTGATGAGGTCTACTTCTATATAGATGTACTTTTTCGAAAAAGTGCGTAGTTTTCGAGTTACAAACGGTAAACTAAAAAATAAGTTTTTTGGACGATTTTGGAATTTTGTCAAATTATAACGTGCTCTTGCACCTAAACCGTTCGTCTGAAGAAAAAAATGTAAGAAATATAATTTGTAACAAATATTATGTGCTCTATTTCTGTATAGATATACTTTGTTTTAAAAGTGTGTAGTTTTCGAGTTATAAACGATAAACTAAAATATAAGTTTTTTTTGAGCAATTTTATTATTTTTGGCAAAGCTTTAACGCGCTCTAGCGTCTAAACCGTTGGTATAACGTAAAAATGTAACAGACATATACTTTGTAGAGAATTTGATGTGTTATATTTCAATATAGACATACTTTTTTTAAGAAGTACGTAGTTTTCGAGTTATAAACGATAACCGAAAAAAGATGTTTTTTTAAACGGATTTGGAATTGTTGCCAAACTTTAACGCGCTCTAGCGTCTGAACCGTGAATGTGACAAAAAAAATGTGAGAGATATAATTTGTAGAAAATTTGATGTAGTCTATTTCTATACTGATGTACTTTTTCCAAAAAGTGCGTAGTTTTTGAGTTATAAACAATTTACTAAAAATAGTATTTTGGACGATTTTGGAATTTTTGTCAAACAACTTTAACGCGCTCTAGCGCATATACCGTTGTTCTAAAGAAAAAATTAGTAAGAGAAGTCTTTAGGGGTTGAAAACATTTCAATATCTTGGTATGATTTAATATGTTACAAAAAGCCATTTTTCTAAAATTTTGGAATGACCACCTTTGCCTTTTTTTTGAATACTCCCACCAAATTACTTTTGTATACCTAGTAGATAGTAGTATTACATACATTTTATATATTAACTTATTTATAACATAAGTACTATTAGCAATGAATAGTAAAAAACAGTAAAGTAAAGAACAGAAAACAAAAACTTTGGTAAACACGTTATAAAAATTTATTTTTCGTAAATTACAATGCCTAATGTTAATGTAACTTTTTCTTGTTTTCGTATCAATAATTTGGCACGTTGTTGGTAAAAAATAAAATAATATTAGTTAAAAGAGTACAATAAAATAGAAATATGTAAGCGATTTTAAAAATAATTTCAAAATATTTTTGCATTTTTTTTAATTGAGGGAAAGATTGTGAGCTTTTACTATTGTTTGGTACTATTTTAGGGTGATAGGTACTTTTAAATATTTAGAGAACACCAACGCGCATAAATTAGTTCTGCTATGACCACATCAATTGTTTTTTAAACGGCCGCGTTCGGGACTCGAGCCACCTCCAAAAAAGAATTGAAAAGTGTTTTACTTTTACGCTTTTACCCACGGTACTTTTACCTAAATAACAGTTTCTAATTGATGTTTTTTGAAGTTCAAAAGTAGTGCGCATTTGTTGATATAGCAATAACAATAACATTAAAAATAGACAAATACCAACAATCAAAGCTAGAAGAATTAGGAAAAGTCCACCTTAATTTTCGGTCATTATTACATGTTTTTACGAAAAGTAAACAAACTTTGTTTTGTATCGATTGTAAGTTACGATATTATGGGATTACGCGATTACGGCATTTTTTCTAGATTCAAATGGCTCACTAATAGCGAACGTATATAATATGAAGCCCCAGTTGGCCAGTTCAACAACTTCCGTTTCCCAATCCCAAGAAATGAATGGTACCACTTCTGGTGACGTAAAATCATACCACGTTAACAACGTATTGTAACGTTTGTTACCTTTTAAAAATTACAACCACATCATCAGACTTAAGTTCCCCCTCCACTCTCCCGCTCTCCCCATAAACAATGTTTTAAACCATAACCACTCAAATTCAAACCCATCACAGTTATACAACTCCGTACCTATTATAAATAGTGGCGTGATCTTTAGGTAAAAATTGCGCGATTTAGAAATTATCAACTTTCGTCCTCTTTCAACGCCACATTTTAAGTTAATTCTGAAGAGAGAGAGAAGAGCGTGTGCGTAAAAGTTAAGGTGCGCTCGCGTACAGCAACGTGGTGGCGGCGCACGTAAAAGTTAACCTGCGAAGCTCCGACTCGTACGACGAGACTCAAAATTGAATGTCAGTCCTCGTTTAACAGTGTGGTGGTGTAGTTGTTCGCGCTTTCGTTGCGTATTACACGTGGTTAACGTAACTAAAGACGGTATTTTTTGAATAGCGAGTTTACTTTTGCAAAAAATTGTGCTATCGTCCTAGTTATCCCTAGTATGTATAACGTGGTGAAACAGATAAAACGCAGTTTTACTGTATTTACGGCACTTATTATAACCGGTAAGTTGATTTTTTTAGTTTCAATTTGAAAAAAACCCAAATCGAAGATTCCGTAACATTGGTGTTTTGTTAACGTGGAGTTAAATTTAAAAATCTTACACTTTGACAAGGTTAGCAAGAATTTTCAAGAGTTGAAAAGTGCGCTGCTGCCGTTTGTTGATAAATATTTAGTAAAAGTTGTTTGTCGGACACTCGACAAACTTGCACTCTATATTATTTATACGAGACGCGAAAAAGTTGGTTCGGAATAATTTAAACTATAATTGCCGCTAATGAGAACCATTTAAACATAAAGTGTCACTTTAAGATGACCATGAAATCGATTGCATTTTGCCATTGAACACTTGCCAAAGTTTAGAAATAAATTTACTAATTTGATTAATTGTATCTATACTTAATTCTCTCAATGTCTCAATGTGAATGTAACAAGACTACCCTTAAATTTGCGATAAATGTACGGGGTGGTTTCTAACAAGAAGTCGTTTCTAACGTCGACTTTAGGACAAAAGTGCATGAGTCTCGAACTAGGCGTCGTATGACATTTTTTTGTGGGCACAGGGTAAAATTAGCCCCTAAATTTACAAGAGCTCATTTTGAGGCATTTAAAGTGCATTTTTTGAAAACTTGAGACATTTCTACGTAAAAAGAAAACCCTTGTCATTTATCGATAGGATGCACATTTTCTTCAAAACCCCAAAGTTGAAAATTTTGAAACTCCTCCAACCAGGCCATTTGGCAAGTCCAAAAGTGAGTTTTTAATCATGAAAAAAATATTTTTGGGCTTCTTAAGTTCAATTGGTCATTATAACTCAGTCCAAATATTTTTTTTTGTTGAGGTGGTATCGCGAAAAATTATCTTTCGTCAAGCGGTCAAAATCGTCCGCTTGTAATTTGTAATAGCTGTTTCCAAATGTTTAACATGGATTATTTCGGAAACTGTTCATCCTACCGAAAAATGCGCTAACACTTGGTTTACGTAAAAATAACTAGCGTTTTCAAAAATACATTAAAAATGTCAAAAAGAGGCCTGCAAAAGATTTTTAGGGCGGAAGTCCACTCGCACTATGTTGGCCGTGCCAAGATGATTGTTACTTTTCTACAAGCTCTCAAAATATTAAAATATATACAGGACGATAGTAACTAACCATTGAATCCTTAGAATATTGCCCTCATTTCATAAATGTAAAATTATACAGGGTGTTCTATTTAAAATAGGAGATCTGATCCAATTGCCGGCTAAAACAGAAGTCAAAATATAAAATGTTTGGTATCATTTAACAGTTGCCAAAGTTTAGAAAATAATTTACTAATTTGATTAATTGGTATCTATACTTAATAGTCTCGATGTGAGTGTAACAATTCCACCCTTAAATTTGTGAGGAATGTACATCAGGGTGGTTTCTAACAAGAGGTCGTTCCTAAACGTCGACTTGAGGAAAAAAGTGCATGTGAATCTCTAACTTGGCGTCGTGGGACATTTTTTGGTGGGCACGGAGTGAAATTAACCCCTAAATTTATAACGGCTTGTAGTGCATTTTTTGAGTACTGGGACATTTTTACGTAAAAAGGAGACCCTTGTCATTTATCGATAGGATGCACATTTTCTTCAAAACCCCAAAGTTGAAAATTTTGAAACTCCTCCAACCAGGCCATTTGGCAAGTCCAAAAGTGAGTTTTTAATCATGAAAAAAATATTTTTGGGCTTCTTAAGTTCAATTGGTCATTATAACTCAGTCCAAATATTTTTTTTTGTTGAGGTGGTATCGCGAAAAATTATCTTTCGTCAAGCGGTCAAAATCGTCCGCTTGTAATTTGTAATAGCTGTTTCCAAATGTTTAACATGGATTATTTCGGAAACTGTTCATCCTACCGAAAAATGCGCTAACACTTGGTTTACGTAAAAATAACTAGCGTTTTCAAAAATACGTTAAAAATGTCAAAAAGAGGCCTGCAAAAGATTTTTAGGGCGGAAGTCCACTCGTACTAATATGTTGGCCAGGCCAAGATGATTGTTACTTTTCTACAAGCTCTCAAAATATTAAAATATATACAGGACGATAGTAACTAACCATTGAATCCTCAGAATATTTCCCTCATTTCAAAAATGTAAAATTATACAGGGTGCTCTATTTAAAATATGAGATCTGAACCAATTTCCGGCTAAAACAGAAGTTAAAATATAAAATGTTTGGTATCATTGGACACTTGCCAAAGTTTAGAAAATAATTTACTAATTTGATTAATTGGTATCTATACTTAATAGTCTCGATGTGAATGTAACAATTCCGCCCTTAAATTTGTGAGGAATGTACATCATCAGGGTGATTTCTAACAAGAGGCCATTTCTAACACCAACATGGGGCAAAAAGTGCATGGGAATCTCTAATCTCTAACTTGGCGTCGTGGGAAATTTTATGGTGAGCACGGGGTGAAATTAACCCCTAAATTTATAACGGCTTGTTGTGCATTTTTGGATTATTGGGACATTTTTACGTAAAAAGGGGGCCCTTGTCATTTATCGATAGGACGCACCTTTTCTTCAAAACCCCAAAGTTGAAAATTTTGAAACTTCTCCAACCAGGCCATTTAGCAAGTCCAAAAGTGAGTTTTTAATCATGAAAAAAATATTTTTGGGCTTCTTAAGTTCAATTGGTCATTATAACTCAGTCCAAATATTTTTTTTTGTTGAGGTGGTATCGCGAAAAATTATCTTTCGTCAAGCGGTCAAAATCGTCCGCTTGTAATTTGTAATAGCTGTTTCCAAATGTTTAACATGGATTATTTCGGAAACTGTTCATCCTACCGAAAAATGCGCTAACACTTGGTTTACGTAAAAATAACTAGCGTTTTCAAAAATACGTTAAAAATGTCAAAAAGAGGCCTGCAAAAGATTTTTAGGGCGGAAGTCCACTCGTACTAATATGTTGGCCAGGCCAAGATGATTGTTACTTTTCTACAAGCTCTCAAAATATTAAAATATATACAGGACGATAGTAACTAACCATTGAATCCTCAGAATATTTCCCTCATTTCAAAAATGTAAAATTATACAGGGTGCTCTATTTAAAATATGAGATCTGAACCAATTTCCGGCTAAAACAGAAGTTAAAATATAAAATGTTTGGTATCATTGGACACTTGCCAAAGTTTAGAAAATAATTTACTAATTTGATTAATTGGTATCTATACTTAATAGTCTCGATGTGAATGTAACAATTCCGCCCTTAAATTTGTGAGGAATGTACATCATCAGGGTGATTTCTAACAAGAGGCCATTTCTAACACCAACATGGGGCAAAAAGTGCATGGGAATCTCTAATCTCTAACTTGGCGTCGTGGGAAATTTTATGGTGAGCACGGGGTGAAATTAACCCCTAAATTTATAACGGCTTGTTGTGCATTTTTGGATTATTGGGACATTTTTACGTAAAAAGGGGGCCCTTGTCATTTATCGATAGGACGCACCTTTTCTTCAAAACCCCAAAGTTGAAAATTTTGAAACTTCTCCAACCAGGCCATTTAGCAAGTCCAAAAGTGAGTTTTTAAACATGAAAAAAATATTTTCGGGTTTCTTAAGTTCAATTGGTCATTATAACTCACTCCAAATTTTTTTTTGTTGAAGTGGTCTCGCGAAAAATTATCTTTTGCTCGCCGTACAAAATTGTAATTTGTAATAGCCGTTTCCAAATATTTTACATGGATTTTCTCGGAAACTGTCCGTCCTACCGAAAAATGCGCGAATACTTGTTTTATGTAAAAATATCTAACCTTTTCAAAAATGCATTATAAATGTCAAAAAGAGCGCTGCAAAAGATTTTTTTAGGGCGTAAGTCCACTCATACTATTAGAAAAAATGTGATGTACGGTGGTCGAGGGATGACTTTTTAATTTTCTACAAGCTCTCGATGTATTAAAAATATACAGGATAATAGTAACACACAATAGTATGCTCAGAATGTTTCCTTCATTTCAAAAATGTTAAATTATACAAGGTGTTCTATTTAAAACAGGAGATCGGAGCCCAGAAGACAAAATATAAATTGTTTGGTATCATTGGGCACGTAATTGCATGCCCTTTTGAACAATTCAATAATATACAGGATGTTTCAATTTTTTTTTGAAGTTTGGTTTAATTTCCGGTTTAACCAGAAGCCCTTTTTAAACGAAAACGGTATAAAATAATTGATAGAAATTAATGGAATAAATAAGTACGTGACTAGCTATTGATTGCTAATAAGGTGTTACAAATGCATTAACCATATAAAGTATGCAAGATCATTTCAAAATTGCAAAAATTGATCCCAGAATCAAATTTTGGAAGAAACAATTATAAAATACGCAAAACAGATTATTTTTTTATATCCAAGTTTAACGTTAATTGGTTCAAAAATAAAACAAAAAATTAAACGAGCCACCCTGTATAGTGTATAGGGCTCAATTTAGTCATAAGAGATTTCTGTACGCACCTAAATTAGGGCTCACCTGATCAACAGCGCATTTTAGTACTAAAATTGTTTTTTCGAAAAGTTACAATCCCAAAAAGTGTCCATTTTCGCGATTGGACCAGTTTTTGTTGATATCAATTTTACCTGTAAGGCAAGGCGTGTGTGTCGGATTTTTACAAGGTCGAACTGTTCAAATTTCGAATGATCAATATTTGTTTTGAAGTAAATAGTCTAATTTATCTCATTCAGGCTTGTTTACCTCTAACTCGTACCTTTTTTTTTTATATCAAGGGCATAATTAATATTAAAAACTGCGCCATTTTATCCTTATTAAATTTTAATTTTCCGCAACAAATCGTGTTCCGTGTCGTCAATGACATCAACCTAATCGAGGCGAAATTAGCGCGCTTAACGTCTGGTTTAGAAAGGGCCCACACGTAACCGCAAAATATTGTTAAATTTTGCATCGATGAGTTGTTAATAACAATGACTAAACATAATACGTTATTTAATAACAACTAATAACGGCGTAATAATACGTTGTCCACCCTCAGGCCGTCCCTACTAGTCTAATAAATGTGGATGACCCCGACGTTTTATCCCATTTTTGCAAAATTTCAAATTGCTAGTCCCGCCAGTATTTTTGTTTTGTTTTTTAACATTTATTTTATAGACCCTCTGCGTCGCATAACAAAACGTTTACAAAATCTCTCAAGCTTCGAAAAATATTTTCATTATTCATTTCCCTTGCCGTTACCTTTATTACGGGTAGGTTAAAAGCAAATTACATTTCATATGCGCGCGGTATGGCCTTTTAAACTAATAAATGTATCAAATCGGGTTTGTTTTATTAAAATTTAATAATAATTAGAGCGCTGGGACATGGAAATTTAGTTAATTCCGATACTTGAAATTTCGAGTGTCAATTATAGATTAAATTTGACGAGGGTGTGTAATAATTTTCATTTTAATTCGATATTTTCGAATTGAGTACTCGAAGTGGATAAATAACAAAAGTTTTTTTTTAAACGTGTGGCGCGAACGTTATTTTGGTTCCAATTTTTCAACCTACTAACCGCGCGTTTATTGTTTTTTGCTAAAAAAAAAAAAGGTGAGCCCTTAATAATTTATTTACTTTTTAGTCCTTCGGTGTTTTTCGTGTTTTTAAAAAATAAATTACACTTTTTGATGGTTATCGAGTCGCCGCGGGTTAAATTTAAACGTTTCGTATTTAAGTACCGTCATCAGACGTTAAAATTGATATGTTTTTGAATTTAAAAACTTTTCTGAATAATTGAAATACGACTTTGAAATTTTTATCGAGACTTATGATTTATAAATTCGCCTTTTTGGTGTCATTTTTATAAGACAAATGGAAGTACGTATATCGGAGGTAAATACGCACCTGCTTTCTATTTTTCGATGAAACGTTTATTAATAAATAAATAGTTGGAAGTACTTTTTGTTCTAAATTATTTAAATTTGTAGTCGAAATTTGCAACTTTAGCGAGGCGAGGGTGGAAAATATGTTTGTGAAAAATCATTGTCAATTAAGAATTTAATCTGCACGGCACGTTGTCTCGAAGACGTCTCTTTTATATAAGAATGTTGTGAAAATTTAAAAATATCGAAATAGAAATAGCTCTTGACGCGACACTTAAAAAAATAAAACAAAAAATCCATATAGCTTTTCCATATCTAAGTGGGATGGGTGAAAGAGCTTGATCTATTCAAGTTTGAAAACAAGTGCTGGTCGAAGCCTCCAAGGGGGCACGAGCCACAGTTTTTTAAAACTAATTTTCTTGGGTGTACGCGGGGAAGGGGGGGGGGGAGGTGATTCGAATGGCACTAACCACAGTTTTCAATCTGATCTATTTATCGAGATATCGAAGAAAACTTTAAAAAAATCCAAAAAAAGGGCCACCTTTGGAAAGTTTTTGTTACCCGAATAAACGGTTTTTAAGGGTTGCTGATTTTTTTCACGGAATCCTTTGCGGTTCGATTGGCTTGAAAATAGAGTTTCTAGCGTTCTTTTTACGACCTCTACGAATTTTCAAGCAACCCTCTAAGCTTTTGGTCCTTCGAACCCACCTCAGCGAAACAATTTTGACCGGATTTAAAAACTATTGTGATATTTGTAATCGGCACCTCCAAAACTATAACTAAGGGGAGTCTTGTAAGATTCGAAAAAATTGCGATTTCTTCAAAAAAAATTTTTTAAAAAAAGTTTTTTAAAAATTATTTTTTTGTAAAAATCGTAATTTCTTCTATTTTTACGAAATTTACATGGTTCAAGTTTGAAAGTAAGTGCTGGTCCGAGCTTCCAAGGTGGCACGAGCCACAGAGGAATATGAAAGCACTAGAAGTTTTTTTAAAACTAATAATATTATGGGTGTACGGGGTGAAGGGGGAGGGGGGGGGCAATCGGGTGGCACTAACCACAGTTCGCTATCTAACCTATTTATCGAGACATCGAAGGAAACTTAAAAACAAAATTTCCAAAAAAGGGCCACCTTTGGTAAGTTTTTTGTACCCGAATAAACATTTTTTAGGGGTTGCTGATTTTTTTCACGGTAGACTAATCCTTTTCGATTCGATTGGCATAAAAATAAGGTTTCTAGCGTGCTTTTTACAACCTCTACGAATTTTTCAGCAACCCTCTAAACTATTGGTCCTTCGAACCTACCTCAGGGAAACAATTTTCGCTCGATTTAAAGAAAATTGTGATATTTGTAATCAGCACCCTCAAAACTATAAATAAGGCAAGCTTCGTAAAACTCGAAAAATTGCGGTTTTAAAAAAAATTTTTGGGGGAAAAAATTTTTTTTTGGATAAAATAAATTTTTTCAAAAAATCGTGATTTCTCTGATTCTTACAAATTTACGTGATTTGTAGTTGAGAAGGCGCTGATTACGAATATCGCTTTCTTGTTTTGATCTGTTCACTGTTCATTGATAAAAACAATTTCGCGAGATGTGTTCGAAGGACCAACAATCTCAAGAATTGCAGAAAAATTTGAGGAGGGCGTATAAAGCGTTCTAGACACTTCATTCTTATGCCATTCTAACTAGAAAAATTCAATCTACCGTAATAAGAAATCATCAACCCCCGAAATTAATTTTTGGGCTTGCGAGAACCTTCCAAACGCGACCCTTTTAAACTTAAAACTACAAACTGAACTTCTCTGATGTGCTAAGGCAAGACTTTTCGTATTATGACGGGTCTTTGTTACTTTATTCGGCCATTTCATTCCCGCCCTCCGTAGCTGACGTCACGAAGTCACTTTGGATTATCTCGAAATGAAGAATTAGGCGAGTTTAACTAAGAGTTAAAGAAAATGGTACTCGATCCCCTATTTCTGCTGAAGCAACCACCATCGAGACGTAAAAAAATTTATATCCGCACAAAAAGTTCATTTTGGATATTTTGAACTTTTTGCTACTTTTCCCCCATTCGCCTCATATTAGTTTCACGCATGTAAACTTGCTAAAAAAACCCTCCCCTATATCGTTGGTTTGGTTCTTTTTTGTCCGAGTGTTATCGAACACGCAATTACGCACCTTTGTTCCAATTTATAACCGACCTCGTATCTCTTACCGGTTCCGAGATCCCTTCAATGAGAGCTGGGAGCCGTATGTAAATAACCCTAATATTTATTTGAAATAACATTCTGGCAAAAGTTTTAATTAATAGTCGACTGGTTGAGCGAGCGGAGCTTCATCCAGCGTATTATTAATCAACCTTCGCATTTAAATTAAATAGAAAATTCCAATAATCAAAAGAAGCCCTTCAAGTGCAATAATTTTATTATACATCCCGCGTCCATTATATCAAAATTAAAATATCAAGAGTGTATAGCTTAATTTAGGGGTTTTTAAAGCTTCCTTTTAGCTTTTAACGGAGAAGCCCTCGTCGTAATATTTGAAAAACGTATTTAATTCGAATTTGAGAGTGGCTCTCATCGTATCAAAAATTCCCTCTCTCTAATTGGCAGGACGTAGTATATGCGAATTTTACACTGCAGTACATGCATGGAGCGACTACACGTAATTAATTATATCTGTGGATGTGTATCCATCCGTTTGTCTCCACGCAATAATCTGATAATAGCGATAGTAGAGATAATCGTTAAATTGGCTCGCTTCTCTGAAGTTCGTATCTCGCTCGCTTATATCGCATACCGATAGTTTTTTGCGTTTGGTATAACTCATTTTTTGACACCTATATCCCACGTATATAAACACGTGTATAATGCATTTTTTGTTATGAAAAAATATCCATTTATTATTATGATCATATATTTTGGAGTATCAAGGGATGAATCCGATTAGTCTTGTCCATTTACGCTTTTATTTGCTATATAAACGCGCGTTTTATATAGCCGTAAATATGGTTTATAACAATTTAAATATTTCATTGTCGAAAACGAATGTTAATTACTTATAATAACGATTGGTTTATGTTATAAAAGATTGTTATCGACCTTTAAATAATATACAAACGCACGCGTCATTGTTCGCAACACAATTGGACAATTGTATTGTGCATATCAAGGACTAGCGTTTGGTAAATATTTTTAAATCGACTCTAATGGTCCGGGAGGCGGCGAGCACTTTTCCTAAGCCGTTAAGTACAAAATTTTTGATTATGTAGATGAAAGAACAGTGCAAATGAGTAATAAAACCGACTGTCCGCTGTTAAAAGTTGCAGCATTACCTTAGGGGAGGCTCGAGTAAGGGTCGTTGTTTCGCTTATAACTCGAAAACTACGCACTTTATTAGAAAAATTCTTTTATACAAAAATAAAGTAAATTAAATTTCCTACAACTAGTCTCTCTTAAGTTTTTTTCTCACGTAAACGATTTAGGTGGTATCGCGCGTTAAGTTACAAAAATTCTCAAAATCGGCCCAAATGGTTTTTTATTGCTTGTAACTCGAAAACTATGTACTTTAGGAGAAAATCGTTCCTATACAAAAAGAAGGTACATTCAATTTCCTACAAATTATGTATCTTAGAGTTTTATCGTGAAATGAACTGCTTAGGCGCTAGAGCGCGTTTAAGTGTGAAGGGTGGTTTTTGGGGGTAGAACTAAAACATGAGAAATTTTTAAACCAAAAAATTGCATTTTTTAGCAAAAAATTGCATGATTCGTGTAGTTTTCGGCATTTTAAATTAGCAGCATTAACTTGGGGGTGGATCGAGAAGGGTGGGTTTTTGCCCATTTTAAAGTTTTTTGCTTATAACTTCAAAACTGCTCCTTTTTTGAGAAAAATGCATTTATGTAAAAGTAAACTAGATAAAATTTCCTACAAACTATATTAGACATTTTTTTCCTCAGGCAAACGGCTTAGGCGCTAGAGTGCGCCAAAGTTTGACAAAAATTCCCAAAAAACTGTTTTTTTTTTGTTTATTGCTTATAACTCCAAAACTACGCATTTTTAGTGAAAAGTGTTTTTATACAAAAATAAAGTACATTAAATGCCCTACAAATTACGCCTCTTGCATTTTTTCGTCAAGCAAACAGCTTAGGCGCTAGAGCGCGTTGAAGTATGAGAGGTGGTTTTTGGGGGTAAAACTGAACCGCACCTACGATACATGAAAACTTTTGTACAGATACCTATACAATATTATGGCAGACGTTTTGAAGTGCCGCCTTCGTGGTGCTAAATAATTTTGAAGTTTGATGGGCGGGCTTCGTAAAACGAGCGAGGGACACGGAAGTGCTCGAGAAGGTTGGATTTGGTCTCTTTTTCGGTTTTTCGCTTATAACTTCAAAACTACATACTTTATGAAAAAAGTTCTTCTGTAAAAAAATAAAGTTCATTAAATTACCTACAAAATATGTCTCTTAAGTTTTTTGCGTCGGGTGAACGATTTAGACGCTAGCGTGCGTTAAAGTTACAAATTAGTACCGAGTACTCTTAAGAAGCGTTTTCTTACATCCCGACCTGAAACTTGACCACAATTAGGAATTAGCTTGAGAATTCGTATAGGGACTATTTTCAAAACGAATAGGGGGGTAGTCGGGGAAGCACCGATGTCGGCACTTCTCGTCCGGAGCTGCGAAAGGTTTCCTTTCAGTAATAACTTCCCTTTTATTGGGGAACGAATTTAAAGTTGAGTTAAAAAATCTTTTAATCTGCCAAACCTTTAATTATTGGAAGGTACTTAAATACTATCGATCTGGTAATCACATTATATGCTTGATATGTTTTATAAAATAGGTTGATCTGATTAACACATTATGACCTACGGAGCAATAGATTATTACAGTGGGAAATCAATTATAGTTCCGTTTTCTCGTTAATAATTTAAGTCGCATTTTGGGTGTGTGTTGGTGTGTAATTACAAAAATTTGTGTCGCTAAAATCCCTTAATTTGCGTAATAATGTTTTATTGAATAAAATTCGTAATTAAAAAATTTTTTTTGATTTTGCCGTCTGTCAAGTGGTTACAAAGCGCAATCAGTTTCAAAAGCTTGCTCTTTTTCCTATAATTAAAATCTACCACTTGAAAGTAACAAAAGCTTCGGGTCTATAGTTGAAAAGGTAATGGAAATAAAGCCTTTTGCCTTGCTACATCCTAATGAAGTTGTGCAAATTGAAAAATCTCATTGTTTTTCTATGCAAAATATATACCCCCACACATACTATTAAGTTCTTTTTAAATAAAGGACCTTCTCGTTTTAAGATAATTTGTTTCTTCAAATTGCTTTTTACTTTTTATTATATCCTTCTCATATTTAAATAAATTCAATTACGTCACGTCTCTTCTACGCCCATTTCGATTTTTAATTCTAACAGCGTATGTACTTGATTAGGCAACTATCTAAAGCTATTGAAAGTTGACGAGTTGTGAAATTTTTTTTCTCCTCATCGGTGTAGCAATTAGCAATAAAGGGGGCGTTATGAAAATATAAAGTGGAGGGGGGGGCTAACTCGCAGCACACTTAGCTCCGTTTCTAAACGACTTGGTCATCTCAAACCCGCCACTCGTCTGTTCTCAACCTGCCCCACTTATCACTTGTAGGATAAGATGTACTCCTTAATTATGGCGGGAAGGGTGGCGATGCTGGGGCAAAATCCCTCAACACGGCCCTCTTGGGCGTCGAGTACTCCTGAATTGCTCGTTACTAGCCCAGGGCAGCTTTACAGTGTGATAGTTGGGCGCTGTTCTTAAAACAGGCTCTGGCAGTGTTTCTAACCAATTTTACGATCACCTGGTGGACTAATAGGGGTCTTTCTTGACCGCCTCATCTGTCATGAGTTGTCCATGCGTTTTCCACCTTCAAGACGATTTTAATGAGTCCACAATTGACCACATTTCCCATTTTAACAGTCGCTGAGAACGTCTTTTATTGCCATCTCTTTCGCGTATAAGCAGTAGGAGGCAGAGCAGCACCACGTTAGCCGCCTAAATTCCCCTCTTATTACTACAGGCGCAAGTATTCTTAAGCCTCCAATTTTTCATCAAATAACCGTCGTAAATAGGTTTGGGTTAAAACTTTCAAATTTACTGTTAATCTGCGACTCGATAAAAATGTCTCGGCGACTCTTTTCGTTAAAACGTCCACTCTACAAACGTCTTTGAAACAAGACCCAATTCAATATATACGGTTGCTATTTAAAAGTCTTATTAATTATTCTTCTCTTTTTGCTCCACTTACATTCGAATTCCCTTTGTGCGATTTTTCTTTATTTTATTAAAAAGAGATTAAAAATGACATTTTTAGTGCTTTCCGTGACTGCGAGTTTCCATCACTGCCCCGCGCCGTTATTAAGTGCTCGACTTTTAAAATTTATTTGGGGCCTTAGTATAATAGTGTACGGGGCGCACTTTTAAAAAATCGGCAGGAAGAGAAGAAAGCATTGTAATATACAGGGTGTTCCATTTAAAAAAAATTTCTTGCGTATGACACACCTTAAATGAACGCCCTGTATGAAATTTTTCGGCGGAAACGTGTAGATATGGAGGAGTTGTAGAACATTTGTCTACACTTTTTTTTTGTAACGTGCATAATAGGCGAGAACGATGAAAACTCGTCCAATGAGTAGCGAAAATCCGGAAATATGAAGAAATTAAAAGTTGGCGTAGCTTTTTGAAATTTGGCATGCGGCCATGATTTTTCATTACGAACAACTTTTCTTAGTAACATTTTCCCGTATTGCCAACAAAAAAGGCACTTTACCTGAGAAGAAAATAGTTTTTGCCCAACTGTCATGGCCGACTTGATTTTTAAAAAGTAAAAATCTGCCTAAAGTTGTTTTCCAACCAAACCGGACTTGTTCCAAAAGTATTATTTTGAAATTCAAAAAAATTTTTGGGCAATTTTTAGTGAATCCTGTCAGTGGCCACACTGTATGTGTATAGTCTCAATCGACGCTTTCTTTTTGAATATTTAAAATATACAGAGTGTATAGGTTTAGTTTAGCAGTTTTTTTTTGGTAAACCGCCCCCTTTTAGTGCAATTTTTACTTTCTTAAATTATGACCTCATATAGTCGACTTCCTTAAAAGTGCATAGGAACTCGATATTCCGCCTCCGCGTCCCATTGACGCGCACCCTGTATACTGGTCATGTACGCCACATTTTGTCGTGTTTATAAATTATTCAAGTACATTTACTAAATATTTACATACCGATCAATTGAATTTGATTAGATCCACTTGAAGAAAATTTAATGCACTTTAAAGGCGACCCTTTCGTACTTCGTTGTGTTTTTCACGCAATTTCCAACTTTGTAGCGATCAAACTAAAACGTTATCGGACGTAAACTCGCGAATAACAATTATTTACTATTTGTTTTTTACATAACTCGTAGTGGAGGGTGGAGGCTAAAGCAATAAAATGCATTTTATAAGTCGATTATAACTTAAATCGTTTTGTTTTTCGAAATCGATGCGAGTTCGGGTGACCGCGCCCCCTTCTTAATTTTGTTGGATTTTATATCAAATTTTGATGTGCGGTATTTTCGACACGTCTCACAATTTATTGTTTCTTGGACACAATTAGAAAATTCGTTTAAAAGTATTGTATCGTATCTTATTTCTTGACCTAATAAAAGCAACCTTCTAGATATATAAACATGTACGAATTAATCGATATAAGTACTACTTCTATTAATATTGTCACTGTGTATGTACTTTATTTTATAACACGTTCTTTTTTTTTTAATAAGTTTACACTTCATACTTAATGCACGTAAATGATATCTTACTATAATTAGCAGACAGTACACGAAGACCAGTTAAACGTTTATTGATTACAATATTTATTTTTGGCCTTAAACTTGACTTGAAGATTCCATGCTGGGCAATGCTAATTGCCGAAGTTTCCGTAGATAATTTTTCACTACTGTAACAGGACCATTTGTAATCGAGGGTATTTTTACTTTCGCGTTCTCGAATCGTACATTCGTAATGGCCCTTATACATGCTGAGTACTCTCGCTATTGCATAATGTCTGAAAACCATTAGTTTTTACGTTTAGAGCCGTTTACGACAATTTCTATTAGTCCCACGTAAAAATGGCCCAAATGGTTTTTGTAGCTTATTCAATTCTGAACGTATTTGTTTAAATGCAAAATTTCGATAGGACTTATAATTTTCGCGCTAGCCCCGCTCGAACGCTCGACTGCATACGGATTACGACGCGCGCCACCATACTTTCTAATAACGGCATTTTCTCGAAAACTATCGACCCTACGGAAATTTTGTAAATAACCAAACTTGTTTAGAATTTAATAAGCTACAAAAAACATATAAACCATTTTTTCGTACGACTAATACAAATGAGAAAATGACTACAATTGAATTAATTAACGGCCAACCGATGTAAATAGCCGCTCATGTGATTTATATCGTGACACTCGGTACTCTGTAAATTACGCAAATATTTATCCATGAACTAGAATTGTAGGAAGTTTAACCGAAAAATTAGTGAGCGTTTCGATAAAGAATTGATAAAACGCTCCTTGGGGTCTTTTATTAATTTTGCGTTCTCAAATCGTACGTTCGTAATGGCCCTTATACCTTATACATGCTGAGTACTCTCGGTATTGCATAATGTCTGAAAACCATTAGTTTTTACGTTTAGAGCCGTTTACGACAATTTCTATTAGTCCCACGTAAAAATGGCCTAAATGGTTTTTGTAGCTTATTCAATTCTGAACGTATTTGTTTAAATGCAAAATTTCGATAGGACTTATAATTTTCGCGCTAGCCCCGCTCGAACGCTCGACTGCATACGGATTACGACGCGCGCCACCATACTTTCTAATAACGGCATTTTCTCGAAAACTATCGACCCTACGGAAATTTTGTAAATAACCAAACTTGTTTAGAATTGAATAAGCTACAAAAAACATATAAACCATTTTTTCGTACGACTAATACAAATGAGAAAATGACTACAATTGAATTAATTAACGGCCAACCGATGTAAATAGCCGCTCATGTGATTTATATCGTGACACTCCGTACTCTGTAAATTACGCAAATATTTATCCATGAACTAGAATTGTAGGAAGTTTAACCGAAAAATTAGTGAGCGTTTCGATAAAGAATTGATAAAAAGCTCCTTGGGGTCTTTTATTAATTTTGCGTTCTCAAATCGTACGTTCGTAATGACCCTTATACCTTATACATGCTGAGTACTCTCGGTATTGCATAATGTCTGAAAACCATTAGTTTTTACGTTTAGAGCCGTTTACGACAATTTCTATTAGTCCCACGTTAAAATGGCCCAAATGGTTTTTGTAGCTTATTCAATTCTGAACGCATTTGTTTAAATGCAAAATTTCGATAGGACTTATAATTTTCGCGCTAGCCCCGCTCGAACGCTCGACTGCATACGGATTGCGACGCGCGCCTCCATACTTTCTAATAACGGCATTTTCTTGAAAACCATCGACCCTACGGAAATTTTGTAAATAACCAAACTTGTTTAGAATTTAATAAGCTACAAAAAACATATAAACCATTTTTTCGTATGACTAATAATAAAAATGAGAAAATGAGTACAATTTAATTAATTAACAGCTAACCGATGATAATATGCCGCTCATATGATTTATATCGTGACACTCCGTACTCTGTAAATTACGCACATATTTATCCATGGACTAGAATTGTACGAAGTTTAACCTAAAAATTAGTGAGTATTTCGATAAAAAATTCACAAAAAGCTTCTTGGGCTCTTTTATTAATTTCGCCGAACGTCCAACGTTTTCTTCCCCAGCAGTGAAATCTCCATACTAAATATTTCACAGACTTTCGTGACATGTCAATAAGGTATTTCACAGGATATTCTTTTATCATTTTGAAATACTATATTGTTTATATCTTACCCATATTCATATTCAATATCTTGTAAATGCCCCATTCAGGAAAAGATATAGGTATATAAACTGACATCCACACACACAAAGCGTCGGGACGTAAATTTTTAATTCTTTTCCATTTTATTTCCGCACCTACTACCGAACTTTGATGTTTATCAAAATTACTGTAAATGGCTTTTAATTATTGTCCACATCCACATCGTGTCCACTAAAGTATAATTATCTATATACGTCGTTCAAAAACTTGTCAATTGATATAATTGGGTGTTTTCTAAATTAATGAGTATATATTTAACGCACTGCGCTTATACTGTTATTTGTGGAGTTACTATACCAAATAACATAGGTAATTTACAAAAATGTAAATAACAACACCTTATTACTCCTTTTTTTTTTAAATTAAAAAATTTTGGATTAATAATTAATACGTTTAGTTTATCTTGACTTGAAAACTATACCTTCGTCTGTGGCGCGGTTGAAATTTTGATTGTATTCATTTATTATGGATAATATACGTTTTGGGTATTTTTAGCGCAAGTTCTAAAATATTTATGATTTTGTATATTAATAATCGTCGAGTTATTAAATTTTAATCCTGTAAAACCGATTTCCCCGAAACGATCTAGACTGTTATAAGAATTATTGCTGAAAACGTCATCAGAATATTAGTATTGTTGTAATTATTATTCGTAATGCTTTAAGAGTTTTTCCAGTACTCTGAGTATCGTTTAAGTCTTTAGACGTATGAAGCGAAATTTTAAAAAAGAGTGAGATCATCAAAGTGCGGTTTTTTCCTTTCCATTTAAGTTTTTTTTAATTTAAATAAAATCCAAAATATTGCTAAAAATAATAGTTTTATCGTAAAATATCATCGGGCCTTTTTTGAAGCTGAGAAGATTCCCTTTCATGCGCTTTAGTTTTTTTCCTACAAGTTTAAAATTGACCGAGATACAATTTTTTGAAAGTGCGCATTTTTTTTCTTTCCATTTAGTTTCACGCGCTCTTCTTAATTTATTAAAAATCGATAAGATTGATGATATCTAAAAAATTAAGAGTTTTATCGCAAAATATCATCAGGCCTTTTTTGAAACTAATAAGATTCTCTTTAATGTGCTTTACTTTTTATGCCTATGCGGTCAAAATTGGGCTGGATACAATTTTTTGAAAGTGCGACTTTTTCTTTTGCATTGAAGTTTTTCTTAATTTCTACTTAAAATCAATAATATTGATATCTTGCAAACAATAAGAGGGTTATCGCAAAATATCATTAGGCCTTTTTTTAAGAGAATATGATTCCCTTTAATTTACTTTACTTTTTATTACGGTCAAAATTGGCCGAAGGACGATTTTTTGAAAGTGCGATTTGTTCCTGTCCATTTATAGTTTTTCTTAATTTACTGAAAATCAATAATATTGATATATCGCCGAAAATAACAGTTTTATCGCAAATTATCATAAGGCCTTTTTTGACGCTAATAAGATTCCCTTTAATTTGCTTTACTTTTTGTCCCTATACGGTCAAAATTGGCCGAAGGACGATTTTTTGAAAGTACGATTTTTTCCTTTCCATATAGTTTTTCTTAATTTACCGAAAATCAGTAATATTTATGTATTGTCGAAAATAACAGTTTTATCGCAAAATGTCTTTACGCATTTTTTGAAGCTAATAAGATTCTTTTTAATTTGCTTTACTTTTTGTCCCTATACGGTCAAAATTGGCCGAAGGACCATTTTTTGCAAGTGCGATTTTTTCCTTTCCATATAGTTTTTCTTAATTTACCGAAAATCAGTAATATTTATATATTGTCGAAAATAACAGTCATAACAATAATTGTCATTAGGCCTTTTTTGAAGCTAGTAAGATTCCCTTTAATTTGCTTTACTTTTTGTCCCTATACGGTCAAAATTGGCCGAAGGACGATTTTTTGAAAGTGCGATTTGTTCCTGTCCATTTATAGTTTTTCTTAATTTACTGAAAATCAATAATATTGATATATCGCCGAAAATAACAGTTTTATCGCAAATTATCATAAGGCCTCTTTTGACGCTAATAAGATTCCCTTTAATTTGCTTTACTTTTTGTCCCTATACGGTCAAAATTGGCCGAAGGACGATTTTTTGAAAGTGCGATTTGTTCCTTTTCATTTATAGTTTTTCTTAATTTACTGAAAATCAATAATATTGATATATCGCCGAAAATAACAGTTTTATCGCAAATTATCATAAGGCATTTTTTTACGCTAATAAGATTCCCTTTAATTTGCTTTACTTTTTGTCCCTATACGGTCAAAATTGGCCGAAGGACGATTTTTTGAAAGTGCGATTTGTTCCTGTCCATTTATAGTTTTTCTTAATTTACTGAAAATCAATAATATTGATATATCGCCGAAAATAACAGTTTTATCGCAAATTATCATAAGGCCTCTTTTGACGCTAATAAGATTCCCTTTAATTTGCTTTACTTTTTGTCCCTATACGGTCAAAATTGGCCGAAGGACGATTTTTTGAAAGTGCGATTTGTTCCTTTTCATTTATAGTTTTTCTTAATTTACTGAAAATCAATAATATTGATATATCGCCGAAAATAACAGTTTTATCGCAAATTATCATAAGGCATTTTTTACGCTAATAAGATTCCCTTTAACTTGCTTTACTTTTTGTCCCTATACGGTCAAAATTGGCCGAAGGACGATTTTTTGAAAGTGCGATTTTTTCCTTTCCATATAGTATTTCTTAATTTACCGAAAATCAGTTAATATTTATATATTGTCGAAAATAACAGTTTTATCGCAAAATGTCATTAGGCCTTTTTTGAAGCTAATAAGATTCTTTTTAATTTGCTTTACTTTTTGTCCCTATACGGTCAAAATTGGCCGAAGGACCATTTTTTGAAAGTGCGATTTGTTCCTTTCCATTTATAGTTTTTCTTAATTTACTGAAAATCAATAATATTGATATATCGCCGAAAATAACAGTTTTATCGCAAATTATCATAAGGCATTTTTTTACGCTAATAAGATTCCCTTTAACTTGCTTTACTTTTTGTCCCTATACGGTCAAAATTGGCCGAAGGACGATTTTTTGAAAGTGCGATTTTTTCCTTTCCATATAGTATTTCTTAATTTACCGAAAATCAGTTAATATTTATATATTGTCGAAAATAACAGTTTTATCGCAAAATGTCATTAGGCCTTTTTTGAAGCTAATAAGATTCCCTTTAATTTGCTTTACTTTTTATTCTTATACGGTCAAGATTGGCCGGGATATAATTTTTTTAAAAGCGCGACAAAGCGTTTTACGTAAAACTACTTTGTATAAAGACGTAAGCTTTTTGCATTGTCATAAATTAGGATGTTTCGCATTCATGTAAGATCAAAATTGCAATTATGTCCATTAATTCTTATGTAGTTTCCACGTTGCGTTCCACTGCTTGCGTTAAAGAATACCAGCCGATATACACGTTGTATATTGTTAAAAGGGACCAGATTATACGATTCGTTTTTGTACTTAGAAATAATGGACTGTAATGCCAATTTTTTCCAATTTGTTAAATATCGTAATTTTTTAAATGGCGATGGGTGCTCGCTCGTTCGCACGCCAGTCTCGTGGGTTTAAAGGGCTTATAGTTAGAGATTGCTGTAAACAAAATGAAGATTGCCCTGCGACGCCATTCAGTAGATTACAATAATAAATAAATCACAAAGTTATTAATAAATAACGAGACGAACGTATTTTATTACTGAGCATTGAGCATTTTCAATCGAGATGTTTTCAATTGTTTTCAATTATTCAAAATCGATAATGTGTGTTAATTTTTAATCAAAATCTGTCAATGTCGCAAGGCCGTTTTTATTATAAATTTAAGTGCCCTTTTTTCGTAAACAAACAATTTATAGTTTATTAGTTCGTGACGTCTAAAATATATCAATTTGTGACGTCAATCAAGTTAATTGAACCAAAAGCGAATTTGTAAATTGTTTATCATCTATTTAAGGTACCTACGATCTTTAGAATTATTCGTGTAACCGAATAATAATAATAACCAATTTTTTTTCGAGTTCCGTTACGTCAATGTCAAACCTCCAAGAACTTATTTTCAGTTTTCAGCCGTCTCGAAATGAAGTAAACATCTGACGTTACTATCGTGTTACGCTTTTCCAATAACTATATTTACTGTTTTCTTATAAGCCTCTCTATTTTTAAAATGATTTATTAAAATTTTTTGGCGTTTGGTTATTATTTTTGAATAAATTTACATTTTATATACGCATACGGGCGAATTCATTAATTTCAAATTTAGATATTAAGCTCATGCTCAATTTTACAGTTTACACACCATGCTATATGTGTTAGTTGTTCAGCACAGTTCAGCAGAGTTCAGCAGATCTGATATAGGGTAGCCACTTTCGCCACCTCATGACCTCCTTCGATTTTGAGGCTTGTCAATACCAAAAAGTGAGGGTCTCAACTTGATACAAATTGGCACGTTTTGGAGCTACTCGTAGGCCAAAAGTCCCAGGCTATTAGATATTGATAGAAAGAGCAACTTGTTATAGGATGAAACTGAAAGTGTCAATGAGTCACGCAAATGCAATAAATTAGCCATCGTTCTTCTCTTTGTTTTGTAGCCCATGTCTAATAACCCGAATTAAAATTTTATTAATAACAACTACACAATTTACGTAGGCAGAAAATATTTGACGATGTTTCTCTAGAGGTTAATTAATCAATTGCTTCCAATTGCCAACTACTATAGTCTTGCGCTTTCTATTTATTTACAATTAATTCGTTGCTAAAATTACCTTAAGCCAAAAACCTACGAGCGCTCTCTCGGTACGTAAATTAAAGAAAAACATTACATTGTTTTCTAATTGTGGTCGTCTCGTCGTCGCTATTATTTTGCACGTAAAACCGCTCTATTTATTCAAATTTGAAAATTTGTTGATTAACGTTTTATTAGCGGAGCGCGATGGTGGTGGAAGAAATTGCCAAAAATTAGATAAACTCGCTGCTCTTATCGAACGCCCGAGCCAAAAATTATTTGTTTAATGATATCTAATTTTACATTTGGATGGAAGTTGCGAAATTTGGGGATAAATAATTTTATGTACTCGAAAAGAAAATTTTATTTGATAAATGACGTGACACGTATTGTGGAATGGCTTGCATTTTCACACATGTGTATATAAAATATGACGAGAAATTGTATGGATGTGTATGCATATGTAAGTAAAATAAAATGAGAATAACATGTAAATTTACATAATAAACGGATTCCACTTTTTAAGGATCATTTCAAATTTCAAGGGATAAAATTTACCTTACATTATACATGCTCAATAAAAAATAAGTTTTGATAAAACTTCTATAGCTCGATATTATAATACATAATATACGGTATTTTTCTCCAAATTTAAATAATCAAAATAAGTGGTAGGAAGTGGGTAGTGGGTATAACGAAAAATATTGTAATTTTTCACTTCTGTTGTTCCAGTTTTCATTTTTATTTTTCTACGAGCCAACAAAGGGGTTTTGCGTAAAATTGACGAGGGTCGGCTGTTTTTGCCAACTAATTTACTCAAAATTCAACCTCTAGACCAAGCTTCTTGTTTTCGTTTAGGTGGAGGGAACCGAACTCCCAAAAAAGTGATTTTTTTTCCCCAAAACTAATCTTTTCCAAAAATCTCAAAAAGTAGCACGTAAACGAAAAAAATGTGCTATAAGGAATTGTTTCTTACTTAATTCTCTTCAAATTTCGTTTTTACATATTTTTGGGTAGGCGCACGGGTAACACGGAAAAAGGGGCCCAAAGTCGCCCCTTTAAAAAAAAATCAAACTAAAGTTTTGGTGCTTTTTGTTTTTCTTATTTGACAAGTTGCAGTTAGGGCATTCATCAACTTAGTATAATTTTGATATCTGGTTTTAATAAAGGCGTATTTAATGTGCTCGTATTTCGGCATCTGTGGTTAGATTAGCCGTTACAACACTTCTACTCGCGCGACTTCCGGGATGTTTGTCAAATGCGCGCCCGCTCGTGTAGGTTTTCTCACTTTTCTCAAAAACTACTGGATGCATTCGATTGCAAAAAGTGGCACTTGAAAGAAAAAACTACAACTAACAACTTTTATTCGTGTGTTTTCCGCCAAAAATACGCCGTTTCAAAGATATCTTTCAAGCAAGCGCTTGTAAGAGAGGCGAGTAACACGAGTAACGCCAAAGTGAGGAATGCAATGTGTTTCTTCACATTAAAATGAATATTTTTTAACTTTCTAGATAAAAAAGAGTTAATACCAATAGAAAGTACTTTTTACGTATTTTACAATAAAAAGAAAAAAGTCGTTTTTTGGAGGGAAAATTTTGGGTTTGTGCCCCCCTCTTCCTTCTACGCTGACTTACATTTAGAAATCCTTGAACGTTTCGATTTATATAAATTAGAAAATCTATATTGTCTATTTTTATAAGGACATTAGTTTTTCAGTGGCTGTCATCGGCAGTACTTCGTCTTCAATTCAAAAATTTTTTTCATGAAGATGTCAATTTTGGCCGAAACGTCGAAAAATATTTGTCTATTACCATTATACGCACACTCGTATACGCCTTCACTTGTGTGAGCTTTCCTATAAGTACTATTCGCAATGGAAAAACTTGTTTATCGATAATTATTATCGACATATTAGAGCTCATTTCAAGAGTGGATCTAGGAGTACACTCAGGTTACAAGTTAATTTTAAAAAAATTTCTCGTGGGAATTAAGTTAGTTACTTCATGCTCCATGCGTCTGCCGATGATGTGCACAATTCGTGCGAAAGTTCTCGCGTCGTTTTATTTAGAATGAGCTACTTCGTAAAGAGCCCATAGATATCAGGGCCGTATTTTAGAAAAATTAGTCTGATGGTGGGTGGCCCAAAGACGAAACGTTGAATCCAATCATTTTTCGCATTTGTTACAACTGAAATCCAAAAGTATATTTTTGAAAAATAGGCACGGCGAGGCAAAGGGCTGAGTTTGGTATTCCACCCGGTATAGCGGTAGATTTTTGTCCTTCAAGAAAAGCGTTAAGGGCAGAAGCAACTACCTGGGCTGTCAAGTCAAAAATGATAGTCCGGTGGATTTACTTCGCCCCGAAATACGGGCATGTAGGCGCCAGGCAATAGGCGCCACATCGCAAGTATAGCACAAACGGCGACTAGAGGGGCGGAAGGAGCCCATCACCCCCCATTTTTCTTAACAACTCATGTCTTTAACCAACTTTTGAAAAACTAACGTTTTTCACCTCAGAATTCGGGTCCAGGACTCGTAGAGGCGCCCCCGAACGAATTTATAATTTTTTCGCCATTGGCTTGCAAATCGAATTGACAATTATTGCAATTGATTCTATTTAATTCGTTGGTGGCATTATTATTTCTATTAAAAAAAAAAAAACGAACGTGATATTTTAGCGCGGTATTTTACGTGCGGCTCGGCTCAATAGACAATTTATTTTTTAGTAAATACATCTCTTTTACGTTCACTAATCGCCCATTAAGCATTTTCACACGTCCGATAATCGATTTAAAAAAAATTGCGATTCATGCAAAAGTTGGTAGTTTAAAGGGGGAAAATTGTTTTTTGTAATTTTCCAAAAATTCCCATCCCATAAATAAATAGGAAGCGAGGTCAGGTAGCGAACAACCTAAAATCTCACAGCTCGTAGTTTCCGTACCGCGATATAAGTGAATTACAGTTGGTATGCAACCAAACAGGTAACGTGACGTCCTTGCCGTGACGTATCATCCGTGGGGGGCAAGGGGGCCTTTTTTTATAGCCGGTCGAGCCCACAAATAGAGACTTTCTATTGGTCGTAAATTTATCGTACGATTCTTAAAATAAATAGTAGGGGACACACTCTTTTACACATCTGTTACGGAGCGCGAAAATCGTATGACTTATCAAAAAACTTACGGAAGAAAGTTTTGATGTCACTTTAATTTTAATAATTAAATTATTAGTGTGATTTAATTACACTCGTTATCGCTTCCGTTTAAATGTAATTTAATTTATTTAAATGTGGGTAAGGTTGCGCGATTTTGCCCCCCGGGGGGTTAGTGCACTTGGTGTAATTTTAGAATTTTAATAATAGGCTCGGGCGTCTCGCTTTTATTACGTGACTTGCAATAAGCGCATCTCTCGTCGTAATTATCTCCACTTGCAGACTCGCAGAGTGCGCTTTTTGCTTCAGGGGCACGAAGCTATAAATAGCCCGCTATTTTTTAACACGCCTTTTTTACGATACGCATGAATGGATTTCGCAAGGAAATGAAAGTAACCAACCAACAAGTGTTTGAAATTCCATCAGTTTTTTTTTAAACGGGAACAATATCGGGGAATTTAACAATTTACTCCTGAACTCCCGTGGCCGATATTTTTGTCTAGACCACTTAATTCTCCCCAACAATTACCATCGACTGCTTTTAGAAGCTACGAGTGGTCATCATCGGTGTCATAAGTCATAACGATTGTCATCAATTTTGATTTATTCCACTTTGGACGTGACCTCATATTCTGCTTCAACTGCCCGCCCAAATTATTTTTTTATTGCCGGCACTTTACCAAACTACTCGCCCAACTTTTATTTTTGGAACTATTTCGCCAACTTCCTCTACTAATTAATTTTTTAAAATTTAATTTAGACGTTTTTAGTCCCCCACAATCCAAAAACTAAAAAAAAAATGTTCGCCATTGGACTAGCACTAGCTTTTAGCTTTTCTATTCTAAATAGAACACCCGGTATATTTTTACATTTTTTTTTCTAATGAGGGAAAGGTTGTGATCTTAATACTATTTTTTCCCGTTTAAAAAAAGTTTTTTAAAGCTCGTAGAAAAGACTTACGGCCGCCACATCTTGTGTTTTCTTTAAAAATTGGCCTAAAACCCCCTTAATAGCGCCAACGAGTGTGGGATGAAGGAGAAAAATTGTAGTGTGTCCACTTACCGGTGCGAAAGTTTTAATAGCTTAAAGAGGTTGGCATAATTTGGGCAACGATAAAGACCCCATATCTCGTATTAAGCCTTTAAATTATTAAATCTTATATAGGGGATGGTGTGGCGACGCAACTGTGACCTAAAACGTAAGGCTAAAAGGTAAATGGAAAATTAACCACTTGGAGCCTGCACATATCTTGTAAATAATTCAAGCACCTTTATAGCAAATTGGGGGGTTGAAGAAGCAGATTGATCATGGGTTTAACCATTATTTTCAGGATGAGTGATGACGTGGTGGTTGATATACGGTTTTGCTCTGTTTAACCCTCATAAAAAAGTTACAAATATTTACAAAATACATTTACCGACAACTTATCATAAATCATTTTACAAAAATGTATTATTAAAGGGAGAAAAACGCAAAATGCACTTGTAATATTTGCAATTCAAATATATGTTCTCTTTTTAAAATTGAACGCGACGTCAATTTATTATACTTCGCTTCTTAGATGGTTGCATACGTTGCACGTAAATTTATTATTCGTCCGACCGATACTGGGCGGCTTCAATAAGTTGGGACACTTAGGTAACTTTGTTATTTATTAACGTACAGTTTTGAAATTTCACTCCAGTAATATTGACGTTAATAGCAACTTTTTACTTTTATAAACCAACTTTCCATCGCTTCAATTCCCGCCGGAAATCCACCAAGTTGTTTATTTTTAAATGGGACACCCTGTATATTTTTATTGTTTTCAAGTCTACTCTAAGTTTACAATCCAGTGGCGCTAAAAAGTATATTTTTAAAGACCAAAATTGTATTTATTGTTAATGCGCGAGTTGGTTAGGACTCAAAAATTTTTTTAGGTGGCCTGGGTGGCCCCTTTTTTTCAGATTTCAAAATATGTATACAGGGTGTTTCCCATAAGTGCGTCATAACTTCAAGGGCTGTTACAAGAACTCAAAAGAAGTCGTTTGACCCCAATTTTCTTATACCGAAAGTTCCCTCATTCAGAGTTACAGGGTGTTTTAGCTGAAATTTTCAAATTTTTGAAAATTTATTGTGGCGAAACGAAAGCAGTTGAGAAGATAATTTTTGTGGAGATGCCTTATGTATTTTTAACTCTATGAGATAGATGTAGTACTTTTGTTTTTCAACTGCCAATATGGCGGATTCAAGATGGCGCTAATTGAAATATTAATGGGATTGCAATAAAATTTTAGATACATGGGTTTCTTGAAAATTCGTCGACAAATCTGAAATTAAAATTTCAAAATTTAAAAAAAAATGACCAACGCGTAACCTGAGAAAAAAATTTTTTTTTTCAAATTTTATTAAAATAAATTATACTGTTAGGTACTTTCGAATATTGGTTTTCAAACTATCGAGTCAGATTTTCAAAATTTCGTCTAGAAAAAAAATACAGCTATTTGAAAATACTTATATCAGTACAAATACAAATAATAATAATAATAATAATATCATTTATTTCGCCAACAAGTACAATCCGAGTACAATCATCAACCACCACGACCGAAATAAATGATTAAGAGGGAAAATATTTTATAAAGTGGGCACTTGATTTTAAAATTTATAAATTAATTACTTTCAAATAGCTGTATTTTTTTTTCTAGATCGAATTTTGAAATTCTGGCTCGATAGTTCAAAAGCCAATATTTGAAAGTACCCACAGTGTAATTTTAATCAAATTGGGTAAAAAGAATTTTTTTTCTCAAGCTACGCGTTTGTCATTTTTTTTTTAAATTTTGAAATTCTAATTTTAGATTTGTCGACGAATTTTCAAGAAACTCATGTATCTAAAATTTTATTACAATCCCATTAATATTTCGATTAGCGCCATCTTGAATCCGCCATATTGGTAGTTGAAAAACAAAAGTACCACATCTATCTCATAGAGTTAAAAATACATAAGGCATCTCCACAAAAATGATTTTCTCAACTGCTTTTGGTTCGCCACATTAAATTTTGAAAAATTTGAAATTTTCAGCTAAAACACCCTGTAACTCTGAATGGGGGAACTTTCGGTATAAGAAAATTGGGGTCAAAGGACTTCTTTTGAGTTCTTGTAACAGCCCCTGAAGTTATGACGCACTTATGGGAAACACCCTGTATAAAGCCAATTTTACGACATTTTTCCCGTTGTTTTGGAGTAGGAGAGAGCCACGAAAGGGCGGTATCGACTTATTTAAAAGATTTCAAACATAACGAATAACGAGGGCAGTCAGAGAGGGTAGTCTACACAAAAACGTCTCTGCTTGCATTCCACGGAGAAAAATTAATAAGTGATTGCCGTAAAAGTTATTAAAGACAGTTCCGTTATTAAGTATGGGGTAAATTGGATTTTGTTATAACGAACCTTGCGGATTAGAGTGTTGTAACTGTTATTACATTAAGATAATCCATTATTGTAAAACTTCGTAAGATACCATCGGGAAAAAAGAAGCCCTAGAGGGCGCCACAACGCGGATAGTCGATTGTATCTTCAATTATGTTGATAAATACTCACTTCTTTTTCGATTTTGGCTAAAAACTCGAGCAAAATTAATTATAATTTTTGTCGCGCGAGTCGCGATGAGGGTTGTTTTAATTTTCTTTGTCGCCTCTTAATAATAAGTGCGCGCACTTTGTTTTGGGGCGCACAATATTAAGATTTTTGCAATTCATCAGCGTCAATTTATCATAAACTTTTCAACTAGCAGCGAATTTCGTGTAAATTATTAATAGATGCCAATATGTCAGTTTAAAAGTACGGTTTTAGCCCCTTTTTCATTTATCAAATTTATTTGCTCAAATAAATATTCAAAAGTTTGTTTGAAGATCAAAAAAAAATTTGTTGCCAAAGTTATGAAACGTCGATTTTTTCAAGAACTATTCGACCAAATAACAATCAATTAAACTTTAGGAGCTGGGAGTAATTGAAGTGGATAACAATTATTATTATCATTTGTTATCTTTTTTCGACTGGAAATTTCTCCTCGTTCGCTTTTTGTTTTTTACAGTTAAAAATTGCCGAATGAATTCGAAATTGTTGTTTATTACTCTAAAAATAATTGAAGCAACAATTATTCGTCTAATTGCGAAAAACTTGTGCCTTGCGGAGCGAGACTAAACAGTTTTTTTTTCAAAAAGATATGCACAGGATCGCAGGGTTCTCCCGCGAATGATTATACGACCCACCCCCGTAATTTCCGAAACCAATACATCGTATAACTTTTTGCGAAAAAAATGCGTTAATTGTAGGATAGACGAAACGAATTCGAAAACTAATTATCGTTCGTCACGAAATAGAAAATAGGGGTATTTATTTCCACCGAGAAGAATAAAACAATCGAAATTTAAATTTTTCGCCTTTAACTGAATATGGCAGTTGTTTCATTTCCGTTTAGTGGTATTTTCATTCGACTTTCTTATTTCCTATTAATTCTTTTCTACATAATCGAAGTCGATCAAGTAGTCGATTCGTTTCGTGTCTAATTTAAATTTAATTCGACAAAATTTCCGTGCTACGTTTGAACGAAAGTTTGTTTTTGTATATCGATCGCGCGCGCTTCTTTTTTTTTAATTGCATCGCGAATAGTTTCGAACGAAAAGATGTTGCACTTTCTGTGGTGTGTGGCGGCGTGATGTGCGCTCGGTTTCGTGTATACAAATAAAGGTTTTGCACCTATCTGTCAGTTTGGTAGTGACAACTTTGAGCTTATGTAATATATCAAAGCATAGACGACGCGAATAGGTCCCAATGCTCGTCCCATCGCTCACTATACCGCATATTAGTCATTGGGGAGCAATAACAAACAAACATGGGAACCGCGAAACGAAACAACTAGGTGTCATAATTTGACACACCGGTCCCAAACATCGTTTCATCGTTACATTTAAAACCTAATTGAAAATTTTTCATTTTTTTTTTTCGTTTTCGATATTTTAACGCTCTCCCATAAAAGTTTATTGCGTCAGGAGCGAAAAGTTGGCAAGTTATTCGACTCGGACACTCTTCGTGGCCGACCTACCGTCAGTTGCATAAAACTGTCTTAAATATTTAGGCACTGCTTAACTTATTTTTGGTCTAAGCTCTAGATTTGTGTTGCTAAACCATTGCTGAGCGCAAAAAATCGTAATGTGAAGATTTAAAATTGCATTTTGAGGTTAAGCAGCACTTAAATATTGAAGAAGGATTGTGCAACCCACGGTTAAATATTTTAATAATTAAGTAGTGCAATGTTGCCTGCAGTTTATGTTTAAAATTTGTTTTGTGGCATTTATTTTTTAAGGTCGAGTATTTATTTCGGAACTACATTAACCTTAAAATCTTTTAAATGTTAGTACCGTCCGTGAACGTTCTATTAACGAAAAATCACCCTCGATAAAATCCGAAGTAGTGAGTTGGCTTTTACAACGGTATGAAAAGTTTCTATTTGCGAGACAAGTCAATTCTAAGTAAGCTTGACGCTTTGAGCTGTCGAAAATGATCGGAAAATGACAAAACTAGTGTTTCAAAGACGCAACCCGCAATACACGCGTGCAATGTGGGTTGCGTTTTATTTTCAAATTTTTTGACGAACGGGTGGCCTACTCCGAGCATGTTCACGAGTACGATTGGCTTAAGGAAAATTGCAGTGTCAGCAACCCCCCCCACCCCCCACAAAATCCACAATACACGCGTGCATTATGGGTGATGTTTGGTTTTCAGACTTGTTACGAATGGAGGGCCTACTCCGAGCATGGCCACGAATACGATTGACTCGAACAAAATCGGAGTGATAGCCCCCCCCCCCCTCGTACCAAGTTTAAGCTACGTTGATACGATACGAGTCAATTCGAATCGAATCAACTTGCCCATACAGGCAGGTTGTCGAAACTATACCTCGACAATTTTGCGTTCAAAAATTTGTAACTCGCTTAGTACACAAAATTAAGCAAAAATTTGTTAATAAAAATTATTTGCAATGAAATTGTTTACAAGTCTTATTCGAGCTATTTTATAATTGGTTTTGCCATTTTTTCGTAAATTGCCTTCGAAGTTGTAGTTTTAACACCGAGTTGAGAAGTAAGAATTTGTTGCGTTAAAAAATTCATAACTCGCGTATATGACTAAATTAAGCAAAAATTTGTTAATAACAATTGTTTGTAATGAAATTATTTACAACTTTTATTTTAACTATTTTTTAATTGGTTTTGCCATTTTTTCGTAAATTGCCTTCGAAGTTGTAGTTTTAACACCGAGTTGAAATGTAAGAATTTGTTGCGTTAAAAAATTCATAACTCGCGTATATGACTAAATTAAGCAAAAATTTGTTAATAACAATTGTTTGTAATGAAATTATTTACAACTTTTATTTTAACTATTTTTTAATTGGTTTTGCCATTTTTTCGTAAATCGCCGCCGAAGCTGTAGTTTCAATACCGAGTTCAGAAGTACGAACTTGTTGCGTTCAAAAATTCTTAACTCGCTTATTTGGCTAAATTAAGCAAAAATTTATTAATAACAATTATTTGCAATGAAATTATCTACAACTCTTATTTGAACTATTTTTTAATTATTTTTGCCATTTTTTTGTAAATCGGCGCCGAAGTTGTAGTTTAAATCCCAAGTTGAGAAGTAAGAACTTGTTGCGTTAAAAAATTCATAACTCGCTTAATCGACTAAATTAAGCAAAAATTTGTTAATAACAATTATTTGCAATGAAATTATCTACAACTCTTATTTGAACTATTTTTTAATTATTTTTGCCATTTTTTTGTAAATCGGCGCTGAAGTTGGAGTTTTAATCCCAAGTTGAGAAGTAAGAACTTGTTGCGTTAAAAAATTCATAACTCGCTTAATCGACTAAATTAAGCAAAAACTTGTTAATAACAATTGTTTGCAATGAAACTATTTACAAGTTTTATTAGAACTATTTTTTAATTGGTTGCGTCGTTTGAGAACAATCCGAGTTACTTGGCTCGGATTGAAACCGCCCGAATGCGCTTGGTTACAAAATACTAGTAGTTATCCGAGTATACTCGTGTCAACGTAGCTTAAACTTGCTTATAAATACTTGAAAACGGTGAAAAGGAATGTTAAAAAATGTAAAATGAGGCGATTATAGAACGGGAAAACATCGATGGCAAGCTGTGCGGTAATTTTTCTTTTGTAACGTAACAATGGACTTGGTTTTTTAATTCGTAGTAGTAGCGTACTAGCTTTGATTTACAATAAATCAACATCGATACATTCATACGAATTAAATAATAAAGGAAATTTTCCATTTCTAAAAATACCGTTCACCTCAATTCCAAATAAAATCGTAATTTGTGTAAGAACACTTCTATACCGATAAGAATTTATATGTAACAATAAAATAATGTATTATTAATTACACCGAGTTTACATTAAGCGCGTAATATAATATATAAAATAAACGAATAAGAATACATTATCGGTATATTTTTCGTCAATTGTTGATTATTTCTAATACGAAATTTTGTTCAATACAAAACTGAAGTCGTTGGGTGCTTCTAAAGAAATTCTTTACCCACTTCAACGGATTGTTCACAATTGAATACTTCCAGCTAGTAAATTAACAAATTAATGCATGTAGATGGCAAAAGTGTGGTTAAAGGCTTTCGTAAGGATTTTAGAAATGTAAAAGTATACCGGGCGTTCCCTTGGAACTTCAAATGCCGCGCTGGAAGTTCAAATTGGATGCAAGCTATTCCTTCGACACCCGGTATATTAGGTGTGATTATTTCCGAATAATTATTTTTGTAATTATTTCATCTGCGAAGTAATTGAAAAGACGTCGCTTGCTCAACTCGTAGATTTGAATGGTCGTTATGGGTCGTCACATTTGAAGTTGTAAAGAAAAGTTCCAAGTCTGAGCTCGTTACGGACACATCGAGCTCCGGATATACCTTTTAAAACAATTAATTAGTTGCGCTGTTACATGATTTTCGAAACAATTCTAATTAGAATGCATCGAATGCAACTCCTCTAAAACTCGAATTAATTAACGTTCGCTAAAATCCGACCACAACCAGCACATTTCGTTTTTCGTTGCTGGTTGGTATATTGTTGAATTTTTGCAACCCTTCCGTGGTGGTAGGGTCGTATGGTCGATAAGAAAAATTTGGGAAAGTTTTATAGAGGCGAACGACTAATTTAAAAAAGAAGGGCACCTTATCTGGATGGGAATTTCCTTCTTATAACATCGGGAATAGAAAAAAAAAGTTGTTAATGTTAAGAATTGATGACTAACTTCATTAATTTATTTTGCGAGCTTATTTATCTCCCTTTTCTTTGTGCTTACAATCTTCTAAATAATGAAAGTAAAATTTATTTTATAATATAGGCGAGGGATGAAAAAAAAAGTGCAAAATTTACTGTTATGTCTATGAATTTTAACTTTATTCCCAACAATAAAACTTGCCTTAACTTTTTGATAACTTTTTCTTCTATACTTTTTTGTTTAATATTAAATAAAAGTGTTTGAAAATGCGTCTTATTTCGATTTAAAGCCGACTTGTGCGAAAAGTGGAAAATATTTTGGGGCTTTTCGTTTTTAGTTATATACGCGCGTCCCCGTTCGTAGCTCCTCCGTTAGGTTGAGGTTTTACTAAAATCCCGAAACTGTTTCCATATATATTTGCTCTTGCTGTAGTGAGCTCCTAAAATCTCCCTCGGGACCAATATATTAATTTAACAACATTTCTTAGCTAAGCTGCTAAAAGCTGCCACCCTCTTAATTGCATAAACGATGGACAATGTTTAGTGTGTGTAGCTCGTATAGTTTTAGGTTCAATTCGCAAAGTGCTAAAGTTTATTTAAATAATTTATACGGAAGCGGTTCAAGTTTCAAAATTTTAAAAAGAAAATTAAACAAAAGGGCGTTAGGGCCAATTTGTCATAATAGACTCCTTCAATTTACTACGTCGTATTATCGTAGTTTGCCGTTAATGCAAAGTTCGCCGTAATTAATTAATTAACGCTTTCCGCGTTTGTTAGTTGTGTGTAGTGTGTACTTTTACTCTACAGCTTGTCAAGAATGGGAACGACCGTGCCCAAGCTCAAGATACGCTTATGGTCGCACGCTAGTTTTCTAGTAGCTCGCAATAAGGGGCGGCTACAAAGTTTTTGTTTCTCGACCGCTACCGCAGCGCCACCAGATTGAAAATTAGGCGAGTTTGGTTTTTATCGTTTTTCTCCAAAAATATCGGTCCTACGAAAAAACTTATTAACACTTTTTTGTTTATAATTGAAGTATGCGCATTTTTTGTTTATACATTTTACCGGTTGGACGCATATTTTACGAATTACAGCGTTGCAAACAATGCGCAACACAATTTTTCATCCCAGAAATGCACGTATCCGACGCCAACTCGTAAAATATAGGCGCAACCGAAAAAATGTATTAACAAAAAATGCGCGTAATTCAATTTTAAAGAAAACGTGTGTCTTGCGTTTTATTGTAGGCCCAATATTTTCGGAGAAAAACAAAAAAAACTAAACTCGCTCTTACGTGCGCTTCTGTGGGGCGAGAAACAAAAACGTGTGGTCCCCCTAACTAGTCAACTAGTCGTCTAGTCGCGATTTTTTCATCCTAAGGGCAAGAGCTAGTTTTCTTGTAGCACGCAATAAGGGGCGGCTACAAAGTTTTTGTTTCTCGACCGCTACCGCAGCGCCACCAGATTGAAAATTAGGCGAGTTTGGTTTTTATCGTTTTTCTCCAAAAATATCGATCCTACGAAAAAACTTAATAACACTTTTTTGTTTATAATTGAAGTATGCGCTTTTTTTGTTGATACATTTTACCGGTTGGGCGCATATTTTAAAAATTACAGCGTTGGAAACAATGCGCAACATAATTTTTCATCCCAGAAATGCACGTATCCGACGCCAACTCCTAAAATATGGGCGCAACCGAACAAATGTATTAACAAAAAATGCGCGTAATTCAATTATAAACAAAACGTGTGTCTTGCGTTTTATTGTAGGGCCAATATTTTCGGAGAAAAACAAGAAAAACTAAACTCGCTCTTACGTGCGCTTCTGTGGGGCGAGAAACAAAAACGTGTGGTCCTCCTAACTAGTCAACTAGTCGCCTAGTCGCGATTTTTTCATCCTAAGGACAAGAGCTAGTTTTCTTGTAGCACGCAATAAGGGGCGGCTACAAAGTTTTTGTTTCTCGACCGCTACCGCAGCGCCACCAGATTGAAAATTAGGCGAGTTTGGTTTTTATCGTTTTTCTCCAAAAATATCGATCCTACGAAAAAACTTATTAACACTCTTTTGTTTATAATTGAAGTATGCGCTTTTTTTGTTGATACATTTTACCGGTTGGGCGCATATTTTAAAAATTACAGCGTTGGAAACAATGCGCAACATAATTTTTCATCCCAGAAATGCACGTATCCGACGCCAACTCCTAAAATATGGGCGCAACCGAACAAATGTATTAACAAAAAATGCGCGTAATTCAATTATAAACAAAACGTGTGTCTTGCGTTTTATTGTAGGGCCAATATTTTCGGAGAAAAACAAGAAAAAACTAAACTCGCTCTTACGTGCGCTTCTGTGGAACGAGAAACAAAAACGTGTGGTCCCCCTAACTAGTCAACTGGTCGTCTAGTCGCGATTTTTTCATCCTAAGGACAAGAGCTAGTTTACGACTACTCGACTGTATTTAGGGGGCGGTTCCAAGTCGCAATTTTCGCGCTTCCCATTCTCGCCAAGTTGTATCACTCTGATGCACCACGCAAATTCTCAAAATTTAATTTCGTTTGTAGCGCAATTTTTCAAAGTACGTTCTTAGTTCGTATAACGAAGTCTGTTAGTTAACCACAGAGGGAGAGCATTACATTTAGTTAAAACATAAACCCGTACGTGTACAAGATTACGAAGTACTAACTGGAAACGAAACAAGGGGCGACATAATACAGTTATTAAAAATTCAAAAGTTTGAATTGTGCATTATACCGAGGGAGCCTTTCTAATAAGCCTGCACTTAAACCTTTTGCCTTTTTGGTTTAAAATTTAGGTAAAATTGTTGAGAGCTTTTTCGTGTTACCCTTCTTCTTTCTATACTTGTTCTCTCCACACACGTCTCTAATTGAAAAAAATTTCACTTTGAATTACCGTCGATAATTAACGCAAACACTTTAAATTAATTATTTGTAATGTTTTCGAAAAGTCGGGCGTCGTTTAAATAAATTATGCGTTCACGACGAATGATTTAAGCTTTAAGTGGAGAGTTCGTTAAAGTAAGGAGAGGCGAGGCTGTGCATTTCTCATTTCTGAGAGGAAATTTTCGATTCGCTTCAAATTCTTTTTTGGTTTCTTTTCGTTAATTATTTCAGGAGCCGCTCGTGTATGATGTGTGCACTTTTTGGATTAGTCTTAATTCTGTACGTTTTAGTCTGTTTTTATCTCAAAATTAATAAAACGGAAGCGCAATTGTACGTTACAGTACAACTTAATCCTCTCATCAACTGATACTTTATGAATAAAGTAGTAACTAGAACGGAGTTTACTTAAAATAATTTATTGCAATTTTCTAAAACGTGGGTTAGCGACTTTCGACCCCACTAGACGTAGAACTACCCTACAACAATGATAGTAGTTTTAATAAAATTTTGATGAGCGAAAAGTAGTCAAAATACTCGGGAAAATTTATAACAAAATATGCAATTAATTATGCGAAATCTAAATACAAACTAACAAACTTTCCAGACTCAAAACAATATTTACAAATATATAGTAATTTACATAAATTGGAACGAAACTAAATTCAAATTATGTATCTAGTCTAAGACGCAAAAATCTAAATGTATAAAACTTAATTTTGCCGCTTTGGGTAAAATAAATAATAATCCAAAATTAATATCTAGACTATTTGAGTTTAATAAACAAACATCAACTTAGCGAGTGCTATTACTTAACAGTTTAATTATTATTATGTAGGAGTTTTCTTTATATAAAGTTCTAATTTGAAAATCAGAGGCGTAACGCTCAGAGGGGGTCCATCACTTCTACTTTAAGGCGCCATAGGGCTCGATTCGTTTATTTCGGCCGCTTGGCCTCGCTAGGCAATGGCGAACTAGTGAGGACAGTTCGCGTAGTAGACTTCCTCTAAAACTCGAAAAAGAAAGTCGATTCGCGAGTTCTCGCATTGATATTTATGATTGAGGGCGTGGAAATTGCCAGAGAGTCGAGAAAATATGGAGTGGGAAATTTTGCGATTGTTAGTTAACAGAAGCTTTGGTAAACAATTGATCGATTAATCGAAAAATCCTATTAACTCCCCACACAGTCCCCTACTACTGTGAAAATGAACTGACGAGTGTGAGTTTACTCCGTGAACGAAACGCCCCCTTTATGATTTTTTCTAATAAGCGAAACTATTAGTCGGATAGATGGCGAAAATTGCTGTCGTGTGGCTCGTGCTAGCTCCGAGGGATGGGAACTTCTGCATTTCTTATTTCTTACCCTCAACAAAGCACTTTTCCGAAATAACGTAAATATGTGATTTATTTATTTTATTTACCTTTTTACCATCCAATTTGACTCGTCAAATAACATAAGCCCAGAAATTATTTATTTTATTTACTTTGTTTGACGTCTAATATGACCGATTTCGGGACAATGACGCTTACGAAGTTATTTGTTGAAATTTTAGCTTTGGAGTGGTGTATCCTCCCCCCGCCCCTCCCTGGAGGGAGGGGCGTATTAGCTAATTGTATTTCAAATATAATCACCACTAGCAGCACCAGCTGATCTTGAGGCTCGTTCCAAGCCAATACAAATCTCTCTTGGTCATCTTAAGCAAACGTTACACTAGATGGCGCCACTTGTTTCCATTACGGTTTAGTTTCTGCTTTGTTCAAGGGCTTTTAACGCACTTTTTTCCAAATTTTGGTGCAGAACTTCCTTCCTAAATCAGTGAAATCACAAAAGTTTTTGCACAACAAAAAAGATATTGGATTCAGGATTATTGTAGGGAGGGCCAAAAACGCCCACTCATACATATGTCAGAAAATCAATCCCCTTGTACTTGTACACTCTCTTCTTATTTCTTATAGCGGCGGCTACGCACTTGTCACTTCTCAGATCATTTCATCTTAGGAGGAACGTGGGACTTTGTGGGTTTTTGCAAGCGGACTAGGGGATTTTTGATGGCGGGGTCCACTAGGGTTCCCCCGCCGGTGAGGGGTAGCTAATTTATTGTATTTCCAATACAATCACCAGCAGCAGCACCAGCTGATCTTGAGGCTCGTTCGAGAGACTTACCAAGCAAATACAAATCTCTCTTGGTCACCCTAATCAAACACTAGATGGCGCCACTTGTTTCCATTACGGTTCAGTTTCTGCTTCTTTGTTCAAGGTCTTTTAACGCACTTTTTTCTAAATTTTGGTGCAGAACTTCCTTCCTAAATCAGTGAAATCACAAAAGTTTTCGCACAACAAAAAAGATATTGGATTCAGGATTATTGTAGGAAGGGCCAAAAACGCCCACTCATACATATGTCAGAAAATCAGTCCCCTTGTACTTGAACACTCTCTTCTTATTTCTTATAGCGGCGGCTACGCACTTGTCACTTCTCAGATCATTTCATCTTAGGAGGAACGTGGGACTTTGTGGGTTTTTGCAAGCGGACTAGGGGATTTTTGATGGCGGGGTCCACTAGGGTTCCCCCGCCGGTGAGGGGTAGCTAATTTATTGTATTTCCAATACAATCACCAGCAGCAGCACCAGCTGATCTTGAGGCTCGTTCGAGAGACTTACCAAGCAAATACAAATCTCTCTTGGTCACCTTAAGCAAACGTTACACTAGATGGCGCCACTTGTTTCCATTACGGTTTAGTTTCTGCTTTGTTCAAGGTCTTTTAACGCACTTTTTTCCAAATTTTGGTGCAGAACTTCCTTCCTAAATCAGTGAAATCACAAAAGTTTTCGCACAACAAAAAAGATATTGGATTCAGAATTATTGTAGGGAGGGCCAAAAACGCCCACTCATACATATGTCAGAAAATCAGTCCCCTTGTACTTGAACACTCTCTTCTTATTTCTTATAGCGGCGGCTACGCACTTGTCACTTCTCAGATCATTTCATCTAGGAGGAACTTGGGACTTTGTGGGTTTTTGCAAGCGGACTAGGGGATTTTTGATGGCGGGGTCCACTAGGGGTCCCCCACCGGTGAGGGGTAGCTAATTTATTGTATTTCCAATACAATCACCAGCAGCAGCACCAGCTGATCTTGAGGCTCGTTCGAGAGACTTACCAAGCAAATACAAATCTCTCTTGGTCACCTTAAGCAAACGTTACACTAGATGGCGCCACTTGTTTCCATTACGCTTCAGTTTCTGCTTCTTTGTTCAAGGTCTTTTAACGCACTTTTTTCCAAATTTTGGTGCAGAACTTCCTTCCTAAATCAGTGAAATCACAAAAGTTTTCGCACAACAAAAAAGATATTGGATTCAGGATTATTGTAGGAAGGGTCAAAAACGCCCACTCATACATATGTCAGAAAATCAGTCCCCTTGTACTTGAACACTCTCTTCTTATTTCTTATAGCGGCGGCTACGCACTTGTCACTTCTCAGATCATTTCATCTAGGAGGAACTTGGGACTTTGTGGGTTTTTGCAAGCGGACTAGGGGATTTTTGATGGCGGGGTCCACTAGGGGTCCCCCACCGGTGAGGGGTAGCTAATTTATTGTATTTCCAATACAATCACCAGCAGCAGCACCAGCTGATCTTGAGGCTCGTTCGAGAGACTTACCAAGCAAATACAAATCTCTCTTGGTCACCTTAAGCAAACGTTACACTAGATGGCGCCACTTGTTTCCATTACGCTTCAGTTTCTGCTTCTTTGTTCAAGGTCTTTTAACGCACTTTTTTCCAAATTTTGGTGCAGAACTTCCTTCTTAAATCAGTGAAATCACAAAAGTTTTTGCACAACAAAAAAGATATTGGATTCAGGATTATTGTAGGGAGGGCCAAAAACGCCCACTCATACATATGTCAGAAAATCAGTCCCTATGTACTTGAACACTCTCTTCTTATTTCTTATAGCGGCGGCTACGCACTTGTCACTTCTCAGATCATTTCATCTAGGAGGAACTTGGGACTTTGTGGGTTTTTGCAAGCGGACTAGGGGATTTTTGATGGCGGGGTCCACTAGGGGCCCCCCGCCGGTGAGGGGTAGCTAATTTATTGTATTTCCAATACAATCACCAGCAGCAGCACCAGCTGATCTTGAGGCTCGTTCGAGAGACTTACCAAGCAAATACAAACTCCTCTTGGTCACCTTAAGCAAACGTTACACTAGATGGCGCCACTTGTTTTCATTACGGTTCAGTTTCTGTTTCTTTGTTCAAGGTCTTTTAACGCACTTTTTTCCAAATTTTGGTGCAGAACTTCCTTCTTAAATCAGTGAAATCACAAAAGTTTTCGCACAACAAAAAAGATATTGGATTCAGGATTATTGTAGGGAGGGCCAAAAACGCCCACTCATACATATGTCAGAAAATCCATCCCCTTGTACTTGTACACCCTCTTCTTATAGCGGCTAGCGGCGGCTACGCACTTGTCGCTTCTTAGGTTATTTCATCTCTAGGAGGAACTTGGGAGTGCAAGCGAATTTGAGGATTTGAAGGCCGAGTTTGCTAGTTTTGGTGATCTCCAGAACAGTTCCAAACTTGTGGGAAAGCAGTTAAAGTCCAGCGGCGTAGTAAGGTCGGCATGGGCTCGGATGCAAGATGCATTTATGGGCCTCATACAAGGTCTTAGTCAGCAATAACTTTGGGGAAGGTTGCAAGCAGAGTCGGACAAAGAGCAAACCAGGCCAATTTTGCACCCTTTCTAATGTGCATTTTAATGACGTAGATACTTTAAAACTGGTAAAATGTAATGAGTTTGATTGTTCGGGTCAAACGGCTTAATTTAATAGCTATTGATAATTATTATTGATAGTGTCTCCAAAAAAGATGTTTCACAATAACAAGAATTAATTTACTATATTTTTTTAAGATAACATGCAATATCGGGGAATAATTTCGGGGCCCTAGGCTTTAGCCTAATGGTAACTTCTGACCTTATGGAACCCAATTCTAATGCACGCAGTTTGATTTTAATATTCTTTTTGAGCTTTTTTTATCGGTGATGAGAAAAAATGCAGAAAAGTACTATTGGGGAGGGGGGCCTAACCCCCTCACCCCCTCCCGACTATGTTCTGTGGCTTCTGCGCTATTAAATTTGCGGATGCTTCGTTATTTTTTGAGAAATTGAAAAGGTTTCAAGTTTTGTAAAACGCAACCCACAATACACGCGTGTATTGAGTACACAAATAGAACACTTACTTCAAGCAAGTATGCGAAGGAGATTTTTGGCATTTTTTGGAACTTCCAACATCTCGCTTATCAAAATGCTGCAATTTGAAAAGCGTAAAAACCACCTCAACACCTCAACTCAACTTAAGTCGAGCGAAACATTTTCGAGACACCCCCTACATTACGAACGTCCACTTTATTAATTGAGTAATCTCGTATTAGCCGACAATGTATTATCCAAAAACAAATTGTCGGTTCAAATTCCCACCAAATGCACACAATGACAATATAATTAATTGATTAACAAACTAGCAATAGTCGTGCGACGAAATTTAAACGCAAGTCGAGTCCCCCCTCGTCTTGATGTGGTTACGACGGTAGCACGGTCATCTTTGTTATAGCATCGCTCCGAAATAGAAAGACTCGTCTGATTCCCAAATTTGTACTTTGGACGAATAAAAATTTAACTAATAACTGTTGCCGTTTCCTGAAAAGAAAAATTTTACGAGTCAACTTTTATTGTTCAATTTAAAATTGAATGAATAGGACAAATTTTTTGTTTTGTATTACGCGAACAATATTTTATTTAAATTCCATTCATCCAATCGAGATTATACGTTTTTTTATTTAATAAAGCTCCAGAAAACGCCGTCGAAATGTTAAATATTTATTTTGTATTCGTTATTCGTTAAAAGCGATTCTTCAAAAATCGCCGATTCGAATTAGTTTAAGTTCGAAATGATGAAATTTACCGCCGCATTTTTTTACGATTCGATATTTTTCGTGAAAAGTTTATCGGAGAAATATTTTTTTGTACCTACTATGCACGAAAACATGTCTCGAATATTCAATCAATTTAAAAATTTATAGAAGCGGAAACAAAATTGAAATTTTTTTTATCTTAAAATAATAATAATATACTAGCTACGGATTGGAGAATTAATTTCGAAGCATAAAAAAAAGTTGTTTTGTGAAATATTGATATTTATTTAATGCGCCAATAAATAAGTAATTGCACCTTAATTTTGCATGTCTCGGAATTAGTTCCCCGTCCGGTAAAAAAAATAAACGTGCCGTACGAGAGACCAACCCTCCCCCCTCTATAGTACTTTTCGCAAAGTGATCGAGAGTTTTGGATTTATTTTTATGGTATTATTATACACGTTCGTTTTTCACTGTACATAAAAGCTTTATTATGAAATCTTTTAACCCCTCAAAATGCGACAAATCAATTTCCTTATTGTCTTTTGTTTCGTTTTTTAAATTAAAACGAAAGAAAGTTGGATTAGAGTTTAAAAGATTGATTTACGATATTTCTTTAATTTATTTGTTTTTTTAATATAAAAAAAGAAAAATCTATTCTTTTGTTACGTCTTACGAAAATGTTTTTTAACAAAAAATTATTATTTCACCAGATCGGCTTCTGGGTGGGATTTTCAGACGGCGCAAGCATGGAATTGTTTTTCAAACTCTTACAACGCAAGCACTCTTTTGCGGATATATTATTCATGCGTTTTATTTATTCCGCTTGTATAATGATAAATTGTGCAACAATTCAAATAAGAGTCTCTAAGAGATGTACAAGGTACCGCCGCTCCGCCACTGTGCGCCTGAGCCCTGAGCTCGGTATATCTCACTTCCTATTACAGTTGGAGATTTCCTTCGTAACGAAGTTAAACTCGCAAGACAAAGTGATGTTACGGGAAAGCATCTTCTAATGCACAGGGTGTCCAAGAAACATTTAGTAGTGCCGTGTACAAATAATTGTTTTAAACGCAACACCCTGTATAATTTTGTATTTTAAATAATGCGCTATTTACATCTGGAATACTATTTAGCTTAGCAAATGACTTGTGGGCGGCTTAAAGGAACCTAACCTAACCTAACCTAACTTTACCTAACCTAACCTAACTTTACCTAACCTAACCTAACCTAACTTTACCTAACCTAACCTAACTTTACCTAACCTAACCTAACTTTACCTAACCTAACCTAACTTAACTCGACCTAACCTGAATGATGGCTGATAAACAGACAAGTTACGAGGTCTGTGAGTAAACGAGAAGTGAAATGTTGCTCCTTTTTCGAGATATTGAAAAAATTCAAAAATAGTTCCAAAAAGGGCGATTTTTAAAAGGCTCTTTCCAGCCGAAAAATCATTTACGGAGGTAGCTGATTTTTTCCGCGATTTATTGATTCTTTCTCATTAGAGTGACCCACTAATAAAGTCTCTAATGTGTTTTTTACGACCTCGACGAATTTTTCGGCGGCACTCTAAATTTTTGGTCCTTCGAACCAATGTCGGGGATAAAAGTTTTGACTTGCACAAAAATATATTGGGATCTTCGTAATCAGCACCCTTAAAACTATAATTAAGGCAAGTTTCATAAGAAACAGGCCAAAATTTCTTCCCTGGATGGAGGGTTCGAAGGACCAAAAATGTAGGGTTTGGGAAAAAATTTGTTGTTATCTTAAAAAACACGTTAGAGTCCTCATTGTTGTGCAAACCGCAATTACCGAGAATGGATTTTCGGTTAGCGTCACTGAAAACCTTCCAAAGATGGCGCTTTTCTCGAGTTTAGTTTCACTTTGCATGACCGTAACTTGCGAACCAGAGGAGCTACAACAAAAATAAGCCCATATTGGGAGCTCTCATTGAATTTTGAATAAGAGTCGTCTACATTATCTCTGCGAATTGTGCCTAGTTTAAATGTTATGGCTTTCTAAAGAGATTGAGATTTTTAAAAAGCTCTCTCTAGACGAAAAACCATTTACGGGGGTTGCTGATTTATTCGGCGATTCATTGATTCTTTCTCATTAGATTGGCTTAGAAATGAAGTCCATAATGTGTTTTATACGACCTTGCCGAATTTTCCGACGGCCCTCTAACTTTTTGGTCCTTCGAACTCGCTTCAGGGAAATTTTTTTAACTTTCTCAAAAAAATATTGTGATTTTCGTAATTAACACCCCCAAAACTATAAGCAAAGAAAGTTTCATAAAAATTGGAAAAATTGCTTTTTTACGTGATAATCGCATTTTGGAATTTTTTTGCAAAAAATCGCGATTTTTCCGATTTTAATGAAACTTGCCGTATTTGTAGTTTTTAGGGTGCTAATTACAAATATTACAATAGTTATTTTATCAGGCGTCAGGCGGAAATTTTACCCAGGATGGGAGGTTCGAAGGACCAAAAATTGGTTTGGGAAAAAATTCGTCGTTGTCTTAAAAACCACGTTAGATATCTCATTCTTGCGCCATTTTAATTGGAAAGGACTACTCTATAGCGAAACCGCAACCACAGAGAATAGGTTTTCAGTTAGCGTCACTGAAGATCTTCCAAAGATGGCGCTTTTCTCGAAAGTTTTCTCGAGTTTAGTTTCACTTTGAATGGCCGTAACTTGCGAACCAGAGGAGCTAGAACAAAAATAAGCGCATATTCGGAGTCCTGTTTAAATTTTGAATAAGAATCGTCTACATTACCACTGCGAATTGTGCCTAGTTTAAAAGTTATGGCTTTCCAAAGAGATGAAGATGCGAAATTGAGAACTACTTTCGATTAGCCGAAACAACGTTAGCCACTTTCTCGTCTAAACGAGAAACTGAGCCTTAATCGTTCCGAGTAGCTTCGTATATTCGGTAGAATGTTTTGTTTTCTATATAAACAATTTCGTCGTAACGTAAAGCCAATCGTGACCACGAACAACGACAAGGGCCCCCTTAAAGCCGCCACGGGTTCCGCATGAACTGTAAAAGTTTAACGGCGGCTAATACTTTCCCTCGAAACGACTTGACATTTCACGCACATACGCACACAAAATCTTGCAGTGGCAGTAGCTGAAAATCTTTGCTCGCGTATAGAGAAAGAAAATTAATATAGAAAGCCGCGTATAGGGAAATACTGATGTGATTCGTGGACGCTTAAATCAACACAACTTTAATATTCAGCTCGACACAAAACAGACAAACAACGCCTGTGACAACAAGATTCCACTCGATTTATATTTGCATATACGAAATATTTCTAACGTTTTATTAACCGCGTCAAAGGGCGTAAGGAGCGAACAATAAAGAGAAAATCGTTGTTTTCAAAAAAACGAAATTAGCGTAATTAGAGGAAATTAAAAGTTAGTAGCGAACGCGTTATTCGGTTGAAAAGGATAGAATTCGAAATTCGAGTTTGAGTAGCAATATCAAGACTATCTTGATCCAAGTTAAGTTTAATAACGGTTTGATTTTTATCAGGAAACTTTGAGGTTAGATATATATTTGCCATCCTCCAACTTTGATTAGCTCCACACAGATATCACGTACCACCTTGAACAAAACAGTAACTCTACCCTTATGTCCTTTCAATTACGAGCCAAAGCTCGAAATGGGCACAGCTCTCTAAGACCCCGAAGAGATTAGTTACTGAAATTATTTCACCTTTATTTTGTGCCAAGTTTTTCGACTCTTTTTTTTTTTCGTCTCTAGCCCGAAATGCTTGACAATACGTGAGAAGCAATTTATTTTATCTTTTGTCGAAAGAAAAATGTAATTAATTTTTAAGTCGGTTCGTTTCGTTGAATATTCAATTTCCAATTGGATTTGATTGAAAATTTAGCAAAAAAAAGGGAGAAAAGTTGCGTTTTTGTCGCTTTTTAAGAGAGACGGGGAAATTTGTGCACTTTGGCTTTTAAGTAAGTTTATATCTGAAAAACTACTCAAAAACTGTCAACTTTTGAATTTATATTACAGATGTTATAAAATGAGAGCACGTTCACTAGAAAAAATTGTCGCATTTTCAGTTTTATAATATAAAAGCTTTTATACGCCACAGCAAATTGAGATTGATTCTGCTACATCTTACTACTAACGCATTCGAAAAATAAATAAAACAGTGAGTTATTTTCGGCCCCAAATATTAAATTAAATTTACAGATTTTTTTTTGATTTTTTCCCAAGCGAGGAAGAAAGGCTTTCAAAGCCGTCGATTTAAACGCGAAGGAAGGAAGTCTTGCGAGATAAACATAAGTAAAGTTTACGAATCAAATATTCTGTCGTAAATTAACTTGTAACTTTAACTTTATTAAATATTGCAAAATCCATTACGTACACATGTAAAGCCTTAAGCTAACCATTAACCAACATAATACGTTTTAGGTTTTCACTGTTATAAAGTGAAATTTACTAAAAAGACACATTTGCCCTCGAGATAAGGGGGAAAACGTTTTAAAATCGAATGCAACGTAATAGTAATGATTGGAAAACGTTTTCCCAATTTCGATATTTTACCCCAACACACCACAGAGAGACAACAAACTTGGAAGATATTCAAAAGGTTTTCAACGAGAAGGAAATTATATGATTATTATATGATATCGCGTATAACTCGAAAAATCTGCACTTTTAGATAAAAGTCTTTCCATAGAAAAATAAAGTACACGAGATTTTCTACAAGTTATGTCTCTTAAGTTTTTTCTTTTAAACGAGTGGTTTAGACGCCAGAGCGCGCTAAAGTTTGACAAAATTTCCAATATTTTTTTTTTTAGGTTTTTTCTTTAGACGAACGGTTTAAGCGCTAGAGCGCGTTAAAGTACGAAAACAATTCCAAAATCGGCCAAAAACTTATTTTTGTAGTTTATCGCGTATAACTCGGAAAATCCGCACTTTTGGATAAAAGTCTTTTCATAGAAAAATAAAGCACATTAAATTTCCTACAAATTATGTCTCTTAAGTTTTTTATTTTAAACGAGTGGCTTAGACGCCAGAGCGCGCTAAAGTTTGATTAAATTTCAAACATCGGCCAAAAACTGACTTTTTAGTTTATCGTGTATAACTCAAAAACTAAGAATTTTTAGATTAAAGTTCTCCAATAAAAAACTAAAGTACATGGAATTTCCTACAAATTATGTATTTTAGGTTTTTTTCTTAAGACGAACGGTTTAAGCGCTAGAGCGCGTTCAAGTACGAAAAAAATTACAAAATTGGCCAAGAACTAATTTTTCTAGTTTATCGCGTATAACTCGGAAAATCCGCACTTTTAGGTAAAAGTATTTTCATAGAAAAATAAAGTACACGAAATTTTCTTCAAACTATGTCTCTTAAGTTTTTTCTTTTAAACGAGTGGTTTAGACTTTAGACGCCAGAGCGCGCTAAAATTTGACAAAATTTCCAATACCGGCCAAAAACCGATTTTTTTTAGTTTATCGTATCATAACTCAAAAACTACGCACTTTTAGATAAAAGTTGTCCCATGGAAAACTAAAGTACGTGAAATTTGCTACAAATTAGGTATCTTAGGTTTTTTTCTTTAGACGAACGGTTTAAGCGCTAGAGCGCGTTAAAGTACGAAGAAAATTCCAAAATCGGCCAAGAACTTATTTTTCTAGTTTATCTTGTATAACTCGAAAACGACGCACTTTTAGATAAAAGTTTTCTATAGAAAACTAAAGTACATGCAATTTTCTACAACTTAGGTATCTTAGGTTTTTTTTCCTTAAATCAACGGTTTAGGCGATAGAGCGCAGCGCGTTAAAGTTCGACAAAAATTACAAAATCGGCCAACAATTGATTTTTTTAGTTTATCAAGTATAACTCGAAAACTACGCAGTTTCAGAAAAACATCTCCTATAGAAAAATGAAGTACACGAAATTTTCTTCAAATTATGTCTCTTAAGTTTTTTCTTTTAAACGAGTGGTTTAGACTTTAGACGCCAGAGCGCGCTAAAGTTTGACAAAATTTCCAATACCGGCCAAAAACTGATTTTTTTTAGTTTATCGTATCATAACTCAAAAACTACGCACTTTTAGATAACAGTTGTCTAATGGAAAAATAAAGTACATGAAATTTGCTACAAATTAGGTATCTTAGGTTTTTTTCTTTAGACGGACGGTTTAAGCGCTAAAGCGCGTTAAAGTACGAAAAAGATTCCGAGATCGGCCAAGAACTTATTTTTCTAGTTTATCGCGTATAACTCGGAATATCCGCACTTTTAGATGAAAGTCTTTTCATAGAAAAATAAAGTACCTTAAATTTCCTACAAATTAGGTATCTTAAGTTTTTTCTATTAAACGAGTGGTTTAGACGCCAGAGCGCGCTAAAGTTTGATTAAATTTCCAACATAGACCAAAAACTGACTTTTTAGTTTATCGTGTATAACTCAAAAACTAAGAATTTTTAGATTAAAGTTTTCCAATAACAAACTAAAGTACATGAAATTTGCTACAAATTAGGTATCTTAGGTTTTTTTCTTTAGACGTACGCTTTAAGCGCTAGAGCGCGTTAAAGTACGCAAAAAATTCCAAAATCGGCCAAAAACTAATTTTATTAGGTTATTGCCTATTACGTTGTAACTCGAAAACTATAGGTACGCACTTTTAGGTAAAATCTACTAAAAATACACATTTGCCCTCGAGATAAGGGGGAAACATTTTAAAATCGAATGCAACGTAATAGTAATGATTGGAAAACGTTTTCCCAATTTCGATATTTTACCCCAACACACACAGACAACAAACTTGGAAGATATTCAAAACGTTTCCTACGAGAAGGAAATTATATGATTTCTTCTTAATTTAATTTAATCTAAAAAAAAATAGAGCGCGCTATATATAAACTTTCCAAACTATTTTTTTCCTTTCGAAGCTTTTCGTGACGTAAAGGAAAACTTTTTTTGTAAAGAATCACAAACATCCAAATTACATTTTGTCATCCTCACAATAAGGGTTGGTTTGGAAATTTTTGTAGGTGAATATAGAAAGTAAAGAAGCGAATGTTTTCATTATATTCGAAAATTTGAAAAGAAAAGTTGAATTTGTACTTTAACGCCTCGAGTAAGAGGTTAAAGATAGATAGCCTTTTGAAAGTTCGTAACAACTTTAAATCGGTAGCCCATAAACAACATAATCCTTGTAAAATCTGTTAGAAACGATTTTCTCGTGAAAAATACAGTTATTAATTATTTCGTGAGCGACTTAAAGGGCTTTTTATCAGTTTAAATTGCGTATCGTGTAAATTGAAAAGCGACTTTGTAAAATACAAAAAAATGACCTTTTCCGTATATACGCGCGCGTATAAGTTAAGGCACACACGTTTAAGGGCAAAATAATGAAATCGATAAGGACCCTCGACAAAGTAAATAAATTGTGAGTAAAAGTATAAAAAAAGTTGAAAAAGTGCAAACATTTAGGTTCCTAACGCCTAACGCTAAAATTTGTAAAAGGGCCAACAATATATGAATCAAGTTCTCTTCACAAGTTTTTCCCAAGTATACTCGAAATTCCTAAAAGTTATTCAAAAGAAGAGCAAACTTGCTGCAATCAGTTGGGTTTTCAAATGAAAATCGCTTAACGATCGATGACTTCACGTACGAGATTTAGAGCTCGTTTATGAGCTTAGGTATGTTTTATGGTTTTAGTTATGTTACCTTAGGTTGGCGATTCCGGGGTCGTTTTAATCTGTTAAAGTAATCACAAAAGTAACGCAATTCGAAGATTTAATGCGCCGTCGGTGTGTCGGCGAGCCGCACCACCACACCGAGGGCCCGTCCTAATATTTCCGCGCGTCGCCAAACCGTGGCGGCCCCTTTTAAAAATTTTCCGCTTATTTTAGTTATAAATCGAATGTGCGTTTTTTGCGGCTAACTTTTTGTCGGTAGTATTCGAAACAAGATTTCGCAATGTCAGTTTAAGAGAAATTGCAAATTTCTCGAGAGGTTTAGAGGTTACAAAAACATCTTGAGTGACGTTTAGAAATGGGGTGGTTACTCGCACAAGTTAACGTGTAAAACAAATTCCTCACCTTAAAATATAGCTCTAATAATTCGCACCAATTTTTCGTGTAGGCCGACGAGGAGAGGGGGAGTATTATTTTTGCCGTGATTGCGTTTCGTAATTTATATCACTTACAAATTAATGTTTTTCGTACGATTTAAAGCCCCGACAAGAATTCCAGAAGAGAGGATCATTAAAAGCCCTCGCTTCGCAACGTAACGTGGTCCCTACATTATGACACATGTTCATGGAGTGTCAGCTAAGAAGTGCGTCAACGTTTTTAGGGAACCTAATTCAAAATTGCGGTGCGAATATATTATGCGACATAAAGCTACAGCTTACTTAGCGCAAATGAGAAGATATAAACATAAAAGATAATGTCATAACCGCGTTAACTAAGACAAGGGAGTAAGAGAAAGCGTCGAGTATTTAATTATTATTACAATCACTCTTATTAACATCCGACGAAATGAATTTGTTGTTGAACATCAAAACGTTTTGCGTTTCCGTTAAATTATAACAATTTACTCTTCTAAACAAATTTCCTACCTAATTAATTAATTAATTAATTATAAAAGACAAAAGGTTATGTTACAGATTTTTAAACAAGAGAAAAACTGTTAGAAAACACTGATAAATTATAATAATGGAGCTTGGGGGATTATTTTCGGTTGTGCTTCGGGGTTAAAAGGTAATTTCCGAAACTAACACAAATTAACAAATTCGAGAACCAATTAGTTAATTACCGAAAACCAAGAGCGTAGATAAACATGCCCGGTCATTATTTTCGTCTTGCGGGGCCGGATCGCGCTTATACCGGGTGGCAACAGATTCGATGACTCTTTCTCGTCTCGCGACGAAAAATTGGAAAGCTATTCCTATTCCTATTCAGGTTGAAAACTATGGTACTCTTGCGTATTTTTCATGTGCTTGTTGGTAGCGACGGAAGTACCAGGTGCAGACGAGGATCTACCCCTGATCCCTGATACTAACTGTTTAATTACAACGTTCAGCATCCAGGAAAAGCCAGAAAATTAACGACAAGGAACTTCTTACATTATATCGCTCAGGTTTTTTCTTCAGACGACGGTTTGAGCGCTAGAGCGCGTTAAAGTAGGAAAAAATTCCAAAGTCGGCCAAAAACAGATTTTTTTAGTTTATCGCGTGTAACTCGAAAAGTACGCAGTTTCTGATAAAACTTTTCCTACAGCAAATAAAGTGCAAGAAAGATCCTAAAAATTATGTATTTTCGATTTTTTTCTTAAGACAACCGGTTTAAGCGCTAGAGCGCGTTAAAGTACGAAAAAATTCCAAAATCGGCCAGGAACTTATTTTTTTAGTTTAGCGCTTATAACTCGGAAAATCCGCACTTTTAGATAAAAGTTTTTTCATTGAAAAGTAAAGTACGTTAAATTTCCTACAAATTATGTCTTTTAGATTTTTTTCTTTAGACGAACGGTTTGAGCGCTAGAGCGCGTTAAAGTTCGAAAATAATTCCAAACTCGGCCAAGAACTTATTTTTCTAGTTTATCGTGTAACTCGAAAACGACGCACTTTTAGATAAAAGTTTTCTATAGAAAACTAAAGTACATGCAATTTTCTACAACTTAGGTATCTTAGGTTTTTTTCCTTAAATCAACGGTTTAGGCGATAGAGCGCAGCGCGTTAAAGTTCGACAAAAATTCCAAAATCGGCCAACAATTGATTTTTTTTAGTTTATCAAGTATAACTCGAAAACTACGCAGTTTCAGGAAAACATCTCCTATAGAAAACTAAAGTACATGAAATTTCCTACAAATTATGTCTTTTAGGTTTTTTTCTTAAGACGAACGGTTTAAGTGCTAGAGCGCGTTCAAGTACGAAAAAAATTACAAAATTGGCCAAGAACTAATTTTTCTAGTTTATCGCGTATAACTCGAACAATACGCACTTTTAGATAAAAAGAATAGAAAAATAAAGTACATAAAATTTCCAACAAATTAGGTATCTTAGGTTTTTTTCTTTAGACGGACGATTTAGGAGGTAGAGCGCGTTAAAGTCTGAAAAATTTTCCAAAATCGGCCAACAAATGATCTTATTAGTTTATTGCTTATAACTCAAAAACTACGCACTTTTAGATAAGAATCTTAGTAATAGAAGAATAAAGTACATTCAATTTTCTACAAATTATGTCTCTTAGATTTTTTGTCAGATGAACGGGTTAATTTGGCTCGAGAAAAGTGGGTTTTTAGGGTCAGACAAACCACAGAGAGCTCTACACGTAAAATTTGTATACCAAAGAATTGCATTTTTTGTGCCGATTTTGAATATACTATGGCAGACTGTTTTAAGTGCAGCATTCATAGTGGCAGACATCTTGTAAGCTGCAGAAAATCGAGACCTTTAGTGTGGTGTAAAAAGCCTAAGAAACATATTTTTTAGAAAATTGAATATATTATGTACTTTATTTTTGTATTAGAACGCTTTTCCTAGAAAGTGCGTAGTTTTTGAGTTATACGCGAGAAACTAAAGAAAATAAGTTTCCTGGCAGTTTTACCCAAAGTGTTTGTCAAACTTTAATCCCATCTAGCACGTAAACTATTAGGCTGAAGAAAATACCTAAAATATATAATTTGTAGAAAATTGAATGCACTTTATTTTTGTATAAAAACATTTTTCTCATAAAATGCGTTATTTTCGAGTTATAAGCAGCTATAAACTATGAGACAGATTTGTTGACCGATTTCGAAATTTTTGTTAAACTTCAACGCGCTCTAGCGTCTAAACTAATTTGTAGAAAATTTAATGCACTTTATTTTTGTAGAAGAATATTTTTCTCATAAAATGCGTAGTTTTAGAGTTATAAGTTATAAGCAGGGAGAGAACAAATTTTTTTACCAATTTTGAAATTTTTGTTAAACTTCAACGCGCTCTAGCGCCTAAATTGTTAGTCTAAAGAAAAAAAATCACAGATACAAATTGTAAAAAATTTACTGTAGTTTATTTTTGTATGGTAGCGCTTTTCTCAGAAAGTGCGTAGTTTTTGAGTTATAAGTGAGAAACTGAAGCAAATAAGTTTTCGGCCGATTTTGGAGCTTTTGTCAAAGTTAAACGCGCTCGAGAGCCTAAACTGTTAGTCTGAAGAAAAAACCTCACAGGAAAATTTGTAGGAAATTTAATGCACTTTATTTTTGTATAGAAACATTTTTCTCATAAAATGCGTTATTTTCGAGTTATAAGCAGCTATAAACTAAGAGACAGATTTTTTGATCGATTTTGAAATTTTTGTCAAATTTTAACGCGCTCTAGCAAACTGTTAGTCTCAAGAAAAAACCTCACAGACATAATTTGTAGAAAATTTAATGCACTTTATTTTTGTAGAAGAACATTTTTCTCATAAAATGCGTAGTTTTAGAGTTATAAGTTATAAGCAGGGAGAGAACAAATATTTTTACCAATTTTGAAATTTTTGTTAAACTTCAACGCGCTCTAGCGGCTAAACTGTTAGTCTAAAGAAAAAAAATTCACATATATAATTTGTAAGAAATTTAATGTGGTTTATTTTTGTATAGTAGCGCTTTTCTCAGAAATTGCGTAGTTTTGAGTTATAAGTGAGAAACTGAAGCAAATAAGTTTTCGGCCGATTTTGGATTTTGTCAAAGTTAAACGCGCTCGAGCGCCTAAACTGTTAGTCTGAAGAAAAAACCTCACAGATATAATTTGTAGGAAATTTAATGTACTTTAGTTTTGCATAGAACGACTTTTCTCATCAAGTGCGGAGTTTTCGAGTTATAAGCCAAAAACTGAAAAATAGTAAACGCCCACTCTTCTCGAGCCTCTCCTAAGTTAATACTGCCATTTACGAGTAGCAGACAAAACTCTAAAACATACACGATAATAATTGATTAATTCATTTTATTTAAGTATTTATGAAATATGTTACATGAACCTTTTAGAAGTTAATAAATAATGCGTTTAATTTTGACCGCGATACTTGGAAACAAAATCAATTATTAACAATGAAATTGCTCCCAAAACGTATGCCATAGATAGATAAATTTATTTTGGAAAACGATATTAAAGCATAATTGCCTAAATAATCTAAACTAAAACGATTTTGATTGGAATTCGTGACTTTAATTAGAATAGGAAAAAGCTAAATTAAGAAAGTTAATATAAAGAAAGTATACCTTAATATCAAAGGCCGTAATAAATTGAAACTCGCTATATCCAATAACGACGACGGAGAAATCATACGAATGCTAAAATGTCAACTACATCACAAATTCATTCCCATCACATCCGAGCCAAATCAAAAAACAAATCAAGTACCGCGGTTTAGAGTCAATAATATGAGCTGCTTGGGACGATGTTGGGAATTTTTTTTATAAACCCCCTATCGACGTTTGTGGAACTGACTACTTGCCTACGGCATCCAAATACGAAATCACGTACAAGAAGACTACTTCCATATAAATTTCTTTATACAATATTATATACAATATCGAATATTCTTTTGTTTTTTTCGTTTTTTTTTTCCCAAGAAGAAATCACTCTCGATCAAAAATATTTTTAGGCAACTTTCCTTCTTAATAAAGTACGCTCGCCAATTGAATTAAAAACAGGGCTCTAAGCTAAGCACTAAGATATCTCGAGTCTTCGTTAACCCCTTTCTTAAACGCGCACCACGTTTGTCTCGAGTCGCCACAATAACTCCTCCTCTTCCAGAGATATTATTGATCACGTCCGGGTCGCCACTTGAGAGTAGACCTTATACGCCTTGTATTGTATCTCGTGGGCTTTAGACGAAATGTTGGCAAACGCAGAGTTTCGAAGCTCCTCTCGTAGAAGTTAATAAAATTTTTGAGGTTAATTTTAGAGCTCGCTTTAGCTAACATTCGTATTCATTTATAAAACAAGATAAGAAACCGAGTTTCCGGTTTGCATAGAATTTGCAGTGTATCTAACTTTTACACTAAAATCTCAAGAGGCGTCTAAGTAACGCCTAACCACACACTACTTGAGCGGAAGCTTGGTTTAACTGAATGTAGAAAGCAACGTTAAATTATGATATAAAATATATATGTATATAGAATGTGCACGTAGAGATGTTTATGAAATGATTTTATCAAAATGTAACTCGACAGCTTTTACAAGCTTGAGACTACTAGATACGAAGTGTCGTGATAAAGTGTCGCGCACTCACTTTAGCTAATTACCCACAACCGCCCTTCACATACGACGACGGTTCGAGTTGGTAATTTTCGAAAAAAAACTCACAAGGCCGCTTTTGCAAAATGCGCCCTTATTTTTTTAACTCGACGGCTCTTTTTGACAACAAATCGATGGCCTTTTTTAGGTCGAAAATATTAAATAATCAATCTTCATTAAGGTGGAAGAGATTAGTCTTGGTGCTGTTTACTTAATAGTTATTTGCTTATCACTTAAGTTACAGTGCACGAATTTAAAAATATTAAAGGGAAGGAAAAAAAAGGGCGCCATTTAATGGTAATTTATATCCCATCTTAAATTCTATTTTCGTTATGAATTTATGACTTTGCAAAAAGTAAAGCTATCTTTCATGTCTTTTCAAATTGCAATTTATTTTACTGCAATTTTATAAAATAATAAAAAATTATATGTTTATAAAGACCTCAAAATTAATATACTCGAATGGTTTTTAAATTATTTATTGACTTATTTTAAATGGCTTCGGGTCTTTTATGTAACTTTGAAATCAATTGCAAGTGACATAACTATTTCATTTAGTTTAGCTCGCGGAATTGACTTGGAAAAAAGTGAATTTTGTAGTTTATCGCGTATAACTCGAAAACTACCCTCTTTTAAATAAAAGTCTTTGTATAGAAAAATAAAGTGCATTCAGTGTTATTAATTAGGTCTCCTAGGTTTTCTTCTTCAGACGAACAGTTTAGGCGCTAGAGCGCATTAAAGTTTGACAAAAATACTAAAAAACTGTGCAAAAACTGATTTTTTTAGTTTGCCTCGAAACCTACGCACTTTTAGATATAGATCTTTGTATAGAAAAATAAAGCAAATTCAATTTCCTACAAATTAGGTATCTTAGGTTTTTTTTCATACATTTTAGGCGCTAGAGCGCGTTAAAGTTTGATAAAAATATCAATTTCGTTCCAAAACTGATTTTTTTAGTTTATCGCTTATAACTATAAAACTACGCACTTTTAGATGTAAATCTTCGTATACAAAAAGGAAGCACATTAAATTTCTTATATAATAGGTCTCTTAGGTTTTCTTCTTTATACGAACATTTTAGGCGCTAGAGCGCGTTAAAGTTTGATAAAATGCCAATTTCGAACAAAAACTGATTTTTTTAGTTTATCGCTTATAACTCGAAAACTACGCACTTTTAGATATAAATCTTCGTATAGAAAAATAAAGCACATTAAATTTCCCACCACCTAAATATTTTAGCTTTTTTATCATACGAACATTGAGGCGCTAGAGCGCGTTAAAGTTTGATAAAAATACCAATTTCGTCCCAAAACTGATTTTTTTTAGTTTATCGCTTATAACTAGAAAACTACGCACTTTTAGATGTAAATTCGCATACAAAAAGGAAGCACATTAAATTTCTTATATGATAGGTCTCTTAGGTTTTCTTCTTCATACGAACATTTTAGGCGCTAGAGCGCGTTAAAGTTTGATAAAAATACAAATTTCGTTCCAAAACTGATTTTTTTAGTTTCTCGCTTATAACTAGAAAACTAGGCACTTTTAGATGTAAATCTTCGTATACAAAAAGGAAGCACATTAAATTTCTTATATGATAGGTCTCTTAGGTTTTCTTCTTCATACGAACATTTTAGGCGCTAGAGCGCGTTAAAGTTTGATCAAAATGCCAATTTCGTCCCAAAACTGATTTTTTTTAGTTTATCGCTTATAACTAGAAAACTACGCACTTTTAGATGTAAATCTTCGTATACAAAAAGAAAGCACATTAAATTTCCCCCAACCTAAATATTTTAGCTTTTTTTATCATACGAACATTTTAGGCGCTAGAGCGCGTTAAAGTTTGATAAAAATACCAATTTCGTCCCAAAACTGATTTTTGTAGTTTATCGCTTATAACTAGAAAACTACGCACTTTTAGATGTAAATTCGCATACAAAAAGGAAGCACATTAAATTTCTTAGATGATAGGTCTCCTAGGTTTTCTTCTTCATACGAACATTTTAGGCGCTAGAGCGTGTTAAAGTTTGATAAAATGCCAATTTCGTCCCAAAACTGATTTTTTAGTTTATCGCTTATAACTAGCAAACTAGACACTTTTAGATGTAAATCTTCGTATACAAAAAGGATGCACATTAAATTTCTTATATGATAGGTCTCTTAGGTTTTCTTCTTCATACGATCATTTTAGGCGCTAGAGCGCGTTAAAGTTTGATAAAAATACAAATTTCGTTCCAAAACTGATTTTTTTGTTTATCGCTTATAACTGGAAAACTACGCACTTTCAGATGTAAATCTTCGTATACAAAAAGGAAGCACATTAAATCTCCTATAACTTAGGTCTTTTAGGTTTTCTTTTTCATACGAACATTTTAGGCGCTAGAGCTCGTTAAAGTTTGATAAAATGCCAATTTCTAACAAAAACTGATTTTTTTAGTTTATCGCTTATAACTCGAAAACTACGCACTTTTAGATACAAATCTTCGTATAGAAAAATAAAGCACATTAAATTTCCCACAACTTAAATATTTTAGCTTTTTTATCATACAAACATTGAGGCGCTAGAGCGCGTTAAAGTTTGATAAAAATACCAATTTCGTCCCAAAACTGATTTTTTTAGTTTATCGCTTATAACTAGAAAACTACGCTCTTTCAGATGTAAATCTTCGTATACAAAAAGGAAGCACATTAAATCTCCTATAACTTAGGTCTCTTAGGTTTTCTTCTTCATACGAACATTTTAGGCGCTAGAGCGCGTTAAAGTTTGATAAAATGCCAATTTCGAACAAAAACTGATTTTTTTAGTTTATCGCTTATAACTCGAAAACTACGCACTTTTAGATATAAATCTTCGTATAGAAAAATAAAGCACATTAAATTTCCCACAAATAAGCTATTTGAGGTTTTTTATCATACTAACATTTTAGGCGCTAGAGCGTGTTAAAGTTTGATAAAATGCCAATTTCGTCCCAAAACTGATTTTTTAGTTTATTGCTTATAACTAGAAAACTAGGCACTTTTAGATGTAAATCTTCGTATACAAAAAGGAAGTACATTAAATTTTTTATATAATAGGTCTCTTAGGTTTTCTTCTTCATACGAACATTTTAGGCGCGTTAAAGTTTGATCAAAATGCCAATTTCGTCCCAAAACTGATTTTCTTAGTTTATCGCTTATAACTCGAAAATTACGCACTTTTAGATATAAATCTTCGTATAGAAAAATAAAGCACATTAAATTTCCCACAAATTAAATATTTTAGGTTTTTTATCATACGAACATTTTAGGCGCTAGAGCGCGTTAAAGAATTTCGTCCAAAAACTAATTTTTTTAGTTTATCGCTTATAACTCGAAAACTACGCTCTTTTACATAAAAATTTACTTATAGTAAAATATAGCACATTAAATTTTTTACAAATTAGCTTTCTTAGGTTTTTTTCTGCAGATGAACCCTTCAGGCGCTAGAACGCATTAATGTTTAACAAAAATTCCAATTTTGGCCAAAAACTTGTTTTTATAATTTATTGTTTATAATTAGAAATCTACGCACTTTTACTAAAAAATTTACGCATAGAAAAATAAAGTAGATTAAATTTCCTACAAATTAGGTTTCTCGGGTTTTTGTCATCTGACGAACTGTTTAGACGCTAGAGCGCCTCAAATTTGACAAAAATTCCAATTTATTTATTGACTTATTTTAAATGGCTTCGGTCTTTTATGTAACTTGGAAATCAATTGCAAGTGACACGACTATTTCATTTAAGGGATTTAGCTCGCGGAATTGGTTTAGAAAATCGCGTGGAAAATTATAGTTTGTTTTGTTTTGCACGAAAATACATGGTTTGTTTGTCAAAAAAAACACCGGTGTGTCATCACGGGACTTTACCATTTACCTAACTTCAAAAATTCGATGATTGCCACTTTTTATAGTTTTCAAACAAGTACATAACCTCAAAGTTATGTAGTTGCTTTACGATAATAATCAACAGCAGCGAAGTAAGTGCATTATTATAATAAACAAAAGCTACGTTTTAAAACAAAAGTACATTTTAGAAATAAACTTTTTATGTGAAGTGCATTTTTGTAATGTTTAAGTAGTGTAGAATGTAAGATATTCATTTTCTATAACGATTCCCGCGTGTAAAATTTTGTTGATAGTTTGATACTCTTTACTTCGTTTTGATGTTTTCTTGTATACATGCTTTATCGACTCGAATGGCTCTTACCTGAAGTTTGTAGGGTAAGAAATATTGCGAAATTTTATTACCAAAAAGTAAAACAAAAGCGTTTATAAGAAAAACAAATGACGCCCTCTTAATTAAAAATAACGAAATAACCGTAAAAGTTTTCTTATAAATTTATTTTCAAGAGAACATACATTAGATTTTACGTGTATAATAAACTACAACTCGTTCGAAGTTATGACAGGCCGTAGGCCGGCCCTTTTTGCCTTTCTGTAATATGTTGTACACACTAATCGATAGGAAATACTACTATTGCAATGCTACGCGTAAGTTCGCATCTATGCCACCACTTCAAATTAGTTCATATTTTTCTAAAAAAACTCTATTTTTAAGTTTTCGAATTTTTCATTAATTTCTCCCATGTTCGGCGTTAAACACGAAACGAACTTTCAAAAAAGCGTCTCCTATCCCGGATGCTGTGTTACAAGTTTTACGAGCTTCATTTCGCCACTTTGAGCAAAAGCGGGCGGCCATCTTTTTGTCTGTTAATGAGTCATCCTTCATTATGTAATTACTAAACAGAACGAAGTTGTTTGTTTACCTATCAACAGTCTCCACGTTAATACCGAAAGTGTGACTCGTTAGTAGTTTCTTTCAAGTCGACTTTTGAATAAAATTAAGGGCCATAAAATTTTCAATACATTCGCTGGAATGAAAATGCGAAAACTTGTAAACTACGAGGGCGCGCGAAGATTTAAATTGTAAACAATGGCTTTAAATTACAAACTTTGGATTATAATAACCTGGAGGAGTCGTAAAAATGATATAGGGCTTTCTTTTTTGTTTTTCTTTACTCGTAGTACCAAACTCTTAATAATAATAATCATCGCCATAATTATTATTTACTTACTTTGGTAAAAATTCTAAATTCCAGGTTGAAATTGTAACATAAACAACGAGACGGTTTGCTGAAGCAAAATTCAGTTTTCTACTTTATTTTTATATGGGAAGATGTTTATCCACAAGTGTAATTTTTGAGTTATAAGCGATAAACCCCAAAAAATCAGTTTTAGGCTGATTTTGGAATTTTTGTCAAACTTTAACACGCTCTAGCGCCGAAACCGTTTGCCCAAAGATAAAAACCTAAGATACATAATTTGTAGGAAATTTATTGTACTTTATTTCTATATAGGAAGGTTTTCGTTGTAAAATACATAGTTTACGAGTTATAAGCGGTAACCTAAAAAAACAGTTTTTGGCCGATTTTGGAGTTTTTGTCTAACTTTAACGCGCTCTGGCGTCTAAACCGTCCGTCTAAAGAGGCAAACCTAAGAGACATAATTTGTAGGAAATTTAATGTAATTTATTTTTATATAACAATGTTTTTATCTAAAAATGCGCAGTTTTCGAGTTATAAGCGATGAATTTAAAAAATCAGTTTTTGCCGATTTGGGAATTTTTGCCAATCTGTAACGCGCTCTAGCACCTAAACCATTCGTCTAAAGGAAACACCTAGGACACATAATTTGTTGGAAATTTATTGTAATTTATTTCTCTATAGGAAGATTTTCGTCTAAAAGGACGTAGTTTACGAGTTATAAGCGATAACCTAAAAAAACAGTTTTTGACCGATTTTGGAGTTTTTGTCAAACTTTAACGCGCTTTGGCACCTAAACCGTTTGTCTAAAAGGGAAAACCTAAGATACATAATTTGTAGGAAATTTATTGTACTTTATTTTTATATAGTAAGATTTTCGTCTAAAAGTACGTAGTTTACGAGTTATAAGTGATAACCTAAAAAATAGTTTTTTGGACGATTTTGGAGTTTTTGTCAGCTTTAAGGCGCTTTGGCACCTAAACCGTTTGTCTAAAGGGAAAAACCTAAGATACATAATTTGTAGGAAATTTATTGTACTTTATTTTTATATAGTAAGATTTTCGTCTAAAAGTACGTAGTTTACGAGTTATAAGCGATAACCTAAAAAACAGTTTTTGGCCGATTTTGGAGTTTTTGTCAAACTTTAACGCGCCCTGGCGTCTAAACCGCCCGTCTAAAGGGAAAAGCCTAAGAGACATAATTTGTAGGAAATTTAATGTATTTATTTTTATATAACAACGTTTTTATCTAAAAGTGCGCAGTTTTCGAGTTATAAGCGATAACCTAAAAAACAGTTTTTGACCGATCTTGAAGTTTTTGTCAAACTTTAACGCGCTCTGGCGTCTAAACCGTCCGTCTAAAGGGAAAAACTTAAGATACATAATTTGTAGAAAATGTAACGTACTTGATTTTTTATAGGAATATTTTTATTGAAAAATCCGTAATTTTCGAGTTATGCGCGATAAACTAATAAAATTAGTTTTTGGCCGATTTTGGAAATTTTGGCAAACTTTAACGCGCTCTAGCACCTAAACCGGTCGTCTAAAGAAAAAACCTGAGATACATCATTTGTAGTAAATTTAATGTACTTTATTTTTCTATAGTAACAGTTTTTTCCAAAAACGCGTAGTTTCTGAGATATAAGCGAAAAAAAACCCAAAAGTGAAAAGTGCAGCTCTTGAAATGCAAACAAAATGCGTATTTTAAATCCTGGCGGATTTACCCTGTCTTAAGTGCCCCAAGTTGTAACTACTCCTGTCTATCTAGTTATTTTGATAATTCAGCGTAATCGAACGGACGTTTTATTACGAAAAATACGTGTGGTCGTGTCGTAATAAAGTATGCAGTAGGCGAGTAGACGTAAATATCCCACAACCCACGTATTTAATAATTCGGATATCAATAATGGCGATATTTATACAAACATCCAATAATGCCAACAGACATTTCCACACATAATTTATTAAACAGTGACGTCGCTGACAAAACAAAATATGTCTTGTTTGTTGCCTAAGTTTCAGGGGCCGAGACGCGCGTGCGATCGTAGCTGTTGCGAGTCGTTATTAGGACTGTAGTACTAATTTTGAAATTAATTAAAGGTAAATTAGGCGTATCAAACGGATAAAAATGTAAAATTTAAAGAGTATTTTTTGGTCAAATTCGCAAATCGACTTTAGATGTAGAATATTGATATTCCAACATTTATATCAGGTATCATGAAATCCATTTATTCGTCACCCTCCGCTTTCAATTATAATCGAATTTGCCATGCAAAATAAGTTATTAAATTCACATTTTGAATTTATATTTGTACGTGTCGTTTGGCACTGATAAAATCTCAATCTGTTTTCTGTTAGGTTGATTTTCAATTAATTTCGTGTTAGTCTTGATATGATTTTTATGCGTTCCTTGTTGCTTCGTGACGGGCGTATTTTTTAATTGTCAAAACTGCAATATGACAATTTGCGAGTGCGAGTTGTACTCGCGAGTCCTCCCGATAGTCTATTAATTACTAAATTGTAAATTGTCGCCCCTCTATGACAACGACTCGTCAAAATGGCAAGTCACGTTAATTTAACAAACGCTGAGCCGTGAAAAAGTTCTCTTTTGTTTTTCGTGTGTAATATTTTGAATTTAGTTTCGGTAAATAAATGTGAACCCTATTTCACACGTCATAAGTTCATCTGTGTAGTTTCGTGACAGCTGATTTCCGTTGTCTTTCCGATGTTTGTTGGTATCACTCATCCTGACTTGTTCTTCCTATCGTTTTTCAAGAAAAAGCACGTAGTTTACGAGATCGGGAAAGAAAAATTATTTACTCTCTTTTCAGTTTTCAGGCTTTTTTACACCGCAAATTTACTTTTTTTGTTTTTTTTAAATAATAATTTCGACGACCGTCCTCGATCGGTTCGATAACTTCGTTATTATATTGACCACTTTCAATTATATTATACGAGCAACTTCTGAAGTAATTAACAAACTTACAGTATGCGTGACTCGATTGCCCTCTGAAAAGTTTTTTTCGCATTATATAACTCGAGTTAGAGAACAAATTTTGCTTCATTTAGCTTCCTGAAACAAATGGTTTTTTGCTCTTGCTTGGGGTTACTTAGGAATTACGAAATAATTACTTATTACCCGAATTAAATTTGAACTTGACATTTAAAGTACCAAGTCATATCTTTCGTATAAATAAAATATATTTTTGAAATTTCGATTTTTTTTTATTTTCTCCAGGAGAGCTACTGATATCTCTACTGTTTTTTACGTAATTTTACCAAATTCGACTGTAATTTAAATTCTTCCGTTACACTAAAGTTATTGTAACAATGTAAAATGTTCATGGAAAATTTATCGATATAATTTAATTGTTTACCTTTTTGTTGTATCATCAAACGACTGATTAAATTGTAAAAATATACTTAATATTCAACTGCTTTAGGGCAGTAAACGCAATCGGGCGTAGGTTTTACAATTACCGACCTATTTGGATGTTTATTTGTTTGTTATCAAATTTATTTTCAAAAATTTCACTTATAAAATATATTTCCCATCATTCTATACAACGTTATTGAACTAATAGACCCATTATACTCATTCTATTGACGCGTTTCAAGTTAAATTAGTTTACGTTTTAATTACACGCTTATTAATGCACTTACCTACCTACGTAAAAGAGCGAGCTAATTTTTTTCCTCTTAAATTCGCTGCTTTTAACAATTAATTTATCAGGTAGGTACATTATTGGCGAGACAACAAAAAAGCGGCGGTCACGACAGCAGTCCATAAATTATTTCGATTACTTGCACAATTTTAATGCAATTACAAAAGGTGCAAATAATAAATGAGTTCCTACGTTCCTACTACGCCTACAGGGAGGCCCACTGAAATACATCTTTATTTTGCAGTGAACAGCGCTCTAGAATCTAAAAAGTTAATTTGACAAAAAATCTAGTATACGTCATTTGTAGGAAATTCTATATAATTTATTTTTGTATAGCAACACTGTTTTCTAAAAGGGCGCAGTTTTTGAGTTATTAGCGAATAAAAGAGTTTTTTGGCTGATTTTGAACTTTTTGGCTAACTTTAAAGCGCTCTAGCGCGTAAACTGTTTGTTTGGCGAAAAAACTTAAGATTTATAATTTGTAGGAAATTTAATGTACTTTATTTTTACATAGAAAGATTTTTATCTAAAAGTGCGTATTTTTCGAGTTATAAGCGATAAACTAAAAAGACCAGTTTATGCCCGGATTTTGGAAAGTTTGTTAAACTTTATCCTGCTCTAGCGTCTAAATCGTTTGTTTTCAGAAGAAACCTAAGGTATATAATTTGTAGGAAATTGAATTTAAAATATTTTCATATAGGAACACTGTTCTCTAAAAAGGTGCCGTTTTTGAGTTATAAGCGAATAAAAGAGTTTTTTGGCTGATTTTGAACTTTTTGGCTAACTTTAAAGCGCTCTAGCGCCTAAACTGTTTGTTTGACGAAAAAACTTAAGATTTATAATTTGTAGGAAATTTAATGTACTTTATTTTTACATAGAAAGATTTTTATCTAAAAGTGCGTATTTTTCGAGTTATAAGCGATAAACTAAAAAGACCAGTTTATGCCCGGATTTTGGAAAGTTTGTTAAACTTTATCCTGCTCTAGCGTCTAAATCGTTTGTTTTCAGAAGAAACCTAAGGTATATAATTTGTAGGAAATTAAATTTAAAATATTTTCATATAGGAACACTGTTCTCTAAAAAGGTGCCGTTTTTGAGTTATAAGCGAATAAAAGAGTTTTTTGGCTGATTTTGAACTTTTTGGCTAACTTTAAAGCGCTCTAGCGCCTAAACTGTTTGTTTGGCGAAAAAACTTAAGATTTATAATTTGTAGGAAATTTAATGTACTTTATTTTTACATAGAAAGATTTTTATCTAAAAGTGCGTATTTTTCGAGTTATAAGCGATAAACTAAAAAGACCAGTTTATGCCCGGATTTTGGAAAGTTTGTTAAACTTTATCCTGCTCTAGCGTCTAAATCGTTTGTTTTCAGAAGAAACCTTAAGGTATATAATTTGTAGGAAATTGAATTTAAAATATTTTCATATAGGAACACTGTTCTCTAAAAAGGTGCCGTTTTTGAGTTATAAGCGAATAAAAGAGTTTTTTGGCTGATTTTGAACTTTTTGGCTAACTTTAAAGCGCTCTAGCGCCTAAACTGTTTGTTTGGCGAAAAAACTTAAAATTTATAATTTGTTGAAAATTTAATGTGCTTTATTTTTACATAGACAGATTTTTATCTAAAAGTGCGTATTTTTCGAGTTATAAGCGATAAACTAAAAAGACCAGTTTATGCCTGGATTTTAGAAAGTTTGTTAAACCTTATCGTGCTCTATCGTTTAAATCGTTTGTTTTCAGAAGAAACTTTAAGGTATATAATTTGTAGGAAATTGAATTTAAAATATTTTCATATAGGAACACTGTTCTCCAAAAAGGTGTCGTTTTTGAGTTATAAGCGATAAAACAGTTTTTTGACATTGTTTTTATTTTTGTCCAACTTGAGCCGCTCTAGCGCGTAAACTGTTTGTTTGGCGAAAAAACTTCACATTTATAATTTGTAGGAAATTTAATGTACTTTATTTTTATACAGAAAGATTTGTATCTAAAACTGTGTATTTTTCGAGTTATAAGCGATAAACTAAAAAGACCAGTTTATGCCGGATTTTGGAAAGTTTCTTAAACTTTAACGTGCTCTAGCGTCTAAACCGTTTGTTTTCAGAAGAAACCTTAAGGTATATAATTTGTAGGAAATTGAATTTAAAATATTTTCATATAGGAACACTGTTCTCCAAAAAGGTGCCGTTTTTGAGTTATAAGCGAATAAAAGAGTTTTTTGGCTGATTTTGAACTTTTTGGCTAACTTTAAAGCGCTCTAGCGCCTAAACTGTTTGTTTGGCGAAAAAACTTAAAATTCATAATTTGTTGAAAATTTAATGTGCTTTATTTTTACATAGAAAGATTTTTATCTAAAAGTGCGTATTTTTCGAGTTATAAGCGATAAACTAAAAAGACCAGTTTATGCCCGGATTTTAGAAAGTTTGTTAAACTTTATCGTGCTCTAGCGTCTAAATCGTTTGTTTTCAGAAGAAACCTTAAGGTATATAATTTGTAGGAAATTGAATTTAAAATATTTTTATATAGGGACACTGTTCTCCTAAAAGGTGCCGTTTTTTAGTTATAAGCGTTAAACAATTTTTTGACACTGTTTTTATTTTTGTCCAACTTGAGCCGCTCTAGCGCGTAAACTGTTTGTTTGGCGAAAAAACTTTACATTTATAATTTGTAGGAAATTTAATGTACTTTATTTTTATGCAGAAGGATTTTTATGTAAAAGTGCGTATTTTTTGAGTTATAAGCGATAAACTAAAAAAACTAGTTTATGCCGGATTTTGGAAAGTTTCTTAAACTTTAACGTGCTCTAGCGTCTAAACCGTTTGTTTTCAGAAGAAACCTAATGTATATAATTTGTAGGAAATTGAATTTAATATATTTTTATATAGGAACACTATTCTCCAAAAAGGTGCCGTTTTTGAGTTATAAGCGATAAAACAGTTTTTTGACATTTTTTTATTTTTGTCAAACTTTAACACGTTCTAGCGCCTGAACTGTTAGTTTCGCGAAAAGAACTTAAGACATACAATTTGTTGCAAATTTAATTTAAACTATTTGTATATAAGAACACTGTTCTCCAAAAGGGAGCTGTTTTTGAGTTTGAAGCGATAAATCAGTTTTTTGGTCGATTTTTGGAATTTTTGCGAAACTTTAACGCGCTCTAGCGCCGAAGCTGCTTTGCCAAAACAACCTAATATACATCCTTTGTAGGACACTTTATATCCCTTATTTGTGGATAGGGACATTATTCTCGAAAAAGGCGCCGTTTTTGAATTACAAGCGATAAAACAGTTTGTATGTTGATTTTGCGGTTTTTGTCCAACTTTAACGCGCTCTAGCGCCTAAGCTGTTCATTTGACAAAAAAATTGAATATAGCTCATTTGAAGGAAACTTTACGACCCTTATGTTATAGAAACATTGTATAGAAACATTGTTCTCCAAAATGGCGTCGTTTTTGAGTTAGAAGTGATAAATCAGTTTTTTTGGTCAATTTTTGGAATTTAACTTTAACGCGCTCTAGCGCCTGTTTGACAAAGCTAGGCAAAATAATTTGTAGAAAATTGAATTGAGTTTATTTTTATGCAGTCATAATAGTTTTTGGCCGATTTTGCGATTTTTGCAAACTCAAGCCTAAACTGCTCGTTTGACGAAAAAAACTAAGCGAGATAATTTGTAGGAAATTTAATGTACTTTATTTTTCTATAGCAGCACTTTTCTTCAAAAGCGCTTATTTTTCGAGTTAGCGATAAACGATAAGCGATAAACTAAAAAGACCAGTTTATGCCGGATTAAGGAAAGTTTGTTAAACTTAACGCGCTCTAGCGCCTAAACCGCTTGTCTGAAGAAAAAAACTTATGAGATATAATTTGCAGAAAATTTGATGTAGTTTATTTTTATAACAAACACTTTTTTCTTAAAGTGTATAGTTCTTGAACTATAAGTAAAAAACCGTACAAAGAGCATAACTCCACCCTTCTCGAGCCACCTCCAAGTTAATGCTTCCACTTAAGAGTGGCAGACTGTTCGTTTGTTCCTCATTTGCAATGTTTTTTCAGCTTGAATCGGTAGAAGCTTTCTACTTCTACTTCTACACCCTGTATGCACTTAATAATGAGGCTGGATGATTATGTGGTGCCGGTAGAAAATTTTAGTTCGTGCTTAAATACAAAGCTCCCACATTCCTCTAATTGTCGAGTTATTATTTATTATTAAGTTACCTTTATGCGAATTTTTTATTGCAAATAATGTAAACTAACGTCGCTTCGTTTTAATTTGCATTCATTCGTGCATTGTAATCGGAGAGCTCTATAAATAATTGAATAAATAAATTTGTTATTCGATAAACAAACGGAATGTAATTAAATGCTCACAATCGAATTTTCTATTGGACAATTGTTAGAATTTATGTCCTAAACTACCACGCAGGTCGCAAGTTAAGATTCTTTTTCCGATGCTGGAAAAGGGATGGCGTAGGTTGCCGTCTTACAAATGTGTGCGTATTCTTACGCGTGTTTATACACGAAGACGCACATCTGCACGTTCCTCGAGTCACGGGCCGAAAGTTTTCCCATTTTCGCGCTTTTTCGTATGCAAAATGACGATTGAACACGCGGACAGTTTTTCGAATTAACGGAGTCATAAAAGAGCGGACTTTTACTAGACAAAAAAGCATAGGCTGTTCGATTTAAAAAATTTCTATAAATTTGACGTGAGGCAATTTTTGAATAGGTGTGCCGTAGAATGGAAAATGTTTGAAAAATTGATTAACTTTAAAATATGAACGTGGTCTTGTGGTCGTCCTCCCTGCATCGTTGGCAGAGCTCCCGCTCCCGAACATAAAATTATCAATTTGCTATTACGAACGTTACGAAAAATTAGTATGGAAATTTTAATGGAAAACTGACGATTTCTCCTCGCACTCATTTCACATTTCATCGTCAAGTTATTAGCTATGCGGATAACCTATTCGTAAAACTTCACTTTCCTAGTGCGCTGTAGTGCACTCGAAGCGTAAATTTTGTCATTAATTCTCCGCTTATGATAAAGTTTACAACGGATGTACATCGTGGAACTTTTTGTTACAAATTTAATTCTCCGCCACTCTACATCAACAGCATTGTTTATATAAAATTTTAGTTTCAAATTATTACTAGTAGCTACTAGTTACAGAGGTCCTTGTAAAAGCTCACATTTCAGTTTAATTCATTCGTTAATTAGTCGTTCTTAGGAAAATTCTCAAAATACCTCTTCTCGAATAATAATTGTCGAACATTTACGTCATAATAAAGTTACGGCTTATACCGGGCGGTAGCTATACAAGAAATAATTTTCTCCACCTAGTAACTATGGCACCTCCATCTTATAGGGGCGACCTAATCTAAACTAACCTAACCTAAACTAACCTAACCTAAACTAACCTAAACTAACCTAACCTAAACTAACCTAACTTAACCTAACCTCACATGTTTTTTAAACGGATGTAGAAATCTCCAGAAAGACACCTCTACTATCTGTAGAGGTAGTGTGAGGTTGGACTGAAATCGCCCGACTCACTAAAACCACACCCGAACCCAGTTCTGCGTGACGGCTGGGGATCCACGTGAGCATTGCTTCCATTCCTTTGCGCCATAGTTTATCTTACGCTACCGTGTCCGGCCTTCTGCTGCAGCACTTCTTTCTGGCAGTGCGTCTCTCCGTTGGTTTGTTGCAGTCCGGCCGGCAACGTTTTTACTTCCTGAGCTCGGAGAACTTAGTGATCAGTATCTCGGAGAGCCGCTTCACGCTGCTGCTGCCTTTCGATCTCTTCCTTCTCTTTGCTAATACTCGATGCAAACTCGATTATTATCTTCGTCCAGTCTTGCGGATCTTTGGGCATTTTGCCCATGTTTCCGGCGCTCAGCTCCTGTCCTATCTTGAGAGATGACATAACTCTCTTACGCTCCCACCGATAGCACTCGAAAAGCGCGTGTTCAGCAGTAGCGATGCCTTCACGGTGGTCGCATTGGGGGTGGTTAACTTCCCAATTCGGTGCTTGTAGTGGTTGAAGCAGCCATGACCCGTAAGGAACTGCGTCAGATGGTAGCTCAGTTCCCCGTGGTTCCTCTCTACCCATGGTTGGAGATTGGGTATAAGAGTCCTCGTTCAGAGACCCTTGTCTGAGTCTACGGCATGGTATCGGCATGGGTTACTGGATGTTCCTCGCGCCTGGTGGCTCTTTCCATGGCGAGAAGATTGATCGGTGGCAGCGATGCTACTACCGATGTCTTCTTTCGTTGGATTCCTGGTCTTGTTTCGGTCATAGACCAGCTTCTCTAGCCGAATAACGTCGTCAACATCGATAGAGCGTCGTCTCTTCCTACAGGGTCAGTCTCAGGACACCATCATACATGATGCTCCTAAGAGTGGGCACTGCGGACGCCACTACTTACCTAGATTGTTGGTGATCCCTCATCGAGGCCGAGCTTTTTCCTCCTGTTTGTACGGTAGGGGGAAAGATGTTAAAGAGGCTTGGTTTGACATATATTTCTCTGAGGCTCCCCAGGATCCAGTTCCATCCCGCGCAGTTGAACGCATTCCTCACGTTTAGCGTTACGATGAGGCAGTAACCTCTTTGTTCTCAATGTGCCTTTCTTGGCTTCTTAAACCGCTCTTGTGATGGCCGTGAGAGCGTCGATGGTCGATCAACCTGCCCTGAAGTCGAATTGGTTTTCGGAAAGACCTCGTGTGGTCTATGAGGCAGATGGGCCGGTAGGAGGGGGGGGGGTTATCTCTCTTCCTGATCAGCACTAGCCTCGCCACCCTACATATGCGAAAGTCGCCAGTGGCGAGGCACCGGTTGAACACCTCGAGGAAAGCGTCTTCTGCTTCTGTTCCGTCTTTGATGTTGTCAGGGCCTGGCGCGTTATCGTTTGGTCAGTTAGTTGACCGCGCGTCATTAACTTAACCTATCTAACATAACCTAACATGCACTCCAAATTTGAAATTAATCGCCAAAAATAAAAATTTTAAAAAAATCGAAAGAAAAGTTTTCAATTCTAAACCATGTCGGCTAAGTCCAATTGGTCATTTAAAAAAAATTCGGTGACGTCATCACTACATCGCTATTATTACAAGTTGCGAAAAAGTGAGATAAGGGTGCGGGCGTTATTTGTAAAAGATTCTTTAAGAGTTTGGCCACATTTGTGCGTTACATCTCTGAGACACTCCGTATAAATCTATTTAAGCGGTTAACAAATATTTGAAATTAATTAAAAATTTTCTTTCTGTTACAGTTATCACCACGCGTGTACGCGCCGGTAATTACAAAACTTGCGGCCCCGAAGAATTGGCTCAGTGCGCCAAATCCCTATCAGTTCTAACCGATTCCGGTTTATCTTTTGTGCGAAATAAGGAACAACTCGACTTAATTTGCCCGTAAGTATTTTGGCGCCGCAAAAGCTCCCGTACCATGCGAAACCCTCGGGGAATAAGTAAAGCTCCAAACTTTATTTGGCTTGTAATTAATGTTGAAGTTTTAAAACACAACAAATATTATACGTTATACATTTGCTCGCTAAGTGCGTAAAAAAGAGTTTTTATCAATGATATATAAACAGAGGTAAGTTAATTTGTGTAGAAAATGAAATTCAAATATGTACAGACCTTATTTAAATGTAACTGCTTATTTTATAATAGTCGAAATTGTGCAAATAACTTTTTGGGCGAGAGTATAATATTTGGGGTGTAAAATGAACACTGTAACTGACATGCAATACAGTTGGCTTAGGGCAAATATTTATTTAGATTAATTAACGGCACTATTTTACAGATCGTCGATTCTCAATTTTCAAAGGCCGATTAAACTAAAATGTGGCCTTTACTATTATAAATGATTATTAGTTTCAAAATGCGTTATTTATTCTTCAATTATCGATGGTCGTTAATTGTAAATTGCACATGCCCAAACCCAATAGTGCATCAAAGTCGAATTATTCATTGAGCACGCACATGAAAATATTAAACGCAAACATAAAGTTCGCCCTTTAAAAATTAGTTTGTAACTTACACGGTGTTCCTGCGAATTAAAACGAGACAAAACAGTATTGTTTAATTGGCCACCCTGTATATAAGTTTCTAAATAATTAAATTTGTCGTTAAATTTTCATTATTCCATTACTATTGTTATCACTATTACCAGGATTATACCTATAATTATTCCATAACGATTTAATTCCATGTGCAGCGTTGCCAAGTCTTCAATAAATAAAAATTGTAGGTTATGTAATCGTGGTTGCGACACCCGATGATATTTAAACCAATCGCGTGTTAAGAAAAAATTGTTTTGTTTCACACAACCATCGCTATACACGGGCACCAACTTGGCCGTCTTTCCAGCGCATTAACGTCGATTTTTTAAATGGAACACCCTGTATATTATTATGCCATTCTGTAGACTTTTTAGTCCTCTTTAATTTTTGTTAGGGGTATCTTGCCCCTAAAATGTTTATTTTGCGATAAATATAAAAAGTTGCGGTCAACTAGCGAAATTTGGGTTTTCTCGGCCTTTCTAAAAAGTGGATTTTCTCGAAAACTAGGCGCCCTAGATATAACTTACCCTTAACTTAAATTGAAGAGGACTAATGAGGCTACGAAACGGCGTAATAATATACAGGGTGTTTTGTTCAAAAACCGACGTAAGTCAGTTTTTAAAACTATCAAGCTTGGTATTTGTGTTGCAACACCCTGTATCCGGTACAAACGTCCATTGTTTTGCAACTTCAAGACGTTCTTTTGTTAAGTTTCAATTGTAACGTTATAGTTGTTTATTATACGGTGTCATTTTTAAACACCGTGAATGCGCGCTGGATAAATTTAAAATTCAGACATTTCGTTTTTAGTTTCTTGTACGACGAGCTTAATTACAGGGTGGTCCTTTATCTTTGCCTCATTTTACTAAAACGCCTTCTAGAGTTAATTTTAAAACGATAAAAATTTAATGTTTCTTTAGTGCGGCCCATCGAGTACTACTAATAACCGTTTAAAAAGCTCCCTTTTAAAACAATCGCCGTTTTTTTATAAATTTTAAATTAAAGGGCCGCCTCTTTCGGAAGAGACGACAATCGAAAGAAATTAGTAAGTTGAAAAGTCGAACTTTAAACTCCAAACACGTATTTACTTAACATCATTATTCCAACAAATTTTGATTAGTTTTGCGTTTTGTTTTACGTTACATTAATTTTTCCTCTAGTTTTTCACCTTAAAATGCAAATCTACGAAACAAAATTATTAATTTCTTCGATTTCCGTTTAATACGTACGTTAAAATTGAAACTAAAGTCAGTTTATCTTAATCAGCTATTAATATTTATGAACTCCCTCTCCATTTAATACTGAGCAGGATATTTCATGTTACTGCTTTTCGAATTTGCTTTTGCGTGCCGCCGTGTTTTATTTTTTGATTTTTATGTTAAGTGTAATTATTAGAAAATTACGTGTGGAAAGTGTTTGCGAAAAAACAAATCACTTATAAAGGGGGTGTTAGGTTGGCACTATTTTACTAATTAGCCACTTAACGTTTATAAATGGTGCATATCGGGCGAGTGAATTAATTAAAATTTACTTGCAGTACAGTACAGTTTTAATGGACGTTTTCTCTTTTTTGTAATATAGACGGGCGGGCGTTTTTTCACTCTTCAGTAGTTCAAGCTGTTACGTATCCAACGAGCGACTGTTTACCAGGCGTACCAACAGTAACCGTGGTTTTAGTTTAAATTAAACCAACTTGGCCGGTTTTGGAACTTTTTTAACTTTAATGCGCTCTAGCGCCTAAGTCATTTGTCTGAGAAAAAAACATTCCAGATATAATTTATAGGAAATTTGATGCAGTTTATTTTCCTATAGAAGCACTTTTTTCAAAAAGTGTGTCGTTTTCAAGTTATGAGGACAAAACTAAAAAAACAGTTTTTTAGCCGATTTTGGTTTTTGGTCAAACTTCAATGCGTTCTAGCGCCTAAATGATTCATCTGAGTAAAAACCGCAAGAGAGATAATGTGTAGGAAATTTAACGCAGTTTATTTCTATATAAAAGCACGTTTCTTAAAAAATGTGTCGTTTTGAAGTTCTGAGCAATAAACTAAAAAAACAGTGTTTTAGACGATTTTGGATTTTTGTCAAACTTCAACGCGCTCTAGCGCCTAAACCATTCGTCTGAATAAAAAACGTAAGAGAGATATTGTGTAGGAAATTTGATGCAATTTATTTTCATATAGAAGCACTTTTCTCAAAAAGTGTCGTTTTCAAATTATGTGCAATAAACTCGAGGAAGCAGTGTTTTAGTCGCCTTTGTTTTTTGTCAAACTTCAACGCGCTCTAGCGCCTAAATCATTCGCCTGAGTAAAAAACATAAGAGAGATAATATGTATGAAATTTGATGTGGTTTATTTTCACATAGGGGCACTTTTTACAAAAAGTGTGTCGTTGTCAAGTTAGGAGGACGAAACTAAAAAAAACAGTTGTTTAGCCGATTTTAGTTTTTAGTCAAACTTCAATGCGCTCTAGCGCCTAAATGATTAGTCTGAGTAAAAAACGCAAGAGAAATAATGTTTAGGAAATTTAATGCAGTTTATTTTCATATAGAAGCACTTTTCTTTAAAAATGTGTTGTTTTGAAGTTCTGAGCAATAAACTAGAAAAAACAGTGTTTTAGACGATTTTGGATTTTTGTCAAACTTCAACGTGCTCTAGCGTCTAAACCATTCGTCTGAATAAAAAACGTAAGAGAGATAATGTGTAGGAAATTTGATGCAATTTATTTTCACATAAAAGCACTTTTCTCAAAAAGTGTCGTTTTCAAGTTATGGGCACTAAACTAAAAAAACAGTTTTTTAGCCGATTTTGGTTTTAGGTTAAACTTCAACGCGCTCTAGCGCCTAAATCATTCGCCTGAGTAAAAAACGTAAGAGAGATAACACGTAGGAAATCTGATGTGGTTTATTTTCACATAGGAGCACTTTTCTCAAAAAGTGTGTCGTTTTCAAGTTATGAGCACTAAACTAAAAAAAAGTTTTTTAGCCGATTTTGGTTTTTGTCAAACTTCAACTCGCTCTATCGTCTAAACCGTTCGTGTGAGTAAAAACCGCAGAGAAGATAATTTGTAGAAAATTTTATGTAGCTTACTTTCATATAGTAACACTTTTCTCAAAAAGTGTATCGTTTTCAAATTATGCGCAATAAACTCAAGAAACAGCGTTTTAGTCGTTTTACGCGCTCTAGCGCCTAAACCATGCGCCTGTGTAAAAAATGTAAGTTAAATAATTTGTAGCAAACTTGATGTAGCTTATTTTCATATAGAGGCACTTTTATCATAAAGTTTGTGCAAGAAACTGAATAAAGAGCGAAAATCCACCCTTCTCGAGCCATTCCCAAGTTAATGTTGTCGCTTTGGAGTGCCAGACGGTTGGCTTTATTACTCATTTGTTCTTTCAGTGTGGTCGTGAAAAAACTTGTACTTGATCGTTTAGTAAAAGTGCTCGCTGCCTCCCGGACTACACGTACTTACAAACAAGTCCTGTTTGCAAGTATGATGACGTCATCATTATTAGGCCATGTTTCCAATATAAGTCGTGCGAAAGCGTGTTTTTGACTGGAAAACTATTGCAAACGATTTCTTTTAAATCAGTTATGTATTATTTAGGGGCACTGATGCTAAATACACGTCTAAATGCAAGTTTTTGCACATCCAAAAGGGTAGGGACTTGTTTTTTTAAATATCTCCTTTCCGGCAACTCCTACGCCAAAAAGAGATGATATGAAAGTTGTAGAGAATAGCATTATCTATAATTTTTATTCGAACAATTTTTTCCGGAAATAAACGGTATAACAATTAGTTACGAGAGTGATAGATATCGTACCATAAAATTTAACTTTTCCGTCTGTGATTTCATAATTATTTGTGTAATTAGATTATACGCCAAAGTACATTAAAAGGCGATTTATAATGAAGTATAATGGATTTTTAATTTGTATTTCTAATTAGAAATCGAGTATAGAAATATAAAAAAAATCCTTCAATTTATTTAAATTTAAGTATCAAATCGCATGTTATTTAATGAAATGGGTATAAAACGGATAGTCCGATATCAAAATAAATGCCATCAAGTTTGGTAATACATACAATGCAGATAAAATGCATCCATATGCATATATGGTTAAACGTTGAAATATCATCTCGGTTACAAATTCACGTAACGTACTCTATAATTCGCAGCATATAAATTAGTGAACTATTGCCAACTTTACTACGTTTCTAGATTCCGATAAAAGCGGAACATTGCTATCATTTCCGGACCAAGGAGAATATTATTTCCTCAAAGCATGCCAACTTTTATATAGATACGATAAACTCAAAGTAAATAGAATTTCCATTTAGCAAATGTTATTAGGGAAAAAATTATTTATATCGCACATAAAAAGAACGACAAATAAAAATGTGGGAGCCGAAATAAAATTGACCACAATCCACAATAAAGAAATGAACCAATTTTTTTTGTTTGGCCTCTCTTGTTCTTTTCTGTTGCTTTTTAATCCGAAAATATGACTTTGGAATATTTTTTTTGCGGCTATTCAAAAAAGTGGGCCTAACCTACTCGTGATGAGCTGCTATACAAAACCTGTGCTGGAAGTTAAGTAAAAATTAAAAACGGCCTCTTTCTAAAACGGTGGTCCCTTTGAGTGTACGAATTATGTATTCCAACGTGATAACTATGTAGTTCAACGCAGAAGTATTTTTTCGAAAAGTATCGAGGGTATATATCGGAATTATATTCAGGCACTCGACATACATAACTCATGAGGGTTATAGTTTGATAGAAACTTGAAGAAAATGACGACGGAGTAACAATGATTTTTGGATGGTTCGACTTAATTTCATTCTTTAGAAACTTTCTTTTTTCTCTTTAAACTTAGTTTTTTCGTTCGCTATATCGTGTTTAGAAATTGCGTGCAATTTCCGCATTCACCAACTTCCATCGGAGACGTTAAAATTGCGACGTATTTATCGAAAAGTTGGTTTTCTTCCGAATGAGATATCCAAAATGAGCTATTCAAAATGGCGGATTTAATATGGCGCTGGTCAGTGAGAGGACGTCGAAAAAACGTAAAATGCGGGATAATAGACGAGTTTTTAGTTTATGAAAGAAAGGCCACGATTTATTTGAAACCGCGACTTTCTGCAGAATATTATGCAAATTGAGGCCGAACTCGCTTAGACTGTCTACTAGGGCTGGGGAAAAAATCGATTAATCGATGTTTTAATCGATGTTTGATTAAGTTTTGAAAATAATCGATTAATCGATTGTCCGATTAATCGATTGTTTAATTAATCGATTGTCCGATTAATCGATTGTCCGATTAATCGATTGTCCGATTAATCGATTGTCCGATTAATCGATTGTTTGATAAATCGATTGTCCGATTAATCGATTGTTTGAATAATCGATTGTCCGATTAATCGATTGTTCGATTAATCGATTGTCTGATTAATCGATTGTTTGATTAATTGATCTCCGATTAGCGAATGTTTGATTAAATGTTTATTGGGTTAATTAGTTATTTTACAGCAATGGTTGTATTAAATTGTATCTTTCCTAGTCCATGCCCGCTGGCTATATCTATGCCAGCTGGATCCTGCCTCCCTGACTTTTTCATGTTCATGGTGCATAAGGAAAAAGGCTCGCCTACATGCCTACTGCATACTAGCCTGCTTACATGTACTCACATCCGGGTCGAATAAGACTCTAGGGTCTCATCTATTAAGACTAAAATGGGGGTTCCGCGAGAGCTCCATGTTAATGTTATCCTATTACAATAATGTAAGATTTAAATCCAAAAAACGCCAAAAGGGCAGTAACTCAAAAACCGTATCAGATATCGAAAAAATAAATTACCAAACACTCCCACCACCCGCGGTCTCCTCTGAGTGCCAAGAAGGCGTTGCCAAAACTTAAACCTGATAAAGCCATTTTTCAAATTTTGAATATTTAGTAGGTATTCGTAGTCTTTACGTACTACATAACAATAAACCACAAATTAAGTATTAAACTATTAATAATAATAAAGTCCATCTGAAAAGCCGGACTGTCCGATTATCCGATTAATCGATTGTTTGATTATCCGATTGTCCGATTAATCGATTGTTTGATTATCCGATTGTTCAATTAATTGATTAATCGATTGTTCGATTAATCGATTAATCGATTGTTTGGTTATCCAATTGCTCGATTAATCGATTGTCCGATTAATCGATTGTTTGATTAATCGATTGTTTGATTAATCGATTGTCCAATTAATCGATTGTTTGATTAATCGATTGTCCGATTAATCGATTGTTCGATTAATCGATTATCCGATTAATCGATTAATCGTGACAATCGATGTTTTTGAAACAATCGATTGTCGATTGTGAAATTTAACAATCGCCCAGCCCTACTGTCTACTACTCTACACTGCTACCTATTTCTCGTAAGAGATTTTAGTAGATAGTCTATGCGGGTTCTGTTAATAGAAGCTCGCCATTAAAACTGCGAATCATGCGCGAATAGCATAGCGCGACTTTTCGCATAATATGCAAATTGAAGCAAAACCCGCGTAGACTACCTACTATCTGGCACTCTTCACTGCTTGATATTTTTTGTAACAAATTCTAGTGGATAGTCTATGTGGGTTCTGGCTCGATTTGCATAAAGTATTTCGCGGAATAAATTTTTTTTGATAGCGGCCACAAACCAAATAATTTAACCTCGCCATGAAAAACGCGTTTTTCATCGAAATATACAAATTACTCCAGAACCCACATAGACTATCTACTGATAGATCCTCTAAAACACTTGTAAATTATAAATAATTAGAATCAAGTTAGTGCGCTTGGCTAAACGATTTATTGTGGCAGGTTATTACGTTTTTTTGTAAAAACGCCCAGTATTAGACCCGTTTCCCTTTTCTCTCCATATTTTACCTAAATCTCTTCCGAGCACAAATTATTACTTCAGTCAGTACGTCAGTAGGTTGGCCAATAGATATTATTTATATTTTGTTTATTTAATAAAAAAATTCATTAAAATTTGAACCGATAATTTTGTAAACAACTCGCGTAAAGTTGACGAACCTATTAAAAATTTTAATAACATCGATTTAGAAAAATTGATTGAAATTACACAAAAACTCTAAACTGAATTTTCATTACGAGCCTGACGTTGCCGGAAAAGTTTCCAACTTTTCACTTTTAAACTTTTCAAATAATTAACTCCTTTAAAAATATGATCTTGTAAGCTTACTAGTAGTAACTTCCCACAAACGGTGAGGCTAGTTTGTTGTAAGTCGACATTTTCGCGATTGTAATATTTATTTTTGGGGGGAAAACTGTCCCATTAGACGTTACATTACCCAAAATACTTAATTTTAACATAGTTTTGAGGTTAAGTGAATGGAAAAGTCCTACGACGACACATCACCCCTTTTTTTCCACAAAAAGAATTTCCAATTACATTTTCAATTTGCTTGGAAGAAAATCGCAAAATTTATTTATTTCTATTTTAAATTTTCTGTTCTTGAAAATCTTGCGGATTAAAAGTTTTTGATGAACTTGTTTATATGTATGGGAAAGTTAAGCACCGTTTTTAACCTGAAGGCACTATAAAAAAGTTTCTTTCTTTACATTATAATTTTCCGGCGAAATATTTTTCTTTTTAATAATTTACACTTTAAATAATTTTTTTACAGTTCGTGCATTTCCGAACGCAAATTTTCCGATCGTTCAAACTTGAAATTTAATTTTTCTAACGTTCTAATGAGATTATAAATACCGAGTTGGGGGCGCTTCTGTGGGTGTCATTAAATTTTTGATACTTTTTCTTTATGAGAAAGTTTAAAACAACACCCGTTGTTGATTTTAGAGTTGAGGAACATTAGTAAACTAATGTTGAGGATCACGCATATTGTTTTTCCATTTAACGCGAGGCGAAGGCAATTATTGTCGTAATAGAGAAATATCGACCTCACCAAACTGTTCGCCTTTTAGTAGTTTCCTGATACTGACCTTGAGATTCTAAGCGCACAATTTTTGACACCCAAAATTAGCGACTTACCTTCCTTCGGTTACTTACCTCATATAGCATCCTTCCATCGCTTGCCGAGGCGCCTGGAAGATTGTTTTGGTTCAGGTCGCCGCATTTACCAACTCGAACTTGCTCCACAGCACGAGATAGTGAGCAACATAAGGTGTCCCGCTCTCCTTCCATTGTGGTGGGGTGTGGGGCACCCCAGAGCTTGTTTTGGGGCCTCTCTTGTTCTCTGCCTACTTAAGCGATCTACCCAGTGACGCAGGGGCTTAACCCTGCCAAATGGCAGTGCAGGGCGAAGTTCAGGAAAATTTAAAATTCGTGCTCAAGCCTTGGGCTGTAGCGATCCAGTCCAGTCGTCTTTCTCCATTCAGCAGTAAAGTTAAGAATTTGGAACTACAAAACTGACACCAGTTTTTCTGGAAAACTCTTATCAACCCCGTTTAAGCGGGTGTGCTCTGCCTCTACCTTTGTTTTTATTTATTTATTGGGCTGTAGCGATCCAGCCCAATCGTCTTGTGGTCGTACAACTGACGCCAGTCTTCCTAGCAAACTCTAATCAACCCCGTTTAAGCTGGTGTGCTCGCCTTTGTTTTTATTTATTTGCTGGGCTGTACAACTGTAGCGATCCAGTCCAATCGTCTTTTGGTCCTACAACTGACGCCAGTCTTTCTAGAAAGCTCTTATCGACCCCGTTTAAGGGGAGGAGGCTCTGCCTTTGTTTTTATTTACTTATTGGGTTGTCTTAGGGCACGATTAGTCCAAAAATCTCTTAACCGATCGGTTTGAAATTTAAGGGCCGGTTTATCACAGTCATCGCGTCATCACACGTTTGTGGTTGCAATTGGTTGCACCAGAGGGCGCTTTGTTAGTGCGTCAAGTGCTACTAATTTCTTTATATTTGGGCTTATAGTGTACAGGACAGAGAAAAGTCCTGTGATGACACGTCATCCCCTTCCGTCGTTTGTAAACTTTCCAGTTTCTCGTGCTTGTTATTCTCGTATTTATTTATTTACTTATTTTTACACTTTCGAGTAGTATCTGAGAATAATTCGACCTTTTTAAATTCAATTTTTAAACAACTATTAAGATCATTAGAGCGTAACAAAATTTTAAACGTTTTTATTGTTCCTACTGTAGAGAGTAACTAAATATAAGCTCTTGCTCCGAACTGCTATTTGCTCGCCAAGTCAGCGCCAACTTATCTTTCAGCTAATGAGCTCTTTTTATGCATTTACCGCTTTCATAGCACGCCAGTAAACGCTATTTTTCGTGTACTACGCAAATAAGAGAATAAAAGAGTTATCTCGTTAGGCACTTCTTACAAACACTTCTCTAAAACCTCCCATTTATTATTTTTCATAAATTTTTGATAATCTTTTATTATTTTCAGCGATTTATTTAAATCTCTCTCGTGCATTCATGGATACAGTCGACTCTGCATGAATTTTCATCAAAGAAAACATTTTAGAAAATTATTCGATGGTACCGAATCCATGGTTCACGATCTTTGCAGAAACGAGACTTATAAGGAAGAATTTTTGTCTTACGCTCCCTGCATGCATAAGGTAGCGGACGAAACGGAAGTGTGTTTTAATAAATATTCCGCCGCCATGACCGATATACAGTCCGCTACAAATAGACAACAAGAGCTCGAAGATGCGGCTAAAAGAAATCAACACCACCACCACCATCACCACCACAATAAATCGGACGAAACCATCTATAGATATCAAAAGGCGAAGAGGGAAGCTGCCGACGAGAGTCTCAAGGGTGTTTGCTGGTAAGTTTTTGTTTTTTACTACACGAATTATCGACATGTCGCGAATATAACAGTATCAGTATCAGTATACAAATCTAAACTATCGAGTTACGGAATATTGATGTGACAAAAATTAAATTATGGCGATCCTGTTCCACTTATCGACATATCGAGTTATCGATATATCCAGTGTAGGGCTGGGAGAAACAATCGATTAATCGATACTTTAATCGATTGTTAACAATTTTGGGTTTTACCGGGAGACTTCATTAGCTCTTAATTAATGAGCCTCTCGAGTATTGTATGTCCCGTTTTTTCCGCGCGAATCGAATCAGTGTGTGCTTCTATTATCGTTTCGTCGGTTGTTCTATAAAATAATATTTTAATTTGTTCTCGTTATGAGTGGTAATGACTTAAGTTAACTCGAAGGGCGCCACTGAAGAGAAAGGAACAAACATCCAACAAGACGCTTTCGAGAATTAATCACTCGTCAGTATACCGGAAGTTGTAATAGGATCATAAAGGAATATATATCTACGTATTCTGTATTATATTATAACTTTGACTTTATATATAGTGAATGATAATATTATTAAAGTTTAGTTAGGTCCTCTCTTTGCCAAGTTCGTAAAAATGCTATTACAATTTACATATTAGACTTTTTTACCGTGCAAAATGATGGGCTCTTAAAAAATTTTTATCCGAACGTTAATTCGTTCCATTTTAAAATCCCCAAACGGAGCAGATTTTATTTCCGTTTTGTAATTACTGTAAATGCACGGATAAGCTTAAACAACAAATATTAAATCACACAGACGTACCTGCCTAACGTAAATAACATAAATCTTGTTTGCGAATTGTTAAGAAAGAGTTTTACTAAAAATTTCTATCTATGCCTCGCTTGCTAGGAGAGTGGGGTGTCTTAAAAAAGTATCGAAATTATCGATATATCGATATTGAAAACGTATCGATGTCAAAAATTATCGATTATTATCGATATTGAGTGGTTTCGTCCTTTAGAAGCGAACAATTGGCCTCTAATGACCCCCACGGCCATTTTAGAGCACCCTGTATAATTTCAGTCTTTAAAGCTCCGAATTAAACCATTCGAGTGGCAAGTTGAAAGTTTATTTTTCTAATTGTTTTCTTTTCTTTCAAAACTCAAATAAATCGCCCTTTTTGTGTCTCTCAACTCGACGAGTTTATCTCATTGTCGTCCTTTAACTTAACAAGAATTTAATTTCAATCAAAATCCCATTACGCCATATTTAAAAACCTTAAATACCGTCCAATTAACATAAAGCTTAGTATGTATATTAACAAGCTTTTTTTTGTTTCTCGGTAGAAAGGGGGAAAAAAGTGCTCAGTGGTGTGCGATAATTCGTGATTAATTTGCAAAATTTCTTTTTTGTAAGGCGATTTAATTTAATTAAGCAGTAAACTTTGGTCTAAATGGCTTTTTCTAATACCAAAAACTACAATTGGAGGATTCTTGTAATTTAATTTGTTATTCTAATCTAATCCCGCACTTAACTCGTTCGAATTTGTCAAATTTGTCCCAACCGAAGACCCAACGTCTCTATCCGTTATCTAACGTGTTATGACTGTTGCGAGTCATAATAACCGCCACCTCTATTATCCCTTTATGATTTTAAGTGCCCCATCTCTATTTTCTTAATTAAAATTGACAACTCTGCTATACTACTCTCTTTTGTTTTTTGAAATGAGGCGTTTGTCATGTTATTACTTATTACCTCCGGTGCTTCCCCTACCATTATTTTACTTCTGGAGTTAACTATTCTATTGTTCGTCGATTAAATATCAAAACTGGCCGATTTGTCGTTACTTTTCTCCCAACAAACTTATCGATAAGTTATCGATTAATCGATAAATTTCATTAATTTTCTTCCGTCGTAGTCGTAACGCTTCTTTGAGGGACGTTGGGCAATAAAACGTTAAAAATCGTAAATTTAAACCGCGCACACGTCACATACATAATTTTAACTTTATCCGGTCAATTAGTCTCAATTTTTGTACAACGTTAACACAAATTAAGGACCCGACGTAAATTTAGTGCATTCAAAAACATTAATAAAAGAGATACACATTGCGAGGACATCGCCAATATGAAATGACACGAAAATCCTTTCTCAGTTAGGTGTATGTTTTTGTAAAACGTGACTTGCTGTAATATTAATGTTCATTTTAGTAAAACTTAATTTTTTCATTTGCTTTACGACCTTATTTTAGATTACAACCAATTCATGATTTTCGTATCGAGGATAATCTACAAATGGAAAAATATACATTTCGGAATTAAATGAAAACAATTTCATTTTTTGTCACGCAATTTCTAGTCAATCGATATGTTTTATATTATACAAATACAAAAGGGATGATATATTTTTTTAAATAAATTAAATTTCCCCCCTAATATCTTAAACTGATTAAATTATTTTGTTTTAGTTCGTTTCAAGAATACGTCGACTGTTCTACCAATACAATAAGGAGGACGTGCGGTGACGACGCAGCTTTGTTTAGTAGAGGATTTTTAGACAAAATGGCATCGTCTTTGATCAAGGTAACTATTTAATTTTTATTTTTTGTGTATCATTAAGGATAGCTCTATACGGGACTCCACTACCACTCTTAAGTGGCAGCGTTAACTTAGAGGAGGGTCGAGAAGAGTATGTTTTTGCGCTTTTTCAAACTTTCGCATGTAGCTTGAAAACTACGCACGTTTTGAGAAAAGTGTTTTGAAAATAAAATCAACTACATGAAATTTCCTGCAAAATAAATATATTAGCTTTTTTCTTCCGACGAACGGTTTAGGCGGTAGAGCGTGTTAAAGTTTGACAAAAATTCCAAAATCGGTCAAAAAACTGTTTTTTTTAAGTTTCTCGCTTATAGCTTGAAAACTACGCACTTTTCGAGAAAAATGCGTCGCTTTAAAAATACACTATTACATCAAATTTCCTACAAATTATATTTCTTAGCTTTTTTCTTCAGGCGAGCGTTTTAGGCGCTAGAGCGCGTTAAAGTTTGACAAAAATTCCAAAATCGACCGTAAACTTATTTTTTTTACTTTGTCGCTATAACTTGAAAACTACGCAGTTTTTGAGAAAAATGCATTGATATAAAATTAAACTACATTCCATTTTCTACAAATTATATCTCTTACCTTTTTTCTTGAGACGAGCGGTTTAGGCGCTAGAGCGCGTTAAAGTTTGACAAAAATTCCAAAATCGACCGTAAACTTATTTTTTTTTATTTGTCGCTATAACTTGAAAACTACGCAGTTTTTGAGAAAAATGCATTGATATAAAATTAAACTACATTCCATTTTCTACAAATTATATCTCTTACCTTTTTTCTTGAGACGAGCGGTTTAGTCGCTAGAGCGCATTAAAGTTTAACAAAATTTCCAAAATGAACCGTAAACTTGATTTTCTTAGTTTATCGCTATAACTTGAAAACTACGCACTTTTGGAAAAAAATGTGCCGATTTAAAAATAAACTACATCAAATTTCCTATAAATTATATCTCTTAGGTTTTTTTCTTTAGACTGACTGTTTAGGCGCTAGAGCTTGTTAAAGTTTGACAAAAATTCCAAAATTGACTAAAACACTATTTTTCTTAGTTTATTGCTTGTAACTTGAAAACTACGCATTTTTTGAGAAAAGTTTTAGATATAAAAATAAACTACATTAAATGTCCCACAAATTATATGTGTAAACTTTTTTCTTCAGACAAACGGTTTAGGCGCTAGAGTCGTTAAAGTTTGACAAAAATTCCAAAATTGGCGAAAAAACTGTTTTTCTTAGTTTATCGCTTGTAACTTGAAAACTACGCTTTTTTGAGAAACGTACTTGGATATAAAAATAAACTACAACTGTCCTACAAATTATATCTGTAAGTTTTTTTCTTCAGACGAACGCTTTAGGTGGTAGAACGCGTTAAAGTTTGACAAAAATTCCAAAATCGACCGTAAACTGATTTTTTAGTTTATCGCTTATATCTCGAAAACTACATATTTTTAGAGAAAATGGTTTCTATACAACAATAAAGACATTAAATCAGACGAACGTTTAGGTTAGCGGCTAGAGCGTGTTGAAGTTTAGTGTATTAGATGAGCTTCAAAGGTGTCTGCCATCATGAATGCTGCATTTAAGACGGTCTACCATAGAATATTCGAAATATTCACAAAAACTTCAGTTTTTTGAAATATACATTTTTTGTGTATACCCTATCCCTATGGTTTAGTTTGACTCCCAAAAACCCACCCTTCTCGAAGCTTTATACTTTAACTCACTCCAGCACCTAAACTGTTCGTTTGACGAAAAAAAACGAAGAGACATAATTTATAGGAAATTGAACGTACTTAATTTTTCTATAAAAATAATTTCCTCTAAAAGTGTGTAGTTTTCGAGTTACAAGCGATAAACTAAAAAAATCAGTTTATGCCCGATTTTGGAATTTTTGTCAAACTTTAACGCGCTCTCGCGCCTATACCGTTGATCTGAAAGGAAAACTTAACCGACATGATTTGTAGGAAATTGAATGTACTTAATTTTTCTATAGAAACACTTTCCTCTAAAAGTTCGTAGTTTTCGAGTTACAAGTGATAAACTAAAAAAATCAGTTTATGCCCGATTTTGGAATTTTTGTCAAACTTTAAGGCGCTCTCGCGCCTAAACCGTCGATCTGAAAGGAAAACTAAACCGACATGATTTGTAGGAAATTGAATGTACTTAATTTTTCTATAGAAACACTTTCCTCTAAAAGTTTGTAGTTTTCGAGTTACATGCGATTAACTAAAAAAATTAGTTTATGGCCGATTTTGGAATCTTTGCCAAACTTTAATGAGCGAAGCGCCTAAATCGTTCGTCTGAAGAAAAAAATCTAGGAGATCTAATTGGTAGGAAATTTGATGTAGTTCACTTTTACACAGAAGCACTTTTCTCAAAAAGTGCGTAGTTTTTGCGTTATAAGTGAAAAACTAATTTTATATTATTAGCTATGGAAAGTACTTTTAAATGAATATAATGAATTTTTCAATAATATCAAGTGCTATGTTTGCTAGCACTTGAACTATAAGTTCTTGTTAACTCCACTTGAAGACATTTGGATATTCGTGTTATTTCGTATTTGTGAAAGTGGGCGGAGTTAACCAAAAAGACTTAGGCCAAGTGTAAGTCGAGTTTGACTCCTGAACTTGGCTCCAAATCTCCCCATAATAACAAAATTAGTGCACGCTCCGAGGTACACATTGTACATAATCTAACTACGTTAACGTTTTTCCACTATTAAATCAAAAACGCAACACAAAAAACGAAATAAATTAAATTTTTATGTGAAGGAATTTTAAATTGAATGAACTTGTCGCCCTATTAAACTCGCGTGTTAATAAATCACATTAACGAACAACGAACACTCTTTTAATTAATTTGTTGTATCGTGCGTAACTACGCCGATTTAAATCTTTTTCGCGATATAGGTAACACCACTATATGCCCCTATATACGTTTTATAAACAAATAAAATTCACGATAAGTTGTTTGCGTTTTATAACGAGTCGATAATTTGGCTGTGTATTACGTGAAAATTGTTGAAAGGAATTTTATTAATGTTTAATAATTTATCAAGAGGGGGGCAGGGGTTGGGGTAACATGTAACAACTAGGTATATTATAATAGCCCATTTTTTTAAATTTGTTAGTCGTTGTATATTCCGATAGCATGTCGTATGCCCTTTTAAGTTTATTTCGCTTTTTATTTTTCATCTCAACACGATTTTAATTAAGACTGGCAAGTTTTTCGACACAAATTTTAACATATTCCTTCGCGTGATTGTAATTTATTTTACCTTTAACCCCTCACCCCCTCCCTTCTTATTCGAATTTAATTCTTGTATAGTATATCTTTCTATTGTTACCACTAATAGATTAAACATCAAATTTTTTTCCTTCCAAATAAAGGCGAAAAGTTTCTTTTATAAACCATTCGTTAATTTAACTTTATTTGAGACTTTAATTTGATCGAGTAAATAACATATCGTACGTATGGAAGAAAAAACGCGTGAATCGATTGACATTTTCATTTGTTCATGTGACGATTGATATAGATTATGACAAGTTAAGTCGATAAGTGTAGGCTATTTTGAGGTAGGTAATAGAGAAAAGTCAACTTCAATTTCGGCCAAACTCATCAATTATAACTTTCACGTTATATACTCACGTCAAATTGTTAAATTTGTTCATTCAATAAATTTCGATGAGAAATGTGAAATGCACTAACCTAACACAAAATTGGCATTAAGGCCCTAATTTATTTATGGATGGAGTTCGTTTGGTGTTTAATGGACGGCGCGAGGTGCGCGCACACTAATTGTTGCAAAAAATGTAATTTGTTCGTCCATTTTCTTGTCTGTCAGCTCGCGATTTCAAGTGCTCAAGTGGTTTTGACCCCCGTAAGGGGGTCGTCCACGATGTTAAATTTAAATGCGAAGAAGAGCTTGCTAGAAACATCCCCTCTTCTCGAAAACTAATCCTCTTTTAAAAAATAAAACATCACTCTGAAGGAAATTTAATGGACTGTATGGGTGTTTCCCATAAGTGCGTCATAACTTCAAGGGCTGTTACAAGAACTCAAATGAAGTCGTTTGACCCCAATTTTCTTATACCGAAAGTTCCCCCATTCAGAGTTACAGGGTGTTTTAGCTGAAATTTTCAAACTTTTGAAAATTTATTGTGGCGAAACGAAAACAGTTGAGAAAATAATTTTTGTGGAGATGCCTTATGTATTTTTAACTCTATGAGATGGATGTGGTACTTTTGTTTTTCAACTGCCAATATGGCGGATTCAAGATGGCGCTCATCGAAATATTAATGGGATTGCAATAAAATTTTAGATACATGGGTTTTTTAAAAATTCGTCGACAAATCTGAAATTAGAATTTCAAAATTTAAAAAAAAATGACAAACGCGTAACCTGAGAAAAAAAATTCTTTTTACCCAATTGGATGAAAATTACACTGTGGGTACTTTCGAATATTGGCTTTAGAACTATCGAGCCAGAATTTCAAAATTTGATCTAGAAAAAAAATACAGCTATTTGAAAGTAATTAATTTATAAATTTTAAAATCAAGTGCCTACTTTATAAAATATTTTCCCTCTTAATCATTTATTTCGGTCGTGGTGGTTGATGATTGTACTCGGATTGTACTTGTTGGCGAAATAAATGATATTATTATTATTATTATTTGTATTTGCACTGATATAAGTATTTTCAAATAGCTGTATTTTTTTTCCTAGATGAAATTTAGAAAATCTGACTTGTTAGTTCGAAAGCCAATGTTTGAAAGTACCTAACAGTATAATTTATTTTAATAAAATTTGAAAAAAAAAATTTTTTTTTCTCAGGTTACGCGTTTCTCATTTTTTTTAAATTTTGAAATTCTAATTTCAGATTTGTCGACGAATTTTCAAGAAACCCATGAATCTAAAATTTTATTGCAATCCCATTAATATTTCGATTAGCGCCATCTTGAGTCCGCCATATTGGCAGTTGAAAAACAAAAGTACCACATCTATCTCAAAGAGTTAAAAATACATAAGGCATCTCCACAAAAATTATTTTCTCAACTGCTTTCGTTTCGCCACAATAAATTTTCAAAAATTTGAAAATTTCAGCTAAAACACCCTGTAACTCTGAATGGGGGAACTTTCGGTATAAGAAAATTGGGGTCAAACGACTTCTTTTGAGTTCTTGTAACAGCCCCTGAAGTTATGACGCACTTATAGGAAACGCCCTGTATAAAATTACGCGCTACACTTACCATATAATTTTTTTATGGTTGATATAACCATCGCCCATGGGGTGCGGTACCATCTCGGCCCATCTAAACGCCGTAGAGCTTCTGTTTGATTTTTATATCGGTCACAAACGCGGACGGATGAAATAGTTTGGCTGGTTCAATAGTTACAAATTTACCCACAAATTGAATCTACAAACAGCCTCTTGCACGAACTAGCGATAAAGCTATAAGCCCGCTCGTACAGAATAAATCAAAAGAGTTGGAAAGTATAAATATTTAAAAACATCTTGTTTAACTATTTAAAGCGATGAGTTTTTGTAATGAAAGCGCTAAAATAATAAATAAATCCGAGTTTATACACATCTAAAATGCAAAGTGCATAAGCTTTCAAAGTTACGGCCGTTTCGTGACTGAAAAGACGAATTGGTCAAGTTTTATACCGTTTGAAAGTTGATATATTTTTGTTTTATTAGACACGCTAACGGCGGGCGCAACAAAGTGCAGTCGTGGATAAAAGAAAAATTTAAACTCTTCTAATTGTACTCTTGGATGTGTTATTTATATTGCGTTTGGAAGTAATCTCATCTTTTTTGTTCTATTTCAGATGCATTGTATGGATTACAGCGCTCAAGATTGCAAAGAGAAGGGCTTTAATATAGCCGGTTTTCATCCCGAAGGATATTTTTATTCGAAAGCTTCAACTTTCGCATCGTACCAAATAACTTTATTGAGTATTTTAACAGTCGTAGCTAATTTTTTAAGGTGAATCGTTTTGTGTTTTAAGAAATATATAATTATTATATAAACAATAGTTTAGTACAAATTTGTGATTCAAATGTGCTTGTATTTTGTGAATGGATGATTGTGTAAATAATCGTGAATCGTTGTTTTAATTGGAAGGAGCGAAAATTCAACTCCTAGTGCGTGCGTGCATCACGTACGATTTCGTAAAAAATTCATCAGTTTACAGGGTGGCCCTTAACGCATGGCTCGTAGTAACGTAGCAGATAGTTTAGTCAATAGCCAAACTTGGCTCACGCCTCCAAAAACACACAGGGTGGCTCTCACCATCATTTTTTTACGTTCTGTCGCAAATAGACCGATAAATTACCCAACAACTTTTTAATCTGCTATCTTACGGCCGTTTAAGTTCTAAATTTAGGTGCAGCCGAACTTTTACAACAAAAAAGGTATACTTGTTGCAAGTCTTTAAAACCAACCCTTTTCGAGAAAATCGCACATCAAACTGCGGTGGTGGGTAGCGAGACTACTCCATCACTTTCAACTTAACTTGCGTTTATCTCCAAAATGGCCCATTTAGGCGCTTTTCAACAAGTACACCTTTTTTCTCCAAAAATGCCGTCTGCGTCGGAATTTCGCATTAAAAATGACGTAACGTTATCCGTTAAAAAGTTACCGCCTAACTTATCAGTCCTATCAGCGACCTAACCCACCTGCTACTACTGTCTATTGTTTTTAAAGACCTCCCTGTATCAAACAGTCTCAGATTGCCGAGAAAAGATTTTATAAGTTAAATAAGAATTATATTTTATATTGTTGTAAAAATTGGTCTATAAAACATTGAAGACTGAATCGTTGTGTTACCTAAAATGAAAAATTCTATTGTGATATAGATTATACTTTTCTTTGTAATCTGAGTATTTTAATGTACTCCTTATTTTGTAGTTTAATTGGAAAGTGGCACTAAGAAAAGTATTTTAGATTTAAGTAAGTAGTGAAACGAGCACCTTAAGTGTAAAATTAAATCTCACTGGCCATGACAATTACCTACTATACTATTTATTAAGAGAAACTGTTTTCTTTTCAAAAATTTTAATGTGAGATTTATCTAAATGAATTTGTAAATTCTGCTCTTGCGCGTATACTCTATGTCGGATTGTTTGCAAGTTGGCCCTTTGACGTCCTATCTCAACACAGTTGGGAGTGTATTTTTAAAAAGGGTCGTAAAATATTTTTTAAAATATTGAAGATTTTCAAATAACGCGAAATGGAGTATACCGGCCTACTAATAATTGTTTGGTAATAATTATCACCGTAAAAACTACTTGTACTATTCTAGTCTTTGGTTTCAAATACTTAGAATAAACTAAAATTTAGTTTTAATCTTAAGTAAGTAGCGTTCATTAATGTTATTGTATTTATATATTTTTCTCATAAAACCGTCCATAATCTTCATAAGTGTAAAATCTCAATTTTTCGTAATTATTATTTATTTTAAAAAAATGTAAGCAAAATTGTTCTTACGCTTATATTTCCAATTGTTTGTTAATTTATGTAAATAATAGATGAATTTGTACATAATTGAGCAATTAATACAGTTATTTGAAAATTAACTTGCTTTTTTTCTCTTCTTATTCCATAATATAGCGAGAAACTTGGTGAAATGCAAGTAACAGTGTACTTGCCCCTGAACGTTAGGCAACCCATCTGACGCCCACGCATGTCAACTAGCCTAGTTGATAACTTTCTTATCCCAGTCAGTATACTACAATTTTTGTTAATTTTGTAATAATGCCTGCCTTGCAATTGTGATTTTTCCAAATCCAAGAAAAATTTTAACGCAGTACTCCCAAAATATGAGAATTTTGAGAAAATGGCTGCCTGGTAAACATTGATAATTGTCCGTCGCTACGAATCCTTAAATGTTCATCGTAGAGAAAAATTGTTTAAATAAAAGTTGCAGAATATGTTACTTTAACAACTTTGCTCTTACCTACTTTTAGTGTAAAACTATCTAAAAAGCAGTGCTTGAGAAAACAACAAAACGAAAACTGTTGATGTGCGTGCCCGTCGCTAATCCAAATATTGACAAAATTGCAATAGCTCACTTAGGTCTACTTGAACTTTTAAGTTTCAATTTAATTAGCAAGCTCTCTATTTTACGTCTGTTTTCAAATAAGAAAGCTAAAAATCCCGAAACCCACCCAATCAGTAGCAAATAAGTAGTTATTACGAACACATCGATCCCCAAGCTATTTATCGTCCTCAACTGCCGATTTTTATTTGCATTTACGTCTCTAGCGGTGTTCATTTGATTGTAAATATTAGCCACGATCCCGGCCGACTTAAATTGAAATAGTAACTCGTTTATATCTTCAAATATAGGAAAACCTTTCGCAAAAGCTATACTAATTAGAACAAACCTAGACGGGTAGTTCAAAATGTATATCATTGGTTCGCCTCTCGCATCCTTGAAACGAGAACTTCTCAAAAATTCCAAATGGCGTTTCAATTTCAAAGTGACAAAGTCGCGTTGGAGCGCAACTCGGGCAGTACAAGAAGAGTCTCTGGGACAAGAATAGAAATTTTTGTAAATGTATCTGTCGATTGGGTTGGTTGGATCGGAAAATTGGAAAGCGCTATCGGCGTAAAATCCTATTTTCAATTCAGAGCTGGTTACTTGTTCGATCGTTTCAATTTGTTCTTCGTACGTTGCGAAATTAAAGTTTACTATGGCCTTACTTTGGATGACCGTTCCTAATATGTAACAGATTGCGACCCAGGAGATAAAAATTATTTTTATGGGGTAGGTTTTAGGTTGGCGATGAGTGGCTTGTCCTAAAAAGCACTGGTATGTTAGTAAGGCGCTTCTGGATACGTCTCGATAAGTGTGACGTTCCTGAATCCGAACGCGACTTCCGATGGCGTAAAAAGCAATAGAAGTCACAACGAAACTGAGCGTGATGAACAACCACACGTTGGGCCTAAAAGCAAATAGGAAACGATTTCTAGACGGCGCTAGTTTGGCTATTGGAACGACCCAATTTTGCGTGTCTTCTAAATACGGATAAGTCAAATCGAAATCCCAACTTTCTGTCGAGTTTGGGAAATAAGCTCCTAAGCCGGCGTCGAACTCTTTATTTTGTATACCAGAAGAGCCGTTTACGTACTCGCCGTGCTCATTTTTGTGGCCCCAATCCGAATAAGAGTTCGTGACGTATTCGATTGTAAATTTGAGTTTCTTTGCGACCTAAAAAATATTTTTTAGAGACATTAGAATTAGTTAAAATAATTTCTAGTTCATCTGCGCTCCACACTGCACCCCACTGTACAGTCGGAGAAAAAATTATTGGCCACTCTCCTATGTGAACAGAAGAACGTTACCACTTCCGAGTGGCCAATAAATTATTCAGTGGCTGTACGTCACTTCTTTGCAGCTGCAATCGAATACTCTACCTCATTTTACAACTTTTTCGTATTATGTAAAATAAAAACTAACCAACGCAATGACGTCTAGTTCCACACCACAAAATTTTGCACAATTCGTAACATCGGGATGATTAACGTAAGGCGCATAAGGTATTACGCCCAACCGAACGCTCTCATTTTCCCAGGTCGTGGGCAATTTATTCGGAAACAAATTTACTTTCTTTCTAAAACCGGACGAATCGAAAATGTCTATCAAAACCTCTTTGGTGCGGTTCTCTTTTTCCCCGTACGGAAAGTAAGTGAAAACTTCGACTTCTCCATCGTTGGCTATTAACAATATTACATTGAAGACGTAAATTTGCCTCAGTTGGGTGAAGACATCGTCATCGTGCTCGTCCAAAATAATAAGAAATTTAGCTCTGGGATTCCAGTGAGACGCCTTGGGTAAAAATTCAAAAATTTGGCTTAAAAGACTCTTGTGCGTCGTAATAATGTAAGCGTCTGCTCTCAAAAAACCAAACGACCGTGAGGCTCGCTTTAAATTAGTTTGTATTATTGGTTTCGATATACTACGTATTATAACATCATCATCCAAGTTGGCATTCTCATTTAAATTAATAATAACGTCGGAATTGCTAAAATAATCAATATCGATTTGGTGGATACACTTTGGTAAAAGTTGGTAATTTTGTGAAGTTTGTAAAATTTGTGCTTTGTTTAAAGTCACACTCGTGTAAATAATAAACAAAGTAATTAAGTTCATTGCTTGAACTATTTTTACTGAAGAAAGAGAAAATGTTCGATATTATGTTGCTCGAAGTTCGATATTAAATTAGAAATTAGGATGACTGCGACCTCCAATATTAATTAATTGAACGTTACTTTAATCTATAATGACATAATGGATGTGTTCTTATTCATATATTATTCACATTTCATGCTCTATTGGTTATAGCCGTTCAATTTCCAGGCAATTTAATTATATTGTTCAATCAAAAAATTAATGAAGAAAGCATGGGGTTAAATTTCATTGTTTGTATTGACCATTGCTACTCATTTAAACGCTACTTTTGAAGTAATAAATAGGCAAAAATTGCATGGAATACCGTGGTTTGCGTAGCTGAATAGAAAACTCATTTTGATTAAAATAAAAAATAATTTTAAATTAAACTGTGGCGCTAATCGACAGCCAATAAAAAACAGCGATTTTCAGTAGCCGTCAGTTACCGCAGCGCCCCCACGCTTTGCACCAATTTTGTCGAGCAACCGAAACCGAAATTAAAGTTTATGATTCATTATCCCCACCGGTGATTCATTCCGTGTGTTTTGCTCAAAAATGATTAACAAATTTGCCCTTGTCTAAAAAACGATGTAAAATTACGTCTGGTTAATGTCCTTTTTTAGGTTAATGACAGATGACGGATAAAGACACGTTCACAATATGTACCGTTGGCAGCCATGTCTGGCTTTTACAAGTAACAGAAAAGAAACATCGAGTACAATACCTACAGTTAGTTATTAGTTTATAAAAGAAATTGTCCAGTAGAATATTAGAGTGTCGTTTAAATATTCGACTAAAATTGTAAAAATTGACGTTAACGAACTTATTAAATTTTATTAAAACGCCGAATTATTTTTGGGGTGTTGTAATAGATTGGTGAGTACGTATAAGACGTCAAAATTTGTTTATTCTATTTCTAAAAAATGCTTGGTAATTGCTATAATTTACTTTTCCTCTTAATCCTTACAGTTGATGAATTGTGATTTTTAACGCTTGACCACTGTCGTATTCGTATGCAAATCAACAATTAAACAAAGATTGACCTCCTTTAAATTGGACACAGCGAAATAGTTTTTACCAGTGAACTTGGTGTTATAATTGAACAAACTATTTTTATATCGTGTGTTTTAATTTAGGTACGTAAATTCTTTTGTGTTGCCATTTGTTGTTTCGAAACTATTTCGAGTTATACACTCACGAAGGTCATTAATCGAACTCGATTTTTCTAGTGCAGCCTACAAATAGTACCCTCGTTTTTTTTTAATTTGTGGGCTAATTTGACTCCTTTTTCAATTAGTCGATGGTATTTTTATGGCTGTTTGAGTGTTGTCGCCAATATTGATTTATTTAATTTTGTCTACATTAAGAGAAAACCTACAAATGTTGACTTTAGTTTATGTACTTATCTAATCTAGTACCTGCTCAAGTTTTATCAACTGATTATACAAAAGAGTCTAAAATTATAATTGTTTTTTAATGCTGTTAGAGCAACAGTCGACTGCTACCAAGTGTCATCGAAGTTATAGTTAACAGTTACAGATTAGACGGTTAGTAAACTCTGTTTGGGTAATTTTTTATTTTTTCTCATTCGATCCCTTCGATTTAACCTCGGCAGTACTTAATAGGATTAGTATCAATACCATATTAGCTACGTGTGTTCTAAGTGAGCATACGGTGGACGAACAAACCACTCGATAGGCTACTACAAAAGTGTTTGATATTACGCATATGTTTTTGGTCGTTATTTACTCACAAACTCGACTCCTCGTATAACCCCACCACGCCGTTTGTTTATGTAAGGAGTAATCTATTTGAAATTTATTTAGATGACTTGTTGACGATATGCAAGTAAACGTGGCGGGCCTTCGTAGAAATTTGAAAAACATAGCCCACAACTATTCGGACGCTCAAAAAAAGGTGCGCGAAGCGACCTCGAACGATCCATGGGGACCTAGTAGCACTTTGATGGCAGAAATTGCCGATTTGACGTACAATGTTGTGGCTTTTACCGAAATAATGCAAATGGTGTGGAAACGGCTCAATGATCACGGACGCAATTGGAGACACGTCTACAAGGCCTTGGTACTTTTAGAATATCTCATTAAGACGGGATCGGAGAAGGTCGGTCAGCAGTGTAAAGAAAATATTTTCGCTATACAAACTCTTAGGGATTTTCAATACTTGGAAGAAGGTGAGTTGTATATCGAGTTGAACAGTTTGATAATATGGGCTTTTTAGGTAAAGATCAAGGGCAAAACGTAAGAGAAAAGGCAAAACAGTTAGTGAACCTATTAAAAGATGAAGAGAGGCTAAGAAATGAACGTGCACGCGCTTTAAAAGCTAAGGAGAGATTTGCTCAAACTGCTAGTGGTTTTGGAAGCGACGGAGGCTTAGACACTCCGAGCAGTCCAAAGTATCCTGCATTTGGTGGAAGTGGTGGTAGTCTTGGAAGTGGATGGAATTCAAGTCACGATTCAGGTATCCTATTTCACTCGTATAAAGTGGTTCGACCTGAGAAATGAATAGTCAAAGTGACTCCTTTTAATTTTATTGATTTTGTCTCTGGTCAAGGCCATATTTTGTCCCCTGGAGTATTTGTTCTTTGGGGGCTGTTACACTGGGACTGAAAGCAATGTGTACAGAGAGCCAAGAATTTAGCCTGAAATTTTGTACTTAGCTGAAAATGTCAAATGAGACAAACATGGCTTTCGCCCAAAAACAACTGCAATGAACTTTTTTCAAAAATAAAATTTATAATTGTTGAGCGGCCAGTGTTGGATCACTTCATTTGAAATAACCGGCTTGTGTCTCAATTTTCATTACTATGAAACTTCACTTTTAGCGGAACTACCCAAAGAACTAGAATTTGCGAGACCTCAAACTGCCGGCGAAGAAGAGTTACAATTACAGTTAGCCTTAGCTATGTCTCGAGAAGAAGCCGAACAAGAAGAACAAAAAAAGCGCTCCGACGACGTTAGATTGCAATTGGCGCTTAGTCAGAGTCAACAAGACTTTAAGTAAGTTGTTGTTTCGATCTCAAAATCGCCTTTATTTCTTATTTTTCAACTTTTCAGAGTCCACGGCGATGTAAAACCCAAGAGCCACTTGATGGATTTACTCGACGTAAATTTAAGCAACGATTCGAGTCCGACTGATCCTTGGAACGTACCACAACCACCACCGAGGCCACAGGTAGTTTTTAACGTTTACAATTTTAGTAGTTTATTTTACCGTACGAATTAGGTCGATCCGTGGCACGGAAATAATGTTGTATCGCCGCCTCCGATTCAGAGCTTACAAGAAGATCCTTGGTTACCCACCGCCGTGACGGCACCACCCAAACCGGATCCGTGGAATCCAAAAAATGCGACACCCGTACCCATCGGATCTCCACCTCGTAGCGATCCGTGGTCTCCGACGAGCCCGAGCTCGTCCACAGATTTAGAAGACTTCGACGCAATCACAAATAGAAACCGTAATTCTCCCAAAAGTAATGGTATTAACAGTAACAAAACTCCCGATCCGTTTGAACTCAATCTTCTGGGTGATATACTTCCGATAGGTGGTCCGAGTCCGTCGACTGGGGCGACGAAAAAGACGCCGCACTCATTTTTGGGCGACAATGCGGGACTCGTCAATTTAGACAATTTGGTGATGGCGAGTAAGTATTCTCGTGTCGGGCTTACACGTTTGGGTGACGTTTGTTATTTTAGATAAACCAACGAATAATGCAAATGCTACTAATCCTAACCCATTTTCGGATCCTCAACCTCCGAAGCCGACTATAAATCAAATTAAACAGGCGCCGTTTAGTGGATTACAATTGGGAGCTTCGACGACTCCTGTACACGTCGGATTTTCCTCGCCGACGCCTCCTTATAATAATTTTGGGACTAACAATGTGCAATTTGGTGCGAACGTAGAACGTACAACTCATCAACCTACTAATAACGATCCTTGGGCGCCGGTTAGTAACACAAACGCTAATCTCGGTGCTCCTTGGATGAAATCTGAAGAAACTGCAAATCCGTTTTTATCGTAACACTTATGACATTACACTTTTGTGAGTATCATTTTATATTAACGAAGTTTATAATTTTTAAGTCTATTTCAGATTGTGTTTTATTGAAATATTTATGAACACTAACACCAAGTACGTAATGTTTTTAGATTTTACATATTTTTTAATTAAATAAATGGTGCATACATTCAATGTCAATTTGATTGTTTTGTGTTGCACTAACCGTTTTTAGTCTTAACCGATTAATCGTGACTACAAATTGGTGTAATTTTTTATTATAAATGCGAGAACTTAATGCAATGGTACTATTTGATTGTGTATAAAATTTAATATATTTACGATAAAAGAATTATATTGTAATTATAATCTTGAAAACACCCAGTTGCTTTTAACAATACTATTACAATTTTGCTCACGCTCCTTCGACTTTTAAAAATAGTCAATAGCTGTTACAATTTTTCAACGTCGGTCACCGGGTCGGTTGACAAAGATTTTTATTGTGGAAATGATTGGGAGCCGGCTCTTAAGAAGTCCTCCGGAAAATGTGGTTATTTTACACCATCTATTTGCTCGCTTCTAATTTTTTCCCAAATGAGGTTTTTCAACTGGCCTATACAGGAGCTGATAACGATTGGGGGTTGGAAGATGAAGCTAAAAGTATCGGAGTTACGTAAATATTTTTTATACAAAAGTTGTAGGTATCGCGATGAAGGTGCGCATTCTTAAAATATTTTTATTATACAAGCTGGCTCAAAAAAAGGGGCCAGTAATTCAGCTTTCGGATTTAAATGAGCCAAATACCTTGGTTGGGATGTTTTGGAACCCATCCAAAGCTGTAGGTGCCGTTTGTAACTTTTTTTGAACAAACACAAAACTTCTCATATAAAAGTCAAATTTAACCTCTACAAGGCGCAGCAAAACTATCTACTGTCAAAGTGACAAAACATCGCAGCTGATGGAATTTTTTTGCAGTTGAATTAAATTGTTTAAAGTACTTTAGAAATGTGCACTATGTCGATGCTTGCCACTTTTGTACTCTTATATCGTTGCTGGACCCTGTATGTATACAAATTAAACAATAATCAAATTTCCTAGGTGTTGGAGAGAAGTGAAATTATAATTTAAGTATTAGGTCGTATTTCTTGATACGAGTTATCGAAGGATTTTGATTATTATTTAAATTGTGCAAGTCGATAATTTAAAGGTATACCGTAGTTTAAGCAAAAAAAAATCATTTCGTATAGTAAAAATTTTATATTTTTTATATTACAAAATTGTATTAATTCTTAAAAGAAAAAAAAAGTCCCGTCGTAACAGACTGATGATGCTAGTTAGGTTATATGATAAATAAATTTTGTATAACATTTGCGTGTGTAGTAAAAACTAAAATAAATTGTAAGAGTTGTCGAAATTTTGGCCGTTATTTTTGTGGAAATAATTTTTTTCTTGCGTTGCCATTTTAGTATTGTGTAAACTTATTTGCGTTGTCGAATTCATATATTATATGATAAGTGGCCTTATGGACTCACTCCTGTTCGTTTCGTTGCATTCGTGCGGTGAAAGAAAATAACGAGTTTGATTCACAAATTCGATTTGTATTAACACTTAATTGTAAGGTTTGGTGATTATTTATTAAACTCGAGATTCACTTGTTGCTTAGGACATTCTGTTTTTATTAAATATTTATTTTTTAAACAATATTCCTCCTCATTTATATTTTGATTATCTTATTTATGAATAAACCGATAATATATTGAAATTAGATTTTATAATTACTTTTATAATTTGATTGTACATATTTCTAAGTTGCTGTTTAACATTCAATTTTCAACTATAAATAGTTGTAAATAGTATTAAATATTACTTTTAGATTAGTATGTAAAAACATTGAATTTTTGATTGACGGAAATTGGTTTGTTATATGGGTTAGAGGTTGTTATTGATTATAATAGCTATTTTAATTACATTTATATTGCAAAAATAGAAAAATATACGTGTAAAAAATTCCAAATTGTTTTATACACCCCATGCCTATCCATACGTTGTAACACACTCAATTTTTCCCTCCTTAAAAAGCAATACTCCCAGAAGTAAAATTAATATTGCTCGAGTCAAAATGGTCCAATTTAAATTGTTTAAAAACGACATTTTCCGCACATTTCATTTATTTATAATTAAGAAAATTGACAAAAATTGTTCAAACCGGTCAAAATTAACTTACGAAAAAGTTCTACCTCGATGTTTTTTACTCAACCATCAATAGAATCCAAGAAAAACAGTAAGTAGCCAATTCCAAATCGGGTCCTTATTTTGCAACTTTTCAGAATATTTTTATTCCTCGCACTCAAACTGGAAAAATTAATAAATAATCAGTTCATTTTCACACACAAACCTTAACTATTACTTATTCTATCGTTTGGAGGTAATTCGCTACTTGTATTGACAGATACGGGCGGCATAAAGTAAGTCTTTATCAAACTATGTAATCGCGCAACTTCTGCATCTTCGCGTTCCAACGAACGTAATATTTGAGCAAACTTAACGATGCCCTCTCTTCCGTCGCAAAAGCCATAATCTTTAATGACGTCCATTTGCACCTGTATAACTACCGGAAAAAGATACTGCATCATTTTCAACATTTCGTTTCCCACATTATCTCGAGCTTCTTCGAGCTTTTGAGCATTACCGGGCGATTGTAATTCTTCGAGAATTTTATTGAGGATTACTATGGCCACATCGGAGGTTATATTTGGTACGCTTTCTTGCTTAGACATACTTTTTTTTTAAGTTGGGCTTCTCTTTCTCTAACTAAACTAATTTTAAGTTTCAACACTTTGGAGGTTATGTTACAAATTTTCTAAACAATAACAACAAAAACGATTCTGTTGCGATCAGTATATTTACTTTTCTTTCGCAAATTACAGAAATTTTATAATAAGTATTGATAGGAGGCATTAGGAAGTTATTATTAATGAGGTGAATAACACAAACATGGTAAACTGCTTTATACAGGGTGTTGTACACGATTTACCAAGAGCCAAGAGTTTGTAGTCATTTACATTAATTCCACCAACAGCTGTTTTAGTGCACTATACTATCTTCAGAACAAGTTTTAAACCCGAATTATGGTACTTCATCTGCGCCCCCTTTCAGAAAACCGATTTGTATTAGAGTTGTTTAAGATTGAGTCAGAAATGACGGAGTATTCGTAAAAAGACCCATGTGAAAATAGGCAAATAGTGAAAATAACAATAATCTTTATTTTGTTAACAACGCTTTACAATATACATGTTGATTGCTTGACAATGATCCAACAGCTGATCTCCAGTTTTCTGGCAGATTCCATAGCAGTGAAAATCCATTCAATTTTTAACAATTGAGCCCCAACCACTCTGAACTGGATAAAAGTGAGAATACTTTTGGTAGCCAGCAAAATCAAACATGAGACAATCCTCAAATCGGTCACTAATGATGTACTAATCGGAGAATAACTATCCTATACGAAGACTACAGGTTCATACTCCATCTTCTGAAGCAGAATACGATTCTAATAGAAGAAACGAAACTGTTCTTAGATGAATCGATTGCTGCATTCAGGTCCAGCTACCAGCTACACTCGTCCACAATGATCTGCCTGGGACTCAAACAACTCAACTTAACGGCTCAATCTATTGTTTTCGTTACCAGTCCAACATCCGAGGACAATTTTAATCGCTGGTCTTTAGTATAAGCTTGCTCCTTTTGGCTGTCAGCTAATAGTCATTTGTGAGACCTGTATAAAGTAACATATTTGTAATTACAGTACTAGGCTACTAAACTTCTAAACACCAAGAAGTGGATAACTAAATATTTTATTTGTTTATTTATTTACTCACTTCGGCATGCCTCGTCACCTCCTAGGTCTCGTAACTTAATCCCCATAGGTGTTTTCGAAAAATTCCGTAACTTGTCATTATAACATCATATTATCTGTATTATCCAGTCTACTAATTGAAGTACTAGACAATTTTATTTCTTGTAAGAGAAGCTTCACCATTATTTTCAGGTTCAGTTCTACTTTTGGAAGATTGGAGAGCTGCTAAGTTATTATTAATAGAAGCAACACACTTTTTTATGAGATCCAATTCAGCTTGGGTTGTAATCGAATCGACTTTGTTTGCGAGTTCTTTTATTGACTTTTTGATTTTCTTTTTTTCTTCAGTCAAATACGCATCTGTCGTTGAATTCGAACTTACTTCTGTTAAAACAGCTTCAGGTTCATCCACACAAACATTAACTTTATTTTTTTCAAGGGCGTCATCTAAAGAAAAAAGAAGTGTGAAACATTGTCATAACAATATACAGTACGGAGAAAATTTTAAAACATGCACTACTGCGTTAGGACACTTACCGCCATCGTTGAGAGCAGTCGAAGCAGATGATTGTAATTCTGTGCTGTCTATTGCCACGATAATCATATCTAAGACAAGAACAATTAAATTGAGAAGTAATACAAAATACCAAGAGAAACTATTATTGCTCGTAATTCTTTACTTACCGGGCAAATTCAACGTTGGCACAGCATCGACTCGAAGACCCCTGTAGCCTGGCACCTTAAATTTCTCCTCAAAGTGAAAATCACAAATTGTTTTATTGTCAAGTTGTTTTTGAGAGCAATTAAGCAGATTACTCTGATTTATCGTCTTTAACCACATTTCTTGATATTCCATGTCCCTTGGAAAACGGTGTCTTTTTCCAATGCCCATACATTTGGAAATGGAGCACCTTTTCTGTTTAGGTGTAAAATTCATTACTTATTTATTATATTGTTAATTAATAAAACTCGTGAGATTGCGGGTAAAATTATTAAACAGCGGGAAGACATCAATCATGCAAAATGAAAGTTTGACATTTGAGGAACGGTCATACAGAAAACTGTAATTCTCTTTTATTCAACAATTGACATTTGACGGTTTGACATAAATCGAATGTCATATGTCACTTGTTTGTTTTTATTCTCTTTAATTCATGTATTAAGTATTATTATTTATGTTATATGTTTGTTTGTATCGACATACCTAACAGTAAGTCTTATTTTAATCAATTGTAGCTGTTAAAAAGCAGTTTCATTCTTTTAGAATAATGGAGCCGGTCGATATTCAAGCCGTAGAATCAAAACTAAGCGATGTAACAGTCACGGCAGTTCCAATGATACCAAAAACTAACCAAAATCAACAACCGGGTCAACCAAAGTATGCACAACTATTGGGTGTAATCGAAGAAATAGGTCGTGAAGTGAGACCAACTTATGCGGGTAGTCGAAGTGCCGCCGAACGATTAAAGCGCGCTATCGTTCATGCTAGAATTTTGGTTAGGGAATGCTTATTGGAGACGGAACGAAGTGCTAGGCAATAGGGAAGTTTGGGGGTTTTAGTTGATGTATTGGGGTTTTATTAGATAATACTTATGCCTTGAAACTACGTTAACATGCCTTAATAAAAGAATAGATAAATATTATTAATGGTAGGTATTAGGAAGAATGACTAAATTTTAGCTCTTGTTAGAACTTAAAAATGTGGAGCACATAAAAGTTACCTTAATTATTTCTCTAATTAAAAGTTAATTTAGAAATAGTGTTATTACTCAGGTTTTAAATAGTAGAGAACAATGAAATATTATATACTATTTTTGCAACATAAAAGTTTTTATAAATACGAATTTATACCAAAACATTTGTAAGTGCAAGTACAATTATTTTGTAATTAAAAAATAGTTTAAAGTAAATGTTTTATTTTTGTGGTTTCCAAAATAGCGTACACGCCTTTTGCATAATTCAATTTCATTTTAATTATAAACAAATTGAAAAGAAATGCTTTATTAGCAACTGTTTAAATGTGCATTATAAAATTAACAAAAGTGAGAATACCTTACAAATTCTCAATTTTTAAACCGTCGAGAATCTCTTCCAATCCCTTTTTATTTCTTGATACAGTCGTATGGAGATTAATTTTATTTTTTACACTATTTTCTCCACATACGTGCACCATTTGTTTCAAACATTCTAGAACAAACAGAAATTTAAAAACTTTTTAACAGAAAAACAGTATGCTCAGAATCTTCCCAACTTCAGAAATGTAACAATATACAGACGGACCTTGTCATACATTTTTAAATTCAGGGGGAGTAAAAATTAAGTTGAAATATCTTACTAGCGATTAATTGTTGTAAACTTTCATCATCGTCATCAAAATGGGTAAACAAAGTATCCAATAAAACTGTGTGGTGACCAGAATAATTATCTTTTTTGAATTCTTCTGGACAATTTTCGAAAATGGACATGAGCACTTTAATTGATGTAATCCTCACACCATCGGTCGGATCATCGAGTCTTTTCAAGACCTCTAAAATTAAAATGATCATTAACCGAGTATAATTAAGCATAGTGAAATATTCACCACAATAAATTTTAAGCAAATCGTCGCCCTTCCAGCATTGGCGCTTAACGGCCGTCTCTTTGAGTAGTTTCAAAGCTTCAAGAGCCAACACTCTGCTTCTGGAAGACGCGTCTTCAGTTAAAGTTAAGAGGAGAGGTGAGAGTCTGTCGAAAAATGAACGAAAGACTGTCTCATTTGGAAAAAGGTCGACTTGAGCTCCAGGATTTAAAGCGCTACAAAGACAAGACGCCGTAATCGTACGCATAGCTTCGGCCGTACGACCTGCGTGCCAAACTAATGTCGGCACCAAAACTTCTGATAAGAGATTTTGTAAAAACTCATTCAGATTGACGGCATTTTTAAAAGTTTCGTCTTTGGCATCCAAAGCAAGCGAAAGCGCCATAAATGTTTTGAGTCGTGATTCAGGATCGGCTTCGGTGTCCAAGGTTTTAGAAAGAATGTCACTTATTACATCCAAATTCTCCCCAAACGCCGCACCTAGTTTTGAAAAACGAATTTTTTTAATTTTATAATCGTTTTCAAGCAACCCCACCTGACTCGGTGAGTAAAACTTCAAATATGCAACGCTCTTCTGTCACAACTGTCCAAGCTATTGGATCTTTGTTAATGTCGTTTAGAAGTCGATTCGAGTATTGACTCCAAACCTGATATGTCGACTCTAATTCTAAAGTCTTACGCAAATCATCGAGCAAGTTTATATCGACGTTTTTGCTTTGAGGGTCTCGTAGAGCAACCGTTGTGACAATTATAGTGAACAAACATCCACCTACTTCGAACATGGAGGCATTACATTTGGACAAAATTGCGCAAACACACTCGATTAATTCCGTTTGATATTTTGCCTACAATTTACTTCGACTAAATTAAACTTTTCAAAAGCAGTGTCTGTTTGATTCTACCTTGCGACTTCTGCATATGTAATTAGCCGAGAGCAAACTGCAAATTTCGGTCAAGTAAGTAACGATGTACTCTTTCGGAGCGCCTCGAATTAATCCCGCTAAAACGCTAAAGTGACCAAAATGTGCTCCCTCTTCAATAGCAGGCAAAATCAACTTGAGCCAAGTGTCGGCGGGAACAAACAAACCAATAAACTCGCTTGCTCTAGTAATCTTTATAAATCGTAATTAGTCGTTGCTTTAAAAATGACTTTAGACTTACATTTACAACCACTCGTTCGTCTTCGTCACGTACGGCAAAGTACATAGCGCATAGTAACTCTTGTAAGTGTTGTGTTAGTCCTTCTTCGGCGCAAAGTGCTATTGCACATAAGAGTTGACTGCAACGTATTTTCACATCAATCTGCCAACTTCCTAACTCGCGCGCTAGTGCAGGCGCGATTTTACCTACATTTCTTTGAACTAAAACTCGACAACCGAGAGTAGGCCGAGTCACTAGAAAGATGGCTCAAAAACTAACACAGAATACAATAACTTCAAATAACTTACATTCTTCAGGATAATACTTGGGGGAGGTGGTTAAAAAATCCAACTGATCTTTCAAATCCTTTTCATTTTCTGTTTCATACTGCTTACCCACAACTAACCACAATTGACTAGCCAACTGTCGTGTTTCGAGAATTTCGTCATTTATTCTAAAAAATAAACTTGACATTGGTTCGGCAAAAGTTGAACAGTATTATTACCCAGTTAACAATAACGGGAGTAATTTGTGAAAAAACGAATATCGGTCGCGATACCCCAACAACCAATGAGCCGCCACTTTTATCACTTCTTGACGTACGGCAGGTATTTGATCAAACAGTCGCTCGGCCATAGCACCAACTGCTTGTTCGAGGGCAGAGCACTTGCTATTCATAACAATATGATCTTAAAAAAAATACTATTTTGTGATTTCTACATTTCCAACTACTTGTTGCAAACTTACTCATACACCTAACAGCCTCGACTCTTATTTTGTAGCGCTGATATTTAAAAGCCGTCAATACGGGGGCCACTAAACTTTCAGCTTGCATGTGAAAATCGCGCGGAAGAGCGATAGCTAAATCTGAGATGCATTTACAACTAACTTCTTTAACTTCGGGATGTCTATCTTTTACAGTTTCGCATAATATTATAACACAATCGTTGAGGAACGGTTTCAATTGCGAAGTATTGGAATATTTCAAGATGATATTGTGTAAAAGTTGCAACATTTCCAAGCGAATTTCCTCCGAACTTTCCACCAACTCCACAGAACCTATCCTTTCAACCAGCACGGGAAAAACGTAAGTTAAATAATAGTCGTTCATCGGCAACTTTTCCAAAATTAAAAACGACACAAATTTAATAGCTTGACTTCGTACGGCTTCGGCTTTGTCCCTGAGTGCATTAAGGACGAGTATGTGCGTCTCGTTGAAGACGATTTGCACTTCTTGCTCTTTTAAAGCGCCCCCGTGCGCATTCAAGTAGTTTTGTAATTCTAGTAAAGCTTCTTTTCGGACGCGCTTATCTTCACTTTGTAAACGAGTGCTTATTTTTTTAGCCGTTACAATTATCTCGGCCGATTTATTATAATCGCCAGAATCCATTTTTCGTACAAAAATTATTCGCGTTTTATTTCACTGTCCACTTGTCCACCATTTACAAACAACTTTTATTTCCTTGGTAACTCGTAACTGTGGCAATCGGTTCACCAGTGCCATCGAAATATTACTAAAACGTTAATTATTATTTCTTTACGTTTTCAAACATAGAAATTAGGGCATCCACATATCTAAAAATATTAAAAAATAAAGTTATACGGAAAATATTTCAAATAAAATTTTAAAAACTTAACCTCAAAATACTCGACGTAAACTTTAATAACTTAAACTGCACGAACTCGCTATTTACTTTTTCAAACAGAAATTAATGCACACACAAAGCTAAAACTACATAAAATTAAGCAAATACCGAATATAATTAAAATGAAAATTTAAATTTTAACCTCAAAACATCAACTGGGAAATACATAACCTCACTTTTTAAAACTTAAAAAACTTGTCTGTGTTGATCATGCAAACTTTATTTAAATTCGAAACTGCGCTAAATGCAGACTCCGTAGAGTGGTGTCCCCACGACCCGTTCAAGACTTTCTTTGTGTGCGCCAATTATAGCCTAATCAATGAAGAAACTCAAGAGCGCGTAGGAAAAATACTCCTTTTTTCGATCGACCCAGATAATGGGTTAAAATTACACCAAACTTTGAACACGGGCGCAGTTTTTGATCAAAAGTGGTGTTTTAATCGCGTGAACAATCAGATTCTTTTAGGTGTAGTTAATGCAGATAGTAAGCTGGAAATTTATCGTCTTAAAGATAGTTTCGAATTGGAACTTGTAACGCAGCATCAAGTTGCAGCAGATGGTAGCAACATGTTGTTGTCCTTAGACTGGTCTAATGGAAAATTTGAGAGTCAGTGCCCTAGCATTGTTTGTAGCGACTCGGGGGGAAATTGGCATAAGTTTAGTTTAAGTAACGGAAGGTTGAGCTTAGAAATGGGCGCTCGTGCACACGAGTTTGAAGCGTGGATCGCTGCATTTTATTATTGGGATCCTAATGTAATATTTACAGGTAACTCGATCGCTGCTAATTATTAATCTTTTATAAATTTTTACTAAAGGTGGGGACGATGCTCAGTTAAAAAAATTTGATACTCGAATAGGAGTAGATTGTGTGGCAAAAAATAAGAATTATAGTGCAGGAGTTACCTCTTTACATTCAAACGCTAATAAGGAGTTTATTATAGCATGTGGAAGGTAAGGTTTCAGTCTTTCAGTACACACTTTTGTAAATCGCAAAAGTTGATTGTTGCAGTTATAATGAACATTTACAAGTTTGTGATGTTAGAAGCTTAAAATCGCCAATAATCGAGAAGAAAATGCCAGGTCCTATTTGGAGAGTGAAATGGGATCCGTTTGATTTTAAATACATGTTAGTTGCGTGTATGTTGGAAGGTGCTCATGTAGTTGAAATGAAAGAGGAGGAACTGCAACTTGTTTCTAGCTATAATGAACATAAAAGCATAACTTATGGTTCGGACTGGTGTTTTTTGAACCAAAATCAGGTATCTGCGTATTGTTCAAATAGCACCAGAATAGTTGGAACTTGTTCATTTTATGATAATTTATTATGTGTTTCAAAACTGAGGCTGTAGTAGTGTAATAAATAATAAATATTCAAGTTTTTGTTATGTGATTGTTTTCTTTTATCATATTTGATACAAATATCAATTTGTCTGTCTGTCTGTTCTGTTAACACCGAAGAATCTTTTAGGCGAGTCGACTAAATTTTTGCTAGCGGTTTCAGTTGGTCCAACTTCCAAAAACTAATCGTAAGTCTCTCGTACGTATTTAGTTCGGTTTTGACGCACCAGAGAGCGCTAAATTTAAAATCGGTGATTTGATTGCAGTTTGACACCGACACCAAGGGTGTAAATTAAAGTTTCTATTTGTAAATTTATATACAAAAAATTACGAAATAGTTCCGAATGTAGCAATTTATTATCGCGTTATGTTACGAACATGATTAAGTTACACTTACACAAAAATGTGCGTTAATTTGGTTCATTTAAGTGCCTGGAGAGATGAATGTTAAAAATTCGTGTGTGTGTTGGGACGAATAAAAAAAATTTGACGATTGTTGGTGAGCAACTTTTATTATTGGCACGCAATTTACAATTGTTGAGAATATTAACAATAGTTTTAGTTGTTAAAAAGAAGGTTTTGAATTGGTTTATGTGTTGGGAGGTTAGGGTGGTTAATAACAAGATGAAGGGGTGTTTCTCCACTTTTAGTTTACGTATTTGAAATGTTCTAATAATATTATATTTTAGTGGGCCGAATTGAGACTAAATAAAATTTTAAACCAACGACTTCGAGTATGTTCTTTAACAACGCACGGAATTATTTTTGAATTGGGAGCAAATTTCTAAAATAACTACGATACTCGCATTGTTTTATTTAAATTGGTAATAATTTAATTCGATTTTTATGAAGGTCTTTCACTCGTAATTTTTCTCAATTAGAAACTGTAATTAAACTTAAAATGTGTTAAATTGTGTGTTCGGTATGTGAGTACTAGATGAAAAAAATTTATGTAACGATGAACGATTAATAGCATCAAACGAATGAACTCGATCTTAATTTGATGACGAAATTAAACACATTAGATACAAAAATATTTGGCTTTAATTAATTTGGATTAATTATTAGTTTGTATTTAAGTTACAAACAATTTATCGGGATCGGTAGTTTAGGCGGGAATGGATGTTCTAGGATGTTACGGGTGAAAATTTGCAGTTCGAAACTTACTCAGACAAGTTTTTCAACGAGTCCACTACTATTATTCTGAAAAAATAGCCTCGATTAAGGATACCTTTAAATTCCGAAAGATATACAAGATACAGGGGGGAGGGGGGCACACCCAAAGAGACTCAGAATTGGTCAAATTACAAAAAAGGGGATTGTAACAATCGCGGACCTTTTTTGAAACAGTTGCGTAGTGCAAAACAGTTGAACAAAATTTGAAAAATGCTAACGTAGGCACAAGTACTTTTTCTGCTAAACAATTTTACAGGAAGCGTTTTCGAATTTTATTTTGAGGTCGTTCTCGAAGCCATTTAAATAAAAAAAAAATTTTTTTGAACTTTATTTTGCTCTTGTGCCATCAAAGTTCACGTAAATGCAATAAAAAAAAATTTCTTAAGCTTCGTAGCCGCTTTAGCTTCGAAAGTAACGAGCGATTTCAACAATAGGACACAAATTGGTAATTACGGAATAACAAATGAATAACGTAGATAATTCATGTAGTTTGGTGAGTTCACTTGTTAATATTAATAATTATGTTTTTATGATCGTTTGATTTCTTTAATAAAATGTCCAAATTATTCATTTCATGGCAACTCGATTTTGTCGATAAATTGTTAAATTAAAGTTTCAAGGCTCAAGGCAGACTAAAGTTAGGTGATCCACGTACATTGTTGAAATCGTATTTTTTTTCTCATTCAGTGGCATACAATCCACTCACCATGGCATCTATAAAAAATGCAAAGTTGGAACAAAAACATGAAGATTAAGGGGCGATTCCGTGACTTTTTTTATGAAGAAAAGTTTCTATAAGTAGGTAAAAGTGCCTCGAGTATTAGGGCATTCTAGTTACGACTTTTTAAAATTTTTATTATCTCAAAAATTTTATAATTCTACTCCCGAATATTGTTTAAAACTGATTTTAGTAATAATAACAATATTTAAAATTAGATTTAGTTATCTCCATTATTACTTTATGAAAGATAAACCATTTTTTGTATATATTCCACCATTCCACACATATGCTGGTGTTTATTTCTTGCGTATGTACATACCACATATGTAATTTCTTTTTAATTTTCTTGTGTGGAGTAGTTCACTCATTCGCGTAGTAAGCAAATGCTTATTTAAGCCACTTCTATTAGGCGAAGTGTAAAATATTCAAATTAATTTTTAAGCGGGCAAATTTTCACGCTTTCCGCATTAAGTACGTCCCTCGTTTATTTAATGCTCACGTGTTCGACGAACTGATTAATTTCGTCAAAAAGCTTATTTGAAGCCCCGTAAATATAATTCGTCCAAATTGACTTATTTTAGTGACGGCTATAACTTACACGAGAGGTTAATTGCGTTCAAATTTTATTTTTATTTTTTTATAGAAAATGTTCAAACGACATAAATTACGACTTTAACAACCTCTTTGGAGGTAGACGCACACGATGAGCAGTCGTCCAAATTCTGGCAACAAGTCGCACAGAAGAAGCGAATCTGGCGGACACCACAGACAGAGTTCTTCCGGATCTGGTCATCATAGATCCGATTCTGGACAGAGCTACGAGTCTGACGGTCGTAGACACGGGCACCACAGATCTAAATCAGGTGCTTACGAAAGATGCGATTCGAGCGGTGCGCCTGGTAAATTATTTTCTTTTAGTAAACTAACAACTACACGTACGCGCGCCTTATTTTCAGTAATTCCACGCTCTAATTTTAACGAAGGCCCTTGTCAACGTCCGACTTCGCTGTATCCCTTAAAATTAAACGACGGAAGTCTCGATTCTCTGCAACCAGAACGAGAGCCGTTAAAATTTGATATCAATCTAGTTGGAGCGCCACCAGAAGTCGAGCAGCTCGTCAACAACATCAAGCAAGTCGCCGAACAATTCTTATACCATTGGAAAACGTTTCCTATTAGTAAGCTCGACTCGCTCGAAAATCGCATTTTTTTAAAAATCTCCTTTTCAATTCCAGTTCTTCCAAATCCAATATTTCAAAAAGATTTACTTCCACCCACGCAGATTTCTTCGGATGGGTCGTTAGGACGCTATAAGCTTAAGTATCATTTGCGCGAGTTGTATTTGAGAGACTTGTTTGTTGCTCCTTCTTTCGACGAATTGGATGCCGTGGCAGTTGATTGTAAAGGCGAACCGAGGAAGTTGACAGGAAAGCAGTTGGAGTCGATTCGGGAACGTGGGTGCGTATTGTTTTAATTATCTATAAGCGATTATCGTACCTTTATCGATGTAGCTTGATAGTTTCGCGCATTTGGTGTTTAGATGAGCCTAGAGCAAAGGATAATGTAACACGATAACACCAAATGTGCGCAATTGAAAAGTCTCAAGCTCTAAAGTTGACATTTTGCAAAGTCGTGACGTCTACATGCGGCTACATGCCCCACGTTGGGCGCCACAGTTAAGTAACTTAAAACTACTCGAGGGCCACTGTTGTGACGTCAAACGTTGAAAGAAGCCTCTTTGAGCTTGAGGCATGTTTAATGAGACCCACTATGCTAGGCTCATTCCTTGTTTTTTCAATTACTAAGACTTAAAAGTATTGCTATCGATAATTTTATAAAAAATTAATTCGCAGTATATGTTGTTCTGTAAAGCTTGCACAAGGATAAGTATGGAAAGCCTAAACGCTTGAACTCCCAACAACTTGAGTCAATCAGGCGCCTGGGGTATGTCAGTGTGTGATGTGAATTGTCAGTTTTTGTTTACTCTTTTGTTTTACTTTTGTGCATTATTTTATTGTTGAATTTAAATAATAACAAAAGTGTGCAGAGTGTCTCGCTCTTGTGCATTTTACAGTAACGACATTTGTTTTTATTTTTACTTACGTCTTCTTCGTCTACATCTTTTTCTTTTTATTATTTCAGTCAATTTGAAGTCGAATCTATAAATTTTCCCGGTCAACAACACTGTTGGAAACTTTCTCAGCTTTTACAAAAAGGCACAGAACGTAGTCGTGATTCATTGCTCAACGATTTGGCTTTAGCGTTGCGCTTTATATTTGTAACAGCTAAAGGACGTTTAATATCACATTTCTTTAGCGTTTCCGAGTCGATAAAGGCTTTAGTGAAGGGACTCTTGCGTATACTGGACCTTCTTATAGGACTTCCAAGCTTACAAGCTCATAATTTAGACGCAAAAATACGCGAGGAGCGTTGTAAATATTTAGTCGCCGAACTTATTTGTAGGGTAAGGAGTGGTTCTGGTTCAACTTTCTTTTGTTTTATGTGAAGAAATTTTTAGCCAGAGCACGAAGAATCCTTAGAAGTAATTTGTTCCTATGTACGGCGGCAGCTTAGGAGGGCGGCGACCGAAAAGTTCGAAGTTGCGCGCGAATGTTCTCAACCACCGGTGGCCGTACCTTATCGCTATTTGACTCCTGCAAATGTAGAGTTGGACTTGAGATTGTGGGATAGGACGTTGATGAGGAAAGCTCTTCCTGTATTGGTAGCTATTTTAGAACGCGAAACTAGAGGATGGTTTTTACACTTCAGAGAAAGACTGATTGCGGAACTTCGATCTCAGAAATTATCCGACGAAGATATCGAAAGAGTGGGTCACCTTTTATGTTACGAAACGATCATTATCTAACGCATTTATTTTGATATTGTAGGAAGTGAACGAAGCAGTGATGAAAGAGTACCTCCAACGCGTCTATAGCAGTATTCGTTCTCATCCAGACCTTTTAGCTTTAGGAGAAGGCATATCACAGTTGCTAGTTGAGCAAGCTCAGAGTGTTGTTTTAATGCACAGGTACTTTTTGCACTTTGTAAATGTATTGTGTGACAAAATTATAATTCCAGGGCTCTAGAAAACGTTCAGTATAGGCTAGGAAAATCGCAAGAAAATGTTAGAGCACGTTTGTGTAACTCGCATCCCGTACTCTCGCGTATCGGCCCCTGGTTAAGATCGAGACTCCACACCGCAGAAGAAAAGTTCAATCAAGAAAATCAATGGAGCGGACATCGGGAAGCTTTAAATTTGTGTAACATGGAGAGGTTAAATCAGACTGCTTATTTTCTAAATCGAGATCTAGCATTTATGAAAGAGGTAGGTAATCCCATAGTATCATGGTAGGTGATTGTCACCCTATATAGAGTCGAGTCTCTTCGAGTTCATGCGTTTTTAAGTGAATAAAGAGGAAGTTTGTTTTAAAGAAGGGCAGGTGTTGTCAGTTAAGTACCTGCATTTGAGCCACTTCGATTCAGAATAATCTAAAAGTGGCTAATTTTTACAATGAGGCGTCACGAGACGTCTGGCTAAAATATTTGGGGCGAGTCTTATTGAAGTGTCTTGATAAAAATGCTCGAGTAAAGTGTCTTTGACAATAAAATCGACGTGTTCAACAGTCTTTCTTTGCATCCACCCAAAAACGTCTAAACCTTCACGGCTTCACTCACTGTTTTTGTCGAACCACCCTGTATTTCTACCTAAGTTAATGTAAATCGCTTGTTTTAGCGCGAGCCGGCCCTCTTGAGAGAATTACGCAAAGTAAAAACGCCGACTCGTAACTTTTTGTGGCCAACTCAAATATGGATTCCGACCCATTGGATTGTTAGGCGTAACTTTCAAGGACAATCGGAAGTGGTACCAACGGTTTTAAGCAAACAAGCGACTAGCATCACGACGCCGAGATCCGATCCGAGTCAGCCCGTATTTTTAGTAGAAAAAGAGGTCGTGCGTACTACGACAACTCGTTGGCCGTTGTGGCGCATCTTTAATTATTTTCATCGTACCTGGTGTTGGACGTGGAATGCGGTATTTTTTTTCGGTATCGTCTTACCGTGGTGTAGTCCGGTCGGTTTAAGGGCGTTAGTTTGTGTCGATCCGTTTATGCCCGATTTGGAATTGTCGCAAGTTAACGGAACTCTTTTTCCTCGCAAGAGTAGTCTTGCGGAGACTTTAATTTCGCGCTTAATAACGTTGTGGAGGCACATCTCGAAGTCGAGAACGCATTTTGAGACTAAACCCGATACGGGTTTTATAGGTAAAGGCTTTACACGCCATATGAATAGGATATGGAATTATTTCTTCAAAGGTTTATTTGGTACAATTATTTTGGTTGTAATCTTACCGATTATTTGCATCGTAACTATTTTGGCGAGTTTATTTATTGCTAGTACTGCAATTGTATGGATGCCAGCTTTGACGTTGTTAGTTCAAATTACAAATGCGACTATTTACGACTTGGATAGTCCCGAGCCGAAAAGAAATCGCTTTTTTGTAATATTCGAAACGGTCGTTTGGAATATTTTTATACTCGGCTGTTTACAGCCACTAGTTGCTATATTTGTAGCTATTTTTATTTGTCCGATCGTTGCGGTTGTTATACTAGCGGGTAAGTTGAACACTTTTAAACAAAACTGGCCTAAAATATCATTTCTAGTTGGAATTTCGCGCTATTGGTTACGCTTATTGTGGGACTCGGCAATATTCCATTTAATAATAAAGAAACGCGGCCGCATTCCTGCAACCGATAGTTTCGTGGTTAAACGAATAGCCGGTCCCGGCTTAACGTCCGATTATTATTTTCAAATACGTCCCGAACAAGCTTTAGCGGCGTTCGAAGCTAAAATGGAGTGGGATGAACTTGCAGCATATCAAATAGTTATGGAACAAACGATTGTACAGCCTCAAAAAGATTTTAGTCAATTTGTCGAGGCTTGTTTCGGTTGTTTTTCGACTCAACTTGCCAAAAATGGTATTTATAAAATTTTAGAAAAGGAAGGACAAGATCTTATTGCCGTTTTGCACGAGAAATTGGAAAGACGGCGACGTGATTTGCAAACTGGTTTAAGTATTAGCGTTAAGAGTAAAGTGAAACTCACCACGGCCGATCTGAAGGTTTGTTCCAAGTGTGAACCATAGTTAAAGACGTAATGCTGTTTAATTTGTAGATAGCGATACAACAAGGAGCTTTGATGTTGGAGCGTTTTTACCCCGTACGTATTTTACCAAAGTTGGGTTATACTGAAGATCAGTTTTGGGATAATCGCGCCCTAAGTCCAGGCGATTGGGCCGGTTTAACTGGTTTTTTGTATTCCGAGCTGTTCAGTTTGGACATATTGACGCCTTTGGATCACGCCGAAACGAGTTTTAGACTCGACCCAGATCCTCAAGCCGATTTAAGTCGATATACCGAAATGGTTCATAGTGCACAATTAGGTTTGTGCCTATTCTGCTAATTTTAATCGTCTACATGTGTTGCTTTTAGGAGCCAGAGGTCCCGATTTGCTCGGAAATGTTTACACACCGAGAGGTAACATTCAAGTCCATTCTCCATATTTGGAAGTGTCTGCGTTCAATCCTCGCTCAAAGTTATCGGCTACGGGAAAGAAATGTGATAAAAAGGCGTAAGTTAAAAGAGCCTTTTCCGATTGGAAACTTTAGTTGTAATTTAATTTTGCAGTGAATCGACGACAGCTTTAGGATCGCTAAAAGTAAGCTCAAAAGTCAATTTGTGGATGCCGTGGAAAAAACAATTACGTCCTTATTCGCCCGATAAATTAGTAATACCACTTCCTATTCCGCATCCGGCACATATTGCTATAACGATTCACAATCGCGATTCGGACGATCCAATTCCGTTAGAATCCGAAATTTGTCAAAATATTCTTCGAGGCATCGAAGATAGCCATACGTCACCAGATGATAATGGTAAGAGACAATTTTAGAAAGTTTACAGGGTGGCTCAAAAGTACACCGACAACTCGCTGGAGGTGATTTCTCTTATAAAAATAAGAAAAAAACTTTCCGTAACTCATGGTCTTGTATGTAAATTGTGCTAGAATCACCCTGTGTATAATACGGAGTATATCGACCTAGACATTCTTAGTGAATAGAATTAATTTTATTTTGAATTAGGAGTGAATCGTTATCGAGGCGGCGGCGACATATTCGAAACTGCGAGTTCGAGTTCGGAAACGATCGATAGCGTCGATAATGGTTTAAACGAATCGACGAAACAACAACAGCAGGTCGACGAGTCGCTTAGAAATTCGACGGACGGCGTGTATCAGTGGACGCTACGAGATTGGGGACAACGAAAACGTAATAATTCAGGTAGTGTTAGAGTTGATTTAGCGAGTCCAGAAGATGTTACTCTCGATAGTGATAGTACTAGGGTTGTTTTTAGCACATACGGTACAACTGTCTGATCAATTATGATCCGAAATTTGTTTTTTTTTTTAAGATTTTTTATATGATGTGTATTAACTTGTTTAGTAGATAAAATAATTAAGTATTTGTTTATACAAAATTAAAGCTTGATGTGATTTGCTAAAGCACCGAATGTCTCAGAAATTTAGATATCAATATTCAGAGTGTTTCCATTATTTGGTGTAATTTTTTGTGTAATATGGAAGCTTCGAGCTTGACGAGCTTGTGCCGAGTTGACGACGATTTTTCTTTTTTACAAATTAATACTCGATAAGTAATAATCGTACAAATTATATTTAGTAAACAGAGCGTAGTGTAATTAATTTGTGAGAATCTAATTAGTGTTAGAATTTTGCTTTTAACTTATTTTAGTTAAATCTCAGGCTAAAAAAATATTTGGCAAGTTTATTAGGGTAAAGAAATTACTATGTACAGTGTGTTTTGTAATAATTCTTTAGATAGTATTGCAGAGGTCCAAGTGTTGCAGTTTGGTCTTACTAAAAATCGTGCAACTAACAAACACACTGTATATACTAGGTTTATATATTTTTTTATATATTAACAGTTTATTTAACAACTAAATACATTCACATCAATAAATTAATGATTTTTAACTAAACTAAAGCAAGTAAGTTTCGATCCAAGCTGTTTTTACAAAAATAGGCCACATATTATAATATGAATCTGTGATAATTTAAACCGAATACTAAATGTGAATGTATTTTCTAATTACTAATAATTATTGTAGACAGAGTTGGGCCAGATATAAGCACTGAGTTTGGCTAAATTAAGCAGAGAAGGACGTCATTAATGGCGCCTCTAATATACAGGGTCGCCACCCTGTATATATAAGTTTCAACAAATGCATATGTCTGGTACTATAAGCTATTGATCGTACCTTAAAAGGCAATTTGGACTCGCCCTACCGAAGCGAGTAAGCCCAGATTACCGGTTAGGTTCTTCTCTATTTGAAGTAGCTCTATCACAGATACTAGATAGGTACTTGATATTTAGCTGTGGGGCATCGGAGATGCTTGATACATGAAACAAAGACACATAGCTATACTAATGAAAAAATTTGTCAAAATAGTGTATTGGTGCCTAATTATAGAAGAGTCTACAATAACCCAGCACAGTGTGAGCCGTCTGTAAAATATAGTTCCTTCTTGACTTTTGAGATAAGCTCTAAACGGTTTTGAAACGAAAAAGTAAAAGTATGAAGCTATGGCTTCATGGATTGATTGGCGATAGTCCCAACTCGAGTATCAAAGATGCTGCCAGTCTGCCCAACTCTGATGTAGATATTGTTTTAAACAAATTGTGTGCACTAAACAAATCTTTTTTTAAATTTACGTAAAAGTTGTCTGTAAGATGATAATTATGGGGCATTTAAAATGAAGCGAATTTTTTCTTAACTTAAAATAAGTTCAATCCTCGCGTTTTTGTTGCAAAAGTTAGCAAAGAAACGAAAAATCTTGAAATTGCGAATTTAAATTTTTATAACCGATCGAAACGATATAATTTTGTGTAACAAAAATGAGGGGATTTATAAATCCAGTTTAATGGAATTTTGATCTGTAGTGCACTACTAAAGACTATCGAAATTTGAAAGTCTTTTATTTAGTATTTCGACTTAGCAAATTTTTGTCACAAATGGTTAAACTGCCGTTATTGCTAGAATTGATGAGGTAAAAATGACAAAATAAGTTTTATATTACTATCCCTTAACGTAAAATACGCAAAACTTTCTAGTCAACAAAACATTTTTATTACATTAGATTTATTTGCAAATGCCAATTTATATGCATAAATGCGAAATAATAGCTTTTACGTTAGAACAAAGAATTGTAAATTATTATAATTATACAAATCAATAATAATTTAAAATAACAAAACTATTTTTATTATTTATCTAAAAAACCTACATCTTCGAAAGGTCGTTAGACAGAAAAATATACAGGGTGTTACATTTGAAAAGCCAAAGTTGATGTTTTTCCCGAAAACCAGTGGGCCATGAAAAGGTACTTTTGCCATCATTAATAAACGTAAATACTATCGAACCATCTCTCCAAAATAGACATTCAACAGAGCTCACAAGCCTTCATGAGTTCGATTGAGAACATCGTAGCGAACATAACTGTCTTTACCGATGGATTTAAAAATCAAAACGAATCAGGAGCAGGTGTTCACTCGCCTGAGCTTGCCCTCGGCATAAGCCTACCGCTGGGTAGATATACCTCGGTCTTTCAACCTGAACTGATGGGAATATTACACAGCGCCAACGAAATCCCGAGTAAAAAAATCCCGAACAAGAAAACACTGATATCGACGGACAGTAAAGCTGCCTTGCAAGCTTTAAACACCTGCAAAGTAACCTCTGGTCTCCTGCTAGAGTGCATAGAGCTGCTGAACCAGATATCAAAAAACAATGTTGGGTCAAAGGACATCAAGGAAATGAGGGTAACGATAAAGCAGACGAGCTGGCCAAGAAAGGCTCAAACAGCCTTCCCTGTGTGGCCCTGAGCCAATCATCAAACCAGCCGTAACAACTGTTAATACTCTCCTTAAGAATAATACCCATCAACTACGGACTGAAAGATGGGCAAGCAAAGAAGGGTTCCGCCAAAGCAAAAGAGCTTTACTGGCTCCTTCTAAAAGCTGGCAAAATACTGTCTACAGTTGACCCAAACTAATCTACGAATAATTGCAGGGACACTTACAACTACACAAACATCTACACACTCTGGACTGTTGAAACTAAAAATCTTAACCTGCTGATCTAGTGTACCTAATGGGGTTCTCTCGTTCTCTCCATGTTTTTTGCGCATGCAGTTTTCCTAGACGCATAGTATGTACCAGTGGCGGCTTTTCCGAGGAGAGTAGGGAGGCTAGCCTCCCTAACCAAAAACAGCAGAAGAAAGAGAAAACAGAAAATTTACAGTGAGCAGTGTTGTTTGAAATTAAAAACCAACTTGGGTATTAATTAATAGATCAGTTAAATTAGGTTACGCCCCTTTTAACAAATTCGCACGGGCGGGCTCTTTGCCTCGCTTCGCTCATCGATGTTTCTTCAGCCTCCCCAAATTGCAGTTTTCCCAGACGCATAGTATGTACCGGTGGCGGCTTTTCCGAGGAGAGTAGGGAGGCTTAGCCTCCCTAACCAAAAACAGCAGAAGAAAGAGAAGAACAGAAAATTTACAGTGAGCAGTGTTGTTTGAAATTAAAAACCAACTTGGGTATTAATTAATAGATCAGTTAAATTAGGTTACGCCCCTTTAAACAAATTTGCACGGGCGGGCTCTTTGCCTCGCTTCGCTCATCGATGTTTCTTCAGCCTCCCCAAATTGCAGTTTTCCCAGACGCATAGTATGTACCGGTGGCGGCTTTTCCGAGGAGAGTAGGGAGGCTAGCCTCCCTAACCAAAAACAGCAGAAGAAAGAGAAGAACAGAAAATTTACAGTGAGCAGTGTTGTTTGAAATTAAAAACCAACTTGGGTATTGATTAATAGGTCAGTTAAATTAGGTTACGCCCCTTTTAAAAAATTCGCACGGGTGGGCTCTTTGCCTCGCTTCGCTCATCGATGTTTCTTCAGCTTCCCCAAATTTAAAATTGATGGACCGCAACTAATATGTACGAATTTATTGAGGGATGATGGAACAATTGGACTGTCAATAAACCTATTGCCGCCTCAGGTGTGTTCTGTTACGACTTAAAAGTACCTATTTTCTGAGTATTAATTTGAAAGAATAAAAAATGTGACTAGGAGACCGACGTCTTATTCAGAAGTTACCAATCGCTTTGTTAATCCTGAAGATTTGTCCTAAAGTCGACAAGGTAGACCTAATTCAAAACCACCGACCCTAGATGCGCAAAAGGGGAAGTGAGAAGGCGGTAAAAAGAGACACCCAATCCGTGTGTTTAGGCATTGAGTATATAATAACACTGCGTTAGTTTAGGTTAGTGTGTAACCTTGGTTACGGCGTTGTACGAAATTTGGTTTTATGCGCAGGGCGGTGAGGTTTTGAATTAGGTATACACGTCTACAGTATGTCTAGTTTAAAAGAAGGGAGGGGGGATTAGAAAAGTTGCATTATTTAGCATTTGGGACGAGTGGGAGGGGCATGATTTGGCTGGACTACAAACATTGACCCTGCGTTCGGGGAGCTCGCTATTAGTACTAATAGCACGATTTTGCCGTTCGGGGAGCTCGCTTTCAACGCTATGAAAGCTTTCGTGACGTCACTGTTCCAGTACGTAAACTTATGGGTCAAACGCTAAAAGCCTCCCCGAACGCACAGTAATACGTCATAATAGCGTGTGGTGCTAATAGCGTGAAAGCGAGCTCCCCGAACGCACCCTGAGAATGGAGAATGATTCGCTTGTTATGCCATCTACCGCTGCAGTCTTAAAGTGGACACATTTTAAGCATAAATAAGAAAATTTTGCTATGAAGGTGTTCTTTTCTCTTCTGCGAACCCAAATAATTTAGATCTTTTTAACTACATCAGGTTTCTGAAACATGTCCCAACTAAAACTGCGCAGAGTAGCTTGACAGGGTCTCGGACAGGGTACATACCAAAAGCTCCGGCAAGTTCAATCTTCCTTTGCTGCGCAAAGTTTTGACATCACCACAACGCTAAGCAATGAATAATTATTTATACACAACTCTGACGGTGAATGGGACCCATTATTACCAATCTTATGAAAAACGCGCACATTTTAGGTTTATCCCTGCCTTTGTCCTATTCAGTGAAGATCTATTGTTAGTACTATATGGGTACAGCATTTTAGAAAGTTCCCTGAACTCATACCTTTGATTTGCGACCAACTGGAGCAGAACCGATTGGTTCGTTCCACCCCAGCAGTTTATCTTCTGCGACCCCAAAAAATAGATAAGCAAACTGGGAACTGCAAAGTCGCGATTTGGATACGCGTATACGCGTCCGATGTGTTGCGCGAACGGCGTTATTATTCTGTAGTCGGTGGGCCAACTTTCGTCCAACCATCGATTTTTGAAAATGAATACTAATTCGAACTAATTGAAGGGGGTTCATTTACTTTTGGATTAACCCGAGCTAAATTGACTTGATTTCTCTTTACGCGGATACAACGACAATGGTAATTGTTAGCTCAAGAATTGGTCGTGTATGACCGCGAAATTTTCGTTTCAGAGAGACTCGTCGACTCATAAAACTCATTAATTTAGTCTTCTCGGTTCAAACATTTCGTTTTTTACGTTTTTTAAATGTTACGCAAAAATTAGTTCTTAACCTTCATTAACACTATCTACGTTAATCAACTGCCAATGTTTGAATAGTAAATTTGTTTGTTATTTATTCAAATTTGACATTTTTAATTATGGCGCCAAGTGCACGTGACGATTGTTAAATTAATAAAATAACAATTAAAACGTAGTAGGTGAGTTATTTGACAACATTTTCAATTGTCGCCGACGTTTATCGTGAAATTTTTAAATTTCAATAACAAATTAGACGAATCGTTGGTTAAATAAGTTTGGAGCGATTTGATCAAAACATAAATGTCCTTGGCTATTCAAAATTCTCGATCAAAATACGTCACGTGATGTGTTAGCGGTTTCGCGATTGGAGTTCGAGAAGCGTGCCTTGCGTCGTATTTGTGCGCGCCAGTGATTACAAAATGCCGTCGGAGTCGAAACCTTTGTTGACAACTCAACCAGAGAAACCTAATCATTACACGTAAGTGTATTTTTAGAACTTTTAACTAATTCTGACGTACGAAAGAGTAAAAGCGGCGTAATTTTGAGTAGGTACATTTCTGTAGGTCGCTTTGTTTCAGATATTTGAAGGAGTTTCGCGTCGAGCAATGCCCGCTCTTCTTGCAACACAAATGTACACAGCATCGTCCATTCACCTGTTTTCATTGGCATTTTATGAATCAAAGGCGAAGACGACCCGTTCGAAGAAGAGATGGGACGTTTAATTACAGTGCCGATAATTATTGCACAAAATACGACGAAACAACTGGAATATGTACAGATGGAGACGAGTGAGTAAACCTTTTTTGGTTAACTCGAGCTGTCATTTTTTTAAGCGTAGTGGGTGTGACATTAAACCATTAAATTTAAATTTTGTTTTTAACGTTTTTAATCACCAACGAGCGCTCTTTTGAATCGTTTTACGAGCCGCTCGCTTTTAACAATTTATTCATCAAACAGTCACTTGTTGTCCTTCACTAATTTTTATTCAACAAGCTTGGTGTTTTCTATAACCAAACTTTTCTTCAAAACAATTGTGACGTAATTTAAACTTTCAACAGTACCTGATACGGATTTTTTTTTTAGTTGTCCATATTTGCATCGTACGGCCGGCGATACCGAAAGAAGATATCACTTAAGATATTACAAGACATGCATGTGCGTTCACGATACAGACTCGAGAGGGTATTGCGTTAAAAATGGTTTACATTGCGCCTTTGCACACGGTCTTAACGATCATAGGCCGCCAGTCTACGATATTAAAGAAATACAAGCTTTGGAAGCAGCCGAGGCCGAAGGCAATAACGCCAACGGTCCAAATGCCCTAGATAAGGAAAGAAATTTAATGAATGAAGATCCGAAATGGCAAGGTGAGACATAATTTGTAGAATTTTACTTGGGTCGTGTGTATTATAGTTTAGCTATAATTGTTTGTTTACTAAGCCCCTTAAAGCTAGGCAACGCGATATACAGAAATTTCTCAAGGTTGGAAGACACCTCAAATTTTTAAATAAAAATGGCGGCAATTGTCTTATTTTCGAAAATTTAAAAAATTACATATTTTAATAATTTATTGCTAGGTGTGCCAACTTTATCACTTCTTGTTTGTTCTAATAATTTTTATTATTTGATACTATTTTGGTTAAAGAACACTTCAGGTTAAACCGGAAATTAGCGCAATCAATAGAAAAGTTTCTGAACTAGCTTTAATACGTACGAAAAGTCGTCCTGTTTAATTAATGAACGAATGATAAAAAATTCATTTGGTACAAAATCGATTTATTGTAGCATCAGCTTTTTCTACAATAAAAATTTCAATACAAACACCAATAATTGGCGATTTCGGCATGAAAAAGAGTATACCCGATTCTTAAAACTTCAAAATTGTAGATGGTTCATAAATCTCAAAAGTGTTGTTCAAAGTGGCAATTCTGATAATTATTGATAATGCTTCATTAGGTAGAAGTTTATCTGATGTTTACACTTCCAAAAATTGCCCTCAAGGCCACCCAAACATCCATATAACGATTGTTGTTAACTACAGTTGTAATCAATTATTATTTTTTATTATCTTTGTTGACTAAATATTAATTTAAATTTGTTGTTGATTTGATATTTTGACCAATCTTATTTTTTGCAGATACAAATTATGTTTTGGCAAACTATAAAACTGAACCGTGTAAGAGACCTCCGAGATTATGTCGTCAAGGATATGCATGTCCTCAATATCACAATAGTAAGGATAAGCGAAGAAGTCCTCGTAAATTCAAGTACCGATCCACCCCTTGTCCTAACGTTAAACACGGAGAAGAGTGGGGCGAACCCGGTAATTGTGATGCGGGAGACGCTTGTTCGTACTGTCACACTAGAACGGAACAACAGTTTCATCCGGAAATTTATAAAAGCACAAAATGTAATGACGTTCAACAGTCTGGTTATTGCCCGCGTGGGGTGTTTTGTGCTTTTGCTCACGTCGAACGTAAGCGCCACTTCGTTTTTTTATGTTTGACTTTTATTCATTAGGCTATTTTTACATGTAGAGGAAATGGGCGTGTCGAGAGATAGTGCACCTCTGGACGGTGGTACTAATTTAGCGGAACTTTTATCAAATGCTCTACCTCATTCGGCGTTAGATAAAAATAAAGAAAAGAATAGCGATAGCTCTGTAAGTCGCTTGACATTTTTTTTGTGTAACTTTTGTCTAACTAGCTTTTTTAGAATGGTAGTGGCGAGGTGTCAGAGTCTGCTTCTACCTCATCTGTAGGATCAAATAATAGTTCTCATAACAAAGCACCCGGTTCTCAATTAAAATTGAACCCTTTCAATAGGGCACAGCAGAATTCGATGGGAACGATAGAACTTACGAAACAATTGTTGAATATCGAAAATGATCCTACTCTGGGTAAGTCATCTAGAGTTGGTTTGGAGGCTGTTTGTAATTTATTTTTCTGCTTTTAGATCCGATAGAACGAGATCAGAGGAAACAAGCTTTATGTTTAGCATTTGGTCAATTGAGACCCTTACAATATTATAGCACAGGAAATGATACTGTGGAAAGCGTAGTTGGTAAGTTTCTTGCTAATTTAGAACAGTTATTCTTTATTATAACACGCTGCTCCGGTTAGTCTCAATTTAACAAATAGTTTAGTGGGCCGTACTTGGGCGAAATTAAAAAATGTATACTTATGCTGTTTTGTTTAATTAATAGGTGTTTTTCTCTCGCCCCGAAGGTCCGAGTTTTTTCAAAATAATTGGGAATTTATTTTTAAAATTTATAACGAGATCGAGTTCTTATGTAGACACCCTGTATATGCAATATGTTTTATATATTTTTTGTTACAGGTAATGCGTTAGACGATCTGCAACTGGACGATATAAATTTGTCATCTTTAGATCGAGAGTTAGAAACTGAGTCGCCATCTGTAACAAATTCGATATCGGTAGGATTGGCATCGTCGGCGGGTTTATTAGGTAGCACGGCACCAGTCAATATTCCGGGTGCTCGTACAGGCTTAGGTGCATTTAGTCCAACAAGCAATAGCTCTTTACCTTTACAATCAAATTTCTTAACACCGGCGCGATTCTCGCAATCAGATCAAATCGACACATTTCTAAATCATTCTCAAATACAGCTCAATAATAGTTCGTCAAAAATCAATTCGTTTTCAAATTTTTTCGACTTTTCTACGCAAAACATCTCGCCAAATTCTAGGAATCACAATAATTTTAGCATATCGCCAAGCCTCACTAGTAATTTAGAAGTGGTTAGATTAAGGGAAGAGTTACAAAATGCACGCGTACAAATTAGTAATTGGGAAGATAGATTAGTACAAGCGCGTACGGCTTGCGAAGCTTGGCAACACGAGACCGAAGAGGCTAACGTTAAAGTACAAGTAACCGAAAATAAATTATCCGAACTGATGTTGAAATACGCAAATCTTAAACAAGAGTGCGAAAATTTACAAGGAGGCCCTCATTTGCACAGTATTAAAAAAGTTTCAGATTTAAAAAAGCTGTCACTTAGCGATTTAAAGAATATTCGTTCAAAATTAAGACACGATTTAGAAGAAATCGACAAAATTTTGTATAGAGAAACCGCATCTAAATGTATGGTTTGTGAAGAAAAGAATAGGACAGTTACTTTAAATTGTAATCATTTTGTTTTGTGCGAGACATGCGCTATGACACAATCAGAATGTCCCTATTGTCAAACACCTATAAATTTGAGTAACAACATGTGAAATTAAGATTCGTAGGTGGGCATGCAATATTATCTGTGTTCTTAAGCCACACAGTGCAAAATACTTTTTTGTTCCGTTTACTTACAATTTTGACGATGTCCGTTTCGACTCTAAACTTTAAAACTAATAACTTCAACTGTTAATTGACTCAAAATTAAAGAAAGTAATTATTAGTTTGTTAACTTGAAAGGGGTGATTTTTGAGTGTCAATTAATTCTTTGTATACAAAGGTATCGGATTTAAAACAGAAAGTGTTCCAAATTGATGAGTGAAGTAGTTAGTACTTTATTATTTTTTTTATATATTTTGATGATTGGAAGGTGGCAAATAAAATTTATACAGGGTGTGTCTACTCGCTTCTAGCGTCGGTTAGGCGTTTATCAAGAACGGTCTAAATTAAAAGTACCAACGTTTGTGCAGGGGCATTCCCGAAGTGGCCCTAATGACTTGGACATAATTTGGAACTCGCCGCATGTCGTTTTAAATAAAACAAACATTATTTTTAGCCACTTTACTGGACTTATTCGCGCTTCTGGACAAGTTTGCAAATTTTGTTTCAAACCGTTCCAAACAAACGGCTAGTCGACGCTCGTCAAGACCCACCCGTGTATTGTTTATTTGCCATTTAAGAGGCTTCATTTCGATACGATATTAAATTAAACTTAAGAATGGGTGTGCATTTTTTCGAAAACAGGCAATTTCGACCCAGCGACTTATAAACTTAAAAAGTTTTATTAATTACCAGTGATGATTTTGAAAGAATGCACTTAAACCAGTGAAAATAAATTGTGATTTTTGGCAGGAATAAGAGGATCGAACTCTTTTTAATTGGATCGTGCCTTTTAAAGGACGACGAAAGGATGCCTCTTAAAACACGAGTGAAGTCTAGTGAATTTTTTGAAGAAGTGATATTTATACAGGATGGCTCACTGGATTATTAGTCGTCGAAATTAAATAATTTTACAGCACACTAATGAGCCATCTTGTATAATTGGCTGTATAAAAGCGCGTGATTCTGTGATTTACAAATAAATCAGCCCGTAGTCGAATTAACAATCTAATTGTTGTAAATTTAATTTTAGCGAATTAATTTATTTGTATTTTTATAAAGAAAAGTTTTAAAAAAACGAAATGTAATTAGTTATAAAAATGATGGTAATTGTTGTTTACACTATTATTCGAGGCCCAGATATATATTGCGTGCATTAACAAATTTTAATACAAAATAAATTAGGTTTATAGATTTATGAATTTTCGCGATTTTTTAAAATTGTTTATTTTTGATCGCTCTTAATTTTCGAATTTTGACATCACATTCGATGATTATTATATGTCGTGTTAACGTTTAGATTTTTTAATATTGATAGTGATTATGCATAAATGTAACTGATGCCGCTTAAAGAAATAAACTGTTTTAAGGGATCGCATCGAGCTATAATTATTTTTTACTTCGATTATTATTAGTTTAGTTAGGAAAATATCAAATTGTGTTTTTTTATGATTAATTTAAATTTTGGCATTATTTTTTGCTGCACTATAAACATATCAATATAATTTATTTTGCAAAATAAATATATTTTTATATTTGTAATTTATGTGATATAATTATTGTTTGTAATAACTCTGAGTTGTACAACCGAAAGTTGAATTGAGTGATTTGAATTTTTTTATACACGTGTTTAAATACTAAATGGTTGCGAAAGTGCAGCAGGAATTCGTCACGACTTTTGTGTGTGATTCAAAAAGAGAGAGTTAATTTTACACGTTAACAACACTATAAACACAAGAGTGCTATTGTATTTACATTCTGATTTGCTTTTAGAATTGCTATTCTCAATATTTAGGGACAGAATAAATTTTTACACACTATAACTTTAACTTAGGTAGTAATGAATTAAATTATAGTAATTATATTAAAAGTAGTGGGCCTATAGTTATTATACGTTGGTAGTACCTATGTAAAGAAAAATTCTTTTACCGAGTCCAAAAATTTTAAGACGGTCCAACAATAAATTTTTATTAATTTTCATATTTTTTTTATTTTTATTCTTACGGGTCGCTCCGCCAACTTTTTTGATACTACTATCTCAAAAATTTAATTAACCAATATACGGCATTTCTTTATCGATCAAATCGAGTATTATTTGAAGAGGTGGAGACTTGTTTAAACGAGCAATGGTTTTGCAATTCGTAGTTTTTTTTAAATATAAATTTTCAGCAGTCAACCAACGTTTCATTCATAATTTTTGTCTTGAAACTTATTGTGTGATATTTTTTGGTTTAAAACAAAAAAAAACAGTGATGAAATTACAAAAAGGGTGTCACAAAATTTTTTGCAAAAAAATGTAAATAAAACCAATATTCCACCTTCAAAAAATTATTTTCAGTTTTCAAAATTTAAAAAAACTGCCTATCAGTGGAGTTAAATTGAAAAACATACAGGGTGTTCAACAAGTATAGCATACGCTATTCGTATTTAAAATATTTTTCCTAAAGTGGATACTTATCGAGGTATACGACACATTCCGTACTTTTCGGACACACTGTATATGAGTGTTTGGGAATAATTCCACCCAAACGTACAGGACGTTTTTTTGTCGAGTATACAATTAAATTTGCACATTGTTGGCCTTCTAATTATTGTTCGATGTGAAAATATATTTTATTGATTGTTAAATCGAATGTTTTGTAGACAAATTGAACAATTCTTTTTATAACTATTTTTCCAAGCGTATTTACGGGTATTTAGGAAATTGTTGCATTTTTTTCGTCGTTATCGATTTAATTGAATACTCGACATCCGATGGGGGGCGTCTTGAAATTTTTCGACTCGATGCGAGAGCGTCGTTGAATTGTTTAAAAAGTTATCGGTACCTACTTGTCCATTGCGTTGATAAAGATTATTAGACGTTCGTTTACCTAGTTGTTCAAATTTTTGATTTCTAATGTATGTAACAATTGTGTATTTTAAATATAAATAATTAGATTATAAAAGAGGAGAAACTTTTTTCGTCTTAGATTGTTGTAATTTATATAAATATTTTTTTAGTCTGAAATTGTTGTCGCTTGTTTTTTGATGAATGCCCTTATCGCATATTTGTTTGTTTATTGTGGCAGACGTGAATCTAAATATTGGAGTACAAAATAGAAGAAATGAATTAACTCACACAACGCAAACTAATTATAATACCTACCTAGCGTACATACGATTTTATATACTGAACAATTTTTTTACGCCTTTTTCTATTTTTTAATTTTACACAGAAACTTTGCCAATTTTCCCCAAGATGCCGTTTAATGTTTATATAATTTTTTTACTATCGTATTAAGAGTATAAGGATATAGAAAGTAACAAATAAAGTATTTATAATCTGTGTAGAATTAAAGATACTTTTAATACATAATTTGTAATGTAAGTACAAAGGAAATGATGAGAAAATCGTAGTATTTTGGCAATATATCTGTATGTGGTGTAGAGATTAAATATTTTTAAAATAAAATTGTTGATGTGAGTATTGTAACGTTTGTCGTTGGATTAGAATTTAAAAATTACTATGTATAATGCTTTTATAATTTATTTGTCTCTATAATAAATTTTCCCAATTTAGTTATATCTATTTAAACGCTCCAAAAGCGCCTCGGTGTCCCCAGAGCAATCCTCAACATCGGAGTCTGATTAAGAATGTAGCAGATCGAGAGCTGGATTTTTTTAGAAGCCAGTGTACCAAGTTGCGTGCTACCATACTGTGTGTCCGGTTAAAAATAAACAAAAGTGAACGTAGTAGCGCTACAAAGCAAATGACTGAATGACTCTTCTCTTGAGCTATGAAAGCGCCAAAACAGAACTTGGACTTTGTGGTGAGGCGTTATGAATAAGCATGCCTAGACTACTTCTCAACAATCGACGGGGCTCCATGTAAAGTCTACATGGAAACCTTTAGAGACACAGATAACACTGGTCCCCAATTCACTACACTGACTGGCAATCAGCATCTCTAACCTGGGTGTCCAAATAAATAAATAAATGTGGATAGTCAGGCTGTTCTGGACTTGAACTACAAAAAAAGCTAAACACTTGCTCTAACTCTGTCTAAGAGCATCGTCGGCTATTGCGATACAGTTTTATTAACCGAAACCTAAGACAGTGGTCCATAGGGCACAAATAGAGACTGTAGGGAGTCGAACAAAAATTCCATACACACTTTAAGCTATCGCCCCGCTTTTACTGCACTGAGTTACTGAGTTCTCTTTAGCCAGAACCAGTGGATATACATAGGATCCAACCAAGCACGCGTATAGCCTCCTTCAAGGAGGCAGGACTGCAAAAGGGATGTATAAAGGACTCGTGCCTGTCCTAGGTTCAAGAGACTTCTCTAAGGAACCCCCAGAAGGCACAAAAAATGGTTAGTACGGTAGTACCTGGGGTAACCTCTGCATCAACTCTGTAATCCATCAACCTGCTCGGCAACGAATTCAGGCACTTTGGTACCTTTAGTACACATAACAATTATCCGAGAAAAAATTATTTTGGATAGAAGTCTGTTTTTTGCACGACGTGTAGGGTAAAAGGTCAAAAGTCAAAACGGCAGTGCCTTTTAGAACTTAGAACTAGAACTACCGTTCTGATGTGTGCACTACTCTACTTATTATTACGTATTACGTTACGAAATAGAAATAAGTTTAATTTTAATAATTCCAAAATTGCACGTATTTTTCATGTACTGTAAATATCGGGGCTATTAGCATCACATGCATCATGCTAGGTTATCTATTTTTAAGTTAAAGCAATTAAATTTATCCAATATTAAATAATAGGTACTTATACGCAAATTTTAACTTCCATAAAGTGTAATTTAAATACGATTTTCATTACTTACAAAATTAGCGAAATAATAATTTATCTAGTTTTTATATCTGAAAATTGTTGTAACTGCGACGTATGCATCAACGTATAAATCGGTGTTTTATAGCCTTCCTAACAAGTTTGACGCCCATTCACCCTATTATTTCAAAGGATGGCTACGTAATTATCAAAATACAATCGAATTTTCAACATGTTATTGTTTAAATAATTAAATTTATTCAAATAAAAAATTATTGCAAGCACACGATTTCAAATTTTAGGGGCCCCGCTACGATCCAATAACAATTACACTTTTCGACCAATCGCAGACGTCGTTATTATAACCAATCACAACTCCTCGTTCCACTAACTTTGACGAATGAAATTATTTCGTTTCGTGCATTTGTTTTGTACTACACGAACGAGAACACAACGGCGTCAGTTTCTTCGGGAAAGGTTTGGTTTTCGTAAAACAGAGATTTGAATTGATTATTTGAAGCAGAGGTAAGTTAATTAATTGAAACTACTTATAGCTATTTTGTGTTTCGTTTCGCGATGCACTTTCATTATTTGCTGAAGGCGTTTTCACCCGTTTATTGTACATTTTGTTCATCGTCGTGCTAATATCCATGGCGGCCGCCATTACGGGTTTGTTGTTCTAGAATTTAAGCGGCAAAGTGGTAACTTTTTCCAGTTGTAATTTCTATTAAATGGGGTTGTTTTAAAACAAATTTCGAGAAATAAAATCAAAGTGTTACTCGTCATTACTTTTTATAAAATTTTCGAGTGTGACTAATTTAGTGATTTTAACGTTTTTTTAGTGAAAGATGGCTCGTACTAAGCAGACAGCTCGTAAATCTACGGGAGGTAAAGCTCCCCGTAAGCAGTTGGCCACTAAAGCCGCCCGTAAGTCGGCACCTTCAACCGGAGGAGTGAAAAAACCTCATCGTTATCGTCCAGGTACAGTCGCCCTTCGTGAAATTCGGCGGTACCAAAAATCCACTGAATTGTTGATCCGTAAACTGCCGTTTCAACGTCTTGTGAGAGAAATCGCGCAGGATTTCAAGACTGATCTTCGGTTCCAGTCTGCGGCTATCGGTGCTTTACAGGTAATTGAAATTTCGTCGATCGTATTTTTGAAGTTTATTAATTTGTTTTTGTTGTCACATTTAGGAAGCTAGTGAAGCGTACCTTGTAGGGTTATTTGAAGATACCAACTTGTGCGCTATCCATGCCAAGCGCGTCACTATCATGCCTAAAGACATTCAGTTGGCACGCCGAATTCGTGGAGAACGAGCTTAAGGAGTTTATTCGATTAATGTTAATTTTTTTTTAAATTATCTGTTTAATTTTATATCTGATATTAATATAGAAAAAAAAACTTGAAAATGTTTCAACTTAATGACTGCATGTTCATGTGTTAGTACAGTTTTTGTAAGATTATCGCTATCATTTTTCGTAGTCTAAATTAATTTTAAACTTCTACTTCTTAAAATCTGAATTAAAGTAGCTGTACTATCGAATAACTTGGTGTTCTCAATTAATCTTGGCTGAGTTGAATTTGTCTACGAGAAACTAGGCCTTAGTGTTCATTACTTATAAGCAACAATTCAATGTATTTAACTATAATTCGGGTTTTCGGTCGAAATACGTACACTTTCATCCATCATCATAACTTTTTGATCAGACAACATAAAAATTAACAGTTTTACTTATAAGTCGTACAATAGTTTATAATCTGAAGGTATTTGTTTCATATTATATTGGTAGTTTCGTGTGAATTTCAAGTGTTGGGAGTAATAAAATTCCAATTTTTTTAGTGTAATTAATGTATTACCTACAAATGAATTTTTATGCACTTAGATTTAATTTAGTTAATTCATCTTCGAGTAAAAATTTGGTAATGAATCGTCTGAAAATAAATGTTTCATTTAGAAGTAACAAGTTTTTTTTTAAACAACTAACCACTCCATGCTATCAGATAGCGGTACAACGTCCGGTAAATTTGTTAAGTTGGCTTGAAAGTGAGCACAATTATGTCAATTACCCTAGGCCCCATAAAAGTATAATGCGCCACTGACTGGTGAAACTCTACATAGATTCCCATCTGAATTCAAAATGTAAACCTGGTCCATCACAAATTCAAATTGACAACTACTTTTCAAAATACGCTACAACTGCACTCCCAATAAGTAGCGGAAATAAAATATGCTCGAAAAAATGGCGACCGCTCCACAACATGTTGCGAGAATAGCGCTCGGTAGCGGTGTTGTCAGCGGACGAATTCGCAACAGTTACGTCCGGTGAATCCGACCATTGATATAGTTCCGCTCACTGTAGTACACAAAGGACTCATCGGAGCAGACTTGTAGCCTTCCTCGACTAGACAGGATTTTGGATGGACCCATAACATTACCTACCAAAACTTTGGTTTCCAAAAGTAGCTGTATTAGAAAAAAAGCTCGTGGATGGATGAATGAAATCTTGTTGTAGCCAATTAGTGATTACTCCAATGACACTACAAGTATTCTTTTAGGCATAACCTATCACAACCCCAATTGTTCGCGAACCCAAAATTTCTGAACAAGTAGGTATGGTTTCTGGAGCAGCGATTACAGTGTAATCATTCAACATTTAGGTGTTTATTAGATGATGTATCAACTGCATTGGCTTATTAATTTCTAAATATTAAAACAACATGTCTAAGCAATAATTTATATTTAAAATAGGTATATACCTATCCTAAGAATGCCACTCGTTGCATAATGAATAGACATAAATAATAATATCTTCAATTCTCAGACTTTGCACGATTGATAACGAAATTTGAAGATTAAACTATTGACTATAATTCTATACTCTACAATTATATCAACCTTTCTTCTCAATCTTCACATTTTCTAATTTGGCAAGCTCTCTTAACCTGTCTTCAATTTCTTTAGTTTGCAAACCGTGTTTACGATTATAGTTTAACAATACTACAAGCTGCTGTTCTTCTAAACCTTCTATTCTACTGTATAAGGATCGATCGAAACTTTGATCGATATCGCTCTCTTCTCGCAAAACACAAAAATATATCATAAAAACTGCAATACTTCCAAGTACCACTAATGGTTCGTACCACAAACGTTCAGAATCTGTACCAACAAACGAAGACTCGGCTTTCCACCTGCTGGCAGGACTTTTAGAATAAGCTATTGGTTTATCTTCTTTCGATAGTTCATCTAACCTCGTCGAACAGTATCGCTGACATTTAAAATTGTGCCTAGAAGTAAAAATAACACACTAGAAGAATTCAAACGGGAGCTTAAATCGTACTTGCTTGGCTTGATCAAACTTAATCGTTTTATCGAATTATACAAAAAAGACCGAAAAACTGACATTGCGCAACTTTTAGGTTAAGTACATTGAAACCAATAAATGCAAAAGTATCCAAAGTTAGCAACTTTTTGAGTTAACTCGGGGCCGTAGAAATATAAACTAGTGGTTAAATAAAAACAATTCAATTCGCATATTATTCGTAGTGTATAAACATTAAAATCAAAAATATGGTGTTTTTTATAAGTTGAAGTTGGCAACACCATATGGAACTAAATTCGGTAAGATGTTGGCAGCAGTGGCACTTTGGCATATAAAACCACGTCATTTTCCCCGTACGTCCATTTCGCTTGGAATATTAAAATGGTAAGTCCGTTGCAAAATTTTGATCTTCTTATATTTATTGCATCCACCTCAATTTTGTGCTTTTTAACTTAAAATTACTATTTATAATGCTAATAAGTGTCGATGTACACTTTATTTTGCATTTACATTAAATAAATTTGCGATAACCTAAAATCTTTTAACATTCACGTGATGATTTAGATAATTATTGTTTATGGTTGAAATCCGATTAATTATGAGGATATTACTCTAGGGCGGTCTGATTAAATACAAACTTTCTCAAATTTAAACGCGTTAAAACTAGATTTACTGAAATTGTGTATTTTTTAGTCTCATCGGAAATTCAGTGCCCCCCGCCATGGATCCATGGGTTTCTACCCAAAGAAGAGATCGCAAAGGCATCGTGGAAAAGTGAAGGCTTTTCCCAAAGATGATCCTAGTAAACCGGTGCATTTAACCGCATTTATCGGTTACAAAGCTGGTATGACTCACGTCGTACGTGAAGCCGACCGTCCCGGTTCTAGTAAGTTATCTTTTTATTGTAATTTTAACACGTGAACGACATCAGTGTGGAACTTACCTTCCTGCTGGCGTTAAGGAACTCTCTTTTCAATGAGAGTTACCGTCGCAGTGTCGTAGACCATGTACCCTTCGGGTATGCAGACCAGATTTCATATTCGTGGGTTAGCCCCTGGGCGATGATACTTCGAAAAACCCTGTCTGTACATTCAATTTACTGCATTTTATTAATATTATTCTGTGATGTTGGTCAAAGTTGTAAGCACGAAATTACTTTTTTTAGAAATTAACAAGAAGGAAATTGTCGAAGCAGTCACCATTCTCGAGACTCCACCAATGATCGTTGTCGGATGTGTTGGTTATATTGAAACTCCTCATGGTTTGAGAGCTTTAGTGACTGTCTGGGCCGAGCATTTGTCTGAAGACTGCCGTAGACGCTTTTACAAGAACTGGTAAGTTTTAATTTTCTTAAAAATTGAGAACTCGTAATTAATTGACATAAAGCTCTCCAATGCCTGCATGAGAGTGATGAATTTGTCCGCTAATTTATATGGAGTTGTTCCATTGTGCTGGACTCGAAGGTGGCACCTCCTCTAAACTATGAGGTGCACCTTCTTTGTGCTTTCAGTGCACTAGCAATTGAATATTGTTGGTTGCGGTGTTTAAAACTTTGGTTAAAATCAGGTACAAGAGTAAGAAGAAGGCGTTTACTAAAGCTTCGAAGAAGTGGCAAGATGCGCTTGGTAAAAAATCGATCGAGCGTGATTTTGGAAAAATTATTAAATATTGCAAAGTCGTCCGTATTGTTGCCCACACACAGGTTCGTAAAAGAGGAATTTTAAATGACCTCAATTGACTGTTTTGTTTTTTAATAGATGAAGTTGTTGAACCAACGTCAAAAGAAGGCGCACATCATGGAAATTCAATTGAATGGTGGTAGCATTGCCGATAAAGTTGCTTGGGCTAAAGAGCATTTAGAAAAACCCGTGCCAGTTGCGAGTGTTTTCTCTCAAGACGAAATGATCGACGCGATTGGAGTAACCAAAGGAAAGGGTTACAAAGGTGCGTATTCGTATTGCTTCAATCACTGGCCGTTACTGATTGTAATGATGATAAAACATGATTGTGCATTTAACTGAATCACCTGGATGAAACAACATGCTGCCTTCCTACTGAGAAAGCTTATTATGCACAACCACGTTGTTTGTTAGTTTCTTTTTCATAATTATTTTTAATTTGTAGGTGTAACTTCGCGTTGGCACACAAAGAAGTTGCCTCGTAAGACCCACAAAGGTTTACGTAAGGTCGCTTGTATTGGTGCTTGGCATCCGTCTCGTGTAGCCTTCACAGTTGCCCGTGCCGGTCAAAAGGGTTACCATCATCGAACCGAAATGAACAAGAAAATCTACCGAATTGGCACTGGCATCCACACTAAGGATGGAAAGGTAAAGAACTTCTTATTTCAACTTTTTTCATCCCTTAAAACTTCAAAATGATGAAAAAATCCTAGAGCCAAAAGGATTATGAATTAAACGGTGATTCCAAATGATAGGACTGAAATTGCTTTCCAACAACTATATTTCTTCTCGATAGACGAACTTCTCATTAACACAGTTTCATTGTTACAGGTTATCAAAAGCAATGCCGCGACTGAGTACGATTTAACAGAAAAGAGCATAACCCCAATGGGTGGCTTTCCTCATTATGGTGAAGTTAACAACGACTTCATTATGCTTAAGGGATGTTGTATGGGTCCTAAGAAGCGAGTGATTACTCTTCGTAAATCTTTGTTAGTTCACACTAAACGAGTGGCGTTGGAGAAGATTAACCTTAAATTTATCGACACGTCGTCCAAATTTGGTCACGGTAGATTCCAAACCGCAGCCGATAAGGCCGCATTTATGGGTACTCTCAAGAAGGACAGACTTAAGGAAGAAGAGAAGGCAACTACTGCAGTACCGGCCGCGAGTTCGTAGTTGTAAAAGTTGTAGTTGGACTTGAAATAAACAGAAAACAATAAGTTGTAGTTTTATTTCAGAAGGGGAATGAGTATTAAAATTAGTCGACCCAATGGGATTTTATTGACCTACTTGTGATAATTTGCATAAATTTGTAAAAAGATTAATTAGTGAGTAATAAAAAATAAATATAATTATAAAATTTAGTGAGTTACATATTTATTACAACCAATTTCAAATTTAGTTGACGTGAATTACTATTTTTGAGTAAACTTACAATTTATTTGAATTTTGTAGCTCTTAATGGGAGTTTTTATATCGATAAGAGGCACATGATGCTGTCAAGGGTTGTCGTCTACTTCAAATGATTTAGCTATGCTACTAGGCCAGTCTGTAGAGGGTTTCTATGATTCAATAAATGGTGTAGAAGCTTTTATTCTTTTAAGGCCGGTCGTCCATTTATACGACTTGTCGTATCATTTTTAAACCTGTGTTTATTAATTGAGATTCGTACACTTGACAGACAAGTTATTTCTTGTTTTCTTGGTTTAAAAATGATACGACATGTCGTATAAATGGACGACCGGCCTAACTTGTTTGTATGGGTGCAAACGTAAAAAACAAAAATGGCAAAACTTGGCAGCCAAAAAACGTCAAAATTTTAGGACTTTGTTTTATCGCCTGTAATTCCTAAACTGTGCATCTTAGCAAAAAAGTTCTGTATAACAAATTAAAGAGAATTAAATTCTTCGTCGAATGAGTACCAACACTTAATAATTCGGTCAAGCGGTAGGTCGAAAACCTCGGTCAAAAAACGACGATTTTTACCAACTTTTTCAAAAACAGATATAGCATTATATATGAGTCTTCAGTTTAGAAATTAGCACTTCAAGAGAAAAACTCATTCAATGAAAGTTGTAAAGCATCTAATTCTACGTTCATGTGTACCAAAGTTTTTAAATTCGGTCAAGGACACCTCTCCAAATTGGGAATATTGTGATGTCCGGCAGTTGGTAAAGTAGGAAAATACTCCAATCAAATAAGGATTTTTGATCAGAATTATCGAATTACCAAGGGGTCGTTTACAAAAGCAAATTTCCACAAATTATTATTTATTGGAGTTATTGACCTGTTTCAAACGCCGAAACCAAAAATGATACAATTTATAAATAGCTTTTTTGCACGTCCTCTCCGGTTTTATGTACTCCTAATTCACAGAGGTATAACTTTCGAGCATTTAGAGTTAGTAAACTAAAGATATATTTCAGTTGTACTACAAGCTAAAGCCTAAAGTGCCATTTACATAGACAGTAGTGTAATCGTTCTAGTAAGGGCAAGAATCGTCTAGAAGCTTGAATAGGGTTTTTTCAATGTACCCGTTTACAATGAAGTACAGTTGGCAAGGTCGTTGCTAACAATGGTCAAGCCCCATTTACATAGAACTTAGTGCAGATTGATGGTGTAGTTTGCTGGTCTAGAACTCACCAAGTGGGCTACGTGGCGTAAAACCATTTACATAGACTTTAGTGGTAATCTTTTTTTTTTCTTTTTTTTCCCTATTTTTTTTTTCTTATACTTGAACGATGAGATTAAAATAGTACTACCGAAAACCAAAATGAAGAAATAAAATCAAAGCAACTATTTTGTCAAATCTTTGTTTAAATTTCAAATAGCTGGGCCGCGGGGGAGAGATGCGCTTCTATGATTGGCTGGTGCCGATTTACTAAGAAAAGTGGTCTAGAAGTTTAAACATTACAAACTTTCTGACCATTGTTAGCAACGACCTTGCCAACTATATTTCATTGTAAACGGGTACATTGAAAAAACCCTATTCAAGCTTTTAGACGATTCTTGTCCTTACTAGAACGATTACACTACTGTCCATGTAAATGGCACTTTAGGTTGTGAAATTTTCTCTACTTGCAAAATGAGTGATTTTGACGACAGTGATCATTTATATAGATACATCACAATACAAAACAGTTAAATTAGCTCGAAAATGATCGTGGATGAAACATGAAACTACCTTAAATCGATTAAAGAATTTAAGAATTCCTAAAATTGGTTTTGGACTATTATTTTGGTAAGGTTGCATCTGAGACCAAAAATACCCCAGTATAAAAAAATAGTATGCAAAATTTCCAATAAGAATTCTTATATGGAGTTTTTCTGTGCGACTCATAGTTTTCGAGTTATACACCATCAGAGTAAAAATGGTAAAATTTTCAGTTTCGGGCGAAAGAAGCCATAATATACTCTCGAAAAATGTTGTCGGTCTCGACAGATAATAATTCTGTAGAATAGAAATTGAACCTACTTAAAGAAAATATTACAAGCTACAAAAAAGATCTGATGTCATTTTTCGATAAAACTGTTATTTTTGTGTTAAAAAAAATGTGAATGTGAAAAGCGTGTAAAAACCAAGCGCAAGGCTTTTGTTTTTTTACACATATTTACGCCAATTTTTATAAATTTGTTAAATAAGTTAGGTAACGTTATAAAAAAAGGTCGACATTTTTTCCATCTAATACCAAAATTTTAATTTTTTGTTCAATATCCGAAAAAATAAGCTCCCAAAAAAGATCAAAAATGCTAATGTTTATAACAAAATAGAAAGTTTATCATTTCAATATTTGAAAATATAACATTAGAGGGAAAAACTTGGAATCGTCCTTGTTAAAAATCACCTTTTACTTTTTTAAAAACGTGCATTTTTAACCCAGTTTTCGGTATAAAACAAAAGCATCTTTAGCTCAAGTTCAACGGGTAGTGGGTAACCACCGCACTTTCGAGAAATTGCATACGACCAATTGTAATCTAAATTGTATTAGCTCCAAAAAGGGACTAACTAACAATTAACGATTTTTTTTAAATGAATAAAGAAAAATAGGTACACAAAAAAATGACGATCTGAATTCTAAACGTATTACATGGTACGTCACGCGTTCATGTACTCCTAATACGGAAAGGCATAACTTTGGAGTTAAACTGTCCTAACTGACGATATTTTCGTTGCAAGCAAGTTTAGCGTGCTTCTGTTTTATGAGTTCCTGGTAATGGGAAGCAGAATTCAGTAATTTTGTTACTCACACACAACTCATACTCATAAGGTTTGTGATAACAAACTCTCGAACTGATTCGTAACTGTCCGGAGTTTGCGCAAATAGGAATTGGCGTTCCAACAAATGTTTGAAAAAATTTATATAAATTGGAAAGAATTCAATAACTATTATTTTTGTGTTAATCTGTTAATTAACAGTTAATCATAATCATCAGATTCAAAGAGTCGAAGAGTGCCGCAACAGCACTTTCGAGAAGTTGCATACACGGCCAATTATTATAATCTAAATTTTAGTTTCAAAAGGGGACTACCTAATTAACGACTATTTTTAGACGAATAAAAGAAAAATAGGTACACAACAAATGACGATCTGAATTCTAAACGTATAATACATGTTACGCCGCGCGTTTATGTATTCCTCATACGAAAAGGCATAACTTTGGAGTTAAACCGTCCTAAGTGACGAACGATATTTCCGTTGCACCAATTCGGTTTTTAAGTTTGGTTTAACTTTTAGTCGAGTGTGTTTCTGTTCTATGCGTTCCTGGTAATAGGTAGCGTAATTCAATAACTGTTAGGTTTGTTTCAACAAATTCTCGAACTAGTTCGTAACTATCCGGAGTGTGCGCAAATACCGTTCCCACAAGAATGTTGGAAATAATTTCTTTATTTACTAATTTAAAAACTTTTTTTTAAAATTTAATTCCTCGACTTTTTGCTTTCGAGTCTTTCTGAATCAAAAACGTAAAAATATATAACTCTTAGAATATGTCTGTCTGTGAGTGTGGATGTGTGTTTATAATATGTAATGCCGTAAAGCATAAACTACTAATCTGATTTTGTTGAAATTTGGTTTCGGCCACTTTAACAGAATTTTATCGAAAAAATAAGCTTTTAAACGAAATCGATACAGGGTGGCCCAAAATAAGAGGGCTATTTTAGTAGCATTTCGGAAAATCACGATGTACAGTATTTATACTCAGCTATACATTAGTACACATCGGGCCTAATTTAAAAAATACATTTTCAAATTTTTGAATTCAAAATGGCGGCCAGTATAACGATCGGCTTATTTTCTAGTTTTTTTATTATAACTTTGGAGATAATTGTTATTATAGAAATCTAAAAACAGGAAGATATAGGGAAAGAACAGGGCTTTAGTTTTGTTAGAGTCGATTTTTAAAATAATTTCAAAATTCACTACTTTTAAAGGACCAAAGTTGACTAAAATTTTAAAACGATTTTTCTCACAATCGACTGAGGGAGTTTTGTCTATATTTTGGTATGTTGTAGATATCGAAGTTCTTAATTAAACAACGTTGTTTGGTTCATTTGCTATGAGCAGATTCAGAGCTATGATATTTTGAATGTCAAAACTTCAAAAATCATAATTTTTTTTTAAATTAAAATTTGTGATTGGAAGTCGGTATATTAATTTATTTCATAAATTTCGATTATTTATTAGTATTTTGGATTAAAAAACACTTTCGGTTAAACCGGAAATTAGCGACGCAAAAGGAAGTTTTGTGAACACTCTGTATATTTTCTGATTTTTGTAAATATCGAAAGTTTAGCTGTTCAATGATACTAAACATGTTAAAATTTAACTTCTGGTTTAACCGGAAATAGAGCTAGCTTTTCTATTTTAAACACGACACCCTGTATATTTAAGTTTTTTGAAAGATTGTAAAATTAGCTATCTGGTGATACCAAACATTTAATATTTTGACTTCCGGTTCAACCGGAAATGAAACTAACTTCTAATTTCAAAGAGGAACGCCCCGTATAAATTTAGTTTTGTCAAATGAAGGAGAGCTTCCGGTTGATTTATATCTTAAACTGATAAAAAAGACTATGTAGTACATAAATTGTAGAAGATTCAACAAGGTTTGATTTTGTTTGAATTATTTTTACGGAAAATTTTTAGCGCGTACCTACCAATAATTAAAAGTGGTGGAAAAGAACAACACTTTAAAAAAATTATATCCCCCCCAATTATTATTTTGTAGAATAGAAATTGAACCAAATTAAAGAAAATATTATAAGCTACAAAAAAGAGCTGATGTAATTTTTCGATAAAACTACTATTTTTGTGTTATAATTAGATTAAAAGAGTGGTACAGGCGTATTTTCGAGAAATTTAAACGAGTAAAAGAAAAATAGGTACACAAACAAATGACGATCTGAATTCTAAATGCGATACATGGTATGCCACGCATTCATGTACTCCTAATACGGAAAGGCATAACTTTGAAGTTAAACTGTCCTAACTGACGATATTTCCGTTGCACCAACACAAAGTTTTAAGTTCGGGGTGCCAGTTAAGTGAGCGTGTTTCTGTTTTATGCGTTCCTGGTAATGGGAAGCATAATTATTGTGAATTGATAGTTTAGTTATTTGTTAGTAGTTTGTGGCGATTGAAGAACATTGACTAAACTTTTTATTATCTGCTTCCCAATCTACTCATTTTTTGTACGATAAAATCAAATTTAAGAATTATTAAAATGCGTCCAGGAGTCCACGAGAACTTTTAACTTTCTAAATAATTCTTCATTTGTTTCATTTCGTAATTTCGTTGTGAATTAAAAAAAAAGTAAAATTTAAGAACGTATATAATTTCTACGCCAAAATGGTTATTCCCTTACATTTTGAACAATCCAGTTTAGTACATCATCGGTAATTTTAAACCCAAACGAAGGAAAATCGAGTGAGCATGGCTTTTCGATCGAATCAAAAACCGACACCAAAACACCTTCTAAAACCCACTGCCCATCCTTCGAATTAAACATAATTGGACTTCCTTCGTCGCCATTGCAAGCCTTAAACGCGCTATCTTTATTTGTTAGCAAACAGACGCGATTTTCTTCTTTTGTTGCTTCAAAAATCCCGTTTTTGGCGCAATCGCCATTTTCTACGAGTTCACTTTGGACTTTTTTCTTAGTCACACTAAATCCTTCTAAAAATTTAATTGTAAATTAGGTCCACAGTTGAAAATTTTAGGCGAGTGCATACCGCCAATGTCTTTGAGGCCCCATCCGGAAGTAAATAGAGTCGATCCTATCGTCGCTCTTTGGAAGTTATCCCATGGTAAACAAATAGGTCGGACGAATTCTAAAAAGTTGCAAAATTAAAAAAATGTAGGTATTAGGAGGTCTTACGAATACGTGCGATTTGAATCGCAACGCAGTATCGTAGCAGGGACTCACAAGCCATGGTCCCTTTTGTATGACGGGTAATGGGACTGGTAAAAATCGACAACACAACAAACCTGTGAATTCGACATCTCTTCCTAATCGCAAAAGAACAGCGTCCATAGATTCGTCGACAACTTTCGATTCGACTTCCACCTCAACAACCCCATCGGCGCAAACGTCACCCACACAAATTACATTTTGAGACGTGTCAAAACGTCCCAATTGCACCTTAGTCCTAAAACGTGCTTGAATGAGAATTACTTTTTTTTTTTAAACCGAGAAAAATACTCACAAGACGAATTGTAAACAGCTCTTACTGAAGATGACGTATCTTTTACTTACGAGAACACCGGCGCATCTCAGATGTGCATGGGGATTATAAGTTCTTGATTCGAGTGGAATATAAACTACCCAAGGAAATTCTCTTACACTTATCTCGCTCGGTTTAGTCGAAACGTCAACTTGATATCCGCACGTACTTAAACTTGGCAAAATGGCGCTGTAAGAATCGTTGAAGGGTACGGACGCTTTTACGCAAATAAATAAGCCCAAGAGAATAGTTACGCGAGACGTGATGTGCATTTTTTGAAAAGTCGAGAAACACAACACTGGGAGAGATGATTGAAATTAACCATAAATTAACAATGCAATTTGGTTGGAGGGAAGGTGGGTTGTATTTATATAATAAGTATAATCGAGAAATCAAGAGGTGCCAAGGTTATTAGTTATTATTAAATAAATAAATAATTTATGTATAAAAAAAATGTTGCTAAGTACATGATGTGTTTACACAAAATGAATATTTAACGAATTTTAATTACTGAAGATATAAGTGGAGGCAACCACGATAATTAATTTTTATGGATGCGCGTGTCGTAAGATCGTAGGTCAGCGAAAAAAAAACTTATTCAGGTTCAAGTTTAAAGGAAGTAACAACACTGTTTTCAATTTTAGGCTCGTTTGAGAGAAATAAGAATAACTGAAAACCCGCAAAGCATCGGTGTATAATGTGTTGCCTATAGTCGCGCGTTATTTTACGTTTCATGCCAAGATTAGGATTAAATGTATTAAAAATCAATTACTGCGATAAAATAAATTTTTCTTAAAACGTTTATCGTATATTATTTACAATTAATTTTATTATAATTGAAACTACATCTTAATTAAGTTATCTAATAACATTAAAAACACTAATAATACTTAAAAGGTCGGAAAAGTTCAGTTCTTATTTTACAATATAATTTTAAACTGAGCAGCTTTAAAAATTTACTGATAAGTGGTATCGGCGTCTTGTTTCAATAAAAAAAAGATTAATAATTATCCATATTGGAAATACACCGATTTTTTAATTGAATTTTTAATGGCGGATTTGCAAACTCATCGATAAGCGATTATAACGAGCGATCAAAATTAAAATTCCTCTTAGCTTTTAGCTATCTGGTATTTATAGTCGATTCGTAGTTAAGTTAAAGTCATAAGTCAAAAGTCGACTTCCAGTAGTTATTATGTTACGAGTCTACTACACACAACACCATGAACTTGAATTTTGGTTATTACAGAAATCGTTAAATTTTGCCCAACGTAACTATTAGCAACGCCTCACTAAGAGAATTATTGCAGCTGCCACAGCAACAACAACAGCAACTAACAAAAATATAGCTAAAGGCGAAGCCTTCTCCAATGGCTCTACGAGCGTACTATATTTACTCATCTTGGGCGCCATTTTTCTCTCTTCCGCTTCGGCATTATCGTCGAACGTTAAAATTTCAAACTCGCCATGATCGTCCCATCTACCATTTTCGACTGTTGTTAACGGAATACAATGGCTACCTAACCAACATATGACTTTACCGACTGTCAATTCGTCGTGCGAGACAGCCCTACCAATATAGGTGGTGACACCCTTTTCGTAACCACCTTCAAAGATGTGCTTATTCTTGATACTTAAAATGTCGTTGGTTTTCGTTTTGATCCAAACGAATTTTTTTGGATGAGACGTGCATAAGATCTGCAAAAAATAGAACAGTTAAAGTCGAGCGGTTTTAGTTTGGTCGTTTGTGGAACTTTAAATGCCCTCCTAGAGGCTAGACGGTGTAGTATTGTTCGCAAAAATATGAAACTTGGTGGACAAGTACTATTTTCGTGCTCTACACTTTACACAATGGGCACCCCAAGAAAAATTCAAAGATTGCTCACTAATTAGGTCCAGCCCATCCGGTATCTCGACGCAATGTTATTTTAATAGCTATATGTACCTTAATTGTCTCGTTGAGAACGTGCGCCCTTTTAAACTCGATGTGTATTTGGCTCGAGTTGTGGTGAATTTTTCCGGGTATGAGCTTGTTGTCGTACAAAACTTGCCCGACGTAAATTGGTAGGCCGTCGCGTGCTTTTCCTGCCACTAACGCATCCTTGGGAATGACGTCGTCAAAATCGCGCCAGCAATAGTCTAATTAAAAATTAAAAAAAATTTATTAATTGAATTAAACGACGAGAAAAGTTAATTTAATTTACCTTCGAGTAGGTCGGCGCGAGTCTCTTCTCTAACACAAATTACGAAGTATAACAATAATCCTAGTAATTTTCTGTACATGTTTTTGGGGTTAAATTGTTACTTTTGCGATTGTACACAAAATAATAAATTATTGTTTATTAATTTCAATTATATATCTTGTGGTATATTTTGATATCCCTTGCCGTAAATATTTAAGTACTCAGAAATTCAACGCTTATAATCAGTATTATGCTTAAAATTGATATTAAGAGAGCATCACATATTGATTAAATTCTGATTAAAAGGTCACTCGCTGATGTTTATTAAACAATTAAAATTTTTTTAAAATTTTTTGACGTGCGCAGTTTTTGGAATTTTTCTGCCTCGAAAATTTTCTCCACGCACCAGCTTTTGTTTAACAAATGACTCGTGTCTAGTGTCTAGTCTTTCGGCATTGGCATTGCACTTTTTTATATTTTTTGAATAAACTTAAATGGCTGCAATTTTTAAGAGCACCTTATGGCGCCCCAAAACGCCGTCAGGACCCCAGGTTGAGAAAACTCACGGTTATTTTCGAAAAAAAATTGGCATGTCCATTAAGGCTCTCTTAAAAAGTCATAACCAGCTTTTATAGAGAAGAAGGGGGAGTTTATTATAGATTGCGTAATCTGCGTTGCGCCAATACTCACCCCCACTTGTGCCATCACAAATTTTTTAATGGCACTACGCCCTTGTGACATCTCAAATAAAAGGTCTTTGAAAATTCTATCTTTTTATGCAAAAAACATTAATATCGGTAAATTCATTTTCGAGTAATTGCGCTAAAACTATATTATTTGGGCATCCACAGCCAGAGCGGTCATGGGCACTATGGCAAGTAGTCGGTGTTCCTCACGAAAAATAAGAGAGTCAAATACACATGCTAGTCTCTTATCTAAGTTTCATTTGCGTGCTATATTGGTTATAAAAGCGCCCTACAAGTGTAATAAATTTATTTTGGTAATTGTTATTAATCGTCCGGATCCCATGGTTGTCGTCTAGGCAACTAGCTCTAAAATTATCCAATCCTCAAACTTCAAAAAAAAGTTTCACCCTGTGGCAAATTGTTGTATATCTTCTTCGTATATAATAAGTGATAAAAAGTTGCATGGCCTAGAGCCTAGAGTCTAGAGAGAGCCTAGAGCGTCGGGTTTTCATGGAAGGGTAAAATGGTACGTTCTAACAGTTTTATGCAAGTATCTCAAGAATCATCAGGTTTAGGACAAACATTATTCAGTACAAAATTAACCTAAATTAAATTTTGAACAAAAAAGGTTCTATAAACTTTTGTGATCCAGACAAGGGTTACAGAGATATAGAGAGGGTAAAATGCCATTATTTTACAGTTTGGTAAAAAAGGTCAGATGAACGTACCCCTTCTATATCTCCGTAACCCTTGTCTGGAGCACAAAAATTCTTAAGACTTTTTTGTTTAAAATTAAATGTATATTAAGTTCGTACATGGTAGTGTTTGCGCTAGATCTCCAGGTTCTCGAGATATTCGCAAAAAACTGCTAAAACTGTTTTATGAAGGGTATACAACAATTTGTCGAAGAGTGGAACTTTGTTCTTTTTTATTTTGGGGTTGGACGCTAAATTTACTATACCATTACCCAAATAGTACAAAAACGAAATTAGTGACAACGGCGATGGTAAACATTATCCAAAAAATTGAAACCCCTTGTACCGATAAAAAGTAAAATAATACGTGTGCTCAATTGCTGAAACAACAATGGCCTAAATTGAACGTAAATAGAACGTAAATACGGCTTGCACCATAAAAAACGAGAAAAACATAAATTAATTTACACCTTGCCGAGAATAAGAACATCCGTGAGAATATTCTCCTACTGACTACAAGAACAGTAGTCCGTATCGAAGATTTTCAAGGTCGTTCCCATTCTGGATAACGCGTACCTATTTCTTTCTCGAGGTAAGCCGCTCCATCTTCAATAATATACGAACATTGCGCAAGTCTCGAATAAACCGTAATTAAACAGAAAACATAGCAAACAAGCGTCAGGCCTACCTAAAAATAAAAAGGAAACGTCCCACTTTCAGATAAATCTATAAGCGAAGCCTTAGCGAACTTTATTGCTGGGAAGGCTACGAAATTGAAAGCCAGTTATAATAATCGAGCCTATTGCACTACGCTCGTTTTTTCGTGCTCATAACCCTATCAACGACGAGGACGCCGAAAAAATGGGACTCTAAAACGGCATAAATAATAAAACAGAGCTTACCATAATAAAATTCACTTGGAACAAGCCCATAAGAAATCTTATAATGGTCGGTAACCAAATACTACCGAAACTCATGGAAATAGATAAAGGGATCAAAGGGACTGCTGATAGTGCGATGCCGTCAGAAAAGACGCGGTTTTCTCCAAAGTGCCGCATGGCAGTCATCTTGGGCCCCTACTGTTTACAATATCAACGATATTAGTGGCGGTTTCAAATTCTGTAAATATCTACTCTATGCACTATGCAGACGATTTGATAAACCGATAAAGATTGTTAACATCTGCTAGAGGCTACGATCTTCAAGCGACTGTAGATGTGCGGAGATCTTGGTAGCTTTCGGTCTCTCTGCTACTCAGAGATCACTTTGTGTGTCAATCATCATTCAATTTACCTAAAAGGGCTAAACAAAAAATGTGAGAACAGTCCCTTAAGGACATATGACTCTATAGAGTCTATATTTCTAGATTTACCCAAACAGTAGCCCCCTTCCTTCAAAGGATGCTATAGTAGCATGGGTGAATGGTAGCATGGTTTCGACTTACTTTACCTATGGCAAGGCATGTCGAATGCCGAAGTTGTACTTAAGATTAAGGAAGTATTGGAATAGCAAAAAGTCAGAATTTTGATTACAAATCTTGACGTTTAATGGGCAAAAAAATTTATTTTGAAATCGATTAATTAATTATTCTAAAAACTTTCATAACGTCTCGCGTTTTATTGAATATTCTAAAATTTCGTGACGCAATTCGTTTATGCAGTAAGTGCAAATTTCAATTAATTATTTACCGAGTAATTATTAACGATAAACATTGATAACTTGACAAATTCAAAAATATCGCGTATAAACAATCTTGTTATTATAAATGTTACAATTTGTTTGTAATTCGCGTATTAGATAATAAATAATAGCATCACTGCAAAATAAGAACTGCTCCTACTACTCTCACCACAACGAAAAACTTGCCACAAGTAGGCGCTTGAGCCACTTCCAATTTCATCCACACCTGAGTTTAACCGGTAAAATTTGTAGGTCTCTGGATATAACCTATGACTATACTAAATATTTTAGTTTGCCGCTTATACGTAAGATGCAGTGGACAAAATAAGGGCTTGAAGTTGCCATTTTATAATTTTGAACAATGAAAAACCGAAAAACCCAGAGTAGAGTAATAAAAGAAATTTTGAAGGACATTACGGAATGGACTATAGTGAGCGCGACAGCTACAGCTTCCCACCAACGGCTCGTTGGACCCTTAAAGTCAATAATTAATAAATTACGAATGCAAAATTGAGATAGCTTTAACGGGAAATTTTTTAAAAGATTTGGGGCGCCTTCAGGAAGACCGAGTACCTACTTTGGGTAGTCGATAGACTTTTAATCGCCAAGCACAGCGCGCCCTTGTGGTGGAACTTATAAAGATAAATCCCAAATTTTTGAAAGTGTCTTTAGGGTCTTATTTCTAAATCAACGTTTAACAAACAGTTTCTTTGCTTACCATTTATCACCATCTTAATAGTACCAAGTACTAGCTGCGGTAGCACAAATTAATAGAAAACTGCATTGCTGAGGTTTAAGGTTTACAGGATCCGCAAGGGCCGCCATGAAACCTTTATAGCCGCCACTGTTCCGCCCGTGTGGCAACTGTTTCCTGGTGGTCCGCAAGGTCCACTGTCTCTCACGTGTGGCTACTGTTGTGTGATGGTTCGCAAGGGTCGTTATGGAATCTTTATAGCCGCCACTGTTCCTCCCGTGTGGCTACTGTTGTGTGGTGGTCCGCAAGGGTAGTTATCGAATCTTTATAGCGCCACTGTCTCTCCCGTGTGGCTACTGTTGTGTGATGGTCCGCAAGGGTCGTTATGGAATCTTTATAGCCGCCACTGTTCCTCCCGTGTGGCTACGGTTGTGTGGTGGTCCGCAAGGACCGTCGTAGAATCTTTATAGCGCCACTGTCTCTCCCGTGTGGCTACTGTTGTGTGATGGTCCGCAAGGGTCGTTATGGAATCTTTATAGCCGCCACTGTTCCTCCCGTGTGGCTACGGTTGTGTGGTGGTCCGCAAGGACCGTCGTAGAATCTTTATAGCGCTACTGTCTCTCCCGTGTGGGTAATGTTGTGTGATGGTCCGCAAGGGTCGTTATGGAATCTTTATAGCCGCCACTGTTCCTCCCGTGTGGCTACGGTTGTGTGGTGGTCCGGAAAGATCGCCGTAAAATCTTTATAGCGCCACTGTCTCTCCCGTGTGGCTAATGTTGTGTGATGGTCCGCAAAGGTCGTTATGGAATCTTTATAGCCGCCACTGTTCCTCCCGTGTGGCTACGGCTGTGTGGTGGTCCGCAAGGACCGCCGTAGAATCTTTATAGCGCCACTGTCTCTCCCGTGTGACTAATAATTGTGTGATGGTCCGCAAGGGTCGTTATGGAATCTTTATAGCCACCACTGTTCCTCCCGTGTAACTACTGTTGTGTGGTGGTCCGCAAGGACCGCCGTAGAATCTTTATAGCGCCACTGTCTCTCCCGTGTGGCTAATGTTGTGTGATGGTCCGTAAGGGTCGTTATGGAATCTTTATAGCCGCCACTGTTCCTCCCGTGTGGCTACGGTTGTGTGGTGGTCCGCAAGGACCGCCGTAGAATCTTTATAGCGCCACTGTCTCTCCCGTGTGGCTACTGTTGTGTGATGGTCCGCAAGGGTCGTTATGGAATCTTTATAGCCGCCACTGTTCCTCCCGTGTGGCTACGGTTGTGTGGTGGTCCGGAAAGACCGCCGTAAAATCTTTATAGCGCTACTGTCTCTCCCGTGTGGCTAATGTTGTGTGATGGTCCGCAAAGGTCGTTATGGAATCTTTATAGCCGCCACTGTTCCTCCCGTGTGGCTACGGTTGTGTGGTGGTCCGCAAGGACCGCCGTAGAATATTTTTAGCGCCACTGTCTCTCCCGTGTGGCTAATGTTGTGTGATGGTCCGCAAGGGTCGTTATCGAATTTTTATAGCCGCCACTGTTCCTCCCGTGTGGCTACTGTTGTGTGGTGGTCCGCAAGGACCGCCGTAGAATCTTTATAGCGCCACTGTCTCTCCCGTGTGGCTACTGTTGTGTGATGGCCCGCAAGGGTCGTTATGGAACTTTTATATCCTCCACTGTCCCTCCCTTGTGGCTACTGTTTCGTGGTAGTCCGCAAGAGCCGTCGTGGAACCTTTATATCTGCCACTGTCTCTCGCTTGTGGCCACTCTCTAGCCAACGTCTTTGTACCGTGCCTCTGTTCCCTGTCCGAGCTTCGGTGTATGTTTCTTGCTTGTAATTATTATACTGTACTGATTTCTATTACTTGGGCTAAAATAAACAATTTTTTTAATTTTGGTGGTATTTGGTGTGTATTTATTCCCCCTACCTCTTCACCGACTGAGCGACGCTAATGGAAGATTAGATAAGCTACCCATTTTTGGCTTTTTGGTTTCGATTTATAGACCAATTTGAAAACTTTCCACCTCTTATATTTTATTCCTGAGGGGAGACACTTTAATCGAGTACTACCCTGAGGAGGTAGACTTAACCCCCCAACTCTTAAAAGAGAAGGGGGGTCGAGTGGCACTTTTTCTGAAATCCCCCTCAATGCTCTTTACAACGATATGCTAATTTCTTATTTTTGGATTTGCGGAGCGCAAATACTGTTATGTACAAATAATGATATTGATGAGTTAATGAGAATTTATAACTTTTTGCGTCTTTTGAGAAATCACAAATTTAATCCGCGCAAAAATCGAACTCTAAAAGACAGAAATTTTTGTTTGGAATTACAGCGAGCGCAAACTTTATAACTCTTAATAGGGAATTTTGTTTAGCTTTGCTTTAAATCATTATAAATTTTTAAGTTTTCCAATTTGCTTCGTGCACGAGTAAATTTATTCGTTTTAATGGCCAAGTCAAAGAGAATTCGGAAGTTGAAAAATCTGTATTTCCAATTAACAAAATTTGATCCTTTCTTAACTAATACATTGGTTTAATTAGATCCGATTACTTACGAGAACTTTTTTTCTACTCCAAATATGTACAGTGTACAGTGTACAGCCACGGTAAAATTTATTGGAACTACTTGTATAAGTAGTTGTAGTGACCAGTAATTATTTCTTAGACTGTACGCGTATAGTGTGCCTTCAGTTAGACCGAAAACAAATTTGAAACATTTCAAGAAATTATCATTTATAACATTTCTTCCCATTGCTTTCAACGCCCAAATTAAGATTGCATTTCACGTCGGTGTTAGTTCCTTAATTTACAATTCGAGTCGGAAATATATTGTGAAATAAATTTCACGTTATATTAGGTGCTTTAGAAAGCTACTATACCTGGTTGGTGCTAAAGATGTGAAATTTTATTATTTTATTTACATTACATTGCCAAATAAAATTGTTTATAGGGACATTTTGTTTTAGTACTATACTGAGTTTTATTAAAGAAATACCCATTCGAGACTTAACGGAGTTTGTCGAGCTTCAAATCCACTAGTTGAGGCTTTCCTGAGATTTGAAACGCTAAATCAAAACAAATTGGAAATTATCGACTCGCGTAATGTTCTAGGAACACGTATCCAAATGTTCAGAACTAAACAAGTCGGACACTAACCAAACGGTTATCGGAACTCCATCTTTTTTAAATGAGACACCCTGTATACACGTAAGCCCAAATTCAAGTTATCTCACTTTGCGTTTCTTTTTTAAATTAATTTTGATTCTAATCCGATTATTAAGGGATTTAAATTTTGATTTATATACGCCGTGTCGTCATAACTTAGCAACTCGTAAATTGTAACGCACCACATTTCATCAGATGAATACTAATGAAATATAAAGCCAAAACAATTCTCGTAGAATTATAATGAGATACATTTTTGAAAATTAAATTCGTTTTGTTGCGCTCATTTTATTTATTTTAAATTAAGGTACGCGAATAAGTGCATTACCGCGCTGACGATTTTTTGAAGTAAACACAAGACATCGAGGCGCTCTTAATTATATTACGATCTCCTTTTGAATAATTATAGAAATGGCTAACCGAGCAGAAGAAATAAAATCGCGAGCCGATTACCCCTCGAGTCCTTGAGTAAGCGCAACAAATGGAGTCCTACACGAACTTTTCAAGTCGAAATGAACCCAAATAGAAATCAGCGTAAGTGTGGGCGCCAGGAAGGAGTTGATATTTGATATTGTAAATTAGAAGCTTAGAGAAACTTTCCATTTACCAAAAAAAAGAGATTTGAACTCAAAACTACCATAATTTTTTCCAAAATGCTCTTCTAAAACAGTCCATTTTAACGGTTCAACGGTTAATACTCTACAGCTGTTTCTTATACTTACTTTTACTACAAACAATAACATTTTCGGCATTGTTATGTTCTTCTTGCTTTTCACTTTTCCATTTGGGAGCAATTCAGTTAAGTTCTCAATGGCAAAAGTATGTGCCCAATTTACAAATTAATATTTAACTTTTCACTTTATTCAAGACAGTTCTGGTTAGTTTCATTAAGCAGTAGAGATGACAGGATCATGCGTGGCGAGTCCAACCTCACTACACATTGACATGACGTCATTCGCACCCGAAGTCGCACTTTAAGAGCTTAATTTCAGTTAGTATTATTGCTACGGGTGTGCGGTTTTCATTATTGATTGATCAAAGACATTTTTAAACATTTCATTTTGAGTTCCAAACTGCTTTAAAGATAAGTAGCTGCACATTTTTTAGTCCTTTCCGAAATTATTTACTTCTCCATCGACTAAAATCGATTTTAACAAAACGTTTTGCTTCGAATACGACTTTAACACCTGAAACCAGTTAATAAAGTTTATTTAAATCTTAAAATAAGCCTCTTTAGGTATAAAATTGACGTTATCCTTTTTAAATGCAAATGGGAAAAGAGGGAACAAATTACGGAGTTACAAAAATATCTATTTACGTAACTTAAAGGATTTGTCGCGCGCAGTAGAGTTGGTGAAGAAAAACGTACAATTCGGTAAAAGAAAAATGATCTCAATTCGTTTTTTTGTTACGACACGATCTAACTTAACGTCTCTCCGCTGCTTCACTCGCAAGACGAATGCGAGGATAAATAATTTTACAGTATTTTTAGAACACTCTGTGTTTACTACAATTGTATTCAAAATATATGGGATCCTGTGGGTAGACCCGTGGTCGGAAAAGTGCATAATATTTTGATGTTTTTGTCAAATGACGAAATGAAGAACTGGACAGTTTCAGGACCATATGACCCCGAAGCGAAGAACTGGACGGTTGCAGGACCATTTGAGGACTCGGAGAAACTTCGGTATTACGAGACTTTTTAAATTTTCAAAAGGTCAGGTTCTGAATTTCTTTGTCAGACGTCGAAACGAAGAGCTGGACGGGGTCTGGACCATTTGAGGACTCGCAGAAACTTCGGTACTACGAGACCTATAAAATTGACAAAAAGTGCAGTTTTTGAATTTCTTTGTCAGACGTCGAAACGAAGAACTGAACGGGGTCTGGACCATTTAAGGAGTCGCAAAAACTTCGGTACTACGAGACCTATAAAATTGACAAAAAGTGCAGTTTCTGAATTTCTTTGTCAGACGTCGAAACGAAGAACTGAACGGGGTCAGGACCATTAGAGGACTCGCAGAAACTTCGGTACTACAAGAACTATAAAATTGACAAAAAGTGCAGTTTTAAAATTTCTTTGTCAGACGTCGTCGAAACAAAGAACTGAACGGGGTCAGGACCATTTTAGGACTCGCAGAAACTTCGGTATTACGACTCTTTTTAAATTTTCAAAAAGTCAGGTTCTGAATTTCTTTGTCAGACGTCGAAACGAAAAACTGGACAGTTTCAGGACCATATGACCCCGAAGCAAAGAACTGGACGGTTGTAGGACCATTTGAAGACTCGGAAAAACGTCGGTATTACGAGACCTATAAAATTGACAAAAAGTGCAGTTTCTGAATTTCTTTGTCAGACGTCGAAACGAAGAGCTGGACGAGGTCTGGATCATTTGAGGACTCGCAGAAACTTCGGTACTACGAGACCTATAAAATTGACAAAAAGTGCAGTTTCCGAATTTCTTTGTCAGACGTCGAAACGAAGAACTGGACGGGGTCAGGACCATTTGAGGACTCGCAGAAACTTCGGTACTACGAGACCTATTAAATTGACAAAAAGTGCAGTTTCTGAATTTCTTTGTCAGACGTCGAAACGAAGAGCTGGACGGGGTCAGGACCATTTGAGGACTCGCAAAAACTTCGGTACTACGAGACCTATAAAATTGACAAAAAGTGCAGTTTCTGAATTTCTTTGTCAGACGTCGAAACGAAGAACTGGACGGGGTCAGGACCATTTAAGGACTCGCAGAAACTTCGGTATTACGACTCTTTTTATATTTTCAAAAAGTCAGGTTCTGAATTTCTTTGTCAGACGTCGAAACGAAGAACTGGACAGTTTCAGGACCATATAACCCCGAAGCAAAGAACTGGACGGTTGCAGGACCATTTGAAGACTCGGAGAAACTTCGGTATTACGAGACCTATAAAATTGACAAAAAGTGCAGTTTCTGAATTTCTTTGTCAGACGTCGAAACGAAGAGCTGGACGAGGTCTGGATCATTTGAGGACTCGCAGAAACTTCGGTACTACGAGACCTATAAAATTGACAAAAAGTGCAGTTTCCGAATTTCTTTGTCAGACGTCGAAACGAAGAACTGGACGGGGTCAGGACCATTTGAGGACTCGCAGAAACTTCGGTACTACGAGACTTATTAAATTGACAAAAAGTGCAGTTTCTGAATTTCTTTGTCAGACGTCGAAACGAAGAGCTGGACGGGATCAGAACCATTTGAGGACTCGCAGAAACTTCGGTACTACGAGACCTATAAAATTGACAAAAAGTGCAGTTTCTGAATTTCTTTGTCAGACGTCGAAACGAAGAACTGGACGGGGTCAGGACCATTTGAGGACTCGCAGAAACTTCGGTACTACGAGACCTATAAAATTGACAGAAAGTGCAGTTTCTGAATTTCTTTGTCAGACGTCGAAACGAAGAGCTGGACGGGGTCAGGACCATTTGAGGACTCGCAGACACTTCGGTACTGCAAGACCTATAAAATTTTCAAAAAGTGCAGCTTAAGAATTTCTTTGTCAGACGTCGAAACGAAGAACTGGACGGGGCCTGGACCATTTGAGGACTCGCAGAAACTTCAGTACTGCGAGACCTATAAAATTTTCAAAAAGTGCAGCTTCTGAATTTCTTTGTCATACGTCGAAACGAAGAGCTGGACGGGGCCTGGACCATTTGAGGACTTACAGAAACTTTGGAACTACGAGGCCTATAAAATTTTGAAAAAGTGTAGCTTTTGAATTTCTTTGTCAGACGTCAAAACGAAGAACTGGACGGGGCCTGGACCATTTGAGGACTCGCAGAAACTTCGGTACTACGAGACCTATTAAATTGACAAAAAGTGCAGTTTCTGAATTTCTTTGTCAGACGTCGAAACGAAGAGCTGGACGGGGTCAGGACCATTTGAGGACTCGCAGAAACTTCGGTACTACGAGACCTATAAAATTGACAAAAAGTGCAGTTTCTGAATTTCTTTGTCAGACGTCGAAACGAAGAACTGGACGGGGTCAGGACCATTTGAGAACTCGCAGAAACTTCGGTACTACGAGACCTATAAAATTGACAAAAAGTGCAGTTTCTGAATTTCTTTGTCAGACGTCTAAACGAAGAGCTGGACGGGGTCAGGACCATTTGAGGACTCGCAGAAACTTCGGTACTACGAAACCTATAAAATTGACAAAAAGTGCAGTTTCCGAATTTCTTTGTCAGACGTCGAAACGAAGAACTGGACGGGGTCAGGACCATTTGAGGACTCGCAGAAACTTCGGTACTACGAAACCTATAAAATTTTCAAAAAGTGCAGCTTCTGAATTTCTTTGTCAGACGTCGAAACGAAGAGCTGGACGGGGCTTGGACCATTTGAGAACTTACAGAAACTTTGGAACTACGAGGCATATAAAATTTTGAAAAAGTGTAGCTTCTGAATTTCTTTGTAAGACGTCGAAACGAAGAACTGGACGGGGCCTGGACTATTTGAGGACTCGCAGAAACTTCGGTACTACGAGAGCTATAAAATTTTTAAAAAGTGTAGCTTCTGAATTTCTTTGTCAGACGTCGAAACGAAGAACTGGACGGGGCCTGGACCATTTGAGGACTCGCAGAAACTTTGGAACTACGAGGCCTATAAAATTTTGAAAAAGTGTAGCTTCTGAATTTCTTTGTCAGACGTCGAAACGAAGAACTGGACGGGGCCTGGACCATTTGAGGACTTCGAAACTTCGGTACTACGAGAGCTATAAAATTTTTAAAAAGTGCAGCTTCTGAATTTCTTTCTCAGACGTCGAAACGAAGAACTGGACGGGGCCTGGACTATTTGAGGACTCGCAGAAACTTCGGTACTACGAGAGCTATAAAATTTTTAAAAAGTGGAGCTTCTGAATTTCTTTGTCAGACGTCGAAACGAAGAACTGGACAGTTTCAGGACCATATAACCCCGAAGCAAAGAACTGGACGGTTGCAGGACCATTTGAAGACTCGGAGAAACTTCGGTATTACGAGACCTATAAAATTGACAAAAAGTGCAGTTTCTGAATTTCTTTGTCAGACGTCGAAACGAAGAGCTGGACGAGGTCTGGATCATTTGAGGACTCGCAGAAACTTCGGTACTACGAGACCTATAAAATTGACAAAAAGTGCAGTTTCCGAATTTCTTTGTCAGACGTCGAAACGAAGAACTGGACGGGGTCAGGACCATTTGAGGACTCGCAGAAACTTCGGTACTACGAGACTTATTAAATTGACAAAAAGTGCAGTTTCTGAATTTCTTTGTCAGACGTCGAAACGAAGAGCTGGACGGGATCAGAACCATTTGAGGACTCGCAGAAACTTCGGTACTACGAGACCTATAAAATTGACAAAAAGTGCAGTTTCTGAATTTCTTTGTCAGACGTCGAAACGAAGAACTGGACGGGGTCAGGACCATTTGAGGACTCGCAGAAACTTCGGTACTACGAGACCTATAAAATTGACAGAAAGTGCAGTTTCTGAATTTCTTTGTCAGACGTCGAAACGAAGAGCTGGACGGGGTCAGGACCATTTGAGGACTCGCAGACACTTCGGTACTGCAAGACCTATAAAATTTTCAAAAAGTGCAGCTTAAGAATTTCTTTGTCAGACGTCGAAACGAAGAACTGGACGGGGCCTGGACCATTTGAGGACTCGCAGAAACTTCAGTACTGCGAGACCTATAAAATTTTCAAAAAGTGCAGCTTCTGAATTTCTTTGTCATACGTCGAAACGAAGAGCTGGACGGGGCCTGGACCATTTGAGGACTTACAGAAACTTTGGAACTACGAGGCCTATAAAATTTTGAAAAAGTGTAGCTTTTGAATTTCTTTGTCAGACGTCAAAACGAAGAACTGGACGGGGCCTGGACCATTTGAGGACTCGCAGAAACTTCGGTACTACGAGACCTATTAAATTGACAAAAAGTGCAGTTTCTGAATTTCTTTGTCAGACGTCGAAACGAAGAGCTGGACGGGGTCAGGACCATTTGAGGACTCGCAGAAACTTCGGTACTACGAGACCTATAAAATTGACAAAAAGTGCAGTTTCTGAATTTCTTTGTCAGACGTCGAAACGAAGAACTGGACGGGGTCAGGACCATTTGAGAACTCGCAGAAACTTCGGTACTACGAGACCTATAAAATTGACAAAAAGTGCAGTTTCTGAATTTCTTTGTCAGACGTCTAAACGAAGAGCTGGACGGGGTCAGGACCATTTGAGGACTCGCAGAAACTTCGGTACTACGAAACCTATAAAATTGACAAAAAGTGCAGTTTCCGAATTTCTTTGTCAGACGTCGAAACGAAGAACTGGACGGGGTCAGGACCATTTGAGGACTCGCAGAAACTTCGGTACTACGAAACCTATAAAATTTTCAAAAAGTGCAGCTTCTGAATTTCTTTGTCAGACGTCGAAACGAAGAGCTGGACGGGGCTTGGACCATTTGAGAACTTACAGAAACTTTGGAACTACGAGGCATATAAAATTTTGAAAAAGTGTAGCTTCTGAATTTCTTTGTAAGACGTCGAAACGAAGAACTGGACGGGGCCTGGACTATTTGAGGACTCGCAGAAACTTCGGTACTACGAGAGCTATAAAATTTTTAAAAAGTGTAGCTTCTGAATTTCTTTGTCAGACGTCGAAACGAAGAACTGGACGGGGCCTGGACCATTTGAGGACTCGCAGAAACTTTGGAACTACGAGGCCTATAAAATTTTGAAAAAGTGTAGCTTCTGAATTTCTTTGTCAGACGTCGAAACGAAGAACTGGACGGGGCCTGGACCATTTGAGGACTTCGAAACTTCGGTACTACGAGAGCTATAAAATTTTTAAAAAGTGCAGCTTCTGAATTTCTTTCTCAGACGTCGAAACGAAGAACTGGACGGGGCCTGGACTATTTGAGGACTCGCAGAAACTTCGGTACTACGAGAGCTATAAAATTTTTAAAAAGTGGAGCTTCTGAATTTCTTTGTCAGACGTCGAAACGAAGAACTGGACAGTTTCAGGACCATATAACCCCGAAGCAAAGAACTGGACGGTTGCAGGACCATTTGAAGACTCGGAGAAACTTCGGTATTACGAGACCTATAAAATTGACAAAAAGTGCAGTTTCTGAATTTCTTTGTCAGACGTCGAAACGAAGAGCTGGACGAGGTCTGGATCATTTGAGGACTCGCAGAAACTTCGGTACTACGAGACCTATAAAATTGACAAAAAGTGCAGTTTCCGAATTTCTTTGTCAGACGTCGAAACGAAGAACTGGACGGGGTCAGGACCATTTGAGGACTCGCAGAAACTTCGGTACTACGAGACTTATTAAATTGACAAAAAGTGCAGTTTCTGAATTTCTTTGTCAGACGTCGAAACGAAGAGCTGGACGGGATCAGAACCATTTGAGGACTCGCAGAAACTTCGGTACTACGAGACCTATAAAATTGACAAAAAGTGCAGTTTCTGAATTTCTTTGTCAGACGTCGAAACGAAGAACTGGACGGGGTCAGGACCATTTGAGGACTCGCAGAAACTTCGGTACTACGAGACCTATAAAATTGACAGAAAGTGCAGTTTCTGAATTTCTTTGTCAGACGTCGAAACGAAGAGCTGGACGGGGTCAGGACCATTTGAGGACTCGCAGACACTTCGGTACTGCAAGACCTATAAAATTTTCAAAAAGTGCAGCTTAAGAATTTCTTTGTCAGACGTCGAAACGAAGAACTGGACGGGGCCTGGACCATTTGAGGACTCGCAGAAACTTCAGTACTGCGAGACCTATAAAATTTTCAAAAAGTGCAGCTTCTGAATTTCTTTGTCATACGTCGAAACGAAGAGCTGGACGGGGCCTGGACCATTTGAGGACTTACAGAAACTTTGGAACTACGAGGCCTATAAAATTTTGAAAAAGTGTAGCTTTTGAATTTCTTTGTCAGACGTCAAAACGAAGAACTGGACGGGGCCTGGACCATTTGAGGACTCGCAGAAACTTCGGTACTACGAGACCTATTAAATTGACAAAAAGTGCAGTTTCTGAATTTCTTTGTCAGACGTCGAAACGAAGAGCTGGACGGGGTCAGGACCATTTGAGGACTCGCAGAAACTTCGGTACTACGAGACCTATAAAATTGACAAAAAGTGCAGTTTCTGAATTTCTTTGTCAGACGTCGAAACGAAGAACTGGACGGGGTCAGGACCATTTGAGAACTCGCAGAAACTTCGGTACTACGAGACCTATAAAATTGACAAAAAGTGCAGTTTCTGAATTTCTTTGTCAGACGTCTAAACGAAGAGCTGGACGGGGTCAGGACCATTTGAGGACTCGCAGAAACTTCGGTACTACGAAACCTATAAAATTGACAAAAAGTGCAGTTTCCGAATTTCTTTGTCAGACGTCGAAACGAAGAACTGGACGGGGTCAGGACCATTTGAGGACTCGCAGAAACTTCGGTACTACGAAACCTATAAAATTTTCAAAAAGTGCAGCTTCTGAATTTCTTTGTCAGACGTCGAAACGAAGAACTGGACGGGGCCTGGACTATTTGAGGACTCGCAGAAACTTCGGTACTACGAGAGCTATAAAATTTTTAAAAAGTGTAGCTTCTGAATTTCTTTGTCAGACGTCGAAACGAAGAACTGGACGGGGCCTGGACCATTTGAGGACTCGCAGAAACTTTGGAACTACGAGGCCTATAAAATTTTGAAAAAGTGTAGCTTCTGAATTTCTTTGTCAGACGTCGAAACGAAGAACTGGACGGGGCCTGGACCATTTGAGGACTTCGAAACTTCGGTACTACGAGAGCTATAAAATTTTTAAAAAGTGCAGCTTCTGAATTTCTTTCTCAGACGTCGAAACGAAGAACTGGACGGGGCCTGGACTATTTGAGGACTCGCAGAAACTTCGGTACTACGAGAGCTATAAAATTTTTAAAAAGTGGAGCTTCTGAATTTCTTTGTCAGACGTCGAAACGAAGAACTGGACGGGGCCTGGACCATTTGAGGACTCGCAGAAACTTCGGTACTACGAGAGCTATAAAATTTTTAAAAAGTGCAGCTTCTGAATTTCTTTCTCAGACGTCGAAACGAAGAACTGGACGGGGCCTGGACTATTTGAAGACTCGCAGAAACTTTGGTACTACGAGAGCTATAAAATTTTCAAAAAGTGCAGCTTCTGAATTTCTTTCTCAGACGTCGAAACGAAGAACTGGACGGGGCCTGGACCATTTGAAGACTCGCAGAAACTTTGGTACTACGAGACTTTTTAAAATTTCAAAAAGTGCAGTTTCAAAATTTCTTTGTCAAACGTCGAAACGAAGAACTGGACGGTTTCAGGACCATGAAAATTTGTTATTACGAGACTTTTTAATTTTCTTACTAATATTCACGTTTAGCTTTACATTTTCTCCACTTATTCGCTTCTTGAGCTCGGCAAGTTAATTAAGAATTAACTTCAAGAAGTCAAATTAAATTCAGGATATTTGCTCAAAGAAGCACATGTATGTACCCATTAGGCGCACAATAGATAAAACGGATAGTAATGTAATATTAGCACTTGCACTAAACGTCGGAAACTCTGCAGTACAGACCTTCTTGCGATTATTTAATACAAAGACCAATATCGATTACGAATTGCGCCAAGTTATTAAACGATAGTCTCGTTGCTGTAATGCTGTTTTGGCAAATAGAAGACATTATTTATAATTTATCTAATACAATTTCGCTACAAATAAGGATTCGATTTTAAATTTATGAGGAGCAATTTTCCACAGTAATGAAAAAAATTATTCAATAATTTTCGCAATAGGACTGGCCCATTTGTTAAAAGCACTTTTATGGAGCCGAACAGCCGGTCTTATCAGTGTGCCGACTTATCGGTCAGGCGCTCTGTTGAGGCCGAAGCTGGGTCTTATTATTGTGGCCGCGACAGCTTAGCAACGAGGAAACCTTGCAAAATGACTCCTAGAGGGGCGCAGAAAGCATTGGACACACCGAGACCCTTCGTTAAGGACCTGTACGCAGTATCAACCAAAATACTGCTAAGAGGGTCGCATTAATTTTAGAACCACTGTAGGTTACGTACTATAAATAGGTGTCCAAGAGGACCTTGTGTGTTGAGGCTGCGGAGAAGAAAACAGAATCTTTAAAGAGATGACGAACTTTTGCAACTCTGGAGATAGCCAGATAACCTGGGTACTGCTTATTCAGAACCAATGGATGTACAAATAATCAATCCGAAAAGTCTTGTAGTATTTTTCAAGTAAACAGGATTACGGGCAGACCTATAACCAGGGACGTACTTAGGATTTGCGAGGCCCAGGGCAAAAATAATTGCGAGGCCCTCATGACTGCGCCGCAGGCGATTTGTTCAAAAAGGGGCGTGGCCTAATTTAACGGCTTTTAGTGAAAACTAAGGCCGTGGTCAGAAAATGTTTTCGAGGGGAGTTTATAAATAGATCTGGACAAAGACCACATTATGCGAATTTTGCGTTCCTCGGCTAAAAAAAAAAATGAAATAGCGCCGCAGGCAAAAATTTTGGCTTGTTCAAGGTCAAACGGCCTAAAACAAAGTTCCGCAATTTTAATAGCCATTGATATTGTCTCCAAAAAAGATGTTTTATAACAAAATTTTTTTGATTTTCTAAGTGAAAATTTATTGGGAATATCTGAAAGAACAGGAAAAGTTCTCGTACCTTTTTAAGTAAGGATTGCAGAGCCAAAACGACTATTAAGAAAATTTTTCCTAAAGAATATCGGTAGCGCTAAAATAAGCAAAAAAGCGCGAGGCCCGGGGCCTGGGCCCCGCTCTCTAAGGGCGGCCCTGCCTATAACGTAATCGGAAAACGGAATGTCGTACGTAAAGCCACCTGATACCTGAAGTGTAAGGGGCCTTTCCAAGGAACCTCTGGACCTCTGGAGGAGAAATAAAAAGAAAATAGGCGCAGGCGAGATTCATTCCAATGATGCATCAAGCTTGCATTCAACTGAAAATGAATTTTATTGTTCCTAACCCGACAAAAACAGACTTGTGGTGAAGCAAATAACGAAGTTCATTTTAATTCTCCTGAAAACGGGTAAAAGCAACAGCCGTTTTTCCAGAAACGTGTAACGCAATTTTAAACTTTCCCAACTCCAAACTTAATTGATTATAAAAAAGGAAAATAAAAAGTTTATATACGCGACCTAACACAATTTTGACCAAAGTTTCTTTTATTCCAACTAAACAATAATTTGGCGCAGCCGCTTATAAAGCGAAATGTCAAAGTTTTCGCAAAACCAATTTAGTTGTCCTCTTTCTGGCAACATATTCGTGTTATCCTGACCTTTTAACTACTCGCGTTATTGCCCCAAATATTTAGGTTATTAAACTTTCGCACAGCACAAAAACTGCACGCGCCCCACAAAAATTTTAATACGAAACTTTGTTAATAAATTAATAAAAAGTTGCGACTCGAACGTGCTTTGTTTGTAATAAGTTCATTAAAACATTAACAAAATGCTTGTTTTGAAGTCCACCAAGGGTGCAACTTTGTTTGTTTGGATTCTGATTATGACCGGTAAGTAATTTTCAAATTTATGTAGGTGCAAACTGAACAGTTTTAACGTTTTGACAAAAATTTGGGAGAAATGCCCGCCAATGAGTTCGTTAGCGCAGTTTGACCGTTTGGAAAAAATCTTGTTTTTAGGGTAATCATCGATGTTGGTAGCTCATGTTGGTACTTAAAATTTGAAATGACCGTTATTTTAATTGTGTTGCTTTTGTTTTGTACGTGTCGGGCGTATTTGTTTTACAGGTGCTTTGCAATTCAAATTGTTCGCGAATACTGAAATATTTCAGGTCTTATTTGTACCATCAACATTGAGCTTAAAGGAGCTTATTTGGAAGTTATAAACAGACTACAATAATATTGCACTAAGGCATTTTCAGCTGAATGCGTTTCTAAAAGATGAAATTTGAGACTTAACTTTGGGCTCTTTTTTTAAATTAATATCTGATCTATGTCGGCAAGTATCTGCAGGACCAGATATACATATCTAAAAATTCAAGTGCACGAAGAAAAAGAAGGAAAGTAGTTACGTTTATACACCAAATTTAATTAAGAAACTTACCCCTCCTCTTTTTTCTTTTCTTCCAGTTTTTCGCTTATAATTCGAAAGTTACGCACTTTATGAGAAAAGTGGGTCTGTATAAAAATAAAGTACATTAAATTTTCTACAAATTACGTTTCATAGATTTTTTTGTAAAATGAACAGTATAGGTGCTAGAGCGCGTTAAAGAATAGTGTATATCTGACGTAAAGTGACAGGGAGGTAGAGTGCAGACATACCTATCTACTAAACTACAACATTTTTGACGTTTACGATGCAGGCTAAAAGAAAATAGCAAATAGTAATAAAACTGTGCATCTGCCATTTTTAAATGTCAGCATTAAGTTGGGGGTGGCTCGAGAAGGGTGTGTTTTTACTCTTTTTCAGTTTTTTGCTTCTAACTTCAAAACTACACACTTTTTGAAAAATGTGCTTTTATATAAAAGTAAACTACATCATATTTTCTACAAATTATATCTCTTAGATTTTTTGCCTCCGACAAATGGTTTAGACGCTAGAGCGCGTTAAAGTTTGTCAACAATTCTAAAATCAGGCAGAAACTGCTTTTTTGCGTTTATCGCTAATAACTCGCAAACTACCAGCTTCATCAAAAAAGTTGTTTTATACAGAAATAAAGTACATTCTATTTTCTACAAATTATGTTTCTTAGATTTTTTTTGTAGAATGGACAGTATAGGTGCTAGAGCGCGTTAAAGTATAGTGTATATCTGACGTAAAGTGTTGGGAAGGCAGAGAGCAGATACGAGTATACCTACTAAAATAGAACATTTTTGACGTTGACGATGCAGGCTAAAAGAACATAGCAAAGGAGTAGTAATACTGTGCAGCTGCCATTTTTAAGTGGCAGCATTAACTTGGGGGTGGCTCGAGAAGGGTGTGTTTTTACTCTTTTTCAGTTTTTAGCTTCTAACTTCAAAACTACACACTTTTTGAAAAAGGCGCTTTTATACAAAAGGAAACTACATCAAATTTTCTATAAATTATATCTCTTAGATTTTTTGCCTCCGACAAATGGTTTAGACGCTAGAGCGCTTTGAAGTTTGTCAACAATTCTAAAATCGGGCAGAAACTGCTTTTTTACGTTTATCGCCAATAACTCGCAAACTATCAGCTTCATCAAAAAAGTTGTTCTATACAGAAATAAAGTACATTCTATTTTCTACAAATTATGTTTCTTAGATTTTTTTTGTAGAATGGACAGTATAGGTGCTAGAGCGCGTTAAAGTATAGTGTATATCTGACGTAAAGTGTTGGGGAGGCAGAGTGCAGATATACCTACTAAAATAAAACATTTTTGACGTTGACGATGCAGGTTAAAAGAACACAGCAAAGGAGTAATAAAACTGTGCATCTGCCATTTTTAAATGGCAGCATTAAGTTGGGGGTAGCTCGAGAAGGGTGTGTTCTTACTCTTTTTCAGTGTTTTGCTTCTAACTTCAAAACTACACACTTTTGAAAAAGGTGCTGTTATATAAAAGTAAACTACATCAAAAGTTTTATAAATTATATTTCTTTGATTTTTTGCCTCCGACTAATGGTTTAGACGCTAGAGCGTGTTAAAGTTTGTCAACAATTCTAAAATCGGGCAAAAACTGCTGTTTTGTGTTTATCGCTTATAACTCAAAAACTTCAAACTTTATGAAAAAAGTTATTCTACATAAAAATAAAGTGCATTCAATTTTCTACAGATTATTTATCTTCAATTGTTTTCTTCAAACGAACACTTTAGACGCTAGAGCGCGTTGAAGTATAGCGCCTCGAGAAGAATGGCTCTAGCGCCTAAACCGCTTTTCTGAGAAAAAAAGTCTGAGAAATATAATTTGTAAAAAATTTAACGCATTTTATTTTAATATAGAAAAACTTTTCTCATAAAGTGTCTAGTTTTTGAGTTATAAGCAAAAAACCGAAAAAAGAAAAAAACTTACCCTTCTCGAGCCGCTCCCAAGTTAATACTGCCACTTTGGTATGGTAGGCGATCGGTTTTATTACTCATTTGCAATGCTATTTCAGTCTGTGTGTACTTGATCGCTTAGTAAAAGTACATGCTGATTCTGGACGGCCTGCCAGTGCCTTTCGAGAGAGGACGTCGTAAATTAAATCTTGAACTAGTAAAGTGATGCTCACAGGACACGTCTCGTTAATTTAGTTTTCCGGTGGCTCGCACAAATTGCGATATTAGAAGTTTTTCGAGAAAATTACCGTTGTTTATTTAGAATACGTTTAAAGTAAATCTTCCATTTTACTCTAATTGATGTTTACTTACCTCAGTGGTTACTTGCTAGTTAGGATCTCGAGATAACTTTAAAGTTTATAAGAGGTAGTGTTACCGTTGGCGTCGATGAGTAAAAATTAAATACCTTTAATTTTTAAAGTTAGTTTTATTTGTTAGAATCAGAAATACACTTATCGTAAAACAAAAATATAAATGAAAACAGAGTGGATGACCGCGACGAGTCGAATGAATCTTCCTAGTCAGGGTGGCTTCTTTTATTTAGTTCGGCAGGGTAGGTCGGCTGCCATTGGCCGGTCGAGCTCGGCCAATCCGGGCGCGGCAGTGACGGTAGTTCCACCGGCGAGTCTGCAACGACCGGACGGCGTTACACGTGGCAATGGCGCCTCGTTCCTCGCACGTGGTAACAATCCCCCCACCTCTGGAAGGTCCGGCGTCGGCGTCGGCGATGACGGGCCTGGAGGGAGCTGTTCGTAAATTGTCGAGATGGAGCTTTACCGGTTGATCTTCTTTCTCAACCCAATACGTGTTGGCACCTGCTTCTGCTATCACCCGATGCGGACCTGTCCAGGTGGGCGGCAGCTGGCCTGGGGTGGCGCCGAGGTTCCGTGCCATCACGAGCTCTCCCGGCTGGAAACGGGTGGTAGGCGGCCGATAGTTGGCGTACCGGCTCCTGTACCGGTGTTCATTGCGATGAACTTGCCTTATCCGGTCTTCTCGGGCGGCCCCCTGGTTCTGGGCGGTCGAGGGTCGGTCCTGGAGTTTCCAAGCTCCTGGTCGTGGAAGATCGTAACCTAGGATGGCCTTTCCGGGCGTCATCCCGGTGGCGGCGTTGCGACGGAGCCTTAAAGAAAATACGAGCTTTGGTAGCTGCAAGTCCCACTGCTCTGGGCCTTCTTGTAGCGTGTGTAAGCGCAGCCCCTTTTTGATCTCTTGGTTTCTTCTCTCCACCGGATTAGCTCGAGGGTGGTATATGGGGGTGGTGTAATGGTGCGACCCCCATCGTCGCATGGCGGCGTCCCAGGCAATGGATCTAAATTGTGAGCCGTTATCCGAAATTACCGTGCGAGGGAACCCATAGCGGAAACAAACTTCCTTCTCCACGGTCTTGATGACGGTGTTCGCGCTAGTCTCCGGGAGGGGAAACGCCTCCGTCCATCTGCTAAATACATCCGTGACGACCAGGATGAATCGATTTCCTTGGGTCGTCTTGACATAGGGTCCCATTATGTCTACCGAGATCGTCTCCCAAGGCTTTGTGGGGTGGTGCGGTCGCAGTGGTGCCGGTGTTTGGAGGTTTCCCCTCTTGGTGGAGGCACACAGGAGGCAATTTTTCACGTAGTGAGCCACCTTGGACTGCATTTCCACCCAGAAATAGCTTTCGGCTAAAGCACGCAGTGTTTCTTCCGCCCCGGGGTGTCCCGCCGTCACCGAGTCGTGATAGGCGTACAAAACTCGATCGTGTGCTTCGATGGGGACCACCAGTCGATCGGCGGCGTCGGCACGCTTATAGAGAGCGTCCTCTTTGACGACGTAGTCACGGATAATTTTCTGCTCTTCCTGATCGGTAGGCCCGTGAGCCTCGATGGCCTTCCACCTCTCAATCATTTGCGGCATGATTGGGTTGCGTTTCTGGGCGGCGATTACGTAATCGGCCAGATCGGCGATCTGGGCGCAGAAGATAGGAGTTCCGGACGGTTCGTGGGCGGCGAGCGTGGTTTTCCTTAAAGCTACGTTACTAAAATTGTCCTTAAACGCGGAATTGTTACTAATACTAACACTAAAACTATCTGTACACTCGAAATTGTCTTTATCACTAGCCCTAAGGGGCGGTATGAGTCTTTCCTCGTTGGTGGCAGCGGGCGCGATCGGGGTTTCACACGGGTGTCGCGAAAGGTGATCGGGGAACTCGTTCTCACGTCCCGGACAGTGGGAGATGTCGAAGCTGAACTCCTGGAGTAGAAGCGACCACCGGGTTAGCTTCGACTTTTGATCCTTCATGGTATTCAGCCAGGTGAGAGCTCGGCTGTCAGTCTTGAGGGTAAAACGCCGGTCTTCCAGGTAGGGACGGTACCTTCGGATCGCCCATATTACGGCCAAACACTCTTGCTCGTTGACGTGGTACTTTTGTTCCGTTGGGGAGAGCTTAGCGCTGGCGTAATTCACTATTCTCTTCGTGTCGCCCTGAAGCTGGTACAGTACGGCGGAAACGCCAATTCCGCTGGCGTCGGTCTGGAGTACGAAAGGTAAGCTGAAGTCTGGCCTGGACAACTGTAAGGGTCCAGACATGGCCCTTTTTATCGCCAAGAAAGCCCGGTCCGCTTCGTCGCTCCACCGAAAGCGACCGCTCTTGCTGGTAAGAGCAGTGATAGGCGCCATGATTTCTGCGCAGCGCGGTATATAGTCCCGGAGCCACCCGCATAGGCCCAAAAAGCTCTTGAGCTGCTTTCTGGTCTGTGGAACGGCGGCTGCTTGGATGCGCTCTACGTGTTCTTGCAACGGCTCGTTTCCGTCGGTGGTGATCTTGTGGCCTAGGTACCGCAGCTCTGTCTTTCCAATGTGGCACTTTGATAAAGACAACCTTAGCCCGTGCCGCTCCAACCGTTCCATCACCAGGTGGAGGTGACGTAGATGTTGTTCCCAATCCGAAGAGTACACGATGATGTCATCCAGGTAGACCATGCAGAAGTCGTTTAGGTAGCCGGACAGAACCTCCTGCGTCATTAGTTTTTGGAAGGTGGCTGGGGCACCTTTTAACCCAAACGGCATTACTCGAAACTGGTACGTAGCACCGTGGGAGGTAGTGAACGCCGTGTATCTGCGGGACGCTTCGTCCATGGGAATCTGCCAGTAGCCTGACTTCAAGTCCAGGGTGCTGAAGATACGGGCACTGCCCAGGTCCCGAAGGGTTTCTTGGATGACCGGCAGGGCGGAACTCTCGTCGAGGGTCTGTGCGTTCAGGCGTCGATGGTCGACGCAGAACCGGGGCTGGCCATCCTTTTTTCGCACAATCACCACCGGCGAACTATACTCCGAGGTGCTCGGTTCGATGATCCCGTCCGCCAACATAGCCTGGATCTGGGTGTCTATTAGACGCTGTTTCTCAGGCGAACACCTATACGGCGCCAGTCGAAATGGTAAGTCCTCCTTGAGGCGGATCACGTGCCGTGTGGAGGTCGTCGTCGCGGGTCTGGCACCTTCACATATCACCGTTCGAAAACGTTTCACTAAACTAATGTAATTGTCAATCAAGGGGGGAGGGCAATTGTCTGGAGGGGGAACACTGGCACTATTGTCTAAAGTGTCCGAGGGTTTTATCGCGCACCAATAAGCGGTATGACGACGGTCCCGACCGAAATGTATAAGGGAGCGATTCATGTCGAGGACCGCGTCATTGTCTTTTAACCACTTGCAACCCAGAATCACCGGCACTGATAGCTGGGTTGCCACTAAAAACTCTGTTGTTTCACTCCACGTCCCCAAGTCTACTGACGCGCTGGTGGTACCGACCACGTGTAAGTAGGCCGCGTCACTGGCGAGCGCCACGCGTCCCGTCTTGGGTTGGCGCGTTGGTACGAGGTCTTCCCGGATCAGGTTATGCGTGGACCCGGTGTCCAATAACGCCTCTACCACTTGTCCGTTGATTCGGACTGCGAGCCGCGGAGGAGGTGTCCCAGAGTGGAAGGCGGTGTTGGTTTCCAGGACCGGTCCGCTTACACAAACGGGTTGTAATTGCGGCCGGCCCTGTTGGAGTTTTCCGCCATCGTGGAGCTGCGTTGAATACGGATCGGACAATCTCGGTTAAAGTGCCTCTCCGGGCAGAAATGGCACAAAGGTAGCTGTCTGGGTCCTACGGGCGGCGGTGGTTGTTGATGTTGTGGCTGCGGCTTGGGCGGTTGTTGCTGCCGAGGGGCAACAGTCTTAGGCGATGTCGACCACGCGGTTTCTGCTGCCCGAATCTGCTCCACTTTTTCCGCTTGCTTGAGGAGTTCCCACATCGTCGTGAGGGGTGCGTTCAACAGATGGAGACGGATTGGTGGTGCCATCAAGTCCACGACGATGGGAACCAAGGTAGAATAGTCCACGCCTAGCCTCCGGGCCAGGTCCATCTTGGTGCTTATGAAGTCTACCGCCGTTTCTCCCCGGACTTGCGCCACGCCGTAGAGCTGCGTGGTTAGGTGGGCTCTGACTTGCGGCCCGTCGAAGTGATCCAAGAACCGGAGGCTGAAGTCTTCGTAGTTGCTCATGTGAGCTCTGTACTTCTTCCACCAATCTTGAGCCGCGCTCACAAGTTGCGCGACTGCCAGGTTCCTCCATCGATGGGGCGGTGTGTTAGCCTCTTGAAAGCGGGCTTCTAGTTCCTCGATAAACTCTCTCGGATTTTCTTCCGGTGCCCCGCCGAACGTGGGGAATACGACCGCTTCTGGTCCTCTAATCGCTTGAAAAATATTGATAAAATCGGCTGCGGTGAAGCCTTGTGGGGCTGTATTTTGCGAAGGTTGGGCGCCACTGGGTTGTTGCAGTCCCAGAACTGGTGGTGTTGCTTCGCCGGCTTGGGCACGTGTCGTCGTTGGCATGATGATGCTCGTGGGTTTTTCTTGTCACACCAGTAACTCCTTGCCCCGCGTTGGGCGCCAAAATGTTACCGTTGGCGTCGATGAGTAAAAATTAAATACCTTTAATTTTTAAAGTTAGTTTTATTTGTTAGAATCAGAAATACACTTATCGTAAAACAAAAATATAAATGAAAACAGAGTGGATGACCGCGACGAGTCGAATGAATCTTCCTAGTCAGGGTGGCTTCTTTTATTTAGTTCGGCAGGGTAGGTCGGCTGCCATTGGCCGGTCGAGCTCGGCCAATCCGGGCGCGGCAGTGACGGTAGTTCCACCGGCGAGTCTGCAACGACCGGACGGCGTTACACGTGGCAATGGCGCCTCGTTCCTCGCACGTGGTAACAGTAGGCGTGAAATTGAGCACCTACTAACTAATCTACAACTTACGGTAACTAATAGAACTACGTAATGTGGTGTTTACGCCTTGTTGTTAAAATTTTTGAAATATAATCAGCACAAGAGCGCAAACACACACCCTTATAAGCGAATTATTGGTATGTCCATCATTTTTGTCGTTTGCCATCTTTCAAGGCGCCACTTCGGCTCTTATCGACGCACGACAAAATGTAATTAACTTAATATTTTTTTAACTATATGTTTACAACAGTGTAAACACACCATTAGAAATGTTTTGTTTGAATTAGTTTATTTTGTTCGGGGTTTGTTCCGTTGTTTAATCTACAACAAGTAAACTAGACGTCATAAGATATTCATGCGACACCAATCGGTGATTTTAACTTCCAAACTTTAAGCGAGGCATCACAAAACAAAGGTAAACAAAAACAAAAAGGGCGCTATTAATATTAATGGAAATCGAATTTATTGGGTAACCTAAAATGAGAGTGGTCGGAGCATTTGACGTACTAAATAAATTGCTTTAATTCGTTGCATAAATTTTTAAGTTCGTTTAAAGCGACAGTGGACACTTTAATTAGCAATGAGGATATTTGAACGTTCCTTAGCTGCTCTAACACATAACGTGACCTCGTAAAGTCGAAAATAATCTTTTGTTCCCATCAGAAAAGAGGCACTATCACTGTCAAAATCTACATGGAACCGTTTGAATTTGTTTCAAACTGTCAATTTTGAAGTGCTCTCACTTGTTGGCCTCGCGAGATCAGGACCGAACAGGGCCTGACTCCTGAGACAATCAAAGCACCCGCATTTCCAATGGCAAACAAAAACACTTTAAATTCCAGCAACTGCTAAAATAAAAAAAGTTCATTTTTGAGATTTTTTTATTATTTTGCCCGTACACAAGCAAGTCCTTGTTTAATAGCTCAATAGTTGACGATCTACTGAAAGAAGTTTTAGTTTATAACGTCTGCTCTTTTATGAGTTCCGTGTCCAATTTAAAATAGATGAAGAGCTGTCCTAAAATGTTTTTCAAGCTTCATTTACAGGTTAATCCACTTGACTTGCATTCCAAATGCATCTTTGGTAAAGTTTTGACAAACTTTTACTCCCTACTTGTTAATAATTCAAAAGTGCCGAAGTGCAAATATCAAGATTGACACTCTTTGCTGGTTGATGCCTAATTTTTTCATTTTTCTTCCGTGTAAATATTAGATAAGACTCTTCTACGTGAAAGGCGCTTTAAAAATACATGTCTCACCTTTACGGATAAATTTTTACCGCAAAATTGCGGTGCAGATAACGTGACTGAACATGTACACTGTCTCCTACTGACTTCTGTTCGCTGCATATGATAGAAGCTTTAGATTTGCACTATACTGATTTGGATAGCTATCCAGGTGTAGATCCAATTTTAGTACCTCTGTCGTTCAGCTACTAGACGTAGTTCACAAGTACAACATTAATTAAATTTAATAAACGAATGAATTTAATAAATTTTATGGTCTTAAACCGATTTTATGTTTCAGCCCCACCTAAATAATTTTCAGTTAGTCCACACATTGGACTAGTATTTGTAATATGCTAGGCGACAGTACAACTGCGCCAATGAAGCGTGTAAAGGGTTGCAGTTTGGCGGACTAAAAATATTTTACAACTTTTCTAAAGAGTTTGTTTTTAAGATTTAAAATTTTTTATGTTTGATAGTTGATACGCACGGTTTCAGATATGTGTCGCCCTATTAGACGCAATCTTTGTGTCCAAATTGGCAATACGTTTTTCGAAGTAGAGTCGAAATACATGTTCAGATTCAACAGAGTGGAAGTAAATGTATCTTCGAGACACTTTTCAGGGTTAAAGAGCACTAAAGTAGTCTTATTTTTAGGAGTTATAGCAACCGCTATCTTGAGCATTGAAATCTGCTACATTTCTCTTCAAAAGTAATATTTTTTTAAATGATATCTCATTAGCCGCCATATTGATTTTGAACTTTATATTTATTGTCAACAGATAGTTTTACCTTCAGTGAGGTCAAATTGACCTAGAAATGAAACTGCATGTTTTTTTGCGATGTAAAGTACGAGGACAGCGCAATTGTTTTTAAAGGGCCGTCATGATAACCGCCATCTTGATTTCCGGCCTTTTAATAAATTTTGTAAATTCTTGGCATTTTATGATCTAGTGGAGTTGACTTACCCTATAAATGTTTCTAGCTGGAGGTACCTTTATCTTTAAAAGGCACGAGAATAGCGCTATTGGTTAAGAATGTCTCCATATTAACCGCCATCTTGATTAAAAAACTCTGGATACATTTTTAGGTCATTTTTAAATCTAATTGGGTCAAAGTGCTCTAGAGGTGCTTCGATTGCGTCTGTTTGCCTCGAAAAGTGCGAGAACAGCGAGATTTCTTTAAAATTACCGCCTCACTATCTGCCATTTTGATTTTGAAATGTAAGATCTACTTCCAGAATTTTTACAGGGATTTTCAAGGTCGTATAAATTACCCTAGAAATGCTTCAAATTGGACCTTTTTGTATCAAAAATAACGAGGACATCGCAATGTTTTAAGAATGCCGCCACATTAACCGCCATCTTGATTTTGGAATGTTAGATGTACTTTCAGAAGTTTTACAGGCATTTTCAGACCCGATAGGGTCGTGTAAATCACCCTAGAAATGCTTCAAATTGGACCTTTTTGTATCGAAAATAACGAGGACATTGCAATGTTTTAAGAACGTCGTCACATTAACCGCCATCTTGATTTTGAAACGTTAGATGTACTTTCAGAAGATTTACAGGCATTTTCAGACCCGATAGGGTCGTATAAATCACCCTAGAAATGCTTCAAATTGGACCTTTTATATCGAAAATAACGAGGACATTGCAATGTTTTAAGAACGCCGTCACATTAACCGCCATCTTGATTTTGAAACGTTAGATGTACTTTCAGAAGTTTTACAGGCATTTTTAGACCCGATAGGGTCGTATAAACCACCCTAGAAATGCTTCAAATTGGACCTTTTTGTATCGAAAATATCGAAGACATCGCAATGTTTTACGAATGCCGCCACATTAACCGCCATCTTGATTTTGGAATGTTAGATCTATCTTCAGAACATTACAGGCATTTTCAGACCCGATAGGGTCGTATAAATCATCCTAAAAGTGTTTCAAATTGAACCTTTTTGTATCGAAAATAACGAGGACATCGCAATGTTTTAAGAACGCCGTCACATTAACCGCCATCTTGATTTTGAAACGTTAGATGTACTTTCAGAAGTTTTACAAGCATTTTTAGACCCGATAGGGTCGTATAAACCACTCTAGAAATGCTTCAAATTGGACCTTTTTGTATCGAAAATATCGAAGACATCGCAATGTTTTACGAATGCCGCCACATTAACCGCCATCTTGATTTTGGAATGTTAGATCTATCTTCAAAACATTACAGGCATTTTCAGACCCGATAGGGTCGTATAAATCATCCTAAAAGTGTTTCAAATTGAACCTTTTTGTATCGAAAATAACGAGGACATCGCAATGTTTTAAGAACGCCATCACATTAACCGCCATCTTGATTTTGAAACGTTAGATGTACTTTCAGAAGTTTTACAGGCATTTTTAGACCCCATAGGGTCGTATAAACCACCCTAGAAATGCTTCAAATTGGACCTTTTTGTATCGAAAATATCGAAGACATCGCAATGTTTTACGAATGCCGCCACATTAACCGCCATCTTGATTTTGGAATGTTAGATCTATCTTCAGAACATTACAGGCATTTTCAGACCCGATAGGGTTGTATAAATCATCCTAAAAGTGTTTCAAATTGAACCTTTTTGTATCGAAAATAACGAGGACATCGCAATGTTTTAAGAACGCCGTCACATTAACCGCCATCTTGATTTTGAAACGTTAGATGTACTTTCAGAAGTTTTACAGGCATTTTTAGACCCGATAGGGTCGTATAAACCACCCTAGAAATGCTTCAAATTGGACCTTTTTGTATCGAAAATATCGAAGACATCGCAATGTTTTACGAATGCCGCCACATTAACCGCCATCTTGATTTTGGAATGATAGATCTATCTTCAGAACATTACAGGCATTTTCAGACCCGATAGGGTCGTATAAATCATCCTAAAAGTGTTTCAAATTGAACCTTTTTGTATCGAAAATAACGAGGACATCGCAATGTTTTAAGAACGCCGTCACATTAACCGCCATCTTGATTTTGAAACGTTAGATGTACTTTCAGAAGTTTTACAAGCATTTTTAGACCCGATAGGGTCGTATAAACCACCCTAGAAATGCTTCAAATTGGACCTTTTTGTATCGAAAATATCGAAGACATCGCAATGTTTTACGAATGCCGCCACATTAACCGCCATCTTGATTTTGGAATGTTAGATCTATCTTCAAAACATTACAGGCATTTTCAGACCCGATAGGGTCGTATAAATCATCCTAAAAGTGTTTCAAATTGAACCTTTTTGTATCGAAAATAACGAGGACATCGCAATGTTTTAAGAACGCCGTCACATTAACCGCCATCTTGATTTTGAAACGTTAGATGTACTTTCAGAAGTTTTACAGGCATTTTTAGACCCGATAGGGTCGTATAAACCACCCTAGAAATGCTTCAAATTGGACCTTTTTGTATCGAAAATATCGAAGACATCGCAATGTTTTACGAATGCCGCCACATTAACCGCCATCTTGATTTTGGAATGTTAGATCTATCTTCAGAACATTACAGGCATTTTCAGACCCGATAGGGTCGTATAAATCATCCTAAAAGTGTTTCAAATTGAACCTTTTTGTATCGAAAATAACGAGGACATCGCAATGTTTTAAGAACGCCGTCACATTAACCGCCATCTTGATTTTAAAACGCTAGATGTACTTTCAGAAGTTTTACAGGCATTTTTAGACCCGATAGGGTCGTATAAACCACCCTAGAAATGCTTCAAATTGGACCTTTTTGTATCGAAAATATCGAAGACATCGCAATGTTTTAAGAACGCCGTCACATTAACCGCCATCTTGATTTTGAAACGTTAGATGTACTTTCAGAAGTTTTACAGGCATTTTTAGACCCGATAGGGTCGTATAAACCACCCTAGAAATGCTTCAAATTAGACCTTTTTGTATCGAAAATATCTAAGACATCGCAATGTTTTACGAATGCCGCCACATTAACCGCCATCTTGATTTTGGAATGTTAGATTTACTTTCAGAATTTTTACAGGCAACTCCATATTACTCCATATTAACCATATTAACCGAACTCCATATTAACCGCCATCTTCATTTATACTATTATAATACTAGTTGGCGCCCAACGTGGGGCATAAATGTAAAACTTAGATGGTTTTAATTTTAAATTTTTTCAAATTGAATATGTTCTAACAATGGAGGGACGAATTACATAAAAGTCAAATTGTCTAGTTTCTTTTATGAGACCCTCGGGAGGTTATTTCTGGAGAGCTCTCGTATTTAATCTCTTCTTATAATATAAACATTTTTTGTATCTTCCATTTAATAAGTGTATGTAAAATCGCGTAACGCAAGTTGTAATTTAAAAAACTCTAAGCCTTAAAAATGCAAATTTTTAATAAGCTTATACCAACAAGTGTTCCTTAAGAAAGATGTGGAGTGCTTAAGTGGCAGTAGAAAATCTATTTTGCGAAAATTCCAACCCGTACTTAAGATTTATACATTATGCGAATAAAAATGAAGTTTTCTTTTTACTCGTCGTGTTTGTCTTCTCTCCGTTCGTATCCTCTTCGTTCTTTTACAATTTTATTAATTCGGTCAATAAACAAATTATTGCCTTTTGTTCTCATCAAAGAACCAAAAAGATGTATTTAAGCAAAGCTAACATAGTTAAAACGACTAAATAATTAATTACTATAATTACAAGATTTCTTAACTTCGTTAAAGAAAAGACTTTGATGAATATTACGCGTTTCATATAACAATACAATGAACGCTACTTTTATTGTTCCGTAATATCTTATTCATTTCGTTTCATTTCCCTTTTGTTCCTAATTTTCCTTTCGTCGATCTTAACTGCGGCTATTACGAAATTTTGATTTTAACGATAGCGAAGATTAGGAATAGAGCGGAGGAAAAAAATAGTTTAAACTCCTCGGATGGTAGATATTAATAAACTAACATCCCAGTTCTCTTCCAGTCGATTAAGTCCTTATAATGTGTTATTCGGTAATTTATAGTTTCATCCAGCTCGTGAGCTCGTAGCTCTTAATTTAATACTACGACAAAACTATTGATGTGTTTAAGTTTCAGCATTGTTTCACAAGTTTTTCCGTCATCAATTTATCAATTGTCGGATGGCGTTGTTTTAATATATATGGGGTGGGTTGAGATTGATGAGCTACTAGAATTATATTGAGTTTTGGGGAAATACGAAAAGAGGTTTCCAATAAAATTTCTCGCATAAGCTACGGATTGTTAGGATTGCCCGCGGCGGACTCTCGAATTTGGAACAGGTGGACAGACTGTCAAACAGAAACTTAAAAGATGTCAAACTGGACCGTAAGTGCGAGTAAATTCTAGGAAGTCCTGCAGGAGTCACTTAAAATACTGTAAATGTGCATAGAAGCGACTTTCTAAAGTTTTCTCGCACTTAAGCTGTGGATTATCCGCGGCAGACTGCCGAATTCGAGACAACAGGACAGATTGTCCAATAGAAATTTAAATAATGTCAAACTGGACCGTAAGTGCGAGAAAACTCTAGGAAGTTCTGCAAAAGTCGCTTGAAATACTGTAAATGTGCATAGAAGCGACTTTCTAAAGTTTTCTCGCACTTAAGCTGTGGATTGTTCGCGACAGACTGTCGAATTCGGCACAGTTGGGCAAAGTGTCACATGTAAACTTAAAAAATGAAAAACTGGACTGTAAGTGCGGGAAAACTCTAGGAAGTCCTGCAAGAGTCGCTTGAAATGCTGTAAATGTGCATTACAAGCGACTTTATAAAGTTTTCTCGCACTTAAGCTGTGGATTGTCCGCGACAAACTGTCGAATTAAACTCAGCTTTCCAGACCGTTAGATAGAGACTTAAATAATGTAATACTGGACTGTAAGTTCAAGAAAACTCTAAGAAGTTTTGCAGAAGTCGCTTTCAATACTGTCAATGTACTTTAGAAGCGACTTTCTAAAGTTTTCTTGCACTTAAACTGTAGATTGTCCGCGATAGCCTGTCGAATTGGACTCAGCTTGCCAGACTGTTAGATAGAAACTTAAATAATGTAAAACTGGACTGTAAGTGCTAGAAAACTCTAGGAAGTCCTGCAAAAGTCGCTTGAAATACTGTCAATGTACTTTAGAAACGACTTTCTAAAGTTTTCTTGCACTTAAACTGTGGATTGTCCGCGACAGACTGTCGAATTGGACTCAGCTTGCCAAACTGTTAGATAGAAACTAAAATAATGTAAAACTGGACTGTAAGTGCTAGAAAACTCTAGAAAGTCGTGAAAAAGTCGCTTGAAATACTGTAAATGTGCATAGAAGCGACTTTCTAAAGTTTTCTCGCACTTAAGCTGTAGATTGTTCGCGACAGACTGTCGAATTCGGCACAATTGGGCAGACTGTCACATGTAAACTTAAAAAATAAAAAACTGAACTGTAAGTGCGGGAAAACTCTAGGAAGTCCTGCAAGAGTCGCTTGAAATACTGTAAATGTGCATTACAAGCGACTTTATAAAGTTTTCTCGCACTTAAGCTGTGGATTGTCCGTGACGGACTGTCGAATTGAACTCAGCTTTCCAGACCGTTAGATAGAAACTCAAATACTGAAAAACTGTACTGTAAGTGCAAGAAAACTCTAGGAAGTTCTGCAGTGCGGAAGTTTCACTGACATTTCACTGACATTTCACTGCTTAATTGCGGGAAAACTCTAGGAAGTCGTGAAAAAGTCACTTGAAATACTATAAATCTGCATTAGAAACGTTTTCCTAGAGTTATCTCGCAATTAAGCAGTGGAATGTCCGCGACAAATTGTCGAATTGGACTCAGTTTGCCAGACTGTCAGATAGAAACTTAAATATTGTAAAACTGTACTGTAAGTGTGTGAAAACCCTCGAAAGTCCTGCAGGAGTCCCTTGAAATATTGTCAATGTACCTACTTTAGAAGCGACTTTCTAGAGTTATCCCGCAATTAAGCAGTGTAATGTCCGCGACAAACTGTCGAATTGAACTCAGCTTGCCAGACTGTCAGATAAAAACTTAAATAATGTAAAACTGGACTGTAAGTGTGAGAAAACTCTCGAAAGTCCTGCAGGAGTCGCTTGAAATATTGTCAATGTACATACTTTAGAAACGACTTTCTAGAGTTTTCTCGCACTTAAGCTGTGGATTGTCCGTGACGGACGGTCGAATTGGACACAGCTTGCCAGACTGTCAGATAGAAGCTCAAATACTGAAAAACAGGACTGTAAGTGCGAGAAAGCTCTAGAAAGTTCTGCAAGAGTCGCTTTCAATGCTGTCAATGTATTTTAGAAGCGAATTCCTAGAGTTTTCTCCTAATTAAGCAGTGGAATGTTTGCGACAAACTGTCGAATTGGACTCAGCTTGCCAGACTGTCAGATAGAAACTCAAATACTGAAAAACTGTACTGTAAGTGCAAGAAAACTCTAGGAAGTTCTGCAGTGCGGAAGTTTCACTGACATTTCACTGCTTAATTGCGGGAAAACTCTAGGAAGTCGTGAAAAAGTCACTTGAAATACTATAAATCTGCATTAGAAACGTTTTCCTAGAGTTATCTCGCAATTAAGCAGTGGAATGTCCGCGACAAATTGTCGAATTGGACTCAGCTTGCCAGACTGTCAGATAGAAACTTAAATATTGTAAAACTGTACTGTAAGTGTGTGAAAACCCTCGAAAGTCCTGCAGGAGTCCCTTGAAATATTGTCAACGTACCTACTTTAGAAGCGACTTTCTAGAGTTTTCCCGCAATTAAGCAGTGAAATGTCCGCGACAAACTGTCGAATTGAACTCAGCTTGCCAGACTGTCAGATAAAAACTTAAATAATGTAAAACTGGACTGTAAGTGTAAGAAAACTCTCGAAAGTCCTGCAGGAGTCGCTTGAAATATTGTAAATGTACATACTTTAGAAACGACTTTCTAGAGTTTTCTCGCACTTAAGCTGTGGATTGTCCGTGACGAACGGTCGAATTGGACTCAGCTTACCAGACTGTCAGATAGAAACTCAAGTACTGAAAAACAGGACTGTAAGTGCGAGAAAACTCTAGAAAGTTCTGCAAGAGTCGCTTTCAATGCTGTCAATGTATTTTAAAAGCGACTTCCTAGAGTTTTCTCCTAATTAAGCAGTGGAATGTTCGCGACAAACTGTCGAATTGGACTCAGCTTGCCAGACTGTCAGATAGAAACTTAAATAATGTAAAACTGTACTGTAAGTCCGAGAAAACTCTCGAAAGTTTTGCAGAAGTCGCTTTAAATACTGTCAATGTACTTTAGAAGCGACTTCTTAGAGTTTTCTCGCACTTAACCTGTGGATTGTCCGCGAGGCACTGTCGAATCGGGCTCAGCTTGCCAGACCGTTAGATAGAAACTTAAATAATGTAAGACTGGACTCTAAGTGTGAGAAAACTCTCGAAAGTCCTGCAGGAGTCTTTTGAAATATTGTCAATGTAAAAGTATTGTCAATTTAGAAGCGACTTTCTAAAGTTTTCTCGCACTTAAGCTGTGGATTGTCCGAGACGGAGTTTCGAATTGGACTCAGCTTGCCAGACTGTCAGATAGAAACTTAAATATTGAAAAACTGGACTGTAAGTGCGAGAAAACTCTCGAAAGCTCTGCAGAAGTCGTTATTAGCGGACATTGATTGCCTGCTTTGGACAATCCTAACAACTCACAGCTTGACATCGTACCCCCCTCCTTATTGTATATCAATAAATTTATGTTCACGATCACTTTCTTTTTTTTCACCGAAATATAAATAGTCGCGGTTGCAAAGTAAAGGTATGTTAGTTATAGCTCGTGTTTTTTTAGTCGCTCAAGTGTTAACGCTTGACCTGTGAAGGTGCGTTTACATTACCTCGAGCGGTTAGTACGGTAAGTTTAAGTGGTTTTAAAACGAACGTCGTCGAAAGAGTCAAAATTTAAGTCAACATGAAAATTTAGTAAAATAAGTAAGTGAAGTCGTGTAATTCTAGTTTGAGGTAGGCTCGTTGCGAATGCTTTGTTTTCTTCCTTAACACTTTCACATTCAGACTAAAACAAACAACTAAGTAATAATATGCAAACATTACACAGAAGACGGCCTTTAAAAGAGTTCAGAAGAAGAAATCTAAATAGTCTGATTTAAGCATTTAAGAGAGTCAGATAAGTCAAGAGTCGGCTTACTTATACCATTAGGCTGGGCTCCCACTAGCGACTTTTTGTTACCGCGGCTAAACTGCATCTTAAATTTTATTCAAATCGCTTATGTGCAGCTCGGTATAAGAGTCAAACGTTTGTTTTAGAAAAAAAAATTACTGTAAGATCGTCTCTAGCAAGAGATTCAATGTCAGACATTGCTTTAAATATTCTTAAGGGTGCTCGGTAAGAGTTAAAAATTTTTAAATTTTTGCAACGTAATTATGTCGAACACCCAATTTTGGATTGTTCTCTTGAAAATCGTCTATTAGATGAAAAGTTTCCTTCTGTGGAAAAACAAACAAGCCATTCCGACGAGACTTGCATTTAAATTTGGTTTCATCCAAATCGAGATTATATGCATGCAGTCAAATAAACCACATTAGACAAGGTGTAACTGATTCAGCAGATACGAAATCAATTAAACCACCTTAATTGGACTTAAATTCTAACGAATCGTGGGTAGCGAGACAGGGGCGGTTTAGGTTACGTGCCAAACTGTGTCAAGTGTCAAATTACGCATTAACTTTTTAGCGTCTTGTATTTTTACATATTTTTTGTCGCGTGGTCGCTTCAAAACGATCATTAGCATTATGTCAAAAGCACAAGATGCGGCTTAGGCGATAATTTATTGTCTTCGCGGGAATAATTGATGTAAATGAAATTGACTTTAATATTATGTTCTCCGGTCGGCATTAGTCATCGCTTGATTTTCATTTCGAGTGTCTCGCTGTACCACAGGTTTGGATTACAATCGCAAAAATGTTTTGCCCTTCTAACAATCGGGGCGTTTTTAAATAACGACCCACCTCCTCTATTTCAAGAAGATTTCAGTCCTCAACTTGTCTTTCTTTCGGCCTTACGGCCCATCACAATTTTCAATAATCACTTTCTTGCTTAATTCATGAAAGTGGCGAGTAAGTGTTGGGTAATTTTATGACTTTTAAATAAAGCAGTAGTCACGAGAGTCCCGTAACTCGTGACGAGCGTATTGAAGTTATTTGTGCGCTGAGAGATGAGAGGTCGGCGTTAGGAGCTTAATCACGTATTTTGGAAGTTACGTAAAGCCGTCATTCTTGACAGCCGCCCATTATTTGTGGCTGTATCTTGAAAATAACAACTGTGTTGCTAAATTTACACGAATGTCGCCTCCTTGACTACGCGCGGATTAAGAGGAGGGCACGAACTTTTCCTGAAAAAAAGATTCCGCTTTCAACGAAACTTAACATATTTTCTTCATATCGTTACTACCGCTTGGACTATCAAGATTTTAGGTTAACTGTCAAGAGCAGAAGAACAGGGAGAGAATATTAAAATAATTTTTGCAACAATTATTCAAATTTAAACAATTCTTGTTTACATTTCCGTAATAAAATTGTAGATGTAAATAAGTTTTTGCTACTTGCTACCAAATTTTGAAACGTTAATAAAGTGCCGTGGCCCTTAAAAATGTAATTGCATTCGCATTAACATGGAGAAATGTAGTAGGACGAACAAAAAACTTATTCAAAATTCAATCTGTGCTAGCCGAGTTAAAACATAAACTCCACAAGGATTTTAACAAAAAGAAAACGACCGATTAGGGATAACTTTTTGTTGTTGTTTTTACGAGTTAAGGCCCGTAAAGGGACTCCGTTTTATCGGCGACTTGTATTTATTTAATTAACGTCGAGTATTCAGTTTTGCTTCCCATTTATTTGACTCATTTGCATTTGGTCGTATGTTAAGGGTATTGCACGTAAATGTCAGTTGTATATTTGTTAGGACAGGTTAAATGTTTAATTTCACCACAGCGGCCAGTTTTAACAGTCCAAATTACTTCTAGTCGGACAAACAGTTTAGTAAAATTGAAATTTGACTTAAATTATTTTTGTCGTTTAACCTTTTTATTACTATCCTCTCAACCTTTTCCTTTCCTTTTCAATTTATTTCCGAACAAATCGTGGAAAATTTTACCACAAAAAATTGGACATTGGACACATAAACATGGCCCTTTTTTGGTTATTCCAAAGACACCATTGAGGGCAGTAGAGTCAAACCAATTAGAAGAAACTTTTAAGTCTCATCTAATGCGTTCTTGAGTTTTTCTCCTTTGTGCCTGGTGACGCGTTCAAGGAAGGTCGATGCGTACAACGATGTAAAATGACGTCAGTTTAAAGTCAGGCTAGTACGTATCTGAGGCCTATGCGTTTCTATTCTGTGCCGTGCCGCCTGTACTGAAGGTCGACGCAAAACCGTATCAGATGAGGTCACTTTAAAAGCCGATACGTACAAACCTAGCCAGATGGGGTCAGTTAAAAGTCAGACTAGTACGTAACTAAGGCCTACGCGTTTCGACCCTTATCTCTGTTGACCGAAGGTAGATGTGCACAACTGTGTCAGATGAGGTCAGTTTAAAGTCTGGCTAGAACGTTTGTGAGGCCAGCGAGTACCTACTTGAGCCGTGTCGACCGGAGGTCGATGCGTACACACCTGGTCAGATGAGGCCAGTTTAAATTCAGGCTAGTACGTATCTGAGGTCCACGTGTTTCTACTCTTAGCTGTGTCAACCGAGGGCCGATGCGGACCACTGTGTCAGATGAGGTTAGTTTAAAGTCAGGCTAGTACGTTTGTGAAGCCAACAAGTTTCTACTCTGAGCCTTGTCGACCGAAGGTCGATGCGTACAAACCTGGTCAGATGAGGCCAGGTTTAAGTCAGACTAGTACGTATATAAGACCCACGTGTTTTTACCCTTAGCTGTGTCGACCAAAAGTCGGTGTGCACAACTGTGTCAGATGAGGTCAGTTTAAAGTCAGGCTAGTACGTTTGGGAGACCAGCGAGTACCTTCTTAAGCTGTGTCGACCGGAGGTCTATGAGTACATAACTAAGGCCTACGTGTTTCGACCTTTATCTCTGTTGACCGAAGGTCGATGTGCACAACTGTGTCAGATGAGGTCAGTTTAAAGTCTGGCTAGTAAGTTTGGGAGGCCAGCGACTACCTACTTGAGCCGTGTCGACCGAAGGTCGATGCGTACACACCTGGTCACCTACTCTTAGCTGTGTCAACCGAAGGCCGATGCAGACCACTGTGTCAGATGAGGTTAGTTTAAAGTCAGGCTAGTACGTTTGTGAAGCCAACAAGTTTCTACTCTGAGCCTTGTCGACCGAAGGTCGATGCGTATAAACCTGGTCAGATGAGGCCAGGTTTAAGTCAGACTAGTACGTATATGAGGCCTACGTGTTTTTACCCTTAGCTGTGTCGACCGAAAGTCGGTGTGCACAACTGTGTCAGATGAGGTCAGTTAAAAGTCAGGCTAGTACGTTTGGGAGGCCAGCGAGTACCTACTTAAGCCGTGACGACCGGAGGTCGATGCGTACAAACCTGGTCAGATGAGTCCAGGTTTAAGTCAGGCTTGTACGTATATAAGGCCCACGTGTTTTTACCCTTAGCTGTGTCGACCGAAAGTCGGTGTGCACAACTGTGTCAGATGAGGTCAGTTTAAAGTCAAGCGAGTACGTTTGTTAGGCCAACAAGTTTCTACTCTGAGCCTTGTCGACCGAAGATCGATGCGTACCAACCTAGTCAGATAGAGCCACGTAACTGAGACCTATGTGTTTCTACCCTTATCTCTGTTGACCGAAGGCCGATGCGCACAACTGTGTCAGATGAGGTTAGTTTAAAGTCAGGATAGTACGTTTGTAAGGGCAGCAAGTTTCTACTCTGAGCCTTATCGACCGAAAATCGATGCGTACAAACCTGGTCAGATGGGACCAGTTTAAAGTCAGACTAGTACGTTTGTGAGACCAACATGTTTCCACCCTTAGCTGTGTCGACCGAAGGTCGATGCACACAACTGTGTCAGATGAGGTCAGTTTAAAGTCAGGCTAGTACATTTGGGAGGCCAGCGAGTACCTACTTAAGCCGTGTCGACCGGAGATCGATGCGTACAAACCTGGCCAGATGAGTCCAGGTTTAAGTCAGGCTTGTACGTATATGAGGCCCACGTGTTTTTACCCTTAGCTGTGTCGACAGAAAGTCGGTGTGCACAACTTTGTCAGATGAGGTTAGTTTAAAGTCAGGCTAGTACGTTTGTAAGGTCGGCGAGTTTCTCCTCTGAGCAGTGCCGACCGAAGATCGATGCGTACTACCGTGTCAGATGAGGTCGGTTTAAAAGTCTAGCTATAGTATGTTTCAGAGACCCACGTGTGTCATCCCTCATCTCTTAGCTCTGTTAGGCAAGCTAGTACGTTTCTGTGTAACAGTTAAATTCACTATCCCTTACTTATAAGCTCATTTTATCGCACAAAAAAATAATAACAGCTCTGTATTTGCACGGCCAAAAATTTGAAGTTTGCCACAAACATTAAAACTTTCATTAAGATTCAAAATTGAAGCAAATAACATCATTTTTTGCCCCTCTTTACTCTAAAATATTACACAACTACTGATAATAACAAGAAAGAAATAAAGGACAAGTTTTACAATAAACCCACAACCTTATAAACTCCTCAAGGATAAATAAGGTCGACAAGGTATATTAATGATGCTTTAAATGAAAGCCCACGACAAGCATACCTTAACTAATTAGTAAGAAACTTTTTCCCTTCAACCGAGTCTTTGTTAGACTCCGCCCGGGGTGCTCAAAATCAATTTGTTATACACTCTCACACATCGCAACACTTTTAGCCCTCGCGATTACAAATTTTTTACGCTACAAACAACAGATTTACGAAATAAATTAAAATTTCGAAATTAAAAAAGTTTTCACCGAATTATATCGTTTTTGTGCTAATACTGATCGACTCTTTCGTGAAATATTTTCTCATAAACCCCTCAATTTACATATTTTTAATTAACCGGATTATATGAACTAAACTACTTTTTAATTATTATTATTTAAATTTGTTTCGTTTCACTACAATTTTCCAATTTTTTTGTTGCAAATTTCGTTTTAATTGTTTTAGACGATCTACAGCTTTATTGCAGCAGGCGGCCGTGGGTGGAAAAAAACTTGCTGTTTCTTAAAATCAAGTAAAGGGCGATTTTTTACAATACACTACGCGTTAGGCGCTCCAGAGCGTTAAATTACACAATCGGCTTAAAAACTGCTATTTTTTAGCTTTTTGCTTATAACTCAAAAACTGCACACTTTTCAAGAATAGCCGTTCTATACAAAAATAAAGTAATCTTAATTTCCTACAAATTATGTGTCTTGAGTTTTTTAGATCAGACGAACGGTTTAGGTTAGGCGTTAGAGCGCGTTAAAGTTTGACAAAAATTCCAAAATCGGATTAAAAACTGCTATTTTTTAGCATTTTGCTTATAACTCAAAAACTGCACACTTTTAGAGAAAAGTAAGTCTATACAAAAATAAATTAAACCCAATTTCCTACTAATTATGTCTTTTGGGTTTTTTACGTCAGACAAATGGTTTACGTTTGACGCCAGGGCTCGTTAAAGTTTGACAAAAATTGCAAAATTGGCTTTAAAACTGCTTTTTTTAAGTTTTTTGCTTATAACTCAAAAACTACACACTTTTAGAAAAAAGTAGTTCTATACAAAAATAAAGTAATGTCAATTTCCTACAAATTATGTCTTTTGAGTTTTTTACGTCAGACAAATGGTTTAGGTTTGACGCCAGGGCTCGTTAAAGTTTGACAAAAATTGCAAAATTGGCTTTAAAACTGCTTTTTTTAAGTTTTTTGCTTATAACTCAAAAACTACACACTTTTAGAAAAAAGTAGTTCTATACAAAAATAAAGTAATGTCAATTTCCTACAAATTATGTCTTTTGAGTTTTTTACGTCAGACAAATGGTTTAGGTTTGACGCCAGGGCTCGTTAAAGTTTGACAAAAATTGCAAAATTGGCTTTAAAACTGCTTTTTTTAAGTTTTTTGCTTATAACTCAAAAACTACACACTTTTAGAAAAAAGTAGTTCTATACAAAAATAAAGTAATGTCAATTTCCTACAAATTATGTCTTTTGAGTTTTTTACGTCAGACGAATGGTTTACGTTTGACGCCAGGGCGCGTTAAAGTTTGACAAAAATTGCAAAATTGGCTTTAAAACTGCTTTTTTTAAGTTTTTTGCTTATAACTCAAAAACTACACACTTTTAGAAAAAAGTAGTTCTATACAAAAATAAAGTAATGTCAATTTCCTACAAATTATGTCTTTTGAGTTTTTTACGTCAGACAAATGGTTTACGTTTGACGCCAGGGCGCGTTAAAGTTTGACAAAAATTGCAAAATTGGCTTTAAAACTGCTTTTTTTAAGTTTTTTGCTTATAACTCAAAAACTACACACTTTTAGAAAAAAGTAGTTCTATACAAAAATAAAGTAATGTCAATTTCCTACAAATTATGTCTTTTGAGTTTTTTACGTCAGACAAATGGTTTACGTTTGACGCCAGGGCGCGTTAAAGTTTGACAAAAATTGCAAAATTGGCTTTAAAACTGCTTTTTTTAAGTTTTTTGCTTATAACTCAAAAACTACACACTTTTAGAAAAAAGTAGTTCTATACAAAAATAAAGTAATGTCAATTTCCTACAAATTATGTCTTTTGAGTTTTTTACGTCAGACAAATGGTTTAGGTTTGACGCCAGGGCTCGTTAAAGTTTGACAAAAATTGCAAAATTGGCTTTAAAACTGCTTTTTTTAAGTTTTTTGCTTATAACTCAAAAACTACACACTTTTAGAAAAAAGTAGTTCTATACAAAAATAAAGTAATGTCAATTTCCTACAAATTATGTCTTTTGAGTTTTTTACGTCAGACAAATGGTTTACGTTTGACGCCAGGGCGCGTTAAAGTTTGACAAAAATTGCAAAATTGGCTTTAAAACTGCTTTTTTTAAGTTTTTTGCTTATAACTCAAAAACTACACACTTTTAGAAAAAAGTAGTTCTATACAAAAATAAAGTAATGTCAATTTCCTACAAATTATGTCTTTTGAGTTTTTTACGTCAGACGAATGGTTTACGTTTGACGCCAGGGCGCGTTAAAGTTTGACAAAAATTGCAAAATTGGCTTTAAAACTGCTTTTTTTAAGTTTTTTGCTTATAACTCAAAAACTACACACTTTTAGAAAAAAGTAGTTCTATACAAAAATAAAGTAATGTCAATTTCCTACAAATTATGTCTTTTGAGTTTTTTACGTCAGACAAATGGTTTACGTTTGACGCCAGGGCGCGTTAAAGTTTGACAAAAATTGCAAAATTGGCTTTAAAACTGCTTTTTTTAAGTTTTTTGCTTATAACTCAAAAACTACACACTTTTAGAAAAAAGTAGTTCTATACAAAAATAAAGTAATGTCAATTTCCTACAAATTATGTCTTTTGAGTTTTTTACGTCAGACAAATGGTTTACGTTTGACGCCAGGGCGCGTTAAAGTTTGACAAAAATTGCAAAATTGGCTTTAAAACTGCTTTTTTTAAGTTTTTTGCTTATAACTCAAAAACTACACACTTTTAGAAAAAAGTAGTTCTATACAAAAATAAAGTAATGTCAATTTCCTACAAATTATGTCTTTTGAGTTTTTTACGTCAGACAAATGGTTTAGGTTTGACGCCAGGGCTCGTTAAAGTTTGACAAAAATTGCAAAATTGGCTTTAAAACTGCTTTTTTTAAGTTTTTTGCTTATAACTCAAAAACTACACACTTTTAGAAAAAAGTAGTTCTATACAAAAATAAAGTAATGTCAATTTCCTACAAATTATGTCTTTTGAGTTTTTTACGTCAGACGAATGGTTTACGTTTGACGCCAGGGCGCGTTAAAGTTTGACAAAAATTGCAAAATTGGCTTTAAAACTGCTTTTTTTAAGTTTTTTGCTTATAACTCAAAAACTACACACTTTTAGAAAAAAGTAGTTCTATACAAAAATAAAGTAATGTCAATTTCCTACAAATTATGTCTTTTGAGTTTTTTACGTCAGACAAATGGTTTACGTTTGACGCCAGGGCGCGTTAAAGTTTGACAAAAATTGCAAAATTGGCTTTAAAACTGCTTTTTTTAAGTTTTTTGCTTATAACTCAAAAACTACACACTTTTAGAAAAAAGTAGTTCTATACAAAAATAAAGTAATGTCAATTTCCTACAAATTATGTCTTTTGAGTTTTTTACGTCAGACAAATGGTTTACGTTTGACGCCAGGGCGCGTTAAAGTTTGACAAAAATTGCAAAATTGGCTTTAAAACTGCTTTTTTTAAGTTTTTTGCTTATAACTCAAAAACTACACACTTTTAGAAAAAAGTAGTTCTATACAAAAATAAAGTAATGTCAATTTCCTACAAATTATGTCTTTTGAGTTTTTTACGTCAGACAAATGGTTTACGTTTGACGCCAGGGCGCGTTAAAGTTTGACAAAAATTGCAAAATTGGCTTTAAAACTGCTTTTTTTAAGTTTTTTGCTTATAACTCAAAAACTACACACTTTTAGAAAAAAGTAGTTCTATACAAAAATAAAGTAATGTCAATTTCCTACAAATTATGTCTTTTGAGTTTTTTACGTCAGACAAATGGTTTAGGTTTGACGCCAGGGCTCGTTAAAGTTTGACAAAAATTGCAAAATTGGCTTTAAAACTGCTTTTTTTAAGTTTTTTGCTTATAACTCAAAAACTACACACTTTTAGAAAAAAGTAGTTCTATACAAAAATAAAGTAATGTCAATTTCCTACAAATTATGTCTTTTGAGTTTTTTACGTCAGACAAATGGTTTACGTTTGACGCCAGGGCGCGTTAAAGTTTGACAAAAATTGCAAAATTGGCTTTAAAACTGCTTTTTTTAAGTTTTTTGCTTATAACTCAAAAACTACACACTTTTAGAAAAAAGTAGTTCTATACAAAAATAAAGTAATGTCAATTTCCTACAAATTATGTCTTTTGAGTTTTTTACGTCAGACAAATGGTTTAGGTTTGACGCCAGGGCTCGTTAAAGTTTGACAAAAATTGCAAAATTGGCTTTAAAACTGCTTTTTTTTAAGTTTTTTGCTTATAACTCAAAAACTACACACTTTTAGAAAAAAGTAGTTCTATACAAAAATAAAGTAATGTCAATTTCCTACAAATTATGTCTTTTGAGTTTTTTACGTCAGACAAATGGTTTACGTTTGACGCCAGGGCGCGTTAAAGTTTGACAAAAATTGCAAAATTGGTTTTAAAACTGCTTTTTTAAAGTTTTTCGCTTATAACTCGAAAACTGCACACTTTTAGAAAAAAGTAGTTCTATACAAAAATAAAGTAATGTCAATTTCCTACAAATTATGTCTTTTGAGTTTTTTACGTCAGACAAATGGTTTAGGTTTGACGCCAGGGCTCGTTAAAGTTTGACAAAAATTGCAAAATTGGCTTTAAAACTGCTTTTTTTAAGTTTTTTGCTTATAACTCAAAAACTACACACTTTTAGAAAAAAGTAGTTCTATACAAAAATAAAGTAATGTCAATTTCCTACAAATTATGTCTTTTGAGTTTTTTACGTCAGACAAATGGTTTAGGTTTGACGCCAGGGCTCGTTAAAGTTTGACAAAAATTGCAAAATTGGCTTTAAAACTGCTTTTTTTAAGTTTTTTGCTTATAACTCAAAAACTACACACTTTTAGAAAAAAGTAGTTCTATACAAAAATAAAGTAATGTCAATTTCCTACAAATTATGTCTTTTGAGTTTTTTACGTCAGACGAATGGTTTACGTTTGACGCCAGGGCGCGTTAAAGTTTGACAAAAATTGCAAAATTGGTTTTAAAACTGCTTTTTTAAAGTTTTTCGCTTATAACTCGAAAACTGCACACTTTTTGAAAAAAGTAGTTCTATACAAAAATAAAGTAATGTCAATTTCCTACAAATTATGTCTTTTGAGTTTTTTACGTCAGACAAATGGTTTAGGTTTGACGCCAGGGCTCGTTAAAGTTTGACAAAAATTGCAAAATTGGCTTTAAAACTGCTTTTTTTAAGTTTTTTGCTTATAACTCAAAAACTACACACTTTTAGAAAAAAGTAGTTCTATACAAAAATAAAGTAATGTCAATTTCCTACAAATTATGTCTTTTGAGTTTTTTACGTCAGACAAATGGTTTACGTTTGACGCCAGGGCGCGTTAAAGTTTGACAAAAATTGCAAAATTGGTTTTAAAACTGCTTTTTTAAAGTTTTTCGCTTATAACTCGAAAACTGCACACTTTTAGAGAAAAGCCGTGCTATACAAAAATAAAGTAAACTCAATTTCCTACAAATTATGTTTCTTGGGTTTTTTAGATCAGACGAACGGTTTAGGTTAGACGTTAGGGCGCGTTAAAGTTTGACAAAAATTTTAAAATTGGCTTTAAAACTACATTTTCTTAGTTTTTTGCTTATAACTCAAGAACTATACACTTTTAGAGAAAAGTTGTTCTATACAAAAATAAAGGACACTAAATTTTCTACCAGTTATGTTTGTTAGATTTTTACGTTGGGCTCACGGCTTAGGCAGTAGAGCGCATTGAAGTTTAGTGTATATCTGACGTAGCGACTATGCCAAAAACAACTCTATCATTTCTCTTGGTCAGCCTATCTCGACAATATCCTTGTTCTTTTATTAGGTTTGTCCTCTCAAAGTAACGGCAACTGGCCGAACTGGCAGATTAAAACCCATTTTGGACACCCTGTATAACCCTTTATATTAAGTCACAATTTGGTTTCGAGCGTTTTAAGTAGTTCTGAATTTACGTCAGGAGTCACTGACTGTAATCGGTTTATTTGTGAGTTGTTGAATCGTGGGCCCATCATTCTGCGGTCCGCGTGCTTCTAAATGTTTAATCGATCTATTAATAATGCAGTTCAATGCGAATCTGCCTGGATACACTATTATACTTATGCAACTAACAATTATTGTGTTTTCGAATTAGTATTTGTTATAATCGAAAGCGAATTATTTCCGATTTCGCCCCCATTTTAAATTAGTTCGTGTAGATGCAAATTTTCCAATTTTAATTTTGTGGAAATAACAATTATTTTAATTATTTGAGAGTGGCAATTTTAATCATATGCAAATAAGTAACGAACTTATATAATTACAGAAGTAATCCATTGTAATTGGTTACAATATGAATGTCACTTTGTTTGAGTTAGGGAAGCGGACTCGATATACCGAGTATATACCGACTACTACCACTTCCAACCAAAACTTATAATTTATGCAAGCTAGACAAATTACAGTTGTGATTAATAACTTGAGGTACGTTTAGTTAATGTTATCCATATCGCCTTCAAGTTTATCATTTATATTACGTATCTTAATATTACTTTGAAAAGTTGGAAATTGTGAGCTAAATTTGAATAATTTTACTTTAAAATACATTGAATTTTCTCAATCTCATTTTCCTTCGCTATCAAATATTTATTTAATACGACAAAAGGCGTTTTCGCGGCGAATGGCTCGAAATGGCAATGTAGAACGTGTGTGGCGAATCTTTGGCATAAATTCTCACTCCTTCTTAGTGTAGGTTTGATACGAACGTTATCTCTGCGAACACGAGAGTGGCAGACAACACACTCGCTTAGAGGTAGTCATTTTTACAATTATCTCTACTGACACAAAACTAAATTTAAAGCAGTAGTTTAAACGGCAGTTTTTGTCTACACTGGTCCCTGCTCGGGCGCCAGTTTGACTGCCGTGCCACGTATAAGCAAATACCACAACCTAAACAGCAATTAGACGCTCAAGCAGTACACGTTTCGACTACTAGGGCACTTCTAAGGTAAAAAGTTTCGAACTACGCTGTATGTACGTAATACCTAAGTAATAAGCTTTGACGACGCGTAGTTAAGGTCTCTTGAAAATCCTGTACTAATAAAAAATTTAATAACATCCACTTCAATATACTGATGCTCACAGACAAGAGCAATTTTAAAATACGGAAATATTAACGTCTACGAGTTTCTTTTTGTTATCCACCCCAAATCAATAGAAATACAAGTTAAATCAAGTAGATATGATATCTGCGAGCTTTGAAATATATTAGGTAACTTCTCTTAAGCTCTTTAAGATTACGAAGTTCCAGGATTTTTTTTTACAAAAAGAAAATCGGCTTTAACGTGCTACTGTTACTCGCTTATTTCTAACACCGTGAGTGGATTACTCTGTACTTGTACTACTACATGGATGGTGTGCGCTTCAAATTTTAGATCTCCAAACTAAGAAACGTTTTTAATGAGCTACCCAAAAATAAATACCCGGGCAGTTTTGCATTTTAAATAACTGCAAATTGGATCTCTGTGTTCTCTTTGCTTTTATTCATTTCATTTTTACTTTCCATTAGAATATCGTTAGCGCAATTTAACTTGGATGTTTTCTTTTCAGTCTGGTAGTTTTACTAGGCTCTTTTCAAGTTAAAATTGGGCTGAGCAGCTACTTAGAACCCTTCAGGGTAGGTAGCTGGGAAAGACTGTTACTCCTACTGGCGTATGCGTATGTAAGCTAAGATAAATACCGAAAGTGGCGCTAAAGGACAAAACTGGTACAAATGGATACGGAAGAAGGTAGGTGTGGGTTGAACAAAAATTGAGCTGAGAGGGATACTACTCGTACAATCGGATAGTTAGGCTAGTCTTTCTTAAGAAGGGCCCTCAAAGACGTCTAGGTCGTGTTATGGGCTCGTCTACATTTCTTGTCTCATTAAAGGAGACTCCAAATTTGCTTGTTGAGCTACTTTGCGTACTCCCTGGTTCCGGTTAAGAGTGTCTCAGTGGCGCAAAACTTAGTTAGCGGTCCGTTTGGAGAAATACGGAAGAGAAAGTGACAAGGATTTGTTCAGTAGCAAAACACAATACCTCTGTGGTTAAAATAATAAGCTCCCGCTCTTATAGATACCCGAGTGCTTGGGCTCGACTTCTCTAAAGCACAACCAGCCTCACAATGAGCACTGAACGATATGGGCTATTTTCAAATTATTTTGAACTGGTAATTACTTTCGAACACACATCTCTATCCAGTCATTTATTTGCTGCGCTTCGTATTCCCGTAGGAAAATAATTTAAACCAATAGTAAGTACGTATTATTGGCCTGGCACTGTTTAATTAGCTCAATGCTGAATTAAGTAATTGTTCGCAGTAAAATTTAGCGTCTACATTCCATTGTTTAAATTTCTATTCAATTCGTGAAATCGCCAATAGTGATTTGAAGCCACAGATCGAGCACATTTAAATCGACGAAAACGAACGCTCAACACGACGCGGCGCATAGGTTTGAATTGCAAAATAATTTTTTTTGTTCGGTATAAATTAGAGAGTCTCATTTTATTATACGGGATGCTAGTGGCAATACTCAAATAGTTGACGGATAACTATTCTTAATCCTCTCCCAATAAGTAAATGTTACTCTTTGAAGCGTTAATGTTACTCTAAACGCTTTCTTGCCTAGAAATAGTAATAGCTGCCGAACAGATCGTCTCACTAAAAAATGGTTTGCACAAAAGTTATTCTACGTTAAATTTTCTACAAAAAGATCTGATTAGTTTTTGTCTAGTTGGCAACCCTTAAGAAGTTAGCCGTCTTGAAAGACGTTTAGTGCACGCCCAAGTGTTATTGGACGCCTCTATTGGAGCGCTCTAACGACTAATAGGTAGGCAACCCTACAACATTAAGTTAACCATTCCGGTTTCTTAAAAGTGGCACTTGAACTACTTCCAATCTCGAATTTTGTTTGTAATAGAATTTTTATTTTTGTGTCAAACAATCGAATAGTTTCTTATTCGTACGAATATTTACTTTTGTGTGTGAACGCTGCAAGGCTCTATTGTCCATTGGCAACGAATTCTATTGTCGCCCTGTATAAACTCGATTGTTAGTTTTTTTTATTTTTGTTACTGTGAAATTCTATGAAAGGCAATCTTGATGGTAATAGTAAAATGTACTTTGGTCATCATCAATTTAAATCCGCGCTCTTTTCTGTACCTGAACAGACAATGGAAGTGCTGCATTTGGCTTTTACTATAGCACAATACAAATAATTGATCACTTCTAAATTCAAAATTCTTTTTTTTATAATTTTCATTTGGCCGCTCGTATCTATTTGTTCCGAAAAAATAATTATTAATGATCCTCCATTAATAACTAATTGTTTTACAAGATTTCATCAGTATTTATTGATAAATTGGCAAATAAACGTAAAATGAATTATTCATGAAACCCAATTACTTTACTTTTTTTCCGACTCGAAATGAAATATTTAAACTTTAAACTAGATATTCAAAATTTTAATAAAAGATCTAACACGGTCGGCAGTTATTAGAGCACATTTTATTTAAACTGCTGCACTTGTGTAGAAAGTGTTAAAAGCCATTAAATAAGGGTATTGCGTTACGAATTTTAAAACGAAATGAAAACGGCGAGGGTTTGAAATTCACGTTCTGTATATTAATTGATATAAATAATTATTTGAGCGTGGCCACTAAATTTTAATTTCATTCGGAATATATTTTCTTTCAAAATTTATAGGCCAAGATTGTTTATTAAAGCCGTTTTTACACGGCGTCCGTCTTAAAAATAGAAGCCCAAGTATTCCTAGCTTAAAGAGACTTAAAAAATATTAATAAAAACAGCCCCTTTATTAGTCAAAGCTGTTTTTTATTTTTTAACTGAATTTGAGCTGCATGTTTATTCGGCATTCCAATAAAATTCTCTGTATACAGAGCATAATATCTCATTAGACCCACTTTCTAGTTTAGGCGGTACGGTGGTCCAAACGAACCAATCGGTAGAACGGCTAGGATACAGCTTACTGACACTTTGGACGAACGTAACGTCAAAACTAATGGAGCTGGGATAAAATGAGCTACATATCTGGAATTCCCATAAAATTCTCTGTATAATGAGCTTAATTTCTCATTAGACCCATTTTCTAGTTTAGGTGGTACGGTGGTTCAAACGAACCAATAGGTAGAACAGCTAGGATACAGCTTACTAACACTTTGGACGAACGTAACGTCAAAACTAATGGAGCTGGAATAAAATGAACTATATATTTGAAATTCCCATAAAATTCTCTGTATAATGAGTCTAATTTCTCATTAGACCCATTTTCTCGTTTAGACGGTACGGTGGCTTAAATGGACCAATACGTAATACGTCTAGGATACAGATCACTGAGAATTTGAACGATCGTATTGTCAAAACTAGTGGAGCTGGAGAAAAATGAACTATATATTTGGAATTCCTATAAAATTCTCTGTATAATGAGCTTAATTTATCATTAGACCCATTTTCTAGTTTAGGCGGTACGGTGGCCTAAATGGACCAATGCGTAATACGTCTAGGATGCAGTTCACTGACGCTTTGAACGATCGTATCGTCAAAACTAGTGGAGCTGGAGAAAAATGAACTATATATTTGGAATTCCTATTAAATTATCTGTATACTGAGCTTAATTTCTCATTATACCCATTTTCTTGTTTAGACGGTACCGTTGCCCAAATGAACCAATTATAATACGTCTAGGATACAGCTCACTGACACTTTAAACGATCGTATCTTCAAAACTAGTGGAGCTGGAGAAAAATGAACTATATATTTGGAATTTCTATTAAATTCTCTGTATAATGAGCCTAATTGATCATTAGACCCATTTTCTCGTTTAGACGGTAAGGTTGCCCAAATGAACCAATACGTAAATACGGCTAGGATTCAGCTCATCGACACTTTAAACGATTGTAACGTCAAAACTAGTGGAGTTAGAGCAAAATGAGAGACATATCTGGAATTACCATCAAATTCTCTGTATAATGAGCTTAATTTCTCGCGAGACCTATTTTCTAGTTTAGACGGTACGGTGATCCAAATATACCAATACGCAAATGTAAATTACCACCTTAGATTTAGCTTATGCTGGGTTAGGGGTTTTGTACTTTTACCCCTTTAGAACAATAAAATACAAGATAATAGCCCCTTTATTAGCACAAGCTGTTTCCCCAAAGTTTTTTAATTAATCCTAGAATTTGAAAAAAGGAACCAGCTTCCATAAAATCTTACTTCTACGTATGATGTGTTGCCTAACTTTTAGGTGCAATTTTTTAAATAACATTAAAACACCAGACACCGGACAGACAATAAATACCAGCGAATTTGACTAAATATTTAATATTTTATAAGTCTGATCATTCTCATCGAAAGTATCTATAAGCGCACGTGCGTCGTGTATACCACCTCTGCTTTCTTAGTAGATAAGTTGACGCTACTCTGATGTAAGCAAACGAGATACAATTCGTTAAAAAACAGCGAGAGAAGTTTGCTAAAAAACTAGTAAAATACAAGAAACTCAAGGCCCATTTGGTTTATAAAAACGAAAACCATTTCGAGAAAAGCAGAAACTAAGCTTTTAGATACTCAAACTTAAGTTCTTTTTTGTGCATTACATATAAATTCCGGGGCACCCTACGTATACATTTCCTTCCTGTGCTTTTCCTCGTTCTTCTACCTATAAATACTATTTGTTTTGTTTGTCGTAGTTGAATTGTATGTACTTATCAGCTTAACAGTAGTTGTACTTACTAATCATCCCGTACTGCTTGTGCTAAGCTGAGAATACGACAATCGATCATTTGATTTGCTGTAAGTCTGTGATTAGTTACTTGTGTATGTAATCGATCGGCATGCCTGTCGTGTTATATCACATGTTGTATTAATTACCCTATTATACATAATGTGTATCATAATAAATAATAAGATCAATGCTCATGTGTTCGTGTCTAACATAAATGGTAAATGGTAAGGATGTTACTGAATTTTAAAAAAATATTTGAATCCAAATGAGACACTAAAAGTAAAAAAAAGATTGTTATTTGGGTACTAAAAGTCATTAAGAGGTAATTATAATAACGGAGGGCGAAGAAACGATAATTGCGCGCAATTTGAGAATGCCATTATGAGAATTCATAAAGCTCCATAGTTATACAAACTTTAGATTTCTTTCTTTCTTTTTACGTGTATATTTTTTCACATATATGTGACATTTTTGCAACTCTATTAGATTGAATCGATGGATGAACATGTGCTACATAACGTGTGAAAGGGAATCAGTTATCCTTACATCATTTGGTTTCGAAATTGAATTTTTTATAGTACATTTCGTATTACGCTTTGAGAATGGAACTTATTTATTCAAGACGTAAAGAGGCGAAATGATTTAGGTTAGAAACGTTGTAATTAACGAATAATTATGGCACGTACACTAAGGTGATGAGCCAGACACACGCAGACTGAAAGACAGGTATGCCGGTGGGAGTACTGGAGGATTGGAAAATGAAGACTTCCTAGACAAGTAGACTCTTCTAATCGAGTTAGGACGAATTAAGCGCTGGAGTTTGGCTAATAAACATCAAAACACTCTGTATACGTGTGTCAGTAGAAAAGTATAGCTATTAAAGATATAAATACCATCATTACGTAGCAATCGATAGTTGTGTAGTAATTTCCAGTTAAATTTAATTGAAGGTGTTATTAGCATTTATTTATCATGCATTGCGCTTTCAACAACCCCAACAAATAATTTAACTAATTTCCAAAGTGGTTGTTCAACGACGATATTAATAGATTTAATTATTTACCATTATTGTGATAGGCAATTATGAAATCAATGCTCTAACTTAGATCAAACAAATTAATGGCCTACAAACAGCTACTATTAAGTTGTAGTTTTAATCGTTAAATTGAGCCCACATTTAAATTGGCCTCGTTTTGTGGGGAGGTTTTACGTTTATTAATTGAATTTGTGAGTGCAAAACTATTAAGGTAATAAAAAATATTTTGTTTAACGAAATAAAAACGAAATGTTTGAAATTGTTTGCGGTTTTGTGTGCTCTTCTTATTAGGGCGCCCGGTAAGCCACACAAATTTGAAATTTATTCGTGTAAAAATAACTTTTACCCTTTTACGGTGTTTTCAAAAAGCTGATATTAAAAAGGCCGATTGCACTTAAATATCTACTAATTATGCCGCACTTAATGGGGGCTTAAATTTAAATGGCGACGTGCCCTCGATAGATGGCTCAATTTTTACTTTCAAAGTTATGGTAAAGAAGTATTAAGTCGAAAAGCGGCCGTATTGTCAAAACTAGTGGAGGTGGAGTAAAATTAACTATATATAAATAAATAAATAAATAAATAAACAACTTTATTTAGCAAAAGAGCTAGTAAATACTCCAAAAAGAAAAATAACACATTTTGTCATATAAACAAAGCAAACAGTCATCATCATAGACATAAACGAAAATAATAACAAAAAAAATCAACAAATCAATGGTGCGTTACCACGTACTCGGATAACATTTTTTTAAAAACTATGTGAGTGGTACAATTTTTAATAACATTGGGCAAAGAGTTAAATAACGTAAGACCACTATAGAATGCCGATTCCCTCACCTGAGTGGATCGAACGGTATCAACAAAAAAGTATTTTTTTTTTATTATATATTTTTATTATATATGTATATATATATATATATTTTATTATATATATTATTATTTATTATTATATATTTGGAATTCCTATAAAATTCTTAGTATAATGAGCCTAATTTCTCATTAGACCCATTTTCTCGTATAGACGGTACGGTGGCCTAAATGGACCGACACGTAATACGACTAGGATACAGCTCCCGGACACTTTGAACGATCGTATCGTCAAAACTAGTGGAGCTGGAGTAAAATGAACTATACATTTTTAATTCCTATAAAATTCTCTGTATAATGAGCCTAATTTCTCATTAGATCCATTTTCTAGTTTAGACGGTACGGTGGCGTAAATGTATCACCCGTAATACGACTAGGATACAGCTCACTGACACTTTAAACGATCGTGTCGTCAAAACTAGTGGAACTGGATTAAAATGAACTATATATTTGAAATTCTCATAAAATTCTCTATATAATGAGCTCAATTTCTTGTTAGACCCATTTCCTCGTTTAGACGGTACGGTGGCCTAAATGGACCAATACGTAATACGACTAGGATACAGCTCACTGACACTTTGAACGATCGTATCGTCAAAACTAGTGGAGCTGAAGTAAAATGAACTATATATTTTAAATTCCTATAAAATTCTCTGTATAATGAGTCTAATTTCTCATTAGACCCATTTTCTAGTTTAGACGGTACGGTGGCGTAAATGTATCAATCGTAATACGACTAGAATACAGCTCACTGACACTTTAAACGATCGTATCGTCAAGACTAGTGGAGCTGGAGTATAATGAACTATATATTTGGAATTCCCATAAAATTCTCTGTATAATGAGCTCAATTTCTTGTTAGACCCATTTTCTCGTTTAGACGGTACGGTGGCGTAAATGTATCACCCGTAATACGACTAGGATACAGCTCACTGACACTTTAAACGATCGTGTCGTCAAAACTAGTGGAACTGGATTAAAATGAACTATATATTTGAAATTCTAATAAAATTCTCTATATAATGAGCTCAATTTCTCATTAGACCCATTTTCTAGTTTAAACGGTACGGTGGCCGAAATGGACCAATACACGTAACACGACTAAAATACAGCTTACCAACACTTTGAACAATCGTATCGTCAAAGCTAGTGGAACTGGAGTAAAATGAACTATATATTTGGAATTCTCATAAAATTCTCTATATAATGAGCTCAATTTCTTATTAGACCCATTTCCTCGTTTAGACGGTACGGTGGCCTAAATGGACCAATACGTAATACGACTAGGATACAGCTCACTGACACTTTGAACGATCGTATCGTCAAAACTAGTGGAGCTGAAGTAAAATGAACTATATATTTTAAATTCCTATAAAATTCTCTGTATAATGAGTCTAATTTCTCATTAGACCCATTTTCTAGTTTAGACGGTACGGTGGCGTAAATGTATCAATCGTAATACGACTAGGATACAGCTCACTGACACTTTAAACGATCGTATCGTCAAGACTAGTGGAGCTGGAGTATAATGAACTATATATTTGGAATTCCCATAAAATTCTCTGTATAATGAGCTCAATTTCTTATTAGACCCATTTTCTCGTTTAGACGGTACGGTGGCCTAAATGGACCAATCATAATACGACTAGGATACAGCTCACGGACACTTTGAGCGATCGTATGGTGAAAACTAGTGAAGCTGGAGTAAAACAAACTATATATTTGGAATTCCCATAAAATTTTCTGTATACTGAGCCCAATTTCTCATTAGACCCATTTTCTAGTTTAAACGGTACGGTGGCCGAAATGGACCAATACACGTAACACGACTAAAATACAGCTTACCAACACTTTGAACAATCGTATCGTCAAAGCTAGTGGAGCTGGAGTAAAATGAACTATATATTTGGAATTCTCATAAACTTCTCTGTATAATAAGCCTAATTTCTCATTAGATCCATTTTCTCGTTTAGACGGTACGGTGGCCTAAATGGACCAATCATAATACGGCTAGGATACAGCTCACGGACGCTTTGAGCGATCGTATCGTGAAAACTAGTGAAGCAGGAGTAAAACAAACTATATATTTGGAATTCCCATAAAATTCTCTGTATACTGAGTCCAATTTCTCATTAGACCCATTTTCTAGTTTTAACGGTACGGTGGCCGAAATGGACCAATACACACACGTAACACGACTAAAATACAGCTTACCAACACTTTGAACGATCGTATCGTCAAAGCTAGTGGAGCTGGAGTAAAATGAACTATATATTTGGAATTCTCATAAACTTCTCTGTATAATAAGTCTAATTTCTCATTAGACCCATTTTTTAGTTTAGACGGTACGGTGGCCTAAATGGACCAATATGTAATACGACTAGGATACAGCACACTGCCACTTTGGACGACGTACCGTCAAAACCAGTGGAGCTGAAATAAAATTATATGTATACAGGGCCTAATTTTTTATTATACCTACCCAGTTTCTAGTTTACATTTCCATAGATAGGTATAAAGCGAACTCAAATGTTAGATGAAATCGAACCACTTAAAAGGAAATTATTTGAAGACAAATATTTGAATATCGTTACAACCAAATGCTTCTATCTCAAATGAGACCAATTCTATCCAATCAATTTAATATTAAATTGCCAAAACTTCAGCCAATCGTATGATATTATGTTCGATTTGTAAATACACAGCAAGGAGGAACTGAATAACATAGATACATAAGTTACTACTTAGAAAGTCTTTAGCATCAGAGTACGAGTAATTTGCGATCTCGAACATTTTCTCTAAAACGCGCGCTTTTTGAGTTTAGGTAAAAAATACATTGATTTTGCGGAATTGGAAATTTTGCGCCATTCCAAAAACGACCGAGCTGCCAAAAGTACAAACTTATTCTCTAAACATTCCGTTTAGAGAATAAGTTTGTACATTTCGTCGAATAAAATAAAAGAGAAATCTTGGGAAATTGTTTGCGGTAGGTAAAGAAATAAAATAAAATGAAAAAAGGGGAAAAAGGTTTAAGTTAAAATTACTTGTACCATTGCATGTTAAATTACTAAGAAAATTGAATATGTTCAGTAATAAAAAAAAAGTTTTTCTAATATGATGTTTTATTTTTTTTCCACGCCATAAGCCCATAACCACTAGCTCGTTAAATTGTAACAGAGAGAAACATCGATATTACTTATACCACGTACGCTATATCCAATAAAAAATGATACAATTCGACTAGTTCATTATTGTGGACACAAGTGGACTAGTTGATAAATATTTTTTAAATTATTGTATCGATTTTTTTGGCGCAGAGAATTAATATGAAGACGTAAGTTTTATCACATACAGGGCGTAGTGGACAAATAGATCAAACGCACCACTAACTTGGTTATTTACACACCGATGAAATTGTAAGAAACTTTATTACTTTGATATACGGTGGCCCAAATGGACAATTGCGTAATACGTCTAGGATTCAGCTCAATGACACTTTGGACAACCGTAATGTCAAAACTAGTTGAGTTGGAATAAAATGAGCGACATATCTGGAGTCACCATCAAATTTTCTGTATAATGAGTTTAATTTCTCATTACAACCATTTCCTAGTTTAGACGGTACGGTGGCCTAAATGGATCTATACGTAATACGGCTAAGATTCAGTTCAATGATGACTTTAAACGGCTGTAAGGTCAAAACTAGTGGAGCTGGAATAAAATATGCTATATATTTAGAATTACCATAACACTATCTGTATAATGAGCTTATTTTCCAATTAGACCCATTTTCTAGTTTAGACGGTACGATGGCCTAAATGGACCAATACGTAATACGACTAGGATACAGCTCACTGACACTTTGAACAATCGTATTGCCAAAACTAGTGAAGCTAAAATTAAATAAGCTAGATATTCAGAATGCCCATAAAATTCTCTGTAGAGCAAGCCAAATTTCTGTTTAGACCCATTTTCTAGTTTAAACGGTATGGCGATTCAAATGTGGACCAATACGCAACGGTAAACTACAAGCCTAGAAAGTTCTAATACAATTTTGAATAGCGGCTTTGTTTTTTGCTTTATGCTCGGTTTGTACTTTCACCCTTTTAAAACTATAAAAGGACTTAAAAGATAGTATTAAATGTAGCCCCTTCCCTTTATCTATTTATCTAATCCTAGAATTTGAGAAAAACCAACTAACTTCCATAAAATCGCACCTCTAAGTGTGATGTGTTGCCTAACTTTCAGGTGCAATTTAAAAAATAAAGTTTTAAGACACCGGACAAGACAATGGGCCATACTTATTTGGCTGAAAATTTAATATTTTATAACTCTGATCATTCTCATAGAAAGACTGACTGACTGACTGAGTTAGGTTGGCAAAATTGGTTATAAAATGGATACTTAAAAAATACCCTGTACATACTCGTAGGTATAAGTAAATTGCGGAAACTTTTATATCATAAGAAGTTAAAGAATTGTCTCATGAACGATAAATTTTTGAATATTTTTGTCTATTTTATAACTTAAAAGATGGCGGTTGTGTGTCAAAAAATTATTTAATGCAGTGGAAAACTCTTTAAAATTTAAATTACATCTAAACGCACTCGGGCAGCTGAAAATGTGACTTTTTTATTTGAATATTAAGAAAATATCATTAATTGAGAGGAAGAAGCTAATGGGGAAGATGGGGATTAAGTTTTGATTTTCGTGCCAAAATTGGAAAAAATTAGAACACTCGAGAAATTCGACACGGCGTGTCTTTGTGTGTCAGTCGCGCGCTCAAACGCGTAATTTGCAAAACGCACATCAAACTGAAGTTATCTGCAAAAATTGTCCCGAAAATTAAATTTTGTAGAAAAATAATTGTCTATCAAAAGAATACTTCTACAAGTGGAGTGTGAAATGAGAGTTGATGCCTTCAAAGGAATTTAACTCGCATACGAAAAATGATTTTGTACAAGAAAAACTTAAAAAAATTGTAAAAATACTTTGCCCGTGTGCTCGTTGAAAAAATCAAAAAATTCAAGAATCAAGTCGAGGATAAATGGAAACTATCACGAGTTGTCGCGCTGTTGCTGTTTAATTAAATTAAAAAGTTGATTAAATTGCGAATTTGTAATTCGTAGCGAATAATTGTTTCGAAGTAGGTCACTACTTTGCCACTGCAAAAAAATGTAAAACGAAATGTTCAATTTTAAGGATGACACGAAGTTGTAAGTCGTTGATCGGTCCTGACCGTTTGTTGAGAACAACTTTCAGAGTTCAAACGGGTAGAGCTGACAAGGTAGAACATTTCGATTCAGGTTCTACGAAAAGTTAGACCTGAGAAAGAACTCTCAATGAATTTTAAGCTGAAAAATGGGTGTTCTCACCAACTCACCATCGCCCTAGTCCAAGAAGATGGCATTTGAGGGAAAAAATCCAGAAATTTTGAAAATCGGTATGGTTATTCCTTAGAATCTACAGTAGAGCATACTAAAAGTGCGGGTGGAGGCCGAGCAAGAGGTTGGGGAGCCGTTTAAAATTCTACATTTAAGGTATACACCAATTTTCAGTTCTACGCGAGTTGTTCTGAAATTTCAACTTTTTTTATCTATTTTGACTGGACTATTGGTTGCTATTTACTGTTTATAACATTGTAAATCGGTAACAGTTAGTGCTAACGGTAATTTGGCTAAGGAAAGACAACAATTTGATTGCTTACATTATGGTAATTTCGGTAGGTAAAGTTCTCGGTGACCACCAGCAGAGTGCCTACAATAGTGAATAGGGAAGAAGAAGTTAAGTACCTGTAAGGTTCAAATCTGGGTACCTAACCCTTTTAAAAGCAATGACAATTATATGAGGCAGGTAGATTTTTAAAAAATATTAGAAATATTAGAAGCTAACGCCTGCATAAAAATAAATATTTATTAAATTTTTTAATCTTTGGCACCGTACTGTTTTTCATAACAATGTAAATACTGTAGTAAGAATTGATACATACCAAATGTACACAAAAAAAACAAACTTATGACTTGATGTTGTAATTCTCGTGCCGCGCCCGACGGTAGGGCCCCGAGATGCTTTCTAGCTCAGCGAAGAGTTGGGCAGGGACGGAAATACTACCTGCAAACGATGAGATGTACCGGAGGGCGCCAGCCAAGCGAATTGACTACTTCGCACAAACACCTCGCGCTCGGCTGAGACCTACGGCCGAAACAAACGGGACGAGACACAGGCGAAAAATAATATAAATAACGGCGTTAAATGATCGATAAATTTAATAGGTAATAAAACGGAATGGTTGGCAGTGGTTGCAGTTGGACAACCAAACGACATAAACGAAGACGGTAGCGATGGTAACAAATATAGCTACCGATAACAATAACGACGGTAACGTAGATCAGCAATGGTAAATGGTTATAAATAATTAATAGTTACGTGAATGAATGAATGAACGTATGTATAAACAATTGTGAGATTTAAATACATTACGGTACAAAAAGTTATAATAATTTTAATGTACCCCCTGACTACGTACGTACGAACGAAGTTGGAAAGTCGAAATATTCTTAAAGCTAGTTTATATCACAGTAAATGTCAGTATCACAAAGTTATACGTTACGGTAATAATAATAAATAATATGATTTGATGATTAATGAGTGGATGATACTTAAATATGAATGAATGAACAGTAATTAAAGCTGAAGGCGGTAAAGTATAGTTACGACAACAATGCTCCGGATGTTCGATGAGGTGGAGTAGTGCGGCGTGTACCAAGGGACTTTGGCTAGACTGCCGACGGGAACGCAACCAGCGATGAGAAGTTAGACAGTAGAGGTAAAAGGTTGCTGGATCCACGCCGGTACAGACACGACCGGGATGGTCCTCGTTGGCCACTCGATACAAAATTAACTCTCCGGAATTGATGCCGACTCGACGATAAACTTAATGCGATGTACGGACGGACGAAATTGTAACACGATGATCGAACGGACAAACCAGATATAGACGAAGACGGTAAAATTCACGAAGACAAAATTCGAAGGTACACCAAATGGCTACCAAATCAGTCCCATACAAGTTCCCTCTACGAGGGTAGACAAGACAAGATGGCTTCCACCAGCATGTGGTTCTTAAATAAATCACCCCCAAAGGGTTTTAACTTCAGTTCCAAAAACGACGATAATAAAAATACGATATACAGAAGTTAAACGGTGCCTACAGGGCTCGAACTAAATTAATACATTTGACGATATAAGTCAACACAGAATTTGCCCATGTAAAGCACGAAGAACTGCACGTGGCGAAGGTGAAAAATGGAAGAGACCAACTCGTAGCATTCTTATTCGAACAAGTGTTAAGCGATAAGAAAAATTACTTTCAAAAAGGGACATCTCCACGCCATCTATACACTATGACCTGAAGCGCCCGTAGACGAAATGCAGAAAACTATCATGTGCAAATCTGAACCGTAACAGAATTAATATAAGAATTTCTAATACTTTTTTAAAATCTACCTGCGTCATATAATTGTCATTGCTTTTAAAAGGGTTAGGTACCCAGATTTAAACCTTACAGGTACTTAACTTCTTCAAGGGAGGCCCCTATTCACTATTGTAGCCTCGCTGCTGGTGGTGAAAGTCCTCGAGAACTTAACCTACCGAAATTACTATACCGTTAAAGGATAGTCCTTGAAAAAGTCCAAGCATTTCTTCTTTACCTAAAATTCTACACAAAACGTTTCTTTTGTTGCCAATTTCTTGGAAAATAGGGAAGAATTTAAAAATATTTGTTGAAACCCCTTTAAAGGTTAGTGATATTTACGACAAAATGACTGTAATAAATTGTTTTATATTAAATACAAACAGCACCACACATTTATGCCCCTATTTTCGAGCGCGCCGACCTCGAAATAATGGTTTTACTTCAAACGAGTAGCGATAAAATTACGAAATAAGTAGAAATAGCAATAATTACTTTTAGTAATAGAAACAAATTACAATTTTTAAGTTTCACTTTTGAAATTAATTAAAATCTCAACTATTCTGAAAGTTTACCTGGAATGACGGATGCGCCGATCCTTAACACGACGGGGAACAATTTAAAGAATGTCAACACGAACAATGAGTGAAGTTATTGTTGCCCAGACCCCCCTCATTTAATTCTACTTAAAAAAAAAGATGAGACTAACCATAATAATCCTTTTTATGTCACCTCTTAACAATAGACGATTTAACAAAAGGAGAAGAATGTCACTGGTCAGTTCTCACGTGGTCCCTAGTCGAGCTTCTTTATTAAAAATGTTTTCTGTGTGGAGACTTCGTCTAGAAGACATCGTCTTCAGTGATCGTGCTAATTTAATTTTTTTTAAATGTGGTGGTCGCCATTGCAACAATTGCAAGTATGTGACTTTTTGAGTGTGTGGAGCCTGCAGAGTGCTCAAAGTGAATTGGCGAGTGTGCTCGCCTAAATTGGCGTTGTCTTCAAGTGTTTTCACCGTTTCATTCTACAAATGTTCAAATATTTTATTGAGTTCCTGAAGACCGACTGTTGTAAATTTATTTTCTATTTTCATCTGATGGGCTTGTGGATGGATAGTTTTTAGCAAAACCCACATTGCATTGAAAAAAAAAAGGGTCGAGACTAACAATTAATAAACTCTTTTTGTGGAGCCGCTCAACAATGGGCGATTTGAAAAGCTGAGAGGACGGTCAGTGGCCGATCAGTTCTCACGCGGACCACGTGGTGGTCGAGCTTCTTTATTAGAGATTCATTCTCTGTTCAGACTTCGTCGAGAAGACATCGTCTTCAGTCATATAGCTAAATTAATTTTTTTTACTGTGGTGGTCGTCAATGCAACAATTGCAAGTAAGAGGCTATTTGAGTGTGTGGAGCCTGCAGAGTCCTCATGAACTGCCGAATGTGCTCGCTTAAATTGAAGTTTCTTCGAGTGTTTTCACCGTTTCGTTCCACAAATTTTTTATAGAGTTCCTGAAGGTCCGCTGTTTTGAATTTATTTTCCATTTTTATCTAATGAGCTTGTGGATGGATAGTTTTTAGCAAAAGCCACATTGCATTGAAAAAAGGCGCGAGACTATCAATTAATAATATCTTTTTTGTACGCCGCTCAACAATGAGCGATTTGAAAAAAGGAGATGACCGTCAGTGGTCGATCAGTTCTCACGCGGACCACATGGTGGACGAGCTTCTTTATGGGAGATTCATTCTCTGTTCAAACATTGTCTAGTAGCCATCGTCTTCAGTGAAGGTGCCAGTTTATTTTTTTTTACTGTGGTGGTCGCCATTGCAACAATTGCAAGTATGTGACTTTTAGAGTGTGTAGAGCCTGCAGAGTACTCAAAGTGAACTGCTGAGTGTGCTCGCCAAAACTGGCGTTGTCTTCGAGAGTTTTCACTGCTTCATTCTTCAAATTTTTTATTGAGCTCGTGGCTTGTAGATGGATAGTTTTTAGCAAAAACCACAATAAATTCTTGAGAATGTCGTATTAGGATTTATTTATATTTATTTTATTTATCTCACAGTAGCCGGTTTTTGCCTACTTTATGTAATCGTTTTGAGTTACTAAAATCAAGTATAATCTACATTATACTCACTAGTGAGATAAAGGATCACACTCGCGCTTCGCGCTCATGAGTAAACATCTCACTCGCATATAAAATCATATTTCTCTCACTTATAATATAATGTACTATTATATATATATACTTTATTTTTAATTTACTTAAAATTAATATTTATGAGATTAAATCGTCTTAAAACTAAAACTTAAAACTAATACTGTTGCAGTTCCACTACATACTGGTACTAGGACTTGGGTTCGTCGGAGTTGACTTTACTTTACTTACTAACTTGGTAAAGTTTCTTGACTAAACTGTGTCTGATGCCACGCGTTGTCCTGATGAACTGTTGCAGTTCCACTACTGGTGCTAGGACTTGGGTTCGTCGGAGTTGACGAAGGAATTATTATAATAATCTTTAATTATCAGCTTTTCTGCATGCTGAACGCACCTTTCCCAAACTTGAGGCGTTACTCTTTCTAGTGCTTCGTCCCACATTTCTATTACTTTGGCGTATAACACTTACTAACTTGGTAAAGTTTCTTGACTAAACTGTGTCTGATGCCACGCGTTGTCCTGATGAACTGTTGCAGTTCCACTACTGGTGCTAGGACTTGGGTTCGTCGGAGTTGACGAAGGAATTATTATAATAATCTTTAATTATCAGCTTTTCTGCATGCTGAACGCACCTTTCCCAAACTTGAGGCGTTACTCTTTCTAGTGCTTCGTCCCACATTTTTATCACTTTGGCGTACAACACTTACTAACTTGGTAAAGTTTCTTGACTAAACTGTGTCTGATGCCACGCGTTGTCCTGATGAACTGTTGCAGTTCCACTACTGGTGCTAGGACTTGGGTTCGTCGGAGTTGACGAAGGAATTATTATAATAATCTTTAATTATCAGCTTTTCTGCATGCTGAACGCACCTTTCCCAAACTTGAGGCGTTACTCTTTCTAGTGCTTCGTCCCACATTTTTATCACTTTGGCGTACAACACTTACTAACTTGGTAAAGTTTCTTGACTAAACTGTGTCTGATGCCACGCGTTGTCCTGATGAACTGTTGCAGTTCCACTACTGGTGCTAGGACTTGGGTTCGTCGGAGTTGACGAAGGAATTATTATAATAATCTTTAATTATCAGCTTTTCTGCATGCTGAACGCACCTTTCCCAAACTTGAGGCGTTACTCTTTCTAGTGCTTCGTCCCACATTTTTATCACTTTGGCGTACAACACTTACTAACTTGGTAAAGTTTCTTGACTAAACTGTGTCTGATGCCACGCGTTGTCCTGATGAACTGTTGCAGTTCCACTACTGGTGCTAGGACTTGGGTTCGTCGGAGTTGACGAAGGAATTATTATAATAATCTTTAATTATCAGCTTTTCTGCATGCTGAACGCACCTTTCCCAAACTTGAGGCGTTACTCTTTCTAGTGCTTCGTCCCACATTTCTATTACTTTGGCGTATAACACTTACTAACTTGGTAAAGTTTCTTGACTAAACTGTGTCTGATGCCACGCGTTGTCCTGATGAACTGTTGCAGTTCCACTACTGGTGCTAGGACTTGGGTTCGTCGGAGTTGACGAAGGAATTATTATAATAATCTTTAATTATCAGCTTTTCTGCATGCTGAACGCACCTTTCCCAAACTTGAGGCGTTACTCTTTCTAGTGCTTCGTCCCACATTTTTATCACTTTGGCGTACAACACTTACTAACTTGGTAAAGTTTCTTGACTAAACTGTGTCTGATGCCACGCGTTGTCCTGATGAACTGTTGCAGTTCCACTACTGGTGCTAGGACTTGGGTTCGTCGGAGTTGACGAAGGAATTATTATAATAATCTTTAATTATCAGCTTTTCTGCATGCTGAACGCACCTTTCCCAAACTTGAGGCGTTACTCTTTCTAGTGCTTCGTCCCACATTTTTATCACTTTGGCGTACAACACTTACTAACTTGGTAAAGTTTCTTGACTAAACTGTGTCTGATGCCACGCGTTGTCCTGATGAACTGTTGCAGTTCCACTACTGGTGCTAGGACTTGGGTTCGTCGGAGTTGACGAAGGAATTATTATAATAATCTTTAATTATCAGCTTTTCTGCATGCTGAACGCACCTTTCCCAAACTTGAGGCGTTACTCTTTCTAGTGCTTCGTCCCACATTTTTATCACTTTGGCGTACAACACTTACTAACTTGGTAAAGTTTCTTGACTAAACTGTGTCTGATGCCACGCGTTGTCCTGATGAACTGTTGCAGTTCCACTACTGGTGCTAGGACTTGGGTTCGTCGGAGTTGACGAAGGAATTATTATAATAATCTTTAATTATCAGCTTTTCTGCATGCTGAACGCACCTTTCCCAAACTTGAGGCGTTACTCTTTCTAGTGCTTCGTCCCACATTTCTATTACTTTGGCGTATAACACTTACTAACTTGGTAAACTTTCTTGACTAAACTGTGTCTGATGCCACGCGGTGTCCTGATGAGCTGTTGCAGTTCCACTACTGGTGCTAGGACTTGGGTTCGTCGGAGTTGACGAAGGAATTATTATAATAATCTTTAATTATCAGCTTTTCTGCATGCTGAACGCACCTTTCCCAAACTTGAGGCGTTACTCTTTCTAGTGCTTCGTCCCACATTTTTATCACTTTGGCGTACAACACTTACTAACTTGGTAAAGTTTCTTGACTAAACTGTGTCTGATGCCACGCGTTGTCCTGATGAACTGTTGCAGTTCCACTACTGGTGCTAGGACTTGGGTTCGTCGGAGTTGACGAAGGAATTATTATAATAATCTTGAATTATCAGCTTTTCTGCATGCTGAACGCACCTTTCCCAAACTTGAGGCGTTACTCTTTCTAGTGCTTCGTCCCACATTTTTATCACTTTGGCGTACAACACTTACTAACTTGGTAAAGTTTCTTGACTAAACTGTGTCTGATGCCACGCGTTGTCCTGATGAACTGTTGCAGTTCCACTACTGGTGCTAGGACTTGGGTTCGTCGGAGTTGACGAAGGAATTATTATAATAATCTTTAATTATCAGCTTTTCTGCATGCTGAACGCACCTTTCCCAAACTTGAGGCGTTACTCTTTCTAGTGCTTCGTCCCACATTTCTATTACTTTGGCGTATAACACTTACTAACTTGGTAAACTTTCTTGACTAAACTGTGTCTGATGCCACGCGGTGTCCTGATGAGCTGTTGCAGTTCCACTACTGGTGCTAGGACTTGGGTTCGTCGGAGTTGACGAAGGAATTATTATAATAATCTTTAATTATCAGCTTTTCTGCATGCTGAACGCACCTTTCCCAAACTTGAGGCGTTACTCTTTCTAGTGCTTCGTCCCACATTTTTATCACTTTGGCGTACAACACTTACTAACTTGGTAAAGTTTCTTGACTAAACTGTGTCTGATGCCACGCGTTGTCCTGATGAACTGTTGCAGTTCCACTACTGGTGCTAGGACTTGGGTTCGTCGGAGTTGACGAAGGAATTATTATAATAATCTTGAATTATCAGCTTTTCTGCATGCTGAACGCACCTTTCCCAAACTTGAGGCGTTACTCTTTCTAGTGCTTCGTCCCACATTTTTATCACTTTGGCGTACAACACTTACTAACTTGGTAAAGTTTCTTGACTAAACTGTGTCTGATGCCACGCGTTGTCCTGATGAACTGTTGCAGTTCCACTACTGGTGCTAGGACTTGGGTTCGTCGGAGTTGACGAAGGAATTATTATAATAATCTTGAATTATCAGCTTTTCTGCATGCTGAACGCACCTTTCCCAAACTTGAGGCGTTACTCTTTCTAGTGCTTCGTCCCACATTTTTATCACTTTGGCGTACAACACTTACTAACTTGGTAAAGTTTCTTGACTAAACTGTGTCTGATGCCACGCGTTGTCCTGATGAACTGTTGCAGTTCCACTACTGGTGCTAGGACTTGGGTTCGTCGGAGTTGACGAAGGAATTATTATAATAATCTTGAATTATCAGCTTTTCTGCATGCTGAACGCACCTTTCCCAAACTTGAGGCGTTACTCTTTCTAGTGCTTCGTCCCACATTTTTATCACTTTGGCGTACAACACTTACTAACTTGGTAAAGTTTCTTGACTAAACTGTGTCTGATGCCACGCGTTGTCCTGATGAACTGTTGCAGTTCCACTACTGGTGCTAGGACTTGGGTTCGTCGGAGTTGACGAAGGAATTATTATAATAATCTTGAATTATCAGCTTTTCTGCATGCTGAACGCACCTTTCCCAAACTTGAGGCGTTACTCTTTCTAGTGCTTCGTCCCACATTTTTATCACTTTGGCGTACAACACTTACTAACTTGGTAAAGTTTCTTGACTAAACTGTGTCTGATGCCACGCGTTGTCCTGATGAACTGTTGCAGTTCCACTACTGGTGCTAGGACTTGGGTTCGTCGGAGTTGACGAAGGAATTATTATAATAATCTTTAATTATCAGCTTTTCTGCATGCTGAACGCACCTTTCCCAAACTTGAGGCGTTACTCTTTCTAGTGCTTCGTCCCACATTTCTATTACTTTGGCGTATAACACTTACTAACTTGGTAAAGTTTCTTGACTAAACTGTGTCTGATGCCACGCGTTGTCCTGATGAACTGTTGCAGTACCACTACTGGTGCTAGGACTTGGGTTCGTCGGAGTTGACGAAGGAATTATTATAATAATCTTTAATTATCAGCTTTTCTGCATGCTGAACGCACCTTTCCCAAACTTGAGGCGTTACTCTTTCTAGTGCTTCGTCCCACATTTTTATCACTTTGGCGTACAACACTTACTAACTTGGTAAAGTTTCTTGACTAAACTGTGTCTGATGCCACGCGTTGTCCTGATGAACTGTTGCAGTTCCACTACTGGTGCTAGGACTTGGGTTCGTCGGAGTTGACGAAGGAATTATTATAATAATCTTTAATTATCAGCTTTTCTGCATGCTGAACGCACCTTTCCCAAACTTGAGGCGTTACTCTTTCTAGTGCTTCGTCCCACATTTCTATTACTTTGGCGTATAACACTTACTAACTTGGTAAAGTTTCTTGACTAAACTGTGTCTGATGCCACGCGTTGTCCTGATGAACTGTTGCAGTACCACTACTGGTGCTAGGACTAGGGTTCGTCGGAGTTGACGAAGGAATTATTATAATAATCTTTAATTATCAGCTTTTCTGCATGCTGAACGCACCTTTCCCAAACTTGAGGCGTTACTCTTTCTAGTGCTTCGTCCCACATTTTTATCACTTTGGCGTACAACACTTACTAACTTGGTAAAGTTTCTTGACTAAACTGTGTCTGATGCCACGCGTTGTCCTGATGAACTGTTGCAGTTCCACTACTGGTGCTAGGACTTGGGTTCGTCGGAGTTGACGAAGGAATTATTATAATAATCTTTAATTATCAGCTTTTCTGCATGCTGAACGCACCTTTCCCAAACTTGAGGCGTTACTCTTTCTAGTGCTTCGTCCCACATTTCTATTACTTTGGCGTATAACACTTACTAACTTGGTAAAGTTTCTTGACTAAACTGTGTCTGATGCCACGCGTTGTCCTGATGAACTGTTGCAGTACCACTACTGGTGCTAGGACTTGGGTTCGTCGGAGTTGACGAAGGAATTATTATAATAATCTTTAATTATCAGCTTTTCTGCATGCTGAACGCACCTTTCCCAAACTTGAGGCGTTACTCTTTCTAGTGCTTCGTCCCACATTTTTATCACTTTGGCGTACAACACTTACTAACTTGGTAAAGTTTCTTGACTAAACTGTGTCTGATGCCACGCGTTGTCCTGATGAACTGTTGCAGTTCCACTACTGGTGCTAGGACTTGGGTTCGTCGGAGTTGACGAAGGAATTATTATAATAATCTTGAATTATCAGCTTTTCTGCATGCTGAACGCACCTTTCCCAAACTTGAGGCGTTACTCTTTCTAGTGCTTCGTCCCACATTTTTATCACTTTGGCGTACAACACTTACTAACTTGGTAAAGTTTCTTGACTAAACTGTGTCTGATGCCACGCGTTGTCCTGATGAACTGTTGCAGTTCCACTACTGGTGCTAGGACTTGGGTTCGTCGGAGTTGACGAAGGAATTATTATAATAATCTTGAATTATCAGCTTTTCTGCATGCTGAACGCACCTTTCCCAAACTTGAGGCGTTACTCTTTCTAGTGCTTCGTCCCACATTTTTATTACTTTGGCGTACAACACTTACTAACTTGGTAAAGTTTCTTGACTAAACTGTGTCTGATGCCACGCGTTGTCCTGATGAACTGTTGCAGTTCCACTACTGGTGCTAGGACTTGGGTTCGTCGGAGTTGACGAAGGAATTATTATAATAATCTTTAATTATCAGCTTTTCTGCATGCTGAACGCACCTTTCCCAAACTTGAGGCGTTACTCTTTCTAGTGCTTCGTCCCACATTTCTATTACTTTGGCGTATAACACTTACTAACTTGGTAAAGTTTCTTGACTAAACTGTGTCTGATGCCACGCGTTGTCCTGATGAACTGTTGCAGTACCACTACTGGTGCTAGGACTTGGGTTCGTCGGAGTTGACGAAGGAATTATTATAATAATCTTTAATTATCAGCTTTTCTGCATGCTGAACGCACCTTTCCCAAACTTGAGGCGTTACTCTTTCTAGTGCTTCGTCCCACATTTTTATCACTTTGGCGTACAACACTTACTAACTTGGTAAAGTTTCTTGACTAAACTGTGTCTGATGCCACGCGTTGTCCTGATGAACTGTTGCAGTTCCACTACTGGTGCTAGGACTTGGGTTCGTCGGAGTTGACGAAGGAATTATTATAATAATCTTGAATTATCAGCTTTTCTGCATGCTGAACGCACCTTTCCCAAACTTGAGGCGTTACTCTTTCTAGTGCTTCGTCCCACATTTTTATCACTTTGGCGTACAACACTTACTAACTTGGTAAAGTTTCTTGACTAAACTGTGTCTGATGCCACGCGTTGTCCTGATGAACTGTTGCAGTTCCACTACTGGTGCTAGGACTTGGGTTCGTCGGAGTTGACGAAGGAATTATTATAATAATCTTGAATTATCAGCTTTTCTGCATGCTGAACGCACCTTTCCCAAACTTGAGGCGTTACTCTTTCTAGTGCTTCGTCCCACATTTTTATTACTTTGGCGTACAACACTTACTAACTTGGTAAAGTTTCTTGACTAAACTGTGTCTGATGCCACGCGTTGTCCTGATGAACTGTTGCAGTTCCACTACTGGTGCTAGGACTTGGGTTCGTCGGAGTTGACGAAGGAATTATTATAATAATCTTTAATTATCAGCTTTTCTGCATGCTGAACGCACCTTTCCCAAACTTGAGGCGTTACTCTTTCTAGTGCTTCGTCCCACATTTCTATTACTTTGGCGTATAACACTTACTAACTTGGTAAAGTTTCTTGACTAAACTGTGTCTGATGCCACGCGTTGTCCTGATGAACTGTTGCAGTACCACTACTGGTGCTAGGACTTGGGTTCGTCGGAGTTGACGAAGGAATTATTATAATAATCTTTAATTATCAGCTTTTCTGCATGCTGAACGCACCTTTCCCAAACTTGAGGCGTTACTCTTTCTAGTGCTTCGTCCCACATTTTTATCACTTTGGCGTACAACACTTACTAACTTGGTAAAGTTTCTTGACTAAACTGTGTCTGATGCCACGCGTTGTCCTGATGAACTGTTGCAGTTCCACTACTGGTGCTAGGACTTGGGTTCGTCGGAGTTGACGAAGGAATTATTATAATAATCTTTAATTATCAGCTTTTCTGCATGCTGAACGCACCTTTCCCAAACTTGAGGCGTTATTCTTTCTAGTGCTTCGTCCCACATTTTTATCACTTTGGCGTACAACACTTACTAACTTGGTAAAGTTTCTTGACTAAACTGTGTCTGATGCCACGCGTTGTCCTGATGAACTGTTGCAGTTCCACTACTGGTGCTAGGACTTGGGTTCGTCGGAGTTGACGAAGGAATTATTATAATAATCTTTAATTATCAGCTTTTCTGCATGCTGAACGCACCTTTCCCAAACTTGAGGCGTTACTCTTTCTAGTGCTTCGTCCCACATTTCTATTACTTTGGCGTATAACACTTACTAACTTGGTAAAGTTTCTTGACTAAACTGTGTCTGATGCCACGCGTTGTCCTGATGAACTGTTGCAGTACCACTACTGGTGCTAGGACTTGGGTTCGTCGGAGTTGACGAAGGAATTATTATAATAATCTTTAATTATCAGCTTTTCTGCATGCTGAACGCACCTTTCCCAAACTTGAGGCGTTACTCTTTCTAGTGCTTCGTCCCACATTTTTATCACTTTGGCGTACAACACTTACTAACTTGGTAAAGTTTCTTGACTAAACTGTGTCTGATGCCACGCGTTGTCCTGATGAACTGTTGCAGTTCCACTACTGGTGCTAGGACTTGGGTTCGTCGGAGTTGACGAAGGAATTATTATAATAATCTTTAATTATCAGCTTTTCTGCATGCTGAACGCACCTTTCCCAAACTTGAGGCGTTACTCTTTCTAGTGCTTCGTCCCACATTTTTATCACTTTGGCGTACAACACTTACTAACTTGGTAAAGTTTCTTGACTAAACTGTGTCTGATGCCACGCGTTGTCCTGATGAACTGTTGCAGTTCCACTACTGGTGCTAGGACTTGGGTTCGTCGGAGTTGACGAAGGAATTATTATAATAATCTTTAATTATCAGCTTTTCTGCATGCTGAACGCACCTTTCCCAAACTTGAGGCGTTACTCTTTCTAGTGCTTCGTCCCACATTTCTATTACTTTGGCGTATAACACTTACTAACTTGGTAAAGTTTCTTGACTAAACTGTGTCTGATGCCACGCGTTGTCCTGATGAACTGTTGCAGTACCACTACTGGTGCTAGGACTTGGGTTCGTCGGAGTTGACGAAGGAATTATTATAATAATCTTTAATTATCAGCTTTTCTGCATGCTGAACGCACCTTTCCCAAACTTGAGGCGTTACTCTTTCTAGTGCTTCGTCCCACATTTTTATCACTTTGGCGTACAACACTTACTAACTTGGTAAAGTTTCTTGACTAAACTGTGTCTGATGCCACGCGTTGTCCTGATGAACTGTTGCAGTTCCACTACTGGTGCTAGGACTTGGGTTCGTCGGAGTTGACGAAGGAATTATTATAATAATCTTGAATTATCAGCTTTTCTGCATGCTGAACGCACCTTTCCCAAACTTGAGGCGTTACTCTTTCTAGTGCTTCGTCCCACATTTTTATCACTTTGGCGTACAACACTTACTAACTTGGTAAAGTTTCTTGACTAAACTGTGTCTGATGCCACGCGTTGTCCTGATGAACTGTTGCAGTTCCACTACTGGTGCTAGGACTTGGGTTCGTCGGAGTTGACGAAGGAATTATTATAATAATCTTTAATTATCAGCTTTTCTGCATGCTGAACGCACCTTTCCCAAACTTGAGGCGTTACTCTTTCTAGTGCTTCGTCCCACATTTTTATTACTTTGGCGTACAACACTTACTAACTTGGTAAAGTTTCTTGACTAAACTGTGTCTGATGCCACGCGTTGTCCTGATGAACTGTTGCAGTTCCACTACTGGTGCTAGGACTTGGGTTCGTCGGAGTTGACGAAGGTATTATTATAATAATCTTTAATTATCAGCTTTTCTGCATGCTGAACGCACCTTTCCCAAACTTGAGGCGTTACTCTTTCTAGTGCTTCGTCCCACATTTCTATTACTTTGGCATATAACACTTACTAACTTGGTAAAGTTTCTTGACTAAACTGTGTCTGATACCACGCGTTGTCCTGATGAACTGTTGCAGTTCCACTACTGGTGCTAGGACTTGGGTTCGTCGGAGTTGACGAAGGAATTATTATAAAAATCTTTAATTATCAGCTTTTCTGCATGCTGAACGCACCTTTCCCAAACTTGAGGCGTTACTCTTTCTAGTGCTTCGTCCCACATTTTTATTACTTTGGCATATAACACTTACTAACTTGGTAAATTTTCTTGACTAAACTGTGTCTGATGCCACGCGTTGTCCTGATGAACTGTTGCAGTTCCACTACTGGTGCTAGGACTTGGGTTCGTCGGAGTTGACGAAGGAATTATTATAAAAATCTTTAATTATCAGCTTTTCTGCATGCTGAACGCACCTTTCCCAAACTTGAGGCGTTACTCTTTCTAGTGCTTCGTCCCACATTTTTATTACTTCGGCGTCTCTTATCGAAAAATATATAGTCGGAATATGACAATAACAAAGCTGTGACAGCGGCGAGTCGAATGCCTCTTACAGGGCAGGGTGGCTGCTTTTATCCGTAATCGCTAGAGTAGGTTGGCTGCCATTGTTTCGCAGCGCTCGACCAATCCTGGCGCGGCAGTAGTGGTAGTTTGAACGTCGCTGCTGAGCCGTTCGGAGCGCGTAGCATGCGGCAGGGGCGCCTCGTGGTTCGCACGTGGTCAGTTCTCACGTGGTCCCTAGTCGAGCAGTCGAGCTTCTTTATTATAAATTCATTCTGTGTTGAGACTTCGTCTAGAAGACATCGTCTTCAGTGATGGTGCTAATTTAATTTTTTTTAATGTGGTGTTCGCCATTGCAACAATTGCAAGTATGTGACTTTTTAGAGTGTGTGGAGCATGCAGAGTGCTCAAAGTGAACTGCCGAGTGCGCTTGCCTAAATTGGCAATGTCTTCAAGTGTTTCGTGTCTTTTTTTGCCAATTTCTTGGAAAATAAGCAAGAATTTAAAAATATTTGTTGACGCTCCTTTAAAAGTTAGTAATTTTAACGCCAAAAAGGCTGTAATAATTGTATTTCTATAAAATACAAACAGCACCACACATTTATGCCCCTATTTTCGAGCGCGCCGACCTAGAAGTAATGGTTTTACTTCAAACGAGTAGCGATAAGATTACGAAATAAGTAGAAATAGCAATAATTACTTTTAGTAATAGAAACAAATTACAATTTTTAAGTTTCACTTTTGAAATAAATTAAAATCTCAACTATTCTGAAAGTTTACCTGGAATGACGGATGCGCCGATCCTTAACACGACGGGGAACAATTTAAAGAATGTCAACACGAACAATGAGTGAAGTTATTGTTGCCCAGACCCCCCTCATTTAATTTTACTTGAAAAAAAAAAGATGTGACTAACCATAATAATTCTTTTTTATGTCACCTCCCAACAATAGACGATTTGAGATTTGACAAAAGTTTCATTCTACAAATGTTCAAATATTTTATTGAGTTCCTGAAGACCGACTGTTGTAAATTTATTTTCTATTTTCATCTGATGGGCTTGTGGTGTGGATGGATAGTTTTTAGCAAAACCCACATTGCATTGAAAAAAAGGGGCGATACTAACAATTAATAAACTCTTTTTGTGAGGCCGCTCAACAATGGGAGATTTGAATAACTGAGAGGACGGTCAGTGGTCGATCAGTTCTCACGCGGACCACGCGGTGGTCGAGCTTCTTTATGGGAGATTCATTCTCTGTTGAGACTTCGTCTAGAAGACATCGTCTTCAGTGATGGTGCCAGTTTAATTTTTTTTACTGTAGAGGTCGCTATTGCAACAATTGTAAGTGAGGGGCTTTTTGAGTGTGTGGAGTCTGCAGAGTGCTCAAAGTGAACTGCCGAGTGTGCTCGCCTTAAATTGGCGTTGTCTTGGAGTGTTTCATTCTTCAAATTTTTTATTGAGTTCCTGAAGATCGACTGTGATAAATTTATTTTCCATTTTCATCTGGTGGACTTGTGGATGGATATTTTTTATCAAAAACCACAATGAAAATGTCGTATTTTGTTTTGAAAAAAAAATTAAAATTTATGAGTAAAATTTAAATAGTAAACGCATAGTACTACTTCTGTTAAAAATATCGCTGGTAATATTGTTTTTTAATTTTGACGATTTTCGGTCATAAACAGCTTTCAAACGAATATTTTGCCGAATTACATTTTGGTAATTTTTATTTAAACTTTTGTTAAAACAATTATTATGATTTGGGGCATAACAGTCTCAAAACGGATATTTTATTTAGCTTCAAACTTTTTTTTAACTAAAAAAATAAATAAAAACAATTAAATGATTTTTGGTCAGAAGCATTTTCCGAATTAAATTTTTCTAATTTTTATAAATTTGTGTCAAAATAATTATGATTTGGGGGCGTAAAAGTTTCAAAACGGATATTTTCTTCCACTTCAAAGCTATTGCTGATTTTAAAAAAAGTTCTTAAAAAGACTTAAGGTTCTACTGCACTCAATTTATATTTCTATTTTGACCATAATACGGAATTTTAAAATACGCCTAATTTCGAGCAACCTGAGTAACATTTTAACCCTCTGGCAATTTTTGCCCTTGCTAGATAATATACCTGACACTCTTCTGGGGTTTCTATTGTATTCTTCGGGTATTTAAATTTTAGTAAATAAAAACAGAATTTTACGATTTTACGTTTTAGTTTAGAATTATGACCAAAAACTTATACTTTGGAAAAAATATTTTTGTGTTAGAAAAATTAAATATAAAAATTCGAAAGTAGTGACCTATTACAGCAATATTTTAGTCTTACTGCATTTTCACTTTTTCGTTATCTTCGTCTACTACTTTAATAGTTATTTATGTGTCTAGAGCGTAAAATGAGAGTTTTTGATGTGAGGTCTAATTTTTAGCAGCGAAGCGGAGCTGAGCTGCTAAATGACGACCGAACATCAAAAACGCATTTTGCTCGAGATACATACAAAATTTTTCGTACGACGGCAATATAAAATTAGTAACTTTTGTATTTTGTAAGGTTATGTTTTACGTAAATTACGTTTCTAAAAATTGTTCCAGCAAATAACTGTTTTGAGTTTTGATCTTTCGTATTATAATTATAAGTACAACTAATAGGTACTTTCACAATTTTGCATTTTGTTAAATAAGTAATTAATTTACGACTTCAATATTGTCTAAATAATTATTCAAAGTTTGAATTTTGTCTAATGAGCGTGCGCCATCTAGTGGAATAAAATTGAAATTTCACAGAATCAAACAAAAAGTATATAACCGTGAAGTATCTTATTGGTTATATACCTGTCCATGTATAATTTTTACGATCATATACTTGTATGTAAAACAAACTCGATCAAAATGTCCGACTTTAGGCGTTACTTCACGAAGCGTAAAGAATGTTTTTAGAGTCGGTCGTACGAAAAAAGTATTATGATCGAAAAAAATAATTTTTTTAAATGTAATTTCTTGACAATGTGGCTCCCTCCCCCCCCGAATCCAAAACGCTAAAAAATCAAAACTCTTGGAAAATGTCTGTCGGGGAGGATGAGTGTGTATGTACCTAACTCCGTCAAATAAAAACTACTAAAACGATTTTGTTGAAATTTAGTTTCGGCCACTTTAACAAAATTTCAACAACAAAATAAACTTTTAAACGAATTCAATATAAAGTGGCCCAAAATAAGGGGGTTATTTTGGGCGCATTTCGGAAAAATTTGACCCACAGTATTTATACTCGGTTATAAGTTAGTACACATGGGCCCTAATTTAAAAAATACCTTTTCAAATTTTTACTGCTAGCCTACCCGTATAATACCAGTATAACTAAATTAACTAATTTCTAAATTGACTACTTTTAAAGCACCAAAGTTGACTAAATACCGACGATTGGCTGTCAAATGCTACCAAACATAAAATTTTTACTTCCGGTTTAATTGGAAAATATTTTTTCATATATTTTCAACGCGTACAAAAAAGTCCTATTATGGCCACATCCCACATCAAAAGTAGACGAAGTCAATAAAAAATAATAGTTGATAGGAATAGAATTCGATTACAACATTTTTTAGAATCAACTTCCTCTAGCGGTTAAACAAGAAGAAGTCTCCACTAACATTCTTGATCTAAATGATAAATATTGATTCAAACTGACATTTTTTGTTCTTTCAAAAATCGCGGTGCGGTTTCGAAAATCAAATTTTTCAGTTTTGCGGTCCTTAATGTAAGAGTTGCATAAAAAAATACACAGTTGTCAGAAATGTTTTCCGCGTTGCTGGAAGTTCTAAAATAAAAGAGCAATTTTTAAAAATTGCGGATACGATACTCTAAGGCCCAGTTGTATAAAACGAAATAATCTCGGGGTCAGAGTTAACTCCACGATCTGAATATAAGGTTAGATCGTAGCGGGGATTAGATTAGGTTAGTCCCTAGGCACTTGGTTCAGGGTTAACCCGTCCATTCTCTAGAGTCAAATATATTTCTATTTAACTCAGAATTAGTTGTTGATTTAGGTTGATCGTGGAGTTAACTCTGACTTCGAGATTAGCTTGTTTATACAACTGGGCCTAAATCGGAAAAGTTTAAATAAAATAAATGTTTGTTTTTGAAAGAGCTGTAAGCAAGATCACCGAAAGAATATTTTTTTGATTAGGGATGATGTCAACTAACTTCTATAGCCTAGTATAACCAAAGAACATAGAATTATCAGAAAAAGCAACCAATGTAAAATTTTAAAACCTTTTAAAGTGTAGTAACACAATTGAGCTCCAGATGTCTCTGCTCAGTTTACAGTACTTTCGAGAGTGTGAGAAGATGAAACATTTAATTTTAGTATGTCCAAACTTGAGTTTAAATGGTTTAAAAAAGGTCTATTCGAATGGTATTTTAATCCTTTTGTAATAGTTGAAGAAAATAATATTTTTACGACCCAGTAAATTTAGCCAGGTAGTTTAACAACTTTTTGAACTAATTTCGTCAAATAATAAAATACATTCTTTTTCTGATATGTCCATACCGTTAACTTTGATTTTAAAATTTGAAGAAAATCTATGGTCGATTCCAGTAGTGAAAGTCTGCGATGATCTTATTGTGGGGCACGGCAATTTTATTTTTAAATTATTTCTCATGTGCTTGTAATTAATTATTACCAATTCATTATTATTGTAACTATTATTATTATAATTAGATTATTACTTATTACTTATTACTTATCTATTAAAATTTAGATTACCTACTTATTTATTTTTGTGTTCTGTACCTGTACATATTATACTACATTAATTTGTAAGATTTTTGTATAATTAAAATATTTTATCCACGACCGTCCAATAATACGTTAATTACATATGATCTTTTTTACGAGTAATGTACATCATTACCCACGGATTTTTCATTACCCACGGATTTTTTCATTACCCACTGTGTTGACAATTGACAGTTTCTGTCAACTTACTTTTGCATACAATTTTGATTAAAACATATTATTCTGCTTTCTTTTAATATTTAATAACTACGAACAAAATATAAATTAATATTCAATGTAAATTGTAAATCAACTAATTAACTTTTCATAATACTATTAAAAATAAATATTGTTATAAATGACATTAATATAGCGCCCTCTATATATAAGTATAGGTACTTACTCCTTGAACGTCAAATTCAAAAAACAAATGCAATACTTGACAAGCAAAAACTAATATAATTTTAATCTTGATTTTTTTTATTTTTAAATTTTTAAAAATTTTTAAATTTTACGGTCGTGGATAAAGTATAGTATTCAACTTGCGGGTAATGATTATTACTCACTCAAATGATTACGACACTCGCCTTCGGCTCGTGTCGCAATTCTCATTTTCGTGAGTAATAATATCCATTACCCGCGTGTTGAATAATATACTATTATTTTATACTGTACGGCTATTGCTACTTTCCGTCATTAATTTGAGTCCGGGAAATGGCACATTACATCACTAGGCCGGGAAGTGTTGCTAAGTAACACTTCCCGGACTGTTTGGCGAAGTTTTTGAAAAGGACTTTATTTTTTAAATTTTTGATTGAGAAAAAAGCTTGCCGCCAGGAGGGATCGAACCTATGAACCTTTGGGTGAAAGGCAAGGGTGTTATCCAATACACTATACGAACACCTATATTAATGTATATCAAGATTGAAGTTATAAAGTAGTTATTTGTTGCTAAGTAACGAACATAAAGTGGATAATGTGATTTAAAATGAAATACCTACAGCGGATATTTAATTTGACATTTCTAAAATGACGTTTTTGTACAAAGAAATTTTTCAAATAAAAAACTGTTTTTTACAGTATGAAATAAAATTTTATACGATATACGTCCGTGAAGTGATTATTAAAGCATTCGTTTCGAAATTCCGGACTCAGCTTCGCTTCGTCCGTTAACATCTTACTCATGCTTTAATAGGTCACTTCCCGGACTAATGACGTAAATAACTATTTTTTGTTTTTATCTATATTAAATTATGATTAAATTAATATTGTTATATTTTTTTTCTAATAATACCAAAGACCAAAGATTTTGAACTTCCTATCAACAAAAACTTTCGTGACAATAATATAACCATCATAAAATAACAATAGAAAAGCAACTTTGTCCCTTAGTCGTAAATAGTATTGTAAAAATCCTCTTGCTAGCTACCTACCTAAGATTGTTAGAATTGAGAATAGACAAACATTTTATGTATTTTTGTACCTCTCTTTGTTACTCTTACGTAGGTATACGAAAAATTGTGCTAAAATGAGGAGCGACATCTGAATCTCACCGGTGTACTACGTTTAAAAGAAGGCGCAGAGATCCCATAAGCTTAGGATTTCTGATAATTCTATGTTCTTTGGTATAACTATCATGGGTAAAAATTTTACAAAATACCACCAAAATAACTTCCGCATCTTGGACCACCCTGTATCCATTTAATTTAATTTATAAGCTTTAATTAGTTTTTGTTTCATAGCGTTACACATACACCACGTCCATCCATCCACAGCCTGGTAGAATTTTTCTAAGTAATTCGTTTTTTTCATTTTTGAATTTAGAGGGACCAGAAACGTGAAGAAATTAAATTTTACAAAAAATAATTTTTCTCGAAGTCGTTGAAAATAAGAAAGATAATTTCACTTCGACACCTTATTGTGGCAGGTACCTAGCAAAAGGATTACAAAAGTGTTTGGTCTATGGTAATTGCTTTATGACCCACCTTTGTACAAAAATTTGTATTATGAGCTAAAAGGATGACAGATGTTAAAATTTGTGTCAAGTTTACGCTCAAAAGTTAAAAATTTCTCTGTTTTTAATTTTGTTTTTATTGATTTTAATTAAAACCCTGCAAGTTGAAAAAAAAGTAAAAATAGGTATCGATGCAGATGATTCTGTTCTCCATGTCTGCCACATTTCAAGAGAAAAGAAGCAGACCGAGGGACAAAATCTGAAAATTATGTTTTAGGGTTTTTAATTAATAATTAAATAATAAATGAGTTTTAAAGGAATTTAACATCGGATCTCGATAGATAAATGTAGTATAAGTCCATTAAAATTGCGAGAAACGCTTCAAACTAAAATATGTGGCTAAAAAATGAGATAGAAATTTGCATTGGTTCGACTAAAATTACCAGAAATCATTTTGTTTATATCAAATTTGATCGAAAACGAATTATTTCTAATAAAAACGGAATTGTCACAAGAATGGAGACTTAATTTTTGTACACTTTAATATAAAAATTAAGATGAAATTTGAATTTGTCGAGCTTAAAAGTGAGGTCTAGTAAAAACAGTTTTTTATTAATAACAAAAAATCTACGCATGTTTTTGAAACGAAAGTTTGACACAAGAAAAGAGCACATCAAATTCTATAGATAAAAAATTCGAGCGATACTTTAAATCCAAAATTGAGACTGAAAAGTTAGGTCGCGTTTACGTTATTTTTCCCTATACCGGACAAGTGGTGCAGTAGAGCCTTAAGATTTTAGAGCTTTAAAAGTCTCAAAGCGAATTTTTCTGCTAATAATTTATTTTTGTAAATTTTTGAAGAAAATTATTCATCTAATTTACTGCTTCAAATGAGAAACGTTCATTAAACTTGCGAATATTTCTTTATTTCAAGAAATTTAGTTAACAAACACATTAAAAATTACAAATTGGGACAAAAATACAAAAATTTTCAAAAATAGCATCATTTCACTTTCACTCATTTTTTCAATCTTCTTCGCTGCTGATTTCGCACGTTTCTTCAACTTCTACGTCTATTGTAACACCAGCTACTCCTTCTTTACTAGTTTGTGGCTGTATATTAGAACCACCTGCTTCAGCCACAGTATCCGATAACGTCGTCTCATAATCGCGATCAACTGCTTCTACATTATGAACCGGCCGAAACTTAAATTTGTCGTCGAAATAAAACGGCGACGCGCTTTGTTCGACACTAAATGGATTTGCTGGCCCTTCACCTTCGCTCCTTTTAGACTCACGTGGGTGCACAATAATGTGTTCTTCTAAATTCTGTATGAGAGAATCCACAACGGCGGGGTCAATTGCCGGATCTTGCCCCTCCTCATTTTCTGCATCTTGGTCAAATTCTGTTTTACTGGACGCGCCCATAATTTCTGCCGAAACTTCGGCACTCTCGCTTTGAATTAGAAAAGCCTCGCCTGACCCTTGTGTCTCCGAAACGTTTACGGTGTCCCACAGCCCCGCGCCCCCTTCTCTAACAGCATCCGCGACTTGTTCGATGCTATCTTCAGGGTGGTCTTGCTGAACGCGATGCTGTTTAGGTGTTCTTTCTGCGCCTTGTTGAGATGTAGAAGGTACGTTAGAATTTGGAGATGCTGAAGGTGCATTGAGATTTTCGATAGTAGCTTGCTCTGCTTCGATTTGCATTTTTTTATAAATGGCCAGTATCGTACACTCTAGCAAATTGTCGAGTTTCAAGTTGTTCGGATACGCAATTGCAAACCCACCGGGACTCAGTGTACCCGCTGCAGGAGTTTTAGGACTAGTACTTGGCGAACTTGGCGCTGAGCTCGGTTTTTTAAATTGTGGTTGATTCGACGGATTGGTTGGGGAAGATTTCTTTTTTGAAGGCGTCATTGGTGACTTTTTAGGAGAGATTTTTGGAGAAACGGGGTACGGCTGTTTAAAAACTGCGCCGTCAGTTGTTGGAGTTGGTGCCCATCCTAGTCCATCTATTCTAATACCACTACTTGTACTAGCACCGAAATTTGAAATGTAATTTGAAGAGCTAGTACCCGGTGTACTTTGTGATGATGTTTTGGGGCATTTTCTTGGAGACATGCGCTCCGGTCGTTGATAATCAACTTGGATTGTCACCAAAAGCGTTTTATCCTTAAAAAAATCGAAAATTTTCTTAGCTATTTCTTGTATAGTGATTGAAGTACCATCGAGGTGCATTCCTATTCTCAAAATAGGATTATTAGAAAGCGCATTATTTGTTGAAGCAGTAGGTATGTCAAGAGTAGGGTCTAATAGAGTCATCGGGATGTCCAAATAAACTATACCAGGCTCACTAGTACCTTCACCTTTGAATTCTATCTGATTTGTTCCAGTTCCACCACTGGTACTAGGACTGGGGTTTGTTGGAGTGGACGAAGGAATTGAATAATATGGGGTAGTACTAGGTAAACTGTGGGGTAAAGTTTCTTGACTAAACTGTGTCTGATGCCACGCGTTGTCCTGATGAACTGTTCCAGTTTCACCACTGGTACTAGGACTGGGGTTTGTTGGAGTTGACGAAGGAATTGAATAATATGAGGTAGTACTAGGTAAACTGTGTGGTAAAGTTTCTTGACTAAACTGTGTCTGATGCCACGCGTTGTCCTGATAAATTGTTGCTGTTCCACTACTGATACTAGGACTTGTGTTTGTCGGAGCTGACGAAGGCATTATAAATGTATAACAGGAAATAGACTCACCTTCTGGCGAAATTTCTAAACTAAACGTTGCCCGAATCTCTTCGTTGTCCGTATAAACTGTTTCAGTTCCACTACTGGTACTAGGACTTGGGTTCGTTGGAGTTGCCGAAGGAATTGTATATGTAGAATGAGGTGTAGTACTACTTGGTGGTAAAGTTTGTTGACTAAACTGTGTCTGATGCCACGCGTTGTCCTGATAAACTGTTTCAGTTCCACTACTGGTACTAGGACGCCACACATTGTCTTGATAAACTGTTCCAGTCCCACCACTTGTACCAGAACCCAAGGTCGTCGGAGTTGGCGAAGGATTTGTATAATTGGGGATAGTACCAGGTAGCCTTTGTTGATTAAATTGTGTCGGATTTGGCGCTTGGTTCCTATAACGTATACTTGCCGGATTACTTCCACTCGCATATTGGTTAATTAAAGAGTTTATAGAACTTGGTGGAGCTTCTGGCAATATCCCTTGACTCATTTGTGCCGTATGAAGCGCGTTCCCTCTAAAATGCATTTTGGTCCAGTCATTTTGATTTTGATGAAGCAGGCTAGATAGAATTGGCGCAGAACCTGTAGAGGGGGCTGTACTGGGTATACTTTGTGGTGATACCCCTTGATTAATTTGTATCTGAGGCAACGAATTGTCTGGATGAACTGTTCCCGGCCCACTACTGGGAGTTGCTGCAGGCGAAACAGTCGTATACGGTGCAATATTTGGCCTTCTTCCTGGAGGCCTTGGTTGATTACACGCATTTGGATTATAAACTGTTGCATGTGCACTATTAATACTAGCACCGATGCTCGTATTATTTTGAGAAGGGTAAGTGATTGGTAAACGTTGCGGATTTGGTTGTGTGAATCTCGAATGTGGTAGGTCATACGACGGACACCTCGGGCAAGTTTCAAGTCGCTCTAACGCTGCACGCCTTGCAAACATTTCTCGTTGAAGTTTTGCTGCTCCATTTGGATATGTAGAGTGGTATCGATAGTATTGACAGTTAGGCTGATATCGCATTCTAGCTCTGGTTACATCTAGGCGAAATCTTAAACCTGGGCGCCCTGGAAAAGCGGAATGAGGTTGTATAAACAGATAATTGCCGAATGGTCGACTACCAGGTGCTAGTGATATATCTGGTACAGGAGCAAAATTATTTTGGGCTATTCTATCGCCAATTGGTTGGAAAAGATTACTATAAGTTTCTAGGTTCATATTGTGGCGGCGTAAAAAGTCAAGAAGCTCAAGTCTTTTTGATGGAGAATGGAGATGCCGGGGTATACGTATATAATTGCCGGTTGATGGTCTATCAGGTGCTACTGGTAGAGTTGGCGAAGAAGCTATTATATTTTTGTCTTTTTTCGGGGAAGTTATACCGTAAGCCTTACTTATACTTTCTTTGCTTATATTGGGGCAGTACAAATACTTGGGATTGGGAAGCGTATTTCTATTTGCCGGAAGACTTTGCGATCGCTTTCTGGCTGAAGGAGTTGATTGTATAACACTCGGTCTGACCGCTTCGGAGCTACTATTAGGAGAAAACTGATGTACGGCACCGTAATTTGAAGGCAATTCGAATGGTTGTATCCTTTGAGGGGGTTTTACCACTTTTTTATCAATTTCAGATGCTTTGTTGATCGCTGAGTCACTATTACTTTTTTTTATATCACTCGAATACCTCATCTTGAAACGTTTTTTCGGACTCACATGTGGATTACTATTATCACTGGTCGGTATCTCAGATGTATTATGTTCTTCCGACTCATCGAGTAGGTCGTTGGCCGAATTTCTTTTTCTAAGTCTATCCTTTTTGGACTTTCTCGACTGACTAGTTGATTTCGATTGTTTTACGTCGATATTCAGCTCGGACATTTGTTCTTCTGCCTTATCTAGTTCTTCACTGGTCGATTCGTATTTTCGACGACTGGAACTTGGAGTTCCATAAGAAGATTCACTGCTTGATTGACTATAATATGATGTGCTTGGTCCCGCCTGGATATTTAGTGAAGACATTTCTTCTTCCGGCGCATCGTGTAATTCACTATTTGATCTGCTTCTTTTACGACTGCCTTTACCAGTTATTTTAGGAGACTCATTACTCGATTGAATTGTTGCATTTTCTGAACTTAATGTATGTTGTGGATCAACATTGATGTCTACACGCCTTTGTGAAGTACTCGGGATGCTAGTTACGTTCTCGCTAAACTTACTAGTTGACGGAAATATTAGGCGCTTTCGTGGAAAGCTATAACTTGTACTCGGTATTGCTTCTACCGGGCTATTTGTCATACCGGATTTAGGTCTTCTTGGAGAAAGATCAATTGGCTGTTCTTGTACAAAAGCTTGGGACGATCCCAAAAACCCTACGTTGTCTACAGTTCCCAGTGGAAATTGTGTTTCTGCCTGGCTTTGGCTGTTTTCAGGGCTGTCTTGAGTAAGATCAATATGAATTACATTCTCTTCTTCAGTTTCAGTTGGAATACTCTCTTGTCCCATATCGCCGATTTGTAGCACAGAACTAATATGAACATCAAAAGAACTAATTCCAGAAACAGTGGGGGTTTCTGTTGGTTCTGGTGGAGGCTGACTGCCATTATCGTCTTTCCTTTTTCCTTTCCTACGCCTATTTTTCTTTTTACTTGGCATGTTTTTGCTTTCCTTCTACAGTACTTATGTAAAAAATTATTCCTAGTGTTGTGTAGCGTTAATAACGGTATTAGTCTCTTGAATTATACGTTAAGTCGATATTTTTCACGAGCTCGACGAGTGATAACTGCAACAATAAAAAAATTATTATTTAACGAAACGCTCAGTTTTATTTTGAAGGTGTATTGATATCTCTAGTTAGTCCAGGAACTTTTTAATGTAAAAAAATTAATTTATTCCCATTTAGCAACAGTGCCTTATTTAAAATCATTTAAAAGATCAAAAAATTCTGCAAAAAGAAAAATAACCGAGGTGTTCAGTGTCGAGTCTACCGTTGAGGCGACCTGGAGTTTCGACCCAAATCGTAAAAAGTAATAGTTTTACAAAAAATGTCTAAGTACTCATTTTAAAGCCTATAAAATTTCCTTCAATTTGGTGGGCTTCTTATCCCCTCACGACAACAGTTGCCCTAGTTAGAATTTTTTTTTAAATGCGGCTTCTTACGAATTTTAATCGAATTTTCTTCAATTTCGCTCTTTGTGATTTGTTGTGGCAAAAAAACAGTTGAATACTGATAAAAATCACCATTGATGAGCTGCATATTGTGTCACGTAAACAAAAAAATCTTATAGGGCTCAATTTTAATAGATGCGAATTTAGTAGCACAGGGCAGATCTACCGGCGCTCAGCCAAGAAATATCTAAACACACTGTATAAAAATACGAGCCTACCCTTCGATGATACAATGATGGAAATTGTATATGTACAATATTTAGTTGTGTTTCTTCTCCTGCAGACGAATTGGTGATAGTGGCTATTTTTTGAAAGTTTTGATCACATGAACTTCCACCGTACGTTGTCGAGTTTTGCTGATTGATATATTTATATTCAGGAAATTTTTAATTATTTTTACCTAAAAACAAACAAATCGATTAAAATTGATGCAATGCGTTTGACAGTTCAGAGGTAAAAAATGAGGAACGAGGGGGTTTGGACAAAATGTAAAACTAATAATCGAGTTGTGGTTTAGGACGTCTTTTGTGAGACACCCTGTATAATAATTAATACAATTTACTTTTAGACGGAACCCTTAAGAAAAAATTGCATGACTCATTGCCTGATTTAAAGAAAATCGGTGAACTTACGACCTTGGTAAGCCTCGAAAATGCGTGTAGTCTTCCTAGGGTTAACGCTTGGCGTATCTGTACGATGTGTTGCCTAACCATCGAAGTTAAGTTTTTTGGAAAGTTACGTAACTTCCCAGATTAATTATTAAAAATGTTTTTTTTTATTTAATAAAATAACCGTATACTTACAATTTTCAGTAATTTTGTGAATTTAAAATATTAAAAATTCCTAAATGTGGTGTCCGTATCAAGACAATATTAATTTTCAACCTCCTAGTCGGTTCTTTTACATTAAACGAGTGAAGTGCTACTTATAAAAATTCAAATTGGCGTCCTAAAATAAAAGTATTAAAAAAAAACGAATTTTTTAATGCCATGCCCCCCCGTTTATAAATAATTATAATTTAAATACTTACGCCAAACAATAATTACAGTTAGTTTTTGATTATTAAAATTTTTTTGTAATTTTTAATAAGCAAATTTAAACAAGCACAAAACGAATTAAAATTTTAAATGAAACGTAGTACATTAGAGATTGCAAATGTTTTAAAGCGCGATAGGTAATTGATTAAATTTGTACGCTTTGCACCAAATTTGTAATTATTTTCAAAGACGAAATTAATAATTTATTGTAAAATTAAATATTCGTTTTTATAATTTGATAAGGTATAATAGACGTGCCGAAACGTCATTTGGGGGTACTTTACCTCATTATTTAGATATAAATTTTACGCCATCTCAAAATTTAAGAAAAATAGTTTTTTGGTGGATTCGTCTTTTTTTTTAAGTTTTACGATGGGGAAATAAGTTTCTTAATGTAATTTCGACGTTTTAGTCTCCCCGAATTCGAAAACATACAACAAAAGATTGAAAAAAAAATCTGTTTTTGGGTGGTGCTAGAATGGTTGCCTAGACACAAGGGAAAATTTAAAAATTCCCCTGATGAGTATGCAACCAATCGTGCCATCTTCAAATCTTAAATAGCATTTTGCTGCTATCTGATAGAGATGGACGTAATATTTAGTACGACCTATGTTTAATTAGTGTCCTTTTTGGTCATTATGTATACAGGCTACAACAAAAGTATTATAGAATTTAGTAGTTGCCGAGAACTAAAAATAGTAAAAATCTTTTAACACAGAAATGCCACTAAATCATGAATAACCGCAGTAATTTTGAACAAACGACTTTTGTAATACCTTGTATGCAGTGTTAACCCCTCAAATGATAAAAATTCTAAATAATAATAATAATTCTTTATTTCAAGAAAGTTCGTCAATAAACAAGTTAAAAACTACAAATTGGCACAAATACAAAATTAAAAAAAAATAGCAGCCTCGTCACTTTTACTCATTTTTTAAATCTTCTTCGTTGCTGCTTCCACACCTTTCTTCAATTTCGGAGTCTACTGTAACAGCAGTCATCCCTTCATTATTAGTTGGTGGTTGAATATTTGAACCCCCTTCTTCAGTAACGCTCACCGACACCGCTGTCGTAAGTTGTCCTTCATTTTTTTGACCAACTTCTTCATTTTCAACTGCACCTAATTTAAGTTTTTCGTCAAAACAAACGAGTGCGGATTTTTCTTTGGCACTAATTGGATTTGACACTTCACTTTCGTCAATTTCTTGTTCTCTCTTTTGTTTTTTTAACATTGCAAGAATACATATCACATCACTTTCCATTTCTTCAACAGCATCAGACCTTTCTTCTATTTTGTCGAACACCTCCGATTCAGTTTCTTGCATTCTGGCTTGTAGTCTACATTTTTGAAATACACCACTTCTTGTACTAGCACGGACGTTTGTTGCGGTCACAGCAGAATTTGTAGAAGGGCTAGTTCTCGGTGACCTTCGTGGCGATGTTCGTCGGTAAACTGTTCCAGTGCCACTATTGGCACTATTTGCACTAGCAAGGACTTTGGATGCGGTCAAGACAGAATTTGTAGAAGGGCTAGTTCTCGGTGACCTTCGTGGCGATGTTCGTTGGTAAACTGTATCAGTGTCATTACTGGCACTACTTGTACTAGCACGGACCTTTGATGCAGCTGAAGCAAGATTTGTAGAAGGACTAGTTCTTGGCGACTTTCGTGGCGATGTTCGTCGGCAAACTGTTCCAGTCTCACTACCGGCACTACTTGCACTAGCACGGATGTCTAATGCGGGCAAAGCAGAATTTGTAGAAGAACTAGTTCTCGGTGATGTTTGTGGATAAGCTGTTTCAGTAGCACTACTTGTACTAGCACGGACCTTTGATGCAGTTGAAGCAAGATTTGTAGAAGGACTAGTTTTTGACGACTTTTGTGGCGATGTTCGTCGGCAAACTGTTCCAGTCTCACTACCGGCACTACTTGCACTAGCACGGATGTCTAATGCGGGCAAAGCAGAATTTGTAGAAGAACTAGTTCTCGGTGATGTTCGTGGATAAGCTGTTCCACTGGCACTACTTGTACTAGCACGGACCTTTGATGCAGTTGAAGCAAGATTTGTAGAAGGACTAGTTCTCGGCGACTTTCGTGGCGATGTTCGTCGATAAACTGTTGCAGTTTCACTACTTCTACTAGCGCGGAGGTTTGTGGCTGTCAAAGCAGGATTTTTAGAACTACCTGTTCTAGGTGACCGTCGTGGCGATGTTCGTTTGTAAATTGTTCCAGTCTCACTACTCGTACTAGCACCGAAGTTTACAATACTCGAAGCTAGATCCTCGCCTTGCTCTCGATCTTCTGAAACGCTCACCGTATCACTTCCTCCAACAGCACTAGCTCGTTTTCTTAAAAATTGTTCTTCTATAACAATTGCAAGCGTACAATCTTCACGGTTGCTATTAAATGTGACCAGATCTTCGTCTGTAATTCTACTTGAAGAATATTGATGATCTTGAAGGTGCTCAAATGTTGTTTCTTCGCCCCGTTGGGATGTAGAAGACACGCTTAGATTTGAAGGCGGTAAATTTGGATCGGAATCTCCAATTGTAACGTTCTTTACGTCGTCCTTCGACAGTTCATCAAAAATGCGCTTTCTCAAATAATCAATATTGAAGTCAATCCGCGGGTATTCTATTCCTGACCCACTGCTTATCTTCTCTCCACGATTCACTGCAACCGTGGGAAGATTTGGCGAGCTTTGTGGTGAAGTTTTCTGAGACTTTCTAGGAGAAATCAAATTCGGTTGCTTAAACACTACATTATCAGTTGTTGGACTAGATGGCGCCACTTCTGAAGTGTGAAATGCCCTTCTATTTCTTTGGTTTCCACTACTTGTACTAGCGCCGGCGTTTATTTCGCTCAAAGGACTAGAAGTGCTCGGTGAGCATTGTAACGATGTTCGTTTTCTATATTTTGGTTTAACTGGCGGTTTGTTGTTACAAAGTTTTCTAAACTCTTTATGAGCCCTAGGATTACAGCAACTTACTACAACAGCCGAATCGTTTGTTTGAAAAGTGCTAGTACTCGGTGAACTTTGCTGTAACGCTCGTTGACAAAATTCTGCTTCATTTCGCGATAGGTTACAAAAGACTCTTCTAACCCCACTACTAGTAAGAGCAGCACCGCGATTTTCCACAGCGGAAGCAGTATTTTCTGAAGGGCCAGCGCTCGGAGAACTTTGTGGCGAAGAAATAGGTGTTACAGTAAGCGGTGTCAGCCCCAAAGTTTCTAATACTTTGATTGTGTCAGCTCCACTACTTGTAGTAGCAGGAAGGGTCACTAGTACACTCGAAGTAGGGTTTGTAAAACGCATAGAACTTGCTGAATCTGGCGATGTTCGTTGAGTAAGTTGTTTTTGATAGACCCGATAAGGTGTTCCAGTTCCAAGCATTATATTAAAGTCAATGCTTTCGTCACTCGATTCAGAATTTGTAGAAGACCTAGTAGTCGGTGAGCTTTCTGGAATAACCCGTGGACTAGATTGTGGTTGATTCCTCTGGTTATTAAGACATGCTCCAGTCCCACTACTAGTACCAGGTGTACTTCGTGGCGATGTTCGGGGACTAATTTGTGATTGATTCCTCTGGCTTTTTAGATAACCTGCTTCACTTACGACACTCGGATTAGCATCTATGTTTGCTGAAATCGGATCAGGTCGTGGTAGATTCCACGGGCAGTTCGGACATCCTATAATTTTCTTTTGATCCATAGATTTTAGTTGATTAGTCGGGCGATTTGGAGAAATCGTTTCTCTCTCACTACTTGAACTAGTGCGGGGATTTGCTAAAATCGGTTGAAATGTTGTAGAAGGAAGTATATTCCACGGGCAGTTTGGACAACCTATTACTGCAGTCTCGCCTTGCTTTCGGCATTCTCTTAACATTCTCGGCGTTCTAGGTATTGTTCTTCTTGGAGAGGCCGTTGGAGAAACGGGACTCGGTTGTGTAGACACAGCGCCTCTCATTGATTGACTTCGAGACGACGTTTGTAAACAAGCCAATAAGGTTTGGGCTCTCGCGTTGCCAATTTCAATAAAAGCCCTACTTATTGCTTCTCGGCTTATATTGGGGTAGAATAAGTAGTTGGAAGACCGATTGGAATTAGACGACCCAATTGGAGGAAGACTTAGCGATCGCGCTCTATTTGTATGAATTATTTCTATCACCCTACGCCTAAAACCTCCACGCCGATTATTAGAAAAGAGCCCAGGTATGGTAGAGCTCGTTGACGGCGAACTAAACAACCGTAACAGTATAGGACTTTCCAACATTTCATCATCAAATTCAAGTTGGTCGGATTTGTTAAGCGTGGCATCACTTTTAGTTTTTCTAGGCAGAACTCTAAAATTCTCCGCCGCACTAGTTGGCATCGCCGTTAGTTTCACTATTAGACCACTACTTTTATTTTCTTCCATAAAAGTTTCACCAGAGCTGTTAGCTACTGGACTTACCTTTCGACGTTTTGTCGGACTCAAATACGGAGACCTTTTGGGAGACTCTCTGCTTGGTCTATTAGTCGATCCGTCTTGTTCACTAGTTTGGCAGATGCACCAACTGAAACTTGGAGTTAGTTGGGGAGATTCACTACTCGATCGACTCCTTGATGCGCGTTGCCCCGAATGGATATTCATTGAAGACATCTGTTCTTCCAGTGCGTCAAGTAATTCACTGCTGGATGATATACTTCGTTTACGTCTGCGCGGGCTGGAAGTTATAATAATTTTAGGAGACGCACGGCTCGACTGATTAGTTGATGCGGGGTTTTCCAGTTGTGTAATTTGTTCGTCTTCCGCATTTTTTTCTGGTTTGTTTATTGGGACACTTTTTTGGCGCCTTTTAGGGCTTAATTTAGGTTTGAATTGCAGATTTCCAGCCTCACTCGATAAATGATGCTTGGGATCAACATTAATGATTTCACGTATTTGTGAAGTACTTGAAGTGTCAGTTAGTTCTTCGCCAAGCTCACAAATTGAGGGGTGTCTCTGGCGTTTTCGTGGACTACTTGACATTTCTTTCACTGATCTTAATTTCGTCTCTGATTTAGGTCTTTTTGGAGAAAGATCCATCGGCTGTTCTTGTACTAAAGCTTGCGGTGATTCAAAAACCTCTACGGGTTCTACAGTCTCCACGGAAGATTTTGTTTCTGATTGGCTTTTGTTTTCTTCAGAGATAGTCTGAGTAAGATCAGTGTGAATTACATTCTCTTCTTCAGTTTCAGTTGGAATAGGTTCTTGTCCCATATCGCCGATTTCTGGCAGAGAACTTATACTAACATTAAAAGAACTAATTCCAGAAACAGTGGGGGTTTCTGTTGGCTCTGGTGGCGGCTGGCTTGTATTACTACCTTTTCTTTTCCCTCTCCTACGCCTATTTTTCTTTTTACTTAGCATGTTTTTGTTTTCCTGCTACAATAATTCGTAAAAAATTATTTCTGTTGTTGCTTATCTTAGTCTCTTGGATTATACGTCAAGTTGATATTTTTCACGAAGTCGGCGAGTGTTGTAAATGGGTAGTCGATTACTGAAACAATAAGAATATCATTTTTTAACGAAACGCTAGTTTAGGGGCTTAGGAGAAGAAATTTTCCATGTAGGCAATTTTAGTAAATAATATGAATTTAGTACTGGAACTTACACTGCTAATTTGACCTGTACTAGCGTTCAGCCAAGAAATGTCTAAAACACCCTGTATATAAAATACGACCTTCCACTTCGATGGTATGATGGAAATTGTATAAATGTACAATATTTAGCTTTTAGAGCGATGAAGAAGGCCTTGGTAAGCCTTGAACATTTTTTGAGTTATACGTCCTAGGGTTAATGCTATACATCTACGTACGATGTGTTGCCTACTCGTCAAGGTTAGGTTTTTTAGAAGTTACGTAACTTCCCAATCTTATTAGAAAGAATTAATTAAATATTTAAAAAAGCTCGATACTTACAATTTACAATAATTTTGTGAATTTCAAGTATTAAAAATTCCAGAGCGTGGCGTCAGTACAAATAGGTGCTCTTTTCAGCTCCCAAGTCTGTTTATTTGTCTTTTTTCATTAATGGACTAAAGTGCTACTTATAGAAATTAGAATTGGAGTCCTAAAACAAAAAGGGATAATTTAAGGTTTTTAAAACATTTTTTCAATCCCGCGTAGGTATATAATAATTTAAAAAAATACTCACGCCAAACAATTATTACAAGAAGTTTTAATTATTAATTTTTTTTTAATTTTTAATAATAAAATTTAAACAATCACAAAACGAATTAAAACTTCTAATGGGACGTCACTAGACAGCGCAAATGTTTTAAGCGAGATAGGTAATAAATAATTTGATAAAATTTGTACTCTTGTACTGAATTTGTTACTATTTTTTCGAGTAAAAAAGAATAAATAATTTACAGTAAAATTAGTAATTGTATGACATGCTTTTGAATTGTAATATTGTGCCAAATGTGCCTGGTTGGTAAAAAAATTTCTCTAAAAAACATCGAAAGTTTCGAGAAGCCCCCTGTACGCGCCTCTCCCAAAACTGAAAGCGGTTTGAGACTCTACAAATATTTTGATATTCTCCAGTTGTGGCTCTATCAATTGAGGACAAAAATAGCCCCCCCGCGTTAATTAATGACGAAAAAAATGTTTTTAAATGATTTAACGCTTTATTAATTAAAAAAAAAACACCTGCATTTCAGATGTCCCTCGTACTACGTCAAAGAGTCGTAAACAATATTCTAGTTATGCCTTTGAGGTTTCTCAATAAGATAGTGGATCTTCCATATGATTCTACTCCAAAAAAATGCACTTTTTAAGGGTCTTCTCGCTCACTTGTAATCCTCCTGATGCGTATGCAACCAACCATACAATCTTACATCAAGTTAGAGTAGCATTTTAACGTTGTCCGAGTGAGACAAGTTCCCATTATGACAACTTTCGTTCTACACTCTTCAAAGAAGAAACATTCTTTAAACTTCAAGAAATTTAATTAACAAACAAATTAAAAATTACAAATTGGCACAAATACAATTCTTTTTAGAAAACGATAACTTTTTTAATCTTCCTCGCTGCTACTTTTACGCCTTTCTTCAATTTTGGAGTCTATTGTAATGGCAGTTTTTTCTTCTTTATTAGTTTGGTGTAGCGTACGCGATCTCCTTCCATCCAAATCCAAGATGGCCAATACCACTCTCTCCAACTCAATTTCGTACCTTTGCGAAACCTCTTCTTCATTTCCAAGCAAACACAACTCGAGTCGGTCGTCGGCACTAATTAGGTTTTGTGCCATTTCGCTTTTTTTAGCCGCCTTTTCTCTCGTTTGTTTCGCGAGCATCGCTAGCGTATACACCACGTTCTTTTCCATTACTTCGACTGTTGGATAAACGTCTTCTTCTGTTTTACTCGAGGCCTCCGATTCAGCTTCTCGCTCTTCAAGTTGTTGTGCAACGTGACTTGTACTAGCACCCTGGTTTATAATACTCAAAGCTTCATTTGGTTGATTCGATGGTTGACTTTGACTTTTTCTCGGAGTAACCCTAGACTCACCCAAGCTACTTTCGCCATTAGTAGTTAAACTTTCGATATTCTCAAAATATTTTTCCATTAGTTCATGATTTCTCATAGTCACCCTTAACCAATGCTCTTCGTCCATCGTATCGCTCGAATCATAATGTAAGGATTCGAAATAAGAATCACTGCTCGAGTGACTATTACTACGTGATCTGAGTTGTTCAGCGTCGATAGCCAATGCGGGCATTTGTCTTTCCAACTCGTCGACTTCTTCGCCATTTGAGTGACTTCCTTTACGTGTACTGCGCGGACTGGAAGGTACAGTTGCTTTAGGAAGATCACTGCTAGGTCCTGGTTGTGCAGAATCGATATTTAACGCGAGAGTTTGTTCTTCCGCCTCATCGTGTAGTTTCTTGCCAGAGTCGAGTAGTGTTGTACGTCTTCGAAGTCTGGGGGGACTGCCTTGAGTTTGTTCGTTTTCTACATTTTCTTCTAATTCCTCAACTGTCGCACTTCTATAAAGCCTTCTTGAATCGACATTTGAGCTTTCAACTGTTTTTGAACTGTTTTGTGTGTCGGTTAAGTTTTCCTTAAGCTCACATATTGACGGAATAGGAGAAATTATAGAAATAGAAGAACTGTTTCCCGAAGTAGTGGGGAGTTCTGCTCGTCTCCGTTGAGCGTTTTGGCCTTGCTGTATCTTGCCCAATTTTTTATGTGTATATTCTCTTTCCTCTGACATTATTTTGTTTTCAGAACTCTACGAGTCACTTTAGTACTGAAACAAAAAATATTATTAGTGAAACGCACATTTTTTAGAAAGTTGCTCCGTCTATTTGCTCAAAGCAAGCTAAACGGTAAAGCCTGCTTTATCATTGTCAAAGAACCTGCCACGTAGGTAGCCAAACGTTCCATATTTCATGCCGAACCACCTCTCCGCGCATGACGAACAAAATTGTCCCAAAACTGCCCGCGACCTCTTCAGAATGATACCTTTTACTTTTGGGTCCAAGAGGGCCTTTTAACATTGTGAGTGAGCTCTGGCTACTTATGTATATGGGTGATAAGGTAGGTTTACCGTTTGGCTTGTTTTCAGCTACCGATGTACAACTTGCCCTAATATTGGGTCGACCATTGCAGCAGTAGGTCCAACTTATTAATATTTTTATCACTGAGGTGGACGAATTTTGCAGAATGGGTAGAGTTCTAGTGAACACAGCAGAACGCAATGGAATGAGATTCTCAAAAGAAGATGATTGTAACTCGATACTTACAATTTCCAGTGACTCGTAAATTTAAAATAATAAAAATTCCCGTGTGTGGTGTGTGTACGTCAGTACCACTCACTATTGGGCCTTTTTCAACTCCCAAGTCTCTCTAATTGTGCCTTTACATTTCTGGACTGAAGTGCTACTTATGGAAATTAAAATTGGCGTCCTGAAACAAAACAAAAATTTTTACTTTCTCAATAACGACTTTTTTAAATAACCCCCCTCCCTGTGTATGTAAAGAATAGTAATATAAGAATACCTAGTACACCAAACGCTTACTACAGCGAGATTTTGATCATTCAAATGTTTTTTTTGTAATTTTTAATAACCAAATTTAAACAAATGACAAACGAATTCAAGTTACAAATTGAACGTACGCTAGACGTGCATACGTTTTGAGAGCGATAGGTAATAATTTGATAAAATTTGTAAAGAGAAGGAATAAATAATTGGCGGTAAATTACGTTCCAATATTCTCGTACCTCCAATGTGCTTTTTAGGGGCACCAAAAAATTTCAAAAAGCCTTTTTGGCAATTTTTGAAGCGCCTTTAACGCTTTACACTGCCATCATTAAACCTACGACTTGTTATAGAACTCTCGTCTGGTGGCTCAAAGCTTACAAAGAACTGCTAGAAAAAATACAAAGTATTTCGGAGCTACCCCGAATAGCCTGAAGTGCCTACTTTACCTGCCAGACTATTATAGGCCTTTCTGTGGGCGAGATAACAACAAACGCATATCCAATGATTCTTTATTTCGAGAAAGTTCGTTAACAAACAAATTAAAAATTACAAATCGGCACAAATACAAAATTTTTAAAAAGTTGTAGAGCGTCGTCACTTTGGCCGTTTCTTCAATCTTCTTCACTGCTCTTCGCTATTCTTTCTTCCTCACAAATTTGGTGTTGCGTACGAGAAGCTCCTCGCCTGACCACAGTCTCCAACTCACCCGTTTCGGAATCTTGCTCAACTTCTTCATTTCCAACCGAACTTAATTTGAGCCTTTCTTCAAATTCAGACTCTAATGATAGTTTATCGAGGTTTGAAATATTTGAAGTGAGCTTATTAGAAGGGCCGGTACTTGGCGGTGATGTTAGTTCGTTAAATTCCGGTAGACTCCTTGTGTTGAGTGGACACAACGTCGCAATCTCGTGAGAGTGGTGTAAAGTTCTTGGGAGACTTTGCGATCGTGTTTCGCCTTCTCCATCTTTTTTTGATTCACAATCTGACATACTTTGGTAACCCTTATTTGGACTCAACTTAAGTTTATTTAGCAAACTTTCAGTTTCAGTTGATGAAAGTTGTCTCGAAACGTCTCCGATTGCATCAGCTCGAGTCTCAGTTAAGTCTTCTCTCTGCTCACAGACTGAATAACTTCGGCGCCTTCGTGAACCGATATAGCCTTCGTCACCTGACGCTTCTTCCTCTTGACTTGATGTTGTGTCACCTTTCTCTGACTCTGGCGGTGTTATAATAACACGCATAACTTTTATTTGAGGTATTGTCCATGATTGAAGCTTGTTTTCTTTAGAACCACCCTGACTCGGATGTTTCGGATTGACATAAATGATAGTTTCTTCTTTTGGTTCACTATCAATAATTTCTGGCTCAGAACTTACGTTCGTTTGCTCTGTTGTAATAGTAACAGAATTAATTTCAGGAGTGGGGTTGTCCGCTTGTCCTGGTTGGGGCTCGGTGTCTCTTTCACCATCGCCTTGTTGGGACTCGTCGCTGCTTTTCGCCACGTTTTGGTGCTTTTCTTTCTTCCCAAATTTCTTATGTGTATATGTTATTTCATCTGCCATTATTACTGCCTAAAAATTGTTTTTTAAGTAAATTAAAATTGGCGTCCTGAAAAAAAAGGGAAAATTTATAAAAACCTCCCGTGTATACAAATAATACCTAGCAATTTAAAGAATACTTACACTAAACGTTTATTACAGCGAAGTTTTGATTATTAAAATTTTTAATAACTAAATTTAAACAAGCACAAAACGAATTAAAATTTCAAATGAAACGCTATTGAGAGTGCAAATGTTTTAAAGGCGATAGGTAATAATTTGATTAAATTTGCGCGCTTTACACAGAAATTCGTAATTATTTTCAAAGTAAGAAGTAATAATTCGGGAGGCAGCAAACATTTACTAAACTATAAAGTAAAAAAATGTTTGACTATGCAGAATGTATTGCATATGAGTAGTAAGTAAAACCGACCGACCGCCTGTCTGTTAAAAGTGGGCTCAGAAACGAATTTCGGCTCTTTTTTTGGTTTCTCGCGTATAACTCAAAAATTAAGCACTTTATGACAAAAGTTTATTGGCATGAAAACAAAGCATATAAAATTTTCTACAAATTATATTTCTTAAGTTTTTTTCGTCAGGTAAGTGTTTAGGCGCTAGCGCGCATTAAAGTTAAACAAACTTCCAACACCGACCGAACAATCTTTTAATCGCTCATAACTCCATAAATACGCATTTTTAGAGAAAGTTGTACTTACACTAAAATAAATTTCATTAAATTTACTAAAAATTTTATCTTAAAGCTTTTTTTCTCAATTAACTGTTTATGCGCTAGAGCGCGTTAAAATATGCCAATAATTCCAAAATCTGCACGAACTTGTTTTTTGGTTTATCGGTTATAACTCAAAAACTGCGCACTTTTAGAGAAAATACTTACTTTAAAAATTAGCATTAAATTTACTAAAAATTTTATCTGAAAGCTTTTTTCTTCAAATAAACTACTTAGGCGCTAGAGCGCGTTAAAATATGTCAAGAATTCTAAAATCTGCCAATTACTTTTTTTTGGTTTATCGCTTATAACTCAAAAACTACGCTTTTTAAAAGAAAAGTGTTTTTATATAAAAATGAAGTTCATTAAATTTACTAAACATTTTATCTTAAAGATTTTTTTCTCAAATAAACTGTTTAGGCGCTACAGCGCGTTAAAATATGCCAAGAATTCCAAAATCTGCTAAAGACTTTTTTTTTGGTTTATCGCTTATAACTCAAAAACTACGCTTTTTTAGAGAAAATACTTACCATAGAAAAATAAAGTATATTAAACTTACTAAAAATTTTATCTGAAAGCTTTTTCCCTCAAATAAACTACTTAGGCGCTAGAGCGCGTTAAAATATGTCAAAAATTCTATAATCTGCCAAAAACCCTAATTTTTGGTTTTTTGCTTATAACTCGGAAACTACGCACTTTTAGAGAAAAGTTATACAAAAATGACGTACATTAAATTTACTAAACATTTTATCTTAAAGATTTTTTTCTCAAATAAACTGTTTATGCGCTAGAGCGTGTTAAAATATGTCTAGAATTCCAAACTCTGCCAAAAACCTGTTCTTTTGGTTTATCGCTTATAACTCGAAACTTTCGCACTTTTCAAGAAAATACTTACTATAGAAAAATAAAGTATATTAAATTTACTAAAAATTATGTCTTGAAGGTTTTTCCTCAAATAAACTGCTTAGGCGTTAGAGCGGGTTAAAATTTGCAAATAATTCCAAAATCTGCCAAAAAACTTGATTTTTGGTTTTTTGCTTATAACTCGGAAACTACGCATTTTTAGAAAAAAGTGTTTCTGTATAAAAATCACGTACATTAAATTTACTAAACATTTTATTTTAAAGATTTTTTTCTCAAATAAACTGTTTATGCGCTAGAGCGCGTTAAAATATGTCTAGAATTCCAAAATCTGCTAAAAACCTGTTCTTTTGGTTTATCGCTTATAACTCAAAACCTTCGCACTTTTCGAGAAAATACTTACTATGGAAAAATAAAGTACATTAAATTTATTAAAAATTAAGTCTTGAAGGTTTTTCTCTCAAATAAACTGCTTAGGCGTTAGAGCGCGTTAAAATTTGCCAATAATTCCAAAATTTGCCAAAAAACCTAATTTTTGGTTTTTTGCTTATAACTCGGAAACTACGCATTTATAGAGAAAAGTGTTTTTATATAAAAATGACGTACATTAAATTTACTAAATATTTTATTTTAAAGATTTTTTTCTCAAATAAACTGTTTAGGCGTTAGAGCGCGTTAAAATTTGCCAATAATTCCAAAATCTGCCAAATACCTGTTCTTTTGGTTTATCGCTTATAACTCGAAACTTTCGCACTTTTCAAGAAAATACTTACTATAGAAAAATAAAGTACATTAAATTTACTAAAAATTAAGTCTTGAAGGTTTTTTCTTCAAATAAACTGCTTAGGCGTTAGAGCGCGTTAAAATTTGCCAATAATTCCAAAATCTGCCAAGAACCTGTTCTTTTGGTTTATCGCTTATAACTCGAAACCTTCGCACTTTTCAAGAAAATACTTACTATAGAAAAATAAAGTACATTAAATTTACTAAAAATTATGTCTTGAAGGTTTTTTTCTTAAATAAACTGCTTAGGCGTTAGAGCGCGTTAAAATTTGCCAATAATTCCAAAATCTGCCAAAAACCTGTTCTTTTGGTTTATCGCTTATAACTCGAAACCTTCGCACTTTTCAAGAAAATACTTACTATAGAAAAATAAAGTACATTAAATTTACTAAAAATTATGTCTTGAAGGTTTTTTTCTCAAATAAACTGCTTAGGCGTTAGAGCGCGTTAAAATTTGTCAATAATTCCAAAATCTGCCAAAAACCTGTTCTTTTGGTTTATCGCTTATAACTCGAAACCTTCGCACTTTTCAAGAAAATACTTACTATAGAAAAATAAAGTACATTAAATTTACTAAAAATTATGTCTTGAAGATTTTTTTCTTAAATAAACTGCTTAGGCGTTAGAGCGCGTTAAAATTTGCCAATAATTCCAAAATCTGCCAAAAACCTGTTCTTTTGGTGTATCGCTTATAACTCGAAACTTTCGCACTTTTCAAGAAAATACTTACTATAGAATAATAAAGTACATTAAATTTACTAAAAATTATGTCTTGAAGGTTTTTTTCTCAAATAAACTGCTTAGGCGTTAGAGCGCGTTAAAATTTGCCAATAATTCCAAAATCTGCCAAAAACCTGTTGTTTTGGTTTATCGCTTATAACTCGAAACCTTCGCACTTTTCAAGAAAATACTTACTATAGAAAAATAAAGTACATTAAATTTACTAAAAATTATGTCTTGAAGGTTTTTTTCTTAAATAAACTGCTTAGGCGTTAGAGCGCGTTAAAATTTGCCAATAATTCCAAAATCTGCCAAAAACCTGTTCTTTTGGTTTATCGCTTATAACTCGAAACCTTCGCACTTTTCAAGAAAATACTTACTATAGAAAAATAAAGTACATTAAATTTACTAAAAATTATGTCTTGAAGGTTTTTTTCTCAAATAAACTGCTTAGGCGTTAGAGCGCGTTAAAATTTGTCAATAATTCCAAAATCTGCCAAAAACCTGTTCTTTTGGTTTATCGCTTATAACTCGAAACCTTCGCACTTTTCAAGAAAATATTTACTATAGAAAAATAAAGTGCATTAAATTTACTAAAAATTATGTCTTGAAGGTTTTTTTCTTAAATAAACTGCTTAGGCGTTAGAGCGCGTTAAAATTTGCCAATAATTCCAAAATCTGCCAAAAACCTGTTCTTTTGGTTTATCGCTTATAACTCGAAACCTTCGCACTTTTCAAGAAAATACTTACTATAGAAAAATAAAGTACATTAAATTTACTAAAAATTATGTCTTGAAGATTTTTTTCTTAAATAAACTGCTTAGGCGTTAGAGCGCGTTAAAATTTGCCAATAATTCCAAAATCTGCCAAAAACCTGTTCTTTTGGTGTATCGCTTATAACTCGAAACCTTCGCACTTTTCAAGAAAATACTTACTATAGAATAATAAAGTACATTAAATTTACTAAAAATTATGTCTTGAAGGTTTTTTTCTCAAATAAACTGCTTAGGCGTTAGAGCGCGTTAAAATTTGCCAATAATTCCAAAATCTGCCAAAAACCTGTTCTTTTGGTTTATCGCTTATAACTCGAAACCTTCGCACTTTTCAAGAAAATACTTACTATAGAAAAATAAAGTACATTAAATTTACTAAAAATTATGTCTTGAAGGTTTTTTTCTTAAATAAACTGCTTAGGCGTTAGAGCGCGTTAAAATTTGCCAATAATTCCAAAATTTGCCAAAAAACCTGATTTTTGGTTTTTTGCTTATAACTCGGAAACTACGCATTTATAGAGAAAAGTGTTTTTATATAAAAATGACGTACATTAAATTTACTAAATATTTTATTTTAAAGATTTTTTTCTCAAATAAACTGTTTAGGCGTTAGAGCGCGTTAAAATTTGCCAATAATTCCAAAATCTGCCAAATACCTGTTCTTTTGGTTTATCGCTTATAACTCGAAACTTTCGCACTTTTCAAGAAAATACTTACTATAGAAAAATAAAGTACATTAAATTTACTAAAAATTAAGTCTTGAAGGTTTTTTCTTCAAATAAACTGCTTAGGCGTTAGAGCGCGTTAAAATTTGCCAATAATTCCAAAATCTGCCAAAAACCTGTTCTTTTGGTTTATCGCTTATAACTCGAAACCTTCGCACTTTTCAAGAAAATACTTACTATAGAAAAATAAAGTACATTAAATTTACTAAAAATTATGTCTTGAAGGTTTTTTTCTTAAATAAACTGCTTAGGCGTTGGAGCGCGTTAAAATTTGCCAATAATTCCAAAATCTGCCAAAAACCTGTTCTTTTGGTTTATCGCTTATAACTCGAAACTTTCGCACTTTTCAAGAAAATACTTACTATAGAAAAATAAAGTACATTAAATTTACTAAAAATTATGTCTTGAAGGTTTTTTTCTCAAATAAACTGCTTAGGCGTTAGAGCGCGTTAAAATTTGCCAATAATTCCAAAATCTGCCAAAAACCTGTTCTTTTGGTTTATCGCTTATAACTCGAAACCTTCGCACTTTTCGAGAAAATACTTACTATAGAAAAATAAAGTACATCAAATTTACTAAAAATTATGTCTCGAAGGTTTTTTTCTCAAATAAACTGCTTAGGCGTTAGAGCGCGTTAAAATGTGCCAATAATTCCAAAATCTGCCAAAAACCTGTTCTTTTGGTTTATCGCTTATAACTCGAAACCTTCGCACTTTTCGAGAAAATACTTACTATAGAAAAATAAAGTACATCAAATTTACTAAAAATTATGTCTCGAAGGTTTTTTTCTCAAACAAACTGTTTATGCACTAGAGCGCGTTAAAATTTGCCAAGAATTCCAAAATCTGCCAAAAAACCTGTTTTATCGATTATAACTCGAAAGCTACGCACTTTTAGTGAATACAGTGTTTCTATACAAAAATTATTAACTTTTACATTAGTTTTGAAGTTTAGTATTATGCAGCCAGTATATTTTTAATTGTTAAATTTAAAATAGCGACCAGTATAATAACTATTGTTTCATAGTCTACTCCGCCCTCATCGCGTCAATTCAACTAGAAATGCGACTTCCAACATAAATTTTTTACCATCCCACCGAAACAAAAATTTAAGATTCTAAGAGCAATTGTTTCGCGTAAAAGCTCTAAAATGCGATGGAGAAAAAGAATAAGACGCAATCAAAAGAGAACATTAAGGTTTTTCGAATTAGGAATGTGAAACGGTATTTACAGTCTTAAATTGCATTTAGACGATTTAACAAGGTAATTTTTAGAATTGACTGGGCTTCTTATTAAGGCCATTTTGTGTGCACAACCTGTTAAGCTCCTGATAGATGAAACGCTCGAGCTGAAACCTAATAATGTACCGAACAATTTGCCAATTTATTGGAATTTGAAGCTTAACTAGAACACGATACGTTTACGTCAACGTGATGTGCTAGTCGCGGCTTTATGGCGGCGCATTATCTCGCTCTGTTTTGGAAATTTATAAAAGTAGCTCTGTTGAAATACGTTGTGAAAAACAAGAGGTAGTTTGTGCGCTTTTCCGCCAGTTTAACTTTTCAAAAAATTATTTAGCTACTTCTTGTAAATTGGGTCTAAAGCGACGAAGCCGTCAGATTTTCAACAGTTGAAAAAGTAGCCGTTTAATTAAAAAATGTCATCAGGCACTTCTCGAAGTTTATGAAATTTTCTTTAATTTGTTTTACGTTTCATTCTGATCGGATAAAAGATGACCAAGATACGATTTTTTGAAAGTGCGGTGCTTGTTCGTTGATTTCAGTTTGAAGTATAGGAGCTATTTTTTCGAATTACTTAAAAACAAAGGGTTCCACGCAAAAATACCTCCTATAAAGATGAAAGCTTGTTAAATCGTCTTCAATTTAGTTTTTTTCGCATCAACATGAGGCAAGAATTTGTTAAGTTACGGCTCAAAGAACCGGAAAGTACGCCTATGGGAGAAATCGCTAATACTGACGATATGACAAAATAGAAATTTTCTCTAAAACTATCATGATACCCTTATTGTAGTCTGTAGAATTTTCTTTAATTTGGTTCATTTTTTACTTTTGTACGATAAAATTAAATCGAATTAAAGAGTAAACCCTTTGTGGTTAGCTTTTCAAAACAAAAATTCAATAGGAAAACTTTTTTTTTTATTTGTTGGAAATAATTGAGCGGGTCTAAATCATCTAAATTGCTACTTTAGAACCTTCTATACTGCATACTGGCATACTGCTACCAAAGAGTTTAAAGAGTAATACAATTTAAGCTTCTGCAACATCCTGTATTGAATAAGATTAGAAACTAATGAATAGTAAGGAAGTAAGTATTAGGTATACCCAATCAATAATTTAATTATTCCTAATATTATCTATAAAGCATAATCTACAAGCTCGTAAATTTGATATACGAGTTCGATTAAGTTATTGCTCAGCGTAGTGGAATTTATCATCGCAAGCTCAAAATTACCAAAAATCAAAACTTGCTAAATGGGATAAAAAAACATTTTGTTCGAATATTCAACTCTGTTTATTACTCAATTACGAACTTTTAACGATTTAAAAAAATTAAAAGCGCGTTACACGTTTTCATTTATAGTTAATGAAGTGAAATTAATACTTATTACAAAAAATTTTAAAAACTCGTTTAGTATTAACGGCGTAATTAAAAGAAAATTTAAATGTTTTAGATGTAAATTTGAAATGAAATATTATTTTAATAAATTTGTACTAAATTTGTTCTTATTTATTTATTACTGCTAAGTACTCAGATACGGTGCATATAGAAGGTAGGGAGTTTCTAAACCAGCAACCTAAAAATCGCTGCTTTAAGAAAACTTCAATGGGTCGACGTAAACACAGACATGACAAAGATAAAATATTCGCGTTATAGGTCATTAACGTGAGTAGAGAGACCCTTTTAGTCCAGTCACTAGGGGAAAATAAGAGGGAAATCCAGGAAAAAATATATACTTTATCTTTCTATCGTTCGTTATTCTAAATTCAAACTTTAACCTTCCACATCGACTCAGAAAATTGCGAAAAACAGAAAAAAAAGTTTATTTTTAGTTTATCGCTTGTAACTCAAAAATTACGCACTTTTTGAGAAAATTGCATCTATATAAAAATATACTACATTCAATGGCCTACAAATTATGTCTAGTAGGGTTTTTTCAGACAAATGGTTTAGGCGCTAGAGCGCGTTAAAGTTTGAAACAATTCCAAAATTGACCAAAAACTGCTTTTTTAGTTTATCGCTGGTAACTAGAAAACTACGCAGTTTTTGAAAAAATTTTTTGTATATAAAAATAAGCTACACTCAATTTGCTACAAATTATATCTCGTAGGTTTTTATTCTCCGACAAATGGTTGAGGCGCTAGAGCACGTTAAAGTGCGACAAAAATTCCAAAATCGACCAAAAAACTGTTTCTTAGTTTATCGCTTGTAACTTGAGACCTATGCACTTTTAGAAAAAATTGCATCTATATTGAAATAAACTACATCCAATTTTCTACAAATTATATCCCGTACGTTTTTTTCTTCGACAAATTATTTAGGCGCTAGAGCGCGTTAAAGTGTGAAAAAATTCTAAAATTGGCCAACAAGCTACTTTTTTAGTTTATCGCTTGTAACTAGAAAACTAGACACTTTTTGAAAAAATTCCATGTATATAAAAATAAACTACACTTAATTTTCTACAAATTCTCGTAGATTTTTATTCTCCGACAAATGGTTGAGGCACTAGAGCACGTTAAAGTGTGACAAAAATTCCTTAATCGATGGAAAAAACTGTTTTTTTTAGTTTGTCGCTTGTAACTAGAAAACTACGCATTTTTTGAAAAAATTTTGTGTAGATAAAAATAAACTACACTCAATTTGCTACAAATTATATCTCGTAGGTTTTTATTCTCCGACAAATGGTTGAGGCGCTAGAATACGTTAAAATGTGACAACAATTCCAAAATCGACCAAAAAACTGTTATTTAGTTTATCGCTTGTAACTTGAGACCTATGCACTTTTAGAAAAAATTGCATCTACATTAAAATAAGCTACATCCAATTCTCTACAAATTATATCTCGTAGGTTTTTTTCTTAGACAAATGATTTAGGCGCTAGAGCGCATTAAAGTTTGAATAAAATTCCAAAATCGGCCAAAAAACTGCTTTTTTAGTTTATCGCTTGTAACTAGAAAACTAGGCACTTTTTGAAAAAAATTCTTGGATATATAAATAAACTACACTCAATTTGCTACAAATTAAATCTCGTAGGTTTTTATTCTCCGACAAATGGTTGAGGCGCTAGAATACGTTAAAAAGTGACAATAATTCCAAAATCGATCAAAAAACTGTTTTTTAGTTTATCGCTTGTAACTTGAAACCTATGCCCTTTTAAAAAAAATTGCATCTACATTAAAATAAGCTACATCCAATTTTCTACAAATTATATCTCGTAGGTTTTTTTCTTAGACAAATGATTTTGGCGCTAGAGCGCATTAAAGTTTGAATAAAATTCCAAAATCGGCCAAAAAGCTGCTTTTTTAGTTTATCGCTTGTAACTAGAAAACTAGACACTTTATAAAAAAGTTTCTTGTATATATAAATAAACTACACTAAATTTGCTACAAATTATATCTCGTAGGTTTTTATTCTCCGACAAATGGTTGAGGCGCTAGAATACGTTAAAATGTGACAAAAATTCCAAAATCGACCAAAAAACTGTTATTTAGTTTATCGCTTGTAACTTGAGACCTATGCACTTTTAGAAAAAATTGCATCTACATTAAAATAAGCTACATCCAATTCTCTACAAATTATAACTCGTAGGTTTTTTTCTTAGACAAATGATTTAGGCGCTAGAGCGCATTAAAGTTTAAATAAAATTCCAAAATCGGCCAAAAAACTGCTTTTTTAGTTTATCGCTTGTAACTAGAAAACTAAACACTTTTTGAAAAAAATTCTTGGATATATAAATAAACTACACTCAATTTGCTACAAATTATATCTCGTAGGTTTTTATTCTCCGACAAATGGTTGAGGCGCTAGAATACGTTAAAAAGTGACAATAATTCCAAAATCGATCAAAAAACTGTTTTTTAGTTTATCGCTTGTAACTTGAAACCTATGCCCTTTTAGAAAAAATTGCATCTACATTAAAATAAGCTACATCCAATTTTCTACAAATTATATCTCGTAGGTTTTTTTCTTAGACAATTGATTTTGGCGCTAGAGCGCATTAAAGTTTGAATAAAATTCCAAAATCGGCCAAAAAGCTGCTTTTTTAGTTTATCGCTTGTAACTAGAAAACTAGGCACTTTATGAAAAAATTTCTTGTATATATAAATAAACTACACTCAATTTGCTACAAATTATATCTCGTAGGTTTTTATTCTCCGACAAATGGTTAAGGCGCTAGAATACGTTAAAATGTGACAAAAATTCCAAAATCGATCAAAAAACTGTTATTTAGTTTATCGCTTGTAACTTGAAACCTATGCACTTTTAGAAAAAATTGCGCCTACTTGAAAATAAACTACATACATACAATTTTCTACAAATTATATTTCGTAGAGTTTTTTCTTCTTCTACGAATGATTTAGGCGCTAGAGCTCGTAAAAGTTTCAAAAAAATTCCACAATTTCTCAAAAGCTGCTTTTTTAGTTGATCGCTTGCAACTAGAAAATAACGCACTTTTTGAAAACATTTCTTTTATATAAAAATAAACCACCCTATTTGAGGCGCTAGAGCACGTTAAAGTGTGACAAAAATTCCTTAATCGACCTGAAAAACTGTTTTTTAGTTTATCGCTTGTGACTTGAAAACTACGCATTTTTTGAGAAAATTACGTCTATATTAAAATAAACTACATCCAATTTTCTACAAATTATATCTTGCAGGTTTTTTTCTCCGACAAATAGTTTAGGCACTAGAGCGCGTTAAAGTTTAAGAATTCCAAAATCGGCAAAAAACTGATTTTGACGGTTTGTTTGACTGAAACAATCTTTAAACACACTATTTGACTGAACCTGTATACAGTGCGAGTGTGTTACATTGCCAACAAATAAGTAGAGATATTAATTATTCACGTAACTTTTAACAGGAAACCAAACTTTGTTGGGCTTAAAACGCAATTGGAGTTCATTAAAGTGCTAATCATAGATACACTTTACCAATAATTACCTATACCGCCGCAACTCTCGACCGCAAGAGCGAAATCCTTTAATCAATCTACTTCCAAACTTTCTTAAACTGAACTTACTTTATTATTAAAATGCAAAAATAAATTGGAGAATCTAAGACGCCTCGTGGGAAAATTAAAGAGAAAAACCTAATAAACAATTTTATAGCCAAGAGTTTAAAGATTATTGGCCTCCAATAAAATGTACCGTAAAATATTATAGTAGGCCGTAAATATATAATTTTGTAAATAATAAAACAACAGACTTTTCTTCCTTTAAACATTAGTTCATTTCGTTGTAAATGAAAAGCGACACCCGCTGATCCGTTCAGGTGAGTGCGCGCTCAAAACAGTTCGCAGGCCTTATTTATTTCGCAACGTTCTACTCGCCATCGCTCTCGTTACGGAACTTCAAGTTGTTAAATTTGTAGCGATCGTCTGTAATAGTCTTCGTAACTGGGACGATTTCCACACATTTCTTAAACTTGGGGCGCTCCCCAGGGATCTCATCCGAGTCCACTACTATATCTTTTATTTATTAACGAAGAGCGTCTATTTATACTGCATTCTGCAGTGAGGGATCCGCATGATTGATTGTATTGTCGAGAAGGTTTTTTGACTAAAATGAGTAGGGATGCAGAAAATTACAAAAGTGAAATTTTGCATTTTAAAGCCATACGACGAAGGGTTGTGAGTGCAACCCTGTTTTGTATATTTGCAAATTAGGGCGACTCGAAGAATATTTTTTCCAAAGTTTTCGATTCTCAAATGCGCCCCTCGTATACAACATCAATTATATAAATTGGTTTACAAATAATGGAAACTGTATCATGTAATTTGTTTGTTTACGACCATTTTCAGTAACTTACAAGGGCGAATATAAGAGAAATTTCTCAGCCTCTTTATTTTACCCCCTACGAGGGAATTTCTTACAATGATTCCTTTGCAACAAAAAACATTTTATCGGTCTAATAAATTTACCAGTTCTTTGATTCTACGTTCTACGGGAATTTCAGTCTTAAAAATAAAATCTACTAAAAAGTTAATATTGCGATTCTTTTAAATTCATAAAAAAACCTAAATGTCTTTATTTTTATTTTCAAAACTTGTTTTCGATTGTTTCCTGTACGAAAAATTGCAACTTGAAATGTAATTTGGTATAGCTTAAGCGTATAATGATAGTTTTAACCTCCCTTCTAGCTCTCGAAAAGCTTCTTACAGTATACACAAAGAGTTCATAGAATCCATGAAGTGGCAGCATGTAGTTTAGAGTGGTGGAGAGGGCGAATTTTGGCTCTTTTCGGTTTTTCGTTTATAACTCGAAAACTACGCACCTTATGAAAAAAGTACTTCTATGTTACAATGAATTAAATTAAATTTCCTACAAATTATGTCGAGAAGGTTTTTTTCTACCGACGCTCGGTTCAGGCGCTACAGTGCGTTAAAGATCACAAAATTTCCAAAAGCGATTAAAAACCTGTTTTTTTTGGTTAATTGGGTCTAATTCAAAAACTACGCACTTTTTGAGAAAATACTTTTTATATAAAAATATGGTACTTAAAATTTCCAACACATTATATCTGAAAGATTTTCTTCTGAGACAAATTTTTGAGGCGCTAGAGCGCTTTAAAATTCACTAAGACTTCCATAATTTGACAAAAAAACTGTTTTTTTGTTTATCGCTTATAACTCAAAAATTACGCACTTTTTGAGAAAATACTTTTTATACAAAAATAAAGTACATTCGATTTCCTACACATTATAATTGAAAGATTTTTTCCCCAGACAAACTGTTTAAGCGCTAAAACGCCTCAAAATGTTCAAAAAACTACAAAATTGGTCAAAAACCAGTTTTTTTTGTTTATCGCCTATAACTCAAAGCCTACGCACTTTTATAAAAAAGTCTTTTTATACAAAAATAAAGTAAATTAAATTTCCTACACATTATATCTAAAAGAGTTTTTTTCAGACAAACTGTTTAGGCGCTAGAGGACCCCAAAATGTACCAAAAATTCCAAAATTAGCTAAAAACCCTTTTTTTTGTTTATCGCTTATAAGTCAAGAACTACGCACTTTACTGAAAACAGTCTTTATAAAATAATAAAGTACATTAAATTTCTTACAAATTATCTCTAGAAGTTTCTTTCTAAAATAAATTGGTTTAGCGCTAGAGCGCGTTAAAACTTGTCAAAAATTCCAAAATCGGTTCAAAACCTGTTTTTTTGTGTATTGCCTATAACTCAAAAACAACGCAGTTTTAGAGAAAATATTTATTATACAGAAATAAAGTACGTTCAATTTTCTACACATTATATCTGAAAGATTTTTTCCCCAGACAAACTTTTTAAGCGCTAAAACGCCTCAAAATGTACAAAAAATTACAAAATTGGTCAAAAACCAGTTTTTTTTGTTTATCGCCTATAACTCAAAGCCTACGCACTTTTATAAAAAAGTCTTTTTATACAAAAATAAAGTAAATTAAATTTCCTACACATTATATCTAAAAGAGTTTTTTTCAGACAAACTGTTTAGGCGCTAGAGGACCCCAAAATGTACCAAAAATTCCAAAATTAGCTAAAAACCCTTTTTTTTGTTTATCGCTTATAAGTCAAGAACTACGCACTTTACTGAAAAGAGTCTTTATAAAATAATAAAGTACATTAAATTTCTTACAAATTATCTCTAGAAGTTTCTTTCTAAAATAAATTGGTTTAGCGCTAGAGCGCGTTAAAACTTGTCAAAAATTCCAAAATCGGTTCAAAACCTGTTTTTTTGTGTATTGCCTATAACTCAAAAACAACGCAGTTTTAGAGAAAATATTTATTATACAGAAATAAAGTACGTTCAATTTTCTACACATTATATCTGAAAGATTTTTTCCCCAGACAAACTTTTTAAGCGCTAAAACGCCTCAAAATGTACAAAAAATTACAAAATTGGTCAAAAACCAGTTTTTTTTGTTTATCGCCTATAACTCAAAGCCTACGCACTTTTATAAAAAAGTCTTTTTATACAAAAATAAAGTAAATTAAATTTCCTACACATTATATCTAAAAGAGTTTTTTTCAGACAAACTGTTTAGGCGCTAGAGGACCCCAAAATGTACCAAAAATTCCAAAATTAGCTAAAAACCCTTTTTTTTGTTTATCGCTTATAAGTCAAGAACTACGCACTTTACTGAAAAGAGTCTTTATAAAATAATAAAGTACATTAAATTTCGTACAAATTATCTCTAGAAGTTTCTTTCTAAAATAAATTGGTTTAGCGCTAGAGCGCGTTAAAACTTGTCAAAAACTCCAAAATCGGTTCAAAACCTGTTTTTTAGTGTATTGCCTATAACTCAAAAACTACGCAGTTTTAGAGAAAATATTTATTATACAGAAATAAAGTACGTTCAATTTTCTACACATTATATCTGAAAGATTTTTTCCCCAGACAAACTGTTTAAGCGCTGAAACGCCTCAAAATGTACAAAAAATTACAAAATTGGTCAAAAACCAGTTTTTTTTGTTTATCGACTATAACTCAAAGCCTACGCACTTTTATAAAAAGTCTTTTTATACAAAAATAAGGTAAATTAAATTTCCTACACATTATATCTAAAAGAGTTTTTTTCAGACGAACTGTTTAGGCGCTAGAGGACCCCAAAATGTACCAAAAATTCCAAAATTAGCTAAAAACCCTTTTTTTTGTTTATCGCTTATAAGTCAAGAACTACGCACTTTACTGAAAAGAGTCTTTATAAAATAATAAAGTACATTAAATTTCTTACAAATTATCTCTAGAAGTTTCTTTCTAAAATAAATTGGTTTAGCGCTAGAGCGCGTTAAAACTTGTCAAAAATTCCAAAATCGGTTTAAAACCTGTTTTTTAGTGTATTGCCTATAACTCAAAAACTACGCAGTTTTAGAGAAAATATTTATTATACAGAAATAAAGTACGTTCAATTTTCTACACATTATATCTGAAAGATTTTTTCCCCAGACAAACTGTTTAAGCGCTAAAACGCCTCAAAATGTACAAAAAATTACAAAATTGGTCAAAAACCAGTTTTTTTTGTTTATCGACTATAACTCAAAGCCTACGCACTTTTATAAAAAAGTCTTTTTATACAAAAATAAGGTAAATTAAATTTCCTACACATTATATCTAAAAGAGTTTTTTTCAGACAAACTGTTTAGGCGCTAGAGGACCCCAAAATGTACCAAAAATTCCAAAATTAGCTAAAAACCCTTTTTTTTTGTTTATCGCTTATAAGTCAAGAACTACGCACTTTACTGAAAAGAGTCTTTATAAAATAATAAAGTACATTAAATTTCGTACAAATTATCTCTAGAAGTTTCTTTCTAAAATAAATTGGTTTAGCGCTAGAGCGCGTTAAAACTTGTCAAAAACTCCAAAATCGGTTCAAAACCTGTTTTTTAGTGTATTGCCTATAACTCAAAAACTACGCAGTTTTAGAGAAAATATTTATTATACAGAAATAAAGTACGTTCAATTTTCTACACATTATATCTGAAAGATTTTTTCCCCAGACAAACTGTTTAAGCGCTGAAACGCCTCAAAATGTACAAAAAATTACAAAATTGGTCAAAAACCAGTTTTTTTTGTTTATCGACTATAACTCAAAGCCTACGCACTTTTATAAAAAGTCTTTTTATACAAAAATAAGGTAAATTAAATTTCCTACACATTATATCTAAAAGAGTTTTTTTCAGACAAACTGTTTAGGCGCTAGAGGACCCCAAAATGTACCAAAAATTCCAAAATTAGCTAAAAACCCTTTTTTTTGTTTATCGCTTATAAGTCAAGAACTACGCACTTTACTGAAAAGAGTCTTTATAAAATAATAAAGTACATTAAATTTCTTACAAATTATCTCTAGAAGTTTCTTTCTAAAATAAATTGGTTTAGCGCTAGAGCGCGTTAAAACTTGTCAAAAATTCCAAAATCGGTTCAAAACCTGTTTTTTAGTGTATTGCCTATAACTCAAAAACTACGCAGTTTTAGAGAAAATATTTATTATACAGAAATAAAGTACGTTCAATTTTCTACACATTCTATCTGAAAGATTTTTTCGTCAGACAAATTGCTTAGGCGCTAAAGCGCCTCAAAATTTACGAAAAATTCCAAAATCTGCTAAAAAACGTTATTTTGTTTATCGCTTATAACTTCAAAACTACGCACTTTTACAGACAAGAGTTTTTATACAATAATAAAGTACAATAAATTTCCTACAAATTATTTCGAAAAGTTTTGCTTCTGAAATAAACTGTTTAGGCGCTAGAGCGCGTTAAAACTTCCGTTCAAAATTTCAAAATCGGTCTAAAACCTGTTGTTATAGGTTATCGCTTATAACTCGAAAACTACTCACGCAAGTAACAAAAGCGTATAAAATTATTGTTTCTAGTAATATTACGTTTCATAGTCAAAATTTTTTTAGTTTTTCGCTACTACCGGTACCGAACACCCTTAATGAAACGAATATGCCAATAATGTACCTAAGTGCTATTTATTCAAACGTTAACTAAATATTTTTATTTAATTACGTAGTCTCTTTCAAATATATGTGCACTTCAGTTTAATTTCTATTATAAATAGAATAATTCATTTCAGCGAATAGTTGCATGTGTTTGGGGAATAAATCAATTAAGACTTAATTTGGCATTCCTATTGATTAATGCAGCGTCGCGAAGCTCGCAACTCGCAACACACTTCTATGTCGTCATTAAAATTTATAACTTAAAAAAAGGGCGCTCAATTAATTATTAACATTGGAAGATACGAGTATTTGTTATATTACGATTATTACGAGAGTCTCTCAAGTGTGCCGTTGGAAAAAACTTTTTTCTCCTCTTTTTGCAATTTTCTTGATTTAGGACCTTGACGTATACAGTAGACGACAGTTATAACATGGAAAATTCAATATTTTTAAATTAAATAAAGTATTTTGACTTATTTATTGCGGCCGTATGATGAATTTGTTGAACAGATGCGCTTGGCTCTTTTTGGTTCATTCTATTTCTTTAGAAGTAGTTTTCTACTTCCGCGCTTTTTTTTTAAATAGAACGTCAAAGGAATAGTAAAAAACTCCCCACCTTTACCTCTAGACTACAATTACGTGACCTATGATGTGCTAGAGCTCTTATCTGGTGGTCCAAAACTAGACAGATCAGTACGAAAAGTCTACTAGACAAAACACAGAGACTTTTGTCTCATGGTCATGGGAGCCATGAGAACCACACCCTCAGCAGCCCTGAAGATGCTCATCTAGATTTATATGTGTAGGAGATGGCAACAAAAGTAGCCCTACGACTGTCGAGATGAAGCATAAGACTCGTCAGATAATATGGAATTTACAGACACACCATCAATTACATACTGAAAGATGGGCCGCCAAAGCAAACTAGCTACCGCTACCAAAGCTACCAAAATACTGTCTAGAGGTACAGCTGTCCCGAAGTAATCTACAAACAATTGCAAGGCAACTTACGAGACACTGTCGACTACACAAACATCTCCTCTCGCTCACTAGGCTTGGTAGATAATCCCATATGTCGTGAATGCGAAGTAGAAGACTAAACGGTTGAACATGTGCTTTGTCACTGTCCAGTCCTAACGAAGATAAGAAGATCTGTGTTGGGAAACATCTGCCTCGAAATGGCCAGAATGAGCACCACCCCTCCCACCAGAATTTTAAAGTTCATCTTACAAGTAGGGCGGCTCGAGTGGTGTCAATTTTACCTCTTTTAGGCCAAAATGGGACCAACGTTCCTACCAGAATCCTGGAGTTTATCCTACAAGAAGGATGAGCACTGGGAGACCGCTTGTAGGAAGTGCAATGGGCCCGATTAAGTGGCCTAAGTGCGGGAAGCTTGCTCCTCCTCCCTAAATGATCCAGGTACATAAATCTAGTTGCTATCTGTGCTTTACTGTTATGAACAAAGTCTGTGCTCGAGACAAACTAAAGATAGTTGTTAGAGTTTCAGTGTCTTGGGTGGTGTCAGTAGGTGTCTTTGGAGGTTTTGGTCCAAAAGTGCATTCTGTATTTATAGGTACCTTTTCAACAGCCTGGAGTTTCATTGGGTGCGTGAGTGGTCTATGACTGATCTTGCATCTAGGATTCACCTGCCCTTCTCCCTGTACCCAGCTTTCGCTATACCAGGGGTTAAAGAGAGCAGGCTGATTGGTATCTCTCACCTTCCAGGAAATCATTAGCCCATGCGAATTAAACCTCATCAGAAGTCTTTAGACGTCTGTCCACAGTACCAGTTTAAAACAGTCACTGGTTCGGGTGTAGCTACTCCCCTCCCACTAGCATCTACTTAATCGCCTCTGGATCATCTGTTACGACCTATTCCAGACCAGTTACCATGAGGGCGGGCGCTCAGTGTTCCTCTATCGCACACCAACAGCGGGCCCAAGCTACCACGATGGCGTGCTCGTGAACACCTTGCCACCCACCAACAGCGAAGCTGTGTCTGCAACAGAGATTAGGTAGGTGAATGGTCTCAAGTTTGCCTCTCTTTAGTTGAGAGTTTTCGAATTCGTTCATCGAATGTGGAGTGCAGTTGGGGGACTTCTGGCTCGACATGGCCAGACGAAGTACCACCCCTGCCGCCAGAATCCTGGAGTTCATTTAACAAGTAGAATGGGTCGAGATTTCCCGGGTACGAGGAGGTCTCTAGAGGAAGTTAGAGGCCGATTAAGTGGCCTAAGTGCAAGAACGCAGGGAGCTTGCTCCCTCTCCCTAAATGATCCAGATTCAGATCCAAATTTTCTGGCTGATTTTCATCTGTTTAAGCACATTTTTGCCTGCTTGTGCCTATCATCCACTTGTAGGCATAATAATGGCCGAATCAGCTTTCACGTATTTTTGTTAATATGACCATCTGTCCAACTGTTCATCTCTCAATCGATTTCGATAGAAATCCTTGTTCTCCGTTCTCATTGTTCTCCGTATCAATCTATCCGTAAGACCTTATATTTATGTTTTGTTTTCTGACTTTCTAGTAATATCTACTCCCTGCATATTTGCCCATATATTATATACGTTAATAACCACAAAATCGCACTTCAATCTGGACTCTGGACATCATCTTTAGAGGTGTTTGTAGTCCATAACTCCTGAGAACAAAAAGAAACGAAAAAGTAAAAAAATAGTAATATATTTACGCAATCCGATGCAACGTCCAAAGAAATTCAATTTTACCACCTTTAAAAGTTGAATTATTCCTTAAAGTCTGTAAATCATTAACGTAATACATTTTGTGCGGCGGAAGTAAAGTGAATTAAATTTTGTATAAAATGGCACAAATGGATATTTTAAACCACTAAAGTGTTTATGGAAGTTGGGATGCAGAAAACGACTATAAAAGCGTAACGATTCGACTAGCCGACGCCACTAATAGAATTATTACTTTTCCGCCAAGCTTCCGATGCAAGAGGGTCGATATTCACGATTGTGGGGTAGCTTTCCCAGCGTATGATGCATCTGGAGATTCCTGCACGTTATATACAAGAGAGTCATGCAACATTTACTAGCGGAGGGTAATATACCCCTCTTAAAGATTTATTGCAAATGCGGAATAATAACCTGAAAACACACTTTGTTTTATTTTATTCGCGAGCACCTAACGACTGCGCTATAGTGGCGCATTATCGCATGAAATTAAACTGGCGCTTTTGCAAAAAAAGGAAGTTTAATCCAAAAAGTTTTGACGTTAAAAATGACACGTAGTTAATCAAAGTTGTATTCAAATTTAATTACTCGGATAATTTCAACGTCACTTATCTTACTCAAGTTTTGGGACGTCGACGATTAGACGATTGCAGTAGCTTTTGAACCAGACGATGATTCACAATGGACTCGTTTCAATGAAATCGATGGGAAATAGTATTTGTGTGCTATAAGAATGGATTGGTGCTCGCGGGCCCGTCAGCGATTGTCACTAATTTAAAGAACCTAAGATGGACGTTAGTCTGATTGCAGTCAGCTCACTTCAATGAGGGAGGGGGGGACTTAGTGTCCGTGTTTGCTTACCATTTCACGACGCTCTAAAGATGCTAAAGAGTCTACCTTTTTTGTTTGTGCTCCTATGAAACGCCCTTTGCCACATAGTAGTTCATCAGATGTATGCGCATTGCCTCCCCGTCTCAATTTCTACCACTTGGGTCTTATTTCTCAGTTTTCTTACATGGCTCGAGCTGGAAAACCAAACCTTTCATTAACATAAACAGCTGAACCGTGGTCGAGTGGACTTTGACCTTTCGTAAACACTTAATAACAACTCTAAAATTTACCATAAATTATGTATGCGGGGAACCATTAGGCACACGAACTCGAAATTGTTAATTTCACCTCAAGTAGTAGGTAAGGTACTAGTTAATTCATTTAAGATGGCTCGTCTGCTTTTAATGCCCTGCAGTTGTGTAAGATTCGAATTTTTTTATAAAATATGAATTTGTTAAGCTTTTAAGCCATGAGTAATGGACTTGTAGTGTTCGTAATACGTACTCGAAACAGCTTTTGAATATTTCAAATACAGCAGCTCCGAAACAAATCTGTGCTATTGTTGCGATAGTCTAGTACTTGCAAAGTCTAAGTACGTGTATGTGTATAGTAAAAGGACAAACGAGAGGAATGTCGAATAAAGCAATGAATCAAGACGAGAAGATTGTGTACATAGTTAAGTGCTTACAGTTTGCATATTATCGTTCTCTCAATTTACAACACACGAATAACAATAATTATTTAACAATGTAGAGTTTAACGTAAGCTTAAGGTAATGTGGAAATGTAAATTACATATAAAATAATACACGTCTAATATTACAAATGTTTTCATGTATTATTAAGGTACTTAGAAGACACCGTTTTAATGCAAACGTACGAGGCTATATTGAAAAATTCTTAGCCTACTATAGAACCAAACAAAATTTCAATGTTAAAATATTTTATTACTCAACATATACTCCTCTTAATTGGATACATTTATTACAGCGAACCTGCAACGTCTCTAGACCTTTAAAAAAAATGTTTCTTCTTGCTCTGCAAACCAAACCTCCACAGCTTTTATTACCTCCTCGTTGGAAGAAAATTTACGACCTTTTAAACTTTTTTTCAGTTGAAGAAAGAGATGATAGTCGGACGGAGCCAAATCTGGAGATTAAGGGGGGTGTTCTAGTAATTCAAACCCTAAATCACGAATTTTTTGCATGGCAACATGAGATTTGTGTGCAGGGGCGTCGTCCTGCAAAAACAAAACACCTTTGGATAGCTTTTCGCGTCTTTTCTCTTTAATTTTTTCCCGTAGAGTGGTCAGTAATGTCGAATAGTAATCTCCAGTTATTGTTCTACCCTTATCCAAAAAATCAATCATGACCACTCCATGGCAATCCCAAAAAACTGAAGCAAGAACTTTTCGATCGGTCATCATCTTCAATTGAAAATTTACCTCTTTTGAAGCTTGCAGTCCAATTTTTCACGGTCGCATACGAAGGACGTTGATCACCAAGGGTATTAACCATATCTTCGTAAATCTGCTTACCTCTTAACCCTTTTAAATACAGGTACTTGATGATGGCTCGATACTCCAATTTTTCGATTTTCACTATTTCGGTGGACATAATTTTTCTTTTAATTTATTGCTTAACTCTGGTTTACTTTTTTCACGTCAAATTTTACACTGACACTTCTAATAAGTTATTGTTCGTTGCTACTACGTCTAGGCTAACTACTTATCATTACATTCTCGTACACGGGGTGCTTCGTAAGTCGCATTTCACATCCGACGAACAAATTAGAAAAGTCTCAACTAAACAGAGGCCACTGACGCACGCAATGAGACTCTAAAAATACCAGGTCGTTGAAAAGGTACAAAAATGCACTTTTGGACCAAATTCTCCAAATGCACTCACAGGTAACTGAAACCTTGTCTCGTACAACCTTTACGTAAATTTAGTGTCAAGCACCGACCTTGTTCATAACAGTAAAGCAGATAGCAACTAGATTTCTAGTTGTGGGTCACTTAGGGAAGAGGGGGCAAGCTCCCTACACTTAGGCTACTTAATCGGGCTCATTGCACTTCCTAGAAGAGCGACCCTTCCAGTACCCATTACATCTTGATTCATCCTACTTGTATGACTTAAGGTCGAATGGGCACTGGGAGGCCACTTGTAGGAAGTTCAATGAGCCCGATTAAGTGGCCTAAATGTAAGGAGCTTGCTCCCCCTTCCCTAAGTGACCCACAACCTAAAATCGAGCTGCTATCTGCTCCAGGATTCTGACTGAAGAGGTGGTGCTTATTCTGGCCATGTTGAGACAGAAGTCTCCCAGCCCGGGATGTTTCGTAAGTCGCACTCCATCTCCGATAAACGAATTTAAAAGTCTCAAATAAGGAGAGGTAAAATTGAGACCACTCATACACGTAATGAAAGTCTAAAACCCCCAAGTCGTTGAAAAAGTGCAAAAATGCACTTTTGTACAAAAATCTCTAAAGACGCGCTCAAGGGTACCCGAATTCTTGTCTCTTACAACGATCTTTACGTAAATTTAGTGTCGAGCACCGACCTTGTTCAACAGTAAAGCAGATAGCAACTAGATTTCTGGTTGTGGGTCACTTAAAGAAGGTGGAGCAAGCTCCCTACACTTAGGCCACTTAATCGGGCCCATTGCACTTCTTATAAGCGGCCTCCCAGTGTCCATTCGATCTTGAGTCATCCTACTTGTAGGATGAACTCCAGGATTCTGGCAGGAGAGATGGTGCTTATTCTGGCCATGTCGAGACGGAAGTCTCCCAACCCGGGGTGTTTCGTAAGTCGCACTCCATCTCCGATAAACGAATTTAACAGTCTCAAATAAAGAGAGGTAAAATTGAGACCACTCATACATGCAATGAAAGTCTAAAAACCCCAAGTCGTTGAAAAGGTGCAAAAATGCACTTTTGTACCAAAATCTTCAAAGACGCGCCCACGGGTACCTGAATTATTGCTTCTCTTACAACTACCCTTACTTAAATTTAGTCTTGAGCATCTAACCGACCCTGTTCATAACAGTAAAGCACATTACTACAAACTAGATATTTGTATGTGGATCATTTAGAGAGGGGGGCAAGCTCCTTGCACTTAGGCCACTTAAGTGAGCTTACTGCACTTCCTACAAGCAATCCTCCCAGTGCTCTTTAGATCTCGAGCCCACCTTCTTGTAGGATGTACTTCAGGATTTTGGCGGGAAGGGTGGTGCTCATTCTGATCATGTAGAGCCAGAAGTTCCCCAACACGGATTTTCTTATCGACGTTAGGGCTGGACAGTGACGAAGCACATTTTTTTTCTTCTAGGTTGCATCCACAACATATATGGGGACATCTACCAGCCCAGTGAGTGAGTGGAGATGTTTCTGTAGTCAAGAGTGTCTCGTGAGTGTCCCTGCAATTGTTTGTAGATTAGTTCGGGACAGCTGCAAGTGTTGACAGTAGTAGTTGCGGCGGTTTGATGATTGGTTCAGAGCCACAGGGAAGCCACTGCTTTATCGTTATCCTCATTTCCTTGATCTCCTTTGACCCAACAGAGTGTACGAGTGTACGGACATCTGGCTCAACAGGTCTATGCACTCCAACAGAAGACCAGAGGTTACCTTGCAGGTGTTTAAAGATTGTAAGGCAGCTCTACTGTCCATCGATATCAGTATTTTCTTAATCAGGACTTTACTGTTTAAGATTTCGTTAACACTGTGTAGTATCCCCGTCAGTTCAGTTTGAAAATTTGAGGCATATTTCCCAAGCAGTAGGCTGCTGTCGAGAACAAGCTCAGATGAGTGCACACCTGTTCCAGATCCATCGGTAAAATGTTCTCAATTGAACTCATGAGAGCTTGCAAGTCTCGGTTGAATGTCTATTTTGGAGAGATACAGTCTGCATCCGTCTCCAGGAGAGGTTGCTTCTTGGAGCATTCCTCGAAGATTTTGATGTGTCCGTAAATTCCATATCTGACAGACCATCTCCGCAGTCGTGGAGCTGCTTTTGTTGTCATCTCCTCCACATATAGATCTAGTATATCTAGTAGATCACCTCTAGTGCTGCTAAGGGTGTGGTTCTCATGGCCCCTATGACCATGAGACAAAAGTATCTGTGCTTTGTCACTTTTCGTAGTGATCTGTCTGGTTTTGGGCCACTAGATAAGAGCTCCATAGCAGGTATTATAATGACAGTGTAGAGCCAAGGTGAGATTTTCAAAAAAAATGCCCCACTGCCTTGCGGCACTGCCAGAAAGCTAAACTTGCTTCGTGTAATTTGTTTTTGATGTGATTTAGGGCAATTCCATTCAAAGTAGACGAAATCATTTTGCTTTAATGAGGCCTCTGATTAGTCTGAATGATTTAGCCATCGAGCAATCGCTTTTCACTGATGTACTTACTGCAACTACGTTAATAGACGAACTGCTCGACACATAAAAAACCTGAGCCACTCCGAAAAGTTTAATTACCTAAAGTACTTCGTATAAAGATCAACTAATTACGGTTTTGATTGGAATTTTGCATTTGCAATTTGAATATTTTAAACACTAACTTTATATTTTCAGTGTGAACTTTAATTTGAATATTTTTAAATTTTTAAATAAATTTAGTCTCATTTTCAACTTTTTTTGATCAAAAATAAACATCTTTAGTTGAGATGTGCTTTTTCATTTTAAATAGAAGTTTCGGGCGTGTCTGCTGTTGCTGAATTAAAATTGGCCCAACATAATCACAAAAAAATACGTTTAGTTTTGAGGTAAATCATATTTTTAACAGAAAAATGATGCTTTCGTTGACGTGAAGTCTTAGCATTTATTGTACGTTTTGGGCCTTATGAATCTCACAAAATTACTTTGTAGCCAAATTCTAGTGCCAAGGACTGAAATGGTTTCAAATGAATTGGGTCGAGGTCCTACAACATTTAGAAAAATTCTTTCAAATGGTGCCGAAGAAGTTAGTGATTGTAATCGCCATTAGACTACTTACTTGTTTATTGATTATTTTTACCTTCTGATACTACTTACAGTGCTTGATACGTTCATGCACATCCCCAGAATTCCATCTTAAGATCGACTTTGCTTTATTCTGTTTAAAGTTTTCTGCGCCCCTTTGTGACCCCCCACAACGAACAATGCGCCTCGGCAACTATCTGCTGTCTGATTTAATGGGTTAAGCCACGGGATAATTTACGGGTTTATCGTGACCTACCGTTCGCTATCGCACCGCTGCCACCAAAATTATAGCGTACTACAATACGAATTTAATGATGTTCCTCGAGCTATCAACATCAACCATCAAACTTACTCGACACCTTGATGATGAATAAACATATTTTTAGAAAGTGTACACAAAACTGTATTTTTTAATGCCCCACGTTGGGCGCCAAATTAAACTATTTAAACACGGATTGTTACACGTGCTTCCCAAAAATGTATCAACTAATGGGATGGTGGAGGGGAGGCTCTTGTTCATAATGCAGATTATTAAATAAAAGACCTCCATTTCTTATCCTGTCACATTTTAAGAAAGCAACGAGGTTTGAGGTCGCCTTTCGCCATTTAAAACTTGCACAGCTTGACGAGCCGTAATTTTTTAATGCAATTCATTTGTGTTTCGCTTTGGTCGTCTCGTCCTTTTAATGTTTAACGGAAATTGACGGTTTTCGGTAGTTTAAATGATAATGACTTGCGTGACGGTTACTTGTTGGATGAGGGTGCAAAAATGCATAACTAAATCATGTAAAAAGTTGAAAAACCACCTAAAAGACACCAACGACTTATAAATAATTGTTCGAGTATAGTTAAAAGTTGAAAACTGTCTCGAAAACTGTCTTCGGTGAAAAACATGAATTATTATTGCTGCTAATCTAAAATACAAAAATTTATTTTACAAATAGCGTTAGACAAGTAAGGAGCATGATAAAAGTTTTTGAGTGATTTATATACATCTATTCAACTTGAAAAGAACATGCATATTTTGATTTATATTAGCATACGATACCATACAAGTCAAATCATTCAAAAAGCTAAAAAGCGATATTTCAAGAAGGAACTCTTTCAATACGCGCATAATAATCGACGAATTAAGAAAAGAAGCATTTTGTTCGAAACCCCAACATACTATACGGATTTAATTATTATAATAAAATGTATAAACCATCTACTTTAGTCTCAAACAAAATTATTAAGGATTCTCATAAGGTTCTCTCTTATATACCGAAATATTTGAATTGCGAAACACGTTTTATACCGTAACTAGAATTTCAATCAGATTTGTGACGTGCTTCTTTTAGAGTTTCTGTGGCTGCTTGATTTAATTAAGCAAAGTTTACCGAGTACGATACGCTACGACGTATCTTTTTCCTCTTTGTCTTCTTATCGTTGTTTAAAAAACAATCCTTGGTGCCAAAGCGGTTGTGGGCACGTAAATAATTTTATTAGCGACTAGGACCCATCTCGTAAGAACTTCAGCACACTAGGGGCGAATTGTAGCAACAATGGGCAACGTAAGTTCTTGGTTCATAGTAAGTCATCGTTCAAAGTTTGAATAGTAAACTACAGATCTCCATGATTTGACGTTGAACGATGTTGGTCTAATTTGCTAAAGGCTACTCGAGGAGCAGAGTTCTTAAGTTATGCCTCTTTAGCTTAGATTTAGCTCGTATAACTAGAGGTGGGCGATACCGTAAATCAAGTATCAAATATCGATGCCTTAACGATATCGGTAATCGCAAGTATCGAAGTATCGAGGTATCAAATGTATTGAGGTTTTGCAAGTATCGTGTATCGTAAGTATTAGGGTATTAAAAGTATCGAGTTCTCGAAGATACCGAGATATCATACTTATCCAAAGTCTAAAATTATCGAGAGTATCAAAATCTCCGACATACCAATTAGGTATCGTAAGTAATCGAAGTATCAAAAATATCGAGGTATCGTACGTATCGAAAGTATCGAGGTATCAAAAGTATCGAAGTCTCAAAGATACCGAGGTATCATAAGTATCGAGGTATTGACAGTATCAAAATCTTGAAGATACTGAGGCATCGAAGTATCTAAAGTATCGAAAGTATCAAGGTATCGAAGGTACCGAGGTACCGTAAGTATCGAGGTATCGGAAGTATCAAGGTATCGAAGGTACCGAGGTACCGTAAGTATCGAGGTATCGGAAGTATCCAATTATCGATAATTTGAAAGATTGAAAGCTTTCGATACTGATAACGCGATACTTCGATACCTTAATACTTTCAATACCTCGATACTTTTGGTACCACGATACTTTCGACATCTTAATACTTTCGATACCTCGATACTTTAGATAGCTTGATACCTGCGATACTTACAATACTTCAATATTCTCGATATATTCGATACTTTTTTACCTTAAGATACTTTGATCTATCAATATTTTCGATACCTAGATACTTTCGACTCTTGGTATCATTAGGCGATACACCGCCGAACGTATCGATACTTCGAATAAGTATCGATACTTTGCCCAGTCCTACTTATAAGCCAGTGGCAACTACTCTTTGCTTTAAATGAGAATAGTCTTTTGTTAACCTCTCAGAGACGTCCAGATGTACTTACAGAAGTACAACAGTGGCAAATATTAAATTGTACCGAGGTATCGAAAGTATCGAGGGTTCGAAAGTGTCGAATTATCGACAATTTGAAAGAATTGAAGCTCTTGATACCGATACCGCAATATTTTCAATATCTCAATACAATAAATACCTCAATACGAAAAGTATCGTGGATTTGAAGGTACCGAGGTATCGAAAGAATTTAGGTATTGAAAATACTTTGGATATAATATCAATATACCTCAATACTTTCGATACCTCGATATGATCTTCGATACTTACGTTACCTCGGTATCTTCAAGATCTTGATACTTTCAACTCCTCCATACTTTAGCTACTTCTATACTTCCGATACCTTCGAAACAACGGTACTTTCGGTACTTACGATACCTCGGTATCTTCGAGATCTTGATACTTTTGATACTTCAATACTTACGATACCTCGGTATCTTCAAGATCTTGATACTTTTGATACATCAATACTCTCGATACATCCGTAATCTCGAGACCTCTTTAATTGCAATACATTGATACTTTAGATACCTCGATATCTTCGATACCTCGATACTTTAGATACCTCGATATCTTTGATACCCCGATACTTTAAATACCTCGATATTTTTAATGCCTCGAGACTTTCGATACTTACGTTACCTCGGTATCTTTAAGATCTTGATACTTTTAATTCCTCCATACTTTAGATACTTCGATACTTTCGATAGCTCGGTGTCTTCAGAACAACGATACCTCGGTATCTTCGAGAATTTGACGCTTTTGATTCCTCGATACATACGATACTTACGATACCTCGGTATCTTCGAAACCTCGATACTTTTGATACTTGTGATACATCAATACTTTCGATACATCCTTACTCTCGAGACCTCAGTAATTTCAATATCTCGATACTTTCGATAGTTCAATACGTTCTATACTCTTGATACGTTGATACTTTTGATACCTCGATACTTTAGATACCTCTATATCTTTGATACCTCGATACTTTAGAAACCTCGATATCTTTGATACCCCGATACTTTAGATACCTCGATATCTTTGATGCCTCGAGACTTTCGATACTTACGTTACCTCGGTATGTTTAAGATCATGATACTTTCAATTCCTCCATACTTTAGGTACTTCGATACTTTCGATAGCTCGGTGTTTTCAAAACAACGATACCTCGGTATCTTTGAGACTTTGATACTTTTGATTCCTCGATACATACGATACTTACGATACCTCGGTATCTTCGAAACCTCGATACTTTTGATACATCAATACTTTCGATACATCCATACTCTCGAGACCTCAGTAATATTAATACCTCGATACTTTCGATAGTTCAATACTTTCTATACTCTTGATACGTTTATACTTTCGATACCTCGGTACTTTAGATACCTCTATATCTTCGATAACTTTGATACTTTTAATACTTAAAATAATTCGATACTATCGATACTTTTGACTCTTGGTATCGTTAGACGATACCGCCGAAAGTATCAATACCTCTAATAACTATTGCTACTTTGCCCAGTCCTAATTATAACCTCGCGGTTCACCTTGTCTCAAAGACATGTTGACTTATCCACCAGCAACTACTCGTTTTATTGCTTTAACCTTGCGTCAACCGCTCAGAAACGTCCAGATGTACTTACAGTAGCGCAACAGTGGCAGAAACTTAATTTTAAAACAAAAGGTTGTTAACTATTGCATTATATCAGATCGTAGTCAATTTATAAAGAGAAAAATTTCGAACCTGTAAAATTTGAACTAAAGCGGAGCCACGAAACTCTTTTTTTACGCCCACTAGGCATAGATGGCACAAGATACGTGCGCCTTAAAATCTATTCATAGTTATTCACGTCCAAAAGTGTCTTAAAAAGAAACCCCCAAAATAGCCCTGCAGTATGTCACCGTGTGTTGCAAATATTAGCGAATACTTTACAACAAAGTTAATTGTGTAAGCTAATTATCTCACGGGTCTCTGGAGAATGTTGAGTAGCTAACCAACATAGTTTTGGTTACAATATTACCTACTTAAAAAGGGACTACGTGAATTACGTGCTTCTTTTTACATATATTACATCTGCAGGCGTTTCTAAACAAACGTGGAGTTGGTTAGTAGGTCTAAAAACAAACACATGTGCGACTAGTTGTTCAGTAGTTGTGCTAACATGAAAATTATATGCAAAAGCACGAGATATGAAGTGCTAGTGGAATATGAGAGAGGTTTGTAGCCGACAACTGTCAAATCAAGATTCGTAGACAGGTTATGGTGACACGGGACTATGTTCGCTTTTATAAACAGAGAGCAGCAGGGACTCAAGGCAGCTTAGTGGGTAGAGCACTCGGTGCAACGCCAAAAGAGATTGTACTGCCCAACTTGAAACCTTTCGAATTCTACCCTCTCTCGTTTGAGTTGATTTTCCACTGCTCTTAAATGCAAAACATTTAAACAAAATTGGCTTAATTGAGAAGAAAGTACCGAAGCGAAATTGCCCCTAAAAAATAAATTCATTTACAAATCCTCCACTTGAAATTCATTAATGCGATTTCCTGACCGTCCAACCCTTAGATTAGTCTTAGAGAAAGAGAGTATTCGGATCGCATCAATCTTCCTTATAATTCTCCGAAGAGTCAAGAACAAAAGACAAAATTAAAAGACTCTCAACTTACTCTCTCTTTTTTCTTAATTAGAATTGGTAATAGAGGCGTAAGACAATAATTTAAATCAACCTCGATTAAAACCAAATCAAGTAAATTTAAATCAAGGGAACCTTTTTCGGGGCAGTGTTTCGTTTTTAAAAAATAAATTAGTAATTTATTTATACTAAAAGAGTTTGTAAGATAAGTCTCTTAATACTTTCCCATTAAAAAGGGATGGCTCCTTTAGTTAAAAGCTCGCGTACGTTTTATTGTAGTGGGATTCTACTCTATTGATTGATTACTTTATATATGACGTTTCAAAAATTTTGCTCGAATAGACTTTCAACCCTCTTCTAATACAATCTAGAATATATATATAAGAGCAATAATTCTTATAGCGGCGTCAGAATGTCGCTAGGAGGGTTGCTGGCTTTTCGTTTTAGTTTGTTGTTTACTTTGAAACAGTAGAAGTAAAAGTTAAAGAAGACACAAAAAGGAATGAAACTCATTTTCCGAAAGAGTTTGTTTACTAAGGCTATTATTGCACTTTTCAATCAACTGATTTTTGAGAAGTCGCTTATAATTTGGACTTTTCAAAAGTTTTATTGCCACTTCGCGAGACTCGTATACGTTCTCTTTAATTAGACGAGTTTTATATTGTGGCGTTTTCATCTCAACTTTTATTGCTTACGTCGCTCTAGGTAAGTTCAAAAATTATTGCCCGAAAATATAGTTAATTCGTTTTTTCCAATGAGTCATTCTACAAAGTTATTGATGTTATTTTCTTTTAAGTACCTACATCGCTCGTGGCTCTTGTCTACTAAAACAAAAGAACGGCCTGGCAGGTGATAACTTCACTTCCAAGACGAAATGTAGAGCATAAAGTCTCCTATAGAAAAATATTGTCACTGGCGACTAGAATTATTGTGCTAGAATAATTCGAAAACAAAAAAAACGGTTATCTTTAGTGTTTTACACATTTCAAAGCTCTCCCTAACCTAACTCTTAAAAGAGCGACCTGGTTATAATTTTACGTCTGAAAAGAATTGTAGAGCGTGCAGTTTTCTATAGAAAACTGTGTTATAATATTATCACTGATGACTAGAATTATCCTTTCAGGGTAATTCGAAAACTAAAAGACCGATTAGCTTTAGTGTTTCTCACATTTCAAGTCTCTTTCTAACCTAGTTCTTAAAAGAGTGATCTGGTGATAATTTTACTTATAAGAAGAATTGTAGAGCGTGAAGTTTTCTATAGAAAACAGTGTTAATATTATCACTAGCGACTAGAATTATCCTGCTAGAGTAATTCGCAAACAAGAAGACCGGTTAGTTTTAGTGAATTACACATTTCTAGTCTCTCCCTAACCTAGCTCTTAAAAGAGTGATCTGGTGATAATTTTACTTATAAGAAGAATTGTAGAGCGTGAAGTTTTCTATAGAAAACAGTGTTAATATTATCACTAGCGACTAGAATTATCCTGCTAGAGTAATTCGCAAACAAGAAGACCGGTTACTTTTAGTGAATTACACATTTCTAGTCTCTCCCTAACCTAGCTCTTAAAAGAGTGATCTAGTGATAATTTTACGTATGAGAAGAATTGTAGCGCGTGAAGTTTTTTATAGAAAGCAGTGTTAATATTATCACTGACGACTAGAATTATCCTACCAGAATTATTAGAAAACAAAAAGACCGGTTAGATTTAGTGCTTCACATTTTTCAAGTCTCTCCCTAACCTAGCTCTTAAAAGAGTGATCTAGTGATAATTTTACGTATGAGAAGAATTGTAGAGCGTGAAGTTTTTTATAGAAAGCAGTGTTAATATTATCACTGACGACTAGAATTATCCTGCTAGAGTAATTCGCAAACAAGAAGACCGGTTAGTTTTAGTGAATTACACATTTCTAGTCTCTCCCTAACCTAGCTCTTAAAAGAGTGATCTAGTGATAATTTTACGTATGAGAAGAATTGTAGAGCGTGAAGTTTTTTATAGAAAGCAGTGTTAATATTATCACTGACGACTAGAATTATCCTACCAGAATTATTAGAAAACAAAAAGACCGGTTAGATTTAGTGCTTCACATTTTTCAAGTCTCTCCCTAACCTAGCTCTTAAAAGAGTGATCTAGTGATAATTTTACGTATGAGAAGAATTGTAGAGCGTGAAGTTTTTTATAGAAAGCAGTGTTAATATTATCACTGACGACTAGAATTATCCTGCTAGAGTAATTCGCAAACAAGAAGACCGGTTAGTTTTAGTGAATTACACATTTCTAGTCTCTCCCTAACCTAGCTCTTAAAAGAGTGATCTAGTGATAATTTTACGTATGAGAAGAATTGTAGAGCGTGAAGTTTTCTATAGAAAACAGTGTTAATATTATCACTAGCGACTAGAATTATCCTGCTAGAGTAATTCGCAAACAAGAAGACCGGTTAGTTTTAGTGAATTACACATTTCTAGTCTCTCCCTAACCTAGCTCTTAAAAGAGTGATCTGGTGATAATTTTACTTATAAGAAGAATTGTAGAGCGTGAAGTTTTCTATAGAAAACAGTGTTAATATTATCACTAGCGACTAGAATTATCCTGCTAGAGTAATTCGCAAACAAGAAGACCGGTTACTTTTAGTGAATTACACATTTCTAGTCTCTCCCTAACCTAGCTCTTAAAAGAGTGATCTAGTGATAATTTTACGTATGAGAAGAATTGTAGCGCGTGAAGTTTTTTATAGAAAGCAGTGTTAATATTATCACTGACGACTAGAATTATCCTACCAGAATTATTAGAAAACAAAAAGACCGGTTAGATTTAGTGCTTCACATTTTTCAAGTCTCTCCCTAACCTAGCTCTTAAAAGAGTGATCTAGTGATAATTTTACGTATGAGAAGAATTGTAGAGCGTGAAGTTTTTTATAGAAAGCAGTGTTAATATTATCACTGACGACTAGAATTATCCTGCTAGAGTAATTCGCAAACAAGAAGACCGGTTAGTTTTAGTGAATTACACATTTCTAGTCTCTCCCTAACCTAGCTCTTAAAAGAGTGATCTAGTGATAATTTTACGTATGAGAAGAATTGTAGAGCGTGAAGTTTTTTATAGAAAGCAGTGTTAATATTATCACTGACGACTAGAATTATCCTGCTAGAGTAATTCGCAAACAAGAAGACCGGTTAGTTTTAGTGAATTACACATTTCTAGTCTCTCCCTAACCTAGCTCTTAAAAGAGTGATCTAGTGATAATTTTACGTATGAGAAGAATTGTAGCGCGTGAAGTTTTTTATAGAAAGCAGTGTTAATATTATCACTGACGACTAGAATTATCCTGCTAGAGTAATTCGCAAACAAGAAGACCGGTTAGTTTTAGTGAATTACACATTTCTAGTCTCTCCCTAACCTAGCTCTTAAAAGAGTGATCTAGTGATAATTTTACGTATGAGAAGAATTGTAGAGCGTGAAGTTTTCTATAGAAAACAATGTTAATATTATTACTGGTGACTAGAATTATCCTTCCAGGGTAATTCGAAAACTAAAAGACCGATTAGATTTAGTGTTTCTCACATTTCAAGTATCCCTCTAACCTAACTCTTAAAAGAGCGACCTGGTGATAATTTTACTTCTGAGACGAATTTTAGAGAATGAAATTTGCTATTGAATGGATTTGAATGACTAAAGTATTAGATTCATTCCGTCGAAAGAACGGCACCCCAACAAAAGTTACAGTAGTTCGCATCCTGTAAATATTACGAGTTATGCCTTTTGTCAAGTGTATTCGTGTTTATTTCCTTTAGTATCGCTTATTTTGTAAAGTTTTAATAAACTCTTATCTCCTTTAGATTAATCTTAAAAAGAAAAATTGACCTAGGAGACTAGGGACTATCAATTTCGTACTTAAAGTTGAGTTAAACTCGTAAAACATAATTTTGAACTTTGAAGAGCTGGTGTGGGTGAAATTAATTCGCCTAAAAAAATCCGATACAGTTTAAGTGGGAAGTTGCCGGGGCGGCGTTCAAAAATACACTTAAAATATGTAAAATGCGAGTCGCTGCTTTAATTTTTGATTTACGAATCGCTCTTTTGTTTTTTTGCATACAGTTTTTAATGGGCTTTTTACTCCGACGCCAAACCTCTTTGTTGGATTTTGTTACAAATTTAGATGAGTCTTTGCGGAAATTAGCCTCGATGTTTGCCTCACTTTATTCGTTATCGTTCGCTTTTTAAAATGTTGGGGTAGAAGAATTGGTAAGTTCTCAAGACAGATTGTATCCACAATCCACACCTGAGCTCAAAAGTTATCAGAAAGCCTTTAATATTGTTCTACAAAGCCACATTTCGAATGCTTTTGTTGGTTAGCCATCACTACTTGCCTTCAGGTCACAGGTCGGGTTTCGAAAGCATTATTAAATAAACAGAGCTTCCTCTGTAATCGAGGTAATGCTCGATTTCCCATTAAAGACCCCACGACCCCACGTATTAACACAAAATATGAAAAATTCGTAAATTTGCAAAGTTATAGTTTAGTAAATTACTAATCACTTCGTAAAACTTCCAAATAAAGCTTAAGAATGAAAAGCAGCCTTGTAGGAGTAGGAAGTCATTACGAGAGTAAACAAAACAAACATACTCAAGCAAATAGTAGGTAAGTACGAAATTCGAATACGAGCAGCCAATTTGTTTGCAAACAAACGTACGTGCAATACTACAGATTAACGTTGCGGTTGGTACTAAAATAGTGTGAATACGAAGACGCAAATTTACAAAATTAGATTAAAAAGGTTTTTTTCCACTGCAAATCGAATATGACTGACAAGAACAGTTCTTAGGTAAACTTGTAATAAACCCAGTTAAAAATGATTTTAGGTTAAAATAACCGAACATAATATAGCCGTGGGACGCAAAAAAAATTTTCAAATTAAATTTTTTATGTATACTGGGTGTTCCACTTAGTAAGATAGACGTAGGTAATTCAAGTTTCTCGTGCTTGACTAAAGTCCCCTACACACGACCTGATTTGGTGAGGCGGTCGGGCCGATTTGATCAGATCAGGTAGAATATCAGGTCGTGTGTAGGCTTGTCGTCTGACATTTATTGTGTCGGGTCGTCGGGTGTTGTCAGATGGCCCGTCCACCTGACTTCCCAACCGCCTGACCAAATCAGGTCGTGTGGAACGTTGTCAGACGATTTAGCGTGTAGGCAACACCTGATTTGGTCGGACCGACTGTCAGGCCGACCGCGCCAGGTCGTGTGTAGGACTTTACGACGAACCGAATTTTTTTTCTTTCAGGTCTTTTTCGGGTTTACAAAGTTCCAACGCGGACGTTTGGCCAAAAGAAATTTGTTAAGGAGGGTCGAAAACGTAACTTTCCCCCCTTTACGCAAGAAAGCAATTTTTCCGTTACAGCATAATGAAAAACGCTTTAGATTTGAAGGGAAAAAAATTTTATTGTGCGTTCATGTTATGAATTCGTACAATACAAAAAATATAAAAATTTCTTTGCATTTCTTACACGTTTAAGCTTTAAAAAATGTTATAAATTCGCATAATGTAATTCTTTTTTTACTTAAATTTGTAACAAACTACCTTGGAGGATGAAAATTTGCGCAACTGAATGCCAAGTGCGAAAATGATAAAGAGAGATGCGCCGTAGCAGAACAGTTTTCCGTTTACCCAGTCTGCTAGAATTAAAAGTATTAAAGTTGGCAATTTTATATCATTTAAAGTAAGTTTGCTCTTATATTGATTGCGTCGATATTGACATCGCTAATTGCCTAAATCAATAACTACCAATGCATCTTGAAAATTGTAATGAAGTCCCAAATTTGAAAAATAGTTTCGACAACGAATAACTTATTCATTCAGCCCAACAGATGCCGTATATATACTCCCAAAAGTAGGTGCAAAATAAACAGAAAAAGAAAAAGTGATAAGCACGGGTCGTAAAATGACAACAAAATCAAAGTCGCGCGAAGTTGACAGTTTGTAAGTTAAGTATTTACAAAGACAATTTTAACTAAAACGATTTACCTACTTACATTTTTGTATTTTTTAGAATTTTCCTAGTTAGGGGAAAACATACAATTCGGGTATAGTTACAGAGACACGTTCATTAAAATTGCGTTAATATGTAAATTTTCAATACGCAATCAATTTCAATTATAACATTCTCTCGATAATAAAACAGTAAATTTAATTTTACGACTTTGCAATATTAATTTTCAATATCATTTTAAATGTATAATTAATTTTAAAATTGGATTATAATATCGTTTCTCCTTTCGTACGTTGGGTCTCTCTAATAAATTAGAAATAAAATCGTCGATTTTTAGGCACGCAAAAGACTATCGATAAATAACTTATTACCCGTCACGCAAAAGTCAAAATTAAGTTGACAAAAATTTTATTTTCTTTAAATTTTCTAAATTGGCGTTTTTAAGTTTGCCATATCTAATTCCGTATTTCCAAAGTGTAACTAAAGAGCCACATATTAAATTATTCTGCCAGAATGATCCTAAAACAAAAAGACCGGTTAGCTATAAGTAGAGTTTCATATATTACAAACCTCTCCCTAACCTAGCTCTTAAAAGAGCGATCTGGTGACAATTTAACTTCTGAGAAGAATTGTAGAGCGTGCAGTTTTCTATAGAAAACAGTGCATTCTTGCCAGCATTATTCTTAAAAAAAAGACCCGTTAGGTTTAGTGTTTCACACATTTCAAGTCTCTCCCTAACCAAGCTCTTACAAGAGCAAACTGGTGATAATTTTACGTATGAGAAGAATTGTAGAGCGTGAAGCTTTCTATAAAAAGCAGTGTTAATATTATTACTGACGACTAAAATTATCCTACCAGAATAATTCGAAAACAAAAAGACGGATTAGCTTTAGTATTTCTCACTTTTCAAGTCTCTCCCTAACCTAGCTCTTAAAAGAGTGATCTGGTGATAATTTTACTTATAAGAAGAATTGTAGAGCGTGAAGTTTTCTATAAAAAACAGCGTTAATATTATCCCTAGCGACTAGAATTATCCAGCCAGAATAATTCGAAAACAGCAAGACGGATTAGCTTTAGTATTTCTCACTTTTCAAGTATCTCCTTAACCTAGCTCTTAAAAGAGTGATCTGGTGAAAATTTTACTTATAAGTAGAATTGTAGAGCGTAAAGTTTTCTATAGGAAACAGTGTTAATATTATCACTAGGTACTAGAATTAGCCAGCCAGAATAATTCGAAAACAGCAAGACGGATTAGCTTTAGTATTTCTCACTTTTCAAGTATCTCCTTAACCTAGCCCTTAAAAGAGCAACCTGGTGAAAATTTTACTTATAAGTAGAATTGTAGAGCGTAAAGTTTTCTATAGGAAACAGTGTTAATATTATCACTAGGTACTAGAATTAGTAGCCAGAATAATTCGAAAACAGCAAGACGGATTACCTTTAGTATTTAACACTTTTCAAGTCTCTCCTTAACCTAGCTCTTAAAAGAGTGATCTGGTGATAATTTTACTTATAAAAAGAATTGTAGAGCGTGAAGTTTTCTATAAAAAACAGCGTTAATATTATCACTAGCGACTAGAATTATCCAGCCAGAATAATTCGAAAACAGCAAGACGGATTAGCTTTAGTATTTCTCACTTTTCAAGTATCTCTTTAACCTAGCTCTTAAAAGAGCAACCTGGTGAAAATTTTACTTATAAGTAGAATTGTAGAGCGTAAAGTTTTCTATAGGAAACAGTGTTAATATTATCACTAGGTACTAGAATTAGCCAGCCAGAATAATTCGAAAACAGCAAGACGGATTAGCTTTAGTATTTAACACTTTTCAAGTCTCTCCTTAACCTAGCTCTTAAAAGAGCAACCTGGTGAAAATTTTACTTATAAGTAGAATTGTAGAGCGTAAAGTTTTCTATAGGAAACAGTGTTAATATTATCACTAGGTACTAGAATTAGCCAGCCAGAATAATTCGAAAACAGCAAGACGGATTAGCTTTAGTATTTAACACTTTTCAAGTATCTCCTTAACCTAGCTCTTAAAAGAGCAACCTGGTGAAAATTTTACTTATAAGTAGAATTGTAGAGCGTAAAGTCTTCTATAGGAAACAGTGTTAATATTATCACTAGGTACTAGAATTAGCCAGCCAGAATAATTCGAAAACAGCAAGACGGATTAGCTTTAGTATTTAACACTTTTCAAGTCTCTCCTTAACCTAGCTCTTAAAAGAGCAACCTGGTGAAAATTTTACTTATAAGTAGAATTGTAGAGCGTAAAGTTTTCTATAGGAAACAGTGTTAATATTATCACTAGGTACTAGAATTAGCCAGCCAGAATAATTCGAAAACAGCAAGCCGGATTAGCTTTAGTATTTAACACTTTTCAAGTCTCTCCTTAACCTAGCTCTTAAAAGAGTGATCTGATGATAATTTTACTTGTAAAAAGAATTGTAGAGTGTAAAGTTTTCTACAGAAAACAGTAGCAATATTGTCACTAGCGACTAGAATGATCTTGCCAGAATAATTCTATTAGTGTTTCACATATTTGAAGTCTCTCCCTGATCTAACTCTAAAAAGAACAACCTGGCGATTACATTCCCTTCTGAGACGAATTGTAGAACATGAAATATCGATAAATAACTTATTACGCGACACGCAAAAGTCTAAATTCAGTTGACACAATTTTTATTCTCTTTAAATTGACTAAATTTGCTATATCGCGTTACTTACTTCCAAAGTGTAACTAAAAGCCCACATATTAAATTTTGTGTCTAAAAGTAGGTTATGGGGCGACGAAACACTTTTAACAAAGAGGAGTCGGAAGGGGTGGGTGTGACTGTCGCGTTTGTTATTAATTATAGTTACGGCGTATCAATATAATTGCTTAATAGAAAAATATCTGCTCACCGTTCCGTTATACCTTTGGACGAGCTATACAAAAAGTCTCATATCCAATTTTTCGCAGATTTATTCTAAGGGCCGGAACGGCCCACTTGAAAAAACTACCACTAATACCTGATTTCTATAATGTGAGAAGCTTATTCCTGAATTAAGAACACGCAGATTAAAAATTATGCGTAATAGAATAATCCCAGTAGCGTTTATTATATCAAAAAAGATACATTTGAGCTTTGAGCATGCTGTATCCCGTTGATGTATAGTATTTATTACGATTAAACAACTTGAAAGAGACTTATTGGAAATAGTTTGTATTCGTATAAATCAGAACACGGCGGTGGGTTGTTTTTATGAATGTAGACTTGATTTTGATTTATGTTTAATCCATTAATTCAAATCTGTGTCTTCATTAGTTGATGGCGGTCGTCAATATCAACACGCTAATTGAAAAAAAAGGTATATACAGGGTGAATTATTTTTAACGACACAGAGATTAGGTTGTGTGAACTGTTCGACCCCACGCGTTGTAAATTTACAAACGAATTAGTGGAAAGCTTAACCCTACGTTAGGCGCGTGCACTTTACTTACGTGTTTAGGCGCGTGGTCTACGATCGTAGACCATTTTATTATCTGTATAAAAGAGTGGTTTTGAACATTTTGAAACAAATTTTTAAGAAAAGTGGTTCATTTGACTATTGTCCATCGTACAAAATAAGTTTTTAACCATCATTGCGTTTATTTTGAGAGATGTAATCAAAATACTTAGAATGGGCAATTTTAACGTAAATTTATTAAGTGTTGGGAATTTATTTATTATAACGCATTAAAAGTGATTTATAAGCAAATATTTTTTAATATACTCGTACTAAATAGCCTAAAGTAATAAAAAAAATCAAAATTTCTTCAAATCAAAAAAACTGTGATCTACTTAAATTGTCCGTTTTTATTCACTAAAACACGACGTTCATATGGCTTTCATTATGGTCTTTGCAGGCATATTTGTAATAGTTTGCACAAAACTTTCGACTAGACTTGCTCCTTTATCGAGGACAAAAAGTGCAACGTCCAACATAATTTGCAGCCCTGCCAGGGGAGAGGACAATTGGGCAATACATTCTCAGTAATTCCCAGTAAAACGCGAGCTCGCCGTCTCATTTCAGCTGGCAATTGTAAGACCCCCTAAACCTGTACCCCCTGGGCCTGTAAGGCCCCGAACTCGATTTGAGGCCGCATGAGCTCCCATGCACATTTTTGAATAAATTCGCTTCTGTTTATTTTTTCTTCAGGGTGATTTGCTTTGTATACCCAAAGAGCGTTTATGTAGCGATGTTTACGCTTAGGTTAGCAAAATTTAAAAACGCCGTAATTCGAAAACAAGTGAAAATCGGAAAGCAACTTTTGGGATTATTTTGTCTTATATTTACATGTAAACCAGTGAGAAAATGTTTGGAGGCTCATAGAGATATTTTTGAAAATTATTGTTGAACTTTAAGGGTATTCCCCGAGTTTCGTAATAAAATTTAAGCTTTTTTAACGAATTTTTGAATCTCCGTAATTATATTTAAAAATCTGGGAATAAAATAGTCGCATGAACAATAAATAGCACGACAAGAAATTGTAACACGGTTAGGCGCGTGGTCTACAATCGTAGACCAGTCGCTTTTGGCCTGCAATAACAAACGCATTTGCCATTGTAGGGAATGTCCAGTAGGTACTCTAATTCGTTAGAGACAAGCGTTTTTAGCAGCTATTGAATATAACCTAAAGATAATTCGAAATTTACGAAAGTTATGATGATTTACAGAGGGCAGACCACGCGCCTAACGGAGGGTTAAATTATGTTAAACAGGCCACCCGGTATGCTTATATTTTACTGCTTTTTCGGGGATAAATGCGTAATCTTTGTTTTAAAAGCACAAGCTGTTTCAAAGTAAGTTCTCAAAACTTGACGTTATTTCGATTTTTTTTTTAAATTTTAATCCCAACACTGATCTCGTTTTGTTTACGCACTGTAAACGAACAAATAAAGTGACAGTGTCGCGCGATCTTAAAAGTTTAAATTTCTCAAATTTTATACATTAAAGTTTAATATTAAAATCCTTTTTAATTATAATTTTATAAGTTATTATTAAACGTCGTATTTCACACCAAACTCTTCGCGAATTCAATATAAGTTTTGTACGTATAGGCGAAATTGGATTTTATGACGAAACATAATAAAATTAGCTATAAACAAAAGGTACATGTGTAGCTTTTATTAAATGTGGCGCTATTGGCGCCCTGTTGTTTTATAATTTATTCCCATTTTATCGATTTTTGAAACAATAAGAGACGATTTTAAGATAATGCGAGATTTTCCGATACTAAAAGCGTCGAGAAGGGGGAAAATTTAATTTTCCTACAAACCACCTTTGAAAAGTTGGCCTAGCCAACTTGCCATCGAAAAAATAAGTTTGCGATCCTAATTAGCGATAACAGCAACACGTTGTGCGTAGGTATTAAAACGCGTGCACGTAACGCGCGAATTTGAATTTCAAGTAGCGCCCCACTTTGCCTTTCTTTATAATATAATTAATTACTTTTTAGGGTAGGAGTGTAAATTCAATTTTTGATAAGGTGTAAGTGTTTAGCTAATCTAAAGGGATAAATTAAGTTATTAAGGGGTAACAAAACCCTAGAGACGATTTTATCGCATAATACCAAATTCCAAACTATTAGTTTATTAGAGGTCATTTCTATAAATGATGCGGTAATCCGGTCCAATTTATGCGCCAATAATTTACTCAAATTAATTTATATGTCATAAAATTCTACACTGGCGCCTAATTATGAAAAAGGCGGCTTAGAAGGGGTGGTTTGTCTAATTGATTGAAATTTAAATCACCTGCTTTGAATTACAAATTGGGAGTTTGCCCACCAAAAATAAATTTTCGACACACCCGAAAATTGCCGAACTAGTGGTTTTTAATTTTCAAAAAAAAATTAATTTAATTATTAAAATTTCCACAAAGTAACCGAAAGTTTTCCGTAAGTACTGGACGGTAGTCGAACTTCGTTTTATTTCCGAGTGCCAATTTTCAAAACTTCCTTTTCTTTAAAAATCGTTATTTTATAAAATTCGCAGGTAGATTCGAGCTAAAGTTAGATTTTATTTCAATTTTTCCTACATTTTCGAGCAGAAAATTAATACAGCCAAACTCGTCGCGTAGCTTATTATTAGGTTCAGAGCTTGAATGTCACCAAAGTATGTTAAACTTAACGATATGCAATTTAACTCGCAGTTGGTTGATTTGATGTATACGAAATGTACGTTGTACGTATTTTAGATCTACCTATTCGTATAAAATAAATTCGTGCTACATGCAATAAAGTGCAGGTCGCTTTAAGATTGATATATCAATTTATCCTTCACATTATAGTTTTGCATTAGCTAGTGCTTCGTGCGAGATATTTAAAAAAAAACCGACAAATTGAAGTTTTTTGTAAATTTTTTTTCTGTATTAACATATTTTGTAATTTAAGTTACTCTCAAGTAGCGAACTCGTTGAATAATTTAATGAGTTCTTATGCAGTTTCTCAAAAAACTTTTAAACGCCTCAGAAATTGAGAATATTATAGCGTCTTGAACAATAGTAGTTTATTATTCCAGAAAATTAATCGATCTACTGAAACAGAATTTAGACAGACGAGCGCGATTGTTCGGCAGACGCTGTTAAAGATTCTCATAATACCACCGAGTTTAGTGCATAAGCGGTAACTCGATAGTGAGAGACGACTGGGGCGGACAGCGCGTGAGTTGGTAGGAAGGCAGTGTGCAAAATGCTAAAACAATAACTACAAAACTTATCACAATGGAGCCTGAAAAAACATTCCAAATGAGTAATAAAACCGGCCGTCTGCAACTCCTAAGTGGCAGCATTAACTTAGGGGAGATTCGAGAAGGGTGGGTTTTTGATTTTTTTCAGTTCCTTGCGTATAACTTGAAAACTACGCACTTTATGAAAAAGTATTTTAAAAGAAATTTAAAACACATTAAATTGCCTACAATTTAAATCTCTTAGGTTTTTTCTTCAAATCAACAGTTTAGGCGCTTGAACGCCTTAAAGTTTAATAAAATTCCAAAATAAGCCAAAAAAGCTTATTGTTTAAAACTACGCACTTTTGAGACTAGTGAGTTGCTATAAAAATAACCTACCTTAAATTTTCTAGAAATAATATCTCTTAGGTTTTTTCTTCAGATGAATAATGCTTTAGGCGCGAAGGCGCGTTAAAGTTTAAACTCTAAAACTAGCCACAAAAACTGATTTTTTGGTAGTTTTTCGCTTCTAACACGAAAACTATGCCCTTTTTGAGAATAATACGTCCTTATAAAAATGAAGTACATTAAATTTCCTAGAAATTATATTTCTTACGTTTGTTCTTCAAATAAATGGTTTAGGCGCTAAAGCGCGTTAAAGCTTAAATTTCAAAACTGGCCACAAAAACTGATTATTTCTGGTTATTAGCTTCTAACACGAAAACTACACACTTTTGGAGAATAGTGTGTCTTTAAAAAAATAAACTACATTAAATTTCCTTTAAATGATGTCTTAAATTGTTTTTTCAGTTAAACGGTTTAGGCGCTAAAGCGCGTTAAAGTTTGATCAAAATTTCAAAATCGGACAGAAAAACTTTTTCTTTTAGTTTTTTGCTTCTAACTTGAAAACTACGCCCTTTTTGAGAATAATACGCCCTTATAAAAATGAAGCACATTAAATTTCCTAGAAATTATATTTCTTACGTTTGTTCTTCAAATAAATGGTTTAGGCGCTAAAGCGCGTTAAAGCTTAAATTTCAAAACTGGCCACAAAAACTGATTATTTCTGGTTATTAGCTTCTAACACGAAAACTACACACTTTTGGAGAATAGTGTGTCTTTAAAAAAATAAACTACATTAAATTTCCTTTAAATGATGTCTTAAATTGTTTTTTCAGTTAAACGGTTTAGGCGCTAAAGCGCGTTAAAGTTTGATCAAAATTTCAAAATCGGACAGAAAAACTTTTTCTTTTAGTTTTTTGCTTCTAACTTGAAAACTACGCCCTTTTTGAGAATAATACGCCCTTATAAAAATGAAGCACATTAAATTTCCTAGAAATTATATTTCTTACGTTTGTTCTTCAAATAAATGGTTTAGGCGCTAAAGCGCGTTAAAGTTTGATAAAAGTTCCAAAATCGGACAGAAAAACTTTTTCTTTTAGTTTTTTGCTTCTAACTTGAAAACTACGCACTTTGAGAGAAAAAGGCATTCTAACAAAAAGATACTACATTAAATTTCAAACAAACTATATTTCTTATGCTTTTTCTTCAGATAAGCGGTTTAGACGCTAAGGCGCGTTAAAGTTAGATAAAAAATCCAAATTCGGCCATAAGTTTTTCGCTACTAACACAAAAACCACGCATTTTTTGAAAATAGTGCTATGAAATAATCTACATTCAATTTTCTACAAATTATGTGTCTTATGTTGTTTCTCTCAAACAAACGGTTTTGGCGCTGGAGCGCGTTAAAGTTAGACAAAAAGTTCATAATGAAACTGAAAAACTGATTCATTTTAGTTTGTCACTTCTAACACGAGAACTACGCATTTTTGGAGAATAGTGCGCCACTATAAGAATCAACTATATTAAATTTCCTATAAATTAGATGTGTTAGGTTTTTTCTTCAGATAAACGGTTTAGACGCTAAAGCGTGTAGAATTTTGACAAAAATTCTAAAATCGGTCCAAATAAATTGATTTTATCTCATATTTTGGCGATCAAGAGTATAGTAAGTTGGGATTATTTTTTATTTGTTACCATTAGAAAATAATCGTAAATAACTCCCGACCTTTCCTCACTGTAAAACCGTATCGTCTGCTACTATTTTTAATCAATTTATAGCTTATCACTACCTATTACTTAACTATATTATCTAATCTCATTTGTCATTTATTATTAACACACCATTGGTGCTTTTGCTCAAACTACTACGGCAAAATTGCATGTCATCGCGAATAACTACTACTGATCAGCGTAGTTTGGTGTTTCTTATCCAAGTGTTTAGATATTCGACCGAATTAAAATGAACTCGAAATTGGAATCAACGCTCAAATTTATTGCCGAATCGGAAAATTTACACGACTGCGTTATTGAAAATGAAAACACCTTATCAAAAGGCGACGGGTTTACTGGAAATATTACAGTCTTTAAAGTAACTGGAAGAAATAATGAAAATTTAATCCAAACTATAAACTGCATCGCAAAATGTGCATTTAACAACGAAGTCGTCAAAAAAGAAATTCCAATCCACGAAATGTATAAAAACGAAGCTCATATGTACCGAACGGTATTTCCGGCACTGAGACTACTTGAAAGCGAAAAACTACTAACTCCGTTAACATTTGCGCCCAAGTATTACGGCTCGCTATTGGACGAAACGACCGAAACGATAATTATGGAAAATTTGAAAGTGCTCGGTTATAGACTCCATCCGATCGATTTTGAGATGAACGGCAATCACCTGAAATTAATTCTAGAACACTACGCTCGCTTCCACGCGACTTCTTTCGCTCTGCGCGATCAACAAGTAGAAAAATTTAACGGTCTCACCAAAAATGTGAAGGACTTGTACATTGACGTCGTTTTGAAAACCCAAGTGGGACATTATAAGAGTTCGTGTCGAGAGGCCGCGTTAATACTAGGCGGCGATTCGGACGATTTTGAGGCAATTCAAAAGTTTAGCGAGTTCGTCGAGAACACGGACGCTTTGTACGAAGAGCTCACAAGCGGCTCGACGGATAAATATTGCGTAATACACGGCGACGCTTGGACTAACAACATGATGTTCAATTACGAAGTGAGTTGAGATATTTTGGGTCGGAGTTTAATTATTGTAATTTGCCAATTTTTTTAGGATGAGACTGATTTAGAAAGGCCAACTAGCGTACGCTTTTTAGATTTTCAAGTGGCGAGGGTTGGTTCGCCAGTCTTGGATTTGGGAAATATTTTTTACACGGCCTGTTCGAAAGAGGTCATCGATTCCTTAGACTACTATTTGGAGTACTATTATAGGATTTTTTCGGAACATTTGGAGAAGCTTGGGAGCGATCCTCAACTGGTGTACCCCTTCAGTTGTTTAAAAGAGCAATGGCGAAAATTTGCTAAATTGTATTTGTTGTTTGTACCATTTATGCTGAAATTTACAGGGCAGGATAAAAATTCAGGGCTCGATTTGGAGGCTCTGGCGGATGATTTAGAAAAGCTTTTCGATGAGATGAAGAAGAGCGACATTCCCAATTTGGATCTTTTCAAAGATAGAATGCGACATTCAATTAGACACTTTTATGATAATAATTTTTTGTAGATTGTGGATATTATTATTATTATTATCAATTATAATTTTTTATTAGGGATTTTAAATTTTAAATATTGATGAAGTAGTTGCATTTTATGACCCAAAATTAATTAAGGAGAGAAAAATTTGCCGATGATACGATTGGTATTGTACAGTCACCGGAAATGGCTGCCTTGGGTTCGATTCCCGAGATAGTCGGCAAATTTTTCTCTCCTTAATTAATTTAGGGTCTTAAAATGCAACTACTTCATCAATTATTATCAATATCACAATTTTGGTGAGTTTTAGTTGTTGAGCTTTATTTTCTTAAAAACTGTTTTTGACTTCTTTCTGATGCCTTTCTAAGATTTTGAACGAAAATAATATTTCGTTTGTATCTATAGCTGTTCCGATTTCGATTGTAAGTACAGGAATAGCCTACTAAACCATTATTAATTTGGCAGGGTAATACTACTGCAGGTTTTTTTCTATAAAATTCTAGTAGTTCAGGCATAACACAGCTCTTCAACAATATAAATGTTCCGAGATATCAAAAATGGAGATTAGAAATCAAATCACGTTTCGCATGTTTCATAAGTGTTTTTATCCAGGCAATCACCCCCTTAAAGTTACAAAATTTTGATAACAAAACAAATAATACTTTAAATTATGAGTATCCACTATTATTAAAGTTCATATTCTACGGTAAGCGTGCAAATTATCATATTATCTGAGGTAGGTACTACGGCAAATATTTTTATAAAAATATCTACTCGCTTTGTTGCTGTCAAAAACTACTCTCTAAATTTATTGCACGCGTGAATATACAGAGCCATAAAATTTTAATTAGAGCTCTCGGGTGGTTGAACGAAATACCGATATTCTATTAGCTTAATCTATTAGCATCTTGCACTTGTAGCGTAATCTCGCTTATTATTCGCCGTACGACAAAAATAGTAATTATAAAAATTGTAGGTTAAGAAATTGTCTACAAAAACCGTTCTATGCAATTTTTTGTAAGAGCAACGATTCCCGCCTTATGCGCTTTTCAAAGTAGCTAAAAATGAAAAATGGTAAAAAAATTTAATTCGACCCCATTTTAGATTCAAATAATTCGCAAACAATACACAATATCAATTCACCCTATATGTAAAACGAAAACAAACGCTATAATATACGAATTGCATATAATTTAGATTCGTAAATTTAGTAGAGATATAATAATAACAAATCGTGCCGAGCATTATTTCTGTTAACTTTTAAATTAGTTTGTGTGGTAACTGTTAAAATACACGCCAATGCATAATTCTAAAAAACGCGGTAAAAATTGTTAAGTTCGAAGCTTTTTATGAGTAATGGTACGTAGATTTAATCGAATTGAACGATCTATGCGCCGTATTATTATTTAACGAACCAAATTTACGCGGAAATAATCAAAAAACAATCACTTAATACTTTCGCGTTTTTTTAAACGTTTTTTAGTTTTTAGTTTAGTTTTAGTTTAACTAAACGCGTTTAGTTAAAATTGTGTACTCGAGTGTGTCAACTAGATTTTTGTAGAGTGGCCCTAAAAAAAATTTGGGGATAAATCCACGCCCGTGGATTTCTAAAAAATAATGCGCGCCGATTGGGCGCGCATTGGGCGAAAGCCACTGCTCTTCTCAGCGAGTACTTACAGAATGAATATTGGAAAGTTTTACAGTTAGTAGACTCATTTAACAAAATAAAAGGGTTTTAAACTTAATTAAGGTGGAAAAATGAAGTAAAACTAAAAAGTACATTAACTAATTTAATGCCGAAGTAATATAATCAGATGGAAATAGATCACGCGATGTTGTTAGGTATATAAAAATTTGATTATATCTTCGTTTAGAGATACAAGAGAGATTACACACTTTTACATTAAAACATTTAGTATAAAATATTAAACGATGTTGTACAACTTTGATTTTTTTATATCGAAGAAAACTTGTTAAGTTTTGATGAAAGTAATTCGAGTGGAACAGTTGAAAACAGTATTAGATACGGGTTAGACATTCTAGTATTTAGTTAGCACTCTCATTAAGTTTTAACCGGTCAGTAGTTTTAGTTTTGTTTAGTAGTTCCGTAGTTCGTTTGAATTAATAATGGAGTTTGTAAAAATCGAGCAACTAATTTCTCTCTATTAATGCTAACCGTCTCAGACACTCTTATCGTGTACTGAACTTACTTATTATTTAAGTGCATCTTAACCTAATAAAATAATTTAGAATGTTTAAAGTAATTTACTTAAGTAACGCTTTAGTAGGTAACGAACTACATTTGGAGGTTAAGCAGTACATGCAAATGGAGGTGATACACGCATTTTTACCTAAATTTGAAACTTAAGCAGATATTCGGAAAGCCCATAAAATTATCTACACAACGAGACTAATATTTGACTAAACCCATTTACTAGGTTAGGCGGTACGGTCGTTAAAATAGTTCAATACCTAAGATTTACTTTATCTTTCAGTTCGAGTACAGAAAACTGACATTTTGGACAGCCTTAACGTCAAAATTAGTGAATCTAGGACTAAAGTAACTACGGATTTGGAATGCCCTTAAAGTTATCTATACAACGAGCTCAATTGTCAGTTAGACCCACTCCCTAGTTTAGGCGGTACAGAGGTCCAAACAGATCCGTACCTAAGACGAACTTCGTGTTTCTGTTGGAGTGCATGATGCTGGTACGGACGGCTTTGGACGGCCATAACGTAAAAGCCAGTTAAGATAGAACTACGTTAACTACGAATTTGGAATGCCCTTACAATTATCTATACCACAATCTCAACTGCCAGTGAGACCCATTCCCTAGTTTAGGCGGTACAGCGGCACCAATAGAACAGTATTTAAAAGTAACTTCCTCTTTTTGTTCGATTACAGGAAAATGACATTTTGGACAGCCTTAACGTCCAAATTAGTGAATCTAGGACTAAGGTAACTACGGATTTGGAATGCCCTTAAAGTTATCTATACAACGAGCTCAATTGTCAGTTAGACCCATTCCCTAGTTTAGGCGGTACAGAGGTCCAAACAGATCTGTACCTAAGACGAACTTCGTGTTTCTGTTGGAGTGCATGATGCTGGTACGGACGGCTTTGGACGGCCGTAACGTAAAAGCCAGTTAAGATAGAACTACGTTAACTACGAATTTGGAATGCCCTTACAATTATCTATACCACAATCTCAACTGCCAGTGAGACCCATTCCCTAGTTTAGGCGGTACAGCGGCACCAATAGAACAGTATTTAAAAGTAACTTCCTCTTTTTGTTCGATTACAGGAAAATGACATTTTGGACAGCCTTAACGTCCAAATTAGTGAATCTAGGACTAAGGTGACTACGGATTTGGAATGCCCTTAAAGTTATCTATACAACGAGCTCAATTGTCAGTTAGACCCATTCCCTAGTTTAGGCGGTACAGAGGTCCAAACAGATCCGTACCTAAGACGAACTTCGTGTTTCTGTTGGAGTGCATGATGCTGGTACGGACGGCTTTGGACGGCCGTAACGTAAAAGCCAGTTAAGATAGAACTACGTTAACTACGAATTTGGAATGCCCTTACAATTATCTATACCACAATCTCAACTGCCAGTGAGACCCATTCCCTAGTTTAGGCGGTACAGCGGCACCAATAGAACAGTATTTAAAAGTAACTTCCTCTTTTTGTTCGATTACAGGAAAATGACATTTTGGACAGCCTTAACGTCCAAATTAGTGAATCTAGGACTAAGGTGACTACGGATTTGGAATGCCCTTAAAGTTATCTATACAACGAGCTCAATTGTCAGTTAGACCCATTCCCTAGTTTAGGCGGTACAGCGGCACCAATAGAACAGTATTTAAAAGTAACTTCCTCTTTTTGTTCGATTACAGAAAAATGACATTTTGGACAGCCTTAACGTCCAAATTAGTGAATCTAAGACTAAGGTAACTACGGATTTGGAATTCCCTTAAATTTCTGAATATAATGAACTATTTCTTAATTTAGACGGTACAGCGCGGCCCAAATTGGTCAGTACTTAAGAGTCACTTAGTTTTGCTGTTAGGGTCTACGATACTAGCAGTTTGGATGACTCTAACGTCAAAACTAGTTGAGCTAGAACTATATCAACTACAGATTTGGAATTTCCGGAAAATTCTCTGTACAATAAGCTTAATAGTACGCTAGACCCATTACCTAGTTTAGATGGTACGGCGGCTCCAACAGATATCAGTACATTAGAGCAGCTTCGTCGTTTTGTTACAGTACAAGAGACTGACTTTTAGGACGGCCGTAACCTCAAAATTAGTGAAGCTAAAACTAAACGAACTACGGATTTGGAATGTCGATAAACTTTTGTATACTACACGCTCAATCATCAGTTAGACCCATTTCTTAGTTTAGACGGTACGACGCGGTCCAAATTGGCCAGTACTTAAGAGTCACTTTGTTTTGCTGTTAGGGTCCACGTTACTAGCAGTTTGGATGACCCTAACGTCAAAACTAGTTGAGCTAGAACTAAATCAACTGCAGATTTAGAATTTCCAGAAAATTCTCTGTACAACAAGCTCAATAGTCCGTTAGACCCATTACCTAGTTTAGATGGTATAGCGGCTCCAACAGATATCAGTACATTAGAGTAACTTCGTCGTTTTGTTACAGTACAAGAGACTGACTTTTTGGACGGCCGTAACCTCAAAATTAGTGAAGCTAAAACTAAACGAACTACGGATTTGGAATGTCGATAAACTTTTGTATACTACACGCTCAATCATCAGTTAGACCCATTTCTTAGTTTAGACGGTACGACGCGGTCCAAATTGGCCAGTACTTAAGAGTCACTTTGTTTTGCTGTTAGGGTCCACGTTACTAGCAGTTTGGATGATCCTAACGTCAAAACTAGTTGAGCTAGAACTAAATCAACTGCAGATTTAGAATTTCCAGAAAATTCTCTGTACAACAAGCTCAATAGTCCGTTAGGCTCATTACCTAGTTTAGATGGTACGGCGGCTCCAACAGATATCAGTACATTAGAGTAACTTCGTCGTTTTGTTACAGTACAAGAGACTGACTTTTTGGACGGCCGTAACCTCAAAATTAGTGAAGCTAAAACTAAACGAACTACTGATTTGGAATGTCCATAAACTTTTGTATGCTACACGCTCAATCATCAGTTAGACCCATTTATTAGTTTAGACGGTACGGCGCGGTCCAAATTAGTCAGTACTTAAGAGTAACTTTGTTTTGCTGTTGGGGTCCACGATACTAGCAGTTTGAATGGCCCCAAGGTCAAAACTAGTTGAGCTAGAACTAAATCAACTACAGATTTGGAATTCTTATTCAATTCTCCATAAAACGCGCTCAATTTCCAACTAGACCCATTGTCTAGTTTAGACGGTACACGGTACGACGCTTCAAAGGTATGGCAGTGCCAGGGAGAAGAACGTAACAAAACTTCAGTCTTTACCCCTACTCTTTCAGTAGTGCAGGATTACGACTAGAGAGTAGATGAACCATCTCGTACGCGAATAAACAATACTTTGTAAGAAAGCGTTGTACGAAAACCGAATAACGTAATTATCTCTCGAGATTTATTTAACCCCAACCCTTTCGCAATATTAATCACGCGTATTAAACCGAAATTTATAATTTTGGCCTCAAAATAAAACGGCTTATCTTTACAACTATTTAAGACAATGATTTTAACTTTGTTGCTGCGGCTATAACCGAAGCAGTAATTTATTATTTATTTTTAAGAGAAACCAACTTTGTTGCTAATTTTGCGAGCAATATTGGTTTTTTGTAAATTCAAGATTAACTTTCGTTTAGCTAAGATACAAATTTGCTTAATTAAAATTTTACAGAAACATAAATTTTCTTCCTAACCATTTTGTGCTTTGTAATAAATACTGTTTTTAAAGCAATATTTAAATTTATATTTTATCTCAACTTTTTAATTATAAAACACGAGGGTAGTTATTTTTTATATTTTAAATAAATAATTAAAATTCTGTTGTGGTAGTTGGTGAAGAATAGCAATAAATGGGACGTAATACGAAATTTTGTTGTTAAAAGTACCTACCTATAACTTAATAAAGTATTTTGCGAAATTAAACTCAATAACATGTACCCTTGAAGTTATTTAGAGGTACTTACAAGGTCCGTGAAGTTACAATAACCACATTCTCCGATTTTAATGAAACTTTACCATAATTTAGTATGAATTTAGTGTAATTTAGTGCGCTCATAAAAAAATTTAGTGCGTGCGTACTTTCGGAGTTATAAGGGTTACAAGTGTGGTTATTGTAAGTTCACGCGTAATAACCACCTTCTCCGATTTTTATGAAACTTGGTGATAATTTAGTATGAATTTAGTGTAATTTAGTGCGCTAATAAAAAAATTTAGTGCGTGCGTACTTTCGGAGTTATAAGGGTTACAAGTGTGGTTATTGTAAGTTCACGCGTAATAACCACCTTCTCCGATTTTTATGAAACTTGGTGATAATTTAGTATGAATTTAGTGTAATTTAGTGCGCTAATAAAAAAATTTAGTGCGCGTCTAGTTTAGGCGCTATACGCGTTGGAAATGTGGTTATTGTAAGTTCACGCGTAATAACCACCTTCTCCGATTTTTATGAAACTTGGTGATAATTTAGTATAAATTTAGTGTAATTTAGTGCGCTAATAAAAAAATTTAGTGCGCGTCTAGTTTAGGAGCTACAAGAGTCGAAAGGTGCATATCGTAGTCTGCGCCTGCGCGTAATGTAACTAAGTACTATCGCCGATAGTACTAGTACTGATAGATCATTACAAAGGGTTCATCCTAATTTAGTAGGTACTATTGATTAATGTGGTGCAATTTGATACACACGAATTTAAATATAATTAGTTCCAGAGTAGGTAATAGTAATAATAATTCTCTACTTTGTTATAGAAAAAGTAATAGAAAGTATTTAGCGTTTAGAAATACTTTTCAAACCAAGCAGGTCGGTATTCCAAAATATCAACACGAGCTTCCAAAATTTTTAATCAATTATACTTATCTTATTAATATTATAGGTCCATAAGATTTTATCATCTTTTCTGAAGATATTTGACTGACTATTATAAATTAAAATACATCAAATCATTAGAATGTATTTTTAGTTCAAAACTTGAATTTGGGGATGTACGGCCTTGACTAACGGCAGTTTTCATAATTTTGATTATGAGGCTATACGAAGTTCCATAAAACGTTGCGTCTAGACGGGCCTTAACGAAAAGATTCGTCGGGAGAACATTTTACAATAACCTTTTCAATAATAAAATTGCATTTCTCTGATAAATAATAATTAGAACATATTCCAATCTATACAGGTAATATGCAAATTAGATGAATTTTTCGGATTTTGATTTTAAAAGAAATTAAAAATAAAAGCTAATGAACAAAGTATTTTAAACAGTCATCTGATTTGACAGCAGTAATATTATTGAAAATAATTATGTAATCCTTGCGTTTTTTGTCTCCAATTTATTAAATTTTACTTCTTAGTGGACTATATAATATTGTTAAATGATGATTGAGATTTAATTTGTAAAATAATACACCACACTTGAAATTTTTTATGTTTTTTAATTATAATGTTATTTGCTTCCCTGAGCTTACATGTAGGACGACTGCGATATATTTTTTACAAGGTTTTAATACCGGACTCCACCCCATAACGGTAGTCTTAAAAATACTTGGGTGGGTAATAACAGATTGAAATAACTCAAAAGCAATAAAAACAAGAATAGTTTACAATGAGATTGTTGTACGGTCGTACTGTCCAAATACAGGAACGGTCCCTTTGAATAGTATACGACCGTACGACCAGGTATCTAACAAATTAATTAGTAACAATTAGCCGGTTTTCAATTTTTAAATTTGCATGAATGTGTACGAAAAAGAATAATTAGAAAGATTTAGCAGTATGAATAGGATACCTACTAATATGTCCAGATTTTAAGAAAAAGTTATTATTTGTCTGTTTTCTACCTATCCAACGCGGATTCCACCCCAAATACCCTACGGAAGTTCATAAAATTACTGCCATTGATAATTAGAAACAAAATGTAGCAGTATGAATGCGTTACTTTGTCTAGATTTAATTTTAGTTTACTCTGCCAAAGCTCGAATGCCCTATCTAGGTATAAACGCAAAACTTATAGCCGGTATTAACAAATTTCAATTAATTAATCATATCTACATAAATTATTACGATTGGTCAAAGACAAACAGGAGATGTTGCTAATAACGACTGTAAGCGATAAATACTTTTTATTACCTTTTCTATAACAAAGTAGAGAATAGTTGAAGACACGAGTGGATGAAGGATGTAACATTTAAAAAAATGACTTTTTTACTGAATGAAGGTGTTATGTACTCTTCTATCGCATGGCACCTTTCAAAATGTGTAAATATTACTGTAAGATAGAAAACTGCAGTGGATGAAGGAGCTATGTACATCTAAAATAACATTCTCAATGGAAGAAGGTGTTATGTGCACACATAACTCCTTTCTTACAATATGAATGCCATAAAGAATACAATGTTATTATTACTACCTACGCTGGAATTAATTATATTTAAATTCGTGTGTATCAAATTGCACCACATAAATCAATGGTACCTACTAAATTGAGATGAACCTTTTGTAATGATCTATCAGTACTAGTACTATCGGCGACAGTACTTAGTTACATTACGCGCAGACGCAGACTACGATATGCACCTTTCGACTCTTATAGCTCCTAAACTAGACGCGCACTAAATTTTTTTATTAGCGCACTAAATTACACTAAATTCATACTAAATTATCACCAAGTTTCATAAAAATCGGAGAAGGTGGTTATTACGCGTGAACTTACAATAACCACATTTCCAACGCGTATAGCGCCTAAACTAGACGCGCACTAAATTTTTTTATTGGCGCACTAAATTACACTAAATTCATACTAAATTATAGCATAATTTTTTTTATTTTTTTTGAAAGTGGTTATTGTAACTTCACGGACCTGTACTTACAAGTATAATATCTATAAGTTACTTTCTAAAAGGGTCAGGAAGTATACATACGAGTTATAGTCTTGTTTCCAACAAAATACTAAATTCGAACAACCTTTCGCCGAACTGTTGTGAGGAATGTACTCTATACCGAACTGCGAAACGTAATTTTAGTAGCGAATCTTTGATGACTACTAGTTACCTACTACCTAACAAAAAAGGTGAGCTGGAATCGATTAATCGATGGGCCAGTTAAAGTTGAGAACTGTATCGAGTTCCGAAAAAGAACTTTTTGACCAGAGAAGCCCTATACTCTTTTGCAAATCCGTAGTGGGAAGCAACCCCGATAAGTAAAATGAAATACATTGTACAATTTAAAATAACAAAGTGAGGTTATGTAGAGCCTTAATAGAACCACTTTTAGTTGAACTTTATGGTTACTTTTTTACTACGCATTACAAGTGCTCGAAACTTTGGATAAGATTTAATAAAACAATTTTCTAACAAACATGCCCGCCAAAGTTGAAGAGATATTACATCTTAAGTACCGAGTAGTTTTAGTTTGCGTATAGTAATAATTAGTTTCATAATAATTATAAAATCATGTAAGTGCACTAGAATCTTATATGAGACGTAAATGTTTTCTAAAATACTTGAAATTGCTTTAAACTTTGTATTTTACTCTAATTCTCGTGTTCTCATTGTTAATAATGCTCGTCTAATAAGACGCCCTTACTTTATTTATACAGGGTGCTTTAACTTCTTCTTTATAAACGATAGAAAGAAGTGTTTTGTGGAAAAGATGCTTAATATGGACAATGGACACGTCCGTATTTTAAAATTTGTGTCCTTCTGTCAGTAGGTATTAAGAATAACACAAATTGTGGAAAAAATGAAAGAGTTTTGAAAACTGAAGTACAGCATACTAAAAGTCCGGAAGGAAGAGGACAAGCGGGAGAAGCAGAAGAAGCTCTATATGTCCGTCACTATCAATCCTATGGAAAATTTACCCCTATACAAAATTAAGCTAAGCTAAGACGCGCACATGGGTAAGCGGTTTACGGTGTGTTCATTCTTCTTGAAAGCCTTTCACCATAACAGCGAACACTAATTGAAATAAATTGGTAGAGAAACTAACTATTTCTTTTAAGGTAAAACAAAGTTATCTTTTCTAGCCACTGCAAACACGGGGGGGGGGGTAACCTCCTATCGCATTTTGCATAATATTCCTCTCACTTTCATCTCACTACAATTTTCTCATAAAATGTGTAGTTTTCAAGTTATAAGCGATAAACAAAAAAACAGTTGTTTGGCAGATTGGAATCAGTTTTTAAACTTTAGCGCACTCTAACGCCTAAGCCGTCTGTCCAAAAAAAAACTAAAACATGTTATTTGTAGAAAATTTGATGTAGTTTACATTCGTATTAAAAAACTTTTCTCGTTATGACATTTTGGAATATTTCTTCAAACTTTACCGCGCTCTAGCGCCGATATCGTTTGTCAGACAAAAAGCACTACACATGTTATTTGCAGGAAATTTGATTCGTATTAAAAAACTTTTTTCGTAAAGTGCATAGTTTTCAAGTTATAAGCAAAAAACAAAAAAAAATAGTTTTTTGGCAGATTTTAAAATATTTTTCCATCTTTAACGCGCTCTAGCGGCTAAACGGTTAGTCGGAGAAAAACAACTAACACATATTATTTGTAGGAAATTTGATATAGTTTACATTCGTATCAAGAAACTTTTCTTGTAAAGTGCGTAGTTTTTGAGTTATAAGCGATAAACCATAAAAACAGTGCTGTCCGACAGCTTTGAAATGTTTTTCAAACTTTAGCGCGCTTTATTAGCGACGAAGCCGCTCGGTAGAGAAAAAACCTAAAACATGTTACTTATAGGAAATTTGATTTAGTTTACATTCGTGGTAAAACACTTTTCTCGTAAAGTGCGTAGTTTCGAGTTATAAGCGATAAACAAAAAACAGTTTTTTGGCCGACTTTAAATATTTTTCAAACTTTAACGCGCTCCAGCGTCTAAACCGTTTGTCGGAGAGAAAAAACTAAAACATGTTATTTGTAGAAAATTTGATGTAGTTTACGTTCGCATTAAAACATTTTTTTCGTAAAGCGCGTAGCTTGCGAGTTATAAGCGAAACCAATATAAACAGCTTTTTTGCAGATTTTTGAATATTTTCCAACTTTGACGCGCTTCAGCGTCTAAACCGTTTGTCGGAGAGAAAAAACTAAAAGATATTATTTGTAGAAAATTTAATGTAGTTTACATTCGCATTTAACTATTTTTTTCGTAAAATGCGTAGTTTTTGAGTTATAAGCGATAAACAAACAAACAGCTTTTTGGAAGATTTTTGAATATTTTCCAACTTTGACGCGCTACAGCGTCTAAACCGCTCGTCGGAGAGAAAAAACTAAAACATATTATTTGTAGAAAATTTAATGTAGTTTACATTCGCATTTAACCATTTTTCTCGTAAAGTGCGTAGTTTCGAGTTATAAGCGATAAACAAACAACCAGCTTTTTGGCAGATTTTTGAATATTTTCCAACTTTGACGCGCTTCAGCGTCTAAACCGTTCATTGGAGAGAAAAAACTAAAACATATTATTTGTAGAAAATTTAATGTAGTTTACATTTGCATTTAACCAATTTTTTTGTAAAGTGCGTAGTTTGCGAGTTATAAGCGACAAACAATATAAACAGTTTTTTGGCAGATTTTTGAATATTTTTCAAACTTTAACGCGCTCCAGCGTCTAAACCGTTTGTCGGAGAGAAAAAACTAAAACATGTTATTTGTAGAAAATTTGATGTAGTTTACGTTCGCATTAAAACATTTTTTTCGTAAAGCGCGTAGCTTGCGAGTTATAAGCGAAACCAATATAAACAGCTTTTTTGCAGATTTTTGAATATTTTCCAACTTTGACGCGCTTCAGCGTCTAAACCGTTTGTCGGAGAGAAAAAACTAAAACATATTATTTGTAGAAAATTTAATGTAGTTTACATTCGCATTTAACTATTTTTCTCGTAAAATGCGTAGTTTTTGAGTTATAAGCGATAAACAAACAAACAGCTTTTTGGAAGATTTTTGAATATTTTCCAACTTTGACGCGCTACAGCGTCTAAACCGCTCGTCGGAGAGAAAAAACTAAAACATATTATTTGTAGAAAATTTAATGTAGTTTACATTCGCATTTAACCATTTTTCTCGTAAAGTGCGTAGTTTCGAGTTATAAGCGATAAACAAACAACCAGCTTTTTGGCAGATTTTTGAATATTTTCCAACTTTGACGCGCTTCAGCGTCTAAACCGTTCATTGGAGAGAAAAAACTAAAACATATTATTTGTAGAAAATTTAATGTAGTTTACATTTGCATTTAACCAATTTTTTCGTAAAGTGCGTAGTTTGCGAGTTATAAGCGACAAACAATATAAACAGTTTTTTGGCAGATTTTTGAATATTTTTCAAACTTTAACGCGCTCCAGCGTCTAAACCGTTTGTCGGAGAGAAAAAACTAAAACATGTTATTTGTAGAAAATTTGATGTAGTTTACGTTCGCATTAAAACATTTTTTTCGTAAAGCGCGTAGCTTGCGAGTTATAAGCGATAACCAATATAAACAGTTTTTTGGCAGATTTTTGAATATTTTTCAAACTTTAACGCGCTCCAGCGTCTAAACCGTTTGTCGGAGAGAAAAAACTAAAACATGTTATTTGTAGAAAATTTGATGTAGTTTACGTTCGCATTAAAACATTTTTTTCGTAAAGCGCGTAGCTTGCGAGTTATAAGCGATAACCAATATACACAGTATTTTGGCAGATTTTTGAATATTTTTCAAACTTTAACGCGCTCCAGCGTCTAAACCGTTTGTCGGAGAGAAAAAACTAAAACATGTTATTTGTAGAAAATTTGATGTAGTTTACGTTCGCATTAAAACATTTTTCTCGTAAAGTGCGTAGCTTGCGAGTTATAAGCGATAACCAATATAAACAGCTTTTTGGCAGATTTTTGAATATTTTCCAACTTTGACGCGCTTCAGCGTCTAAACCGCTCGTCGGAGAGAAAAAACTAAAACATATTATTTGTAGAAAATTTAATGTAGTTTACATTCGCATTCAACCATTTATCTCGTAAAGTGCGTAGTTTTCGAGTTATAAGCAATAAACAAAAAAACAGCTTTTTGGCAGATTTTTGAATATTTTCCAACTTTGACGCGCTCCAGCGTCTAAACCGTTCGTCGGAGAGAAAAAACTAAAACATATTTTTTGTAGAAAATTTAATGTAGTTTGCATTTGCATCTAACCATTTTTCTCGTAATGTGCGTAGTTTTTGAGTTATAAGCGATAAACACAAAAAAACAGTTTTTGGCAGATTTTTGAATATTTTTCAAACTTTAACGCGCTCTAGCGCCGAAACCATTTGCCGGAGAAAAAGAACTAAAACATATTTGTAAAAACTTTGGTTAATTGCAGTAATCTTGTTTTAGCGACAGTTCAAGTTAAGACTTCACACGATGTGGAGTGTGTAGCTGTGGAGTCCTTTCCTTTTTGTACGTGGGCATGGGCATTAAACGTATAATATTTTATTAATCTACAATAATTTCCCAAATTGTGGTTAGAAAGTACACATCCTCTATAGCCCTCGTAATCCTACTCAAATGTATTTTAATTAGTAAATTTCGGAAATTTAATCTTCATTGTTGGAAAATTACATCATAGTTTAATGTCCATCGTAAAATACGTGTGTGCATGTACTTACTGTGTGTGTACGTACGTCCGTATGGAGCAAAACAAAACATTTATTTAACAAAATGAGAGCTTAATCTCTCACGTTCGAGTCCCTCGTGCTTATTATTACTTTTATTAAGTAATTAAATTTTATATTATTCTGTTTGTTTTCGGCAGAGTAAATTACTTAAATAAAATACGTCGTCGTGGAAGTACGCAAGTGCACGGTTTGTAATTTAAAAATTTGACTCCTCTGAATAATTTAAAACATTTTGATGCTTTTAGTCAGTCGTGAAATATTTTATTCCGCTTTATAAGGCGCACGAGAAGCTTAAACAAACAAATCGTTTAAAAAAACTAGCGAGTCGGAGAAATTTAAAAAGGAGACGAAAAAATTGCAAACTTAAACTAATCAGAATTACGCAATCGATGATTTACGAGAAGAGGGGGCGAAAAAATTAGCTTTTGGGCTAAAATAATATTTAATTAAAAGTTTCTTCACGTCAGGTATAAAATTAATTAAAAATTACGTCTTAAAAATTTACAATAATTACTAATAAAACCTTTAATCAAAGTCGAAAAAAATTTTAATTTCAAACTTTTTTTTCATCGGGGCCTCGACGTGGATTAGTTTTAATTATAAAACTTGAAACGTTTATAAATCTTTTCGCTCTCTGCTCGAAGCTCTAAATTAGGATTAGGCCGTTTAAATTACATTTGTACACAACTTGAGGACTAATCAAAAAAAATTTGCGTATAATATTTAAAATTATTCATATTTTAATTAATTTTTTTTAAAACTACAATATTTGAAAAATGCGCGTCTCGAAGTGGAATTTTTACGAAATTAATTTTTGGTTCGCAAAGTCTGAGGTTATTTAATTAGAATACCAAAATTTTATTGATTAAAATATCTTTAGGAGGCAACGAACTCGCTTTTAGACACGTAAAGTTTAACTTTGGGGAAAGTTTTGGGATTTTGCACCGATTGGGGTAATTGTGGTCGAATAGACTAGGACCAGATGCTCATTTGGACGCTTCAATGAAGACGACAAATAACTATTACTGCTTTACGGTCCTTTCTGTTTCTGTAGATGCGAGCGGATGTAAAGAGGTGCTCGGAAGCATCAAATTTTACATAATAAGAGTCAACTGTTACAACGTGTCTTCACGTAACACTCACCCAAAGGGCGCTACGTTTGCAATCTTAATAGATAGTATACTATTTATTATTTTTCTTCTAATAGTAATTTATTAGATAGTAAGCGAGTGGTTTAATGTGGCGACTGAGCGGCTCTTAAGGGGCCGAGTTTACCAAACCTAGATCTAACATTTATAAAAGAGAAAACTGCCATTTTTGGAATTGGTTCTATTTTCCAATTTTAATTTTTTTATGAAAATGGGCTTAAAAGGCGTAAAATAAAAAATTGTATTAAAAACTCATTTCGTAAATTATTCCAGCACTCCTCCATTAAAACGCTCTCCGCTACGCGGACATCATCTAAAACTTGAGTGCTATAACATGTGACTTATGAAGTTCGTTCTTTAAATACGAGTATACTTTATTCAATAAAATATTACCTGATTTATTTCTTTTATCTGTCACAATTTGATACCTACGAGCAGGGAACTTCAAATTTCGTTGACAGGGTTCGCAGATCTCAATGGTCACATCGCCCAGTGTCAAATTCTTTAATTTCAAACCCTAAAAACATCTTTATTGATGTTGTATTGAAGGAAGCTATGACTCCCAGGAGTCAACTCCATCAGTAAAAATGTACAACTTCACCAACTCTTATAATACTCGAGATCCCATGCTTACGAGGTTTCATTGAACACCCTGTATAGTGCCTCGTCTACTTTGAAAAGTATTATGATAAAAAAAAACTTTTTTAAATTTCATTTTTGACATTTTAAAACCCCCTGAGTCCAAAACATCATCGAGAATATATAAATTTATACAGGGTGACTAAAAAAAATTTGGGTCGCATTTCAGAAATCTCGATCCACGGCTTTAATACTCGGCTATTAGTTAGTACGCATCGGCCCTAATTAAAAAAATACCCATTAAAATTTTTTAATTCAAAATGGCGGCCAGTATTTCGATCGTCCCATTTTTTAGTTTTGATCGGCAAACAATAATATTTTTAAAATTAATTACTCGAAATTTTGGGTCACTTTGAATCTAAAACAGTAAAAAAGTAAGTAAATTTGTGCGTGTCACAAGTGTGTCACAAGTCTGTCTGGGTGTGTGTGTCAGTGTGTATGTAACGCCGTCAAACAAAAACGACTAAAGCGATTTGGGTCGCATTTTGGAAAATCTTACCTCACAGTTTTTATTCTTGGGTACAAGCTAGTACACATCAGCCCTAACTAAAAAAATACTTTTCAAATTTTTTAATTCAAAATGGCGGCCAGTATAACGATCGTCCCATTTTCCAGTTTTTGTATTATAACTTTGGAGATAATTATTATTATAAAAATCTAAAAACAGGAATATATAGGCTTTAGTTCTGTTAGAATCGATTTTTAAAATAATTTCAAGATTGGCAACTTTTTAAAGCCCAAATGGACTAAAATTTTAAAACGTATTTTCTCAAAATCGGCTGTTGTTTATATTTTGGTATGTTGGTATCTGAATTACACAACGTTGTTTAGTTACCTTGCTATGAGCAGATCCGAAGCTATGATTTTTTGAAGAGCAGAAAATTCAAAAATTTATAATTTCTTTTGTAATTAAAATTTGTAACTGCAAGTTGGTATATTAATTTATTCTATAACTTTCTATTATTTTTTACTACTTTGGTTTAAAAAACACTTCCGGTTAAACCGGAAATTAGCCAAGCAAACAGAGGTTTTAAAAACACCCTGTATATTTTATGAGTTTTTAAAATATCGTACAATTAGCTGTCAAATGATATCAAACATGTTAAATTTAAACTTCCGGTTTAACCGGAAATTGGGTTAACTTTTTAATTTCAAAAACAACACCCTGTATATTTTAAGTGGTTTGGAATGATTGTAAAATTATCTATCTAGTGACACCAAACATTTAATATTTTGACTTCCGGTTCAACCGGAAATGACACAAGCTTCCCATTTCAAAAAAAAACGCCCAGTATAATTTTAGTTTTTTTAAATCAGGGAGAGCTTCTGAGTATACTATTGCTAGGTATTAGTTTTTATAATATCTATTTCAATATTGTCAACGCGTACGAAAAAGTCCTGCTATGGCCACACCTATCGTTTTAAATCTTTCTCCCCCTACCGAGCACCCTTAAACTTTTTTCTTTGTAACTATTTTGTTGCTGGAACTAACTTGAACTTATAAAAATGAACAAGTTTTTGGTGTCTATCTACCCATGTTCATAATGCAAACTTATCGTATGTATACAACTTTTTCTTCTGTTATACGTCTTTTATGAATGTTATTCGAGCAGACAAAAATATGGACTGTATATTTTTGATAAAAAAATAAAACCGATACTCGTAACTTTGAGGCAACCTAAATAAATAATTTAAAAAGGTATAAAGGAACTGGCTTCGGTCTTAAATAATTCAGTGGCAAGTCAAAGAAAAGTGATAATATTGCAATATTTGGTACCGGTGCCATCGCCTATCAGAAATTTACGTAAAAATGAATTTTATTCTTAAACTATTGCGTATTTAGTATAATTTGTTAAAACACTCCTATATTTCTATATTCTGTAGTAGAAAAATACAAAAGCTAACGTAACATTTTTGTTATTGTAAAATTTTAATGTAAACCTACGTAGTATGTTACGTACCGACCGATTATTCTTTACTCGAAACTTTTGTTGTAGCTGCACAAGACAACTACGCCCACAACTGCAAAAAGCTTTTATTTACTTCCTCTTACAGACTGTAAAACAATAAAGTGTTTTTTTGTACGCACCGTCCACGAATTTCGTTTCCTTTTAAAACTAAAGTTGGTCCTTCGAGCCGGATAATACTAAAATTACCTACGTTTTGTTACAAAAGGTATATGGTCAATTAAGTGACATTTAAGAAATACCAATTGTCACACAAATTGATAACATGATGCCCTATTACGGGGTGCAAAGATGAGATTGAGAGTAACTTCGACTAATTTACGTCTCCAAAAGCGTCGAGGCGTAAAGTTTGAAGTTTTTTTGTATTCATATAATTAGACATTTAATTGGAACTTTTTAATAAATTGTTTAAAATATATTTTAAAATTTCACAAACTGACGGCTTTTGCAAATTTTGTGGTTAAATATCATTAAATCGGATTTGAAGCTAAACAGATTGCGTGAGGCATCGTTTAGGGTTGGATAATTAGGAAAATCTCAAATAAGTGACAGGGATTTACAATTTACTTTTAAAGGCCATTAATTGCTATTAAAAATATACAGGAGGAATTGTATCGAAAATAGTATGCTCAGAATCTTTCGATCGTTTTAAAAATGTAACAATATACTGGGTGTTCTATTTAAAACAGTAATGCTAATCCCATTCCAGGTTAAATCGGTAGTCGACATATAAAGTGTTAGGTATCATTAGACGGCGTATCTTCCGATCTTTTAAACAATTTGAAAATATACTGGGTGTCTCTTATTAATTTATATTTTTACATAAGTAGTTGTTTAAAAAAATCGCAGTAGTCTTAGTTTAGGGAATTAAAACAGAAAAATATATGCTCGGAAATTCGAGATCTTACGCAATATGTTAATATCGATCAATTTAATTTTTATTGTACAGAGTGTTTAAAAAAATCGAACTGCATAAATTTTTATTATTATTATTTTATTTTCACTTTATTTCTAATACTCTGTACGAGAGTACGAACTATCTCGGCATTCGGCGTATGCAAATCATATCACTTATCAGGGTGCAAATTCGCGAAACAGCAGTCGTTGCCTTCGGTTAGACGCTTCTAAACTCGACGCTTACACAAAGATATTGTAGCGAATAATTTAGCTGTCAATTTTAATGCAAAACATCATCTTAGACGTATCAATATTAAATCTGAGTAAGTAGAGTGTTATCGAGAGGAGAGGAAGTCAATCTAATAGTAGTTTAGTTCGAACTTGAAAGTCTTAAAAAGCGGCCTACTGGAAAGTTCTAGTTCGGGAGGCGGCAATCATTTTTACTAAGCCCAAAGTCCAAAGGCCAAAGGCGGCACTAAAACGGTCGGCCACAATATTATTACAATATACATTTTTTTGTACTCTACGGTTTAGTTTGACCCATCAAAATCAACCCTTCTCGAAGCGCTATTCTTTAACGCACTCTAGCACCTAACTTGTTCGTTTAACAAAAAAACTGCAAAAGACATAATTTGTAGCAAATTACATGTCCCTTATTTCTATATAAATACAATTTTCTCTAAAAGTGCGTAATTTGTGAGTTATAAGCGATAAGCAAAAAAACAGTTCTTTGGAAGATTTTGGAATAGTTTTCAAGCTTTAGTGCGCTCTAGCACCTAAATCGTTTGTTTGAAAAAAAAAAGCTGAAATATATAATTTATAGGAAATTTGATGTAGTATATATTCATATAGTAACACTTTTCTCTTAAACTGCGTAGTTTTTGAGTTATAAGAAATAAATAAGAAAAAACAGTTTTTAAACAGATTTTGGAATATTTTGTAATTTTTAACGCGCTCTAACGGCTAAACCGTTTGTCGGAGATAAAAACTAAAGTATGCCATTTATCGGAAATTTTATGTAGTTTATATTCTTTTTGAAACACTTTTCTCATAAAATGCATGGTTTTTAAGTTATAAGCGTTAAACAAAACTAGCAGTTGTTTAGCAGATTTTGGAATATTTTTGTATTTTTAACGCGCTCTGGCGGCTAAACTGTTTGTCATAGATAAGAACTAAAATATGCAATTTATAGGAAATTTAATGTAGTTTATATTCTTATTGAGACATTTTTTTTATAAAATGCGTAGTTTTTAAGTTATAAGCGTTAAACAAAACTAGCAGTTGTTTAGCAGATTTTGGAATATTTTTGTATTTTTAACGCGCTCTAGCGGCTAAACCGTTTGTCGCAGATAAGAACTAAAATATGCTGTTTATAGGAAATATTATGTAGTTTATATTCCTATTGAAACACTTTTCTCATAAAATGCGTAGTTTTTAAGTTATAATCGTTAAACAAAGCTAGCAGTTGTTTAGCAGATTTTGGAATATTTTTGAATTTTTAACGCGCTCTAGCGGCTAAACCGTTTGTTGGAGATAAAAACTAAAATATGCTGTTTATAGGAAATGTTAAGTAGTTAATATTCTTATTGAAACACTTTTCTCATAAAGTGCGTAATTTTTAAGTTATAATCGTTAAACAAAGCTAGCAGTTGTTTAGCAGATTTTGGAATATTTTTGAATTTTTAACGCGCTCTAGCGGCTAAACCGTTTGTTGGAGATAAAAACTAAAGTATGCTGTTTATAGGAAATTTTATGTAGTTTATATTTTTATTAAAACACTTTTCTCATAAAATGCGTAGTTTTTAAGTTATAAGCGTTAAACAAAACTAGCAGTTGTTTAGCAGATTTTGGAATATTTTTGAAATTTTAACGCGTTCTAGCGGCTAAACCGTTTGTCGCAGATAAGAACTAAAATATGCTGTTTATAGTAAATTTTATGTAATTTATATTTTTATTAAAACACTTTTCTCATAAAACGCGTGGTTTTTAAGTTATAAGCGTTAAACAAAATTAGCAGTTGTTTAGCAGAATTTCGAATATTTTTGAATTTTTATCGCACTCTAGCGGCTAAACCGTTTGTCGCAGATATGAACTAAAATATGCTGTTTATAGGAAATGTTAAGTAGTTAATATTCTTATTGAAACACTTTTCTCATAAAGTGCGTAATTTTTAAGTTATAATCGTTAAACAAAGCTAGCAGTTGTTTAGCAGATTTTGGAATATTTTTGAATTTTTAACGCGCTCTAGCGGCTAAACCGTTTGTTGGAGATAAAAACTAAAGTATGCTGTTTATAGGAAATTTTATGTAGTTTATATTTTTATTAAAACACTTTTCTCATAAAATGCGTAGTTTTTAAGTTATAAGCGTTAAACAAAACTAGCAGTTGTTTAGCAGATTTTGGAATATTTTTGAAATTTTAACGCGTTCTAGCGGCTAAACCGTTTGTCGCAGATAAGAACTAAAATATGCTGTTTATAGTAAATTTTATGTAATTTATATTTTTATTAAAACACTTTTCTCATAAAACGCGTGGTTTTTAAGTTATAAGCGTTAAACAAAATTAGCAGTTGTTTAGCAGAATTTCGAATATTTTTGAATTTTTATCGCACTCTAGCGGCTAAACCGTTTGTCGCAGATATGAACTAAAATATGCTGTTTATAGGAAATGTTAAGTAGTTAATATTCTTATTGAAACACTTTTCTCATAAAGTGCGTAATTTTTAAGTTATAATCGTTAAACAAAGCTAGCAGTTGTTTAGCAGATTTTGGAATATTTTTGAATTTTTAACGCGCTCTAGCGGCTAAACCGTTTGTTGGAGATAAAAACTAAAGTATGCTGTTTATAGGAAATTTTATGTAGTTTATATTTTTATTAAAACACTTTTCTCATAAAATGCGTAGTTTTTAAGTTATAAGCGTTAAACAAAACTAGCAGTTGTTTAGCAGATTTTGGAATATTTTTGAAATTTTAACGCGTTCTAGCGGCTAAACCGTTTGTCGCAGATAAGAACTAAAATATGCTGTTTATAGGAAATATTATGTAGTTTATATTCCTATTGAAACACTTTTCTCATAAAATGCGTAGTTTTTAAGTTATAATCGTTAAACAAAGCTAGCAGTTGTTTAGCAGATTTTGGAATATTTTTGAATTTTTAACGCGCTCTAGCGGCTAAACCGTTTGTCATAGATAAGAACTAAAATATGCAATATATAGGAAATTTTATGTAGTTTATATTCTTGTTGAAACACTTTTCTCATAAAATGCGTAGTTATCGAGTTATAAGTGATAATCAGAAAAAAAACAGTTTTTTGGCAGATTTTCGAATATATTGTAATTTTTAACACGCTCTAGCGGCTAAACCGTTTGTCGGAGATAAAAAAGTAAATATATGTAATTTGTAAGAGATTTAGCATAGTGTGTAATTTAAAAACAACGCTTTTCTCATGAAGTGCTAGCCTAGTTATAAGCAATAAACCGAAACTCTAAGTAATGCTACCACTGAAGGAGGCGATATAGCGGATTCACCTCGCCGTATTTTATCCAAAGGGTTAGCAAAATAAGTGCACCTAATCAGTTTGTCCACTGGAGCATTAGTATCAAATCTATCGGAAGTTAGCTGGACAAAAGGTGCAATGCTTAGTGGAAGTCGATCGCTTTGACGCAATTAAAATTAAATCTTCTTTAAAGGGCGAAAACAAATAAAGAGATGGCATAGCGCCGTAAGCGGGGAAGCAACGCTAGCAATACGCGCGCCGTTTTTTGTAACATTGTAACTATAAGCCCTCTTCTAATTAATAACTAGAAACGTGTACAGTTTTAATTAAAAGATACGCTACGAAAGGAGCGTTTCTGAAATTTTCGTTATTAAAAAGTATCATTAATTTCATTATAATCCCGTGACGCTGGACTCAGAGTTCAGAGTTAAAAAATTGTTCAACTTGTCTTCTATTGTTAATAGAATAATTTTATTTTTAAAGCAACATGTAGGTAGCGTTCGTAGTAGGTGGGTTTACCTCTACTTACGTATCTGGAATACATATTCAACTGTAATTAATTTTTTTTTTACAAAAGTCGAATGAATTGCTTCTTTCAGACGTTTCTTTTTATTAAACTTGAAGTAAAGTGGATGTTAATCTTAATAAAGTCAATTTGTTCAATTTGCAACTAACTCGGATACAAGAGGAAAAAATTAATTTGCCTCGAGAGTGATGAAAGACTAAATAAATTATTTGTATCTCATTTCCTCATCTTGACACGTCGAGGTGAAAATTTTACGACTTTATTCCAATGAAAAGTGCATTTACATTTATCAAGAGATTTAAACATTAATCACAATGCGAGCAAAGGCCTCCTTTTTTCGTTTTACTTTTTGAAACTACACTCTACAGGTTTACTGTGTCTTTTTTCCTTATCCTATCAAGTATCCGATAGTAGAAGAGTGGCGTTCTGGCGTAGCATTTTACCGATTACCGCGAGTCTCGGTTGTCTTAAAAGAGCCCGTAAAAGACGCAGAATCTTTTTAAAACGGCCCTACGTACAAAGATGCGAGCGGCTTATCGCCGCTTATAAGAACTGCGACTTTGATTCGATCGAAAATTCTTTTTAAGCCTTTTATGTAATAAAAACGACGAAAAGTAAACCACGTCACTTATTTCGTAGCCATTAAGATGTTGAAAACAAAGAGACTATACAGGGTGGTCTTCGAGTAAAAACTCCAATAAAACTTGGTCAATTGTACAGCGTGTACGTATTTTCTAGGTTATTTTAAATTTTCCCTGTAGTTGAGAAGTTCTCTCCGATGGCATATAAAGTGTAAACGTGATTGTGTTGGGTCTCGTGTTGAAGTCGCCTTTTAAAAACACTGACTCTACTCTTTTAAAAAGCAAATGCTTAAGATTTGAAAAACGCAACCCGTAATACACGCGTGTATTGAAGATAATCTGATTTGGTTATTATTATTTTCCTTGAGGCTGGCCCCTTTAATTGTTCCTTGCACCGCGACCTCTTGGGTCTATTGTGCGCCTCGGATATACTCTCCCTTTATGTGAGCTCTGTGCTTTTAATGAAGTCCAGAATTTCCTCTATTGGTAGTTTGGACAATTCTCCTTGGAGCATCTTCTCCTTTCCGAAAATGCTGTAACGACTTCTTGTGAAAGCCTCGCAGTGTAGCAGAAGATGAATTGGAGTTTCCTCCGTCTCTGCACATCCTCTGCATAGTGAGTCTTCTTCTAGTTCCATCGTATACAGGTGCTTTTTAAGCTGACAATGCCCCGTTATTAGTGCCGTTGCCAGTCGTAGCTCACCTCTACTCATTCTGAGTAGGAAGTGGGTTCGTCTGTCAGAGGGTTTCTCCAGTAGGACTTTAGAGTAGCCCTGTCCGGGAGTCTCCCTCCAGTGTTTCGTATGCCATTTCGTTAGAAGTGACTGTATTTCTCTCTTTGCCATTTCATAAGGAATGCCAAAGGTTGGTTCTGGTCCGATGGGTCTCATTTTGCTGCCCTCTTTGTCCAGACCGTCCGCTTTCTCGTTCCTTAGTATGTCGGTATGAGCTTTTCCCCCTAGCTCGTTCAGCCTGCGGATGCAGTCCGTTACTAGTCCGGACCCCACCTCACAGGCGTTCAGCGCCTTAAGGGCTGCTTGACTGTCAGATACTACAAAGATTCTTTGGTTGTGATAGCCTTGATCTAACAGTATTTGCACGCAAGTTAGAATGGCGTAAATTTCTGCTTGGAAGACGGTTGCGTGCTCCCCGAGGCTGAAGCTTACCCCTTGCCTCAAGTTGCCGTCTCCGATGATTCCGGCTTCTGTGCCTGTTGAGCTTTTAGAGCCGTCTGTGTAGAACAGAAGTCCATTCATTTTGACTGCCTTGCAATCCCATTCATCCCTTGTCGGAATTGTAATTCCGTAGGTTTTTTCGATGGTATATGCTCTGGCTATTCTATCAGACCTCATACTAAGTATGGGGTGTTCTGCCATCTCTCTTACGATTGAGTCCTTGCACATTCTTGTCTGTGGAGGATTAAATTTTTAATCCGTAAGCCTCCCCTAACGCCCTGGATTTCACTACCAAGTGTAAGGGTGGAAGGTTCAGCATTGTTTCCATTGCTGCTGTAGGCGTAGTACGCATTGCCCCAGTTATTCCTAGGCAAGCCAGTCTTTGAATTTTACCCAGTTTCTGTTTGCAGGTTTTTGTGTGTGTTTTTGTCCACCACACGAATCCTGCATATGTGACAAATATTATATTTGAAAAACGCAACCCGTAATACACGCGTGTATTGAAGATAATCTGATTTGGTTACTTTTCCGGGGCCTGATGATGTTTCCAGCTCCCCCCCCCCCCCTCTCAACGTAGTCAAAATGTGACTAAAGTTGTCTAATGTGGAATCAAATTCAAAATATTCAGTAATCAGGACCGTGCTCGCATAATTTTTAATTACAAAAAATTTCGTGAAAACGATTTTTTTAATAAACCGTGTCAGCTACTAACTGTTATTTGAAAAAAAATTAATTTCTCAAAAATTCTCCAGACTTGCCAAACTGTCATGAAAAATATTAGACCGTGCCAAAATCTATAATTCTTGACATTGTTGTCAATTACGGCAACGATGCGACGAGACGGTCTGCGAGACAGGTCCGTGAAGTTACAATAACCACTTTCAAAAAAAATAAAAAAAATTATGCTATAATTTAGTATGAATTTAGTGTAATTTAGTGCGCCAATAAAAAAATTTAGTGCGCGTCTAGTTTAGGCGCTATACGCGTTGGAAATGTGGTTATTGTAAGTTCACGCGTAATAACCACCTTCTCCGATTTTTATGAAACTTGGTGATAATTTAGTATGAATTTAGTGTAATTTAGTGCGCTAATAAAAAAATTTAGTGCGCGTCTAGTTTAGGAGCTATAAGAGTCGAAAGGTGCATATCGTAGTCTGCGTCTGCGCGTAATGTAACTAAGTACTGTCGCCGATAGTACTAGTACTGATAGATCATTACAAAAGGTTCATCTCAATTTAGTAGGTACCATTGATTTATGTGGTGCAATTTGATACACACGAATTTAAATATAATTAATTCCAGCGTAGGTAGTAATAATAACATTGTATTCTTTATGGCATTCATATTGTAAGAAAGGAGTTATGTGTGCACATAACACCTTCTTCCATTGAGAATGTTATTTTAGATGTACATAGCTCCTTCATCCACTGCAGTTTTCTATCTTACAGTAATATTTACACATTTTGAAAGGTGCCATGCGATAGAAGAGTACATAACACCTTCATTCAGTAAAAAAGTCATTTTTTTAAATGTTACATCCTTCATCCACTCGTGTCTTCAACTATTCTCTACTTTGTTATAGAAAAGGTAATAAAAAGTATTTATCGCTTACAGTCGTTATTAGCAACATCTCCTGTTTGTCTTTGACCAATCGTAATAATTTATGTAGATATGATTAATTAATTGAAATTTGTTAATACCGGCTATAAGTTTTGCGTTTATACCTAGATAGGGCATTCGAGCTTTGGCAGAGTAAACTAAAATTAAATCTAGACAAAGTAACGCATTCATACTGCTACATTTTGTTTCTAATTATCAATGGCAGTAATTTTATGAACTTCCGTAGGGTATTTGGGGTGGAATCCGCGTTGGATAGGTAGAAAACAGACAAATAATAACTTTTTCTTAAAATCTGGACATATTAGTAGGTATCCTATTCATACTGCTAAATCTTTCTAATTATTCTTTTTCGTACACATTCATGCAAATTTAAAAATTGAAAACCGGCTAATTGTTACTAATTAATTTGTTAGATACCTGGTCGTACGGTCGTATACTATTCAAAGGGACCGTTCCTGTATTTGGACAGTACGACCGTACAACAATCTCATTGTAAACTATTCTTGTTTTTATTGCTTTTGAGTTATTTCAATCTGTTATTACCCACCCAAGTATTTTTAAGACTACCGTTATGGGGTGGAGTCCGGTATTAAAACCTTGTAAAAAATATATCGCAGTCGTCCTACATGTAAGCTCAGGGAAGCAAATAACATTATAATTAAAAAACATAAAAAATTTCAAGTGTGGTGTATTATTTTACAAATTAAATCTCAATCATCATTTAACAATATTATATAGTCCACTAAGAAGTAAAATTTAATAAATTGGAGACAAAAAACGCAAGGATTACATAATTATTTTCAATAATATTACTGCTGTCAAATCAGATGACTGTTTAAAATACTTTGTTCATTAGCTTTTATTTTTAATTTCTTTTAAAATCAAAATCCGAAAAATTCATCTAATTTGCATATTACCTGTATAGATTGGAATATGTTCTAATTATTATTTATCAGAGAAATGCAATTTTATTATTGAAAAGGTTATTGTAAAATGTTCTCCCGACGAATCTTTTCGTTAAGGCCCGTCTAGACGCAACGTTTTATGGAACTTCGTATAGCCTCATAATCAAAATTATGAAAACTGCCGTTAGTCAAGGCCGTACATCCCCAAATTCAAGTTTTGAACTAAAAATACATTCTAATGATTTGATGTATTTTAATTTATAATAGTCAGTCAAATATCTTCAGAAAAGATGATAAAATCTTATGGACCTATAATATTAATAAGATAAGTATAATTGATTAAAAATTTTGGAAGCTCGTGTTGATATTTTGGAATACCGACCTGCTTGGTTTGAAAAGTATTTCTAAACGCTAAATACTTTCTATTACTTTTTCTATAACAAAGTAGAGAATTATTATTACTATTACCTACTCTGGAACTAATTATATTTAAATTCGTGTGTATCAAATTGCACCACATTAATCAATAGTACCTACTAAATTAGGATGAACCCTTTGTAATGATCTATCAGTACTAGTACTATCGGCGATAGTACTTAGTTACATTACGCGCAGGCGCAGACTACGATATGCACCTTTCGACTCTTGTAGCTCCTAAACTAGACGCGCACTAAATTTTTTTATTAGCGCACTAAATTACACTAAATTTATACTAAATTATCACCAAGTTTCATAAAAATCGGAGAAGGTGGTTATTACGCGTGAACTTACAATAACCACATTTCCAACGCGTATAGCGCCTAAACTAGACGCGCACTAAATTTTTTTATTAGCGCACTAAATTACACTAAATTCATACTAAATTATCACCAAGTTTCATAAAAATCGGAGAAGGTGGTTATTACGCGTGAACTTACAATAACCACACTTGTAACCCTTATAACTCCGAAAGTACGCACGCACTAAATTTTTTTATTAGCGCACTAAATTACACTAAATTCATACTAAATTATCACCAAGTTTCATAAAAATCGGAGAAGGTGGTTATTACGCGTGAACTTACAATAACCACACTTGTAACCCTTATAACTCCGAAAGTACGCACGCACTAAATTTTTTTATGAGCGCACTAAATTACACTAAATTCATACTAAATTATGGTAAAGTTTCATTAAAATCGGAGAATGTGGTTATTGTAACTTCACGGACCTCTGCGAGACAGCAATTCAGTCGCCCGCCACTTGTTACTGTTCGATCGAGGATTACGCCCTAACTGCTTGCCCTACAAGAAAAATACAAAATACACTTTTTATTGTAAATTAAGCAAAGAGCAACTTTTGTACGAAACTTTTTTTTATTCGCCCCCCGAATAAAAAGTTACGACGGAAAATAACAAAAGTCATAGCTCGTCATTCTTATTTTTTTCAATAAGTGAGGAATCGTCGACAAATTAGGAACTTGTTGGGCTCGCCTTAAAGAAAATTTAGAGAGCTATCATTTAAAAAAGGAAATTGAAAGTCTAGCGACTAGTTTTTTGGTATACGCCCCAGATGCGAATTTTTAAAGAGGCGAGATCGTAACGTCGAAGTTTCTGTCTGCTAAAATATTTTTTCTGTCCTCGCGATTACTTACAAACATTACTAAATTCTAATTTCAACCTATGTGAGAGGTTTAAGTATTACGCCTCAGAAATCTTTGCGGTAAGATGCCATCGGTGCAAGCACAACATTTCTTTGAGCTTTGCGCAAATTACAAGTGTCTCTTGTAAGCCATCAAGCTTTTGATAGAACCGAATAAAAAGAGCAAGAAAAGACTTTAATAGGCTTCTGTAATTTGAGAGGTCTTCTTCCCACGCTCGTTTTATTCTTTTTTGTACGCCCTTTAATATTTTTCCCAAGAAAAATGTTATTTCGTCCGTGTAAGTAGGAAAATGAGGTTGGTTGGCCTCCAACCTAAATTTAATTACAAAGAAGCTCAAGTTTATATAACTAAAGGTTCCGCTGTGTCCGTTTTAACCCGAAAATGCTTCTTTGCTTAAGAAGCAAGTTTATTTTCTACTTCCCAGCGGATTTCAATACGACTTGTGAAAGATTAACTATGTATGTGGTATGTGGTAAGCTAAGAAAATTGAGTTAGGCGAGATACAGTCTCGGCGTTTTATTCTTATGAACACAAGTTTCAAAATTCAACGAATTCTGCTATACAAGACCTATATTGCTTCTCGCAAATGACGGTTTTGATGATTTTATCTCGTTTAATTTACGTCTTCCTCATTGGACGAAGTTGTGGAAATTTTAAAAGGAATTTGGTAACTTTCGATTTTACCATAATCGAAAATGAATTTTATGAAGATTTGCATACCTAATGTTTGAACCCTTTTCAATTAATTTTTAATGGAAGCTTTTGTTGTAGAATATGCTTATTTTAAAATCAATTTAATTTAATTGAATAGTACGAGGCGGCTTCGAAAAGTCGACGTTCCCGCACGAACAAACTACCATTGTAACTTTGGAGTGAGGGAAACCAACTCATGGATTTAGAATAGGCGAGTTCTAATTACGTAACCTAGCGGCCTATCTCGTTGGGACGAACGATATAGCTATTCCAAAACCTTGACTGTCGCGAGTATTCGGTGGCAATATTTTAAGTGCCTACTCGAGTGCTATTTTCCATTTTTAAAGTTTACTTAACACACACGACTTATTTCTTAGAGACACCCTGTACATTACCACTCTATCGCTTATTTGACAAATAAAAAAGCTATTAACGTAACCTAAATAACTAAATTTGAAAAAAAACTAATTAAATACACACAAAACCTATTCGATGGAATAATCATTGAATTGAAATAATGAAATGTGATTAAAGTGTAGATTAGTTCCTTATAGTTAACCCTCAACTTATAAAAAAAATATTTTTTCATCTCGAAATGAAAAGATTGAGATTAAATTCTAATACATTAAGCATTAAGGGTATGAAAAAGTTTTAAATAGGTATTAACTATACTAAAAACTTAAAATTTGTTTTGAAAAACTTTTAGATTGGAAATTTCAACTGTGGAGTATACATTCGAGAAGGAATTAAAAAGTTCTTTCGTACAAAAATGTACAATTATTTTGTTCTGATTTGTTAATAAAGGTATCAAGAGCATTGAAAACTTAAGTTTTACTCCGAGGTCAATTTTTTTTTACCTTTGACTTTGAAGACGTCTGCCTAAAATCAACTCTTCTCGAGACGTTCTACTTCAACGCGCTTCAGCACCTCAACTGTTGGTTTGACAAAAAAATCTAAAAAACATAATTTATAGGAAATTTAATGTACTTTATTTTTGTATAGTAACACTTTTCTTTACAAGTGCATAGTTTTTGAGTTATAAGCAATAAATCAGTATTTGACCGATTTTGAAATTGTTGTCAAACTTTAACGCGTTCTAGCGCCTAAACCGCTTTGCTGATAAAAAAACCTTAGTAGTATAATTTGTAGAAAATTTAATGTAATACATATTAATATTTGTTTTTTTATAAAGTGCGTAGTTTTCGAGTTTAAGCAAAAAATAGTTTTTGGCAGATTTTGAAACTTTTGTCAAACTTTCACGCGGTCTAGCGCCTAAACCGCTTGGCTGAGGTAAAAATCTAAGTAATATAATTTGTATAAAATTTAATATAGTACATATTCATATAGAAGTAGTTGTCTCATAAAGTGCGTAGTTTTCGAGTTATAAGCGAAAAATAGTTTTTTGCAGATTTTGAAATGTTTATCAAACTTTAACGCGGTTTAGCACCTAAACCAGTTGGATAAGGAAAAAAATCTAAGTAGTATAATTTTTATAAAATTTAATGTATTACATATTCATATAGAAGAGGTTTTCTCATAAAGTGCGTAGTTTTCGAGTTATAAGCGAAAAACAGTTTTTGGCCAATTTTGCAGATTTTGTCAAATTTTAACGCGTTTTAGCGCTTAAACCACTTGGCTGAGGAAAGAACCTAAGTAATATAATTTGTAGAAAATTTAATGTAGTATAGATTCATATAAAAGTACTTTTCTCATATAGTGCGTAGTTTTTGAGTTATCAGGAAAAAAACACTATTTGGCCAATTTTGGAATTTTTTCAGAACTTTAACGCGTGTAGCGCCTAAACCGTTGATCTGAGGGAAAAACCTAAGAAATATAATTTGTAGAAAATTTAATATAATATAGATTCATATGAAAGTACTTTTCCCATATAGTGAGTAGTTTTAGAGTTATTAGCGAAAAACCGAAGAAAAATCTAAAATCCATTCTTCTCGAGCCACTCCGAAGTTAATACTGCCGCTTTGGAGTGGCAGGCGGTCGGTTTTATTACTCATTAACAATGTTCTTTCAGCCTGCATTGTTAAAAATCTCGTACTTTATCGTTTAGTACAAGTACTCGTTGCCTGTCAAACTAGAAATCTAGAAACTAGGGTTCCCAAATCTAAAAAAACAAACGTTGTTATTCCGGTCAAACCTGAAGTGGCAAAAACATTTAACTATAACTAATATATTCAAAATGGTTTGTTATTATTTATTTATATATTTTTTATTATATTTATTATTATTTATATTACCTATTTATTTATAAATATTTATAATTTATAACTTATAACGGTCCTGATTTGGTTAACACCCGGTATACTTTTGCAAAAACTTATCCAACTATCGTCTCTTCCGTCAAACTTTGGTACGCTCGACGCTATAGAAATAGAAAGGGATAATCAATCATGGACATCATCAATTATTATTTTGACTAACGTCAAATTTCGCTCCTAATAATTCGGTCTAATTACAGTCGGCCACTGGGTTAGTTAACTGACTTTGTACGTGTCGCACAATCAATACGCGCCGCACTGTATGTAAATGAGTATTTAAAACGCTCAAAAATTATACTCTAGTTCAATTCGTAAAGTTACAACGTTAAACAAACTACAACATTGTGATATTTATTCGATTTTGAAAACAACAGTGTGCGCCTGCTGCCCTCGCAGTTTGTGTTTAAGTTATAGAAGTTTGTTTACCCTTGTGTATGACCACTAAAGCCACTACTGGGCAGTGGTTAGGTATCCAGACTATTAATTTTGATTCGAATTATTTTCAAAACGAAATGACGAAATTTCAGTTTGTCTAAAATATTTTTGATGGATAAAATATTAAAATCGATAGCAACAAATTGAGGCATCTGTAGTTGAATATTTAATGACTGCAAGGTAAAGGAAGTTATTTTTGGTGGTTCCATTTTTAAAATTTGCTTAGAGAAGTAAAGATGTAATATCTAAAGCTTTTCTTTTAAATACCTACAAAAGCTTTCTAAAAAATATTTCAATTATAATCTTTTCTGAAATACTATTTCAAGAATTTTAAGAAAAAGTGGTCAAATGAATTGTCTAAAAAATTTAAAAAAATAATTTTTAAAATTTAAAATTATTTCAAGCATCTTGGAAAATATCTCAAATAATTTGAAAAAATATTTCAAAAATTTTCATTTTAAAAGTTCTCTTATTTCGAAAACTTTTTAATAATATTTCAAGAAAACTTATTTTTAACCAAATATTTGGAAAAATATTTCAAGTAATTTGAAGAAATAAATCTGAAAATAATTTTGCTTTATGTTAATTAAGCTTTTTTTTTAATGTCAAATGTGGTATTTAACGTCCGCTTCAACGGCACAGGTTATATACAGACTGGACCTACAGCTTTAGGTGAGTTCCGAACCACCCGGGACAAGGCATTTGACACAGAAAAATCTAGTGGTGTCAGCGCGTCTCGATTCAAGTACACATCCAGACCTGAACCCGATGCTCAGCCCGCTCGGCCACCCTGGCCACTCTCTGTAATTAAGTTAATTAACTGGACGTAGTTCGTCGTCTACTTAACCTCGCTGAACGGATATTTTTAATGCACAATTAATTTTTACCCCGCTTATGACGACGCACGTATCGTAGAAGCGTGCCTTAATCTCATCCGAGTATAAGTACGTAGACGCTTTTTGCTACCCGCCTTTTTTTTGACGAAAGTAATTTTTTTAATATAAATCCGAACGAAAATTCACAGAAAACGAACGTCGTAAGATCGTAAGTGCCTCTTTTCCAACTCTAATAAAATCCCAACTAATTACAGAAGGCTCCATAAAGTAAAAAATTTTATATAAAAGACACGCAATCTTTGATGTTAATTAACAGTAGTTAATAGAAATTTCTAATACCTTTTCAGGAAAAGAAGGGTAGATCAAAAGGCTCAAGGAAAGTTGGTTTTATTTTATTTAGGTTGCGCGCTCGAAGTTTGGTGCATTATATCTGTTGTGTAATTTACAGTTAGTTTAGTCAGAAATCTTCAGTGGTGGGGGTTGAGTTTTTTAACTAAATGTTTTTTCTATAATAAAATTTTGAGGTATTTTGCGTTGAAGAAGGGTGCGGCCCACAGGATGAAAATTCCTGATTTATAAGTTACAACCGCAACGGTGTATCGGAGAGGGCGGGTGAATGAAGAATCAAAATAAATTTTGAGAATTTATGAATTCCCTGGACGTGATTTTCTCTTATAATTGATAGTTGAGAGTGGGGTTGGGCGATTGTTAAATTTTAGAGTTGACCATCGATTAACAATCGATTATCGGTCAATCAATTTATCGAATTATTAATTAATCAAATAATCGATTAATCAATTAATCAATTAATCAAGCAATCGATTAATTGTACATTGAATAATCAAGCAATCAATTAATCGGTCGCTAGATTATTTTCAAAACTTAATCAAACATCGATTATTACACCGTTAATGGATTTTTCATCTAATTAATTCAATAATCATTTAAACAAATAATCGTTAATCGAGCCATCGATCAACGGACAACTGATTAATAGATTTAATAGAACAACCGACAAATCGAACAATCGATAAATCGAGTAGTCGATTAATCAAATAGTTGTTAATCAAATTAGCGAATATTTAATTATTCGTACAATCAATTAATCAAGCAATCAATTAATCGTACAGTAGATTATTTTCCAAACTTTATCAAACATCGATTAAAATATCGTGAATGGTTTTTTCGTATAATTAATCTAATAATCATTTTAACAAATAATCGCTGATCGAGACATTGCTCAACGGATAATTAATTAATCGGACACTCGATTACTTACACAACCAATTAATTCAACAACCGATTAATCAATCAATCAGTTAATCGATCAATCAGTTAATCGAGTGATCGATTAACCAAAAATGTTAACAAATTAACAAACATTTGATTAAATGTATAATCGATTAACCAATCAATCTATTAATCAAACAGTAATATATTTTCAAAACTTTATCAAACATCGATTAAAATATCGTTAATGGTTTTTTCATCTAATTAATCCAATAATCATTTAACATATAATCGCTAATCGAGCCATTGATCAACAGCCAATTGATTAATCGGACAATCGATTACTAGTACATTCAATTAATCAAAAAATCGACGAATCGAGTAATCGATTAATCAAATTATCGAATATTCGATTAATCGTACATCGATTAACCAAACAATCTATTAATCAAACAGTAATATATTTTCAAAACTTTATCAAACATCGATTAAAATATCGTTAATGGTTTTTTCATCTAATTAATCCAATAATCATTTAACATATAATCGCTAATCGAGCCATTGATCAACAGCCAATTGATTAATCGGACAATCGATTACTAGTACATTCAATTAATTAAAAAATCGACGAATCGAGTAATCGATTAATCAAATTATCGAATATTTGATTAATCGTACATCGATTAACCAAGCAATCTATTAATCAAACAGTAATATATTTTCAAAACTTTATCAAACATCGATTAAAATATCGTTAATGGTTTTTTAATCTAATTAATCCAATAATCATTTAACATATAATCGCTAATCGAGCCATTGATCAACAGCCAATTGATTAATCGGACAATCGATTACTAGTACATTCAATTAATTAAAAAATCGACGAATCGAGTAATCGATTAATCAAATTATCGAATATTTGATTAATCGTACATTGATTAACCAAGCAATCTATTAATCAAACAGTAATATATTTTCAAAACTTTATCAAACATCGATTAAAATATCGTTAATGGTTTTTTAATCTAATTAATCCAATAATCATTTAACATATAATCGCTAATCGAGCCATTGATCAACAGCCAATTGATTAATCGGACAATCGATTACTAGTACATTCAATTAGTTAAAAAATCGACGAATTGAGTAATCGATTAATCAAATTATCGAATATTTGATTAATCGTACATCGATTAACCAAGCAATCTATTAATCAAACAGTAATATATTTTCAAAACTTTATCAAACATCGATTAAAATATCGTTAATGGTTTTTTAATCTAATTAATCCAATAATCATTTAACATATAATCGCTAATCGAGCCATTGATCAACAGCCAATTGATTAATCGGACAATCGATTACTAGTACATTCAATTAATCAAAAAATCGACGAATCGAGGAATCGATTAATCAAATTATCGAATATTCGATTAATCGTACATCGATTAACCAATCAATCTATTAATCAAACAGTAATATATTTTCAAAACTTTATCAAACATCGATTAAAATATCGTTAATGGTTTTTTCATCTAATTAATCCAATAATTAATTAAACAAATAATCGAGCCATCGACCAACGGATCATTGATTAATCGGACACTCGATTACTTACACAATCAATTAATTAAACAGCCGATTAATAGATCAATCAGTTAATCGAGTTATCGATTAACCAAATAATGTTAATTAAATAAACAAATATTTGATTAATTGTACAATCTATTAATCAAGCAATCGATTAATCGGACAGTACATTATTTTAAAAATCGAATTAAACATCGATTATAATATTGTTCATGGATTTTTTCAGCTAATTAATCCAAATGTCATTTAAACAAGTAAACGCTAATCGAGCCATTGACCTTTATTTGCATTTTCTGAGAACATTTACCATAGTAATGTATAAATTTTTTTGTACCATCAGCAGATATTTTGACGTGAGAATTTTCGATTGAAAATTAGGGTGCTTTTTCAATATTAAGTCAAAATTACAAATTTTGAAATATTTAGGGTTAATTAGTTAGATAGATCTAATACGTTGTAAATGAACCCCAACATACACACATAAGTGAAAAAACTTTAAATGAGAAAATTTGTTTTCCACCAAACGCCTCGGGAATCGAACCCAAGACCTTGCTATTTCCGGTAGCACTTGGCTTTGGCTTTGGCACTTGGTTCTTTGAATTTTTCGCATAAATTTTGAGGTTATGTGAAAAAAGTGTAAAAACAAAAGTTGTAGATCTTTTTATTACCTACAACTTTGCCATTTAACTTTTTTTCATAGGACTTGTAGTTTTGCCTGAAATCGAGATAAACCGTTTTTTACCCTTAAAAAATTACCCCCGACCTCAGATCGTACGTAAATTATTTTTCCTTTCATTTTTGTTATATTATCTACCTCTTGCAATGGGTTTCATCCTACTATAATTTTTTTGGTCTCAAAAATTATCGACCCTGGTCTAAAAATAAGTATTTGAGTACAATTTAATATTTATAATAATAAAAGTATCATCAGCGTAATTAGACACATTATTAAAAAATACAAAAATAAGATATTACCAAAGAACATAGAATTATCATAGATAATTCTATGTTCTTTGATATTACTATAATAATTTCGTAAGTTGAACTAACTATAGCTCGTTTCCGGCTTTTTCCAGTGTAGAACGTATTTAACAAAGCATCGGTGCCGAATGTGTTGCCTATCCTACTCTATAAAATGATGTATCTTTTAGAATTTTTAGATTATGCACTTGTTCTAGAGCTAGGGTCCGGAAAAGTCAACATTAAACATATTTATTGAGACGAAAGCAACTCCTTGAACGGTATGACGAGATCGACAAAGTTTTACAGACGCCGCGCGCCATGCAGATCGTCACACCGTTGCCAGTAATGACGCGCTTCGAATCGCAACTCTGGTCTACTTCTACATATGCGTATTATTCGCAACTCAATCTCCCTGCTACCAGTAAAAACGTCCTCCTTTACTGAAGGAAATGCCCGGAACGCGCTACAGCGATACTTAGAGCACTTGACATAAAACTTGTGCGACCAACTTCTCCGGAGTAATTTTTTTAAACGACTCCAAATCGTGCACCTGAATCTCGCCCATTATCTTAAAACCCATACCCACGCAAACTTTAGTTGTGGGAATGGCGGTAGAATAGACCAAAATTTTCGTTGCCACCGGATGATCGGGCGGCAATTCTAAAATTTGCCCTTCTAAATTAACTAGGCTACTTTTGCCAATTTGAATGAGTTCTAGAGCTTTTTGCGTCATGTCGGTCAAAACTTTCATAGCGCCCTGTCTTCTATATTGAGGTAAAACGGCCGTCACCATCGGTTCCATATAACAATTAGTTTCCAACAGCTCAAATATGTTAATGGCGTCGTCTAATTCTGCGCTTATGTTTAAGTAATCTTGTGCCAATTGGTTTTTAAGCTTAAATCGTTTGTAATAACTCGTTTCTTCGTCATTTTTAATCTGAAAATTTCGAAATTAATACTTTCGGTCTACTTTTGACAAGTTTCAATATTTAACTGCTAAAATATTAATTTGACAGGCTACGACGTTTTCCGTTTCTTTTTCAACTGCGATGTAAGATACTCCCTGATTGATTACGTCGAGTATTAATGTTTCGAGTAATTCGGTTATTGCTTCCGGTTTCTTATCGAGTTCGATCGATTTCGCTATGCTCTCTTGTTTAAAATATATATTTCCCACAAGTGTCAATGTTTGTTGTAAATATTTTTTGGTTATTGGAAGATACTCGATTGAACCTGTAAAAGGAAAGAATTAAAAATTGATTTTGTTTACTTTCCACTAGACCAGTGTTTCCCAAAGTGGACTGGAAGGGTTTGATGAGGGTACGCGCTGCAGCGGGCTTTGGCTGCACGATGGAATCATTTAATAGTTCGCTCCATGTTTTCGAGGGTTCCAAAACAATTTATTTTATAAGAATTAGTTACGCGGGTTTGCCATTTAGATGTAAACTGCCAATAAAAATTGATACCTAAAAATGAAATGAAGCTCAGGCTTGGAACTACTATTATGCCAACTAGGCTAAAGTCTAGAGCCCTGGATTAAAAAGGACCGAAATTATTTTAATGCCTCACTAGTGCGGGATGTGATAGGTCGGTCCATTCCAAATTTTTAAACAGTGCTACCATAATGTTAAATCCGACCTAAATATGTATATGAATTTAGTCGGTATTGAAAACATAGGAAGAGCATAATGTCAGGTGCAGATCCTATTAGTACATCCTGTCACCTTGTACAGATAGACAAGGCAGGACTGGCTGTTCTAAACTGGTGTGACATAAACCTAACAATAATATTATTCACTACACTAATCTAGTTTGTTCAATTGTAAATTGCAAAATTTAATATACAGGGTGTGTATCTTTCTATAAAAAATAAAAATAGATTTAGTGTTTACATGCAAAAAGTTCCTTGTTTCACAATGACACTTTACAGCACTTCGATTATTTTAAAAAACATACAGATAAGATACAGATAAAGATATTGTTTTGTTAAGATATAACCGAAAATAAATATTTGACTTATTTTAATGCAATAATTATATTGATCTAACCCTGATTTTTGCTTTTTGATTGGAAATTTTACTTGTTTTAGCTCAAATTTGAACAAAATAATTTTATAAAAATAAACTTTTTTTAAAACTTTGGAAAATAGTTCTTTTTACATTATTTTAGAGAATTTTTAGAAATATACTTAAAAAATTTGGGAAATTAGAATTATTATTCTTTTAATTTTCTTCCAAAATTTCAAAAAATTTTGAAATACATACAACATATAAATATATACAGGACGATCAAATTTTATCTCCAGTACAGGGATCTCGCTTATTAGCGTAGATAGAGAGTTGGTTAAATGGACAAAAACGATCCTCGAGTTATGCCTACACTAAATGAAAAAACAAAATTTACCCCCTCCATAACGTTTCTGAAATATGGCTGAAAATAACAAAATTGGCATTTTTAATTTTTGGCTTTAAAATCGCTATTTAAAAATTTTTTTGAAAACTGAAAAAACTTTCTCAAAGGAACTTTTCTGTTCTTTCAGGCGATGTTAGAGCCAAAAATTAAAAATGCCAATTTTGTTATTTTCCGCCATATTTCAGGAACGTTATAGAGGGGGTAAATTTTGTTTTTTTATTTAGTGTAGGCGTAACTTGAGGATCGTTTTTGTCCATTTAGATAACTCTCTATCTCCGCTAATAAGCAATATCCCTTTACTGGACACAAAATTTGATACATCCTGTATTTTATAGATTTTAAAAAATATCTTCTGTTTTTTGAATCAATTACTAAACTCGCTTGAGAAGCGAGTCATTGTTAAGTCTCAACAAACCTCTCAAATCTCCAGAACAAATTCCAAAGGTTAACGTGTCAAATCTCTAAGGCCACCGATGACGTCATTAGGGATAGGGGGCGAGGCTGTGCGTAACGCTAGAAAGAGGGCGAATCCTATAAAGGAGTGGGGAATATTTTTTGGAAACACTATCAATCCCTAGTAAGCTTCCCGAATTTCATTTTAAGCCGTTTGATTTTGAACAATCAAGCCCCAAACCCTAAAGGCATCTCAAGGTCAAATCCCAAGGTCATTAAAAGTCAAATCTCAAGAACAAATACCAAAAGTTAAAGTGTCAATTCTCAAAGCCACCGATAACGTCATTACGGGGTGAGGAGCTTAAGTGTAACGCTAGCAAGAGGGCGAAGCCTATAAAGGAGGAGTGGGAAAACTTTTTGGAAACACTATCAATCGCTAGTAAACTGCGTGAATTTTATTTTAAGCCGTTTTATTTAGAACAATCAAACCCCAACACCAAAGGCATCTCAAGGTCAAATCCCAAGGTCATTGAAGGTCAAATCTCAAGGACAAATACCAAAAGTTAAAGTGTCAATTCTCAAAGGCACCTATGACGTCATTAGGGGGCGAATCTTAAGTGTAACGCTAGCAAGAGGGCGAAGCCTATAAAGGAGGAGTGGGGAATATTTTTTGGTAACACTATCAATCGCTACTAAACTGCGTGAATTTCATTTTAAGCCGTTTTATTTAGAACAATCAAGCCCCAACACCAAAGGCATCTCAAGGTCAAATCCCAAGGTCATTAAAGGTCAAATCTCAAGAACAAATACCAAAAGTTAAAGTGTCAATTCTCAAAGCCACCGATAACGTCATTACAGGGTGAGGAGCTTAAGTGTAACGCTAGCAAGAGGGCGAAGCCTATAAAGGAGGAGTGGGAAAACTTTTTGGAAACACTATCAATCGCTAGTCAACTGCGTGAATTTTATTTTAAGCAGTTTTATTTAGAACAATCAAGCCCCAACACCAAAAGCATCTCAAGGTCAAATCCCAAGGTCATTGAAGGTCAAATCTTAAGGACAAATACCAAAAGTTAAAGTGTCAATTTTCAAAGGCCACCGATAACGTCATTAGGGGGCGAGGGGCTTGAGTGTAACGCTAGCAAGAGGGCGAAGCCTATAAAGGAGGAGTGGGAAAAATTTTTGGAAACACTATCAATCCCTACTAAACTGTTAAATCTCATTTTAAGCCGTTTAATTTTAAACAATCAAGTCCAAAACCCCAGAGGCATCTCAAGGTCATTGAAAGTCAAATTTCAAGGTCAAATGTCAAAGGTAAAATTTCAAATCTGAGATGCCGATGATGACGTTATCAGGGGACAGGGCTTGCGTGTAACGTCAGTAAGAGGGCAGAGTCTAAAAAGGAAGAGTGGGGTAGCGCCCAAGTACCGCTATATCTACTTATTCGTCTGCGGCGCTATTGTATTATTTGACTTCTAACTTATTATGACCTCATGATATATACGATACTGCTACTTTCAGGTATTGAAGCCATTGGACGGCCTAGTTCTTCAAACTTATCTACTATATGCCGGAATGTGTTTACGCACAGCTTAACCCCCCCATTAAACTTTTTGGCGAGTAACCATGACAAGGGCATGTATAAAAGTTTTAGCCTAGAACCTTAGGCCTGTTTGTCCACAATTTTATTAGAAATTTTAAAGGGCCCCTAAAATATTAGTTTTTCCATCCCTCGCATTTTCGCTCAGCCTATTAAGAATTTCTTGCCATGATTTTTTACATTCTCATAGTAAAATTGCGATTTTCAGAATCAGTTTCAGAAAAATATTTAAGAAAATTTATAGAAAAAAATTTTGAAATGATTTTATTAAATTTTTTTTTTGATTTTTAGAAATTTATTAGAAAAAAGTATTTTTTCAAAATTTCATATTTTTTTGAAAATATGTATTTTTTATTTACAATAGGCACCTTAAATTAAGAAATTTTTTTGGTAAATTTTTTTAAAAATAAATGTTTTGAAATTTTTCTTCGAGTAGGAAACGGCGGGAAAACTATACCTCCCAAAAATTATAAATTATTGTAAAACATCGTTGCCACATATTTTTTTTATATGTAAAAAATAAAAAAGGATTCCATTTATTTTGACAAAAATTGGAAAAATGGTTTTTGAAAGGGGAAAAGATTTTCGCACTTCAAAACGCCATAACTCGGTCAATTTTGAAGATATGTCGATTTTTAAAAAAGGAAAGAGTAAAGAATTTTATAGGCTTCAAGAACTATCTCGTTACACTTATTGGTAGAGCAATGATCTTTTGAGATATTTGCCAAAACGTATTTTGTCCTCTGTGACCTAAGCTGCTTACGATGGAAATAGAGACGTTTCTTCAAAGCGTGCGCATCAGTAAACAGAAAACCTAAATACTGCCCATTTGCATCCATCCTCTAATTTATTCGTTTTTTTTATTCAAACTTGGCCGATATTATTGAACGAACTATTACAAAACTTTTTAAATTTCCGATAAGGCCAATGGCGGTTTATTCGAGCTTACTGAAAAACTAATTTTCATGCAAGTTAATACGCACTTACGATGGTTTTGTGCGGTCGACGTATCGCAGGATCTCTAAATTTGCAAGAATTAGGTCACTGGCCACTCACTCTGCCTTATGACTAAAATGTCAGACGCTAAATTAAATTTTTGTAAAGAAATTTCCAGAGTGCAAGTGCGCTGTACGGAAATGGGTTCGACACGAGAGTTGCGTTAGTTCAAGTACAAAAATTTGACACTTGAGGTTATCGAAGAGAATTAAAAATAGCAAAAAAACTTCATTAGACGAAGTTTGTTACTACATCGGGCCTAGATAAAAATATAAAATAGCTACGCTACAAATACTAGTAAATGATAGTAATTATTGATAATTACTCTCTGTAAAAAGGGAAAAGCGGAACAATGTTAAGCAGTTGGAAAAAATGATAATCTCGTTACCTAGCAGTTAAGCTGCGAAAAAAGGGGACAAGAAATTAATAATTAACAAAAAGCTTTTATAATTACCATCATCACTAACAGCCCACACAGGATAATGCATTTTTATAACGTATTCCGAACCGCGCGACAATTAGTATTAAAAACTCGTAATTAATAAGACGATAAAGCGCGCCTTGCACTAATTTAAACAACCTCAAATTATTTATCGCTGGTTTAAGTGTGTCAACTTGTAAAATTAAAAACGAGATAACATTATAAATTTGAGTATCTACTCGCGTTATTTCAAACCAAACCCCGTAAAAAATTAATTTAACTTCGTCAATTTCTGCCTTTTTTAAGTCGATTAAACTGTTAATTATGTTGATTGTGTGCACTTTATTGCCATAATAGGGAAATTTAGTTACAAAAAAGCACCCAAATATAAATCTCCAAAGGTCAGGTCTAATGAGACCGATAAGGAAAATTTATAAACTTCATTAATTATCTTTTTTTCTAAGTTAATTCTCTAGCCGATGCGTAAAGCAAGAGGCAGATGGGTTTTCTGAAAGCGCGTCTAATAACTTGTGTAGTTCGCCGTGTCTGCTCGCCCGTTTATTATAAGATTAGAGGAAGAGCAAGGTGAGGCGGATCTACCCTTCGTATGTTTTCTGTAAATTTTGCCACCTGATGCTTTTTTATGATCTAAAGAGCACAATTAGTATCGTTAGTATTTTCTGGCATTTTCCTCTTAGCTGTTTGGGGTTGGACTAAGTAATTAAAAAATTGCGTTTCTACGCATGTTGGTTTTGGGTTATTCATATTACCTGGTAAGTTTGAAAATGTAGGTAACTTACTTAAAATACACAAATTAGTCCTAAATAAAACAAAATAACGCGATCACTAAAACTATAGCTAAGAAAGTTTAAAGTAAGATTTCCCAGAGGAAATTATAATTTCCACAAATAATTTTAGATTTTAAAATTTTCATTGCAGTTTAAAAAGGTTTACATTTTAAAAATAAAGTTATTACTACGTAAAACGGGAGAGTTTCGATGTTCACTAAACTTGCAAGAGCTGGAAATTGCCGATTTGAAAACTACGGGTAGGTAATGCCAACTTGTTGGGATGAATAAACACAGAAAATATTATGTTTGGAAAAATTTGTAGAAATCTTCGCAATTAGTACTGCCAACCATCACAATAATCCCAAAATTTTTGTATTTTTCTTGCAAAATGAACTTAAAAGGCGCAAAATAGAACAAATTGTATAAATAATTCATTTTATAAGTCATTATAGCACTCCTCCATTAAAACGCTCCTCGCTACGCGAGTCACATTTTAAGCTTGGAGTCGTGTTATAGGTATACGATACTATTTCAAAACTTCAATTTTGTTTAAAAATCTTGGTAAAATTTGACTTTCGAAGTTGGTAGTAATATTTAATTTGACATATTTTGTCAAATCGAGGAAAGAGAAAACGACAATTTTTGTAATTAACATGTGTTATTTTTTAACATAATAATTAAAATTAATTAATTAACGACCAATTCAAACTACAAAACAATTTATTTGAATTTTAAATTACGAAATGTCACTTTACAATTAGTACTGCCAACCAGCCAACCATCACAAAAATCCCTAAATTTTTATATTTTGATTTTTTCTTTGAAAATGGACTTTACAAGGCGCAAAATAGAAAAAATTGTATAAAGAACTCATTTCATAAGTCATTATAGCGATTATAGCACTCCTCCATTAAAACGCTCCTCGCTACGCGAGTCACATTTTAAGCTTGGAGTCGTGTTATAGGTATACGATACTATTTCAAAACTTCAATTTTGTTTAAAAATCTTATGTAGCAGGTACTTATTACACTTTTTGAAAAATGTATGCAGTTTGATGTAAAATATTTCGAAAATCTTTTGTAAAACGAAGTTTTTTTTCAAAATTTTGTATAATTTCCAGCTCAAATCTTACAAACCTAAAATATTCCTTCTTCTCGTCTTTCTGTCTGTCTGTCCGTCTTTCTGTCTGGCTGTCCGTCTTTCTATCTTTCTACTACCTGTCTTCCTGTCTAACCGTATTTCTGTATGTCTTTCTACCTGGTTGCATTTCTGTTTGTGTCTGTCAATCTTTACGTTTGTATTTTTGTGTGTCAGTCATTCAGTCTGTATGTCTGCTTTTATGTATGTCTTTCCCTTTAACTGTATCTCTGCTTGTCTGTCCGCCTTTTTGTCGGTCTTTCTGTCTGTCATACTCTCTAACTGTATTTCTGTCTGTCTGTTTGCCCGCTTGTCTGCCGTCATTCTCTCTAACTATATTTCTGTCTGTCCTTCCGTCTATCAGCTATATTTCTATTTTTCTGTCTGTCCTTTTGTCTGCCCGTCTGTCTGTCTGCCTAACTTTTTTACCTGTCTTAACAGTATTGTCTGTCTATCTGTCTACCCTCCCGCTTGATTGTATTTCTGTCCGTCTGTCTTTCTGTTTGCCTGTCTTTTTGTCTGCCTGTCTTTCTGCCTGCTAGTCTTTATGTCTGTCTTTCTGTCTGTCTTTCTGTCTGTTTTTCTGTCTGTTTTTCTGTCTGTCTTTCTGTCTGTCTTTCTGTCTGTCTTTCTGTCTGTCTTTATGTCTGTCTTTCTGTCTGTCTTTCTGTCTGTCTTTCTGTCTGTCTTTCTGTCTGTCTTTCTGTCTGTCTTTCTGTCTGTCTTTCTGTCTGTCTTTCTGCCTGTCTTTCTGTCTGTCTTTCTGTCTGTCTTTCTGTCTGTCTTTCTGTCTGTCTTTCTGTCTGTCTTTCTGTCTGTCTTTCTGCCTGTCTTTCTGTCTGTCTTTCTGTCTGTCTTTCTGTCTGTCTTTCTGTCTGTCTTTCTGTCTGTCTTTCTGTCTGTCTTTCTGTCTGTCTTTCTGTCTGTCTTTCTGTCTGTCTTTCTGTCTGTCTTTTTGTCTGTCTTTCTGTCTGTCTTTCTGTCTGTCTTTCTGTCTGTCTTTCTGTCTGTCTGTCTTTCTGTCTGTCTTTCTGTCTGTCTGTCTTTCTGTCTGCCTTTCTGTCTGTCTTTCTGTCTGTCTTTCTGTCTGTCTTTCTGTCTGTCTTTCTGTCTGTCTTTCTGTCTGTCTGTCTTTCTGCCTGTCTGTCTTTCTGCCTGTCTGTCTTTCTTTCTGTCTGTCTATCTTTCTGGCTGTCTTTCTGCCTGTCTATCTTTATGCCTGTCTTTCCGCCTGTTTTCTGCCTGCCTATCTACCTATCTAACTTCTCGTCGACTCTATTTTTATAAGTACTCCTGTCTGGATGTTGTTCTATCTGTCTTTCTGCATCTCTTTCTATCTGTCTTTCCGTCTGCCTTTCTGCTTATTTGTTTTTATGTGTGTCTTTCTGTCTGACTGTATTTTTGTCTGTATTCCTGTCTGGCTGTCTGTCTGTCTTTCTACCTATCAGCCTGTGTGTCTTTCTGCATTTCTGCCTGTCTGACTTTCTGTCTGACTTATTTTTGCTTGTAGTCCTGTCTGGCTATTTCTCTGGCAGTATTTTTGTCGGTATTCCCGCCTAGCTGTATTCTACAGTCTGTTTTCTGTCTGGCGGTATTTCTGTATGTCTGTCTGTCTTTCTATCTGTTATTCTGCCTGTCTGTCGTTTTGCCTGTTTGTCTTTCTGCCTTTCGTTCGGCCTGTTTTTTTGCCTGCCTATCTATCCGTCTTCACTTCGACTGTATTTTTGTCAGGACTCCTTTCTGGCTATTTTTATATCTGTTTTTCTGTCTTTCTACCAATTTATTGTTCTGTGTGTCTTTCTGTCTGACTATATTTTTGTAGGTATTCCTGTCTGGCTGTCTGTTTGTCTTTCTGTCTGCTTTTTACCTTTCAACCGGTCTGTCTTTCTGCTTTTCTGCCTGTCTGTCTTTCTGTCTGACTTATTTTTGTCTGTAGTCCTGTCTGGCTGTTTCTCTGTCAGTATGTTTGTTTGTATTCCCGCCTAGCTTTATTTCAACGGTCTGTCATTCTATATGTCTTTCTGTTTGCCTTTCTGCCTGTCTGTCTTTCTATATGTCTCTCTGTTTGCCTTTCTGCCTGTCTGTCTTTCTGCTTTTTTGTCTTTCCGCCTGTATTTCTGTCTCTCTATCTGGTTGGAGGTATTTCATTTTTTATTGTTCAATTAAAAATCGAAGAGGGCGTAGCCTAACCTAACCTAACCTCAAAACATTTAACGTGAAACGTTTGTACCCTTTTACATTGTTGATAAACGAAACTGATGGCATGGGGACTGGAGACTCCTATAAAATCTGTGAGTAACCCACTTTTTGAAGACTTAACGACAAATAATGGAAAAACAATTTTTAGAATATACGTGAAAACCAAAATCGTTGTTCTGAACAATTTTAGTTGAAAATACTGAAACAGCAAATAAAATTTTATAGATATTAGTTAATAAAATGTTATTTTGTTTCTTCAATTTCCTTTTTGTTCGGCATTTGCTTTCAAAGGCGACTAAATTAAATTATTATCTAAATAAAACGTTTTCTATTATAATTTTAAAAAGTTTTCCCGAGAACTTTTTGGAAATCTTGCGTTTCAAACAACTTGAATCGTGAAAATTATTTTGTTTTTCTGGGTCTCTGTTTTTGTCTCTGCCTTTGGGTCTGTCTGTTCTTGTGTCTGTCTTTCTATCTATCTTTGTGTCTTGCTGTCTGTCTGCCTTTCTGTCAGTTTTTCTGTCTTTCTGTAGGACTTTTTGTGTGCCGTTCTGTCTATGCGTCTTTCTGCCTGTCTTTCTGCCTATACTATTTCTAACTGTCGTTCTATCTTTCGACCTGTTTGCCTGTCTGTATATTTTTAGACCTGTTTGCCTGTCTGTCTGTCTTTCTGTATATTGTCTTTCTTTCTGTCTGTATGGCTGCCTCTCTTTCTATCTAACTTATGGTGTGTATTTCTACTCACTTTTTGTTAACATAAAAAAAATGTTTGAAACACCCTGTATTAGATATTAAAATAATAATTATCAATAAAAGTACTTAAATATTTAAAAAAAATTAAATCCTACTGATCAAAACTTTATTGCACCAATGAGCAACTCTTAATTAAAAAGGATACGCCCTTTCCGTACTAAATTCCCAATTTTGATAAAAATCGTAATTAAAAACAGTGTACATTCAACGACATTCCTATACGTTAATTAGTTTCGTGGAGTTTTGTAACAAATGCAAGATAAAAGAGCCGATTTACAAATAAAATGAGAAAATTCATAACCATTTATTTATCGACGACTATACCGTTTTATTCGCGCTACTCGGCCTTTTGTAATACTCTTGTGTTATCCGAATAATATATTTTTAATGAAAAGCCGTTAGTTCGCGTTCTTTTAAAAAAAGAGCGAAATTTAGCTCGACCGTTTAAAAATTGAGTGATAAGAGAATGTTTTTAATTTTGTAATTTAAAATCGAAACAAAAGTTGTAAAAGCCGTTCGTGTTCGTGGTATAAAAATTGAAAAACAACTTCTAGAGCTTTTTTAGGTACAATCGAGACAAATGATGAAATAAGCAATCCAATTTTTAACAGAAGCTTTGTTAGGTTATGTTGGGGTCACTCGAGTCGGTCAACGCCGTTTGCTCTCACTTTCGAGCGCGCCGACGAAAAATAAATGGATTCGTCTGCGAAGACGAATTATTGTGAAATTGCTTCAGCTTTTATTTCTGCAATTTTTTGTTTATTTTCGTCACATGTTGAAGTATTAGGGCTTCTCAAAGAAAAACGTACGTTTATTTGCTCAATTCGAGATTAAAACGCTTTTTATTCGCTTCCCAGTGATGTAAAGTTATCGTTAATTACAGGTAATGGAACGTCTCGAGCACTGCGCCATTGGTAAAGTTTAAATTTAAATCAGCTCTACCAACAATCCGAGCAATTTATTGAAATGAAATTAGGAGACTTTAAATCATTTTTGTCAAAAATTGTGTTTCTACGATTTAATAATTTTGTTTTAATCATTTGTAACAGTCGATTTACATTTAAACTTCTTTAAGAGCGCAATTCACAAGATTTTCCATTATCTAATAATACTAGTCGCGAAATTTTCGTTATAAATTTTACCATTTCAGTTTAATTCATTTTTAACTCCGTATCAATGAGAAAAATAAAAAATAAAACGTATAATTAGCTATAATACCTTTCCAGAAGCTTAAAACTGCTTTATACTTTCCGTTTTAATTTCCTTATTCTTCTCTTATTAATTCGCTATTTAATTAAAAATTTCTCGTATTGTTAAGACATTTCGATAATTAATTATTGATTTAAAAAATAGTAACAATTTTTAAGTAGGGATGTAAAATAACACATCGATTAGAAAATAGTGTAATACTCTTTAGTATAACGAAAATATACAAATAAACAAAGATACGTTTATTATACGTAAAAAATACGTATACGTGTAATATACGTATCTCGTAAATTTTTTAGACGTATACAATCGGTACTTTTTTTAAACGTAAACAATCTTACTCTTTACGGTATAGGCGCTAGAGCGCAACGCGTTGAATTTGATAAAAATTCCAAAATCTGCCAAAAGGCTGTGTTTTTGGTTTACTGCTTATAACTCAAAAACTACGCACTTTATGAGAAATAACCTTCTGAATGAATATAGACTACATTAAATTTCCTACAAATTAGATGTTTTAGATTTTGCTTCACATACACGGTTTAGGCACTAGAGCGTGTTAAAGTTTGACAAAAATTCCAAAATCTGCCTAATACTTTTTTTTCGATTTACTGCTTATAACTCGTAAACTACGTATTTTATAGAGAAAGGCTTTCTAAATAAATTTAAACTTCATTAAATTTCTTACAAATTAGTTGCTGTAGGTTTTTACCTCAGACACACGGTTTGGGCGCTACACTGCGATAAAGTTTGATAAAAATTCCCAAGTTTGCAAAAAAACTGTGTTTTTCAGTTTATCGCTTATAATTCAAAAACTACGCACTTTATGAGAAAAGGACTTCTAATTGAATATAAAGTACATTAAATTTCCTACACATTAGATGCTATAGATTTTTGCCTCAGATACACGGTGTAGGCACTAGAGTGCGTTAAAGTTTGACGAAAATTCCAAAATCTGCCTAAAACTGTTCTTTTTTCGATTTACTGCTTATAACTCGTAAACTACGTACTTTATGAGAAAATGCTTTCTAAATAAATTTAAACTTCATTAAATTTCTTACAAATTAGTCGCTGTGAGTTTTTACCTCAGACACACGGTTTAGGCGCTAAACTGCGATAAAGTTTAATAAAAATTCCCAAATCTGCCAAAAAACTGTGTTTTTCGGTTTGCCGCTTATAATTCAAAAACTAAGCACTTTATAAGAAATGGCCTTCTAAATGAATATAAACTAGATTAAATTTCCTATAAATTAGATCAATTAGGTTTTTTCCTCAGATACACGGCTTAGGCGCTAGAGTGCGTTAAAGTTTGACAAGAATTCAAAAATTTGCCTAAAACTGTTTTTTTTTTATTTACTGCTTATAAATCAAAAACTATACACTTTTAGAAAAAAGTGTTTCTATACAAAAATAAAGTAAATTTAATTTCCTACAATTTATGTTTCGTAGATTTTTTTCGTAAAACAAACAGTTTAGGTGCTACAGCGCGCTGAATATAGCGCCTAGAGAAGAGTGGGGCTTTGGGGGTCAAATTAAATCATGGGTACTCTTTTTCGCAAAATAAATGTAATCAAGTAACGAGTATTATACGGAAATGTAAGATATGTTTTATTACCAAAGGTAGTCAAAACTTACAGTTCTTATACGTTTTTACGACAACGTATATTAAATTAAAAAAATATACGTATATTTAACGTCTAAATTTATACTTGAAATAAACGGATTTTAAATAGTACGTATACTATACGTATACTATACGTTTAAAATACCTCTAAAACAACCAATCGTAATTTTGGAAACGTGAAATAAACGTATGTTAAGCTACTATTTACTACATACTTTAAGAGCTGCCGCACACTACAGACAGTCGGTGACCGTCAAAATAGTCGGTCTAACCGTCTGTAGTGTGCGGCAGCTCTAATGGCTCATACAAACTTTATTTTTACTTTTTTAAGTTGTTTTCCTACAATCCTTCATAAAAATGCATATAATTATACTTTTTAATTACGTATTTATTTAAAAACTGCTACCGGTTAAGCGAATATCTTCCGTTTATTCGCCGTATTTTTACACCGGATAAAAACCGAAAAATATCGGTCTAGAACTACGTTATCAAGCGCGACATCAGCTCAGTTTTTTAACCGACATAAATGTACTAATTAGTAACATCAGGGATCTGAAAATTCCATACGTATAATAAATATACATAGCTGTGTTTATTGGATTGTACATGATTGGTATTTATGTGTTTCACAGATCATTAGTTGTTTAAAAATGAAAAAGAGCACTTATTCTGTACTTACAGGCCTCCAACTTATTTTTATGTGATTTTTATGTAAGTTATATATTCTAATTCTAACTCTAACTTTTAATATTTTGTGAAAATACAATTTGATGTACATAATATATCTATTTTTATTTTTAGGTAAGTCCATTGAATATTTCATTAAGGAAAGCAAACATAAACATCAACTACGGTAAGTGTAAACAATATGCGTTAATAAAATATAAAACAAAATGTAAAAAAATCATTCGGTATTATTAATATTAACAGAATAAAAATTGACGATAATATGAATAATAACAACATAATAAATAATATCTTACCAAATACAAAAAATGTACAGCGTGTCTCACGGGACGTGAGATGATACGGCTATATTTTTTCTGTTGGACGTCTAATCACTATTGCCGATTTTTTAATTTTACTTGCGTACATTTAGGGGTTCTCGTGGTAATTTCCAGATTTTGCATGAGGGGGCGCAGTAGTACACAATAACCCGTCATCTTGAATTTTAGAATTATTTTCAAACTTTTACGCGCTCTAGCGCCTAAATCATTTGTCCGAGGGAAAAAACCTTTAAGGCATATTTTGTAGGAAATTTGATGTAGTTTGCTTTTATATCAAAGCAATTTTTTTAAAGTGTGCAGTTTTGAAGTTATAAGCAAAAAACTGAAAAAAGGGCTAAAACTCGCCCTTCCCGAGCCGCCTCCAAGTTGATGCTGCCACTTAGGAATGGCGGGCGGCTAGTTTTATTACTAATTTGCCATGCTCTTCCAGCCTGGATCGGCAACGTCAAAAATGTTGTACTGTAGTATAGCTACTATCTGCACTCCGCCTCTCGGACACGCTACGTCCGATATACGATAACCTTCAACGCGCTCTAGCACCTAAACTGTTTTTTTAACCAAAAAATCGAAGAGACACAATTTGGAGGAAATTGAATTTTATTTATTTTTATATAGCTACACTTCCCTCTAAAAGTGCGTAGTTTACGAGTTATGAGCGATAAAATAATTTTTTGGATAAGTTTGGAGTTTTTGGCAAATTTTAACGCCCTCTAGCGCCTACACCGTCCACCTTAAGAAAAAACTTTAAAAACTATAATTTGTTGAAAATTTAATTTTGTTTATATTCAAATAGTAGCACTTTTCTCATAGAGTGCTTAGTTTTGGAGTTATAAGCAAGAAACTAAAAAAACAGTTAGGTGGATAACTTTGGAATTATTGGCAAACTTTATCGCCCTCTATGCCTAAACCGTTCACCTTAAGTAAAACTCTAAGCATTATAATTTGTAGAAAATTTAATTTACTTTATATTCATATAGTAGTACTTTTCTCATAAAGTGCTTAGTTTTGGAGTTATAAGCAAGAAACTAAAAAAACAGTTAGGTGGATAACTTTGGAATTATTGGCAAACTTTATCGCCCTCTATGCCTAAACCGTTCACCTTAAGTAAAACTCTAAGCATTATAATTTGTAGAAAATTTAATTTACTTTATATTCATATAGTAGTACTTTTCTCATAAAGTGCTTAGTTTTGGAGTTATAAGCAAGAAACTAAAAAAACAGTTTTTTGGATAACTTTGGAGTTATTGGCAAATTTTAACGCCCTCTAGCGCTAAAACCGTTTACCTTAAGAAAAAACTCTAAGAATTATAATTTGTAAAAAATTTAATTTACTTTATATTCATATAGAAGCACTTTTCTCATAGAGTGCGTAGTTTTGGAGTTATAAGCAAAAAACTGAAAAAAGAGCAAACACCCATTCTTCTCGAGCCACTTCCTAGTCCATTCTGTCACTTTGGAGTGGCAGACGGTCGGTTTTATTATTCATTTGCAATGTTCTTTCAGTCTGCACTTGTTAAAAATTTTGTTTTTCATTGTTTCATCTAGGACTATGAAAATAGTAGAGTAGAGAAATAGTAGAAAATAGTAATCCAACATTAAAAGAGCAGAAGGGTGGGCTCAGTAAAAAAACCACGAGTCGATCGAAGATGTCAGCTCTGGGTCATTCCTCGTTTGTTTATTATCTATTACTTATTACGTTATTACACGAAGTGTAGTAGTTCAGCAGTTATTTTACGCATATCAATTTTATTTTTAATTTAATTGCTTCCAAATTCCAACACATATTTCATCACTCATCACAAAAAAGACAAAAATCTTTGAATACTTTGAGTGTTAGGTGGTTAACCGAGAAAAACTCCTGTGACAACACATCTCCTTTTTTCACCTTACTTGTATCAAATTAAAGAGCTGCTTATAGTTAAGAAAAACTTGCCATTGTATACAAATTGAACATTATTTAATTAAAAAGTTTTTAGCGCAAAAAATTTGAGGCGACATCCGACATCAAGCAACAAGTATAAGTAAAACTTTTTGATAAGCGATAAGAAGTTAATAGGTGGAAAATTTTACAAAATTAAAACAAAATGGGTGTTGCGTAAAAAGTTATCTTTATTTAACAAACTATAAACTAAACTGCTTTTTACTTGCACTCTTAATCAATTTATTTTTTATTGTTGCAATAAAAGTCTTCATCAATGAAACTTGGATTTATCAATTAAATTAATGTTTATATTGTTTGTTTTTAAAAAAACCCTTACATAATCAATGCTCAATTTACTTCTTTTCTGTTCAAAATTTTAAAATTTTATCGACAAAATAAGCTTTAAACAAAATCGATACAGGGTGGCTAAAAATAAGGGGGTTGTTTTGGTCGCATTTCAGAAAATCTTGACCCGCGGTATTTATACTCGGCTATAAGTTAGTAAACATCGGCTGTAATTTAAAAAATTCCTTTTCCAAATTTTTAAATTCAAAATGGCGGCCAGTATAACGATCGTCCCATTTTCTAGTTATAACTTTGGAGATAATTATTATTATAAAAATCTAAAAACAGGAATATATAGGCAAAATATAGGGCTTTAGTTCTGTTAGAGTCGATTTTTAAAATAATTTCAAAATTGACTATATTTTAAAGCCCAAATGAACTAAAATTTTAAAAACGTGTTTTCTCAAAATCGGCTGTGGCCGTTTTGTCTATATTTTGGTATGCTGTACATATTGAAGTTTTTAAATACACACCGTTGTTTGGTTCACTTGCTATGAGCCGATCCGGAGCTATGATTTTTTGAAGATCAGAAAATTCAAAAATGAATAATTTCTTTTCTAATTAAAATTAGTAATTCACAAGATGGTATATTAATTTATTCTATAAATTTCTATTATTTGTTACAATTTTGATATAAAAAACACTTTCGGTTAAACCGGAAACTATCCAAGCAAAATGAGTTTTTTAAAACACACTGTATATTTTATAATTTTTTTTAAATATCGTAAAATTAGCTGTCCAATGATACCAAACATGTTAAATTTAAACTTCCGGTTTTACCGGAAACGGAGTTAGTTTTTCTATTTTAAAAACAACGCTCTGTATATTTTTAGTGGTTTGAAATGATTGTTAAATTAGCTATCTAGTGATACCAAACACTTAATTTTTTTTCCGGTTCTACCGAAAATGAGAATAGCTTCCTATTTCAAATAGAAACGCCCAGTATAATTTTTGTTTTTTGAAACCAAGGAGAGCTTCTGAACACACTTATGCTAGTTACTATTACTGATTAATATATTTTTAAATATTTTCAACGCGCACGAGAAGTCCTGTTATGGCCACATCAGTCGTTTTGTCAATTTGTTTTCAGTCTCTTTCTAACTTAAGCATAGCCTCACTATTAAATCTTACGGTTTGTCGCATAAGAGAACACAGAGAAGAGCTCTTTTACGCTATTCCATATATTTAAGAACTAGCCATCTCAATCTCATACATTATATAAGTTGATGGAAACTGATCTGCAAAATGTAGGTTAAAAGGAAGAAAAGCTAAAAGAAGACGTAAAAAGGCTAAAAACTAATCTGGTAAATATAAAAGTGAGTGCATTTTTAAGCTTTTCGTTGTTTTCTCTTCGTAAATGGTTAATATTAAGGATTTCGTACTCAACTACTATTTTGTACTTACACGAATTAACGTCAGCTTTTTTAAAACTAACATTTTTATATCCAGCGAATTTACATGGAGTTGTTTCGGTTCTTTCGACAAAAATAAAGCATCCGATAATTTAAAACTTACAAATTCCTCCCAACTGTCTTATTTTTTTTATATTCAACGAGCGGGTAGCAATGCTCATTACTCACTAGAATGAATTGTGATATGAGACTCGCAAGTTGAATACTATGCTTTATACGCAACCGTAAAAATATTAGAAATTGCGTTTAAAAATAAATGATTTTATCCGTAACCGTGAAACAATACACTCATTACTTATGACATTTTTGACAAGTAATGTGTGTCATAACCCGTCAGATTTCCAAACTCACTTATACGCCAGTTGACAGCCAACTAACTGTCAAATTAACTAAAATCCTGCCCTTCTAAGGTATGTCTTGGACGGAGATCTCCATGTTGTGGGGTCGTTCGAACCTGGTACGCTTCGGAAACAATCGACGGCCTCGAGATGCATTTGTCTGGTTTCTAAACGACGGACGTAATCCGGTCATGAAATGGCGCCAAATTCAAAAATTAGTGGCCCTCATCACTCGAGTAACTTGACATGCCATCCCTTATTCACCAGAACTAACATTTTAAAATCATTTTCTTTATTTCCATAGAGTAGGCTAATTATTTTTTCAGGTTAGATAGTTAGTGGCAAATCCGTTTACATTTGTTGCTTCTTTCTACTGTTGATTTAGATTTGGACCGTTTTAACAATTCAATAATTTTGCTACAGAGCAGCTATTATAACAGCTACAATAATGTTACTCGACCTAAATTTCGTATTATCAATAATTAAACAACCAGTAGGAGGTAATGCATTACCTACTTGTTTATTTGTCAGTCTCGTTAAGTAAACAGCTAATTACTCTCTTACACATATTAGATTAATGCAAACAACTAATAATAATAACAAAGTTAGTTCTCTTGGCAACAATACATAATTCTATAATTCGGTTATTTTACAGAGGACGTTCTACGCTCTACGATTCGACACGACCAATACTATCGAGTTGGCTTCAGCTTGTACAATTAAACAAATAAAACGAACATTTGCCGTTCTTTAAAAAGCAAATTTGGCCAATTCAATTATAATTCCAAGTACGAAACTGGATATAAATTCAAAACTTAAATATTTACATTGCACTACCGTTATTATCTAATCGGAGCTTATCCTCTCAGTTTATTAATAGTTGAATTTCAAATTATTGCTACATTAAAAAAGGTCCTTTGTTTTGTGTTTTAGTGCTTAATTTTTATTAATTATTTCGGTTTGTTTAATGAAACGCTAAAATGTTTAAAATTGGTTCAATGTTCCGAAAATGAATACAATAATTAATTGATGCGTGTACGTCTATGCGTGGGAAAGGATGTTATTGACGCAAATTTACGATTTAGCGGACTACTGTTTCTATAAAGGGGGAGGGGGCAGACTGGTCGATAAATTAATCGATCGATAATCAATAATCGAATACGTTACTGATTGACAGTAGGCTCAAAGTACAGTCGGTTCAAGAGTAAAACGTCACACGACCATATTCTTATGGTTTGTTTAAAAGGGGTGTGACCTAAAAATTAAAGTTATAGTACGAAAAATTCTAAGAACAAATTTCAATATCGCACATCACTGCGACAAACCGTTTTGAAGATATAACGTTTTTAAGTATACAGTGACGTTATACCGACATCGGCCGTCAGCGTACCTAGTCGTATTTGGTCGTATGCACAACACATTAGTAGCGCAAGACAGTTTGTTGATTTATATTTCCTTATTTATTTTTCTAGTTACCTAGGTGTAAAATAACATTACAATTGAATACGACCAAATACGACTAGGTACGCTGACGGCCGATGTCGGTATGACGTCACAGGTAACTTCAGTAAAACTTCTAACGCCTATATCTCCATTAATATTTGGATTTTAGATGTGCGGTTTTAACAACTGTTCTTAGATATTTTGTTTACATAATATATCCGTGAAAAATGATATTTTTAGGTCACACTCCCTTTAACAGATATGTCATGTCCCTAAGCCACCCAATAAAAACAGCTAGGTTTATTATACATAAAAAATACGTCTACGTGTAGTGAATGACCTACTGAGGAAAATAACTGACGAGGGATACTGTGTATCCTAGGATATGCAGATGACATCGTCATTCTGATTAAGGGCAAGCATGACGGTATAATTTAAAACCAAATGCAGAATGCCCTAAACAAAATAAGAGGATGGTGTGTAAAGGAGGAACTAAATGTAAACCCTACAAAAGCCATCATAGTCCCATTCACTAACCGCAGGAAGGTAAATCTGAAAGCTCCACAGTTACATGGACTATCGATACAATTCTCCAGAGAGGTAAAGTACCTAGGGGTAACTCTAGATGCAAAACTCACCTGGAAATCACACATAGATAAAACCCTTTCCAAAACGACGGGGGCCTTATGGGGCTTGCCGCAAACTATTCGGAAAGACCTGGGGGCTAAAACCGAAGATAATATACTGATTATATATATATCGGTAATTAGACCCATTGTCACATACGCTTCGCTCGCGTGGTGGACAAAAACGAATGAAATTACGACACAAAGCAAGCTGCAGAAACTGCAGCGGCTAGCGTGTTTGGGTATAACAGGGGATATGAGCACAACCCCGACTGTAGCTATGGAGGCACTTCTGGACCTGCCGTCCCTGCAATTGCGGGTAAAGAGGGAAAGCCTACAGGCCGCCTTAAAAATAGCCCAAATCAGGAAATTCAAACCGGGTGACAAAACAGGTCACTTAAAGATTCTGGTCTTTTTACAGCCTGAACTCTTTGAAAAACCCCTGGATGTCATTCCAAGGGTATTTGACTTCCAGACACCTTTCGAAGTGGTCATTCGAGACCGCGACATGGCTAGAAGTTAAATAATACAACAGGAACCAAATTCCTCCATCTGGTACTCGGATGAATCTAAAACTGAACAGGGAACAGGTATAGGAATATATGGCCCAAAATATAGGGCATCGATAGCCTTAGGAACCTTCCCCACAATTATGCAAGCTGAAACACTTGTAATAGACCTATACGCCCAGGAATGCCTACAAAGGCGTATAAAGGGTAAAAAGATCTATATAATGTCTGACAGTCAAGCCGCGCTGAAGGCACTCAAAGCCAACAGCTATGAGTCCCTATCCACTTGGGAATGCAGACAGTCCCTCAAAAAACTGGCTAAAGGCAACAAAGTTGCCCTGCACTGAGTGCCGCTGCATGAGGGAGTTATAAGAAATGACATAGCTGATGAACTAACTAGAGCAGGCTCAAAAGCTATCCCGATTGGACCAGAACCCTTCTGTGGGCTATCCAGAACACACAGAACAGTAAAGATCCAAAAATGGGAAACTGAGAACAAAAAATCTCACTGGCATAATATACCAGGACATAGACAGGCGAAGAAATTCATTGAGTACTCGTCTACGAATGCTAAAAAGCTTCTTCTTCTATCAAAGAACGAAATCAGACTTATCACAGGTCTGTTTACCGGACACTGCCCAGTGAGGTACCACCTCAAAAAACTAGGATTGGAAGATAGTGACACATGCAGGTTATGTGAAACGGAGATCGAATCCGCCGAGCACATTCTCTGCAATTGCAATGCACTAGCTCGACTTAGGTTGAAACACTTAGGGCAGGCACAACTAACGCCTGAAGAAATGAAAAGAAAGCCTCTCAGGGACACTCTAGGCTTCGTTGACAAGATCGAATTCCTGAGAATATAATACGAGTAGGGTTATGAACAAAAGATCAACGCTGGTCGCAGTTCTGTAAGGCTTACGTAGCCAATCGACCCCTGAGTACAATCAAAAACCTACCCTATTCTTCGATATAACAAGAGAGAGAGAAAGCGGACCGCGCGTTTTAGACTTCCCCCTCACTTCGATGGGGTATAACTCGGAAACTATGACTCGCACAGAAAAAATTCTTATAATCTTTCTTATTGAAAATTTTCAGTACTACTTTTTTCTACTGAGGTATGTTTGGCTTCCGATGCATCCTTTCCAAAATAATAGTCAAAAACCAATTTTCTTTGTTCGATTTAAAGGTAGTCTCATGCACGATTCAGATGAAAAAAATTTTTATAATAGTTTCTCGTGCCCTAATGAATATGAATTCATATATTTCAAAGCTTTATTTTTTGCTGAAAACAAATTCAATTTCTTCGACTAAAATCGTAGTACTTTATTTGTTCACGATCGACGTCTCGCTCTGCCGCGTGGCCGCTTACGCGCTAAAGCGAGATGAAAGAAGAACCTTTGATAGCGTCTGCCGGTGAAATGTGACCGTCTGCCGAAATTTTTTTTTAATATCTTGAATCAGTATAATTTTATCTATTACATTTTGATGTAACATTTGTCCTGGTAAGAGATCATGCGGTCGTGAGCGATTTTTTGACATTTTGAATGGCGCTGCCCCAAAAAGGCTACCACTTAGGACGTCTGCCGATTTGATTATTTTGAGTAATGATGTTTCCCCACATTTTGATACTGATTCCAGCCTGGTAGGAATAATGAGATTGTAAGGCCATTTTTCGAAAACTAATTTGATTTTTGCCAATTTGGGTGACCACTTGAGAACGGCAAACTAAGCATTATGTTATCTGTACCGCCACTACCCATTTTTGAAGTCACACCTTTGGTAGCAATCATGCGTTTTTTTTATTGCAGGCTCTTGGTCTATAAGACTTTATTATAAACTTGACTTTTTCCTAGCACAAGGAGGCTTACATGGCGTGTAAGCCAGAGTTCCTGAAATACTACCATAAATTTAATGAGAGACGAAATAAGTAAGTAATGCTAGTCACAGTATATTTATTATTCGAAACCTTTTGAAGTGCACTTAATATAACGCGGTGCATCACAAACAAATAAAATCACTCGGGTGCCCTCACAAAAGCTTTTATTTTTAGATTTGCAATATAAAACTTGCCAATAGTGTTATTTACGTATTCGAAGTAACATTAGGATTTAAACCTCTACGTAACGTCTTTCCATTTTCGCATTACCGTAGCTTTCAAATAATAAATGGATATTTGTGTCATCCGTTACTCCAATATTAGGATTAAGTGGCGATTTAAAATCTTCTGAATGATTGCCAAACCCACAAAATGGCATTTTCACGGTTCAACTTCACACTTTGCCACCAGTTGTAACTAGAGCTCGCCTAAAATGGAAGTAGACCTGCCAATCATTGGTGAGAAGCATTCGTCTGAGCGTTACACAAAACACTTTTGGCTGAAGAAGGCTCAAACTTTTGCTCTTGCAAAAAGAGCTACTTTATTCATTCATTGACAAGACGAACAATCTGCTGCAACTTGCAGCATATTTATTCAAATAAACTTATATTTAGAATTAGAAATAATTCCGTGTCCGTAATGCACTTTTATAAATAAAGAATAAAAGCTTTCAGGATTGAAGTTGTTCATAACTTAGAAGCACCGCCAACCTAATAAAATAGCCAAAGCTTTTACTTTAAATCCACCTTAGATCCTTTCGGATGGGGAAGCTTCAACGAAATTTGAATAACTAATTTAATAACACACTATTTACTAAGCCACAACTACAAAATGCAAGTATACCCACTATACAGGCGAAACATAAATATTTATATCTGGATTTTACTAAAGCCGAACTTATTAGCGCCTTTATTACCGAAACTAAACGATTAGTTTTGTTTACGCGCGTTCAATTTAACCGACTCTTCGTAAAAACTTTTACGGCTCATTTTTTCATTAATAAACTAGGGTCGTTTTACGTTAGAAGTTTTTTTGCAAATTAATTACCAGTAGGTGCTTTGCGATTAACGCATTAAGCCATAGTAAATCCGCTTACATTAAAATAACGACGATAAACGGATTACGTCCGTAAAGTTAGTTATTTTACTAAAAAGTGGACCTTTTGCCATTGATAATTTAAAATTTTCTTTATTTTTTGTAGCTTTCATCTCCCGAAATTTTTTTAACTCGAGTTTCAAAAGGTCTCTGTGCAAAACTTACCTAATTGCTAATTCTAATAATTGCGCGAGGTTTCTTTCCATTTCCACAAAGACTTTTTATTTTTGACTAATTAAGCTGAGTTTGATTAATTTTAATAGCGAGGAAAGATCGATCAGAGTTTTCCCGTATAGAGGTATTTAAATATAGACAGTAAATAAGTTTTGTATTGTTTCTTCAACGTTAGTGGTAGTTAATTCGAAACTACTCAATGAATGAGAGATAGCGATTGAAATTACGCTCAATATGAACTTGCTCGGTATCTATCAAAGATAAAAATTCTAATTTCTCAGAAAAGTAGCTCCAACAATGTCCCTATTAAACTCTATAATCAGTGAAATTTTAAGTAGATCAGCAGTGACTTAGTGGAAGCTTCCCCAAAAGTACTAAATATTAGAAATGGTTTTATTGAAAATTCAAAACTGCACTTAATGTCAAATTGCTCTGGATCTATCAAAGATAAAAATTCGAAACTCTCAGAAAAGGTGCCTCAAGGATGTCCTTATTAACCCCTATAATTAGTTTAATTTTAAGTAGATCAGCAGGGACTTAGTGGAAGCTTCCCTAAAAGTGCAAAATGTAAAAAACGGTTTCATCGAAAATTCAAAACTGCACTTAATGTCAAATTGCTCTGTGTCTATCAAAGATAAAAATTCGAAATTAGCGGAAAATGTGCCCCAAGGATGTCTTTATTAACCCCTATAATTCGTTTAATTTTAAGTAGATCAGCAGTGACTTAGTGGAAGCTTTCCCAAAAGTACAAGATGTAAGAAATGGTTTCATCAAAAATTTAAAACTGCACTTAATGTCAAATTGCTCTGGGTCTATCAAAGATAAAAATTCGAAATTCTCAGAAAAGATGCCCCAAAGATGTCCCTATAAACTGTTTAAGCAGTGCAATTTTAAGTAGATCAGCAGTGACTTAGTGGAAGCTTTCCGAAAAGTACAAGATGTAAGAAATGGTTTTATTGAAAATTCAAAACTGCACTTAATGTCAAATTGCTCTGGGTCTATTAAAGATAAAAATTCGAAATTTTCAGAAAAGGTGCCCCAAGGATGTCTTTATTAACCCCTATAATTCGTTTAATTTTAAGTAAATCAGCAGTGACTTAGTGGAAGCTTTCCCAAAAGTACAAGATGTAAGAAATGGTTTCATCAAAAATTTAAAACTGCACTTAATGTCAAATTGCTCTGGGTCTATCAAAGATAAAAATTCGAAATTCTCAGAAAAGATGCCCCAAAGATGTCCCTATAAACTGTTTAAGCAGTGCAATTTTAAGTAGATCAGCAGTGACTTAGTGGAAGCTTTCCGAAAAGTACAAGATGTAAGAAATGGTTTAATTGAAAATTCACAACTGCGCTTAATGTTAAATTGCTCTGGGTCTATCAAAGATAAAAATTCGAATATCTCAGAAAAGATGCCCCAAAGATGTCCCTATTAAACTATTTAAGCAGTGCAATTTTAAGTAGATCAGCAGTGATTTAGTGGAAGCTTCCCCAAAAGTGCAAAATGTAAAAAACGGTTTTATTGAAAATTTAAAACTGCACTTAATGTCAAATTGCTCTGGGTCTATCAAAAATAAAAATTCGAAATTCTCAGAAAAGGTGCTCCAAAGATGTCCTTATTAAACCCTATAATCAGTTCAATTTTAAGTAGATCAGCAGTGACTTACTGGAAGCTTTCTAAAAAGTACAAGATGTAAGAAATGGTTTAATTGAAAATTCACAACTGCTCTTAATGTTAAATTGCTCTGGGTCTATCAAAGATAAAAATTCGAATATCTCAGAAAAGATGCCCCAAAGATGTCCCTATTAAACTATTTAAGCAGTGCAATTTTAAGTAGATCAGCAGTGATTTAGTGGAAGCTTCCCCAAAAGTGCAAAATGTAAAAAACGGTTTTATTGAAAATGCAAAACTGCACTTAATGTCAAATTGCTCTGGATCTATCAAAGATAAAAATTCGGAATTCTCAGAAAAGGTGCCCCAAGGATGTCCTTATTAACCCCTATAATTAGTTTAATTTTAAGTAGATCAGCAGTGACTTAGTGGAAGCTTCCCCAAAAGTGCAAAATGTAAAAAACGGTTTTATTGAAAATTCAAAACTGCACTTAATGTCAAATTGCTCTGGATCTATCAAAGATATAAATTCGAAATTCTCAGAAAAGGTGCCCCAAGGATGTCCTTATTAACCCCTATAATTAGTTTAATTTTAAGTAGATCAGCAGTGACTTAGTGGAAGCTTTCCCAAAAGTACAAGATGTAAGAAATGGTTTCATCGAAAATTCAAAACTGCACTTAATGTCAAATTGCTCTGGATCTATCAAAGATAAAAATTCGAAATTCTCAGAAAAGGTGCCCCAAGGATGTCCTTATTAACCCCTATAATTAGTTTAATTTTAAGTAGATCAGCAGTGACTTAGTGGAAGCTTTCCCAAAAGTACAAGATGTAAGAAATGGTTTCATCGAAAATTCAAAACTGCACTTAATGTCAAATTGCTCTGTGTCTATCAAAGATAAAAATTCGAAATTAGCGGAAAATGTGCCCCAAAGCTGTCCCTATTAAATTGTATAATCAGTGCAATTTTAAGTAGAACGGCAGTGACTTAGTGGAAGCTTCCCCAAAAGTACTAAATATTAGAAATGGTTTTATTGAAAATTCAAAACTGCACTTAATGTCAAATTGCTCTGTGTCTATCAAAAACAAAAATTCGAAATTTTTGGAAAGGTATCCCAAAGATGTCCTTATTAAACCCTCTAATCCATATTATTTTAAGTAGAGCAGCAGTGCCTTAGTAGCAGTCCGCCCAAAAGTACAAAACGTAAGAATTATTTTTTTGAAAATTTAAAATTGCGCTCAATTAATTAAAAATTAAAAATTTTTGGGAAAAGTACCCTAAAGATGTCCTTACTAAAGAATAAACCCTGTAATCAATATTATCTTATGTAGACCATTCAGTGACATGGACATGGGCAGTTTTCCTAGAAGTGAATGTTTTTTTCTGAACCAAAAATTACGTTTCAACGTCAAATTACGCCCCTTCTACCAAAGACAAACATTTTTAATTATCAGAGGAATACCCCAAAGTTATCTATATAGAAATGGAGCCCTATAATAATCGACAAATAAATTGTACCTCGTTACCTTGTAGATGTGCCAATTATGTATTAAAGTTTTTAAAAACAGTACGCTATCTACTCAAACGAAATAGACACTTGTATAAACAGTTTAAAATAAGCAAAACAGCAAAATTGCATTGTGAGAATTCTTAAAACTGATACAGAATACTTAATACTTTAAAAGCGTGAACTGTGCCAGTGCTAGATGGGATGTTTATTTTTAAATGTCATGAATGAATGTTGTTTAGTTTAATTAGTTGGGAAATTGGCGATTCAAAGCTTGCACTTTTAAATCGCTTCAATAAGAATATTACGTATAGGTTGCTACTGAAGAAAAGATAAATTTTTTCGTGAAAAACGAAGGTAAAATCAAATTTCAAAATAACCCATCAATCAAAAATTTTTATTGGCCAAGATATCTACCCCTATGAGGCGGGGATTTTCTATACTTCTAAGCTTCTTCTGTTTCTCTACCAAAAAACACACCCATGTTGAATTTTTCGCACCCAGGCCTTGGTAATTTGAAGACCATAAGCGTGTTTAAGTATCACTGTGTGTTAGTTGGCTGTTAACAAATATTTCCAGTCGCCCCAAACCCCAAAAGGAAAAGTTAGTGTAGTTATGGCTCGACAATCTTTTTATTGAATCTATTTTCCAACAAAATCTATTTCAAATCGTTTCAGATCAGTATTTTTTTTATAAAAATAAAGACCTAACGTTACTTGTGACATTTTCTATCGATTTCTTTAAATTATACCATTAATAATTCCAGCAGGTGTTGTAGAAAGAAGTAATAGTAGTAACAAAATTGCATTTACATTTATAAAAATAAGTACAATTTCCAAAAAATATGGTTTATAATAAGAGACTCAAAGTGTTGCTCTTAATTAAATTTATAACATCCAGGATAGTCTCGAGTCTTGACGGTAATATCAATACACAATGTGACGCTTATTAAAAGTTAAAAGTTAACGTAAGTTGGCACAATCGCCAATCACTTTTTTGAAGCGAATTAAAACGGCGATGCCTGCCAAAAGTGGGCAAAAAAAACTTATTAAATTATTCGACTAACGTTTTTAGATACGAAATGTGTTTCCTCACACACAACGAGAAATATACAGAGTTTAATAAGCGACATAGAAAGTGACAAGTCTGCTGTCACAACTTTTCCGAAAAAGCTTTGTTGCTTTGTTGGTTGTTAAAATGGACTTCATATACACATCATCCTCACAATATTCTACCCTCCACATAAAATGTAGCCTTTGTGATTCAAATAAACGTTTGTTAGAATTACGGAAGTAAAAACGCTCAATAGTTGGCTCAGGAGTTGGCTGGCCAGGTAATAAGTAGGAAGATAATCGGAAGAACAGAGTAAAGCACAGAAAGATTGATCAAAAGAAAGACAGAGAGACTTGGTGAGACAGGCAGACAGACTAACATGCATGGACGACCAAAAAAGAAGATTTAGGTAAGGGGAATGGCAGACAGAAAAGCAGAGGTAGGGGGTAGGGGTAATTAGAAATAAGAGAACCAACTAAAGTTAGAAAGGGGGCCAGATAGGAAGACAGACAGGCAGAATGACGACCAGATAAAATGCTTATGAGCGGAATTTTAATTAATTAAATGCTCTTGAGTATGTTAATGATGTGAAAACTGGAATAGCGAAGTTCTGCATTAATTTATTGGGTATTAATGAAAATATCTATAAATTGTACCACTTTCCAGTACGTAACGTAACCGCAACCCCGTGAAATTTATCCCTAATGCGATATTTAGAGTCAATAAAATAAAAACTTTGGCAATACGTCCAAAAATTGCTTTCAAAAATCTAATTTGAAAAATTTTCGGTCGAGTAAACTTGCAGAATAAACAAAAAACACTTTCGTGTGTTTCCAATAAGACAATTGCAACGGCAACGAACGTCAAATTCGCTAATGTCCAATGCTGACGACGCTCTAAACTCGTACTGTCACTTTTTTTAAATCGATACATGCATTTTATTGTCTGAAAAAGTATTGAGCAAATAAAAATTTTTATTATTTCGATTTCTCCACGTTTCTGAGCCCCCTGAATCAAAAACGGTAAAAAAATAAAACTCTTAAAAAAGTCGGCCTTATGTGTGTACTTGTATGCATGTATTCCCGTCAAACAAAAGTTACTAAAAGCGATTTTGTTGAAATTTGGTTTCGGCGCGTCGATAGTGTCACATGTCGGTCTCATGCACAGATGTCACAAACTTAATACAGACCTGTGTGTGTGTGTGTGAGTGTGTAAGTATGTTAAGCCAAAACTACTAAAACAATTTTGTTGAAATTTGATTTTGGACGTTTTAACAAAATTTCATCGACAAAATAAGGTTTTAAACGAAATCGATACAGGGTGTCCTAAAATAAAGGGGGTTATTTTGGTAGCGTTTCGGAAAATCTTGACCCGCAGTATTTATACTCGGCTATAAGTTAGTACACATCGGCTGTAATTACAAAAATACTTTTCAAAATTTATAAATTCAAAATGGCGGCCAGTATAACGATCTTCCCATTTTCTAGTTTTTTTATTATAACTTTGGAAATAATTATTATTATAAAAATCTAAAAACAGCAATATATAGGCTTAATATAGGGCTTCAGTTCTGTTAGAATCGATTTTTAAAATAATTATAAAATTCCCTACATTTTAAAGCCCAAAGTGGACTAAAAATTCAAAACTGATTTTCTTGAAATCGGCTCCGTCCGTTTTGTCTATATTTTGGTATGTTGTACATATGTAAGCTCTTAATTACTCACCGTGATTTGGTTCACTTGCTATGAGCATATCCGGAGCTAAGATTTTTTGAAAATCAAAAAATTCAAAAATTTATAATTTCTTTTGTAATTAAAATTTGGAATTGCAAGTTGATATACTAATTTATTCTATAAATTGCTATTATTTGCTATAATTTTGGTTTAAAAAACACTTCCGGTTAAACCGAAAATTATCCAAGTGAAATAAGATTTTGAAAACACCCTGTATATTTTATAATTTTTTTAAATATCGTAAAATTAGCTGTTCAATGATACCAAACATGTTAAATTTTAGTTTCCGGTTTAACCGGAAATGGGGTTCCCTTTTATATTTTGAACACAACACCCTGTATATTTTTAGTGGTTTGGGATGATTGTCAAATTAGCTATTTAGTGATACCAAACACTTAATATTTTGACTTCCAATTCTACCTGAAATGAGATTAACTTCCTATTTCGAGTAAAAACGGAAAACGCCCAGTATAATTTTAAGTTTTTGAGCTTCTGAGCATACTAATGTTAGGTACTATTTCTGATGTTTTTAAAATATTTCTAACGCGTACCTAAAAGCCTTATTATGGCCACATCAGCCGTTTTCTTAACAGTTGCAAAACGCACATTTGAATGCTCTTTACAAATTTCAAAAGTGACGAGTGACGAGGGCTCGAGAATAACACGAAACGTACCAAAATTTGATCGATAGTAGTCGTGTTGTTTCTCCAATTTTCTTGTTTTTAAATTCGAGCATAAATAAATGTAAAGTGGGTAGTGGGCTATTCGTTGGGGAATTAAAGTTTAAGATAGCGCGCTCTTATGGTGCAAACGTAGCGATATAGGCGATAGCCCGTTCTCAATCGACTTTCTAAAAGGCCTTCGATTAAAGCGCACTAATTTATTCATTAATTAAAAGTTTTTGTTGGGTTAAACTTTTAATTTTTGGTGTTGCGTCGCAAAAAAAATTTTAATTCCATTGTAGGGGCGTAGGGAGTCCACGTGACGGCTTGACGTGAATTTCGAGCCGCAGAAAGTGTGCGGTAAAGCGGCAGTGCCTCAATTTACTCCCCTAATAAATAATGGAATTATAAATGTGTTTCGGGTTCAGTTTAATTTTTGTGTATCCATCCAGTTTAGAATGAAATTATTAAAGTAACGAAATAACGATTTAGAGCAGCGACAAGTTGCTCGTCCTTTCATCCACAAACAACCAAAACTGGATAGACTCGTGGAGCTTTGATTTGAACCTCCCATTGTTGGAGGTTAGTTGCGCAAATTTGAAACAAAACAATGAATTATTTCATTTCCACATAGATTAGTTAGTAGTTAGTCCTAGTTTGTAACCTAGCACGTAGTTTCTCACCTAAAGTTTGTTTTACACCATACATCTCTAACGACCAAAAAAATACTATTTTGTGCATCGGCAAATCGAAAAAACAAAAAAAAATCTAATTCTTCAATTCAATTTAAAGAGTATTTTTTTTATAAACTTCAATTGTTTTGACGAAAAATAAAGACGCGGCGTTAAGCTTCTTTTAAAACCTTTAAATCCGTTTTGTCATTGCGCAGAAAAGTGGATAGTGCAATAAGTAGTGGAAAGGCTCGTTTCCGCAATCTCGAAGGTTTGGCGTGAATACTGATTTAAGGCATAAATTTTTAATGTACGAACGATTTGCTTTGACCTCACCTTTCGATAAATAAAATAAAGGGCAGTGGCGTAACACTCATCGGGTGTAACTCGAGTCCTGGTACAAACTTTTCGCTTCTAACACTCCAATCTTTTGTTCTTATAGCAACGTAACTACTTCATTTCTAAATTGAGTATCAAATTCACTGCAACTCTACAATGTTTGATGGCGTTTATAGATTTAAAGTTTGACTCTAAAAGTACGCAGTTTTTGAGTTATAAGGGATAAACTAAAAATCAGTTTTTGACCGTTCTGGAATTTTTGCCAAACTTTAATGCGCTCTAGCGCTTAAACCGTTTGTCTGGCAAAAAAAACTAAGAGATGCAATTTGGAGTAAATTTGAGGCACTTTATTTTTTTATAACATCAATTTTCTCGAAAAGAGCCCAGTTTTCGGGTTCATAAGAGGTAAACTAATAATCAGTTCTATAGGTGATTTTGGAGATTTTTACAAACTTTAATGCGCTCTAGCGCATAAACCGTTTGTCTGGAGATAAAACCCAAGATATATAATTTGTAGGAAATTTGATGTACTATATTTTTTTATAGGAACACGTTTCTCTAAAAGAGCGTAGTTTTTGAGTTATAAGGAATAAACTAAAAATCAGGTTTTTGGACGTTCTGGAATTTTTGTAAAACTTTAATACGCTCTAGCACCTAAACCGTTTGTCTGAAGAAAAAACCGAAGAGATATAATTTGTAGGAAACTTGATGTACATTATTTTTCTATAAAAACAATTTTCTCTAAAAGAACGCATTTTTCGAGTTATAAGAGAAAAACTAAAATTCAGTTTATTGGCCGATTTTGGAATTTTTATCAAGCTTTAATGCGCTGTAGCGCCTAAACCGTTTGTCTGAAGAAAAAACCCAAGAGATATAATTTGTAGGAAATTTTATGTACTTTATTTTTCTATAAGAACACTTTTCACTAAAAGTGCGCAGTTTTCGAGTTATAAAAGAAAAACTAAAATTCAGTTTATTGGCCGATTTTGGAATTTTTATCAAGCTTTTAATGCGCTCTAACGCCTAAACCGTTTGTCTGAAGAAAAAACCCAAGAGATATAATTTTCAGGAAATTTGATGTAATTACTTTATTTTTCTACAAAAACACTTTTCTCTAAAAGAGCGTAGTTTTCGAGTTATAAGAGAGAAACTAAAATTCAGTTTATTGGCTAATTTTGGAATTTTTCTCAAAGTTTAATGCGCCCTAGCGCCTAAACTGTTTGTCTGAAGCAAAAGCCTAAGAGATATAATTTGTAGGAGATTTGATGTACTTTATTTTGCTGTAAGAACACTTTTCACTGAAAGTGCGCAGTTTTCGAGTTATAAGAGAAAAACTAAAATTCAGTTTATTGGCCGATTATGGAATTTTTATCAAGCTTTAATGCCCTCTAGCGCCTAAACCGTTTGTCTGAAGTAAAATCCAAGAGATATAATTTGCATGAAATTTGATGTAAGTACTTTATTTTTCTACAAAAACACTTTTCTCTAAAAAAGCGCAGTTTTCGAGTTATAAGAGAAAAACTAAAAATCAGTTTATTGGCCGATTTTGGAATTTTTATCAAACTTTAATGCGCTCTAGCGCTTAAACTGTTTGTCTGAAGAAAAAACCTAAGAGATATCATTTGTAGAAAATTTAATGTACCTTATTTTGCTATAAGAACACTTTTCCCTAAAAGTGCGCAGTTTTTGAGTTATAAGAGAGAAACTAAAATTAATTTGAAGAATTTGGAATTTTTGTCAAATTTTAATGCGTTCTAGCTCCTAAACTGCCACTATTTGCCGAGAATGATTTAAATTTGTATAAAATAATGGAGAGCCCTTCAAGCGCCCATTGAGGAGTGTAGTGAAAAGCACATCGGGCTCCTCTGATCACGTCGGGGTCGCCACTTGGAGGGAGACCTACTACAGAAATACGATAGATGGGCCTTGATAGATAGATAGATATAGATAGAAATACGATAGATGGGCGCTCGTGAAACGTTACGCCCCTGACTAACTCTCTATACCTAGTAAGTTTTTACCGTGAACATAATGAATGGCTAATTTTAGACAATAACGTGAATTTTCGTAAATAGGAAATGTTAAAAAAAAATTTGCATACTTTCTCACTTCCCTATATTAACGATAATTATATAGGTAGTACCACGCACCTTTGCTCTCGTTACATTTCAAAGTGTAAATACCTAGTAGCGCCTACTTGTAATTTTCTCCAACCTATTATATCCTTTATCTTTTTTCCACTAAGGGCGTTCGTTTAATTGCCGTTAAACAAAATAAAAAATTGAAATTTGATCAAAAAACTAAAATTGGGCAGTTGAACGTAAACACAAATATTATATAAAATAACAACTAACGTATGCTGGAAGAGAATTTGAAATGGAATTAGCAATTGTGTGAAAATAATTCACTTAAATGTTAGAAACTGGGAAATTGTGTTTTGGGTTCGGGTAGCGCAGGCTTGCGTGTTGCTAAAAGTTCGGAAGAGAGCCAAAGGAAGGATAAAACGTAAAGGATAATTTAGTCTGTCGCTGTTCGAGTTAGTGGGAGTATCATCGCGATTCGTGTGAAAAATTGTGAAAAATACGCGTTTCGTTACGCGTTAAATGTGACTTTATTAATTTTTAGTGCTCGTTCGCAAGAATGCGTTGGGTTTTTGTTACTTTACTTGTTTGGACGATTTTTGGCGACAAACGTAAGTTTTTTTGTTAAAATTTTTAAACTCTGAAATGATACCAATTTTTTGTTTGAAATCGCCAAACAATTTTTGAAACGTGAATTCTCAAGATTGTAACCATTTGGAGTTTTGCACGTGCGGCGCTTTTCGAATGTTTTTTTTTAATTTTGCAAATTGCTGCGTTAAAAAGCTTAACCGATTTTTTGTCACCTCGTCAAACGTCGAATAACTTTTTTTTATTTAAATCATCGGTGGTACTTTTTAAAGTGACATTTTCGGTGTTTTTCTTTTTTTTATATCGATATTCGAAACAAAAGAGCATCGCAGGGGAAATATGAAAAAACATTGATTTCTCATCAATGCTAATGAGTGACGAAAAAGGTTGCGTTTTTTGGATGGTACACGAAAAACGATTTTTGTAAATTGTTAATTATATTATCCGTGGGCTTTTTTTTTAATTGCCGCATTATCAAAAGATCGAGGGCAATAAAAATGATTTTAAGACCTTCAAAAATATTCCTTTGCCTTATTCATCGCTTAGAAAGACTTTTGTGCAGCCCAACTTCTTAATCGTTCTTTAATTGGCGAAACGTTACTAAATTAATTTTAATGTATAAGAGGAATTAATCTCCAAATATGATATATTTTTGTAACGCGGCGTTATGTAAATTTTTGTTAATGAACCAAATCAAACTTTGTTTACACCACGAACATCGTGTTTGTGTAAACAAATTTTTTTATTCAATTTATGGATTTGTAATAAAGTTTTTCACCTGCAACATATTATTATCTGGAACTGATGATGTCTCTGGATGATGATTCACTTTACATGCGTCTCATTTCCAAATTCTATGTTAAGTTTTCGTCTTTAGGTCACCGCGGTGCTATCACACCACCGACTTTAAAATGTAAAATACGGCCCTGAATGTTACATTATTACGAATACAGTGATATTACTCGAGACTTGTGACGTGTCAAATCTCTAAGTGCTAAGGGGACCAGAATATGCCAATCCATTCTATTCACATGGCTCGGGGAATCCCTGGTATTTGAGATAGTTTGCTTTACAGTTATTTTAACTACTCGCCCTAGACAAGAATCGTCGATATGTTGAATACATTTCAAATTCCAAAACAAACCCACCGGCATCATTCGCGGTCGTGGAAAGAGCTGCCCACACACATACAACATTCAATTCGTCTTGAAACAAATGATGAGCTGGTTCTAGTTCAATTCGCGAAATTTCGACGAGTGGCGGCAAAATGTCATAAACAGCGTAATCGATGATTTTTGCTGGTGTAAAACTGCAAGAGTTAAAAGATTTATTTATGTTAAAGGGGAGAGATTTTTAGGGTGTATAATTTATACAGTAGCGCGCAAAAAAAATAATCATAAAAGAATGGGGAATAATCCCAAAAGATATTTTTATGAAAACAAAAAATAAATTTAGCCAAAAATGTAAAGCGTGGTTAAAGCTTAGTTGGTTGTCTCGGCGAGCTTAGGCAGGAACGTACTTCGATATTACAATAATTTTAAAATAACTTATGTTGTATAATGAACGTGTCTACTATTATAAAGCCCTTTTCGGAGCTATGTGGGGCATTGTTTGAAATTAATTTAGAAAAAATGAAAATCGCGTGCGGAGCGGATAATACACCTCTTTCTAATGAGGAATTCCCAACACGCTTCTCGAGTTTCACTTTTTAAGAGCTCGGTCCCCATAGCCTGAATCATTAAACACCCAGTTGTCTCTTACTCTCTTTTAATAATATTCAAATACGGCATTGATTGAGAACTGTTTATACAGGGTTGGTTAAATGTTAGTAGCAAAAAACGAATTGATCTTCTAGTTCTAGGAAGTATAGATCTAACTTTTCTGAAGACATTCATTAAACTTGTGGCTTGGAACTTGGAAGGTTTCTGATTTTTTGACGATAGATAGAACCTTTCTCATTTATCATTAGAATGGCACAACATTGGTGTCTGTACCAAATATGTAGTTGATTTTTTTTCTAGTTCCTCTAGTTTCGATGTAATAACCGAAAAATGAAGTTACTCCCAAGTGTTGGTTCAATTGGGCCGCCGTACCGTCTAAACTAGACTATGGGTCTAATCTCAAATTAGACTTGTTTTATGGAGAATTTTATGGGTATTCCAAATATCTAGTTGTTTTTGTTCTATATCTTCTAGTTTTGACGTTACGACATCCTGTATCGTAACCGAAAAATTAAATTACTTTCAAGTGCTGGTTCATTCGAGCCGTCGTACCGTCTAAACTAGAATATGAGTCTAGTCTCAAATTAGCCTTGTTTTCTGTATAATTTCATGAGAAATCCGAATATCTAGCTTATTTTGTTCTAGCTCTTCTAGTTTTGACGTTACGACTACCTAAAGTGCAAGTATTCTGTATCGTAACCGAAAGGTGAAATTGCTGTCAAGTGATGGTTCATTTGAGCCGTCGTATTGTCTAAACAGAATATGGGCTAATCTCAAATTAGGCTTATTTTACGGAGAATTTTATGGGTATTCCAAATATCTAGTTAATTTTGTTCTACCTCTTCTAGTTTTGACGTTACGACATCCTGTATCGTAACCGAAAAATTAAATTACTCTCAAGTGCTGGTTCATTCGAGCCGTCGTACCGTCTAAACTAGAATATGAGTCTAGTCTCAAATTAGCCTTGTTTTCTGTATAATTTCATGAGAAATCCGAATATCTAGCTTATTTTGTTCTAGCTCTTCTAGTTTTGACGTTACGACCACCTAAAGTGCAAGTATTCTGTATCGTAACCGAAAGGTGCAATTTCTGTCAAGTGCCGGTTCATTTGAGTCGTCGTACCGTCTAAACTAGAATATGGGTCTAGTCTCAAATTAGCCTTGTTTCCTGTATAATTTCATGAGAAATCCGAATATCTAGCTTATTTTGTTCTAGCTCTTCTAGTTTTGACGTTACGACTACCTAAAGTGCAAGTATTCTGTATCGTAACCGAAAGGTGAAATTGCTGTCAAGTGATGGTTCATTTGAGCCGTCGTATTGTCTAAACTAGAATATGGGTCTAATCTCAAATTAGGCTTATTTTACGGATAATTTTATGGGTATTCCAAATATCTAGTTAATTTTGTTCTATATCTTCTAGTTTTGACGTTACGTCATCCTGTATAGTAACCGAACAATTAAATTACTCTCAAGTGCTGGTTCATTCGAGCCGTCGTACCGTCTAAACTAGAATATGGGTCTAGTCTCAAATTAGCCTTGTTTCCTGTATAATTTCATGAGAAATCCGAATATCTAGCTTATTTTGTTCTAGCTCTTCTAGTTTTGACGTTACGACTACCTAAAGTGCAAGTATTCTGTATCGTAACCGAAAGGTGAAATTGCTGTCAAGTGATGGTTCATTTGAGCCGTCGTATTGTCTAAACTAGAATATGGGTCTAATCTCAAATTAGGCTTATTTTACGGATAATTTTATGGGTATTCCAAATATCTAGTTAATTTTGTTCTATATCTTCTAGTTTTGACGTTACGTCATCCTGTATAGTAACCGAACAATTAAATTACTCTCAAGTGCTGGTTCATTCGAGCCGTCGTACCGTCTAAACTAGAATATGGGTCTAGTCTCAAATTAGCCTTGTTTCCTGAATAATTTTCTGAGAATTCAGAATATGTAGTTTATTTTGTTCTAGCTCTTCTAGTTTTGACGTTACGACTACCTAAAGTGCAAGTATTCTGTATCGTAACCGAAAGGTGAAATTGCTGTCAAGTGATGGTCATTTGAGCCGTCGTATTGTCTAAACAGAATATGGGTCTAGTCTCAAATTAGCCTTGTTTCCTGTATAATTTCATGAGAAATCCGAATATCTAGCTTATTTTGTTCTAGCTCTTCTAGTTTTGACGTTACGACTACCTAAAGTGCAAGTATTCTGTATCGTAACCGAAAGGTGAAAATGCTGTCAAGTGCTGGTTTATTTTAGCCGTCGTGCCGTTTATACTAGAATATGGGTCTAGTCTCAAATTAGCCTTGTTTCCTGTATAATTTCATGAGAAATCCGAATATCTAGCTTATTTTGTTCTAGCTCTTCTAGTTTTGACGTTACGACTACCTAAAGTGCAAGTATTCTGTATCATAACCGAAAGGTAAAATTACTGCCAAGTGCTGGTTCATTTGAGCCGTCGTACCGTCTAAACTAGAATATGGGTTTAGTCTCAAATTAGGCTTGTTTTACGGAGAATTTTATGGGTATTCCAAATATCTAGTTAATTTTGTTCCATCTCTTCTAGTTTTGACGTTACGACAACCTGTATCGTAACCGAAAAATTAAATTACTCTCAAGTGCTGGTTTATTTGAGCCGTCGTACCGTCTAAACTAAAATATGGGTCTAGTCTCAAATTAGCTTTGTTTTCTGTATAATTTCATGAGAAATCCGAATATGTAGCTTATTTTGTTCTAGCTCTTCTAGTTTTGACGTTACGACCACCTAAAGTGCAAGTATCCTGTATCGTAACCGAAAGGTGATATTTCTGTCAAGTGCCGGTTCATTTGAGTCGTCGTACCGTCTAAACTAGAATATGGGTCTAATCTCAAATTAGGCGTGTTTCCTGGATAATTTCATGATAATTCCGAATATGTAGTTTATTTTGTTCTAGCTCTTCTAGTTTTGACGTTACGACTATCTAAAGTGCAAGTATTCTGTATCATAACCGAAAGGTGAAATTACTGTCAAGCGCTGGTTCGTTTAGGCCGCCATATCGTCTAAACTAGAATATGGGTCTAATCTCAAATTAGGCTTGTTTCCTGGATATTTTCATGAGAATTCCAAATATGTAGTTTATTTTGTTCTAGCTCTCTTAGTTTTGACGTTACGATTATGTATGTGCTAGTTCATTTGGGCCGTCGTACCGTCTAATTTCGCATTAAGCTTGTTTTATGGAGAATTTTATGGGCACTCCATTGTTCTATTCATTTGTCAGCCCTGAATTGTAGGCGGCCAATCACTTTTCTAGTAATAGCGTCGTATTGCTCACCCCGTATCTGAATAAACCGAAATGGTTAACAAGTAGCATTATGTAATCGCCCGATCGCCTTGTTGAGATTTTCGAAAGTTTGACTCATCGCCCGTTGTTAGATGGGGTTTATAAAAGGGGGATATCGTGCACGATTGATTCGTTTCTTTTCCGAGGGTATAAGAATTCGATATATTCAAATTGGCTGGAACGATTCGATAAGTGGTGGGTAAAAAAACTTTCTCAAAATCTAATTTTGAAATGTCTTAGGCTTCGGTTTCAGGTTTGTGTCGTTTATTTTATTCGTGTAGCTCGCTGTGTGAGGAGGTGAGAGTGTGAGGTTAAGGTAATGTTTCTTACTAATGCTTAAACCGTAAAAAAATAGTAGAAAGCTTTGTCTTAAGGGTGTTCGATACGATTAAAAGGGAGGAGCGTAAATTAATTGGGCATAGTTTAAATTTTGCATTTGTGACAACTCGCGCTGACTAGCGGAAGAATTTGGCGTAACAATGTACCGAACACCCTTAGAAGGTTCAATTACCTCCTTTTAGGAGGTTTAAAAAAATTGACGAATTCCAACGCAACTGCCCACCTTGGCCTAAATATTAACACTTAATGATGTAGTAGTCAGCCTCATTTTGCTAAATAAATAATAAGCAGTACTAGGTAATCGAACCAAACATACCTTTAATAACTCCTCTGCTTTGTTATTAAATAAACAAAAGTGATATGAAGTTAAATAAACTTGAATACTTGTGTACACAATATTTACTGTTCGTCAAAATGGATTTATGATTGACTTGGGTTATAGTTACTTGATACATGCACGTACCAGTTAACATTGTTACTCTAAAGTGTATTAATAGTAACATAAACAGAGCTTCTGTTGAATTTAAACTGTTATTTAGTGGGAACTATTAGCACCTACAGTTTTCCTATTACAAGTTACGAGTTTTATGCATTCAATTTACTTTCTTTTTGTTTCGTTTTCCCGAGTTGCATGTAGATTTTAGAAGCGTCTTGTGATAGTGTAGCAGTGTAGCTATACGTGCGTTTCAATAGTAATGAGTAAACCCGACGAAATTCCAACAAAAATTCTTGATGACAATTTGTTACAAAACAGCAGTCTGCAGAGTTTTCCGGCAGACGCTGTTAAAGATCGTTCGTTTGACAAAAAAACCTAAGAGACGTAATTTGTAGGATTTAATGTGCTTAATTTTTTATAGGAACACTTTTCTCTAAAAAGGCGTACTTTTAGAGTTATCAAAGATAAGCAAAAAATCAGTTTTTTGTGGATTTTGGAATTGTTGTCAAACTTTAATGCGCTCTAGCGTCTAAGCTTTTTGTCTGAAGAAAAAACCTAAGAGTTATAATTTGTAGCAAATTTGATTCACTTTCTTTTTCTATGAGAACACTTTTCTGAAAAAGTGCGTAATTTTCGAGTTATCAATGATAAACTAAAAATCAGTTTTTTGTCCGATTTTGGAATTGTTGTCAAATTTTATTGCACCTAAACTGTTTGTCTGAAAAAAACCTAAGAGTTATAACTTGTAGGAAATTTGAATCACTTTATTTTTCTTATAGTAACACTTTTTCCAAAAAGTGCGTAGTTTTCGAATTATTAGAGATAAACTAAAAATTATTTTTTATTCGTTTTTGGAATTCTCAAACTTTAATGCGCTCTAGCGCCTAAGCCGTTTGTCTGATGAAAAAACCTACGAGTTATAATTTGTAGGAAATTTGATTCACTTTCTTTTTCTATGAGAACACTTTTCTGAAAAAGTGCGTATTTTTCGAGTTATCAGAGATAAACTCAAAATCAATTTTTTGTCCCATTTTCTAACTCTTATCAAATTTTAATGCGCTCTAGCGCCTAAACTGTTTGTAAGAAGAAAAAACCTAAGAGTTATAACTTGTAGGAAATTTGAATCACTTTATTTTTCTTATAGTAATACTTTTTCCAAAAAGTGCGTAGTTTTCGAATTATTAGATATAAACTAAAAATCATTTTTTATCCGTTTTTGGAATTCTCAAACTTTAATGCGCTCTTGCGCCTAAGCTGTTTGTCTGAAGAAAAAACCTACGAGTTATAATTTGTAGGAAATTTGATTCACTTTCTTTTTCTATGAGAACACTTTTCTGAAAAAGTGCGTAATTTTCGAGTTATCAATGATAAACTAAAAATCAGTTTTTTGTCCGATTTCGGAATTGTTGTCAAATTTTATTGCACCTAAACTGTTTGTCTGAAGAAAACCTAAGAGTTATAACTTGTAGGAAATTTGAATCACTTTATTTTTCTTATAGTAACACTTTTTCCAAAAAGTTCTTAGTTTTCAAATTATTAGATATAAACTAAAAATTATTTTTTATTCGTTTTTGGAATTCTCAAACTTTAATGCGCTCTAGCGCCTAAGCCGTTTGTCTGATGAAAAAACCTACGAGTTATAATTTGTAGGAAATTTGATTCACTTTCTTTTTCTATGAGAACACTTTTCTGAAAAAGTGCGTATTTTTCGAGTTATCAGAGATAAACTCAAAATCAATTTTTTGTCCCATTTTCTAACTCTTATCAAATTTTAATGCGCTCTAGCGCCTAAACTGTTTGTAAGAAGAAAAAACCTAAGAGTTATAACTTGTAGGAAATTTGAATCACTTTATTTTTCTTATAGTAATACTTTTTCCAAAAAGTGCGTAGTTTTCGAATTATTAGATATAAACTAAAAATCATTTTTTATCCGTTTTTGGAATTCTCAAACTTTAATGCGCTCTAGCGCCTAAGCTGTTTGTCTGAAGAAAAAACCTAAGAGTTATAATTTGTAGGAAATTTGATTTACTTTTTTTTTCTATGAGAACACTTATCAGAGATAAACTCAAAATCAATTTTTTGTCCCATTTTCTAACTCTTATCAAATTTTAATGCGCTCTAGCGCCTAAACTGTTTTTCTGAAGAAAAAACCTAAGAGTTATAACTTGTAGGAAACTTGAATCACTTTATTTTTCTTATAGTAATACTTTTTCCAAAAAGTGCGTAGTTTTCGAATTATTAGAGATAAACTAAAAATCATTTTTTATCCGTTTTTAGAAATCTCAAACTTTAAAGCGCTCTAGCGCCGAAGCTGTTTGTCTGAAGAAAAAACCTAAGAGTTATAATTTGTAGGAAATTTGATGCGCTCTCTTTTTCTATAAGAACACTTTTCTCAAAAAGTGCCTAATTTTCGAGTTATCTGAGATGAACTAAATATCAGTTCTTTTGACCGATTTTGGAATTGTTGTCCAACTTTAATGCGCTGTAGCGCCTAAATTGTAAAAAAAAAAACTTAACAGATATAGTCTGTAGAAAATTTGATGTACTTTATTTTTCTCCAGAAACATTTTGCTCTAAAAGTGCGTAGTTTTCGAATTATAAGTGATAAGCACAGTGTGAGTGCACCTACTACTCTTCTAATTTAACTGCACTTGCATAATAAAATCGAATAAAGTCGCAAAGCGACCGATCTTTACTAACAAAAAAAGTATCATGTAATTTTTGAGCACGGCAGTCGTATAGAATCATACTACTCCATATACTATTTTGTTATTCCCCTTGACAAGGATAAATTTATGCTTTAGTTTGGGGGCTGTTTTTAAAAAGCAAAGACTAGTAGTACTTCGATGTTCGATGATCAAAGCGTCGGTTCGGTTTCTGAACTTTCTATACCAACGACTCGTTCGATAAGCCAGAAGCTAGCTACTCCACAAAGTTTTTATTATGTAATTACGATCAAACAATCATTAATTATGTACAGATTTAGTTATAATTGCTTGAGGTTGCGTAAATCGTCTAGAGCGGCTCATTGAGCCGGACTAAATATAACAGTTAAGGAGACTCGCTAATTAGGAATAAGACCACGGACTCGCAGTTATTGCAGAAGCGGCCACATAAAATTGAAAGCTTGTGCTCCAAGGGCGGAATAATTAGTAGCGTGGTCCTTCGAGCCGGATATTGCTTGTCTGTTAAATAAAGTATGTTTTTCAAAAGCAATTGTTGTTTGAGTTGTATTAAAATACTTTTTGAAAGATTGCCGCTTTAGAAAACAACGCGAGATAAGGTGGAAAGCGATGAAGACCGTATTTCGTTTTCATCACGGAGGCGACTTTGACTTAAGTTAATATATAGCAAAGTATGCATTAGAGTAATCAAATAATAATAAAAATATGTATTTTGGAAATGGAGTTGAGTGAAGCCTAATAATGCGACTTTTAAGCGAAGTAAATGACGCCATTAATTCTAAATCGAGGCAGTTTTGTGTTTTAATGGAATTTGTTAATAAATTTTTTCATTAGCATAAATGCATGGCATCAGTCCGAAATTTAGAGCGATTTTCTTTGAACTCTCGAAATTAGTCGTCCTAAATTAGGAAACGGCAATTTACATAAAAAAGGCGATCTTTTTTCATTTAATGGAATTTTTTGCTCAAGGTAAACTCAAACATCTATATATATTTCTTCCAAATTTGCAAAGCTATATTATTCGCTCTCTTTTATATGAGAATGCTTTAATTTCTTTTTCCGCCCGAGGACTTTAGGTACAGTATCTCTCAATATTCGTTGTTGCATAACACTCGACTCGTATAAATTGAAAAATAACGAGCCTAATAGACAAATTCATAAAAATTCTTTAAAAAAAATTTTTTTATTAAAAGACGTCGATTCCGAATCGTCGCATTTTCTCATTTCCTTTCACCTCAATTTCGGCAGCACTGCGAAATTAGCAAACAAGTTCGTTTCGTGAAAGTTGAAACATCCAAAAAGGTATAGGAAGAGCACAATCCGCGGCTGAATTAATAAGTTAATTATAACCAATTTGTTTTATTTACCTCATTTTCTCTTTGTTTTTAAGCAACAATTTTATTCTCAATTACGTTTTTATTTTTATTCCGTTGTTTGGGTTAACAAGCGAAAAAGAAGAGCTTTTAACTGAAAGATATTAGAATTTCAGATTTTGAGATAAGCAAAACTTGTTGAAAATTTTCGTTCCGCTTTACAAATTTTTATTTTTTTGCATAATTATGGTCTAAAATCGTAAGAAAGTACTTTTTTTTAAATATTTCGTCCATTATAATTTGAAGCAATAATTATTCGCCAGCGCATTTAATTTAATATTTTTTACATTATTTTTTAAATTTACCGCCATTTGGGGAGTATCCTTAAGACATACAGTGAACCAATCACACCGTGTTATTAAGGTTATGTGTGTATGATGTGGCGCAAGTCGGTTTTAGGCATGTATACTTGAGGGTACTTATGGCATAACTAAATAATGGCGCCCTCTACAGTACACATCTGTCAGTGGCCACAAAAAATCGATTATCCTGTTCCGCGGATACAAGAGATACTTCCCCAAAACTTAAAAAGCCATAGCTACCTTAAAATAAAAATTTTATAAACGAGATTAAGTATACGCGCCCTTAAGGGCTGCATCTTTCAGATGCATACGACCCCTTAAAATTCATTTAGTACAGTTCAGGGGGCTACGACTCTTGAACCGGACTATAGAAATTTTGGGGAGTCACCTCTTACGAACGTGTGCACTTAATTTCATTTTTAAACAAAATTATCTAAAGGGAAATTTAAAAAAGTGTCAAAACGAAAATTACACGAAGTTTGTGTCAGTTTCTCTGTAGAGATGCGAATGTTCGTCCAATTCTTCACTGCATCTCGACGCGCCCAACTTGTGGCAGCGATGTCACTAGTTCAGTTTATGCTTGCCAATATAAACGCCCATAGTGTCGCTATAACGGAGTGTATAAGGACTAGAATCGCACCCAAATTTTTCTCAACCGCTGAGCTACTTATGATGCTTGGCTCATTGATAGTGTCACATGTCGGTCTCATGCACAGATGTCACAAACATATACAGGCCTGTATGGGGTGTGTGTGTGTTTATGTATCCTTTTAAAACAAAAACTACTAAAGCGATTTTGTTGAAATTTAGTGTTGATCACTTTAACAAAATTTCATCGACAAACTAAGCTTTTAAATGAAATCTATACAGAGTGGCCCAAAATAAGGGGGTTATTTTGGTCGCATTTTGGAAAATCTTGACCCACAGTATTTATACTCGGCTATAATCTAGTACACATTAACCTTAATGTAAAAAATATTTTTCCAAATTTTTAAATTTAAAATGGCGGCCAATATAGCGATTTTCCCATTTTCCAGTTTTTTTATTATAACTTCGGAAGTAATTATTATTATAAAAAGCTAAAAATAGGAATATATAGTCAAAATATAGGGCTTTAGTTTTGATGTAGTCAATTTTTGAAATAATTTACAAATCGACTACTTTTTTAGGACCAAAGTTGACTAAAATTTTAAAACTGATTATTTAAAAATCCGCAAGGGCCGTTTAGACGATATTTTGATATGTTGCAGATGTCGAAGTTTTTAATTAAACACCATTGTTTGGTTCATTTGCTATGAGTAGATCCGGAGCTATGATTTTTTGAAGGTCAAAACTTAAAAAGTTCATAATTTCTTTCGTAATTAAAATTTGTAATTGCAAGTTGGTATATTAATTTATTACCTAAATATCTATTATTTATTACTATTTTGGTTTAAAAAACACTTCCGGTTAAACCGGAAATCAACCAAGCAAAAGGAATTTTTTAAAACACCCTGTATATTTTATGTTTTTTGGAAATATCGTGAGATTATCTGTCTAATAATAACAAAAATGTTAAATTGTAACTTCCTGTTTAACCGGAAATGGGGCTCGATTTTCTATTTTAAGGGCAACACCCTGTATATTTTAAGTTATGTGAAATCGTTGTAAATTTATCTATCTAGTGATACTAAATATTTTACTTTTCGATTTCCGGTTCAACTGGAAATGAGGTTAGCTCCCTATTTCGAATAAAAACACCCGGTATAATTTTAGATTTATGAAATAATCCTGGAAAGCTCCTGAGCATACTATTGTTAGGTATTATTGTTGATTTTTTTAAAATATCTTAAGCTCTTCAACGCGTACGAAAAGGCCTTGTTATGGCCCATCGTCCATTTTTTAAAATCGACATTAAAAAAATTGGAAATTTATTACTTTCGCGTGCGAAAACACGACCTCGTATAATTTTGTGTGACACAGACAATACGAGCAATTAATAAAATCTTGACATTAAATTCGTAATGTTGATAAATTAACACCCCTTTTTTTGTGTTTGTTAAATATTTTTATTACTATTATCATATTTTTACGCTTCACTTTTTAGTCAAATTTGTTTTTTGTTAACTCCCATTTTAAAATTCGTTTTATTTGATTTAACTAAAATTGGTCGGTATAATATATTTTTAGGCGAAAATTTGCATGGGAAAATCGTAAAAGATGAAATAAAAAAAATGTACATTTAAAGCTTAAATAAACGTTAAGAGAGGGAGAGAGAGAGCTTTTGCGTTTTGCTTCCCGAGAGTAGTACATAAAATGGCTTTATGTGCGAAATTTGCTTTGCTTAAGACTTTTTTCGTACGTCGCTTAGATTTTGATCGATATACAAGTTTTTGATTTAATGGCAGTGGTGGTGTGGCTCGTCGTCTTTTCGGAGGAAAAAATTTTTCAACCCCTATACCCCCGTCTTCGTTTCTCTTTTAAATAGAAACTCAAACATTTGAAAAAAATCACGTTTTGATATTTTTTATCTAGTGAATAGTATTAAACTTAAATATTTAATAATAATCATATAATCGATTATGACTATCGTGCAACTGCTTGTAAAATTCGTAATCTAGTAATGATGGCGGATCCTAATCGTAATAGAAAAAATTTAAATTAATATAAAGTAGCTTTTGCAGAGAACGGGCAATAGCCGTTGTAGTAATAGCTCTTTTAAAATTAAGAGTAAAGAATTGAAAATTTAGAGCCAATTACCTACTGTTCTTGTTCTTCGCTGATTACGTCTAAAGTTGGACAGAACTTAAACAATTTGTTAGTTTCATTAACGTTTTTGTAATTTTTCAATTTAAAAATGTAGAAAGCTCGCTTATGAAAGAACAAGTGATTAATAATTGCAATATACCGGGGTGTGTTTTGTTTAAAAAACTCAAAAATGAAGCTTTTACTTTACTTAATTATTCTGCCGAGTGCTTGTTAAGTGTGCGAAAAACAAAAATGGAGGTTTGTTGAACTCAAATTTTTCCACAAAAGTAACAATAACTTCGTGGATAAACTCTCCTAACAATTACATTGATAGCTCATCTCATAAATATCTTCGTCGTAAAATTCAAATTCGAAATTGCGGACAAAACAAATTCGAAGTCCTGACTTTTAGTGACACACAATGGAACTTTTTTTGAAATGACCAGAATGCCTTATTGTTCATTTTTATGGATCTTTTTATTAGTTTCTCGTGTGCTTCCGCATTAAAGGACTTTTCATGTAACAGTTTAATGTCGCGACTTCTTAAAATAATACTCGTATGCAAAATTGTTCTTTTATTTTATTTTCGTCTTTGTTTCCTCTTTTAGTCGAAGCAAATTTGAAAAAAAATGATTTATGCCTAAGTCTCGCTACTTTTCATACAATAACTTTTAATGGATTTCAAACAGACATCAAGTTTTTTAATGGGTAAACGGACTACCGTTAATCTCACAGGGGATTGTTGTAACAATTACTTCGGTTTACTAACTGCAAGCAACTATCACTATTCGTTCTTTATGTATTTTGGGATGCTGATCCCAATTTTCACTTTGCCACCTTGTAAAAGTACCACGTTCTTAGAAAATCTCAAAAAATGCGAAATAAATGCTCTATTTAAAGTTTTTACTTATAACTTGAAAACTACGCACTGTTCCAGAAAAGCGTTCTTATATAAAAGTAAACTACATCAAATTTTCTACAAATAATGTTCTTTAATTCTTTTTCTTCAGATGAGCGGTTTAGACGCTAGGGCGCGTTAAAGTTTGACGCAAATTCTCAAATCGGCCAAAAAGCAGCTGTTTTTTTTTTAATTTTGCTTATAACTCGCAAACTATGCACTTTTTTAGAGAAGTGTTCTCACATAGAAGAAGGTACATTTAAATTTTTACAACTTGTATTTCTTATGTTTTCTTCTTCAGATGAACGGCTTAAGCGCTAGAGCGCGTTAAAGTTTGACATAAATTCCCAAATCGGACAAAAAGTTGTTTATTTAGATTTTCGCTTATAACTCGCAAACTATGGACTTTTAGAGGAAAGTGTATCTATATAAAAATAAAGTACATCAAATTTTCTACAAATTATGTTTTTTAAGTCGTTTTCTTGAGGTAACGGTTGAGCCGCTACATCGCGTTAAAGTTTAAAGAAAATTTCCAAATCGGTCAAAAAGTTGGTTTTATAGATTTTCGCTTATAACTCGCAACTTACGCACTTTCAGAGAAAAGTGTTTCTATATAAAATAAATTTAGCTACAAATTATGTCTTAAGTTTTTTTCTACAGATAAACGGTTCAGCCGCTAGAGCGCGTTAAAGTTCAATGAAAATTTCCAAATCGGACAAAAAGTTGGTTTTTTAGATTTTTGCTTTAACTCGCAAACTATGCACTTTTAGAGGAAGGTGTTTCTATATAACAATAAACTACATCATATTTTCTACAAATTCTGTTTCTTAAGTTTTTTTCTGCAAATAAACGGTTGAGCCGCTAGAGCGCGTTAAAGTTCAATGAAAATTCCGAAATCGGACAAAGAGTTGTTTTTGTAGATTTTTGCTTATAATTCGCAAACTATGCACTTTTAGAGGAAAGTATTCCTATATAAAATTAAAGTACATCAACTTTTCTACAAATTATGTTTCTTAAGTTGTTTTCTTGAAATAAACGGTTGAGCCGCTAGAGCGCGTTAAAGTTTCACGAAAATTCCAAAATCTGTTCTAAAGTTGGTTTTTTAGATTTTTGCTTATAACTCGCAAACTATGCACTTTTAGAGGAAAGTATACCTATATAAAAATAAAGTACATCAAATTTTCTACAAATTATGTTTCTTAAGTTGTTTTCTTGAAATAAACGGTTGAGCCGCTAGAGCGCGTTAAAGTTTCACGAAAATTCCAAAATCGAAAAAGTTGGTTTTTTAGATTTTTGCTTATAACTCGCAAACTTAGCACTTTTAGAGAAAAGAAAATAAACTACATCAAATTAGCTACAAATTATGTGTCTTAAGTTTTTTTCTTTAGATGAACGATTAAGCCTCTACAGCGCGTGAATTTATTCAATTTTCGCTTATAACTCGCAACTACACCCTTTTAGAGAAAACTATTCTTATATGTACATACAAAAATGAAGTATGTTGAATTGCCTACAAATTGTGTATCTTAAGTGTTTTTATTCAGATGGACGGCTTATTAGATGCTAGAGCACATTAAAGTTTGCCGAAAATTCCTAAATCGGCTAAAAAGCTATTTTTTAGATTTTCGCTTATAACTTGGCAACTATGCACTTTTGAAGAAAAGTATTCCTATATAAAAATAAGCTACACTAAATTTTCTACAAATTGTGTTTTTTGAGTTCTTTTACTCAGGTGCATGGTTTAGGCGCTAGAGCGCGTTAAACTTTGAAAAAATTTTCTAAATCGGCCAAAAAGATGTTTTTTAGATTTTCGCTTGTAACTCGGAAACTACGGACTTTTAGAAAAAAGTTGTTCTCTACATAAATAAAGTAAATTAAATTTTCTACAAATTATGTTTTTTGAGTTTTTTTACTCAGGTGCATGGTTTAGGCGCTAGAGCGCGTTAAATTTTAATGAAAATTCCTAAATCGGTCAAAAATATGTTTTTTAGATTTTTGCTTGTAACTCGGAAACTACGGACTTTTAGAAAAAAGTCTTTCTTTACATAAATAAAGTAAATTAAATTTTCTACAAATTATGTTTTTTGAGTTCTTTTACTCAGGTGCATGGTTTAGGCGCTACAGCGCGTTAAATTTTAATAATAATTCCTAAATCGGTCAAAAATATGTTTTTTAGATTTTTGCTTGTAACTCGGAAACTACGGACTTTTAGAAAAAAGTCTTTCTTTACATAAATAAAGTAAATTAAATTTTCTACAAATTATGTTTTTAGAGTTCTTTTACTCAGGTGCATGGTTTAGGCGCTACAGCGCGTTAAATTTTAATGAAAATTCCTAAATCGGTCAAAAATATGTTTTTTAGATTTTCGCTTGTAACTCGGAAACTACGGACTTTTAGAAAAAAGTCTTTCTCTACAAAAATAAAGTAAATTAAATTTTCTACAAAATATGTCTCTTAGGTTTTTCTTCAAACGGATAGTTTAGGTTCTAGAATTCGTTGAAATATAGAGCCTCGAGAAGGATGGGGTTATTGAGGGTGACGCTTCTAGGCGTCTGCTTGTTTTGTATTTTTCTGAACGATAAAAATTTAAAAAACATAATTTGTAGAAAATTGAATTTACTCTATTTTTATATAGAAACACTTTTCTCTAGAAGGTGTAGTTTTCGAGCTATAAGTGGTGATAAAACAATAATTTTTGACCGATTTTGGAAATATTGTCAAACCGCCACGCGCTCTAGCTCCTAAACCGTTCGCCTGAGAATAATCACCTAGGAGATGCAAAATAAAATTTAGTCATATTATGTCATTCACTCTGTTTGTGAACATTACATCTCTTGAAGTGCGTCAGGTTGACTCACTCGTTAGTGTCGCTTTTGGCGTGTGCGAAAGGTAAAAGTAAAACCTTGATGATGTCTTTCAAATTAGTTTTTGAAATAAATTTCCAACTCCAATTTTATAACATCCGGGTAAAAGATTGTTAAAAATTAAAACACATTTAAAAGTTGATGCATTTAAATTAAAATTAAATATTTAGCTTTAGGGGCCCGATAGAAGCTTTCAGCTGCGGATTAACAGCTCTAAAAACAAAAAATGTCAATTTAAATTATCCTCACAATTATAATTTGTTATCTTTTCAAAAATTCAAATCAAAATATTTATTTTTTATTTACTTACGTAAATGTAAAGAAGAAATCGTTTCAATTCAATCCGCATCCGAAACATTTCCTTGATATGAAAATTTTTCTTTCGTTACTCGGGGAAAATTGTGAAAAATTCTTGCGTCTTTACTTTTCGTTTAAGGCTTTCTTGTAATATTTTACTACGCAAATTTACTGCCGCGTCTAAATAAAAATGGTTATGGTTTTCTTACATAAACTTCGTTAATAACTTGGATTTAGTAAACACGGCATAAGATACGGTTTAAAGGAGTTGCAAATTCCTATTTTCATATTGAAATAAATGAAGGCAAATATTTGAATACACCCAGTACCTAATAAATTTGAAATCAATTTTCCTTCGAATATTTCCCAAATTTTTTACATCAACCAACTTATATTGGATGTTTATCTTAAAGCGTATACAGGGTGAGGCATCTCTCGTCGTGACTAAGGCGATTCAATTGTTACGTTTTCGTTGACTTCGTCAACGCTTCCTGTTAAACTTGCAATTAGCCAAATAAAGCAATTTTTGTGTCAATTGTGTCAAACATAGTAGTAATACGTTTCGGGGCTCCCGAGGCCCAGTTCCAGCACCCTGCGTCAAGTGAATTCCCCGCCCATTTTACGAGATAATAAAAAGTCTCTTCATAAAACATTACCACCGCTTCCTCTCGAGCCTCTTTGGACCGTTTTAAATTTATATTGCTTCGCACACACTATTAGAATCCCTAACACACAGAGTGAACCCAATTATAACAAAAATGAGAGTAAACATAATTATAACCGAAACTTTATCTTTAATTATTTAATTATTGTTGAGGGTTTGCGCAAATATTAATTTCGGTCGCACTAATTTGGTTTCGTTAATTAATAATTATAAAACTAGTAACTACTTTAGAAGATATTAGCAAATAGATACAAGGGGCGTTAATTCTCAACTATTAACATTAAATTTTACCGCGCAATAATTAAGATTCTGTATCTTTTAACCACTATTTTAACCATTAAATACATTTGTGCAAAATGTTGCGCGTGGTGCAAGTAAAACTTCAAAAACAAAAATTCACGCGAATATAATTAGGGACGCGGGGCAAACTTTTGTATAAAATAACTAATTTTACCGTGCTTAATGAGTATAAGAAATAAGAAAAACAACCCCTTTTCATTTCATGTCGCTTGTGTTCTTTTGATTTCACTATATTCTTGTTTAGTGCGCGAAAGAGTTTACAATTAACTCCCGTACCTAATTAGGAGGTATTTTTTTCTAATTAAAAAAAATGTTATTCACGTCTCGCGTTAGTTTTCAAGTTGGCACTATTGCGTCTACTTTATAGTCTGGGGTGTTGTTGAAAAGCTTTCTGCCTTGTTTGGGGAGTCGGAAACCTTGCCGACGCGCTTGGAAGGAAATTATAATTGTTTCGTTTCTAATTTTTAAGTTATTCTAAAAGGTACTAAATTGTAGGGTCGGCTTGGCCCGTTTGACTCATAGTCGGGGTCCAATCGACGACGATCAAAAAAAGAACGAAATGCGAAAGCACAGTGAGTCGCCGTATCAATTTTTATTTGCCGAACCTTTCGTTTCTTTCGCGTATTCAGTGTGTTGACCACACCACTTCCTGTATATGGGGTGGTTTATGCACACAAATAAAATAATAAGAGTTTTTAGCTTGAACCTTCAACAAGTGATATGCGAAGATCCGAAGGATATTCCGAAGTGGAGAGCGTTTGATTTCCCTATAAATATCCATCTCCTATTAGTCCTATTATTAGGGGAGAACTCGAAAACTACGCACTTTTTTGAGAAAAATAGTTCTACAAGAATACTAAATAAAATTTTCTATAAATTATATCTGTTAAGTTTGTTTCTTTAGACAAACGCTTTCGGCGCTAGAGCGCGTTAAAGTTTGACAAAAATTACAAAATCCGCCAAAAATATATATTTTTTGTTTTTCGCTTATAACTCGGAAACTACGCACTTTTAGAGAAAGGTCTTCTCCTAGAAAAATAAAGGATATTAAATTTTCTACAAGTTATGTTTCTTAAGCTTTTTTCCTCAGACCAACGGTTTAGGCGCTAGATCGCGTTAAAACTTGGAGAAAATTCCAAAGTCGGTCAAAATACTAACTTCAACGCGTTCTGGCGCCAAATCTAAACCGCGCGTCTGCCTTAAAAACCTAGGAGACATAATATATAGGAAATTTAATATTCCTTATTTTTCTAAGAGAAGACTTTTCTCTAAAAGTGCGTAGTTGGAGAGTTATAAGCAAAAATTTCAAAAAACAGCTTATTGGCCGATTTGGTAATTTTTGTCAAACTTTACTGCGCTCTAGCGTCTAAACCGTCCAACTGAATGAAAAAACTTAAGAAACAAAATTTGTGGAAAATTTGATGTAAGTACTTAGTTTATTTTTATGTAGTAACACTTTTCTCTAAAAGCGCGTAATTTCTTAGTTTTAAGCGAAAATTTGAAAAGAAATAGATAGTTGACCGATTTAAGAATTTTCGACAAACTTGAACGCGCTCTAGAACTTAAATTGTTTGTTAAACAAAAAAACCTAAGAAAGGTAATTTGTTGGAAATTAATTGTAGCTTAGTTTTCTATGAGTACACTTTTCTCTAAAAGTGCGTAGTTGGCGAGTTATAGGCGAAAATATCAAAAAGCAGCTTTTTGGCCGATTGGGGAATTTTTGTCAAACTTGAACGCGCTCTAGAACCTGAATTGTTCGTTTCACAAAAAAAACTAAGAAACGTCATTTATTGAAAATTTAATGCAGCTCATTTTTGTATAAAAACACTTTTCTCTAAAAGTGCGTAGTTGGCGAGCTATAAGCGAAAGTATCAAAAGACAGCTTTTTGGCCGATTTGGGAATTTTTGTCAAACTTGAACGCGCTCTAGAACCTGAATTGTTCGTTTAACGAAAAAAAACTAAAAGACATAATCTATAGGAAATTTAATATACCTTATTTTTGTATAAGGACACTTTTCTCTAAAAGTGCGTAGTTGGCGAGCTAGAAGTGAAAGTATCAAAAAACAGCTTTTTGGCCGATTTGGGAATTTTCGTCACACTTAAACGCGCTCTAGAACCTGAATTGTTTGTTCGACGAAAAAACCTAAGAGACATAATTTGTAGACAATTGAAAGTGCTTTACTTCTTTATAGCAACACTTTTCTCTCAAAATGCGTAGTTGTCGAGTTATAAGCGATAAACCGGCAAAAACAAGTAATTTTGGCAGATTTCGGAATTTTTGTGAAACTTTAACGCGCTCCAGCGTCTAAACCGCGCTACCCAACGGGTTTGTCTGAGAAAAAGCACTATTGAGATATAATTTGTAGAAAATTTGATGTAGTGTGCTTTTATATGGAAGCACTTTTCTCAAAAATTGTTTAGTTTTTTAGTAATAAGCGAGCAAACAACCACTCTTCTCGAACCGCTCTCCTCGGTTTTATTACTCCTTTCCTACGTTCTTTCGTACGCAGCTGACGAATATTTTCACCCGACGGTTTCTATTCTTGACAAGGTGTACTTTAAGAATGATCGAAGTCGCCACAAATTGAGTTTTGGGCAGGTTAGGTTAGGGCCTCGATCAGAAAATTACTTACGTCTTCTTATACGCGAGTTGCAGCAGCACTTGACACTTTAATTTCTTAGAATTAATTGTTTCATTAAAAGTTTTAAATATTTACAAAGTGTTTAACACTTCTATTAATGAATGAGCGTTAGAAAAGGAAGAAAGTAATTAAAATTACATAAACAATTTAAAAAAATTATATCCGCTCCTCAATTAAGAGCAAACGTCCAATTATGTTTAGTTAAGTTGTTGACAAAAATAAAAAATGGTAAACATTTTTTTTCAATTTTTATTGTTAAGAGGGTGCTTGCCTAGTAAGAGCTCTTGTTATTTTTTATTTTTCCATACAGAGTAGTTCAGAAATGCTCATTAAAAAAGTTGTGGGCTAACGAATACAACTCCTGTGAGAGATACATTTTGAAGTTTTACTGGCTTACGAAACAACCTGTATATATATATGTCACTGGGCGGTGGAAGGTGTGGTAGTACGACGTAAAGAGATTTTTCTTTATAAAGAATTTTGCGGGAATTTTCGGAAAACCGAAATTATGTTTCGAGAGACGAGAGAGCCCTAAAAACACAAAAGCCTTGCTTCAGATTTAATAAAATTGAAAAAATGCGCCCTGTAACCCATTTAAGCGACCCGGCAATGCAAAATTGTAAAAAAATATATTTCAAACTGGAAAACAGAAGAGCAGATGATGAAAAAGAAGTTTCAAACCTCTTCTATAAAACGTTTTGTCAAGTAAATCGTTTTTTGAAAGAGCGGGAAAATAGAATTTTTAACGAGCATTTCTGAATAACCCCGTTAAGAGTTAGGTTAAATTTTTTAAAATTCCAAAAACAACTAACCACTAACCCAACTTGAAACTTTAATGGGGTTCGGTTGTCCTCGGCACAATACGTAATTAATTATTTGCGAACCGAAATGGATCCAGGAAATCACGCAAGTGGTACAAAATTTATAATGCGAACTTATAGAAGGTGTTTTCTCTTTTGATTAAAAGACACTTTTCGAGTCCTCAAACTTTTTTGTTTTGTTTTTGTAAACAAATAGCAACTTTATGGCGAATTTAAGGTCGGCTCATCGTGTATTTTTATTGAATATTTTCAAATCTACCCTATTGCTTGACTTTTTCGCGAAAAATGGAGTTTGAATATATACAGTTATACAGGGTGTTCGGATATTCCTTGTCCAAACTTTAAAGCCAGTTATTATCAGGCTTTAAACTTTTCGTATGTGAATTCTCACTGTGGTATTGTGACTTGCAGAATTGTATGTCGGCTTTTGCTCTAAATAACGAAACACCCTATACTATTATAATAATCGCACACATAAATATAGTTTATAATTGAAAGTTCGACAACTGATAACTTCATCACTTCAATTTACAATTAAATTGTGCACAAATTTTGTGCACGAATGCTGCTTTGGTTGCCTACGTTTAAGGGGCTTTACATTTCGCGCACAAAACTAAGCTTTAATTTTTTAGAGAAAAAAATATTAAAAGAAACTAAAAAAATAAGGCACCAACAATAAACTTTGGTGAATAAATAAAAGCTTGAGGAACAAATGTAAATTTTAGGTCGAAAGCATTTACCTATTGTTATTTAAATTAAACAATGAATGTATTTTAGTTCTTTTTTTCTATTATTAAACTTTTCTATTCGAAATTTAAGTGACTGGGAGATACAGAACTAAACCTACAAACACAATATAACATAAATTTATTTATTTTAATAACATTACGAATATTCTATTACCTTAATTGAGCTTTAGAATTGACTTCTAATGAAATTATCCACGAACAAATTTCAAATTTTAGCGTCTTCGTCGCGGTTTAGGTTTTATTTTAATCCTTTGATGTTTTACATCGTCCTAACTAGACTTTGAACGAAATTCTTGTCATACTTGAATTTTAATAGTAGCTACGATCCTAATTTTAAAGCAAAAGCTCCGTCTAGTGTGCGTGTAAACTTAACCCACATTTGAAAGCTTTTTCTCTAGAAATTTTCATTTAGTTTTTTTGTGCAGTTGTTGTTGCTTAACTAAAAAGGCGACTTATATTGATTTTAGTTGGATTATAATACTATAACAGTCCAAATCCTAATTTCAAATTTGCAACTATAATTTGTAAATATAATGCGCTAAACTTGCAAAAAACTCCAAAAAAGCTTTTTTTTCAGTTTTCAGCTTGTAACTCCAAAACTACGCTGCTTTTGATAAAATCACCACTATTCAAAAATACGCTACATTAAATTTTCTACAAATTATCTTAACTAAGCTTTTTTCTTCAGACGAAAGGTTTAGACGTTAGAGCGCGTTAAAACTTGACAAAAATTCAAAAATTGGTCAAAAAGTACTAAACTTCAACTTCAAACTTCTAGCGCCTAACCTAAACTGCGTCTCTGACGTACAAAACCTAGGAGACATAATTTGTAGAAAATTGAATGTATGTACTTTATTTTTGTAGGGGAAGACTTTTCTCAAAAAGTACATAGTTTCCGAGTTCTAAACGAAAATCTAAAAAAATAGCTTTTTGGCCAATTAGGAATTTTTGTCAAACTTTGACGCGCTCTAGCGCCTAAGCCGTTTGTCTGAAGAAATAAACTTAAGAAACATAATTCGTCAAAAATTTAATGTACTTTATTTTTCTAAGAGAAGACTTTTCTCTAAAAGTGCGTAGTTTTCGAGTTATAAGCGAGAATCTAGAAAATCAGCTTTTTCGCCTTTTTGGGAATTGTCTTCAAACTTTAACGCGCTCTAACGCCTAAACCATTTGTCTGAAGAAAAAAACTTAAGACACATAATTCGCCCAAAACTTAATGTACTTTATTTTTCTAAGAAAAGACTTTTCTCTAAAAGTGCGTAGTTTCCGAGTTATAAGCGAAAATCTAGAAAATCAGCTTTTTGGGAATTGTCTTCAAACTTTAACGCGCTCTAACGCCTAAACCATTTGTCTGAAAGAAAAAACTTAATACAATTCGTAGAAAATTTGATGTAGTTTATTTTCATATAAAAACACTTTTTTCTAAAGTGCGTAGTTTCCGAATTCCGAAAATCTAAAAACATTTGGTTGATTTAAGAATTTTCGTCAAAACTTTAACGCGTTCTAGCGCATAAACTATGCGCCTGTAGAAAAAAAAACAAGAAATATAATTTATAGAAAATTTGATGTAAGTAGTTTATTTTTATTATACGAACATGTTTCTCTAAACGTGAGTAGTTTCCGAATTTTAAGCGAAAATCTAAAAAGCTGATCTTTGGCCGATTTATGAATTTTCGTCAAACGCTAACGCGCTCTAGCGCATAAACCGTGTGTCTGAAGAAAAAAAACCAAGAAACATATTTTATAGAAAATTTGATGTAGTTTATTTTTATTATACGAACATTTTTCTGTAAACGTGCGTAGGTTCCGTATTCTAAGCGAAAATCTAAAAAACTGATTTTTGGCCGATTTATGAATTTTCGTCAAACATCAACGCGCTCTAGCGCATAAACCGTGTGTCTGAAGAAAAAAAAAACATATTTTATAGAAAATTTGATGTAGTTTATTTTTATATCAGAACATTTTTCTCTAAAAGTGCGTAGTTTTCGAATTCTAAGCGAAAATCTAAAAAACTGAGTTATGGCCGATTTAAGAATTTTCGGTCAAGTTTTAACGCGCTATAGCGCATAAACCGTGCGTCTGAAGAAAAACATCCAAAAAGCATAATTTATAGAAAATTTGATGTGGTTTATTTTTATATAAGAACACTTTTATCTAAAAGTGCGTAGTTTCCGAATCCTAAGCGAAAATCTAAAAATACAGATTTTTGGTCGATTTAGGAATTTTCATCAAACTTTAACGTGCTCTAGCGCCTAACCCGCTCGTCTGAAGAAAAAAATTGAGGATACATAATTTGTAGAAAATTGAATGTAGTTTATTTTTGTATAAAAGTACTTTTCTCGCAAAATGCGTAATTTTTAAGTTATAAGCGAAAGCTGTAAAAGATCATGTTTTTCAATTTTTGGCAATTTTCTCCGAACGCATCACTCTTACGAGATGGCAAACATGAAATTCAGATTCAGCATCCCAAAATACATCAAGAATGATAGCGAAAAAAATGTATATATTTTTCTCCTGGATCTGCTTCTTATTTTCCCCTATAGTGACTGGCCTATTAGTATAGTTAGTCATAAGATATACCGGAAATCGGATCTTGTTAAGCAAATCTTGTTTATTTTAACTAATTCCCCAAGAAATTAGTTCAAACATCCTTTGATATTTTATTTTTCAACAGAAGATAGATGTTCATTGGATAGTATTTGACTTACATTCCATTTCATCGATTTCTTGTACAAATTCTACACAACCGTTAATGCAGATTTCAACTATTTTAGTAGAAATGCGAAGCCAATATGGTAATTTTAGCTTGTAAAATAAGGGACGGTTTTGTAAATTTTATCTTTTGATCCGACATTATTTGTCCTTCTTTATGACTATCACGAGAAGAATATAGATACGAAATTTTTAAAGGAATCAAAGTTGGCTTTGCTTTAAATTCAACACTTTGGTACCTGTATATTTCGTGCGTCATCTCTTACTATCGCTTCGTGTATTTCATTTAAAAAACTTGAAAAAATAGCACGACAAGAATATTTTACGAAAAAATGGCTGCTATTCAATGCATTTCAATTCAAAGGAACGGGCTAGGGGAAATATGAGAATGAACAATGGAATATTTCCTGGGGAACCCCCGGAGGATAAAGGTAAAAGCCACCATAAGTATAACTTGTCGGTTTTACCAAGTTGCGCCAAGTCCAAGCGACATATCTCGTTGGAATAAATTATAATCGGTACTACCTTACGATTGACGATCGTCTCGGTATACGCCACTGTTAGTTGTTGTTTGGTAGTATTGATTGCGTTACAGCTGCAATACTAAACTTTGCGGAAAATGTAAGAAATTGAAAAATTAGGTTAGGCGCGTATAAAGTTCGAAATTAGTTTTGTCAGAATATAATAAAGAAAGAACGTAGCCCCCAAAGAAACAAGGCGCTATGTATAACGAGAGAGCACAGTTTCGTTCTGGAAATGCGTTCGTTTATACGCGTTTAACAGAATAATAACTTAAGATTCACGCCCAGAGGATTGCTCGTAGCTATTGATAATTTCCTCGCGTAATGGCACAACAAAACGTGAAAATGATGTATAAGGGCGCAGTTACGAACGTTGCTCAAAAATGGAGCTTTCAGTACCTACAAGGCAACCACACATGCGAATATTATACAATTTCTCATACTAAACATGTAATAATGCGAACATTAAGTGCCTCTAGCTATTGCGTAGTGCGCTTAAAGTAAATCCAAAACCAGAAGATATAATTGATAGCCTTAATACGGGACGTGTAACATTTAAAACATTTTTTCCGTTTAATTTCAAACATTCGTTTAAACATGAAACAAGGGGCGGTTTAATTAAAGATAGTCGTCCTGATAACACGATTCTACCAAAGACTCAAAAGGAATATTTAAACGCTTCCTTGTACTTCAAACTTTGTGCTTGGAGCCGAAATGGTGTGCACTCGTTTCGAGTTTGATCTAACATCGTATTGTTCGTTAACGTGTTGCTCGAAAATCTTTTTCTCCTTCGCTTCAACTTAAAATTGGGTTTAAGTTGCGTTTGTACAAATTAAAATAAAAATTAAAAGCGAAGCTTAAGTTTATTACAAGTTTGAAGTAGGAAAACAGATTAGCTCTTAAGTAGTTGTAACTAATTAACAACTAAATACATAAATTACGTTTATTTTGGTATTAAAGTGGGAATAAATCAACTTTGAAAAGTTACCTTGGTAGGTGAGTATTTTTAGAAAACAACCAAACTAGTAGCGAAGTTGGAGCGCAATGAAACTCTAAAATTATTCCCAAGTCGTTGAAGATGGTACAAAAACTGTTGTAACAATTTTACTTTGACGTTTAAAATAATCAAATTCCAATTTCCAAAATAATTTAAAGATTGCGGACTTAATTACTAATTAAGTTGGCCAACCAAAATAAGCCAAAAACCAGTCCAACAAGCATATTTAAATCGATAAGCCCACGAAACGATTAATCTGGTTTAGGGTTCTTTATGTATTAATTACCAACAGTAATTTTTAAAATTGAAAACATGAAATTTAAATGGTTTTTTAACAATTATTAGCTTATAATCCGGTAGGCATCGTGCACGAGGTAAACGATAAAGTACAAAGAGTACAGAAGTCTGCCGGGCTCAATTTTCTTCATTTCAATTTCAAACGCGACTGCCATCACAAGGGCTGCACTTAAAACCGTCTGCAACAATATATTTAAAATCTACACAAATTATTAAATTTTTTTGGATATAAATTTCTTGTTTAGTTTGACCCCCCAAAAACCCACTTTTCTCGAGGGGCTACACTTGAACGCGCTCTAGCACTTAACCTGTGCGTTTGACGAAAAAAATCTATGAGACATAATTTGTAGGAAAGTGAATGTACACTATTTTTGGATATACACATTTTTCTCTAAAAGAGCGCCATTTATGAGTTAAAAGCGATAATCAGAACAAATAGCTTTTTGGCCGATTTTTGATATTTTGTCAAATTTTAACGCGCTCTAACGCCTTAACTGTTTATCTGAGGGAAAAACCTATCAGATATAATTTGTAGAAAATTTGATGTATATTATTTCTCTATAGCAGTACTTTTCTCTAAAAGTACTTAGTTTTCGAGTTATAAGAGATAAACTAAATATCAATTATTTGGCCGATTTAAGAATTTTTCTCAAACTTTATTGCGTTCTAGTGCCTATATTGTTTGTCTCCAGAAAATTACTAAAACATACAATTTGTAGAAAATTTGATGTACTTTATTTTTCTATAAGAACGCCTTTCTCTAACAGTGCGCAGTTTACGAGTTATAAGACAAAAACTAAAAATCAGTTTTATGACTAAATTTGGAATTCTTGTCAACTTTATTGCGCTGTAGCGCCTAAGCTGTTTGTCTGACGAAAAAGACTTAGGAGGTATAATTTGTAGCAAACTTGTACTTTATTTTTGTATAGAACCACTTTTCTTTAAATGTGCTTAGTTTTCCAGTTATAAGAGAAACTTAAAATCTGTTTTTAGTCAATTTTTAAATTTTTGTCAAACTTTAATGCGCTGTAGCGCCTAAACTGTTCATCTGCAGAAAAAGACTAAACCATACAGTTTGTAGAAAAGTTTATGTACTTTATTTTTCTATAGAACAATTTTCTCTAAAAGTGCGCAGTTTTCAAGTTATAATGGAAAAACTAAAAATCAGTTTTATGACCAATTTTTGTATACTTGTCTAACTTGAATGCGCTGTAGCGCCTAAACTGTCTCTGCAGAAAAATACTAAAACATACAATCTGTAGGAAATTTGATGTACTTTATTTTTTTATAGAAACAATTTTCTCCAAAAGGGCGCAGTTTACGAGTTATCAAAGATAAACTACAAATCAGCTTTGTGTTCAATTTTGGAACTTTTGTCGAACTTTAATGCGCTCTAGCGCCTAAACTGTTTGTGTGACGAAAAATACCTAAGAGATATAATTTGTAGCAAATTTGTTGTACTTTATTTTTCTATAGAACCATTTTTCTTTAAAAGTGCTTAGTTTTCCAGTTATAAGAGATAAACTAAAAATCTGTGTTTAGCCGATTTTTTTATTTTTGTCAAACTTTAATGCGCCGTAGCGCCTAAACTGTCTCTGCAGAAAAAGACTAACACATACAATCTGTAAGAAATTTGATGTACTTTATTTTTCTATAGAAACAATTTTCTCCAAAAGGGCGCAGTTTACGAGTTATCAAAGATAAACTACAAATCAGCTTTGTGTTCAATTTTGGAACTTTTGTCGAACTTTAATGCGCTCTAACGCCTAAACTGTTTGTGTGACGAAATACCTAAGAGATATAATTTGTAGCAAATTTGTTGTACTTTATTTTTCTATAGAACCACTTTTGATTAAAAGTGCTTAATTTTCCAGTTATAAGAGATAAACTAAAAATCTGTGTTTAGCCGATTTTTTCATTTTTGTCAAACTTTAATGCGCTGTAGCGCCTAAACTGTCTCTGCAGAAAAAGACTAAAACATACAATCTGTAAGAAATTTGATGTACTTTATTTTTCTATAGAAACAATTTTCTCCAAAAGGGCGCAGTTTACGAGTTATCAAAGATAAACTACAAATCAGCTTTGTGTTCAATTTTGGAACTTTTGTCGAACTTTAATGCGCTCTAACGCCTAAACTGTTTGTGTGACGAAATACCTAAGAGATATAATTTGTAGCAAATTTGTTGTACTTTATTTTTCTATAGAACCACTTTTCTTTAAAAGTGCTTAGTTTTCCAGTTATAAGAGATAAAATAAAAATCTGTGTTTAGCCGATTTTTTCATTTTTGTCAAACTTTAATGCGCTATGGCGCCTAAACTGTCTCTGCAGAAAAAGACTAAAACATACAATCTGTAAGAAATTTGATGTACTTTATTTTTCTATAGAAACAATTTTCTCCAAAAGGGCGCAGTTTACGAGTTATCAAAGATAAACTACAAATCAGCTTTGTGTTCAATTTTGGAACTTTTGTCGAACTTTAATGCGCTCTAACGCATAAACTGTTTGTGTGACGAAATACCTAAGAGATATAATTTGTAGCAAATTCGTTGTACTTTATTTTTCTATAGAATCACGTTTCTTTAAAGTGCTTAATTTTCCAGAGATAAACTAAAAATCACTTTTTAGTCGATTTTTAATTTTTCACAAACATTAATGCGCTGTAGCGCCTAAATTGTTTATCTGCAGAAAAAGTTAACGCCCTAAGTTAAGGCTGCCACCCACTTTGGAATGGCAGAGGGTCAGCTTGATTACTCATCTGCACTCTGTCTCTCGAACACACTACGTCCGATATACACTAAACTTCAAGGCTCTTTAGCACCTCAACTGTTTGTTTCACGAAAAAGATGTAAAGGGCATAATTTGTAGGAAATTAAATGTACTTTCTTTTTGTATAGAAACACTTTTCTCTAAAAGTGCGTAGTTTTTGAGTTATACGTGACAAAAGTTTTTTGGCCGATGTTCGAGTCGTTGCCAAACTTGAACGAGCTCTAGCGCTTAAACCGTTTGTCACAGGGAAAAAACGTAAGATATGCAATTTGTAGAAAATGTGATGTAGTTTATTTTCATATAGAAGCGTTTTTTTCAAAAAGTGCGTATTTTTAGAGTTATAAGCGAAAAATCCATCTACTCGAGTCCTCTCGAAGGTAATTCTCTTAAGTGGCAGCGGTCGGTTTTAGTACTCATTTGCAATGTTATTTCAGTCTGAATCGTTTAAACTTTGTACTTTACCGTTTAGTAAAAGTACAAGCTGTCTCCCGGGCGAGAAGTAAACTGCGGAGCAGTTTGATCTGTAGGAAAAGATTTGGCACTCTGATTGTGCTATAGTCTTCTGGCACTACCTGCACAAGCTCGAGCTCAATTTACAATGCCCTTTTTTTATTTTCAGTCACACAAAACGTACTAGGACACCCATTTCAGGACGCTATGAGCAGTTATTGTGTATTGACCTCACAAACTATCTATTTGGTTAAATCGTGTTATTTTGGCATCGTTTATCTGCTAATGCACTATGCACTTCTATTTGATCTAAATGCAAAACCACCAGTCCACTATGCATTTATAAATGCACTGCATGCTATCTTTTGTATACTATACGGCATTTGAAAGTAATTTCTCGCATGAACGAAAGTCTTTATCTCTCTCAAAATGCAATTTATATTGATTTGTAAAGTTTGTGGTTATGTATGTAATTATAAAAGTTTTACGGAACCAACCATTAGGAAGAGAACTTTAAAAATAACAATCGGAGTTTATTAATTTGTAATAAATTCCTAAATAACTATTTTGCAGAAAGTGCTTAATAAAATAATAAACTATTCGATAGTCTTGGATTTGTACGTACTACCTGTGTAATGAAAATTGAATTTAAATATAAATTGCTCTTTTAGCGAAATGCATTGCCGTTTAGAAAGGCGAAACGAGGATTTACACTATTATTTTTACATAACAAACTCGAATTAAGTGGTTGGTGGGATACGTGGAAAATTGCCCAAAGCAATTAGACACTTTTTATCCTTCTCTTTCTCATTCAAATTCTATTCTTTCGTATTCGGTCTGATGCGGACTGTGTCAGAGCTCAAGCAGTTCCATTCTCGCCTTCAGGTTCACTTCGCCGTTTTTTAAATGCATTATCACCTTACCACACAAACACTTGGGGGTAGCACCGATGGCAAATTCACAAACGCCCTTTAAAAGTACCTAACGTAATTGATGCCCGCGAAACAAAAAAAAACTAATCGTTCTTGCATTCAAATTCATTGATTTTTCCATCAAAGCGGCGCGAGATGAAAAACCACAGCTTTTTTACAGTCCACTAAAAAAATAATAAATCGCTAAATATCTTAGATGATTAATAGGAGACTGTTTTTACGAAATATTTATCGCGTTCAGTTTTTTTTATCGAAACATTGAGTTTTCTTGTAATTTTTTTTAGTCGAGCAAATTCAGTCTAACTGAAAACTAATTAATCTTATTAATTGTTGCAATTTTGATTATTTTCAAATATTTTAGAAATTCGGCAATAATAACTAATTTTCTCAGAGTAGTTAAACGACTTAAGGGGGCCCAATACGAGGTGCATACACGAAATAGAAGCGCTCGAGACAACCTGCACCAAATAAGTGACGTCATCGATCGCAAACTAAAAAAGTGCAATATTTTCATTAATTCCGAGTCGTTTGTATTTATTTTAACTAGCCTGTATATTCGAGCATTCTGTACTAGTTATTTTACGCTTAGATAAGTAGCACGGACAGGCGTAAGCGCGTAAGCGCGTAAGCCTTTGTGTTCAACTACTTACTTTCGTTTCATAAAACGTTTTGTTAAATTAAAAAAAATCGCGTTCTGTTGATGAAAATAATTTATTACTGCAATTATATTATTTTATTTATTCATAAGCCTTTTGTATCAACACTCGCTTGAGTGATTTTTCGGGTCTATTAAGACCAAACTGACCATAATCTACAAAGGACTTTCAAACGTACCGTTTATACCCTCGAGACTTTCATGTATTATGAATTAGGGTAGTAAAATATAAACTCAACTCGAATTTATAGCAAAATAAAAATTGTAGCACGGAATAGAAAATTAGGCCTAAGGCTTTAACCACCGCTCAACATGAGACGATTAATGGGTGATTAATCGGAAAAAAACTTTTTACAGGTCTCTCATGTTTGACCAAATACCAATTTGAAGTTCATTCGTCTACGAAATGAATCTACTATCTACACCCGGTATAATACCTTGTTTAAGTAGCGAGTTAAATTAATTCGCTCTAGTTCGTCCCTGCTTATTTAAAAAGAGCCCGTACTTCCTACGTACACACGTCTTTTCAAAGATAAACCTTAAAAGTTTAACGCTCCACGAAACTTTTCTCGTTTAAACAAATTTCGACTTTGTTTTTATGTGCAAAAAATTAATAATTTTTTGGGCCATAAACTTTCACGAATAAGTATCGTTATTTTTTAATATAAAAAAGTGTTTTTTTACAAGTTAAAAACCTTTTTAAATTTAGTAAATATTAGCTTTGTAAAATAAACCGTCGTAAAATACGGCGGGCGCACTTTTAGAAAGTACATGTTAAAGCTTTGATGTAATTTATTTTTATAACCAAACTTTTTCATATTTTCCAACTGACGAATTATGGTAAATAAACGTTAATAAAACTAGCATCTATTCAACGTTGTGCCGTGAATTAAGTTCTTCGTCCCTAGTCGTATTAAATTAATAAAGGCGACGCTTTACTATTATAATGCGATTTACTCCTAATCGGTAGGCAACCCGTTTTACACATGGTGAAAAACGGCATGCTAGGCCAGTTTCCACATATGGGGACGTCAAGTTTTGAGTAATGGGCCGATAAAAGCGTGTTTTGAACCTGAATATCCGTCTAAATAAGAATTCTAGCGATGAATGCAAGTTTTCGTTTGCGAGAGCGCTCTGCACAGCTCATATTTTTGTTTTTTCGAAATATCTCCTTTTCGAGAAGTCCCACACTAAAAATAGTTATGATCAAAGTTGTAGAGAATAACATTATCTTCAACTTTTATTTAAACCATTTTTCTCTATGGGCGATATTTGACAATTGATAGCGACTGGCAACTGTCGAAATTTTTGTGTTTTTCTAAAAACTTTAAAAAAGTTTTTTTAACAACTTTTGGCAATTCTTGTCTAATACAAGTTGCGACACATTTTGACATGCCGATAAATAATTTACTTGCGTCACATTTGGCCTAACAAACGGCCCTCTATACAGAGACTCGCTTTGCGTAATTCTATTTTTACTTTTCTCCTTTACAAACAATTTTTGATATTTATTATTCGGCTTGTATCTTGTCATTTCGATCCCTTACAAACATAAAATAGTCTAAAAAATGGAATCAAATAGCATAACGCGTTTTTGACAAATGATACGTTTTATTCATTTCTTACACACAATCCAAAGGTCTTGTACCAACAACGTCTTTTTTTTAAATAACAATCAATCACCTTTTTTTTATTCTCCTCTTTGTAGGCTAAAATTTGGAAAGTTATTTAGTATTTCGGAATTGCGAGAGATTAAAGTTATCAGAAAAGCTCATTTTCCAACAACTGCAGAAGTGAGCAAAAGTTTAAATGGAACTCGTTAAATTTGTCCAACTTTATACAGAAACATAGTTGGGATTTATTGAATGAGGGACAATTATCCAAAATTTTAATTATAAATTTATACCTCGATATTAATTATCGCTTAGGTGGGCATCTCTTTGTGTTAGGTAGGTTTTAGCATAATGTAAAACTTTGTTCGGCCGTTTATATCAGATAATAGAAAGACCAAAAATAATTAGGTAACCAGTAACCGTACAGCCCCGTTAACTTTATTCTTTGACGCGTTGCCATAGAATCTCATTTTATGCGGTTTGTATTTAGGTAATTAGTACGTTTCAATACCGCGAGAAAATGAAAATTTAAAGTTTGAACTTTTCAATTAAATCTTCAGGTGGGAGATAACTAACTTTTATTTGAAACTTTTTTCTAGAAAGTAGATATTTACTGAGCTGTATGCCGTATAGTATATTCCATATCTTTTGGACACACTGTATAGCAATTTAATTCTTAATTTGACTACTTTGTTTTTGTGAAACATCTTCTTTGGAGACACTATCAATCCCAAACTTAGTTTTAAACTGATTGACCTTGAACAATCAAGTCTTTGCCTACGGCGCCATTTCATTTGTTTTCGAACTTCTCTTTAACCCTTAATTTCAAGTAGCAACACCATTGCATGGCCTAATTACCAAAACTTATCTACATGCCGGAGTTTTTGTCTATACACTTGCCTCTGGCCTCGCATTTTTTTTTAAATACCCTGTGGATACCATTAATGCATAGGAGAAATTGAATCAAAGCCGTACTTGAACTTGAAGTCCATATCTGGCCTTCGGGTAAAAATTGAAGAAGGTCGATCAAAGGACTGTTTTTGTCCTGTCTCTTTCTATGATTAAGCGCCCTTGTCCAGTCGACAAACTGACTGTAAACGTGCGTTGTATTAAGTCTTTCGCGTTTATTGGCACATCCGAAATGTGCATAAAGTTGTGTCATTCTAAACCAATCACTCATGCATATTCAACTAATTTACAAACATCTACGGAGCTCACATTTAATATGTTTGACACGGGAACCAAATAAAAGAGACACGCGGGGTGCCGGGTGGTTGGTTGGTGTAGAGGAGTTATAAAATGCTATTAATAATGTAACGTTGTAATGAAATTTAGTTTAACACTAAAGGGAACTAAAAATGTTTGATGTTTGCCTTATGACCGGAATTATTGGGAAAATGGAAATAACAAGATTATTAAATGAAAATTTTAATTAAAATTAAAAATGCACAAAAACAAGCAACGAAAAAAGTGTAACTTTACACCGTATTATGATGAATAATTTTGTCACATACAAATTTGTTTACTTTATTTTCTACTACTGAACTAATAGTCGGTTCTTCTCAAACTTTATTATTGAATTTGTAAAATCAAAGGAAATCACGTGGGCTAGCAGAAGAAGTTTTTGTCCCTTTTAATCCTAACCTGGGTTGTGCTTTTTATCTGTAAAAATTGAAAAGAAAAGCTTCCCTTCGGGATTCTGGAGTTTAACCCACAGGCAAAGTGGGATGAAACAGTTTTTCAAATATTTTTAGGACGCCCCGTATATTTGAGACAATTTGAATCTCTTCTGCACTCTGCCTCCCAGGTACGCTTCGTCTGGTATGAACTAAATTTCAACGCGCTCTACCATCTCGACTGTTTGTTTGACGAAAAAATATAAGAGGTATAATCTGTAAGCAATTAAACGAGCTTTATTTTTGTATAGGGACACTTTTCTCTACAAGTGCGTATTTAACGAGTTACAGGCGAATATCTAAAAGACAGCTTTTTGGCCAATTTGTGAATTTCCTCAAACTTTAACGCACTCTAGCGTCTAAACCGTGCATCTGAATGAAAACACTAAAGAAACACCATTTGTAGAAAATGTAATGTATTTTATTTTTGTATAAGAACACTTTTCTCTAAAAACTCGTATTTAACAAGTTACCAGCGAATATATAAAAGAACAGCTTTTTGGTCGATTTAGAAATTTTTGTCAAACTTTAACGCACTCTAGCGCTTAAACCGCTAATCTGAATAAAAAATACTTAAGAAACACAATTTGTAGAAAATGTAATTTATTTTATTTTTGTATAAGAACACTTTTCTCTAAAAGTGCGCAGTTTGCAAGTTATAAGCGAATATCTAAAAAACAGCTTTTTGACCAATTTGGGAATCTTCTCAAACTTTAACGCACTCTAGCGTCTAAACCGTGCATTTGAATGAAAACACTTAAGAACAATAATTTGTAGGAAATTGACTGTATTATATTTTTGTTTAAAAAGGCTTTTCTAAAATTGCGCAGTTTGCAAGTTATAAGCGAAAATCTAAAAAAACAGCTTTTTGGCCGATTTGGGAATTTCCTCAAACTTTAACGCACTCTAGCGTCTAAACCGTGCATTCGAATGAAAACACTTAAGAACAATAATTTGTAGGAAATTGACTGTATTATATTTTTGTTTAAAAAGGCTTCTCTAAAAGTGCGCAGTTTGCAAGTTATAAGCGAAAATCTAAAAAAACAGCTTTTTGGCCGATTTGGGAATTTCCTCAAACTTTAACGCACTCTAGCGTCTAAACCGTACATCTGAATACAAACACTTAAGAGACATAATTTGTAGGAAATTGAATGTATTTTATTTTCGTTTAAGAAGACTTGTCTCTAAAAGTGCGCAGTTTGCAAGTTATAAGCGAAAATCTAAAAAAACAGCTTTTTGGCCAATTTGGGAATCTTCTCAAACTTTAACGCACTCTAGCGTCTAAACCGTGCATTTGAATGAAAACACTTAAGAACAATAATTTGTAGGAAATTGAATGTGTTTTATTTTCGTTTAAAAAGACTTATCTCTAAAAGTGCGCAGTTTGCAAGTTATAAGCAAAAATCTAAAAAACAGCTTTTTGGCCGATTTGGAAATTTTTCTCAAACTTTAACGCACTCTAGCGTCTAAACCGTACATCTGATTAAAAACACTCGAGAAACACAATTTGTAGAAAATGTAATTTATTTTATTTTTGTTAAAGAACACTTTTCTCTAAAAGTGCGTATTTTCCGAGTTATAAGCGACTATCTAAAAAACCAGCTTTTTGGCAGTTCGAGTTATAAGTAATAAAAGTTTTTTGGCCGATTTTGGAATATTGTCTAATTTTAACGCACTCTAGCACTTAAGCCGTTCATCTTAGAGAAAAACGTAAGAGATCTAATTTGTAGGAAATTTTATGTTTTATATTTTTGCATAGAAACACATTTTTCATAAAGTGCGTAGTTTACGAGTTATAAGCAAAAAACCTAAAAAGAGTAAAAATCTCTTCTCGAATCACTTCCAAGTTAATTCTGCCACTTGGGAGTGGCAGACGGTCGGTTTTATTACTGATTTTCAATGCTATTTCAGCACGAATCATTAAAATTTTGTACACTACCTTTTAGTAAAAGTGCAAGCTGCCTTTGATCTGTAGATAAAGATTTGGGACGAGTTTAAAGCGACCATTGGACAGTTAAATATTTTTCTTCTACAGGCACTGTCTGCACAAGCTAACTACTGGTCGGAGCTTCTCAAACTATGAAAGTATTCGGTTCGTTCGCAACTTTATTATTGGGTTTGGAAAAGCAAAGAAAATTGCGTTGGTTAGCAGCAAAAAGGTTTTACCCCTTTTAATCCCAAACCTGGTTTTGAAAATATGTAAAACAAATTTCATCTGGGGATTCTGGGGTCTATCCTCCAGGCAACGTAGGATGAAACAGTTTCTCGGGTATTTTTAGGACGCCTTGTATATTTGAGGCAAGTGGTATCTAGTTCAATCTAGTATTTTAATGAAATTCCTTTATCCACACCGAGAGCTCTTACGATACCCCGGATAATATTTTGCGGGCGCCTGATAAATCGCACTTTTTAAAATTTCCGGCACGCCGTAAAAATTAAGGATTAAGCTATAAGTCAAAACTAAAAGTTTTAACTTTTATTGATAAAGTGTCTACAATTTGTAAATAAATGGGTCAAAATGGCGCGTTAATATGTAGTATACACCTTTTGCAATAGTTTTAGTTTGATCGTCTGATTTTAACCCATTACTCACAAACTATGTAACGTATCTAGCAACTTTTGAACATTAATTTTCTCCTATTATTTAAAACCGTCTATTTTATCATAATTTGCGCGCGTCGCGCGCGCACTTGTCGAATAAAAAGAAGTCGGTTGATTACATCTAAATAATTTATTGACGAATTAAACTTTATTTCCCAATAAAATGCTCTCGAGTACGTATTTTCGAAAAATATTAGGCAATTATTATGTTTAATTAAACAGCCATCATTCGTGTTTGAGTTTATAAAATTAAGTTTTGACACGAACGATTCGATGGGTAAGCCGTGTCGCCTGAGATTTGGAATTAGAAGTCGAAAAGAAAAATATTTGTTTACTTCCGAAATACATTTCGTGTCGTGTAATTTATTTTTTTGTTAGGGGTAATTTGTCATTTGGTTTTATTACGTTGGGAACCCATTTCGAGTGTACTTTGTAAAGCCCCGTTTACAACTATTGTTTGCGGGAATTGTATAGACTTTGGATTTTTTCACGAGAGCGTTTGATCCTAAAACCAATGTAGAGTCATCAAATTAAGACGTTGCCAAAAGGGACGCAATAAATTATATTAACAAAATAAAATAGAAACGATACAGAGGAGAATTACAAACTTTCGCACGCCTTCCCGATGCAGGCTCGTTTTGATTGCCCTAGTTGATGAATTGTTTGGTTGGCACGAAACTTAATTTTTTGATCGCACAGTGCCCTATTACCTCCACTAAAGAAGCTACTAGCAGGTTTTTGTTAAAATTTTATGGGGGCTCGTCCGGAAAACATAAATCTACGCGAAAAGGATCGTAATGCTAATGTATCGTTTCGTCGTTACCAACCATACCCATAGAGTGACGCGCTACTGGCAATTACAAAGCGAGATTTTGTGGCTCTTCAGCCTAACTAGAGGACGCGTATTAGGTCACGATTGGGCGTTTAGGGTAGTTTGAGGTCAAACGTAAAAGGATATAAGGGCAAAGTTTTAGGAAAAGTTGCAAAGTTGACTAACCCTTCGCACAAAAATTGACACAAAACTATTATTTGAAGAAGAATATTATTTTTCGTAATATTGATATAGAGTGGAAAGCCTATACGTTAAGAAGCTTTCAATGAAATAAAGAAAACGTCTCACGTAACGAACGTAAATAATATTAGTTTTTCTCGTTTAAGAAGTTTCTAAAAGCAACCCTTTTTGGGTAAAACTCGCAAACTTGGAATAATCGAGTTTTAACTTTATTTTTTCAATTTAATTTTGGAATTTAATAAAAAGCGTTACGTTTACGTCCGGGGCATTACTATTAAATACCAAATACTGGATAGTATCTTGGAGTATATCTCATGTCGTGTTCAAGCTACCAAGATGAATGTATATTTCATTCAGTACCTACGCGAATATCGCTCTTAGTTAGGATTACTGCCTTTCAGTATAACATTCTCCAATTTCCTTCATTTATCATAACTCATATCGAACGGATTATATGCAAAATGTATATACCTGTCTGTTTATTTCAAAACTTGAGCTGAAATGGTTTACCCTCCATTGTCATTTTTTTCCAAACCGCTACACTTCTTACCAACGTGCGATATTTTGCCGAAACTGGAAGATTTTTAAATGCCGTTAGGAACTTTTTGTGAAAATTACTTTTATTTAGGTACAAAAAAATTATTTTTCCGAATCTTTTTATAATAAAATTAAAATTCTAGTAGTAACAATTCGTTTGTTTCAAATAGAAACAATGGTTCTGTATTTGCTAATTGCTCGATAAAAATATTACTACGCAAGTGTTAAAAATTAAAAAGTTTTTAGAAAAAATTAAAACAAAATTATTTTATTTGTAAAAATTAATGTTATATTTGCAACAACTTGTTTTTGCTAAATTAGTTTTGATTTTGGAAAAAGTTTTTTTATATTAAAATTTTTTTTTCAAAAAGTTTGTCAATTTTACCAAAAGGTCTCGACCTTTATTTATGATTTTGTTTTTCAGGCTTATTAAATGAGCACAGATTTTGTAAACGCCATGCTGTAATTCTAAAAAATAAAAACTAAAAAAATAAATAAAATAAAATAAAAATTTAAAAAAAATGTTTCCAATATAAAATTAGCTTTGGTAAATTTTGGGACTTTTTTTATGCAAAATTCTAGTTTTGAGAAAACCTACCAAATACCATACCAGTTCATTCAGTCTGAACATAATAAAAAACATAAAATAATAAAAGTTTCAGTTGATTTCAAATTATTTTTTGAGCTTCTTCTAGTCGCCTTTTAAATAACTAATAAAAAATAAATAAAAAAAATTTAAAAAAATAATAAAAAATAAACAATAAATAAATAAATAAAAGTTTTTTGTCAAATCGCTTTATTTTTGCTGTTTACACCCCCCCCCCCCCCCAATTTTAAACACTCCACCGCTAATGTTTGAACAGTCTGAACAAAACAATAAAGCTTTCGATTTCAAATCATTTTTCGAGCTTCTTCTAGTCGCCTTTTAAATAACTAATAAAAAATAAGTAAATAAAAAAATAAATAAAAATTTAAAAATATTGTAAAAATAATAAATAAATAATAAATAAATACAAGTTTTTTGTCAAATCGCTTTATTTTTGCTGTTTACACCCCCCCCCTCAATTTTAAACACTCCACCGCTAATGTTTGAACAGTCTGAACAAAACAATAAAACTTTCGATTTCAAATTATTTTTCGAGCTTCTTCTAGTCGCCTTTTAAATAACTAATAAAAAATAAATAAATAAAAAAATAAATAAAAATTTAAAATTATTTGTAAAAATAATAAATAAATAAAAGTTTTTTGTCAAATCGCTTTATTTATGCTGTTTACACCCCCCCCCCCCCCCATTTTAAACACTCCACCGCTAATGTTTAAACAGTCTGAGCAAAACAATAAAGCTTTCGGTTTCAAATTATTTTTCGGGCTTCTTCTAGTCGTCTTTTAAATAACTAATAAAAAATAAATAAATAAAAATTTAAAAAAATTTGTAAAAATAATAAATAATAAATAAATAATAAATAAATAAAAGTTTTTTCTCAACTCGGTTTATTTTTGCTGTTTACACCCCCTTCCCCCAATTTTAAACACTCCACCGCTAATGTTTGAACAGTTTGAATATAATAAAACTTTCAGTTGATTTCAAATTATTTTTCGAGCTTCTTCTAGTCGCCTTTTAAATAACTAATAAAAAATGAATAAATAAATAAATAAATAAAAATTTAAAAAAATTTGTAAAAATAATAAATAATAAATAAATAATAAAATAATAAATAAATAAAAGTTTTTTGTCAAATCGCTTTATTTATGCTGTTTACACCCCCCCCCCCCCCATTTTAAACACTCCACCGCTAATGTTTGAACAGTTTGAACATAATAAAACTTTCAGTTGATTTTAAATTATTTTTCGAGCTTCTTCTAGTCACCTTTTAAATAACTAATAAAAAATAAATAAATAAGAATTTAAAAAATTTGTAAAAATAATAAATAAATAAAAGTTTTTTCTCAAATCGCTTTATTTTTGCTGTTTACACCTCCTCCCCCCAATTTTAAACACTCCACTGCTAAGGTTTGAACAGTCTGAACATAATAAAACTTTCAGTTGATTTCAAATTATTTTCTGAGTTTCTAGTTGCCTTTTGAATAACTGTTCTATTCTTTTTGTCGTAATGCTTTATTTTTGCCGTGTGACCCCCTCCGCATTTTAAACACTTCACCGCTGATATGTATTCGGACAGTCGAAACATAAAATAATATGATTTTCAGTCAATTTAACATTATTTTCCGAGTTTCTAGTTGCCTTTTGAATAACTGTTTTATTCTTGTTGTCAAAATGCTTTATTTTTGCCATTTGGCCCGCCCCCTCTCAATTTTAAACACTCCACTGCTTACATTTTTGACAGTTTTTGCTTTAAACATTACTGAATTCCCATACTAAATTTCCTCAATAAAAAATTCCTAAAAATTTTTTGTTTTTATTTTGTGCGGAAGGGAACACCTGTTAATAAATTTTTTTTTTCTTTTTTCAAAACCTAAAAATTAAAAATAGGGGAAAGATTTGATGACTTGTGATTAAGTCTGGGCAAAAAAATCGATTAATCGATGTTTTAATCGATTAATCGATGTTTGATTAAGTTTTGAATATAATCGATTAATCGATTGTCCGATTAATCGATTGTTTGATTAATCGATTGTTCGATTAATCGATTGTCCAATTAATCGATTGTCCGATTAATCGATTGTTTGATTAATCGATTGTTCGATTAATCGATTGTCCAATTAATCGATTGTCCGATTAATCGATTGTATGATTAATCGATTGTCCGATTATACGATTGTTTGAATAATCGATTGTCCGATTAATCGATTGTTCGATTAATCGATTGTCTGATTAATCGATTGTACGATTAATTGATTTCCGATTAGCGATTGTTTGAATAAATGTTTATTGAGTTTATTAGTTATTTTACAGCAATGGTTGTATTAAATTGTATCTTTCCTAGTAAAAAAGGCTCGCCTACATGCCTACTGCATACTAGGCTGCTTACATGTACTCACATCCGGGTCGAATAAGACTCTAGGGTCTCATCTATTAAGACTAAAATGGGGGTTCCGCGAGAGCTCCATGTTAATGTTATCCTATTACAATAATGTAAGATTTAAATCCAAGAAACGCCAAAAGGGCAGTAACTCAAAAACCGTATTAAATATCGAAAAAATAAATTACAAAACACTCCCACCACCCGCGGTCTCCTCTGAATGCCAAGAAGGCGTTGCCAAAACTTAAACCTGATAAAGCCGTTTTTCAAATTTTGAATATTTAGTAGGTATTCGTAGTCTTTACGTACTACATAACAATAAACCACAAATTAAGTATTAAACTATTAATAATAATAAAGTCCATCTGAAAAGCCGGACTGTCCGATTATCCGATTAATCGATTGTTTGATTATCCTTTTGCTCGATTAATCGATTGTTTGATTAATCGATTGTTCGATTAATTGATTGCCCGATTAATCGATTGTTTGATTAATCGATTGTCCGATTAATCGATTGTTCGATTAATCGATTAATCGATTGTCCGATAATTCGACATTATTTTCCGAGTTTCTAGTTGCCTTTTGAATAACTGTTTTATTCTTTTTGTCAAAATGCTTTATTTTTGCCATTTGGCCCGCCCCCTCTCAATTTTAAACACTCCACTGCTTACATTTTTGACAGTTTTTGCTTTAAAAATTACTGATTTCACATACTAAATTGTATTTCTTCCCTAAAAAATTCCTAAAAATTTTTTGTTTCTATTTTGTGCGGAAGGGAACACCTGTCATTAATAAATTTTTTTTTCTTTTTTCAAAACCTAAAACTTAAAAATAGGGGAATGATTTGATGACTTGTGATTTGAGTCATGACCCATAATTATTATCTCGAAGGGCAAAATTGCCAACGTGATATAGGGTAGGTCAAATTAGCTATAAAGGTGTAAATTGAACCAAAACACGCTAATTATAATTGGACGTGAAGGAATCGATTTAAAATATTTCATACGAAAAGATGGCCAATCGAGGTCATCTTGAACAACAAAAAAACTACAAATATTTGGATTCGACGATTCGACTCCATCAAATGATATTAATTTACTTTATCGAGTCGTCGCCCTCTCAATGATTCTGATTAATCTCCCAGCGGTTTTTCGGCTAGTTCTTAATCACTCCCGGATTTAAATTTTGCAGGAGCTTTGGTTTTGAGATCTAGGTTGTTGTTCGTTGGCTGACTTGCTAAACTGTCGTGATTTAATAATCGGGGTGCAGTTCAGTTCATGAAAATTTTAATTTTGCCTCAAAATAATGCAGTATAATACTACTCGGATGTGTACCCTTCAAAGTTGATTAGTTCTTTGACTAAGTTTCACTTCTTCTGGTAATATTTAATAAACCTCGTCTCATGAACGTTCAAAGTTTATGTTCACTTTATTAGAGTACTCGCATTAAACTCGAGAAATTTAACAATAATCTTATATGCGTTGTAAGTACAGCTTGCTCATTTGTATCACTATACTAAACTACAAAGGGAAACTGTTTAGTATAACAAAACAGCTTAACGAATGAAAGTTTTTCAAAAATTGTTCGTTTTCTTGTGGAAAAGTGAAAAACTGTAAGTGTCCATAAAGCTGGGCAAAACTGGGATTGAACTAAATGCCCGGGTAATTTTTTTTTCAGTTGTTTACGCCGGCACCGACCACCAAGTCGGCGCATCGCGCAAAAGTCGAGCATTTTGACGCGCGCATTTGGACGTTTCTCACGTCTCAACTGTTAATATTAGAGTTAGGGTCGTAGGAACTTTTTTGTTGGGAATTTTTCGCTCTTTAAAAAACATCAAATGCAATTTTGCCGTATGTGGCTTAGTTTTCAATGCGCAAGCGGTTTAAGGTAGAAAAGCGCGAATTGTAAATTGTAACAGTTCTTGGCAAGTTGCCTTACTCGCAAAGGGTCGATTAGACCTGCTGAATCGCTTCTTGGAGCGGCGACAAGCCTGAGATTAGAGGCGCTAAGGGTCGAAGCATTATACGACGTATACAGGGTGTCTTAATTTTTCCACAAACTAATTAACTTTAGTTACCATCATCATCAAGAATGCAGCGCACGTATAAGTTAACTTTCAGTACCTACCTGTGTAAAATGTTCGAGTTTCTTTTTACTTTTAAGCCGTAAATTAACCCCACATACCCATTAAATATAAATGACACCACCTAAGCTTCCTCTTGTACTTACTAATTTTATCATTACGTGTGCAAATTACAGAACCGAGCGACGAATTTAAATTTTGTTTTAATTATGTGACTCTTAGTTTTCAACGTATTGCATCTACATACTTCAAAGGCGTTTGTGTATGTATAGAGAAGCGAAACCAACTAAAATGGATCTCAAGTTGCAAACTATATAAAGTTTACTTACACCTTCAATAACTTGCACGCGAAACTTTTTGTATAGAGTGTTTCAAAACTATCGAATAAATTTGCCTTACAAAAGGTTGTGCACAAAATGTTAAGCGCTTTATGTTAAACTTTGCAGTTTGACGTTGAGCTTGTTTCTGGTTTAGGTAGTACTTGTCGCAAAGTACCGACGTAGTCGATAATTTTTGCAAAGTGCAAACTTAACAAGCATCGTCGAGGCAACACGTGCTAAATTGCTCGGTATTGACTCGAACTTGCGCGATTATTGTCAATTAAATAATTGTTTACGACGAACCTATTATTTTCCTTTTAATAATAAATATGTTATGTCAAAATATAATAAAAAACCTTTTATTTAAGCCCCAACCAACTTAATTAGGAGGTTTCGTTACGCCAAAACTTAAAAAATTAGATATAGTTATTAAGTATCAATTTTTTCCCGAACCCGTACGTCTGGTGTGAAAAACTTGCGAGCTATATTTTGTAGGAAATTTAATATACTTTATTTTTGTACAGAAACACTTTTCTCTAAAGTGCATAGTTTCCGAGTTATAATCTAAAAACTAAGAAAACAGCTTTTTGGCCGATTTTAAAACTTTTGTCAAACTTTAACGAGCTCTAGCGCCGAAACCGTTTGTCAGAAGCAAGAAACTTAATAAACACAATTTGTAGAAAATCTGATTTAGTTAATTTTTGTATAGAAGGGATTTTCTCAAAAAGTGCATATTTTTTAAGTTATAAGCGAAAAGCTACGAAAACAGCTTTTTAGTCGATTTTGAAACTTTCGGCAAACTTTAACGCGCTCTAGCACCAAAACAGTTCGTCTGAAGCAAAAAATCTAATAAACGTAATTTGTAGAAAAATTGATGTAGTTTATCTTTGTATGGATGTAGTTTTTTAAAATAGTGCGCAGTTTTCAAGTTATAAGCGAAAAACTAAGAAAACAGCTTTTTAGTCGATTTTGAAACTTTCGGCAAACTTTAACGCGCTCTAGCACCAAAACAGTTCGTCTGAAGCAAAAAATCTAAAAAAACGTAATTTGTAGAAAAATTGATGTAGTTTATTTTTGTATGGATGTAGTTTTTTAAAAAAGTGCGCAGTTTTCAAGTTATAAGCGAAAAACTAAGAAAACGGCTTTTTGGTCGATTTTGAAACTTTCGGCAAACTTTAACGCGCTCTAGCACCAAAACAGTTCGTCTGAAGCAAAAAATCTAAAAAACGTAATTTGTAGAAAAATTGATGTAGTTTATCTTTGTATTGATGTAGTTTTTTAAAATAGTGCGCAGTTTTCAAGTTATAAGCGAAAAACTAAGAAAACAGCTTTTTAGTCGATTTTGAAACTTTCGGCAAACTTTAACGCGCTCTAGCACCAAAACAGTTCGTCTGAAGCAAAAAATCTAAAAAACGTAATTTGTAGAAAAATTGATGTAGTTTATTTTTGTATGGATGTAGTTTTTTAAAAAAGTGCGCAGTTTTCAAGTTATAAGCGAAAAACTAAGAAAACGGCTTTTTGGTCGATTTTGAAACTTTCGGCAAACTTTAACGCGCTCTAGCACCAAAACAGTTCGTCTGAAGCAAAAAATCTAAAAAACGTAATTTGTAGAAAAATTGATGTAGTTTATTTTTGTATGGATGTAGTTTTTTAAAAAAGTTCGCAGTTTTCAAGTTATAAGCGAAAAACTAAGAAAACGGCTTTTTGGTCGATTTTGAAACTTTCGACAAACTTTAACGCGCTCTAGCACCAAAACAGTTCGTCTGAAGCAAAAAATCTAAAAAAACGTAATTTGTAGAAAAATTGATGTAGTTTATTTTTGTATAGATGTAGTTTTTTAAAAAAAGTGCGCAGTTTTCAAGTTATAAGCGAAAAACTAAGAAAACGGCTTTTTGGTCGATTTTGAAACTTTCGGCAAACTTTAACGCGCTCTAGCACCAAAACAGTTCGTCTGAAGCAAAAAATCTAAAAAACGTAATTTGTAGAAAAATTGATGTAGTTTATCTTTGTATTGATGTAGTTTTTTAAAATAGTGCGCAGTTTTCAAGTTATAAGCGAAAAACTAAGAAAACAGCTTTTTAGTCGATTTTGAAACTTTCGGCAAACTTTAACGCGCTCTAGCACCAAAACAGTTCGTCTGAAGCAAAAAATCTAAATAAACGTAATTTGTAGAAAAATTGATGTAGTTTATTTTTGTATGGATGTAGTTTTTTAAAAAAGTGCGCAGTTTTCAAGTTATAAGCGAAAAACTAAGAAAACGGCTTTTTGGTCGACTTTGAAACTTTCGGCAAACTTTAACGCGCTCTAGCACCAAAACAGTTCGTCTGAAGCAAAAAATCTAAAAAACGTAATTTGTAGAAAAATTGATGTAGTTTATTTTTGTATGGATGTAGTTTTTTAAAAAAGTGCGCAGTTTTCAAGTTATAAGCGAAAAACTAAGAAAACGGCTTTTTGGTCGATTTTGAAACTTTCGACAAACTTTAACGCGCTCTAGCACCAAAACAGTTCGTCTGAAGCAAAAAATCTAAAAAAACGTAATTTGTAGAAAAATTGATGTAGTTTATTTTTGTATGGATGTAGTTTTTTAAAAAAGTGCGCAGTTTTCAAGTTATAAGCGAAAAACTAAGAAAACGGCTTTTTGGTCGATTTTGAAACTTTCGACAAACTTTAACGCGCTCTAGCACCAAAACAGTTCGTCTGAAGCAAAAAATCTAAAAAAACGTAATTTGTAGAAAAATTGATGTAGTTTATTTTTGTATGGATGTAGTTTTTTAAAAAAGTGCGCAGTTTTCAAGTTATAAGCGAAAAACTAAGAAAACGGCTTTTTGGTCGATTTTGAAACTTTCGGCAAACTTTAACGCGCTCTAGCACCAAAACAGTTCGTCTGAAGCAAAAAATCTAAAAAACGTAATTTGTAGAAAAATTGATGTAGTTTATCTTTGTATTGATGTAGTTTTTTAAAATAGTGCGCAGTTTTCAAGTTATAAGCGAAAAACTAAGAAAACAGCTTTTTAGTCGATTTTGAAACTTTCGGCAAACTTTAACGCGCTCTAGCACCAAAACAGTTCGTCTGAAGCAAAAAATCTAAAAAAACGTAATTTGTAGAAAAATTGATGTAGTTTATTTTTGTATGGATGTAGTTTTTTAAAAAAGTGCGCAGTTTTCAAGTTATAAGCGAAAAACTAAGAAAACGGCTTTTTGGTCGATTTTGAAACTTTCGGCAAACTTTAACGCGCTCTAGCACCAAAACAGTTCGTCTAAAGCAAAAAATCTAAAAAACGTAATTTGTAGAAAAATTGATGTAGTTTATTTTTGTATGGATGTAGTTTTTTAAAAAAGTGCGCAGTTTTCAAGTTATAAGCGAAAAACTAAGAAAACGGCTTTTTGGTCGATTTTGAAACTTTCGACAAACTTTAACGCGCTCTAGCACCAAAACAGTTCGTCTGAAGCAAAAAATCTAAAAAAACGTAATTTGTAGAAAAATTGATGTAGTTTATTTTTGTATGGATGTAGTTTTTTAAAAAAGTGCGCAGTTTTCAAGTTATAAGCGAAAAACTAAGAAAACGGCTTTTTGGTCGATTTTGAAACTTTCGACAAACTTTAACGCGCTCTAGCACCAAAACAGTTCGTCTGAAGCAAAAAATCTAAAAAAACGTAATTTGTAGAAAAATTGATGTAGTTTATTTTTGTATGGATGTAGTTTTTTAAAAAAGTGCGCAGTTTTCAAGTTATAAGCGAAAAACTAAGAAAACGGCTTTTTGGTCGATTTTGAAACTTTCGGCAAACTTTAACGCGCTCTAGCACCAAAACAGTTCGTCTGAAGCAAAAAATCTAAAAAACGTAATTTGTAGAAAAATTGATGTAGTTTATCTTTGTATTGATGTTGTTTTTTAAAATAGTGCGCAGTTTTCAAGTTATAAGCGAAAAACTAAGAAAACAGCTTTTTAGTCGATTTTGAAACTTTCGGCAAACTTTAACGCGCTCTAGCACCAAAACAGTTCGTCTGAAGCAAAAAATCTAAAAAACGTAATTTGTAGAAAAATTGATGTAGTTTATTTTTGTATGGATGTAGTTTTTTAAAAAAGTGCGCAGTTTTCAAGTTATAAGCGAAAAACTAAGAAAACGGCTTTTTGGTCGATTTTGAAACTTTCGGCAAACTTTAACGCGCTCTAGCACCAAAACAGTTCGTCTGAAGCAAAAAATCTAAAAAACGTAATTTGTAGAAAAATTGATGTAGTTTATTTTTGTATGGATGTAGTTTTTTAAAAAAGTTCGCAGTTTTCAAGTTATAAGCGAAAAACTAAGAAAACGGCTTTTTGGTCGATTTTGAAACTTTCGACAAACTTTAACGCGCTCTAGCACCAAAACAGTTCGTCTGAAGCAAAAAATCTAAAAAAACGTAATTTGTAGAAAAATTGATGTAGTTTATTTTTGTATGGATGTAGTTTTTTAAAAAAGTGCGCAGTTTTCAAGTTATAAGCGAAAAACTAAGAAAACGGCTTTTTGGTCGATTTTGAAACTTTCGGCAAACTTTAACGCGCTCTAGCACCAAAACAGTTCGTCTGAAGCAAAAAATCTAAAAAAACGTAATTTGTAGAAAAATTGATGTAGTTTATTTTTGTATGGATGTAGTTTTTTAAAAAGTGCGCAGTTTTCAAGTTATAAGCGAAAAACTAAGAAAACTGCTTTTTGGTCGATTTTGAAACTTTTGTCAAACTTTAACACGCGCTAGCGCCGAAACCCTTCGTCTGGAGCAATAAACTTAAAAAACCTAATTTGTAAATAATGTGAGTTTGTTTGTTTTTGTATAAATGTACTTTTCTCCGAAAGTACGTAGTTTTCAAGTAATAAGCGAAAATCTAAGAAAACGGCATTTTGGTCGATTTTAAGACTAGTCAAAGTTTAAAGCGCCCTAGCGCCGAAACCGTTCGTCTGAAGCAAGAAACCTAAAAAACCTAATTTGTAGAAAATTTGATTTATATAATTTTTGTATAGATGTGCTTTTTTAAAAAAGTGCATAGTTGTCAAGTTATAAACGAAAAGTTGAGAATACAGCTTTTTGGCCGATTTTGAAACTTTCGTCAAACCTTTACGCGCTCTAGACACCGACACCGTTCGTCTTAAGCAAGAAACATCCAATGTTTAGTAATAAAAAATGGTTATGTTAAAAATTTTTTACTTCTTCCGAGCACCCTTAATGCCTTAATGCATTCAAAATTAAAACAACGAAAGTTAAATTTGAGGAGCGCCATCTGCGTGATTGCAAATAGTATTTACATTGCATACTGCACAACTTCTAAACCAACTCCACATAAAAGTGAGTAATGTAATGTTTTTATTAAAACGAAGACGATAAAAAATGTAAAACAATATGGAAATATTTTAATATAAAATTAACATACAAGCCATCGTCGTATAAAGCTAGCGGTGGATGTTTGAAACAAAAAGAGCTTCCAAATTTTAGGGCACATTTAAAACGCACGCTTTTCTTTTAAAACGTAGTTATACACCGGTCGTGTTCATTCTCAAACGTGCGTGTCGACAAGACAACAAAAGAAGGGGGGGATTTATTATTTTTTTTCTCCCTCTCGTATTTACGCAAGATTTACATCATTTTCACGCAAAGTTTATTTTCTAGACGCGAAGTTCGTTAATGTTTTTAATACGAAATAAATTAAAGTTGGGGGAAAAAGTTTGTTTCGCCATCAAAAATGAATTTAGCGGGAAAACTTGGAACTGTCCGAAAAGATTTTTACTTTCGTAATGCGGAGGGAAGTTTTATTTTTTTTAAGTTGGCGCTTTTTAATATATTTTGCCTGTCGGAATGATTTCCAACAAATGTAAGTTTCATGATTAAATTTTTTTTAACATTCTCAACTTTGGGGGAGCTATTTTTTTCTCCCTCTTTTTATTAGCAGGGAAAGGCATTTTTCAAAATTTAATCGCTTGCCTTGTTCCATTGCAAGTTTAGATTAAAGCTTTCTGTAGCTGTAGGTACAAAATATTTTATTGCCTTTCTCGCAGTTTCGCGTTTTACACCTTCCAAGATCAAATATAATTAAAATTTTGAATAAAATATAATGTACGAGTATGAGAAATTGGAAAATATTAAATTTTATTTACTACCCGGTGAATTATTACTACAAAATTTTTCCAAGACGTCATGAAAAGTGCTTGTCAGGGTTGCCTTCAGTTAATTTAAAATAAAAAAGTTGGAAAAATATGGTATTTTGAAAATTCGTCCAATGTGGGAAAAATTTGAAAACCTAAAAAACTACTCTCGAAAAAAATTTTAATGGAAAACAGTAAACACGCTGGCACCGCCATATACAGGGTGGTTCATTTTGCTCGTTCAAAGTTCAGTCGATTTTGAAACTTTGTCTAACTTTAACGCGCTGTAGCGCCTAAGCCGCCTTTAAGAGGGAAAAACTTATAAGACAAAACTAGTAGGAAATTTAATGTAGTTTATTTATGTATAGAAGTATTTTTCTCAACAAGTGCGTAGTTTTTGAGGTATAAGCCAAAAAGTAATAAAACAGTTTCTCGACCAATTTCAAAACTGTCAAGCTTTAACCCGCTCTAGCGCTTAAACTATTCGCTCTAGGGAAAAATCGGAAGAGAAAAAATATATAGGAAATTTAATGTAGTTAATTTTTTATATAAGCATATTTTTCTGAAAGCGCGTAGTTTTTTAGTTACACGCGAAAAACTAAAAAGCAAAGTTTAGTCGATTTTGAAACTTTGTCTAACTTTAAAGCGCTGTAGCGCCCAAGCCGCCTTTTAGAGGGAAAAACTTAAGAGGCAAAACTAGTAGAAAATATAATGTAAGTAGTTTATTTATGTATAGAAGTATTTTTCTCAACAAGTGCGTAGTTTTTGAGGTATAAGCCAAAAAGTAATAAAATAGTTTTTCGACTAATTTTAAAACTTTATCAAATTTTAACCCGCTATAGGGCCTAGACTATTCGCTGTAGGGAAAAATGGGAAGAGAGAAAATATATAGGAAATATGATATAAGCATATTTTTCTGAAAGCGCGTAGTTTTTTAGTTACACGCGAAAAACTAAAAAACAAAGTTTAGTCGATTTTTAAACTTTGTCTAACTTGAACGCGCTGTAGCGCCTAAGCCCACTTTCACAGGGAAACACTTAAGAGACAAAACTAGTCGAAAATATAATGTAGTTTATTTATGTATAGAAGTATTTTTCTCAACAAGTGCGTAGTTTTTAAGGTATAAGCCAAAAAGTAATAAAACAGTTTCTCGACCAATTTTAAAACTTTATTAAACTTTAACCCGATATAGCGGCTAAACTATTCGCTCTAGGGCAAAATTAGAAAAAAGAAAATATATAGGAAATTTAATGTAGTTTATTTTTTATTTAAGAATATTTTTCTGAAAGCGCTTAGTTTTTTAGTTACGCGCGAAAAACTAAAAACAAAGTTTAGTCGATTTTGAAACTTTGTTTAACTTTAACGCGCTGTAGCGCCTAAGCCGCTTTTCAGAGGGAAAAACTTAAGAGACAAAAGTAGTAGGAAATTTAATGTAGTTTATTTATCTGTAGTAGTATTTTGCTCAACAAGTGCGTAGTTTTCGAGGTATATGCCAAAAAGTAATAAAACAGTTTCTCGACCAATTTAAAACTTTATCAAACTTTAACCCGCTCTAGCGCCTAAACTATTCGCTCTAGGGAAAAATCGGAAGAGAGAAAATATATAGGAAATTTAGTGTAGTTTATTTTTGATATAAGCATATTTTTTTGAAGGCGCGTAGTTTTTTAGTTATAAGCGATAAACTAAAAAACGAGTTGTTTAGTCGGAAAACTGTAAACACGCTGGCATTGCCATATACAGGGTGGCTCATTTTGCACGTTTTTTTGGGAACAATTTAGCCTTATATCTCCTGAACGGGTCAATATATCAAGATCCGGTTTTCACCAGTCGATTCTTCACCAAAATTCGTTAGACGACCCCGCAGACACTTTTTCTCTACCGCTCTTAGAAATAGGCGTAAACCATACCATGCAAAAGGGCCACCCTGTACAACGCACCGTTTATTAAATAACGTATTCAGGCCACATTAGTAATTTACAAATGTTAATGAACAAATTTAATTAAAAAGGAAGAATTGCCGAAAACAAAAGTACATAAAAATATACTTAACTTAATACACATTCGTATTTGTTCTATAATACACAAAACACATCTTTGTATTGTTGTATGTTCATTATTACATTAATTAAGTTGCATGTTATTATACATTTTTGCTTTTTATGGTAAACTTTGAGCATAAACACACAACTAGAAGTATATAAAGTTTTTCCCATTTCATTATGTTTTACTGTAATATTCATTTCCTAAAATTACGCTCAAAGTAAGTTTGCGAACGTAAATTTGATTTTTTTCCACGTCGAGTATAAAGCTTTGGCGTTTATCAAGAGCTTGGGTGCTTTGAAAATGTATAAATGCCAATTAGGAGAGTGTAGTAAATTGTTTGATTTAGTTACGAGGGGAAAAACATTTTTTTTGAAAAGGATAAAAGAGGGAGAAACTAATAAATTTCTATTTCGGGCATTTTTGCAAACATTTGAATGTATCGAGTGGGCGTTTCGAAGTTAAACAGGCCTTTTTTTTAAAAACATTAACTTTAAAATATGGATGAGACCACCCCTCGAATGTATTTTCTTAATATAATTGGAAACGAGCGCGATCGATCAGTATTATGGAAATGTGATTGATTGTAAATACAATATTATGTAATCAGGGTGTCATTGGCCCTTTAAATAAAATTACAAAAAAATGTGTGTCAATTTATGTTATTGTAACTACCTCGTAAGTAAAATTTTTAAAATAGTTGCAAGTTTCGCTTGTAAAATTTGGCGCCCGAGCAAGGACTTAAATTAAAAAGGCCATTTCGGTATTAAATTTGGCGCCCGAGTTGATCTGATTTTATTCAGAAAATTGGTTTTGAGGTCGAGGCAGCCGTTACGACCAGTTTGACGCAGGTTTTCGTTACAAGAGTTGGCGCCCGAGCAGGGACTTTTAAGCAAAAGGTCGCTTAGTTATCAAGTTGGGCGACCGACAAATAGGGGTAAGTTTAGAACTATTGATACTTACCTACATTAAGGTGAGTCAACAATTCGGTAAAGTAGTGGAAATAAAATAAATTTGAGTATAGAGCGCCTTGAAATGGAAATTGACGTATTAAAAATTTATTTTTCGTATATTCACGCACTACGCACATTTTTGATAGATCGGTTTAACCGTTTAACCTTAACTCAATTAGTTGGTTAGTTTTCAACGACTGTAAAAGTTTTGATCGAGTATGACGGATGAAAATATTAAAAATTGCGTCGTCCGTGTTCCTTTTAATAATTGAATTGTCAAATTATTTTAATAAATTATACGTCGTCTGATTGTGAAAATGTGAAAGTTCAACGCAGGGCGATACGAATAAGAAATTATAAAAGTATAAAATCAATCGACTTCTATGAAATACTTAAAAACTAATAATAATGGATGGGTCGCATGCGGCATCTATTATAATGAAATTGATACCGGGTGTTCAAAATCGTAATTCGTTGATGTTATTACTAACTTTCTTTTCTTGACTGTAAATTTAGTGCAATAAAACTAATTTCCTGTTAAAAATGTTGGTTTTGCTTTTTAATCATTTTTCTCGTATTGAACGTATCGTTTCACCTATTTAAACGTTAAACGAAACGAAATCGAATATTTAAGAGAAGAAATTACGAATGTTTTGTGTATAATTGCACTTATCAGATAACTCGAGTAGCTTTATTCGTAACGACTCTTTACTTCTCTTTTAGAAAAATAATTGCTGTTAAATTGCGCGTACAATTCCAATAATTTGAAAAAAAATGTGCGTCGAACAAAAAAACGAAAGCTTTATTATAGTGCCTACAATAAAAAAGCTTAAAATTCAAATTGATTCATTGTCTTTTATTTCTTTAATCCGAATTTAAAATCAATATCGGCGTCGTCTATACAGTGAGTTCAAAAAGTGGCGGGCGATTGTTATAAATTTCAATGTAATTGTTCAGAAGGAATTAAATGAGGGAGGAATGAACAAAATGAAAAATGGTAATTTTTTAGTTTTCGTTTTTAGTTTTTATTTTTGCTTTTATTCTTTTATTTTTCACGTTTCAATTCATTTTTTTTATTAATTTTATAATCACTTACATTACTTTTTACTACACTTTTTTAGTATTTTTTTATTTTTATTATTGTTCATATTTTATTTAATGTTATTCATTTTTTATTTTTGGTATTTTATTTTTTATTGTACAGGGGCGGCAGAATTCGATCGTTCTTATGAAGAAATCTATAACTAGAAGAGATATGGAGGAATGGTTGGCGCATCCCCGTTCTCTTTTTTGAGAAGTAACTCAATGGCAAAAACCGGAATTCGCGATCTTCGTTTGTTTTGGACCTATAAGAAAAAGTTAAATTTTTTAATTTTTCGCTAAATGTAGATATCTCGGTTGTTGTGAAGTTACAGAAAAAAATATCAGCACGTTCTTTAGGAACTCTTTTGAGAACAATAAAATGAGTCTAATAGATTTTTGATATCTTCGTTAGTTTCCGGTTTACAACACAAAGATGTGTTTTTTTAATAGAATCCATAGTTGGATGTGGCATATTTGAATAGCTTTTTTTATCCTCTTTTCAATGATATATAATATTATATATTTTTTATATTTTCTTTTTTTTTTTTTCGCTAACTAATTTAACAATTTTTAATAAAACTGTATGAAACTGAAATGATGAACTCTACATTGTTATTGTATGCTGTTGTTGTTGTATGTTGTATACTATATTAATTTATATTTAATTTTTCATTCTTTGTTTTTTATTTAACATTTTTTACTAATGTGGGATAAATCTTAAATATTGGACCCCACATGTTACATATCGTTACAAAGAGGATAAAAAACGCTATTCAAATAAATATGTCACATCCAACTACCTATAGTTTCTATTTTTTTTTAAATTAACTAAGATGTTTAAAATCCTTTCGGCTCATTTTATTGAAAAATGTGCCTGGAGAACGTGCTGAAATTTTTTTCACTTCACAACAACCGAGATATCGACATTTAACGAAAAATTGAACTTTGGCTTATAGCTCCAAAACAAAAGAAGATCGCAAATTCTGGTTTTTCCATTGAGTTTCTCTCAAAAAAAGAGAACTAGGATGCGTCATTCGTTTTTCCATATCTCTTATAGTCGATTTCTCCATAACCATCGAATTCTGCCCACCCTTACATTTTTAATTTTTTTTGTATTTACCTATTTTGCATATTATTCTAACTTTTTTTCGCATTTATTGCTATTATTAATTTTTTTTTTATCTATTTTGTCTATTTTTTGCTATTATTAATTAACTTGATATGTTTATATTTTATTTTTTATTCTTTTATTTTTTGTACTTTTTAAATTTATTATTTTTTGGTTATTAGGACACTTTTATGCTTATTAACAATCACCCTGTATAGTAATAAATAGAGTATCTGAAATGGTCGCTGTACCTATTACAATTTTATATACAACAATCTGCAACCCATGGTTTAAACTTAATTACGTCAATTGGAATTTATGATGCGCAAACTGTTAATTGGTATTAGCATCGCATTGTATGAGGGTTCGTGATTTGCATTAAATTGTCGAAAAGAGTTTGTATCTTCATCAATTTATTTTTTTATTAACTTTTACGTTGTTTTTTTTGTGTGAAAAACGAAATTATCCAACAAAGGCAAAATCTAATTGCTGTAATGAGACTATTAAAAAATAATTGAAGCTTATTCTTATTATTTTTATATTAAAATTTGATATTTACTTCATTTAGTATTTTGGTACAAATAAAGAAAGGAAATCGCGGAAAGAAAAATAAAAATCGATGCTTAATTTCAGAGCTTGTTTTTTTTTAATTTTCAATAATTATTGATGTTCAAAAATATAGTCGCCCTACTTAATGTTAAAATTTAATTTTACAATTCGTAACATCGTGTGACCGTGCCGCTTTTTCCCTCTTTGGGTTAAAATGAAGCCAAGCACTCACTTGACTCTTATAATATAACTTAAAGCGTTTAATATAATTTGTCGAGAATTTAAAAAACAGATTTTATGGCTCTTAAATTAATGTAAGGGTTCTCTCTTCAAAAATTCCAATAAAGCGCCCATAATTAAAAATATATGAATATTAGAGCAAGTAATAATTATATAAATGTACCCTCTCTGTGATGTAAGCGGCTCAGGAGAACGTTAGTCTTTGCATGCGAAAGTGGCGGGTTCGATCCCCAGCTGCAACAAAGCACTTCATTACGTCTAATTTCCTGCAGCAGAGTACACAATTTGTTGCCATCCGATTTTACCAACCGTGAGGTTATGACGCCCCCGAGTCTTCTACTTGTGTCGTTCTACAGCTACGTAAAATTTGGTTAAACCTCTAGTCTCAAGGGCAGGCAATTGAACTTTTAACTTACTTTTGTCTTACGAGAATTTTCTATTGTTTTATTTTGTTTCTTTAATGCTGGTTATCTTGTTATTGTAAGTGTTTACATATATTTTCTTTTTTTCCATTGAACTTTTTTTACACACGCTCTGTAGATATGGTAGAGTTTCATTATCGCTCCGCCATACTTGAATTCTGTATGTTGGAATTTTTAGTGAAACTTTATCGAGCTTTAGAGCGCCAACCGTTGTTTTCAGAAAAATACCTACTAGACAAAATACGTGGGAAATTTAATTTAATTTATTTTTGTATCAAAGTATTTTTCTCAGAAAGTGCGTCGTTTTTGAGTTATAAGCCAAAAACTAATAAACCGTTTGTCGACCAATTTTGAAACTTTGGCAAACTAGCGCCTAAGTCGTTCGCTCTAGGGAAAAGGCTTAAGATATTAAATATACGGAAAATTTACCGTAGTTTATTTTTTTATGAGCAGATTTTTCTGAAAGCGCGTAGTTTCTTAGTTCTAAGCGATAAACTAAAAAAAACAGTTGGTTAGTCGATTTTGAAACTATGTGTAACTTTAACGCGCTCTAGCGCCTAAACCGTTCCTTCGAGGGAAAAAGCTTAAGATATAAAATATATAAGAAATTTAATGTAGTTTACTTTTTTGTAGACGTATTTTTTTCTGAAAGCGCGTAGTTTTTGAGTTATCAGCGAAAAACTAATAAACAGTTTTTCGGCAAATTTTAAAACTTTGTCAAACTTAAACGCGCTCTAGTGCCTAAGCCGTTTGCTCTAGGGAAAAAGCTTAAGATATTAAATATGTGGAAAATTTACTGTAGTTTACTTTGATATAAAAGTTTTTTAGTTTTAAGCTATAAACTAAATAAACCGTTGTTTAGTCGATTTTGAAACTTTATGTAACTTTAACGCGCTCTAGCGCCTAAACCCTTTGCTCTAGGGAAAAAGTTTAAGATACAAAATATATAGAAAATTTATTGTAGTTTACTTTGTTATAGAAGTCTTTTGTTCTTAAAACGCGTAGTTTTTTAGTTCTAAGCGATAAACTAAAAAGACAGTTGTTTAGTCGATTTTGAATTTGTGTAACTTTAACGCGCTCTAGCGCCTAAACCGTTCCCTCGAGGGAAAAAGCTTAAGATATAAAATATATAAGAAATTTAATGCAGTTTACTTTTTGTAGACGTATTTTTTTCTTAAAGCGCGTAGTTTTTGAGTTATAAGTAAAAAACTAATAAACAGTTTCTCGGCCAATTTTGAAACTGTATCAAACTTTAATGCGCTCTAGCGCCTAAGCCGTTTGGTCTAGGGAAAAAGCTTATGATACAAAATATATAGAAAATTTATTGTAGTTTACTTTGTTATAGAAATCTTTTATTCTTAAGGCGCGTAGTTTTTTAGTTACAAGCGAAAACCTAAAATATAAAGTTCAGTCGATTTTCAGACTTGGTCTAACTTTAACGGGATGTAAGGCCTAAGCCGTTCTTCAGAGGGAAAAACTTAAGAGACAATATTGGTAGGAAATTTAATGTAAATAGTTTATTTATATATAGAAGTATTTCTACTAAAAATGCGTAGTTTTTTAGGTATAATATGCCAAAAAGTATTAAACAGTTGCTCCACCAATTTTTAAACTTGATCAAACTTAAACTCGCTCTAGCGCCTAAACTATTTAATCTAGGCAAAAATCGAAAGAAACGAAATATGTAAGAAATTTAATGTAGTTTATTTTTTGATATGAGCAGATTTTTCGGAAAGCGCGTAGTTTTTTAGTTATAAACGAAAAACTAAAAAGAGACAGTTGTTTAGTCGATTTTGAATTTGTGTAACTTTAACGCGCTCTAGCGCCTAAACCGTTTGCTCGAGGGAGAAAGTTTGAGATATAAAATACATAAGAATTTAATGCAGTTTTTTTTTCTTTCCAAAACCTTTTGCTCTGAAAGCTTACAGTTTTTTGATTATAAGTGAAAAACCAATAAAAGTTGTTTAGTCGGTTTTGAAACTTTTTCAGACTTTAACGCGCTGTAGCGTCTAAACTGTTCATCTGAGGAAAAAACTTAAAGAGACAAAATTTGCACTCGCCTGTTACGACCCCCCCCCCTCTATTAGTAATATCTATCATTACACGCTAGTCGCTAGTAGATAATATACTATTATCGAAATTATATAGAAATAAAAAGTCATTACCTCGTGGTTATGCCCCACTAATGATATTCAAGATTTGCTTACAATTATTAATTATTTTCATTCTTTTGACTCCTCCCTCAAAACCGTTAAACCGTAAAATCCCTCTTCAGAGATCTAATTTGAATGACGACAATTTGGCGACGCTCAGTCAGCTCAATTGGCTCTTGGAAGTTACGATTATTCGCCACTTTACGTAAAATCAATACCAAAAACCAAAAAAAAACATATTAATCGTCCGTTCCAACAATAACTCGAACAACAATTGATTTTAAAGCTAAACTCCAATACATTAAATGTGTTGCCTTTTTTTAAACTCCCTTTTTCGTCATTATTTCCATTACCTAATACACTGTCTGAACTTAAATTTTCTTTTCGAAACAAACTAAAACGTTTTACTCGTGTACTTTTATTATTCCATTTTCAAACTGGAAGTTGAAGAAAATGAATAAGAATTTTGTTTGTACATTAGTGACGTAAGTTGAAAAGTTTGAAAGAAAAACATCGCGACAGACTTTAAGGAAGCGAAATATTGTGTGTTGGCAATCAGTTGAACGGTAAATGTGAGGATCGTTTCCTAGGCGACCACTCGAAGAAAAGCTCGACGGCGCCATCCGTAACGGGATCTGATACGAAAAGGAGGAGTGCGCCCAAAATGAAAAAAAATCAAACTTTTCCAATAAAACGTATAAACACGTACAAAAACAAAAAATTTCAATTAAAACTTAAGCTATTATTTTAAAAAAATAATTAAATTTTCAGTTTATTAAATAAAGTAGGTGAAAATTTTCAAATTGAGTTGTATTTTAGGTTTGCTGCTTAGGGAATAAATAATACAAAACACGTAACGTAACGAAGCGGCGGTCTCGTTAGTCAGCCTGCAGAGAATTAAGACCGACGCTCGCAACAAAATAAAATAATTGTTAATCGCTCGTTCTTTTATATTTACTTTCTTCCTGATACTAATACGTGTAGTAGGCTGAGAACATGAAAAGATTGAACAATTAATAAAAATTGTTACGCGTGTAACATACCGCTCTACCGTAAAGCGTGCGTCTATACGTGTAAAATTAAACGTTTTCTCGCTAATTTTTGAGGCGGCGGTGAATGGTGAATGGTTAGGGTTGAGACTTGGCTTTGGTACAGCACACCCATAGCAAGTTTGTAGTTTTTGGGTTATAAACAAAAAAACAATACAAAAGAAGTTTTAACAATTTTGGAATGCTAGTAAAACTTTGTTGCGCTGTAGCGCCTAAACGGTTTATCTGAGGGAAAATCTTGCCTGGCACACAAATTTAGTTTAGTTTATTTTCGTATAGAAGAATTTTTCTCAAAAAGTGCTCAATTTTTGAGTTACAAGGGAAACACTAAAAAATGAATTTTGAACTATTTTGGAATTTGTGTGAAAATTTGTAGCGCTGTAGCGCCTAAACGGTTTATCTGAGGGAAAATCCTACCTTACAAAATACGTAGGAAATTTAGTTTAGTTTATTTTTGTGCAGAAGAATTTTTCCCAAAAAGTACGTTTTTTGAGTTATAAGCGAAACACTAACAAAAGGGGTTTGAACTATTTTTGAATCTGTGTGGAACTTTGTAGCGCTCTAGCGCCTAAACGGTTTATCTGAGGGAAAATCCTACGTGACAAAATACGTAGGAAATTTAGTTTAGTTTATTTTTGCGTAGAAGAATTTTTCTCAAAAAGTACGTAATTTTTGAGTTATAAGCGAACAACTAAAAAAACAAAGTTTGAACTATTTTGGAATTTATGTGGAACTTTGTAGCGCTCTAGCGCCTAAATGGTTTATCTGGGGGAAAATCATACTTGATAAAATACGTAGGAAATTTGGTGTAGTTTATTTTTGTGTAGAAAAATTTTTCTCAAAAAAGCGTAGTTTTTGAGTTATCAGCCAAAAACTAAAGAAAAAGAATATTGAACTATTTTGGAATTTTTGTAAAATTTTGTTGCGCTCTAGCGCTTAAACCGCTTATATGAGGAAAAAGCTTACTATACAAAATACGTAGAGAATTTAATTTACTGTATAATTGTATAAAAGAATTGCCTCAACAAGTTCGTAGTTTTTGAGTTATAAGCAAAAAAACAAACAAAAATAAATCTAGACTGTTTTGGAAGTTTTGGTGAAACCTTATCGCGCTGTAGCGCGCAAACCGTTCTGACGAAAAGACCTACTAGTCAAAATACGTAGGAAATTTAATTTCATTGACTTTTGTATGGAAGTATTTGTTACCGAAAGTGCGTAGTTTTTGAGTTATAAGCCAAAAACTAATAAACGGTTTTTCTACCAATTTTGAAATTTTGTGAAACTTTAACGCGCTCTAGCGCCTAAACCGTTTGCTCTAGGGGAAAAGCTTATGATATAAAATATATGGGGAATTTAATGTAGTTTCTGTTAGCGCGTAGTTTTTTAATTATACGCGAAAAACAAAAAAAAAGTTGTTTAATCGGTTTTGAAACTTTGTCAGACTTTAGCGCACTGTAGCGCCTAAACCGTTCTTCTGAGGGAAAAACTTAAAAGTCAAAGTTGGTAGGAAATTTAATGTAGTCTATTTATATATAAAAGTCATTTTCTCTAAAAGTGCGTAGTTTTTGAGTTGT